>CAMRHE010000203.1:0-2400000 GCA_947044405.1 Leptodactylus fallax
AGTACTCCATCGCTTAAAAGAAGAGGGGCTGAAGTTGTCGGCTGACAAATGCAAATTTTGTAGATCTTCGGTCACTTATGTAGGTCATATTGTTTCTGCTGAAGGAGTTGCTACCGATCCTGGTAAGATTGAAGCTGTGGTGAATTGGCCCCGACCGCAAAATATTACGGAGTTGCAATCTTTCTTGGGGTTTTGTGGATTCTATCGACGATTTGTGGAAGGATATTCAAAAATTGCTCGAGCCCTCCTCGACCTGTTGAAGAGTGATGCAGGAGATCCGGGGAAAGAAGAAAGGGTCTTCCAAAAGCCTTTTTGGCGATAGGTGGACTGCGGATTGTGAAGAAGCATTTAAGTTGTTGAAGAAGAAATTGACAGAAGCTCCCGTTCTGGCTTATGCTGATGCACATAAGCCATATGTGCTACATGTAGAATTGGAGTTTTGGCGCTCAAGTGGGCCATTGTTGATAAATTACATGACTATTTATACGGAGCCACGTTTGAAGTAAGAACAGACAACAATCCACTGACATACGTTTTGTCAACCGCTAAACTCGATGCTCCTGACGTTCCTAGATCACCAGTATCTTCTCCTTCAGGGAGACCTATGAACCCTCAAACTCCAGAATTCGTACCTAGATCTGTGTCTACAGATGAGCAGGGATCTAGCTCTCCTACGCCACCAGCACCATCCCCTCCCATGGCAGACAACCCTAGTTTAGGGCCTGGACATACTAGTTTACCTCAGAGAGAGGTACGGAGGGGAGAAAAAAAAACCCCCCCCCCCCCCATCTCCCAATATATTTTTTTGGGGGGGCCCCAGATTTACTACTCAGCCTCATTTATACCATGCTTGGGTGGGTGCAGTGTCCACTTTGGTCAATATGTTACCAATTTTCGCTCCTGCTGGCATGTATACCTATTAACCTGTTGTGACTCTGTAAATGCAAAAGCAACCATATTGATATTGTCATTGGTAATGTTGACTGTATACTATGACTTTGTATGTCTTTGACGTGACGTAAAGATTTCACCAGAGGGAGAGTGTAGGGAACTGCCATTTCTACTAGTATATAATGTATCTGGCTTCTTTGCCCCTGCAGTTTGGCTTCAGAGACCCCAGGCATTTAGTGCAAGTTTTGTTTTGTAAATACAGTGAGTCAGACACATGTGAGGCAGAGCTGCTGGGGGGAGAGAGGTGAGCAGAGCTGCTGAGACAGACATGTTATGTCTGGGGGAGTCTAAGAGCCACTTGTTCCTCTTTACTTCACAGTATATAGTTAGGTATGTGTTACCCCCTATATACTCACAGGACCTAGCTAGTAACCGTAGTTAGGGATCCATATATATATATATAGTTCAGGGCAGTGATAGGTTAGGCTTCCGAAGGCCAACTAGCTAGTTAGAGGCCCGGTGGCACTAGTAGTTTAGCTGGCAGGTTAAGGACTCAGTGTTAGGGTAGTCAGGCCTGCATCTACTGCCGTCACCGTCGCCCTGTTTGCTGCCTGTGAAGAATCTCACCATCATCATCATCATCTCCTGATCGGCTGTCTGTCATCTCCTGGAAGAATCCGAGGATCCACAGTCATCCACAGGGGCCCCTGCATCTCTTCTGTTGCCTGGAGGTATTGTGCACTGGACTCTTGCTATATATTTATATATATACCCGGGTATATAACTTAAGACGGTTGAGGACTTGCTGGTTGTTGTAGTATTGCTGTGTTCTGAGTATATTTTATGTATGTATTATTACCCTGTTGATACTTATAAAGCTACTGTTACAACCTTATGTGGTATCTGTATGTATTCTTCAGACTGTGAGATTAGTACAGTGATCCTTGTTAAGGCTACTAACTGTACTTCATGGGTAAGTCCCAGGAAGAGATCCTCCCTGTAATACAGAGGCTCTATCCTGGGTGGAGGCACTGATATATTTCATATATGTTCCCACTCTTCCCTTCAGCGAAGGCTTCAGGTCCCATTATACACACAGGTCAGCGCCAGAGTCTGTTGCGGGAGGGATAATACTCATACCCCCCCCCCAAATAGGGCTACACTAATAACACTTGTAATGTTACTTGCAACAGGTGTTGACATTTAGACATTGCAATGGGTGGAGCTATGTGTGATCTATGCTTTGTATATAGCACACCCTTATATCCCATGGTCCTGCAGCAGCTGTCATCATGTATATAGGAGAAGATACACTTTATTATAAGCTTAATCAGCACCTGAGTCTAGTTCTAGACCATACGGTGACAACAATCACTTTTATTATGGTTACTGTGTAAGGAGCAATCCAGACAAAAGACATACACCACAATATAGATCTTTTTTTTTTTTCATTGAATAGCAGTAAGCAACATTGTAATAAAAATATGACTTATACTTTATCCATAAACGCCACTGTTCGGATAGATCTATCTCTGATCTTCCCTTTATCGCTCAAAAGGTCCTCAGTGTGTCGTGTATACCGCACCGTTGCTTGCATTTTTACCGACGTTGGACCACTGACACCTGTCTCGCACAACCCAGACTTCCCCATGGCCTTGCACTCTCCTTTCCTTTCTAGTTGTTCTGACCAAATGCCCCTTAAGATCTCTGCACTCGTCTCCCACCTCTCTACTACCTTATACTGACCTTGTCCCCCAGGAAAACAGAGACCTGACAACCCACTCTCAATATATACAGCTCCATTACTTTTACTCATCCCTAAAACATACCAATAATCTACACAGACACCTCCTCCCGTTTGAGTGTCTATGTGTTTGTGCCTCCATATCCCCGCACCCCATCTCTACCATCTATGATATCTTCTCCTCGGATGAGGATGATCCCCTTCCCACATTTGTGGCGAGTTGGGGAGATGGAACTTGGATCCGCTTTTCCGTCTGACGTGTGGCGTTCTGGTTTCCACTCCTGCCATAAGTTTTCTGTCTCCTGTAAGGCGCAGGAAACTAATTATAAAATCCTCTCGAGATGATACAGAGTTCCTTCTGTCCTCCATGAGATTTTCCCCTCAGCATCTGCGTAGTGCTGGCATTGCTCTGCAGGCCGGGGCACAATGCTACACATTCACCCATTCTGGCATGAGGTCCATAGGGTCATCAGGGAAGTTACTGGTGTTGCATTGGAGGATGATCCGGCCACTCTTCTTCTCTCCCATCTTTCCTCGTAAAATCTGAAAACATGTACGCTGATTAGTCGGTTACATGCTGATTGTGGCCAGGTCCGTCATCTCTCACCTCTGGAAAACCACCTCCCAACGTACTCTGACAGACTGGCTACAAGAGATCCTGCACATCCGGCAGATGGAAGACCTGATTGCAGCACTGTGCCAAGATGACAGTTCTTACCAGAAAATTTGGCTACTCTGGAATATCTTCTCCTACTCTCCAACCTTTCACTCCTCCTTCTGCTCTTCCTCTACTTGAGCCATCCTCCGGTCTTTGTGATGGCTCTTCCCACTCTTTTCTCTTTTTCTCTCTCCTCTCACATTTGTGTGCAATTTTGCTATGTTGTTTGCTGCCCTACTGCATCATGAGCACTCCCCCATCCTCCCTCTTCTTTCCTCCCTCCTTCCCCCTCACTGTGTTTTTCTTCATTGTACCCAATTAACCCCCTTACTGTTGCTGATCCTTGTAATGACTGGCCCCTTTTTTAATTTTTTATTTACCACTTGTTACTCATAGTTTTTCTGTTATCTGTTTTTCTGTTTAATAAAACTTTTTTATGGGAAAAAAAATATATGACTTGCACTTTAAAGTAATAAATGGTCTCAGTGATTCTCAGGTCAGCCCCAGTGGAAACCACAGAACTCACTGCATACGGTCCAGAGATGAGAGCCACTGGACCTAAAGGTTTGGGCATGTTGAAAACTAATATATGCCAGATTCCCAATACGGTGAGATCTGGGGTTGGGAAGAGTCAGGACACCTCCTTACAAACTGGATGATCTACTGATATACATATAATGTATATGGGACCTTAACCCCTTTCCGATGTTGGCATTTTCTGAATATCGTTTTTAACTCTCCGCCTTTCAAACGCTATAACTTTTTTTATTTGTCCGTTCACAGAGCCATAGGAAAGCTTAATGTTTGTGGGACAAATTGTTCTTCATAATGATACAATTTATTATTCTGTTCCATGTACTGGGAAGCTGGAAAAAAAATCAGAATGGGGTGGAATTGGAGAAAAAGTGGATTTGTGTGACTTTTTCTTACGAGCTTCGTTTTTATGGTGTTTACTGTGCAGCCAAAATGACATGTCAATTTATATTGTTTGCTTACATTTTAACTCCTTAACAAAAATCCAAAACTTTGAAAAAAATGTTTTTTTCTCATAATCACCATATTCTGACACTTGTAACTTTTTTATATTTCCGTGCATAGTGCATCTTTTTTTGCAGGGCCAGATGTACAGTACAGACCAAAAGTTTGGACACACCTTCTCATTCCAAGAGTTTTCTGTATTTTCATGACTATAAAAATTGTAGATTCACACTGAAGGCATGAAAACTATGAATTAACACATGTGGAATTATATACTTAACAAAAAAGTGTGAAACAACTGAAAATATGTCTTATATTCTAGGTTCTTCAAAGTAGCCACCTTTTGCTTTGATTACTGCTTTACACTCTTGGCATTCTCTTGATGAGCTTCAAGAGGTAGTCACCTGAAATGGTTTTCACTTCACAGGTGTGCCCTGTCAGGTTTAATAAGTGGGATTTCTTGCCTTATAAATGGGATTGGGACCATCAGTTGTGTTGTTCAGAAGTCAGGTGGATACACAGCTGATAGTCCTACTGAATGGAGTGTTAGAATTTGTATTATGGCAAGAAATAAGCAGCTAAGTAAAGAAAAACGAGTGGCCATCATTACTTTAAGAAATGAAGGTCAGTCAGTCCGAAAAATTGGGAAAACTTTGAAAGTGTCCCCAAATGCAGTGGCCAAAACCATCAAGCACTACAAAGAAACTGGCTCACATGAGGATCGCCCTAGGAAAGGAAGACCAAGAGTCACCTCTGCCGTGGAGGATAAGTTCATCCGAGTCACCAGCCTTAGAAATCACAGGTTAACAGCAGCTCAGATTAGACACCAGGTCAATGCCACACAGAGTTCTAGCAGCAGACACATCTCTACAACAACTGTTAAGAGGAGACTGTGTGAAGCAGGCCTTCATGGTAAAATAGCTGCTAGGAAACCACTGCTAAGGACAGGCAACAAGCAGAAGAGACTTGTTTGGGCTAAAGAACACAAGGAATGGACATTAGACCTGTGGAAATCTGTGCTTTGGTCTGATGAGTCCAAATTTGAGATCTTTGGTTCCAACCACCGTGTCTTTGTGCGACGCAGAAAAGGTGAACGAATAGACTCTACATGCCTGGTTTCCACCGTGAAGCATGGAGGAGGAGGTGTGATGGTGTGAGGGTGCTTTGCTGGTGACACTGTTGGGGATTTATTCAAAATTGAAGGAATACTGAACCAGCATGGTTACCACAGCATCTTGCAGCGGCATGCTATTCCATCCGGTTTGCGTTTAGTTGGACCATCATTTATTTTTCAACAGGACAATGACCCCAAGCACACCTCCAGACTGTGTAAGGGCTATTTGACCAAAAAGGAGAGTGATGGGGTGCTACGCCAGATGACCTGGCCTCCACAGTCACCAGACCTGAACCCAATCGAGATGGTTTGGGGTGAGCTGGACCGCAGAGTGAAGGCAAAAGGGCCAACAAGTGCTAAGCATCTCTGGGAACTCCTTCAAGACTGTTGGAAGACCATTTCAGGTGACTACCTCTTGAAGCTCATCAAGAGAATGCCAAGAGTGTGCAAAGCAGTAATCCAAGCAAAAGGTGGCTACTTTGAAGAACCTAGAATATAAGACATATTTTCAGTTGTTTCACACTTTTTTGTTAAGTATATAATTCCACATGTGTTAATTCATAGTTTTGATGCCTTCAGTGTGAATCTACAATTTTTATAGTCATGAAAATACAGAAAACTCTTGGAATGAGAAGGTGTGTCCAAACTTTTGGTCTGTACTGTACTTTATAGTTTTGGGGAATGTCTATTGCATTGATCACTTTTGTTTTTCAAATTTTTATCAGAGGCAAAATAGTGAAAAAACGGTGGCTCGGCATTTTTGATTTTTTTTTTTTCCCCGCTACAGCGTTTACCGTATGGGAAAAATATTTTTATAAGTTTGTAGACCAGGTGTTTTCGGGAGCAGGGATACCAAATGTGTTTCACAGTAATTTTTTACTTTTATGTGTATTCAAGGAAAAGGGGAGTGATTTTAACTTTTAATACTTTAAAAAATTGTTTTATTTTTTTTTCATACTGTCATTATTAGACCCTCTAGGGGTCTGCTCACTAATGCACTGCATTGCAAAATATAGGCACTTCTCTTACAGGCTATAGAGCAGCCTACAATAGAAGTAAATGCCAGACAAGCCTGGGAGCCTTCAATCCTCCCCAAAATGGTGGTGCCCGAGGCGACAAGGACCTTAATGCACTGATCGCGGGCATTAGCACCTGGTCTCTGCTGTATCATACAGCTGAGCCATGGCGGCTACGGTGGCCACTCAGCTCCTGAGCGGTTGCCATATTTACATACCCGACATCCGCTGTGTTGCGGATGCCGGGAAGGGGTTAAAACAGTTTTTACCAGCTTTAAGAAATTAATAACCTTAAGATAGGTCATCAGTATTTGATTGGTTGGGGTCCATCATCTGGCACCACCACCAATCAGTTGCTTTCCTCAGTCACACATACTACACAGTGGATAAAACTAGAAGCAGGTGGCTCTGTCCACTGTGCATTGGTCATGCTGGGTTACTGCAGCTCAGTATCCATTAAAATGAACAGCTAATCAATGGGGGTGTCAGGTATTGAACCCTCATCAATCTAATATTGAAAACCTATCCTAAGGATAGGTCATCAGTATGTAAAGGCTGGAAAACCCATTTAAGGCTAAGGCCCCACATAGTGTGCCGCAGCAAAAACGCACTGTGGGAAAAACTGCGGCGGCAGCACATCACAGTTTTTCCCGCAACACTTTTCACAGAAAGGAAACCTCTGCGGACTTTCTTCTTCAATTAGACCTATAGGGAAATCGCCGGCCTTTCCGTAGGTATAATTGACATGCTGCGATTTCCAAAACTGCGGCGGTTTTGGAAATCGCAGCATGTTCCCTGCACATATTTTTCCACAAAATGGGGATGGGATTCGCTAGAATTTCATCCTCTTTGCTGTGACTGTAAAACGGCGCTTTTTTTTGCGCCACATTTCTACTGCGGCAAACCCCGGGGTTTATGCCATGTGGGGCCCCGGCCTAAGGGTAGCACCATATGACCGTGTTTCGCCCATATCCATTACAGTATGGGACAGTATGTTGCTGGGAGGCAGGGACTCCTAGCATCCTAGATAACTAGGATGCTAGGAGTCCTACTCCCAGCACGAAGTTCAAGCCGGTAAATCTGGCTAACACACGGACCGTGTTTCACGGGTGAAACACGGTCGTGTGCTGCTACCGTAAGTCTCTGAAAACATATCTAGGAAGTCCTCATTAGATCCATGTACAAAGGTGATGAGGATGAAGCAGAGGCCCGCACCATAAACCGTCATGAAGATGATCACTGGCACAGATCTTTATTATCCAGTCTTTTAAAAGGGGGACTGTGATGATTCTGCCTAAATATGGCCATAACTCAGCTATATTTTGGTCTCTGAGTATAGGATATCCCTTCTTCCTTGCTTGCATACTGTGAGCAGCTACAAGCCTAGGTGCATATTGGCAGTAGTGTCTAGGCTGGAACAATAGGGCTCCATTGTATTCCTATACAGCCCTGGCTGATCAAACAATAGTGCATTGTTCAAGCCTGGGCTGTTGACCAGATATGACTGATAACAGGGTATCAATTCACTTTGTCTCATCTACATACAAAGGGTCTGAACTTGATTGAATTAACTCATCAGACATACTGTCGCCGGTGACCTCATTCTGGGAGGGGGCATAAAGGGTATAAAATATGAGGTAAGAGGTCTGTGAGAAGAGATATTGCAGGAGATTACACTATGGAGATTATGCTATGGAGTTTTGGGCTGAGACCATCACAGACTTCCACTGAGACAGACTTTGACTGAGATGCTACTATGAGCAGGCAGGTTGGAATGCTGCTGCTGACGATGATGAGCCTACAAGAGACTGTGAGAGACTGTTATGAGAGCATGCAGGCGGGATTATCGTTTTAATGCCACATGCTGAAAAGCCTCCACTGGTGACTCACACATGCCATGTGTGAGTGTTGGACTATAGAACCACATCAAGGACATATGTGGTAAAGTAATCATTTCACCTTTAATCCCTTTTATTTTATTTGTACTGTTTCTTGTAACTAGTAACTGTTAATGCTTGCATATGTCTGCATATCTGTTCTGATCTGTATATGTTAGATTTTAATACCGACCCATTTAGGGGTTAATAAATATATAAAATTTAGAAGGCTTGTCTTGTATTTATCTGGTGAACCCGGCACTCACTGGAGGTGAGTGTGGTTTTTATATGAAAGAGGATTCAGGGTGTGGCCAAAGCGGTTTGGCGCACGGAGGATCTTTCACATTGGTGGAAGCGGTGGGATCTTAGGATAAACGGTGTGTGTTGGTGACCTATATCACTCACATGCTGGGGATTATGGTAATCCTATGAGACAAGCTCGGTATTAAAGCAAGCATTTAGATACAGTGAAAGTTTGATACAGTGCTGTTCCCCTCCCTTATTCTTTTTATTCTATCCTATCTTTTATTTGGCAAATACCAGTGGATGGCTAGTGGGCTCAGAAGCAGATCTCCAGAACTGCTGAACCAGGCTTTTGGAGATCCTGAGCGTATGGCTGAAATGGAGGCAGCCACAGCTATGCAGAGTCCTGATTTTGGGGCTAGACCAGGAAGGGCAGCAAGCAGCCCGGTCCCAAGGATTACTTCACCAGGAGAGACCATTAGCCCCAGCCTTGTGGGAGGAATGGCTTCAGTCTGGCAAATGGTCCTGCAGCAAGCAGGCACCGGTGACCCTAACACATACCTGCAGGTGTTGGGCCACTTTCAGGAAGCCGTAGAACGACAGGCAGAGAGAGAGAGGAAAGCGGCAGAACGAGAACGGCAGGCTGCTGAGCGACAGGCAGAGAGAGAGAGGACAGCGGCAGAACGAGAACGGCAGGCTGCTGAGCGACAGGCAGAGAGAGAGAGGGAGGCTGCTGAGCGACAGGCAGAGAGAGAGAGGAAGGCTGCTGAACGACAGGCTGCTGAGCAAAAGGCCGAGAGGGATTTTCAGCTTGAGCTCAAAAGGATGGAGCTCTCCCAGCAAGCGCAAACTCCAACAACCCTGCACAGACCCTCAAGTTGGAACGAGAGGCCAGGCCGGAGTTCACCACAGCCGTCTGTCGTCAGGTCGGGTGAGACACACTATGCCCCGGGTGGTCCCTTCCCTGTCCCAAGAACTCTGGGCACCCTAGTGACCTTCCCCAAACCCCAAGGGGAGGTGCGGCGGGGCCATGCCTGTAACCCGACAGGACATTTCAAGAAGGAGTGCCCCAACCGCCCTGAGAACTTCCCTGCTTCCCAAGCCACAGCAGGTGGCCCATCTGTGTATCTGGATGTGGGTGCAGGAAAGGGAATGCGGACTGTGGGACTATTGACTGATTTGCCTGCTAAGGTACTGTTGGGAACTGATTTAGGACCTATGATGTCCCAATATGGGGTGGGGAGCAACCCAATTTACTGTGATGGACTGTCTATGATTAATGCTGATAATGTGTCTGTCATATCTGCAGAGAGGGCCCGTAACCCCCTCTCTGAGATACTTCCCCTGGCAGTCAATGTATATGCTAATGAGTTGCCTTCAGCTGAGAGCAGGGAAGATGCAACTGAACTTCCTGCAACCCAGCTCAGCAAAAATGTTATTAATGCTTTGTGCACCCCCGTGCTAGGAGCCAATGAGACTAAGTCTGTAGACACACCCACATCTGCGGGGGCGTCGCCCTCCCAGCTTGTTAATCTGTCTACCACAAATCTCATTGAGGCCCGGTGTGAATTAACAATTGCTAATGAAGGTACTGTCAATGTAATTGCCAATGCTTGTTGTGAAAATGTACAGGGTAGCTCTTCTGAGTCACTGGAAGCGACTTCTACTATTTCGCCCAGTGTATCCGATAAGCACCCAACTACTGACCATGTGCCAGGTGGTCAGGTAGGCTATGGGGATCTCATGGCCGATCCAGGTGAGGGACGGACTGCTGGTAGTGCGGTGTTAGCCCGCAGCCAGAGTGCTACAAGGGTGGAGGGCGTTCCGACCCTTGAACCGTTGCCTACACCACCTGGAGTCGGTGCTGAGACCGCCATGACTAGCCTCACTCCCTTGAAGCCGGAGGAGTCCGGCCTGTATGAGACATACGCATCTCTTCTGTCCAGTTCTATTCCAGGAGAGCCCATGGCTCAAGTGCAGATGGCATGGGGTACTGGAGATGTGATCCAAGAAGAGGGTATGTCCAATGTATTACCTGTCAATGTATTGTGGGAGGATGGTTTGGGGAAGCATGATCTCAGTCATTTGCCCAAGGTATCACCATCACCCACCCAAGTACTGGAGGAACAGGACGTAGGCCCAAAGGGGCAAGGCGTCTGGGAAGGAGGACAGGGTCCAAACATGCCTGTGCCAGAACCAGAGGTGCCCCTAGGTTTGGAAGCAGAGGGGGAGGTGCAGAATCCCCTAGAACTCTCCCAACTAGCGGCTAGTGTGGGGAAGACCCTGAGAGAGCAGGGCAAGGGTAGCCAGGAGAGCAGAGATTGCCAGGATGGGATCTCTGGAATGGTACCCCAAGGGCCTGAGGTCATGAGTGTGGCTCCACAGGGTGCCAGTACTCAGAAAGCGGACCCAGAACAGGCAGGAGGTAGCCAAGTGTACGTGGCTCAGAGCCTAGGCCTTAGAAGTGTCCCTAGCCAGACTAGAGAGACAGAAGGGGCCGGCAGTTATGTAACATACACCTCTCTTGTGTCTCACTCCAGCCAAGAGTTCAGAGAGGCTGTCCAAGCTGACCCTAGTCTGGACATATTGAAGGCGCATGGCGCTCAACCACCCTTAGAGTCTGACAAGGCCCGAGTCTGCTGGGACCCTGGGGGGAAGGTGAGAAAGCCTTGGGGCCAGAGCCTGAGGAGCTGGAGGCGGAGGTGCTTTCAGAAGAGGGGCGTAGGCCCCTACTTCCTGCAAGCCCCATCTAAAGGGGGAGGTGTGATGATTCTGCCTAAATATGGCCATAACTCAGCTATATTTTGGTCTCTGAGTATAGGATATCCCTTCTTCCTTGCTTGCATACTGTGAGCAGCTACAAGCCTAGGTGCATATTGGCAGTAGCGTCTAGGCTGGAACAATAGGGCTCCATTGTATTCCTATACAGCCCTGGCTGATCAAACAATAGTGCATTGTTCAAGCCTGGGCTGTTGACCAGATATGACTGATAACAGGGTATCAATTCACTTTGTCTCATCTACATACAAAGGGTCTGAACGTGATTGAATTAACTCATCAGACATACTGTCGCCGGTGACCTCATTCTGAGAGGGGGCATAAAGGTATAAAAGATGAGGTAAGAGGTCTGTGAGAAGAGATATTGCAGGAGATTACACTATGGAGATTATGCTATGGAGTTTTGGGCTGAGACCATCACAGACTTCCACTGAGACAGACTTTGACTGAGATGCTACTATGAGCAGGCAGGTTGGAATGCTGCTGCTGACGATGATGAGCCTACAAGAGACTGTGAGAGACTGTTATGAGAGCATGCAGGCGGGATTATCGTTTTAATGCCACATGCTGAAAAGCCTCCACTGGTGACTCACACATGCCATGTGTGAGTGTTGGACTATAGAACCACATCAAGGACATATGTGGTAAAGTAATCATTTCACCTTTAATCCCTTTTATTTTATTTGTACTGTATCTTGTAACTAGTAACTGTTAATGCTTGCATATGTCTGCATATCTGTTCTGATCTGTATATGTTAGATTTTAATACCGACCCATTTAGGGGTTAATAAATATATAAAATTTAGAAGGCTTGTCTTGTATTTATCTGGAGAACCCGGCACTCACTGGAGGTGAGTGTGGTTTTTATATGAAAGAGGACTCAGGGTGTGGCCAAAGCGGTTTGGCGCACGGAGGATCTTTCACAGGGACAATGTAATACCAGATGTGTTTTAGAAAGGGTGCAGCTTCCCTCCAGTAATGATAGCTGAGAGCTAGAGGTTTGAGGTGATAGACCCCGATAGACCCAGAACCATCAGCTGATCATCAGGCAATCCTCATTCATAGAAGGTGTTATACAGATGGAACACCCCTATAAGGCTGGGTTCACACATGGGATATTTTTGCTTTCTGGAGGCACAAATACACAGAGGCCAGATGTGCAACCACGCCTTAAAATCAGGTTGAAGAACATTTCTTACAAATGTCTTTCCGTTGAAGAATTTTCCTGAAAATCACAGCAAGAAATACATAATTTTTCCTGATATTGTTATAGGGCTAACAGTGCAGTTCACCACACATCCCAAGCTACACAATGTGTGAACAAGGCCTTAGAATTAAGTGAAGAGCTGTCCTCTTCAAGTGACACAAGATGGCGCAGGTGTATAAATTTACACATCCTAGAACAATTGTGATTATCTTATGGAGTTTATGATGTCACATGTCCTGTGATGTCATAAGAACTTCTATTGGAAGGTTTGGTAAACTTTTAGTTATTGGGGTATGAGTACCCTAAGATTTAAAAAAATATATATCTAACATGATATATCATGATATAATGTCTGAGTTATAACACACATGACTTACTGGAACCCTTCCGCTGTAATACATATCACCTGCAGCTCTATGTACTAAAGGGAACACAGGAATCCAGACTGGGATTCCTGACTGCAATAACGTCCCCAGTCACCCCTGATCTAACAGTCCTGAAAGAGACTGATAACAGAGAACTATAGCATTTTGGAAATAGGTTTATGAGAATGCATTGTCTTACCCCTTTATGGGAAAAAAAAAACCTTCCTTATAAAAGAGCTTCATTTACAGGAGTTACCCCTTCCCCACACCATGTCTAAATGCCCAGTTTGTGTGTGACTCTCATCTCCTTCCCCGTTTAAAAGTCAATGCAGAGAGCCCTTTCTAAAAGCAACTCATGTTCTGGAACACTCAGAGTGACCAAATATTATACAGTCAGTCACTCTTTTAAAAGGTGTCATATAATAGAGAGAGGGTGCAGCTTCTTCCAGCAATGGTTCTTGACTGTTAAGGTGCTTAAATTGCTAGACCTGTGACCAATCCTGGACATCAGCTGATCGCAAGGAAGTCCTCTTTTAGAGCAGTGATTGTTCAGATGGGACAAGCCCTGTCAGGCCAGGTTTTCACATGGAATAATTTTTGCTTTTTGGAAGAGAAATAACAGACTGGATGGATTTTCCATAAAATCAGGTTGAAGAATCTTTCTTAGAAATATCTTTTCTGCAAAGTATTTTCCTGCAAATCTCAGCATGTAATCGATATTTTTGAGATTTCTGGAGGCTAATGGTACAGTTCTGAACTTCACCATACACCCCAGCTACATGATGTGTGAACAAGGCCTCAGAATTACATGAATAGCTACATACCTGGACTTATTGTCCTCTTCAACCTGTCAAACTCAAGTGACACAAGATGGAGCATGTGTCCAGCTTTACACATTCTACATCAATTGTGATGTCACATGGTGTCTGTGATGTCACCAGTCATGTAGTGGGGAGGAAAGGGGATTCAGAACTCCTGTTCTAGTGATCGTATCAGTAAGAATGGTGCCATTTAACTTTGGACAGGCTGTCTGTCATAGCAGGCTGTCCCAGCAGTTGCTCCCTGGACATTATACTTTGTGGGAGTACCTAGGGAGCCATTATAGTGTGTGGGGGCAATGAGGAGCCATTATATTGTATATGGGGACACTGACGGTGTCATTATACTGTGTGTGGGGTTCTGAGGGCACCATTATACAGCATTTGTTGTGGTGGTACTTAGGGGACCATAATACGGTGTGTGGGGGCACTGAAGGGGGCATTATATGGTGTGTGGGAGCATTGAGGGGGCCATTACACTGTGTGTGAGGACACAGGGGGCCATTAGACTGTATATGGGGACACTGACTGGGGAGGCATTATATTTAGTGGGGGGTACTAAGAGGGCATTATGTTGTAGAGCAGGGGTACTCAACTACTTTTAGTAAAGGTTCGTTGATCGGGATCCGCCATCAAGTAAAGGTCCAAACTGAAAGCAGCTGAACACTTCCAGTATTTTTGGACAAAAAGATGTGGCACTAAGCAACATTATACTGTAAGTGGGGTCACTAAGGAGCATTATACTGTGTGGGGGGCACTAAGGAGCATTATATGGTGGGTGGGTGTACAAAGGATCATTCTACGGTGGGTGAGGGCATTAAGGAGCATTAACGGTGGAGGGTACTAATGGGACATTAGTGCCCCCACACAGTATAATGCTCCATTATTGTGCCTCCTCGTGCTAGGCTCTTTAGTACCCTCCCATATAAACGCCCATTAGTGCCTCCACCCACCATATAATGCTCCTTAGTGTACCCACACATAATTAATGTTAACAGCTGCCGGGAGAAATGGATTCGGACCGCGATCCGCCAGTTGAGCTTCCCTGCTTTATAGGTTATGTTGTGGCGACAATAAGAGGGCATTATACTGTGGGGGGGGCATTCATACTTGCCAACTCTGCCAAAACATTTGGGTGGGTCCCAAAAAAAGAGGTGACCTCCCGGAGTCCAAGAAGAGAGGGCAAATGTTGTCACATTATGTGCCACTGGTATCTTGAAAAGGGCATGGCAGCCATGTTTTGTGTCACAAAAAGAGACGCGCCAATTACAAAAAGAGGTTTGGCTTTGTTAAAAGTTGGCGTGGTCACTCCAAAACTTTTTACTCCCCATTTCACATTGAAGCAGAACCCATCACATGATTGACATTTTGTGATGGGTCCCATGCTCCCCAACACTACCTACATCTACAAACCCCACTGTCTTATAATGGGATCTGATACTTTGATGGGAAAAGAGTGCTGCATGCTGTGCTATTCTTCCCATCAAATAAATTTAAATAACTTTGGGGATATTTGATTGGAGCTTCCAAAAAACCTTTTTGTTTGAAAAGGTTGAGAAACTCTGTTTTAGACTACACTCATACAACAGTGCTCTGCACCTGGCTATGAAAATTACTTATTTTTCATAGCTGAGTGCACACCCGAGGGAATACATGAGTCTATTGAGGAATCCCTGAGACTTGGCCGCTAAACAGCATGTTTCTCGGATTGTTCACATGGACTGTTAAAGCAATAGTCATGTGAATAGATCCTTTAAAGTCAATGGGGCTGTACGTTGGCCGTTAATACAATGGCCAGCACACAGCCATGGAATCCTGTTGTGTAAATGAGCACTTAGAGAGTATCTCCACACAAAACAGGCATCTTTTGGGGTATGAACCAAGAGGTCATAGGTGTTCAGGAAGAAGCCTTGGATCTCAGGCGAGCTGAGGTCAATAGTCACTCACAATCGCAGGTCAAACTGAGGTCAAGTATAGGAACACAACCACAAAACCCAGATAGTCATTAATATCAGAAACTGATATTAAAAGGTGTTGTATGAGATCAGTGTCTCACTTGCCCATGGGTCAAGGGAGAAATGGGGCAGAGGCACGCATAGTGCACCAAAATTTTTCAGACCATGCCCCTTGATTACAGTATCAATCCCAGGGGCAGATTTGGCCATTATGCAACCCACACAATTGTGTGGGGCCCAAGAGATCAGGGCTTTTTACGCTGTTAAGGCCAATAAAGGAGGATTTTTTTTAACCTACAAATGTGGTGGTGGTGGTTCCAGTAAATAGTGGGCATGGTCTAAAAATATTGATAAATATCACATTGTAACCCACACAAAATAATGCCTCACTGTAGCCCCCACAGTATAATATCCACTGTGGGCACCCCCAGTATAATATCCCATTGTGGCCTCCACAATATATAATGTCCTATTGTGATGCCAGTATAATTACCCTATAGTGGTACCCACATACTATAAAGCCCCACTTCAGCCCCCAACAAATATAATGCCTTATTATGGCCCCTGCACAATATAATGGCCCATCATTTTATGTTCATTATGAGTTACCGTTCCTGCCAGACTGCAACTACAGGCATCGGATGAGACGTAATAAATAAGACGGAGAGTTTACATCATCCTTGTAGATCTGATAACCTATGTAATCCACACAGAGCAGGGGGTTATCAGATCTACAGGACAGAATAACTCTCGCACGATCATGGATAAAAATGGGCACGAAAAAACGGACAAAACAGTTTGCTTTTTTCATGGCTGTTATGCACCGGTCTGGGACCCGTTTTCACAGATCTCTCCTAGACTTGAGTACTTTTGACAGATCTGTGAAAACGGACAAAAATAGGACATGTCCTACTTTTTGACGGTCTATCAAAATGGACCATCAAAAAACGTAAATGTCAATCAACATATTGTAATCAATGTGTTCTAAAAACAGCCGTGTAACAGCCATTACAAAAATGGCCATCACACAGCTGTTTTTGACATTTGTGTGAATAAGGCCTTAATCTCATTTGATATATAATCATATAATATCTTATGATGCCAGAAACAGCAGTTTGGGGTAGCAATACAGATGTCCTGTGTTTTGTCATGTGCTCCTCACAGAGTATTCATGCCTCTCTGAGAGAGGCAACATCCCAGGACCCAGGGATGGTTCTGGCCACACAGATTTGTCAGCTCTCCTGCGAGTCTCCTCTTTTTCAAGAGCCTCCCAGATACAAATGCGTGCACCAGTTCAGATCGGATTCGCCTGAATTTACCAAAGGTTTTGATTTGAACCTCAGGGTCCTCTTCCTGCCTCTTGGGTGACGTCATTGCAGGTCACCACTGAGGCCTGTGATTGGGCCCATCACAGGCCTCATCGGTCACCCGGGAGGCCAGAAGAGGACGCAGAGGAAGCACCAGACGCCACAAGGATGTTCAGGAGGGGTGAGGAAGGTTACGTTTTCACATCTTCCGGCCTTCACTTATTATTCTCTGAAAGGACCCAGAGTGTAATAATTTCACTTCCTGATCGTGACAAACATATTTGCCCCCAAATGAATCTTTGAGGTTTGCCTAGATCTAATTCTGGACATTCTGAGAGAGCTGGCAAGTATGTCATCTACATGTGGTTGATAACTCCATGTTCGATGCTAAATAAGTGACCTTTGGTTATTTCATTACTCCTCCAATTACTGACAGCTATTTGGGCTATACAGCCTTTCCTTGAAACATTTGAAAGCATGGAAGATGAGTCATGCCCTGTCACACATCTTTCAGGGAGGCGACTACATCACTGCAGCCATTCATCATATCTATTCTATGCATATAAGATAACAATGAATCCGCCTCAACATGGAACCAGTAATAAATTCCTCACATACATTCACTAGCTAGGCATTGCCCTTAACAAAGATGGCGTCTGTACCGTCATCGCCGCCCAGTGGCAATGTCTACTATCAGCCAATCACCACAGGGAAGAGAAGCCTGCCCTTGTATTGTTAGTCACGTGTATACCATCACAGGCGTAGCTCCGCCCACGGAAGAGAACGTGAAGGCAAAAAATAAAACCAAAACAAATCGTAATAAAGTTGTCAGTGAGACATACTGGAGGAGCCGGGAGGAGCGGGGCCAGGTGAGGAGCCTGTGTGTCATGTCTGCCGTGTGTGCACTGGGGGTGTAGTGTGTACCGCTTGTGTCATAGATGCCTTGTCACAGTGTGAATCCATCTCTAGTGATGCTGCTCTGGTGACTCTCAGTACATCGCTGAGCACAGGTATAGCAGTGTCCAATCTGTGCAGGGTCGGTGTAGTCCTCATTGTACATACATTAGGGAGCATGATGGAGCACACAGCACAGGGACAGCATGCGTTATATCTGTTATTGGTATGGTTATTGGCTATGGCATTATATTATATACAGATATTAGATATATCTCCTACATCCTGAACTACCAAACCTAGACTGACAACATCCCTGGATAGAGACAGGATCAGACTGTTATGTCAGCGCTGTCTTGTTTACTGGCTGATGTAATGGCTATAGAATATCATCTGTCCTTCCAAGTGACATTTATGTAGCATCATATTCATTGTCACGTGTGGATGACAGGGAGGAATGTGCATTCTATGGATAGCAAGAATAATGAACATGTTACATCACCTGTTACATCATATACATGTATGGGAATGGAGGACTTATGTGGATGACTCTGAATTCATCACCTCGCATGGTATTCAGGTACTTACAGAATGATCTGCAATCTCATTCACAGAATACAAACAAAAGTGATGTTAGTGGAAAAAACAAGATCCTATTGAGATGATTCTGCTTAAATATGGCTATAACTCAGAGCTGTAGTTTGATCTCTGGGTAGCGTATTTCTCTCTCAGTTCTCTTTACTCATAATGTGCACAGCCTACTCATAGGTACATTGCTAATAGTGGCCGGACTGGAACAATAGGGCTTTGTATCCATCCCAGCAGGGCTCCATTGTATTCCTACACAGCCCTGAGTGATCAAACAAACATGCATTGGTCAGCCTGAACTGGTAGATCAGATATGGCTGATAACATTGTATCATTTCACTTGGTCTCAGCTCTATACAAAGAATCTGGACTTGAGTGCGTTAGTCAATCAGACTTGCTGTCGCCGGTGACCTCATTCTGGGAGGTGGCATAAAGGGTATATAAGATGAGGTAAGAGGTCAGTGGGAGGAGATTGTGCTGGGACTACAAGAGAACACTATGAGGAGTTTTTAGAGACAGACTACAGGAGATTGCAGACAGACCACTGTGAAGAGCATGCAGGCTGGATTGTTGTATTAATGCCACATGCTAAGAAGCCTCCACTGGTTATTCACACATGACAGAGCATGTGTGAGTGTTGGATTATAGAGCCACATGAAGGAGATGCGTGGTAAAGTAATTATTTTACCTTTATGCCCTTTTATTTTATTGCACTGTATCTTGTAACTAGTAACTGTTAATGCTTGCATATATCTGCATATCTGTTCTGAACTGTATGTGTTAGATGTTAATACCGACCCATTTAGGGGTTAATAAATATATAAAATTTAGAAAGCTTGTCTTGTAGTTATCTTGTGAACCCCGCACTCACTGGAGGTGAGTGTGGTTTTATATGAAAGAAGACTCAGGTGTGGGCCACCGTGGTGTTGGCGCACTGAGGATCTTTCACACCTATACATTTTTTTTTTTTCATTCAACCTCTAGAGTACTTTCACAAGTGGCAGATTTGTTACACAATATTCAGTTAAGAATCCCTAATGGACAAAAGTATTAAAATTAGGTTTACCTTGGATTGATGCATTAGGAATATGTCCACACAGGACTGATACACTGCAGATTTGTGATGTGAAAGTCACAGCAGTTGCTGCAGATTTGCCACAGATTTTACTCACAGGCTATATTCACATGATTGTGTCTGTTTCTCATCTGTAAAAAACAGACAATTTTTTTAATAATAGCATCCATTCCATGGCCATTTGTGCATTTTTGACAGCTAAGTGTCATTTTGCTTCTGTGTACCGTTAAAAAAAACTGATTTCATTGTTTTATTCCTTTTTTAATGGCTGACACTCAGATGCAAATCCATTTTGCCGACTGATAAAAACAGACCCATGGGGGGGGATTTATATAGACTGGCATCGTATGCACCAGTCTTAGTCTCTGGCCTCTTAGTAATTCAGGCACACTCTCAGATTGGAAACCTGTCAGAAACTGGCGCAAGTTATAGTAAATCTGTCGGGCCGAAGCATCCCTACCCCGATTATCTCCACTCCACCTACTTTCATAAAAAGTGGCAAGTGGGGCACAAAAAGATGCACCACTACTATTCTCCGCATGTACGGCTTTTGGCATAGAGGCAATAGTAAATAGCCATGTGGTAGTCAAAATGGACAAGTTTAGAACATTCAGGGTTTTTTGTTTTTATTTTTTTGGTTTTCTATGACAGACCTGTAAAATGGTCCAGCAAATTACAACATGTGACTATTCCCATTCGCTCTCATTGTTTTTAAAGGGAGCCTGTGATTGGAAAATTGCATTTTTATTTGGTGACACTGTAATGTAGCCTTTATAAAAGCTATTCCAGCAATACCTTTATTTTTCCGATCCGCCTGATATTGTTTGAAGAAATTGCCTTTTTAATCCATATTTAAATGAGGTCCAGAGAGCACAGGGGGCGTTAACCTTGATCAGGGAACACAGCCGCATCATCATGGAATAACGCCTCTTTTTCCTTCTGTGCCGTCCTCTTCTTAGTTATGTGCCTTCCCCCTCTCCTTCCTAGCTGCATCACTTGCATCTCTGACGTCTGCTGTTGTCCATATCTCGCGCATGGGCAGTACAATCGGCTAATTTGGGTCGTGGCAGAGCGTACTGCGCATGCTCAATACACTATTTTGGCTTTTGCAAAGAACAAGCAAACTGCACATGCCCAGTACGCTCTTGTAGTACTATGCTGCTCAGTAGATCTTAGAACTACAACAGCGTACTGAGCTTGCTCAGTACGCTTTGTCGCGACCCGAAGTGTACTGCCCATGCACGAATTTTGGACAACGGCGGACGTCAGAGCTGCAAGTGACGTTGCTAGGAAGAAGAGAGAGGGAAGGCACATAACTGAGAAGAGGATGGCACAGAAGGAAAAAGAGGCGTTATTCCACAATGACGCAGCTGTGCTCCCTGAACAAGGCTAACGCCCCCTGTGCTCTCTGGACCTCATTTACATATGTATAAAAGGCGATTTCTTCTTCACTCAGTTGTTTTTCTTGTTTTCATGTGAATAAACCCTTTTCATTGGAAAAGGTGAAAAGTGAAAACATAAATTGACTTGCAGAAAATTTGCACCACATTTGGTAATTGTGAACAAATCCTTAGAAGTGCTGTTTGGATCTATGGCCACATTCACCTGAAAGGCGCCTGTGTGCTCTTAAGAAAGCAGAAAGTCATGGTCTAGTCAGGGGTCTAATGACCCAAACTAACATTATCATGGGGATCTATAATGTTGTTATTGTTTGGATCGGATCATTAGACTAGTGTTTGGGCAGGAACATTGAAGGAAGACTGTCAAGTGGTTTTTCCCACCCTAAACTGGTCCCAGCATGTGAAGCATCAAGTAATGACCTTTCCGATGGTGCTTCTTACTGCCTTTTTGCATATGCAAATTTACTCTAACTAGCCACGGGGGGGGGAGCAGGGAGCAGATTAATTTAGTCATGCAGCCATTGCGCTGTGAGGCCAGCAGTTAGGTAGGGTATCAGGCTGATGTATGAAAGCAAGGGACATGTCAGCCATGCTGCACAGGGTGTGATTTAGTACGATGACAACATGACTAGATGAAGCTGCTCCTTCCACTGATTAGTTAAGATAAATTTGCATATTCCAATCTAAAGTTTTGAAAGCTTATAACTTGACTTTTTAGCAACAGAACTCTTAATGACCTTCCCATGTTGTTTTTCACTATTTGATGCTGTGCACAGGCTGGGGCCAGTTTAGGGTGGAAAAAACATCCTATCACCTTTTGAATGGAATGCCGGTGTGCTTGTGTGACTGGTGCTCCATTCCCTTCTATGGAGCTGCGGGTGCTGTCAGAGATTTACAGTATCGGCAGCTCCATAGAAGTGAATGGAGCACCTTTCACACAAGCACATGGAGCTCCATTGGCAAGGCTTTATGGGATCATTCAGTCCTCTGTTCTTCTGATCTGGGGTGGTCGGACCCCCATCGATCTGACACTTAATCCCTATCCACAGGATAAGTGTCTTTAATGGCACAACCCCTTTAATATTTACAGTTTAAATGTTATAGTTTTGCCAGAATTTTAGGAAAAATGCTGCAGTTTTCCCACAGTTTTGGAAAATTACAGCAAGAACTGCAATACACCCTATGACTGTTGCACAGCATCTGTCATCAATGCACATACATGGTTAAATCATTTAAACTTGTCTTGAATCACTTGAAATATGT
Source organism: Leptodactylus fallax (assembly GCA_947044405.1). Taxonomy (NCBI): domain Eukaryota; kingdom Metazoa; phylum Chordata; class Amphibia; order Anura; family Leptodactylidae; genus Leptodactylus; species Leptodactylus fallax. Next base: position 22,172 of record CAMRHE010000203.1, read on the forward strand.
AGTAAATACAGTAATACATAGAAATAGTGATTAGTTTTATGACTGTAGCACATAAAATAAGCTCCTGGAAAAAAACTTCTACAAAGGAACTGCAAAAGTGAGGTTATTGTATGAGAAGGAGGCGGAATAATCTAATTATGTGTAAAAAATGGAAATAAACGTTACGTCTGTGCTACCAAAATCTCTCAGCAAAGGGGAACTTCTGCTTTGTATATTATGATAGATCTTTGTGTATTCAGATTGTGGCCTAGATTATGGCTCTTCATGGGGTAAAGCTTCCTTCCCTACAACCACTGTGTACATCTAGCAGTCATATGGTGGTGTTAATGTGTCTATATTATGTAGCTTGTAACATTTTGTATTTTATTTTTATACATTTGGTGCAATTTAGGTTGAATTTCTTTGTAAGGTATTACATTACCATGATCCATATTTACTGAGGCCCTTGCTCCAGAATTCTGGTGTAAAATCTTCTTTTTGTCTCAGATTAGTTTAAAAACATTTTTCATTGATATGTCCTAAAAAGAAGAGCTGCACCTTGCTAGAAGTACAGTGCTGGCCAAAAGTATTGGCACCCCTGCAATTCTGTCAGATAATACTTAATTTCTTCCAGAAAATGATTGCAATCACAAATGCTTTGGTAATAATATCTTCATTTAATTTGTCTTCAATGGAAAACCACAAAAAGAATTGTCAAAAAGCCAAATTGGATATAATTCCACACCAAACATAAAAAAGGGGGTGGACAAAAGTATTGGCACTCTTTGAAAAATCATGTGATGCTTCTCTAATTTGTGTAATTAACAGCACCTGTTACTTACCTGTGGCACATAACAGGTGGTGGCAATAACTAAATCACACTTGCAGCCAGTTGAAATGGATTAAAGTTGACTCAACCTCTGTCCTGTGTCCTTGTGTGTACCACATTGAGCATGGAGAAAAGAAAGAAGACCAAAGAACTGTCTGAGGACTTGAGAAGCAAAATTGTGAGGAAGCATGAGCAATCTCAAGGCTACAAGTCCATCTCCAAAGACCTGAATGTCCCTGTGTCTACCGTGCGCAGTGTCATCAAGAAGTTTAAAGCCCATGGCACTGTGGCTAACCTCCCTAGATGTTGACGGAAAAGAAAAATTGACGAGAGATTTCAACAAAAGATTGTGCAGATGGTGGCTAAAGAACCTCGACTAACATCCAAAAAAGTTCTAGCTGCCCTGCAGTCCGAGGGTACAACAATGTCAACCCATACTATCCGTCGGCGTCTGAATGAAAAGGGACTCTATGGTAGGATACCCAGGAAGACCCCACTTCTGACCCAGAGACATAAAAAAGCCAGGCTGGAGTTTGCCAAAACTTACCTGAGAAAGCCAAAAACTTTTTGGAAGAATGTTCTCTGGTCAGATGAGACAAAAGTAGAGCTTTTTGGGAAAAGGCATCAACATAGAGTTTACAGGAAAAAAAAAAGAGGCCTTCAAAGAAAAGAACACGGTCCCTACAGTCAAACATGGCGGAGGTTCCCTGATGTTTTGGGGTTGCTTTGCTGCCTCTGGCACTGGACTGCTTGACCGTGTGCATGGCATTATGAAGTCTGAAGACTACCAACAAATTTTGCAGCATAATGTAGGGCCCAGTGTGAGAAAGCTGGGTCTCCCTCAGAGGTCATTGGTCTTCCAGCAGGACAATGACCCAAAACACACTTCAAAAAGCACTAGAAAATGGTTTGAGAGAAAGCACTGGAGACTTCTAAAGTGGCCAGCAATGAGTCCAGACCTGAATCCCATAGAACACCTGTGGAGAGATCTCAAAATGGCAGTTTGGAGAAGGCACCCTTCAAATCTCAGGGACCTGGAGAAATTTGCCAAAGAAGAATGGTCTAAAATTCCAGCAGAGCATTGTAAGAAACTCATTGATGGTTACCGGAAGCGGTTGTTCGCAGTTATTTTGTCTAAAGGTTGTGCTACCAAGTATTAGGCTGAGGGTGCCAATACTTTTGTCCGGCCCATTTTTGGAGTTTTGTGTAAAATGATCAATGATTTGACTTTTTTTTTCATTCTCTTTTGTGTTTTTTCATTGCAAGCAAAATAAATGAAGATATTATTATCAAAGCATTTGTGGGATTGCAATCATTTTCTGGAAGAAATTGAGTATTATCTGACAGAATTGCAGGGGTGCCAATACTTTTGGCCAGCACTGTATCTAGATAGTGGGGTCTTGTTGAGTCTTAAAATGCATCAGATTTATTACTGTCTTGTGCCAGTTTTCTGGCTTCATGGGACAGATTTATTAAGACTGATGTTTCATACATCAGTCTTTATAAAGGCCCCGACAGGCGCAGGGTATTCCTATTTATCTGAAAACATCGGCGTTTTCATCAATCAAGTGCTCACCCGTGCCCCGTAAGGGAGATCTGCACCAGTTAGGAGCTGGCATAGATTTCCTGTATAGCCCTCATTCACTGAAAGTGGCAAGCAAGGCAAAGAATGGGGGGTGTTGATGGACATTTGGCCAAAGAAAGGGTCTTGTGTCTAATGAGCACCACTGTATCACTCATCTGCTCCAGAACACTGGAGATGGCATAATAAATTCCCCCAAATGTAATGGTCTAAAGTAAGGCAACTAAGAGTCGGCTTTAAAAGAGAGATTATAACTTCTAGCAAGGTGCGCCAAATCTATCACACAGCATAGGGGAGGGGAATCCAGTGGGGGAGACTAATTCAATGCCAAAGGGCGTGAAGTGCGGGGGGCTATCAACCCTGGGGGGGGGGGGAGGTCTGGCCCAAAAGCCTAGAGTACTTTGTAGAGGTCTGGAATTCCATCTAATAGTACCAGGTCTGACCAATTTGTCATAGGTGTCAGTAATGGAAGACGTAAGATTTTCCATATGCATCACATCATTGACCTCAGAGGTCCAGAGGGACATAGATGGCATGTTTGTCTGCTTCCATAACAATGGTATACAGGCTTGAGCCACCATCACCAGCAGTCTCAACAAGGAGCACTTGTAGAGGTATGTCACTGTGATGCAGGAAGAATAGGGCAGGACTATGGGGTCTAGTGGTGCCAGTAATGTCTGATTATTTTGCATATCTCGTCCCAGAATGGCTCGAAATGGCCAGAAAGTATGTAGCGTCCCCTCTACCTCCCCACACCTCCAGCACTGCAGATCGACCTCAGGGAACATGATATGTAGCATGGCGGAGACCTGGTACCAGCATGAGAAGAGCTTATAGCTTGCTTCCTGGAACTGATAGAAGGGTTATGAGTCATCTCAAACATGCAGTCTCTCTGCTCAGTCAAGAATTTGAGATTTGAGCAGGAATGGGGGAGGAGGTCTATTAGATGAGAGTAAGCAATTAATATGGTATGTAGCAAGAGACCCATACCATTACATAGAGATTCGAAAGGTGTTATGGTAGTATGATATGTGGTCGGGGAGGTCATGCCAGACAGATAGTATAGGTTGGTGTAGGGTATAGATGGATACCCCAAAAAGAGGCATACAAGCGCTGGTCCAGGTGCAAAGAGTTTTATTCCAAGTGGTGACACACAACGTGTTTTGGGACTTGCCCTTTATCAAGTGTGTATTATAACATACATGATGGACATGCACACACACACACACACACACACACATATACAGTACAGACCAAAAGTTTGGACACACCTTCTCATTCCAAGAGTTTTCTGTATTTTCATGACTATAAAAATTGTAGATTCACACTGAAGGTATCAAAACTATGAATTAACACATGTGGAATTATATACTTAACAAAGAAGTGTGAAACAACTGAAAATATGTCTTATATTCTAGGTTCTTCAAAGTAGCCACCTTTTGCTTTGATTACTGCTTTGCACACTCTTGGCATTCTCTTGATGAGCTTCAAGAGGTAGTGACCTGAAATGGTTTTCACTTCACAGGTATGCCCTGTCAGGTTTAATAAGTGGGATTTCTTGCCTTATAAATGGGGTTGGGACCATCAGTTGTGTTGTTCAGAAGTCAGGTGGATACACAGCTGATAGTCCTACTGAATGGAGTGTTAGAATTTGTATTATGGCAAGAAAAAAGCAGCTAAGTAAAGAAAAACGAGTGCCCATCATTACTTTAAGAAATGAAGTCAGTCAGTCAGTCCAAAAAATTGGGAAAACTTTGAAAGTGTCCCCAAGTGCAGTGGCCAAAACCATCAAGCACTACAAAGAAACTGGCTCACATGAGGACCGCCCCAGGAAAGGAAGACCAAGAGTCACCTCTGCTGCGGAGGATAAGTTCATCCGAGTCACCAGCCTCAGAAATCGCAGGTTAACAGCAGCTCAGATTAGAGACCAGGTCAATGCCACACAGAGTTCTAGCAGCAGACACATCTCTACAACAACTGTTAAGAGGAGACTGTGCGCAGCAGGCCTTCATGGTAAAATAGCTGCTAGGAAACCACTGCTAAGGACAGGCAACAAGCAGAAGAGACTTGTTTGGGCTAAAGAACACAAGGAATGGACATTAGACCTCTGGAAATCTGTGCTTTGGTCTGATGAGTCCAAATTTGAGATCTTTGGTTCCAATCACCGTGTCTTTGTGCGATGCAGAAAAGGTGAACAAATGGACTCTATATGCCTGGTTCCCACCGTGAAGCATGGAGGAGGAGGTGTGATGGTGTGGGGGTGCTTTGCTGGTGACACTGTTGGTTGATTTATTCAAAATTGAAGGAATACTGAACCAGCATGGTTACCACAGCATCTTGCAGAGGCATGCTATTCCATCCGGTTTGCGTTTAGTTGGACCATCATTTATTTTTCAACAGGACAATGACCCCAAACACACCTCCAGACTGTGTAAGGGCTATTTGACCAAGAAGGAGAGTGATGGGGTGCTACGCCAGATGACCTGGCCTCCACAGTCACCAGACTTGAACCCAATCAAGATGGTTTGGGGTGAGCTGGACCGCAGAGTGAAGACTAAAGGGCCAACAAGTGCTAAGCATCTCTGGGAACTCCTTCAAGACTGTTGTAAGAACATTTCAGGTGACTACCTCTTGAAGCTCATCAAGAGAATGCCAAGAGTGTGCAAAGCAGTAATCAAAGCAAAAGGTGGCTACTTTGAAGAACCTAGTATATAAGACATATTTTCAGTTGTTTCACACTTTTTTGTTTAGTATATAATTCCACATGTGTTAATTCATAGTTTTGATGCCTTCAGTGTGAATCTACAATTTTTATAGTCATGAAAATACAGAAAATTCTTGGAATGAGAAGGTGTGTCCAAACTTTTGGTCTGTACTGTATATATATTGAAAAAAAAAAAAAAAAAAAAAACACGGAAAAAAGCGGGAGGTCATATGTTAAGGTCAAATGTCAAAGAGACCTAGGTATATAAAAAACTAATAAATACAAATCATAAAGGAATAAGAGAAACCCCCCTCCCCTCCTTCCTCAGCCATTACTCCTCCCCTTCCACACCCACCACAGCTGACTGTCAACATACACCCTCTCTATACGTGATCTACGTTCCTCTAACACCATACATGCTAATTTTAACTGCACCTATAGTTTTCTATATACTATATAATAGAAAACACATCTCTTATTCCTTTATGATTTGTATTTATTCATTTTTTATATACCTAGGTCTCTTTGACATTTGACCTTAACATATGACCTTTGGGGGCGGGGCTACCACCCGTTTTTTTTTTCGTGTTTTTATTTTATTTTTTTTTTCAATTTATATATGTGTCATGTCCATCATGTGTGTTATAATACACACTTGATAAAGGGCAAGTCCCGAAACGCGTTGTGTGTCCCCATTTTGGATAAAACTCTTTGCACCTGGACCAGCGCTTGTATGCCTCTTTTTTGGGGTATCCATCTATACCCTACACCGCTCTATTGGATCTTCTTGAAGTGTTATCACTGTCACCACGTTGCTGAGGCTTGGAGCTGCTGCCTGAGGTCCACCAACATGTTGGAATTATTCCTTCATGCCATTTAAGTAGTTGCAAGCTCATCACAACTCACCAAGGTGAGCATATACTCAACCTACTGTTTTTCATTTACTGTATCCCACAGTATTACGCTATTGGCGCTTGGCGCAGTTTGCTCTTTTACTTTCTTTCTTGGTACAGATAGTATAGGTTGGTCCTGGTAGACAGAAAGGTATGGGGTTTGGGCGTTCAAGTCATGGGGTCATCTCCAGTGGGATTGAAGTGAAACTCTATTCTATTTGAACCCATAGTTCCTCTGTCGCATGCCTGCACCAATCGATGACGCGGGTCAGATGGATCGCATTGTAATACAGTATTCCCATGAACATAATCATATCTATATTTGGAGATAATTAAAAGTTAAACATTTTTGCAAATATAAGTAGTTAAAAATTCTGCAGAGTTTTAAAGATTTTCTCTAACCATCTTAGTGGTGACAGTCTGTTGTCTTGATCGGTTGCTAATGGATATGACCACAAATGCAGAAACTTTTTATGGTCTGGGACTTGTCAGGAACCCAGCCATGATTTTCTTATTGTAGCTAGGTTATCAGGCAGGGACACTACATGTATTAGAAGATATCCCGGCCACAATAAGGAAATCGTGGCTGATTTTCTGACCTTAGAAAGGTTCTGCATTCATGGTCGTATCCACTGGCAACCGATCAAGACAACAACTTGTGACCACAAGATATTTAGAGAGAATGTTTAAAACTCTGCTAAATGTTTAATTACTTATATTTGCAAAAATGTTTAACTTTTAATTATCTACCAATTTTAAAATGGTTATGTTCGTGGGAATACCCCTTTAAGTCTGGGAAAGTTAACCCACCCTGGTGTTTCATTCGATTGAGAAGTATCCGCCTAATCCTCACTGGTTTTCCCCCCACATATGAACGAGGACTGATAGATGCCAAAAATCCGAAAAAAAAATGGGAGGTAGCCCCCGCCCCCAAAGGTCATATGTTAAGTTCAAATGTCAAAGAGACCTAGGTATATAAAAAACTAATAAATACAAATACAAAAAGGAGGAAGGGATCACAACAGGGAAAGTTTGGTCAAAGAGACCTAGGTATATAAAAAACTAATAAATACAAATGCAAAGAGGAGGAAGGGATCACAACAGGGAAAGTTTGGAACAGGTATAATATTTGGGGCAGTATGTTCATCTTGAATATGGTGCATTGTCCTAGCCAGGTAAAATAGCCCTTGGACCAGTTAAAACAGTCCGAAGTAATCGTAAGTACCTGGGGCCTAAAATTCAATTTGAAAATGTCTTTAGGGTTAGGAGGTAAAGCTGTACCCAGATAGCTCAGGGCTCTGGACACCCAGCAGAAAGAGAATGATTGAGTCAATGCAAGCAGAAGCGTCACATTCATTGCCTCATACTTAGCAAAGTTAATCTTGAAATTGGACAGTTTGGAGAATCATATTTTACATGTTTAATCTATACTAAGTCCTTTTATTCCTTGGTAAAGGCTCCTTTAGGGTATTCTCACATGGTGGCTATTGGGGAGGATTTTGAAGTGGCCTTCTCCCTCAGAATCTTCTCCAAAAACCAGCTCGCAGGAAAAAAAAAAAAAGTGTCCTGCCTGATATTGATGCATTTTCTACGACAGGGTCAATGCTGAGATCTTAGCAGGTGTCCCCATACTGAGAAGCCCCATTGTATGAGGCTAATCACACAGGCAAAACCGAGGCTCAGCCTTAGTCACAGATTCCACAGGGCACTTTTAGAGGCCACCTCAAAATCCTTTCCAAAAGCCATTGTGTGAAACCCTTAAAGAGGACCTGTCAACGCTCCTGACATACTTTATCTGCTGCAGTAAGTACTTCTCCATGAAGTAACAATTCTAGATCATCTTTTTCTATTAACTCCAATTGTGTAGTTCCTCTTTTCACATATATTCCTCCTCAAAGTCAGCTCCAAATTCCGTCCCGAATCTGCCATTCATTATTATCAATAGAAGGCAGAGAGTGACGCAGGACACTGAAGAAATAAGCGTCCTGCACATTCTGCCCATGGATTTTGCGTCTGATTCCTCCACAGAATCCACGGCTCGAGCCTCAAGCTGAACAGCCTCATCATTTCTGAGACTAATCAGAGAGTAAAGCTTCGGCGGAAAGCTCTGCTTCGGCTTTCCAGCGCAGGATGTACTGGACAGAAAAGAAGAACAGAAGACTGCCTCAAATTTCTCTTCACTTTCTGACATGTGAAATGGGCTTTATTACTCCTTCAACTTTACAAATAAATTGACAACTGGATGATACCATTTATCTTGTCAAAGGAGGTGTGACTTTACACGGCCTGACACTGGTTAGACAACGTGAGAGTGTAAGAAGGTACCTGCAACTGGACCGGTATTATAAGAAAAGATCATCCAGGATTATATGGAAAATGCAATTGTTCACTAAAAAGAGTGGACGGTCCCCTTTAAGTTTTATTAGCAAGGTTGTGAACCTTGATATATAAAAAAAGAAAAATAGTCAAATGTTCTTGCAAATTTCATCCATAGCTTTCCATGTTGATCCTATTGTCAGAAAACACAAGAAAGTATGGTCAGCCTGATGGTGAATGTGCTATCCAGGTGATGAAGGGAACTTTTGAGCCATGATATGTTACAACATCAGCATCCATTCTCTCTTTCATTGCTTCCTTTGAACAGTAGTGCGCTCTACTTACACTTTCCTTGTTACACCATCTTGCAGGCATTCAGTAAGTAACTCAATCATGCCGGAGGCTGGAGACACACTAGACATATTTATAATGGGTTAGCCAGTGGTGAACCTAGCCTCTTTGCTGCCTGAGGCGGACTATCGAAAGACGCCCCCCCCCCCCCCCAAAAAAAAAAAATATGAAATTGAGTTTCCATGCTGTTAGCGTCACACACTGTTATTGTCGCACAATATACATACACAAACTTATGAAACAGTTTTTAAGAATTCTTCTTACTACATTCCTTCAGTATCAGAGATCAACAACACGGCATTAACAATGACAATAACTTCACACATCTTCTGCTTGGTGGATGGACGAGCCCACGTGGCCCCCATTCTCTATAATAGGAGCCCCACAGATACCTGAGTACTGGACTTCGGCTATCTTTGGCACTCCCATTGAAGTGAATGGGAGCCCCGTGGGTTCGTCCATCCACCAAGTGACACACCTATATTCAGCCTGGCTGTGGTCAGGCTGTATTCCCACCCAGTGGGGGAAAAAAAAAACTATTCTCAGGCTCAGTGGGGGTCTCAGTAGACAGACCCCCATCAATACAGTGTAATAACATTTGTGACTTACAGGTGACGTCTCTGACTAATCGGTCACATTTCCTTTCTCTTCCCTTTGGACCGCCATGACCACTTCTTCCAGCTGTGACTTGTCTCTGTAAAGTTTGCAACACAGACATCTTTGGCTTCTCACTTTTCCAGGCATCCAACCCACATTGTCCTCACCTACATAAAGCCCCCATCCTGCTGCTACCCCCAATTATAAAATATATGATATAACCCCCCATAATGAATAATACCCCCAAGTGCATCTTTATATTAATAATGTCCGTATGTACCCTGTATAAATAGAGCCCCTTATTAATAATACCCCAGGTGTTAACTAATTAAAAGGTTTTCCAGGTCATTAATAAACTAATCAGTGGGGCTCAAAAACCCAGGCCGTGGTATCTGTGTAAGCGCTGTGACCACTTCTCTGTTTACATAGTGTCATTCATCTCATAGAGGCCATGTCATGTAACTACAGCCTCGTCCTATACATGTCTATGTGACAAGGCTGGAATTCCATCACACGATTACTATAAACAGACAGCGTATAATATAAACAGGCACCATAGCCCCTTCATACACCTGATCAGAGGGGGAGTCCAATGATCTCTTATTGATAATCTGTCCTAAGGATAGAACATCAATAAAAATGAGCTGGAAAGACCTTTTAATAAAGCCCAAGTGCCACCTTAAAGGGGTTGTCCAGGATAACCACTTTTTTAATATGAGGCTGGGGAAGGTGCTCCGGTGTCTTCTCAGCGACCTCAGCGGTCATGTGCGGTGGGGACTTCCGCCAGAAGAAAACACCAGAGCAGCAGAACCAGACCGCGGTGGGAGACATCGGAGCACAAGGGACAGGTGAGTAGGTGTTTTTTTTTTTTTTAATACAGTATTACACGGTATTATGTCCTGCAGCGGCCCCTGCACACAGTATTACATGGTATTATGCCCCGCAGCGGCCCCTGCACACGGTATTATGCCCCGCAGCGGCCCCTGCACATGGTATTATGCCCCGCAGTGGCCCCTGCACACAGTATTATGCCCCGCAGCAGCCCCTGCACATGGTATTATGCTCCATAGTGGCCCCTGCATATGGTATTATGCTCCATAGTGGCCCCTGCACTCAGTATTATGCTCCATAGTTGCCCCTGCACTCAGTATTATGCCCCATAGTGGCCCCTGCACATGGTATTATGCCCCGCAGCGGCCCCTGCATACGGTATTATGCTTCATAGTGGCCCCTGCACACGGTATTATGCCCCTCAGCGGCCCCTCCACACGGTATTATGCTTCATAGTGGCCCTTGCACTCAGTATTATGCTCCATAGTGGCCTCTGCACAAGGTATTATGCCTCATAGTGGCCCCTGCACTCAGTATTATGCTCCATAGTGGCCCCTGCACACAGTATTATGCCCCGCAGCGGCCCCTGCACATGGTATTATGCTCCATAGTGACCCCTGCACACAGTATTATGCCCCGCAGCGGCCCCTGCACACAGTATTATGCTCCATAGTGGCCCCTGCACTCGGTATTATACTCCATAGTGGCCCCTGCACACGTAATTATGCCCCATAGTGGCCCCTGAACACAGTATTCTGCTCCATAGTAACCCACCCATGAACTATTATTATACTCTAGGGTCTAAAAAACCCCAGAGTATAATGATCGGAGACCCAGGTGGTGACAAACATAAAACCAGTGTTACTTACCTGGGCTCTGGTGCACTCCCTGCTTTCGGTCCTCTTCAATGTCGCACAGACTGGCGTCGCAACATAATGACGTCGGCCTGGCTCTAGTGATGCCTGGGAAGTCACCAAACAAGGCCGAAACCTGCTGGGAGTAACAGTGGATCGCTGGAGAGGTGAGTAACATTGGTTTTTATGTTAATCACCTCCCCTGAGTCTCCGATTATTATACTCCGGGGTCTGAAAATACCCCGGAGTATAATAATAGTAGTATTTGGCCTCACTTACTGATGCCCGCGGCTGCTCCCAGCGGCATCCACTTCCCCTTCTGCAGAAGGGGAAACGGAGGCGGCCAAAGCAGGAGCGGGTATCGGTAAATAAATAGGCCGTTACCTGCCGGGGTTACTCCAGTAGGTAACGGACTATTTTTTTATATATATATATATATATATATATATATATATATCCGCACCTACCTGCGATCTCTTGATGTAGCTTCCGCCTCTTCTTCACCCGCGTCTCAGCATAGGAGGCGCGATGACGTCATTGTATCGCCGTCTGCGCTGAGATGCGGAGATCTCGTAAGCCAGCCCAGGACAGGTATCACGCAGTTTTGTTTTTTTAAGCATCCTGTCCTGGGCTGGTTTACGGTAAATAGAATGTAAAATTGCCGCCCCCCAGACAGCGACGGACAGTGCCGCCTGAGGCGGCCGCCTCACTTTGCCTCATTAGCGGTGCGCCCTTGGGGTTAGCTATGCTGTGGTTTAATGCCACTGAAGATCCATAGCGATTCTTACAGGTGAGCCATATGAAAACCACCTGATTTTGGATTAGCTTTATGGTGGCAGCTTGTATGAAAACAAGTGATCTCCAAAGTACCATGTCTTTGTTATTTGCACCTCTGCCAATTCTCACTATGTGGTCTGAGGTCTGTAGAAATGAGGCATCAAGTCTTGGGTTTGTAGAAGTGAGGCGACCAGCCTGAGGTCTGTCGAAAGCCTGGTTTGGAGGAATTAGGAGTCTGGTCTGAAATCTGTATTTCTTAGGGATTCTAGTCTGGAGTCTGTATTTATTTGTGGTCTGGAGGAATCCATATTTGTTTAGGGAGGGTGGTTTGGTATGCAGCCCTGGATCCATAATATAGCTAAGGAAGCTTGACCGTTTGCCATAATGGGGTCCCATCGCAGATAACCTGATAGTTATGCCTCGCTCGCACATATAAGCACATTTATACTAAGTGAAATGTCGCCACATATATTTCTGTGAACCCTTGATGTGTGGATCCAGTTGAGTTGCTGTGGTCTCACATGTGGGCAGATTCACTGGTTTTGTTGGTGGGTAATGCTCTGCTTTTTTCTGTGTGACAGCTTGCCTTGAGCATGCTAAACTGTAAGCCACTTACCACTGATCCCGTACGGTTTATGTGAGGAGAACTGAACTGTTCATCAAGAAAGAAATCTTCACATACAATTTTAATCTGTTTAATCCTCTAACCAAGAAAATCTGCGTGACAAATCTTTTGTATGTGAACCTTAAATAATGGAAGGCATTGTCTGCAATCTGTTAAAGTGGGTGAATGAACATTTCGGGAGAGGTTTCCTACTGTGCGGTCCTGTCTTTTACATTTTCTTACATACCGCTGCACAAGCCAATATTCATCTAGTTTATCAGCTGTATTATGTGGGGCAGCGTGGCATTAGATGGGTATCAGCTGTATCAGTTTTACACTTTCAGATGATGATGTAATGTGAATGGTGGTTTCCTGGCTCTATCCCAATGGCAGATGTCAGGGAAGATAGGGATCGGGAAGTTGGGTTTCAACTGCCTGATCCTTTTATAAGCTGCTGCTAAAGGAGTCTCATAGTGGCTTTCTCATCCTGTAGTTTATAGACTTTATTCAGTATGAAATTAATGGAGTTTGAGTGTGTGATAAGATGACAAAGAACTTTGTACTTAAATGGAACCTGTCACCATAAAGATGCTGTGTAATTGGCAGGCATCATGATATAGGGCAGGAGGAGCTCTACAGATTGATATATAGTTTTGTGGGTATAGATTCAATATAATCATTTATTCACTTATTTCTTTGTTCTTTCTATGCTTAGAATGAGTAATTGAGTCCAGTGGGCGGTCCTAGCAGTGATTGTTTCACAGAGATAGCTGTCAATCACTATTAGGACCGCCTATTGGACTCAATTACTCCTTCTAAGCATAGAAAGAACAGAGAAATAAATGACAGATTATACTGAATGTTAATATACTGTATCAATCCTCTGCTTCCCCTGCTCTATAACATGGTGCCTGCGGATTACATTGCATTTTATGGTGAAATGATTACCTGTTTCACTACTCCCACACCGCTGGATAATCCTTTAAATGGATTGTGCCTCTACAGGACATGGTATAAGGGTCTGTTCGCTGGGGGCTCGATTGCCTGCAGTCCCATATAAGTGACTGGAGCGTGGCCATGCAAGGACACTGGCACTCCATTCAAAAGGAGACGTTGGTCCCCTGTCCTTCTGACCACTGGGGGACACTTATGCAATCGGATACTTATGCCCTGCCCTGTGGCTACTGGATAAGTGTCCATAGCGGTACAACCCCTTTAATTGATAATCTCAGTATTCCCTTTTAGTGTTGGTATTGCCTGGACACAGTAAAAATACAATACAATTGAGGGGAATACTATTGGAGGAACAATGTCTCTGACCTGGTTAGCAGGCTCACTGGCCATTGGTGTCAGATTTACCAGTCGAATCTCACGCAATGCCCAACGGGGTATTAGGGTGTACAATGGCAAGCCTGTGGTCACACATTTAGAGGTGTGGAGAGCATAGCTGACTCCAAGTTCCCTTTTGAAGCTGATGGTTCTAATTATTTGGGTGGAATTTGTGGTTTTTAGTGATTTTTGTTTGTTTCTGCCTTCCGCTGCCACTGACCTCCCTTTCCTTCGCCATTTTGGCACAGTGTGGACAGCAAACTGCTGATACATATATGAACCCAGAAGCTATGACAGACACTGTCATTACCACTAATGGCCTAAGATGGTATCCACTTCCATTCCTCATCTGCATTTTATATATCCCATTTATTGCTCCTTTGTTTTATTTTGCAGTAAGTGTGAAAATTCTGCGAAGAATACAATATAATGAAACTGGAATGATATTTGTTTTTCTTTCACCAACTTTTAGGATCAGACATGGATCCTGACAACGTGTGCCTTGAGGCCCTCACGCTAGATCCTAATAAGCTGAATTTGAGGTAAGTTTTTGTCACTTTTTAACAGCACACCTGGTGAAATGTTTCTGCCTTATTCTCACACTATTCTATCATTATTTCTAATCTAGTCCAGATTGTATCAATTAAAAAACATAAAAACATTGTTTATAATGGTTATACCTGGTGCTACACACTTCAGCCCTTATCCAGATTAGCAGATACGTGGTCTCGCCAGACATTGGGGAAAAACCCCAATTGTTTGTTCAGCTTGTTTCGTTGTACTCCTCACCCTCTTATCCTTAAAGCCCTTTTGACCATGAGGCTAATAAGAAAATAAGCATTTTAATTTGGGTGATGAAAAAACTGCTTTATTTCTTGTGGATAAAACAGCTACAGTAATGCTAGACACTGCTAGATGCTGCTACTTACCCTCCTCAATCCTATGGAAGCAGTAAGGATAGGTTCACATTGGGGAACTTGGAGCTGATTTTGAGGTGAATTTCACCTTAAATAAGCTCCAAATTCCACCTGGAATCTGCCTTCCAGGGAAGAAATTTGGATCTAAATTTAGATTATGATCTAAATAAAAATTGCAATTAATTGGGCTTTTTATCTTGATTACGAATAATTAATTATTATTTAGGCCATGCCCCTTTTAAAGGCCGCGTCCCCAGGACGGATTGTGTGATTGGGCCTCAGCGGTCATGTGACATTGTGATGATTGCCTCTAGGAGACGGTCCCGGGCTGTTTTTTTTTTTTTTTTTGCTCACCACCTCTGGGCCTCTACTTAATATACTCTGGGGTCTGAAGATGTTTCAGATGTGTTTAGTCTGAACAAAACTGCAGGTATAACTTTGTGAATAACCCATGTGCATAAAATCACATTGGTAATCCGGGTTATCATTCGGTTTAGGTTATTTTTTTAATTCATTGCCAGCCCTAGCTGTGGTTTATTTTTCACAAACTACTTTTGCATTTTGATCTACTTTTTGTTAAAGAGGACCTTTCATGTCCTCTGGCACCAGCGGGATTATATACCGCTAGAAAGCTGTCAGTTTTCCCGGTATGTGCCCTGGTGCCTGAGATATCGGTGTCGGGAGTTTCGACACCGATATCTCTCCACTGTCAGAAGGAGAAGGAAGGGCCTTACAGCTCGCATCATCGCTGCGTGGTAAGGAAAACCCCCTGACAGTACTCTTCCATAGCCTTGTACTGTCAGAGGGAGCATTTCTTACTGTCCAGCGATGAGGCTGAGAAGTAAGGCCCGCACTTCTGATGCCCTTTTGTGTGTACCGTCAAAGCTGGCAGTGCGCTGTCTGCTTTCTAGCAGTATATAAAACCACCTGTGCCAGAGGACATGAAAGGTCCTCTTCAAATTAATAATGACACAGTGTAATTTGTCATATGTTATTCATCTGAGGTTATATTTACCACATTCTAAGACCTGCTAAGGACCAGATTTTTTTTTACCATGTCCTGATACATGAAGCCTTAGAATTTGAAGAGGGTGCGCTTTGTTTTTCTCATGACAGACAAATGTATCCTTGCAGTCCTTGTTGTTTTGTAAGTTCCCAGTGCACTGCGGAGATGGCAGATATGGACCGGACATAATAGATCTCATGCATGACCTGCACAATGCTGTGGAATGTATTGATGAATTGTGTAAGAAGCGTATTAACTGAGGCGTGTGATTTATGGCTCAGTCCTAGTACTATTCCTATTCAGCACCCTATTAGTGAGTTCATGGGGGGAACAAAGGGTGGGAAATCACAAGCAGAGGCTTACAAGCAGCCAAGTTTTGTGAAGAATCTGGGACAAATTGCTGTACACAGTACCTGCTGCTGTTCGCTGTGGCTGATGAATATGGTCTTTGTATTCCCCCAGTAGTCCTGTGCGATACAATAGCACTTCGGCTTTTACTATTGGAAAAAATGGTATTGAACAAGAATACAGTATAGAAGATAAAGACTTTTAGCTATTTAGAAAAGCAGGAAAGGTGATATAAGGGAAAAGCTCATTATAAGATAAAGTCATTGAAGGTCTCACACCTTCAGGTGACCTTTTATTACTATTGACTCCTAAGGTAGACCATGTGCCTTTCATCAATAATTCAGGCATCTGCCAAGTGACTTTATTGTCCCCAGCAATATCAGTGCACAGTGACATTATTGTGGCATGTTGTGTTCTGCAGAGAAAGCTCCTATAATGCTTATCCTTGTAGGCTCTATTGAAGTAAACAAAAAATGGTCCCATATAGTCTGTAAGAAATAAGCCTGAATTTACAGTAAGGAGTATCTGTTGGCCTAAATTCATACATACCTAATAGATGACTATTCCAGTTAGGGCTAGACAATTTTGCCAAATAGTGAAATCTTTTTTTTTTTTTTTTTTTTTTTTTTTGCGTCAAGAAGCTAAAAAAGAGTTCATTGGGATGGAACAGTGAGAAGGGGTCAGATATATCCTCCTCTTATCACCCAACTATAGACTATAGTAAAGAAGCTGATGATCATATCTTGTGGAGGGAGGAGAAAGCCTGCATGGAAGTTATAAGACACTAGGGCAGGGCAAACATTATTAACAATTTTTGGCTCCTTTCTGTGAAATCCTGCATTTCTTTATTCTTTCCCTTTCTTCTCTATTGAGATCTGCCCCCTGCTGCTCACTGTGTGCGGTTTACAGGCTTGTTTGTAATGCATGGAAAATAAGGGTAGGGGGGTCACATCAAACAGTTAACGTATATATCTCAGGCAGCATAAAATGTAGAATTGTGCATCTGATGGTGTATGAAAGAGGAGATTCTCATCAAGAAAGCAGTTCTATCTGTATGATTTCTAAAGATATCACCAGTTGAAAACGCAGTAGGGATTGAATATAACTGCAGATACATATAAATGTACTAGTCCCGACTGTTTTCAACTTATATGTAAATACAGGAGATGTTGGGTTATGTTTCGGGTCATTTTCCCTCTGGAACACTATGTCATCCTTTTTGTACTCATAGTACATGGGTCTATGTAGTAACTCATCTTGTATGTACTCGCATATAGCTCAGCATTGAGACCACCATCAATCCTGGTCAAGTATCCAACGCCTTTGGCTGTGAAAGAACCCCATATCACTTGACAGTTCCTTCAATTTTTCAGTCCATTAGCCCCCATTTCCCTTGTTTATTCCAAACCCATTTGCACTCATCAGAGCCCAGAACCTGCAAATAATAGTCCCACTATAGTAAAGAAAATGGATAAGACAAAAAGTACATAGGACGACTTTCATCTCATCACTCCAAATCACCTGTTTCCATTCTTCTACTGTCCTCTTTTCATACTTTTTTGCAAACTCAAGCCAATGCTTGTTACGACAATATTGAAGTCGAGGCTTCTTCACCTTTTTCGGGCCACTATTACGAAGTGTACGAGCCACCTCCACTGCCATGTTTGTAGCGCCAGAACTGATAGACCTTGTGATGAGCCGACTTGTTGACTCTGATATTTTGCCTGGATGTCCATCTCTCGGCCTTTGAATGCATGGATGGACTTCTTTCGTATTCTTCCAACTGTTATGGCATTTTTCTTGGCTGAGAGACCGCTATCATGAGCTATATGAGCTGATTGATGCTGTTTCTCTTTTCTTGGGAAATCTTCTTCATGGCTGATCCTCGATTTGAACCAGTGACCAGTTGCTTGGGAATCAGCCTAATAACAAACTGAGTATTAGGGAATGTGTGAACATGTAATTTGTAGTATACAAGAAGAAAAAGATTTTCCACCACCAGGAGCAAAACAGTAACAATGCAGTTACATGAGAAGAATCTGCGTAACTAATCATATGTCAAATTTATGAATGAGATAGCCAAGATGATTGTCTATAAAATGATGTATGATTCAATACAGAATACAATATAAACTTATCACCCTCATCCACAAGGTTCTCCATAATGCTGCACCTCCCTACATTTCCTCCCTCATCTCTGTCTATCGCCCAACCCGTACTCTCCGTTCACTCAATGACCTAAGACTAACATCCTCTATTATCAGAACCTCCCACGCTCGTATACAAGATTTCTCCCGATTTGCACCACTTCTCTGGAATGCTCTATCCTGGACTGTTAGATTAACCCCCAATTTCCACAGCTTCAAGCGTAAACTAAAGACGTATCTTTTCAGACAGGCCAATCACAACTCCTAATGTAAACCCTTCCGTAGTTAGAATCCATAAAACGTACCCTCCTCTGTTGATGCTCCAACATTACCTCACAGGATATGATGCTGTATCAGACTAACTCTATATGTCCAGGCACCATCTGCACGTTAAGGACACGACTGGTGACGGCTCATACAGCTTATATATGTGTAATGACAGTAACCTCTATTACAATATTGTCTGACCATTGTACAAGCAATGCTACATCTGTTGCCGCCCCTGCTACCTCTTGTGTCACCCCCCTCTACCTCATAGATTGTAAGCTCTTGTGAGCAGGGCCCTCAGTCCCAGTGTGTGAATTGAATATTTCTTTGTAATGTATCTTTTTTGTCAGTACTTGAACCCTACAAGTTGTACAGTGCTGCGGAATATGTTGGCGCTATATAAATAAAATTTATTATTATTATTATTATGGTAGTCTCACGTTCGGAGCTGTAGTGGATGGTGAGATATGGAGCCTGAAAGACAAAAGGTCAAAACATTGTTACACTTTTGCTTGTCAGTGTAGCTGGTTCCTCCTGTTGTTTTATAGCTCCTGTAAAGTAAAATAAAGAGAGATGCAGACATATGTGTAAACCTCTCCTTTCAGTCTCCATCTGGACTTAGTAGGATACTGTCAGCATGCTATAAATATATTAAAGGGTTTAACCGGTTTCTCATATTGACTGTCAATATTAGATCTGTGGGGGCCAGATCATCCGTAACGAGACAGCATGGCTCTCGGTAATGTTTACATATCTCAAGCCGCATTACCCCCTCACTGTACAGACTGTAGCAGCAAGTGTAGTACTGCAGCGCTGCCACATTGAATTCTATGGGACTTGCACTATTTTTATCAGTAGCCGATACACAGACATTGGAGCAGGTTGCAGACACCACTATTTTCTGTGTAGTGTCCAGACAAGGGTACTGCAGGTCATACCCTATTCACTTGAATGAGAACTTCAAGCTGCAGTGACTCATTTAGACACTACAGAGAGAACAGCGCTGTTTGCTTCCTGCTCCATTCTCTGTGTAGAACTGCTGATTCATGGGTTGCCAGGCTTCTGCACAATCCACAGTAAATTCTGCATTTTTGGCAAAATCTATGGCAGAATAGTTTTGTACTTACCCTTAAAACTTTGATGTCATGTGGCCTCTGCATGTTTTCCAATGTGATGGTGCAGTCCCACTGTAATGCAGTGACATTATATTCAGGATTTGTGTGATGTGGACCCTAATATTCATGTGCAAAAGGTCTTGATTAAAGTGACTTTCCACTCATGTGATCTAAAAGGGTATTGCAAGTCAGTACCTATATGGGACAATACCTACTCATTATTATTATTATTATTATTATTATTACTACATTATTTTTTTCCTTTCTTGCTCCTTGGCTGCTTTTTAGCTCGGCTGGATTACTGCAGAGCTTTAATCTGTGACTACAGTTTAGCTACAGTGACTACAGAAGTCAGAGGTAGTCTGAGACACACCTTTGGTCTCATCACTTGATCAGGCTTCAGCTCTCTCCCTCACCTTTTGAGGTGCTTGTAGGGGTGGTGCCACACCATGTACCCAGTCACTGGTGCTTTCACTAATTTCAGATGTATATCATTACTGGCCATGTGGTTTTGGTGTTATAGCAGCCAACGCTAGGTTCAGACTAGGACCAGAACAACAGACCGGTGGAGCTTGACGGACCCCATCAACTATAATGAGGTCTGTCGGGTGTCTCTTGTTTTAAAACTGAAAGAGGCAGATGAAAAGCTGTGTGTGTAGGACTTTTTTTTTTAGCCTGCTGGTTTCAGGTGGAAATTGCGACAGAGACTCCAACACAAATGTGAATGTAGCCTGAAATGAATTGGTGTTTCACTTATTAATAAGTGAAAGCATTGGCGGCCCGGAGACAAGATGCAGCTATGGCACCAACCGAAGATGAGACCTTGGGTGCATCCCACTTCATAAACATCATACAAATTCACCATTCAGTCCTCCAAATGTTCCATTTCTCTCTCACTTTACACAACCTGCAGGCTTATAGACTAACAGAGAAATTGGCCCAAGTTAATTTACAGGAGGTAATAATTTAATCATATTGTAGGCTCCATGGACAAAATATAATCAGTATTATTTGACTTTTTCACCTCGAAGACTTTCTTACTGGTGGTGTGTTTTTACTGATATCTTCTTGTTCCTTTGAAATCCTGTCTCTTTCGGCAGCCGGCAGCCATTCCTTTCAGCAGTCATTTAGGCCTTCCAGCAGAGATCAGACTTTTGCATTCGGCACAGGATACACATTTCACTTTATAACAGAAATCTCATAATGCTGCATCCTGTTTTCTAGGCAGAGAAATTAAGGAGACATCTGCAGGGTAAATATGTTTATCTGTCTTTAAAGTACCAAAATAATTGCTGCACTACTCTTTCCCCCAGCGAGAGCCCGATGTGCCCCCATACATTGCTTAGTGTGTTATTTGTGAGTGCAGCTTGGAGGCTTAGCACCGAGAGGCTGGTACATTTTGCATTATTAAACTACAGATTATAGCGGCACAGATGCTTTACAAATGGTTAATGCCATGCTAAATTATGCTGCGTTTTACAGTGGGCTTCTGAGATGCCAGGCTTATATGCCTCTGCTACTATTTACATAGTGTATGCTTAATGCAGTGTTATCTGGCTTATGTCATAATATGATATAACAGTGCATTATAAATATGTGTATATCGGGATCTAGTGAAGTGCGTAATTCATGTGTTGTATTTGTGAATGTTGGCAGTACTTTGTGTATGGCGATGAGATGTTGGTTGTATTTCATTAGCTTGGCACATTTATTTGTCCTAATTAAGCTGTTTTGTTCTCCTTTGAGAAAGTGGTTGCTAGAGAAACATTGATGATGTCATAGGGGACTCCCTGCGGCAGAGCGGGCTGGAGGGTGCACAGAGAAGACATAAATCTTACTTCTTCTGCACTTTACTGTATACAGGCCTCTTTAATGGAGTTATGTTACAAAGATTATATCATGGATAGAGGATAAATTGCTGATCAGTGCTATCTAACCACTGAAACCCCAATCGGTCCAAAGAATGGGGGGTGATTTACTCCCATTGAGACTGGAGTCACAGTGGACGCAGCTGCACCTCTTTTCCATTCATTTTTGCTGCAGATAACAGTAAAAGCATACCACCAGTAAGAAAGTCTTCGAGTTGAAAAAAAAAAATCAAATAACGTTAATTCTATTTTTTCCCATGGAGCTTACGATATAATTTTTGCCACTTGCAAATAACTAGGGCCAATTTTTTTGGAAGCTTATTAGCCTGCAGGGTATAACAGAAGGCTGTACTTCGGCTATTTCCGGCACTCCCGCCAGAGGTACATCTGGGTCCGTTGCAGTTATATTCTCAATGGGAATAAAATAACCCCTATTTTCAGGACGTGGGTGGGGTCTGAGCAGTCACATCGCCATGGAAAACACATGAAAAAGTTGCAAATTTTTGCACAAATTGGGTTTTGGGGGAAAAAAAAAATTCTCATATTATAAAAATGTAAAAATATTTATCCTATATGGTGACCGCTGTATTGGGAAAAAAAAAAAGGAAAAATTGCTAAATCCAAAGTTTTCATCATTTTGCCTACTAAACATAATTGAATAAAAAGTGATCAGAACATCAGACATTCCCCAAAATTATATCTGTAAAATCTAAATCTGGTTCCACAAGACAACTTGCACTGCTCTGTACATGCAAACATAAAAAGTTACAGGTGTCACAATATGGCAACAAAATACATTTTTTGAAGATTTTCACTTATGTTTACAGTATAAAAACACGCAAAAAATACATAAATTTGGTATAACCGTGCTCGTACTGACCTGAAGAATATAAGCATTGTGTCATTCTTACCATACATTGAAAACCGTAAAAATGTAACTTGTAAGAAAATGGTGTAATTGCAGTTTTTTTCCAATTCCATTCTAATTTTTTTTTCAGATTCCCATTACATTGTGCAGAATGTTAAATGGTGCCACTATGATGTACAGTTTATCCCACAAATAAACCCTCATGTGAACAGTAAAAACAAAAAAAAATGATGGCTCAAAAACAAAAATTGGCCTGGTCCTGAAAGGGTTATAGACCTATCGTAAGAATGGGTCATTTTTGGTTTTGGATAACCCCTTCAAGAAAAGGTCCTGTATAAGTGTGCTGTGGTCCCAAGGGCATATTTAATAAGTTAGTCTAAATGCAAGGCCTTGGTTAGTATGTGTATGGAGGGTATCATTGATAGCCTACATATGGGTGACTGTTTTGCTCCATATGGGATTATATTATTGCAGGAGCGATCTCAAAGGTCCATGTGATTGCTTGTGAAATTAAAGGTATATGTACTTTCCAGGCAGATACCTTACACTTTGCAGTTTTTCTCCTGAAATTCTTGACCCTGCAGTACCAAGAAAAGATTTTCTGACAACTGTGAGCTATAAGCTTAGGATTTTTGTTTCATAATGTTGCATACAAAGGCTGCGATTGTGCTGGGATTAATGTGGTCTTTGGTACGGCATTTATTATTTTTTTTTTTGGCCATGTAAGATTAGCACACTTTTAGATCTTTCCTCATTACAATCATTTTGTTTGCAACAGAATGGAAAGACACAGTCAAGATAGTCCCGATATGGATATTTTCTCTGTGCCCAGCCCTGAGGCCCGCGTGCGCTCAGATAGCCTGGGCAGCACTGGTTCATGCGGCAAGTTTGTGCTGCGTCAGAGAGTGGCTCAGCTGATGACCTGCATGGAAGACGTCAGTTCTGATGATGACCTGCATGAGGAACTTTCTCGCTCAATTGATCAAGCATTTCTAATCTGTGGCAAAATGATTCCCCCGAAAATGATGGATTTCAGGTTTAATTATTCTTTGTCAGACATGATCTACATATAATTCTCTTTTATCATTTTTGTTTCCATGTTTGCCTGTGTTACATATTTAGTTGTATACAGTATATTTGTATAGTATTGGAATTACCATTGCACTGATCCTTTGTCATTGTTCTTATTTCCTTGTAGACTGCAAATTATTACTTGGAATGTGGGAACAGCATCGCCCCCTAGGGACCTCAGCTCTCTATTGCAGCTTGACTCTTCAGGTTCAAATATTGATCTGTATGTTATTGGGTAAGTATTTTATTTTGTCAGTAATTCTAATATACCTGATGATGGCCAAGGACGACTTTATACTGACTTGTTATTATCTGTGATTATTTGAAGAACTGAATAAAGCGTGTGTATTAGGCCAGGGCTACACGGCGACGTGTCATGCAATGTCAAGACTAAAACTGTGATTTTCCTGAAACTTAGTGTAGGGCGACTTTTTTAGAGCTCTGATTTGGCTGTAAAACACAGTCAAGTTGGAGACATGTCACGTGTCAGTCGCAGTCACATGTGACCTCTGAAGTATGTGGTAAAAAGTTTACATGCAACTTGCAATCAAAATCCAGCAGGGTTTTCTGCGACTGTTGTACTGCAGACGCATGATGTCACATCGTGGGCGATATCACAGAGATTCTCTGCACACACAGTTTAACTCGAGAGAGAAAAGTCTGCCTCCAAAATCAACTTGTTTTCCAAGTTCCCAATTTTGATGTAGTTGACAGTTTTTTTGTGTCTGCTTTACATTGATTTAGAGGATTTTCTGCTTAAAGTGCAAAAAATTAGCTGGTACCATCAGCTTTTTCTGAAATCATGTTTTTGTATGTACTGTACTTTATTACATATTTCAGCACATAATCACTCTGAAAATCTACAGTGCATTCACCAAGTGTACATGTGGCCTTATCTAGTGTATACAGCTGCTGGAAAAAAGTACTGGAAAGTGTTTGTTTTTTTTTCAAAGTGGTTATTTTCTTTTTAATTGTAGAGGAATTGCAGCCATAAATTTAGATTTTATCAGGCTTTATGCACACGACTGTGTCCTTTTTAGTGTGCTAGCCATGTATTTGACATCTAGCACACTGACCCATTTGTCTCTGTGATCCCATACACACACCTGTGTACTGTCATGGGCCCATGCGTGCAGAAGTCAACCCGGGGAAAAACTCAGGGTGTCATCCATGTGCTGTTCATGCCGTTTTACCGTGTTCATGTAGCCTAAGGGGAAGCTGGTAGTATTTCTTCAAGGGATCACAGTTTAGAAAAATGCTTGTCTCCATGATCACTTTGTAATAAATATCTCCTCCTCAACCCAAATATCTTTAGGATATTATTGCCATGCTGCATTGTATAAATTCTTTCTGAGACATGGACTGTAACTTCATTTTATATATTTTCTCATTAAAACTGTCCACTGTGGCTTTTATATTTCACAAAATACATCATTACACAATACTAAAAATGTATGTGTTTCAGGTTACAGGAAGTAAATTCCAAAATAGTTAATTTTCTGTCAGACCTGGCTTTTGATGACCCCTGGAGTCTATTTCTTATGGATGTTTTGGCTCCTCTTGGCTATATCAAGGTAACCGTATATTTTTGCATTACTTTCACATTGCTTTGAGCCCAAATATTGTTTGCACACATTCTGGAATATGAAGAAGTGATTGACGGCTATTACTGAATTCACAAAAAATGGATGACAACAAATGTCTGTTAAAAATCACCACCACAAAAATACATAAATATAATGCCTTTTTTATTTTTTTTTACAATCCTGATAAAGACACCATAGAAATGCATCTCAAAGAATCCTAATAGCTTGTTGACTCATTCAGGCTCCTGTCAGGATTTAAAGGCGGTTTTCATATCTAAATCCTGATAAAAATAAATGTATACCAGTGAATTCTATTAAAAAAAACTGTGCAGAATAATGAACGTACAACAGATAATCCGCTGTATGTGCAGTATTGAATTACAGCGTGTCAGTGGTTTATGTTTAGATCTGCTGTCCCGTCTGCACAGGAATCAAAGTTTTATCTCTATTTTTTCTGGAAAACATGTAGCAGATTTGCCTGTGGCTATATTCATACTGCGTTCAAATGAACACATTCGGTGTTTGCATTGAGATTTATGGGTGGTGCATACTTTAGTGGCACACTCCTCTGACGTATAGAAGACACCGTGTGAACACAGCCTCAGTATATGAGTCCTAGAATGGGAGTACAGATGCACAACTGTGTACATCCTGCTTTTTATTCAGCTTGCACTGAATATACCTCTCAATTTTTCCTCCTAGCTATCATCTATTCGCATGCAAGGTCTCCTCCTGCTAACGTTTGTAAAGCACAAGCACATTCCTTTTATACAGGACATTCGTACCAATTACATTCGCACTGGGCTCTATGGCTATTGGGTGAGTGCTGAAGAGATTGTATCATGGAATCTGCTTTATATATTGATATAGTTGATATATTAACTGATTTAATTCCTTTAAGGTCACAAATAATCTATGTACTAAATTGTACTTTCTTACAATTTGGAGTTTCCATTATGGTATTTTTAATAGCAGGATTAGTGCAGTCCATAACATTAACTGGAACTTTAATGGACCCCAATAAAATCAGTGGAATCTGTCAGTACCCTGTTGAACTCACCCAAGGAGGATGGTAATGCCCAGTTGTCAGTTCATTCATATATTTCTAGAAGGAATAACAGGATTTTTAGCTCATACTGATTCCACATGGAACAACTAAGGATTAGCTCCATTTCATGACAATAGGACTAATGGTCATAGAGATATGATGCAACTGACCTTTAATATTACATGGCATTTATGATTGATGATCTACTAATTGACTGCCATTATATTCATAAATACCAGGGCAACAAAGGAGGAGTGACGATACGCATGTCTGTGTATGGACACATGATGTGCTTCATGAACTGCCATTTGCCTGCTCACATGGAAAACACAAACCAGAGGCTGGATGACTTCGAGAGGATGCTTGAGGCACAACAGTTTGATGGCGAAAGCATTGGCAGCATTTTGGATCATGAGTAAGTTAGTACATCAAATTTTCCAGCATATGGCTATTGCTGTTACCAATACAGAGAACAATTGTGAGGCCTCTGGATGTTCTCCAAATAAAATACAACAAATGACCCCCACAAAAAACTGTCTTATTGGGGGGTGACCAAGTATACCTAACCTGTCAACAAACTTTGCACAGATGAATAGCACTTTGTGTATATGAGGAATAGCCCTATATCTGACCATTATAGTGTATTTTGTAGCACTTCAGGTACTATCTCTAATTCTCAGTTCTCTCTGAGCTGGTTGGTGGAGATTAGCTGCTATTATGTCTGCCATAGTCCGCACAGGGACAAGAATCTCTCACATTGAGGAGAGCACCAGTGAAGGTGTGTAGAGTTTGAATTGCCTTTTGCCCTCTACTTAGCATCTACATATCACAAGGCATTATGGGAAAGGAGCTGGGAGCTCATACGCCCTCTGTTGGATGTAATAGATCCTCAATTTGCTTTTGACTCACTGAGTCTTGAGACAGCAAATGGGATTTTAGCCAAGCCAATTTCACTTATCTGCATACAGCGCTGTTTCAGGATTTTTGTCCCTCATCAGTACAGAGCAAAGTGAACTGGCTGGCTTTGTGAGAGGCAATGAGTGGCTTAGGGACAAGAATCTCTCACATTGAGGAGAGCACCAGTGAAGGTGCTCTGTACTGATGAGGGACAAAAGTCCCGAAACAGCGCTGTATGCAGATAAGTGAAATTGGCTTGGCTAAAATCCCATTTGCTGTCTCAAGACTCGGTGAGTCAAAAGCAAATTGAGGATCTGTTACATCCAACAGAGGGCGTATGAGCTCCCAGCTCCTTTCCCATAATGCCTTGTGATAGTCCGCACAGGGAACACAGAACAAGAGAATCTGCTTCCTACCTCTCTATCCTTCAGTAGCTGCTGCAGGGTGATGTAAGACATTACAGAGAAGTACTGACCTGTATTCATGTGAATAAAGTACTAAGCTTTCTGTTAGTGACAATTAAAAGAAACAGTACTCCTGCTTAAACAAACACTAAAATAATGTGACTGTGTATGCATTTTATAACCCTCTTGTCTTCTACCACACAGTGTTGTGTTCTGGTTTGGGGACCTCAACTTTCGGATTGCAGACTTCGGAATACATTTTATTAGAGAAGTTGTAAATAGCAATAGATATAATCTACTATGGGAAAAGGATCAGGTAATCCAGCTCAACCTCATAAAAAGGGGATATTCTTTTTCTAGACAGTTATGTTAAAATCACAGAAATTTATACCTCTATCTCTACAAAGGTGGGCTCCATCCTTGTCTATAGAAAATTCTGTGCATAATTTCTGTGGATTTGCTGCAGTTTTCAGTCCATACAGCGAAAGCCGCTGTGAAACTCCATAAAATTGACATGCTCACGGCTTTACTTCCTTACCACAAGTCAATTTTAGTTGTGGATTGTATCTGTCTATGTGTAGGTGAGATATGTTTGCTGCTTATCCACTCCACTACTATTTTAATGGCTTGCCAACCACCCATTGACTACATACGTCTGGGCAGTCAGTAGTTAACTCTGCAAGTATGTATCTTATGTCCTTGCAGAGTTAGCAGCTGCTCGAGATCAGGCAGCTGGTGGAGCCGGCTGTTAGTGACCGCCAGAAATCCCAAAGAGAAGACAGATGGTCTTTGTCTTCCTGATCACTGTATACACACTGCTCCTGCTGTAGGGGAGGAGCAGTAAGGCTGTGTTCGCAGGGAAGAATTTGCCACAAAATTGGGGGCGGATTTTGCCCCCCCCGAATCCAGGGCAGATTCCTACCGGATTCCACCTCCCATTGTTTTCAATGGGAGGCAGAGATCGTAAGAGGACGTGGAAAAAAAGAAATGTCTTGCTCTGTCTTGCCGCGGATTCCGTGGCTCGAGACTCCCTGATAATTCGGCCCATTCTTCCAGGCATAATCAGCAGCGGGATGCCGCGATGGAATGCCAATGCACTCCATCAGCATTCCGTTGCGGTTAGACTGCGGCGAAAATGCCGGCGACAGAAAATGAAGATGAATTCCTCTTTATCTTCCATGTGAACATACCTTAACACACATGTTCAGACTTTGGTGGAGCACTATAGTATAGGTGGGCAACAAGAAACTGCAACAAAGTAGTGGAACATCACATCAGGAAGACCAGTTAGAAAACAAGCAAGGGAATGTAGTACGTTTACAGGATCCATGCATAGAGATTGCAAAATATCCAGAATATGCTGGAGAGAGACACAACTTTCCAAATGCACTTCATCTAATTTACATGCACAGTACATTGTATTTGTGGCATATGTCAATCAGTACCTGCTACAATATTGATACATGATGATAACCCTTATAATATACCTGGATATAGACCACTTATTTTATTTATAATTTTTCATGTGTTAGAATTATCTCTCTAATATCACTCTTGGGCAGGGTCGGTGTTAGGGGGGGGGGTCAAACTGTGCAAACGCCCAGGTCCCCCGCCCACAAAGTCTGGAGCACCAGACTTTTATTTATTTATTTATTTATTTTTTTTGGCTGATGCCTTGGATCGTGGGAGCTCCATTTACAACAGTATTGGCAGCTTGGCCTGCCAATACCGTCAAAGCCTATGGTAGAGCAGGGAACTGTAAAAGTCCTTGCTCTTGAAGTGAGGTGGGGGTGACGTTCCAGGAGCGGTGCAGGTAGCGAGATGATGTTACAGCTTCACACCATCTGCACTGGACCTGCATAACAATGTAACAGCTAGGAAAGGCCTTGGCTGTTCTACTCATCAGGGGATCGTGGGAAGGTGAGTATAAGATTTATTGTTTTCTGAAAAGCAAAAGGTGGCACTTGTATATAAACATAGACCTATTATTTATAAGGAGGGACTATTTATAAGGGGTATTAATATTATTGATAAGCAGGAACTACTACTTATAAGGGGATATTATTATTATTGCGGTTATCCGGTTTGTAGCATTGAGAGCCTATCCAATATTAGCTCTGCGGGGGTCTGACATTAGGCAGAACAAATTTGTTTATTATAGTGTATATATTGTGTATTATTTCACAACTCTGTATATATATATATATATATATATATATATATATATATATACAGTACAGACCAAAAGTTTGGACACACCTTCTCATTCCAAGAGTTTTCTGTATTTTCCTGACTATAAAAATTGTAGATTCACACTGAAGGCATCAAAACTATGAATTAACACATGTGGAATTATATACTTAAAAAAAAGTGTGAAACAACTGAAAATATGTCTTATATTCTAGGTTCTTCAAAGTAGCCACCTTTTGCTTTGATTACTGCTTTGCACACTCTTGGCATTCTCTTGATGAGCTTCAAGAGGTAGTCACCTGAAATGGTCTTCCAACAGTCTTGAAAGAGTTCCCAGAGATGCTTAGCACTTGTTGGCCCTTTTGCCTTCACTCTGCGGTCCAGCTCAACCCAAACCATTTCGATTGGGTTCAGGTCTGGTGACTGTGGAGGCCAGGTCATCTGGCGTAGCACCCCATCACTCTCCTTCTTGGTCAAATAGCCCTTACACAGTCTGGAGGTGTGTTTGGGGTCATTGTCCTGTTGAAAAATAAATGATGGTCCAACTAAACGCAAACCGGATGGAATAGCATGCCGCTGCAAGATGCTGTGGTAACCATGCTGGTTCAGTATTCTTTCAATTTCGAATAAATCCCCAACAGTGTCACCAGCAAAGCACCCCCACACCATCACACCTCCTCCTCCATGCTTCATGGTGGGAACCAGGCATGTAGAGTCCATTCATTCACCTTTTCTGCGTCGCACAAAGACACTGTGGTTGGAACCAAAGATCTCAAATTTGGACTCCTCAGACCAAAGCACAGATTTCCGCAGGTCTAATGTCCATTCCTTGTGTTCTTTAGCCCAAACAAGTCTCTTCTGCTTGTTGCCTGTCCTTAGCAGTGGTTTCCTAGCAGCTATTTTACCATGAAGGCCTGCTGCACACAGTCTCCTCTTAACAGTTGTTGTAGAGATGTGTCTGCTGCTAGAACTCTGTGTGGCATTGACCTGGTGTCTAATCTGAGCTGCTGTTAACCTGCGATTTCTGAGGCTGGTGACTCGGATGAACTTATCCTCCGCAGCAGAGGTGACTCTTGGTCTTCCTTTCCTGGGGCGGTCCTCATGTGAGCCAGTTTCTTTGTAGCGCTTGATGGTTTTGGCCAATGCACTTGGGAACACTTTCAAAGTTTTCCCAATTTTTCGGACTGACTGACCTATATTTCTTAAAGTAATGATGGCCACTCGTTTTTCTTTACTTAGCTGCTTTTTTCTTGCCATAATACAAATTCTAACACTCCATTCAGTAGGACTATCAGCTGTGTATCCACCTGACTTCTGAACAACACAACTGATGGTCCCAACCCCATTTATAAGGCAAGAAATCCCACTTATTAAACCTGACAGGGCACACCTGTGAAGTGAAAACCATTTCAGGTGACTACCTCTTGAAGCTCATCAAGAGAATGCCAAGAGTGTGCAAAGCAGTAATCAAAGCAAAAGGTGGCTACTTTGAAGAACCTAGAATATAAGACATATTTTCAGTTGTTTCACACTTTTTTGTTAAGTATATAATTCCACATGTGTTAATTCATAGTTTTGATGCCTCCAGTGTGAATCTACAGTTTTTATAGTCATGAATATACAGAAAACTCTTGGAATGAGAAGGTGTGTCTAAACTTTTTGTCTGTACTATATATATATAATGTGTGTGTGTTTATGAATCTTTATTTGTTCCCCTGATTTTTTTAAGACACACAGGAAATGACGACCGCTCAGCCAGTGACTAGCTGCAACATGGTCTGCCTTGCCAGTTCTTGGCTGAGAAGCATTTCCTGTGTGTGCTGCACTGCCTTCTGAATTGACTGAATGTGTCGATGTTTTATTGATATGTTTGCATTTGGGGCCCCACTTTTAGTTTTTCCCAGGGCCACACTTTGTGTAAAACCGGCACTGCCCTTGGGGTCAGTACTTTACTATTGTGATCATCAGTGTTGTGGACGTAGGAGTTGTGCATATTGTGTAAACCAGTTTGTAGGTCGTAGTGGACAAAATAATTGATTGCTCGTTTTTATTCCGACTTTTGTTTTTTTATGCATTTATAGTTAAATATTGCTAAGAAGAAAGAACGATTTCTCCAAGGATTTATGGAGGGGCCACTGAAGTTTAAGCCAACATACAAATTTGACCTGAACTCTGATGTATATGATACAAGGTAAAATTATCTGCAGACTATAGAGTTAACAATAAAAAAGTATACATACACAGTCTATTGCAACAGATCAGCTGCTACTTGGTAAAGGGTGTTTCAGTGCCTTTTTATTAACCCCCTTCAAGGGCAATGATCTCTGTTCAGGTATCCAATCTTTATTGACATTCTGCCCCCACATGATCACATCAGCTAATCAGTGACTGAGCAGTGATGCTTCATTTGAACCTTAGGATAGATCACCCCTATTGGAGTGGGTCTGACACCCAGCTACCCTACCAGTCAGCTGAAAGCACACATTTTGTTTTGTGGTCGCCACCCAGCACTGGTCCCAAAACAGAAAGTCTGACTTTCCCTATGGACAACTAGTTGAAGCGACCACAAAAGAAGATGGTGCACCAGCAGGTGTGACCTCGAATGTGCATAAAATAGCTTACTTTTATATGGAATAGCTGAATTTCTCAGCAACAAGATTGCACTTTTCCAAAAGAAAGGTATGTTCACTAACAAATCCTGCAACAGCATAGAAATCGTTTAAAAGCAGTTTTGGTGGTGGTAGACTCCCTTTAAAGGGTATGTCCACTTTAGAAAGCCCATTTTCATATAATCTTTTTGGTAATTCTGAGTTAATAGAATATGGGGTCTCTTGTTAGGACTCTAATCTCTTGGCCAGAATGGAGAACTGTTACAAAGATGGTTCTTCATTACGCTGACAAATAAGTGATTTGATTAAGAACTGTGTATTGGTTAAAGGGGCTCTACAGGGGGACACAGTGTCCATGTGCCCTGAATGGAGAGGGGGAATGAAGACGTTACTAGACTCCTCTAGCAATGGCTTACTTCCCTGACAACAAAATGGGCATATAAAATCCACCTGCTTAATATCCTCCTCTTCCCTGACATCTGGTATCAGGGGAAATTCAGAGGGTTCTCATGAACATGACATAGTCGACCAATCCCATTGAAAATAAAAGTTTTAGTTACAAGAAAAATATGAAGACTGCTAGGTCTACCAAAGGGAATACAAGTATTAATTATAAAAGTATGGCCAAACTTGGTAAAATTAGTGTTTATTATTTCCACTATGATACATTTAGCAAAAGCAAGTTAATTATTATTAAGAAAAATAAAAAAAAGTAATAAACTTAACTTATTTTACATAGAAATTCTAACAAATACAAATAAATTAGGATTAAAAGTGTAGAGGAACATCTCTTGGACAACCTGGCCACTCACTACCTGGCCTTCGCCCACTGGAATGTTCTGAAAGTGGTTGTGCACTACTTCAAAAACATGGCTGCTTTCTTGTTTTTGGGTAGTGATATCATATCTGTTGGTCACATGGCCATCATGCAGTTCAGCCTCATTCATTCATTTCCATGGGACAGAGATGTTGTATTTCCGTGTGACTATTGGATGTGTTTTCAAAGTCCTGCACAGCCCCTTCAATGATTAGTTAGAGTCCTACTTCCCTCTTCCCACAACCCCTTCCCCTTTTTCCTTCTTACACTTTTGTTGGCCATTGCTTGTTGTGGTTAAAATTATCAAACGTTTTAATAAACAGGTATATAAACAAATTGTGCCAAATAGCAGCTAAAGCCTGAAGAGCTTCAAATAGTTTCACCAGTCATCTGCTTAGGGTTCCAGTTTTATGATGCTGGATAAAAGGGATTTTACTGCATTGTCTTCTATGATATTTGTTGTGATATGTACTGACTAATATGCTTCACTTTTAGATGGAAGAAGTCACTATTGGGATTTAAGTAAGAGGAAATCCTTTGCATCCCTGACTAAAACTAGTTGTAGATTGTACTAATATAAAACAATCAGAAGTTTACTGACATGTGCTAGCTGCCACTTCCCATGCGTTTACTTGTGTTGATTGTAGATGTATCTAGTATTGTCCTTGTTTGTCCGTTATTGAACGGATATAAATACTGCACATTTATGTCTTTGTGATGTCAAGACTTTCATTTTACTAAAAATCCATTTTAAGAGAATGTATCTTGGATATTTAAAGTGCACAATCTTATGTTAACGTCATTGTTTGTAGCTTTTGTTCACATGGTTGGGTAACTTTTTGTACCACTAAAGGCTCTTTAACACAGGCCGATGACTGGCTGAATGAACACTAATTTACGACCATTTCCCTGGATTTGGCTCAAGTAACTGCAGCCAAGACTGCCACAAAGACTGTGTGTGACATCATCCTTAGACAGCACAATGCAATCCACAGACACAGACACTTCCATGATAAGAAGAATTGTATCCATTTGCTGTTTATGGCCTCTATAATAATAGTTTTGGCTAGTGGTAGTAAGTTTCATCAGGATTGGCCACAAAATATGTATATAAAATGTTACTTTATTATCCAAGAGGCATTCTCTTTTCCAGAAATGAATCACCCTTACCTGTTAAATGTATATTGCTTTGGATGATATTATAAACTATGCAAATAGAATGATCAAGGCATGTAGCATCCTTTGTAAAAAATATGTGCAAAAATAAAAAAGCGTATATCTAATTGTCTTTGGCCTGCCAGCTGAACAGTTCATTTATCACTAGCCACATAAAGCACAGCTTCCCAGCATGACTGCTTTCTAATAAGCTCTGAATATTGGAGACATTTCATGTTTGTACATCTGAAGATTCTTTATCGTTCTTTGTCCTCCACAGACAGCACATTAACCAAGTAATATTCTATAAATATTCAGTAGTAGCATTGTATGTAATGACTATATGAATGGATTAGATATATGTAAATAAAACCTCCTTGGTAGAAAAAAAAGGAACGTGCGCTAACAGCACCTTTTGAAAGGTAACTCCCTATAGATCAATGAGCGGTTTAAAAAAACCAAAAAAAAAACCCAATAGCATATTCTGGGAATAATAGCCAAGCTAGGATGAAGGTCATACAAGTTTCTCTTTTCCACCAAGGAGATCTTATTTGCATATTCCTTACCAGAATTTATAGATACAGCAGGATTCACATATCATTCGACTTTTTTACCTTATTTGTGCATTCAAAAAGTTTTTCATTTACCATCTTAGGTCGGTTCAATGTCACTAATGAGCTTCAGTGGGTTCTATTTTCAGCATTGCCTCCTCCACTAATACCCCATCCAGTGAAGCCCCCAGACTTTTGATTGGCAGCCTCTTGTGTTTGATGCTGTGAGGCTGATCTCAAGCATCTCCTGTTGGACACATGCACAGTACAGTCCCCGATAGCACAGGTGGACTGAGGAACTGTATGACATACTGTGTGTGCCACACAGGAGATGCTCACAGTCAACCTTAAAGTAGGAAACAAAAAGGGGCTGTCATTGCTTTTGGAACGTCTCTGCCTTTCTTCCCTGGCTCCTCTGCACACCATCTCACTAGTTTATAGAATGCTACTAGAGGATTCTACTGCTCAACTGCCAACCTATGCGGGTGGCTGGTTGTGGGAATTGGGGGTGTCGTTCCCACCAGATGTTTGGTCCTCTGCCACAAATTCTCCATTTCTTGTAAGGCACAGGAAGCCAATTACAAAATTCTCTCTCGTTGGTACAGAGTTCCCTCTGTCCTTCGTGAAATCTATCCCTCCACCGTGGATCGATGCTGGAGATGCAACTCTGACAGGGGTACCCATGTCTGCCGTCTGGTGGGTATGTACACTCCAGCGCCCCTTATGGACAGATGCCCGACATATTATTCGGACTGTAGTTGGTATCGCACTGGAGGATGACCCTGCCCCCTCCTCCTCTCCATTTTCCCCAGGAAATTTAAAAAACATACCCCTGGTTACTCAGATTTATGCTGCTTGCGGCTCGAACTGTCATTCCCCGATAGTGGAAGTCCCCGTCCCCCCTCTCCTTGGTGTCCTGGTTGCAGGAAATGCTTCATATTCGCAGGATGGAAACGTTGCTCACGGAACTGAAGCAAGATGACAGGGTTCACCAGCAGACATGGATCCTCTGGGATACTTTCTACTATTCTGCAGATTTTCAGTCCGCCTTTAACCCCCCCCCCCCCTTTTTTTTATTTTTTTTTTTTAATCTCTTGCCTTTCTTAACTGGCTTACCCTTTCTTTACTTCCCTGATGTTGTCTCCCCTGAGGCTTTCCCTCCCCCCCCCCCATTTTTCAATTGTGATTTATGTTGTTCCACCCTTATTGCAGAACTTCATTAAAACTTTTAATGGAAAAAGGGTCTGTCATTCAAAGGTCTGGGGACTTACTGGGCAGAGTTTTAGTGGAGCACTGAAAACAGAGTCCATCAAGGTTCTGTAACACCCCCATTGCACTTGGAGTATTTTTACATATTTTTTTGAAAAATGTTATTTTCTCATCAAACATCAACTTGAAGCTATAAAAGTAAGATGTAATTCTATAGAGGGTGCTCTAAAAGGTACTGGCGCTGGTAAGGAGTTCTCTTAAACTATACTTTTAAATGCATGTCCTATAGTATACAGACCCATTCTTTTGGATTTGTAGAGTACAACCCTAAAATACCTCTGTATTCCTCCATATAAAGTACTGTAAAGGCCCAGTTCTCCTACAAAACAGAGCCATAAGCAACCTGGTGCTTAAAGTCTTATGCAGTTTCATGCTATTTAAAGAGAGTCTATCACCAGAACCCAGCGTATCACCCCAGCAGGATAATTGGGTTAGGGTAACCCAAATGAAACTGTTTTTCCCTCGTGAAATGGTGTCTCTGGAACTGAGATCTCACAATTTTTGTCAACATGAAAATTAGCTCTTTGAAGCAATTAGGGTATTACCACTTTGGAGCAACAGCAACACCCTCATAGCTCCAAAGAGGTCAATTGCATATTGTAAAAAAGTGATCTCTCGGCAACAGAAGCACCGATTCGCAAGGAGAAAATACCTATTTGGTTAGGGATACCTGAATCAATCTATCTATGGGGCTGGTTTTATATCGTGGGTACTTTTGATAAACTCCCTTTAAATACACCTTGGGAAAATAAGTTTTCTGAAATTTTACAGCTTACATAGGTGAAGAACAGAGCTAGTAGCAATGGTGGGAGGTAGTGCACATTGGAGGGCAGAATTCTTTACAATGGCAATACTGACTCCCTGGACAAATACTAATGATCGTATTAATGTGACTGATCTCACTGTACATGTAGTAAATGGTGGAATGCAGAATTTGTTAGAACTTGGCTGATTCCTCAAATAACCGGTATAATATTGCATTATTTTCTAGTGGAAAAAAACGCAAGCCGGCTTGGACAGATCGCATTCTTTGGAAACTAAAGGAGGATTCAGAAAGTGAACTGGACGAAGCTGCAGGGTCAGATTTTGAGCATATCTTAAAAGTTCATTTAGAAAAGTATGCAAGTCATATGAACTATGGAATCAGTGATCACAAGCCAGTAACTGGAGCCTTCATATTACAGGTACATACGTTATACACTGCATAACATATGATGCTCATAATACTTCTATAATCTTTGGTTCTACTTCAAAAACTCCCATCCAAGGTTGTTTTTCCTCTATAATAAATTAATTTATTACTCTATAATAAAAAATGGAGGATATTGGAAGCCCGCTGGTCAATCTGAGTCATGAACAATGTTGCCACATGGCTATTTTGTGGGACAGGTGGCCATGACATTAGAAAGAATGCCATGCAGCAGCCAGATACAGCCAAAGAACAGCGACTACTATCAAGCTGCAAAATAACTCTCTCTAAAATAGATGGATAATCCAAGGATCTGTTCCCTACTACTCTCGCATTTTAATTTGTAATATTTCTTGTAGATGAAGCCGCTAATCCTTGAACCTTCAGTTTCTCTGAGAGGAGAGGGAGAATGGAACGCCGACCACGACTCTCTCATCAGCTATTCTGTGAGCAAGGATTTTCCCAGCAGTACCTGGGACTGGATTGGGCTCTACAGAGTATGTAATGGTTAATGCTCTTATGTAAATTCAGATTATGTTTGGATCATTTGATATCTGTGACCTGTAATGGTTCAAGCAATACTTCTAGCATGAAAAGCAATGCAAGTAGTTCTGTATGAGGTTTGATTAATGAGATACCTGGACATTGATTATTCCTTGAAAGTCAGTGGGAAAAGCCAGTCTTAATAAATTCATGGACTGGTGTGAGGTGTACCTGAATTATTAAGAGGCTCTGGCCTCCTAATAAATCAGGCTCACTCTCGTGCACCAGAATTGTAATCTACGCCAGAAACTGGTATAGATTTGGTGTAACTCACACCAGTTTTGTTATAACTTGTTATATTTCTAATGATGACAACCTGGTGATCGTGAGAAAGTATATAACATGTCTGTTGCTATTTATTGTGTGACTAAAAATAGGCAACATTGCTATGATGAAACTGGCTGCCCATTAAGATGTTGGGTTTGACCACCTAGTGTAGAAGGGTCTGGTGCTTTGCTTCTTTTTAGCTCTTCTCCCCATTGCCTTAACTTTTAATCCAATTACTTACCTCCTTGTATGATTAACAGTGCAGTTCCTCTGAAGATAGGGAATCCTAAAGGGGAGTGGATGAACACTAGCTACCTCTATAGGTTGCTTCTTCAGGCAAAGTTTCTTCTCTTTTACTACACACAATTCTGTTTCCAGTGTTTTTCTACGCTAAAGTGTTCTTTACAGCAAGTTTCACATGGCCAAGTTCAGGCCAGAAAACTCAGTCTGTGTATCGGCTGGATTTACTAGGTCAAATGCTGCTCAGCATGTCAGTTCTGTTTGACTAAGCCAGGTTCGGCCCAGTAAATTCTGCTGGTAAACGGATTGAGATTCTTGGCCAAAATTTGGACATATGAAACCAGCCTAGGCTTTTACAGTTAGTGTTCGGCTTACACGCAAAAGTCACAGAAAACTATATATAAGCAAATGTGTTTTAGGCTTGCAGTTAGTATTATAAAAAATGAAATTCCAGTTGCAGGGAAGAACGTTTTATCAGTAGGTTCTATGGAGGAACAATATACAGATACTCTTTCTATTTTTTCCAGGTTGGCTTCAGACATACTAATGACTATGTCACTTATGCCTGGGTTAAAGATGATGAAATTTCTTTCAGTAAAGACTGCAATCAGGTAAGAAGAGATTCCCCAATCCCCCAAAGGCTGCGCAAGCCACTTATGTTTCTGGTTAAATGAATACACAATATATGGATATATTATATTATATTATATTATATTATATTATATTATAACTTTGCAATACCCATTTGTGTCATTCACGTAAGCAAGTCCTTTCCATTTACATGATTCAGTAAAAATTCTCACTTTGCTATGTTAAGAGATGGAATGAACAGAAATTTGTCAGATGTAACCTTGTACCCTTTCTGTAGGTTTACATCAATGCTGATGAAATTCCACTTGATGGAGGTGAATTTCTGTTGGGCTATTTCTGTCATAATTTGCAATGTTTGGCTGGCGTCAGTGAGCCTTTTCAGGTATGTGAATGAACTACATCTGCCAGTGGTGTAAATCGAGAGTGGGAGCTAACAGAGCACATGGTCCGTGTGCTGTATGCTGGCCGGCAACAAGCCAGCTAAACATTTTGTACAAAAAGTCTCTGAATGGCTTTAAAAAAAAAAAAAGTAGCAATATTACATCCCCTTTCCCCTACCCACTCCCATTTCGCCACTGCCTAGGTTCTCCACTCGTCTATACTACCTTGTCCCTCTCGACACACAGGACATAGTAGAGGCAGCCCACTCGCAGTCACAGAATGGGTGTCCGTTCAAAGAATGGGACTGACCACACGTTCAAAGAATGGGACTGACCACACTCACAGTGATTTCCAGTAGAGAATATTGTAGAACAGCACTCCCACACAAAGTTTGTTTCTTGTATATTTCATTGTGGTGCAAGATATCTGTAAATCACTGCATATGACTGAATTTTTGTTCATCCACACATATATAACCATTTATTCTTTTATGTAGCTACCATTTAAGGGTAAGGATACCCTTTATCAAACATAGGCTAAGGGTCATGAAGTAAGAAAAGAACTGAAGGT
The DNA here is from genome assembly GCA_947044405.1 of Leptodactylus fallax. Taxonomy (NCBI): domain Eukaryota; kingdom Metazoa; phylum Chordata; class Amphibia; order Anura; family Leptodactylidae; genus Leptodactylus; species Leptodactylus fallax. The sequence continues at coordinate 61,732 of CAMRHE010000203.1, forward strand.
GACTTCTCCAGAAGAACTCCTAGGTCAAGAAGCCACATAGCAGTGATGCATCTCCACCATCTGGCTTGTTGGCCCAGCGTTCTTCTGTAGAAGTCGCCTTCGATTCTCATATTCCAACGTGACTCCTAGGCTACCTGATGGAGTATATTCTTACCTGAAACATTGCGCATAAATAGATAGAACAATAAATGGTTATATATGTATGGATGAACAAAACTTCCTAAGTCATAAGCAGTGATTTACTGCTATCTTGTACAACAATAGAATACACAAAAAGCAGACTTTGTGTTAGACTGATGTTCTACAATATTTTCTACTGACACTCAGGAAATTCCACTTATCCAATCTTTGGTTGAGGCAAGTTGCTACCTAGGCGGGGATTGGCTGAGCAATTTATCCTCTGTATGTCAAGAAGAAGTATACTCAAAAAGAACTAGGATGTGGGGGATCAGTAAAGTAAATTCTGCTTCTTTATTTTTTTTTTTAACCCATTTTGAGCCTTCTGTATTTTTGGAAAAAATAATATAGATCAAAAATAAGAGTAATTTAATGTATGTGCAACATAGATCACAAATCTATTTAGATATAAAATGTGAAATTTAGCAAAATGTCCTGTTTCTTTTTGTTATGTAGATACAGCCAGGCAGGACCTTATCAGCAAAAGATGGCACTGAAGAAATTGACGATTCCACCAAGTCCGACATGTTCATGGGAGCAGGGTTTTAGAAGTCTTGTGATACACTCTAAGGTTCTTGTATGTCTGAATACCTACCACTGCTTCCCTGCAGCACAGGAACACAGTATTTGCTTAGCTTTGTTGTATACTTGGCAAAAATGTGTTTACATCCTCAAAAGAAGAATATATCATGATATCACTGGATACAGCAGAACACCAATGGACTGTTTTTAGGTTTTTTTTTTTAATCATTTCAATTTCCAGAGTAGTTTACGTGTAACTAAGATGTTATTTTTAATTTGTAAGACTGGGTGAGTGAATGTAAATGCAGCCAGCGATGACTTTCAGGCAAAATACTTTGGTTGTGCTACTTTTTCAGTAGGAAGTCTATATATCTTACATATATGTCCATATTATTTCAGTCCAGTATATGTACCTACCACTGATGGCTATCTCCACAGACTGACTGTGTGGTTACATATTCTTCAATGTACACTGTGTTTTTGTACAATTTCTAACCACATCTTGAAATGTTCTAAAAGTTTCTTAGTCATTTTTGCCAAGTGACCTTGTCTCTCACGTGCTGGGTTAAAAAAGGTATTTTGACAGCGACTGGCTAGAAAGGGGTCAAAAGAACATTCTTTTGGGTCGAATGGTGGTCTATTGATATGTCTGACATAGGCCACAGGAGCTTTTTCAGTTGCATACAGCAAGTAGACACTGTAAAATGCAGCATAAAAGCCTTAAATACAATACAAAAAAAATACAAAAACATATCTTAAGTGTTTACAGAACGCTGAGATATTTTATCTTAGGAATTTCAAGCGACTAAAGGAGCAGTACTTTCCAAAGTAAAATATCAGTGTTGGAAAAACTTCTGTTCATTGCATTAGTTTAGAAATACAAAAATTGCTTAGGATATATTCACACATGCTGGTAATGCAATGTATGAAAACAACATGTTTTTCCCAAGAATTATTATGTGTGAATGCGCTCTAAGAGGATGCCATTTTGGCAAATTGCAAAACCAAGTGTCTTTCTTTACATGTATTTTTATACATGTATGTAAGGTATTCTATGTTACATCTCGGGAGCTTGTAGGCACAGATATTTGGCACCCTATACGCTGCCCATCACGTAGGCCACACCTTAAGTCACATATGGCCTTGAAGTGTAAGTCTGCAGAGGGATGTAGTATGCTTCTCAAAACATTTAGGACTCTGAAGCCTTCCCCTTGTCCATCCCTGAGGACCGGGACCCTAAAAACGCCCTTCCCTCAGCATGCCTATAGATACAAGCTTATTGCATTTACATAGCACCTTCGATATCTGTAGACCAAACTGCTTTTCGCTGTTGAACCCCATACACATGCACCCTCTTCTGGGCTGAGCATGCATGTATTTTCAATGAGGTGAAGGAAAAACCATGGGTAGAACTTAACTCCCTAGGCAGTGACTTATCTCCCTTAAGAACTAAAGGATTAGTCATGCTGAAATTCACACCCGATGCTTCTTTCCCAAGACTTGTGGCATCAGGGAGAGTCTTTTACCTATTGCGCATGGCCACCTTAAGGCTACGGCTGCTTTTGGCCAGCTGCAAGTAGTTGCAGAATCCCTGAGGTGTGACCTTCAGAGATTAGACTTGGTCTGAACTTGTAGTACCAGACACAGCTGATGGACAAGAGTTGCTAAGAGTTTCTAATCTTATACACACCCTTTGAAGACAATCTGTCATTGAGGTGCATGCTCGAGTTGCATAAAACATCAAATTTTCAATTCTATTTCGATACTGTGTGGGGGCAAAATATTCAGTACCAGGAATGAATGTGTTTTAACACTAAGCTGTGGGGTTGCACAGTGGTGCGGCTTAGCAGCAGTTCCCGGTCACTACAGAAAACATTGAAGTAGATTTATTATGTCTTGTATGCCAGTTTTGTGGCGTACAGGGCATAAAAAGTTGCAATTTTATGTGCAATTCCTTTTTTGCAGAAACAATTTTGACTTTTTCTTTTTTGCACCGCCCTCTCAACTTTCCTAAAAAGGGGTTGTGGCAAGCCCCACCAAATTTCTTATCATTTATGCCATGAACCTGGACTAAATCTTGCTGGAAACCTATGTCAGCTATGACCTGGCATAGCTTTCCCTCCAGACACAAGGAGTGGGGATTATGGATGGGTTTATGTAATCTAGCATTGATAATGCCAGTCTTCATAAATCTCCCCTACTGTGCGCACACCGCCCAACACCTGCCATATTGTCTGTGTACAATGCCTGCCCTGAACCACTTAGTTAGTGCAACACCAGTCACTTCAAAGGAGGAGGGAGTTGTGATCCTCCTTCCTTTCTCCACTGCCACCAATGATGATCTCAACTGGAGGGATTGTTGCTATGTGTGAAGGGACTGGGATGGAGGATAATGGCAGTGGGTTCTTGATGACGTGTACTTTTAAGAGTCAGTGCACCTTACAGGATTATGTCACCTCTCTGACAGTTTCTCCTTCGTTGTACATCTATCCACTTGCACAATTTTCAGAGCACCGATTGCAGCTTTATTCCAGCTGTATCTGTACTACACAGATTTCCAGAAAGCAATGGATCAGATTGCAGTTCTTCTACACGTTTTTGTTAATAATGTTTAGTGCAGGCATGAAACCACATCAAGTAATTCTGTTCAGATTTTAAAGGACTTTCAAGGACCAAAAAATCCTTAGTGCCTTGCTCCTTTTTGCTGTAGGAAGTATGACAAGCTTTATCTATGCTTGCTCCTACTTGTGTGTAACGTATGCTTTGATCATGCTGTACACGGTTTACATGTGTTCACCACACAGTGAACTGATCTAATGCCTTTAACAATTCAGTTTCTCAGGCGTCTGTCTTCAAAGATGTCGTCTTAATGGGGAAAAACATATAAAATGTTTCTCTTTACAAAAGTTTCTGAAGACTCTTTTGTTGCTGTATGGATCTCCCTACCCCCAGTAGTTTTATCAGTGCCAGTTTGTGTATGATGCACTGAAGACTTTTTTCTTATGTATCTAATCTGATCGCTATAAACTGATTTTGTGCCTGGTACTTTCTAGTTATTAGAGATTTCTAAGCTGCTGCTTGTAGATATATGGTAGGATGTTACATTTATTATCTGAAATCATCTTCTAATGTAGATTTCCAAAATGTATAACTTTACTTTGTCAAAACAACAGACAGTAAAGAGCTAAAGCTCTGTTCACACTACTGCTCAGAGGGTTTCTCTCACTTTTGACACAAGAAGAGCTCAGCATGCAGTATTATTTTTGTGATTAAAAATTAAGGAAATTCAGTGGGGAAAGCCGATCAGACCACGAAAGTGAATGGGGTCCACTGGCAGCCATTTGGATCTGTGGGAAGTTGGATTTGCCATAATAACCATGGCTTATGAGTCAAAGCCATGAAACTACTATGAACCTAGCCTGAAACACACAACAGTTAATTTGTATCTGTTTTTTTTTTAATTCATGATTTAATATTTATAAATTGAATTGAGGTAGTAGTTATTTCATTTTAATAATGTAAAAAATTTTATTAGGCCAATTGTATGGACCAAAATATTCTGTTCTATAGATGGTTTATACCTCTGTGAGCCATAGGAAAACTACATGTCGCAGAATGCACTGGTTAGTTGTACAAAGACCTGGTACTTTATGTGCTTGTCTAACCCCTGGTGATCAGTTGTTATGCTTAGGAGAAGCTGATTTTGGCAACTTCTGAAGGAGGGATGTAGCATTACATACTGGTCATTGAAATATATGTCCACCCATGTGTGCATGGACAGATTGGGTCCACAGTACTGACCAACTTCCCCTCCCTCCATAATATCTATAGGACCTAATGGGGCACCTAGACAGGGTTTATTTTCTTCAGACAACCTTTACGTGCCCACAGACATTTGCGCTCTGATCTTTGTTTCCATGTAGATTGATACATTTAAGGCCGGACTGCACTGCAGCCTCTTGTGGCACTATTGATTGACTTTCCTGAGTGACGGCTCACTACATCACATACAACCCAAGGCATTCATGTGGGCTGCAGCTGAACCTCAATAGTTAAAAGCAATTATTAGCGCTAAAAAACTAACTTACATTGTAGCCCTGCCATTTTTTTCCTCCACATTTATCAATACAAGCAGTTATTCTATGTGTGCATCTATTCTACTCAGAACCTGCAGCCTGTATTAGTTGTATCTGAATATAGGTTTATTATTTATTAGTTGGGGTGTATATATAATTGTTGCATTTAGTAGATGTTCTGAATAATATATTTTGCTATTTTAAAGTGTTCTGTGAGTTTGCTGCATAAAGAAAATAGTCAGACTGGCTATTACAGATCATCGTATGCAGTCTTTGTTAAGATTATGTGTCATATTTACATCTTGTGTTAAATTATAACCATGTTATGTTTTTTCTATTTTAAAGTCTATTGGGTACTAACAAATAAATCTAATGTGACAACACATTCTTTTGTTGTATTTTTGTATTCTGCATGCTATGACAAAGTTTAAAGGGAGTCTACCACCTACTCCAAGAATTTGCAACTTCAATCACTGTATTATAGAGCAACATACAACATAACATACATTTGTTATATATATCACTTTTGTAGATTTGGAGAAAAATAATTTTGAAGTCTTGTGCAAATGAGGAATTTGGTGCCCTTGGAGCACTGTTCTTGCTGCTCAAGTAGGATGGGTGATGTCATAGCACTGGGGTGGTAAACTCAGCAGCAGATGGTAGGGGTCTGAGTGTCAAGAGCAGTGCTCCAGGTATATATAGGCCCAGCAGCAGTTATACTTCAGGGAGTGGTAGATTCCCTGTAAATGACCAAGCATGATGTAAATGTTGACAGGCGTATCCAACTTCTTAAAACAAAAAAAAAAAAAAAAAGACACACAACACCCCCCCCCCCCCCAAAAAAAAACAAAAAACGTACTTACCAATTCAACCCCTCTCCCCCTTCACAGTCTAACACTGATCTTCTTCTTGGTTATTTATTTGTCTACAAGCTAGATCGCCACATCCACTGTTTACACAGTGCATACATGCGCAGCTGGGGCCTATACAGTGGCATGCAAAACTTTGGACACCCCTGGTCAAAATGACTGTTATTGTGAGCAGTTAAGTAAGTTGAAGATAAAATGATCTTCAAAAGGCATAACATTAAAGATGACCACATTCCCAATGTATTTTTTGGAAAAAAATTTTTTTTCATATTTTACATTTTCAAAATAACAAAAAATGAAAATGGCCTGATGCAAAAGTTTAGGCACCCTACATGGTTTGTACCTAGTAGCACCCCCTTTGGCAAGTATTGCAGCTTGTAAACGCTTTTTGTAGCCAGCCAAGAGTCTTTCAATTCTTGTTTGAGGGATTTTCATCCATTCTTCCTTGGAAAAGTGTTCCAGTTCTGTGAGATTCCTGGGTCGTCTTCCATGCACTTCTCTTTTGAGGTCTAGCCACAGATTTTCAATGATGTACAGATCAGGGGACTGTGAGGGCCATGGTAAAACCTTCAGCTTGTGCCTTTTTAGGTAGTCTATGGTGGATTTTGATGTGTGTTTAGGATCATTATCCATTTGTAGAAGCCATCCTCTTTTCAATTTCAGCTTTTTTACAGATGGTGTTATGTTTGCTTCAACAATTTGCTGAAATTTCATTGAATCCATTCTTCCCTCTACCCGTGAAATGTTCCCCATGCCATTGGCTGCAACACAACCCCAAAGCATGATTGATCCACCCCCATACTTAATGGTTGGAGAGATGTTCTTTTCCTGAAATTCTGTGCCCTATTTTCTCCAAACATACCTTTGATCATTGTGGCCAAAGAGTTCTATTTTAACCTCATTGGTCCACAGGACTTGTTTCCAAAATGCTTCAGGCTTGTTTAGATGTTCTTTTGCAAATCTATGATGCTGAATTTTATGGTGAAGACGCAGGGCAGGTTTTCTTCTGATGACTCTCCCATGAAGGCCATATTTGTGCAGGTATCGCTGAACAGTACAACAATGTGCCACAACTCCAGGGTCTGCTAAATCTTCCTGAAGGTCTTTTGCATTCGATCAGGGGTTCTGATTTGCCACTCTGGCAATCCTACGAGCAGCTGTCTCTGAAATTTTTCTTGGTTTTCCAGACCTTATCTTGACCTCCACTGTTCCTGGTAACTGCCATTTCTTAATTACATTTCGAACTGAGGAAAGGGCAACTTGAAAACACTTTGCTGTCTTCTTATAGCCTTCTCCTGCTTTGTGGGCCTCCACTATTTTCATTTTCAGAGTGCTAGGCAGATGCTTAGAAGAACCCATGGCTGCTGTGTTTTGGCACAAGGTTAGAGGAGGCTGGGTATTTATAAAGCTCTACCATTTGCATCACTTGGCCTTTCCTAACAATGATAGTGAACAAGCCATAACCCTAACTGGCTAATGAAGGTTGGAGATCTTGGTCAAAGTTATCTGAGCACACAAATCTACAAGGGTTCCCAAACTTTATCAAACATAATAATACACTGATATTGCTTAACATTATAGACAAGTGTGTTTAATCTTTTAACTTTTATGCCTTTTAAAGATCATTTCATCTTAAGCTTCCTTAAGTGTTCACAATAACAGTCATTTTGACCAGGGGTGTCCAAACTTTTCCTTGCCACTGTATATGTACAGCATGGGTGTAATAAAAAGACACTCTTATCAGAACTGCATTATAGCTTATTGCCTTTTTTTGTCTATAAAGCAGCCTCTTTAGCCACTTCCGTACCGCCCATAGACTATATACGTCCAAGGAGTGGTTGCCTTGTTCTGCAAGGACGTACCGGTACGTCAAAGCAGAACTCAGCAGCTGCACGAAATTGTGCAGTTGCTGAAACTGGGAACCGGCTATAACTTCAGCCTGAGCTCCCAGAGAGAAGGCAGGGAAGGTTTATTACCTTCCATGCCTTCCCGATCGCTGTGTATAAAGTGCTTAATGAGTGCTGTATACACCGCTATGGGCGCCTCCATCATGCGGCTCCCCTCTGACCCGGCGGTAACATGATCCGCCGGGATCAGTGTCTCTTGAGAGCTGCAGGGTCTTACAGGACCCAGATCAGCTCTATAGTAACATGCAGGAGGCTGCATTCCTCCTGCAACTGGGGCTAAATGTACCAGCCCCAGTTACAGGGGAAATCAGCCTCCCCCACAAAAAAAAAAAAAAAAAAAAAAGGTAATTAGATTAAAACCGCACATACAAAAAAACCCGAAAATGTTTATGGTCCTGGACCAGAAATTGGCCCGGTACAGAATTGGTTAAGTGAACTTTTTTTTTTTACCAAAAACAGAATTATGAAGTAACCGACACCATATTTTACTGCTTCTCTCCAATCTACAACTGCAACACAGGCATTATACCTGGTCTGTCCCTATCAGTCTATTTCAGCCCTTTCTGAAACTTTATGTAGGACATGCTTAGCCTAAAGAGGGGCAGTCTTGTCCAAAACGTAGCACTATATTGTTTATTGTCGCACGTGCACCATCTTCTGAATTTGGATGTTCTATATCTGAATCTATTACCGAACCTTATATGCAAACTGGATGTATCCTATTTTGCGGCTTCTTATCTTATATGGATCTCATTATTATTTCAAATAAATAAAATAACTAGCAAGCTCAAAAGAAAATTGTTGGAGTGCTGTCCCATTCTTTCTATGCGATATTGTGTCTGCAGGGAGTCCAGCCAGTCCCCTTCAGAAATTGCACCACCGGCTGCCTATTTGTTTTAAGGTGGAATTTGTTGTTGTGGATGTAAAAAGAGCCAGTGAGCCACCACAATGTACAAGTCCTGCAGAGTGGATGAGATTTAACAAAATCTCATCCGGCTGCTACACTTAAAATTCATGGAGCAAACTGAACTATCAAGGTGATCTGGCTCACCTGCAACTACCTGCACCTTAGAGGGAATCTGTCAGCAGATTGATGGTGCCTTAACAAACTCGGACTGGGCCCCAGAGTCAGGTGGGCCCCCATGGCATAGTACCCTCATTGCATTTAGTACAGATACTCATGATACAGCATCTAAACTAGGCTATGTTTCATTATAATAAACTGGGTAGAAACTACCCAGTTTATTTTATATACTGTAGACACACTGGGCATCTGAGATGACTTCTAAGTGCTGAGTCAGGCCAACCAGTATCATTCCTCCCTGAGCCTTATTATCACATTATCCATCATACTGCAGGGGCCACAGTCACCAGTCATCTTGCAGAGTCTTTTTACTGCCTGAGGCTTGCTGCTGTGTGAACACAAATGCATGGTTCACAGAGGTAAAAGGGCCCTAGGTCAAGGCAAGAGCCTGGGGAGGGCCTACTGACATGGCTCCAGTACAAATCTAGGCAGATAGCTTCTACTGAAAAAAGAAAATTAGAAATAGGCAGCACTCCAACTTAGTGAAAAGAAGCGATGTGTGGGTTTATTCCAACTGCAATATTTCGGTTCTACATACGCAGAACCTTTTGCATGTAGATCCAAAACGTTGCAGTTGGACTAAACCCACACATCCATTCTTTTCACTAAGATGGAGTGCTGCCTATTTCTATTTTTCTGGTTTATGTGAGACCCTATGCCGGATCCATTTGGCCCTGCATCTGTCCTAGGAAGGCTTGTTGCACGGTGCTGCTCTCTACTGAATTGGACTTTACTACTGAAAAATGTTATGTTGGCAGCATTTAAAGAATTTGCAAATGTGTGTCAACTAATATATGCATATAGCTGTACAGTGGGCCCCCAAAATTAATTTACTGGTTGGCCCTAGGCACCCCAGTCCGACACTGTGCCTTAAGCACTGGCAACATGTAATACTGGCAAGATCAACCATTAAAATAAACAGCATTTATTCTAAAAATGTCACACGTCACTCAACGTCGCTCATTGGGGCCACCCAACACTAACTTCTCACAGTGGTTTTTTTTTTTTTTTTTTTGTTTTTTTAAAGGGAGTCTACAACTTTTTTCCAAGCATATTCAATGGCCCCCACCATGTTACAGAGCACATTACAGTGTTAAGCAAAATTTTTCTCTATTTCTACAAAAGTGACCCCAGAGTATAATAGCTCTTTCAGTTGTGCCAAACGTTCAGCTGGAAAGAATCCAGAGGGCCGAACCTCCCGAATATTCGAACCAATTGTATGCTTCTCACACTGTAGCCTGTATTCATGGACTATAACAATTTTTTCAGTATAAGAATATGCAGAATTAGGGAACATCTTTTCATGGCTTCACGTAGTTCATTCTGGGATTTATAGCAGAAATGTTGGCACATAAAACATTTTTATGGTGATAACCTGACTATATATTTGTAGGTGATATGACTATTTGTGGAAAATGTACTTCTGTCCTTGTCAGTAGATCTTCAATATTTTATCTTCTTTCCTGAAATACAGAGCAGCATTTCAGTTCATTGTATTACAATCTATGACATTATAGGCTCTGGGATTCCTATAGAACTATGTGAATTCACAAATTCAGTGGAGTTGTGGACTGCTTCTGTCTGTGCTGAGATATTGTATGTACATGATATCCTGCTTACTCATCTCGACCACTCTACAAACAGTCTCCGTTTTATGACTCACTAGTCTCTGGCGCAGCCCCAGTCTATATTTACACAAAGGGAAATCTCCCTTTGACTAAGTAGATACTAAAAAGAAAGAATTAACCTTCGCCTTACTGATAAGGTACTTCTAACACAAAAGCAAATCCGCGCCTGCAAGTACAAGGCTTAATATGATATCATTACAATGGTATATAAATGGTTGAAGGGGTGTTTTTGGACAGTCTCATTCTGTTAAACATGTCCCTGAACAGTAATATGGTCATAGGGTGTTTTACTGCTAAGACCCCCAACCATCAGCTGTGATCCGTGGAGGAATGCAGCAGCAAATGTTCAATTTCTCTGCAGCACCATCTCAGGGAAAACTGCACAGTTCCCATTTTTAGGCTGGGGCCCCATGTGGCGTTTTTTTTTCCTGCAGCGTTTTACAGTAACAGCAAAGTGGATGGGATTCTAGCAAATCCCATCCCCACTTGCAATAAAATACGCGCAGTGGATAAGCTGCAATTTCCAAAACTGTTGCGGTTTTGAAAATCACAGCATGTCAATTATACGCCAGTGGTTTCCCTTTAGGTATAATTGAAGCAGAAAGTCCACAGAGGAAACCCTTGCGAACTTTCTGTGTAAAGCGTTGCGGGAAGAAGCGCGATGCTTTGCTGCCGCGGTTTTTCCCGCAGTGCATTTTTGCTGCAGGACACCACGTGAGGCCTTAGCCTTAAGAAGGACTTTTTGGGTTCTTTAGCACAACAGACACTTTTTGTAGCCACTTTACATGATGGCTAATAGAAGGATTCTATTAAAGGGGTTGTTTGCTGGGTAAACAGTTTGTACGAAAAGCTCAGACTGGGTTAAAAAAATAAAATAAAATAAGCAATACCTCATTAATCCTCTGCCAGTCCTGTTCTGAGTCCCTCTAGGTCCCACACTTCTACTAGTGGTTTAAATAAGGTTTGTCGTGGACCCAGTAGGTGGCGCTGCCTCAGCAGCGGGAGGGGCTCCACCTGACAGCCCGTCACAGATAACACTCGGAGCCTCGGGATTTTCGGGCATTGCATTGTTGAACTAGAGGCTAACTATCCCACTCCCAGGGGCGTAAATACCGGGGTAGCAGCGGTAGCGGCTGCCACAGGGACTGGGACGTTAAGGGGACCGGAGCCCTGTGGCAGCAGCTACCATGAACCCCACAAACACTGCTATCATTATACTCTGGGGTCTGATTCAGACCCCAGAGTATAACGATCGGGGGCCCAGGGGAGGTGAGTGAACATAAAAAACAATGTTACTTACCTCGCCTGCGCTCCGAACAGGCTTCGGGCCTGTTTGGTGACGTCCCAGACGTTAGCCGACGTCATTATACATCACGACACCAGCCTGGATCACGCGAGATCTGGTCCAATCTTGAAGATGGCCGAAGTAGCGGGGAGTGCATCGGAGCCAGGGAGATGTAGGTGACATTGTTTTTTATGTTTGTATCCTCGCTAGGTCTCCGATCATTATACTCTGGGGTCTGAAAAGACCCCAGAGTATAATAATCGTTCATGGGTAGTCCACTATGGGGCATAATACTGGGGTCACTATGGGGCATAATACTGTGTGCAGGGGCCACTATGGCGCATAATACTGTGTGCAGGGGCCACTATGGCGCATAATAGTGTGCGCAGGAATGCGGTTTGTGCGTGGGGGGGGTGTTGGAGGGGGCGGTCCAGGGGAGGGGTTGGGGGTCGGCGGTTCGGGGGGGGGGCCCCATGTCAAATGTTTACCTTGGGGCCCAGCCATTCCTAGTTACACCACTGCCCACTCCTATAATAATCCCTCACCCTAACCCACCTGGTTTGAGTGAATACAACAGGTGGTGCCTCTTACTAAGGGTCACAGGAGGTAGCGCCACCTACTGGATCCTCACTGGGCAAGGGTTTTTTTAGTTTTGTTTTTTTAAGTATTCTAAGCTTTTTGTAAAACAGAAAAAAATAATAAAAATACCCACCAGACAACCCCTTTAATTTAGAATTCTTGTGCATCCTGCTTAACATATGCACTGCATAAAGAGGGTGGATAAGCACAAGTATAAAAAATTACATATGGTCAGATGATCCTAAAGCCTGATATTGTACTTTCCCTGTGTCATCAATATAGGATACTAGGATTTATTAAGGTCACTAGGACATAGATGTATCAAGCATAGGAAATTATAGAATGAATGTGTTATAAAGTGAGAAATCCATTTGCAAACCTATCAGACAAGGGTTTCATTCTTCAGCGTTTTCTGACTACTATGGTTATGGTCAGCTTTACATTTGCCAGCCTAGCACTAACCAGTAGAGGTCATTGTTGTCATATGATTCTCTTTCTAGGTGTGTCTAATGTACAGAACCTTTCCTTAGTAAGGATCATTCCTACATGGAAATCTTCAGCATATTGTAGACAGTAAAAATAATGGAATGTATTTAGACTTAATGGCCGTGTTTAATATCCCATGCCCATCTTTTTTTTTTCATTAGACTCAAGGTCTATAATGAAGTAACCTAAGGCAGTTATTTCAGGAATTGCATGTGAGGCAGCAAAATGTTGGAAATCTAATAAAGAATGAATTGTTTTGTGCAGCTCAGTATACTGGTGGGTCAACATGTTGTTTTGGAAGGTTCACATTAATCCTATTTGTGAGCTATGCAATCTGGAAAGTGTTAACAGCTCAGTCAAATGTGTACTCCGCCCCAAAGGGCTAAAACCACAAGGCTTTTCCTAGCAAATTACCTTTTTAACACTGTAGTTTCCATATTGCTTAACAATACGTCAAACCCTATAGCCGTATTTTGCAACCAAAGAAGTCCTGTGGTATCTTTCGCCAAAACACTAGCCACAGATCCTATAAGTTGTAAGGTAGGGTCTCTATGGGTCAGACTTGTAATTTTTTTTTTTTTAGTAGAAGCACAATCCGACTGAGAACTGGGGAAGGTGAAGCCACGGGACTCTTTTGTCACATTTCTCAGACCATTCCTGAACAAAGTTTGCAGTGTGGCAGGGTGTATTGTCCTGTGGGAAGGGGACACTGCCTATAGGCAATACCACTGTAATGAAAGAGTGTACTTGGAATATTTAGGTGGGTGGTAGATATCTAATAACATCCGCTCAATGCCAGGATCCATGGCCTTCTCACCAGAACATTACCTATAGCATCATGCCAACTTGCCTTCTTCCCACAGGGCATCCTTTCACTCTTTCCCAGGTAAGTGACACATACATTACGAACCTGGTGATGTATGCACCATAATGTAGAATAAGATGTGATTGATCAGACCAGGCCACCTTCTTCCCTGGCTGCATGGTCCACTTCTGATGCTTACAAGCCAGATGTATGCATCGGCAGTGGATAGCGGTCACCCCTATATAGAGAAAGCTGAAATGCATTGTATGTTCTGACAGCTTTCTATCATAGCCACTTAGCCAGTAATTTGTGCTACATTAGCTTGTCTTTTTTATTGTAACAAACAGGCTAGCCTTTGCTCTTATGTGCATCAAAGGGCCTTGGGTGCTCATAGCCTTGTCTGCTCACTTGTCCTTAATTTGACCAATTTTGGTAGGTACTAACCACTGCGTACTGGGAACACCCCACAAGACCTTCTGTTTAGGAGATGCTCTGACCCAGTATGTAGCCATCATAATTCAGCTGGTCAAAGTCATTCAGATATTTGCTTTTGGCCATAAACATTAGCTAACTCTCAACCATCCCAGATTGAGTGGGGCAGTGCCGAGTTTTGGGCGCCAGTCATCTCTTGTAATCTCTAGGTGATTGGAGTACTGTAACCTTTTGGATGTTAAACTTTGTTCTGCACTCTATAATCATGACCAGTAAAATATGGATCCTGTATACAGACAACTTCTTGGGAGGTTTTATTCTGCACAACTACACTGCACCACAAACCCATGCTTTTTTTTTTTTTTTTTTTTTTGTAGATTGTATGTGGGCTGTAAGGGGGGTATTATACTGTATGGGGCTGTTATACTTTGTGAGGGCCACAATGGAGATAGGATACAGTGTGGAGACACTAAAAGGGCAGCATAATGCGTGGGGGCCACTAACAGGCATGATACTGTGTGCGGACACAAAGCGACTGGGTATATTAGGTAGGGTCAAAGGGAGTATCTGTGGGTATAGAGGTGTGAATCATCAGATCAGAAGTGTTTAGAAAAAATAAGTGGTAATAAGCAAGTGGTAAAGTTCCCAACTATAAGTCTTTTTTCTGCTTGTAGTTTTTTTTTTTTTTTTTTGCAGAAAAATGATGCATGCAAAGGGTTCATATCAGTTCTATGATGATAAACTGCCCTGCTGTTACCCAGCATCTCTCTGCCTGTGGACCTCAGTTGCTTTCTCCTATTTTTGGAACCAAATATGTTCCCAGCCAATAATAATTCATATGTTTTCCAGCAATGATGCATTTGCCAGCCTGTATTACTCAAGACAATGTTCCGACATGAATTTTCATGGGATTAGGAAACCATGGCATTCAAGACATGTCAGCATTGGAAATATGATCTGCATTCTGTATACTGTTATATACATGTCACTGTCTTTGCTCCACCATGTATTTTTATATCAAGGAACGTTTTCAAAAGTTTTATTAGCTTTGAAAAATAATATAAAAGGAGTAAGCTAGAAAAGTACAACACCAATATGGGAACCCGAGAGAAATGGAATATAACCCCAAGCTTGGGCAAGCAAAGTACAAGAGTTGGGACCACCAATGCCCAAAGCTAACAGGATACAGGCTAAAAAGTAAAAGATTATTTTACCAAAATACTTTGTCTCCGCTAAACAAATGCACTGATGCCAAAATGTCTACTGTGAGTACAGTCTCCCACTGTTCTTATACTATTGCATGAAGTAGGTGATGCAGACAGAGCCCACAAGAAGACCTGCACCATGATGATCTACTTTAGTCATGGAGGACTGTTAGCTTCAGAGGTAATAATAACAATAATTTTACTTATATAGCGCCAACATATTCCGCAGCACTTTACAAATCTGAGGGGACATGAACAGACAATATGAGACATTACGATGTGACAAAATAATTAACATATCAAACAATAGAAGCGAGGGGACTGCTCACAAGAGCTTACAATCTATGAGGAAATAGGGAGACGCAAGAGATAACAGGGCTTGTTTGGTACGATGGTCCAGCCATCTTTTAATAAATGAGGCCAAATAACTGAAGCTGTATGAGCCCATCACCAGCCGGTATCTGTGAATATACAGATATTAAGTGTGCAGGGAGTGCAGAGTAATCTCTGGATGGAGGGGTCAGGTTCTGAGGAATAGAGTAGAAAAGATAGCTTAGGATAAGAGATGTTAGCTTAGTGTGAGGAAATGCAAAACCATGTGATCAAGTCATGTGATAAGCCTGCCTAAAAAGATGCATTTTTAGGGTAAGTTTGAAGCTGCCGTAGTTGGGCATTAATCTGATCATCTGGAGTAGAACATTTCAGAGCACCGGTATAGATCTAGAAAACTCTTGGAAATGGGAATGTGGATGTTTGGATAACAGAGGATACAAGTCTAAGGTCATTGGCAGAACAGAGAGGACATTTAGGGAGATGTAGAGGAGATGTAGGAAGGTACAGTGCTATAGAGGCATTTATGAGTGAGTGTGATAAGCTTATACTGTATTCTGTGGTGGATGGGCAACCAGTGAAGTGACTGACACAAGAAATCAGAGTTCTGAACAGGTCCAGTTTCCATCTTCTGAATCGAAGTCCCTGCCAAAACACCTTTGATCTCTGAAGGTGTCCTGTGGTAGCTGGTTAAGATGTTAGTAACAGATCCTTTAAATGGGTTGTCTCAAAATCAACATAAATGTTCTTAGCCCCTGTTCCTCCTATCCCATTCCTACTTACTATCTCTATCAGTCCTTTAGATTTTGAATGGATTGGTGATCCACATTGAGCCCTCAATGATCATACATGTATCACCTATTGTAAGGGTCTTGCCAACCGTAGCAATACCCTGACACTACTGCAGCGGTCTGGGAGGAAGGACAGAGACAAGTGAGCCCTAATCTCACCCCAGCCACTGTCCCTTCCTATTGCCTCAGTTACCCTAAACGGTAAAAGGACAACTAGAAGACAAGCCCTATACTGGGAAGTGACACACAGAACAGAACAAGACAAAACAAACGACAAAAGAGAGGTCAGGAAGCCAGGGGGTCGGTAACAAACGAGCAATGAAGTACAAAGTCAAAATCCAAGAGAATAGTCAAAAGGCAAGCCAAAGGGTTAGAGAATCAAGTAACAAAGTAGTAAGGGATATAACAAGGAGAGCAGGCAAAGACAGTGCAATAACCGGCGACTTGCTGAGAAAATGACATCCTGTATATAGAAAGTCTGGGCCCAGCCCCAGACCTGATAGGTACACAGGCTGTCAATCACACAGGCCAGGAAGAGATTAACTCTAATCAGTCCAGAGAGAAATGCTCAGAACACGGGTGTGGCCGGAAATCCATTACATAGTCTAGGACCATGTTCAGACTGAGCAACAAGAAACCTACGCAAGGAATCAAACCGAACACGCCTCCTTCGCCACAGCGTGCGAGCGGAGGGTGGCGCCGAGACCCGAACAGGCAGAGACGTTACAGTACCCCCCCCTTTATGAGGGGCCACTGGACCCTCACCAGATAAACCAGTATTTTCTCTGCCTTTAATTCCAGATCTCCCTGAACAACAACAACAGGCGCTGGAGGACCAGGAAAACGTTTTTTTATTTGCCTGGTGTTTCCAACCTTTACAGCTGAGACCGTCTCCTCACTGACACAATCTAAGGTGTGCAAAACAGTACAGTGGGATGAGCACTGATCTCCCCATTTTACCAACTCCCTTTTACCCCAATCAAAAATAGGGCTATGGAGGTTCAGCCAGGGGAGCCCCAAAATAATATCGGAAGACAGATGTTCCATAACAAAAAAGCTCATGACCTCTGAATGAGCAGAACCCACTTGCAACGTGATTAAGGGGGTCTTGAATCGGACCTTACCCCTGGCCAGTGGGGCAAAATCCGCTCCAGTAACCGCCAGAGGAGTGTCAAGTGGCAAAAGCTCAATGCCTAAAGCTGAGACAAACGAGAATGTGACAAAGTTTGCCGCAGACCCAGAGTCAACTAAGGCCTGGCCAGAAACAGATCTGTCCCCAGAGGACAGAGACACAGATAACAACATCTTATTGTTACTACTGGCAAATACCTGGTTGCCTGAGTGGTTCTTCCAACTACCACTCAGGCAATGAAGCTTTTCCCCTGGTGTGCGGGGTCTGATGGAGCAGTCTCGTATGATATGCCCTGAAGTACCACAGTACAGGCAGAGGTTATTCCGGAGACGATGCTCTCGTCGAGTCTTGGCGTCCATAGCTCCCAGTTGCATGGGTTCCTCACCAGGAGTCATGGGAGAAATAACAGGTTTTTCAGGAGAGAGAGAGGGAGAGACAGAAAACTTGGAAGAAGCAGACCCTAATCTCTCTTTAACATTTTCCCGGGTCCTATGGTCAATAAGGAAAGCCAATGTCATAGCTTGCTTAAGAGTAGGGGGATCTGGGTGACCAACCCAGACCTCCTTAACACGGTCACATAGACCTTGTTTAAAGTGGGCCTTTAGAGCTGACTCACACCAACCTGCAGTTACACTGCACTTGCGAAATTCTGAGCAGTACTCCTCAGCAGAGCGTTTGCCCTGCCCCATAGAGAGGAGTTGCGATTCTGCAAGTCCAATGTGGTCTGGCTCAGCATATATAGACCCCAGGGACAAGAAAAATTTTTCAAAGTTAATCCACTCCTCCGCCCCTGGAGGGAGTTTAAGGGCCCAAGCTTGTGGATCCCCCTGTAGGAGGGATATAACTACTCCAACCATTTGGGCCTGGGATGCATGTGGATTAATCCGAAAATACAGGCGACAGGACTCCCGGAAAGTCTCAAATTTTTCATTATCCCCTGAAAAACGATCCGGGAGTAACATCTTAACCCTGAAAGGGGCAGAAACAACCGGAGATGCTGCAGCAGCATCAGTAAGGGTCTGCACCTGTTTAGCAAGCTCAGCTACCAGGCTTGCCAAACCTTCCAACTTGGCCGCAAGGACCTGAATAGGATCCATGCTGACCCTATAGGAAGCAATGGCAAAATGTATGGGCCGGTTATTCTGTAAGGGTCTTGCCAACCGTAGCAATACCCTGACACTACTGCAGCGGTCTGGGAGGAAGGACAGAGACAAGTGAGCCCTAATCTCACCCCAGCCACTGTCCCTTCCTATTGCCTCAGTTACCCTAAACGGTAAAAGGACAACTAGAAGACAAGCCCTATACTGGGAAGTGACACACAGAACAGAACAAGACAAAACAAACGACAAAAGAGAGGTCAGGAAGCCAGGGGGTCGGTAACAAACGAGCAATGAAGTACAAAGTCAAAATCCAAGAGAATAGTCAAAAGGCAAGCCAAAGGGTTAGAGAATCAAGTAACAAAGTAGTAAGGGATATAACAAGGAGAGCAGGCAAAGACAATAACCGGCGACTTGCTGAGAAAATGACATCCTGTATATAGAAAGTCTGGGCCCAACCCCAGACCTGATAGGTACACAGGCTGTCAATCACACAGGCCAGGAAGAGATTAACTCTAATCAGTCCAGAGAGAAATGCTCAGAACACGGGTGTGGCCGGAAATCCATTACATAGTCTAGGACCATGTTCAGACTGAGCAACAAGAAACCTACGCAAGGAATCAAACCGAACACGCCTCCTTCGCCACAGCATGCGAGCGGAGGGTGGCGCCGAGACCCGAACAGGCAGAGACGTTACACCTATACTGTGGGTAGGTAATAAATGTCAATGTGGGAAAACGCTTGTAAGTTGCAAGGTGGTGTGCCCATGAATCAGCTTGTTTCAACCAGCACATTAATACATGCTCGATCAGACTGAGGAATTTGGAGAACAGTCAACATCTTGATGTTTATAGCCCATAAAACCTCTTTGATGACCTAATATAAGGGTACATTCACTCATACTGACCAGTGCTTCAGGCTGTACGTATCTAGTTATGTGATGATTGTAGTGGCTGACTTTTCCTGTGTGGTGCAGTAAATGGAAATTGCTTATCACTTCAATGGCAACTAGTCTTTTCTCCAACACTCTTTCTAGTATATACCACAGCATACAGTGAGGTAATAAAGTTTTAAATTCACAGTTTTAAAGTCTTTTATTGCATTTATGACTATGTTTTCACCCTGAAAAAATATATACAGTGCTGGCCAAAAGTATTGGCACCCCTGCAATTCTGTCAGATAATACTCAATTTCTTCCAGAAAATGATTGCAATCACAAATGCTTTGGTAATAATATCTTCATTTAATTTGTCTTCAATGGAAAACCACAAAAAGAATTGTCAAAAAGCCAAACTGGATATAATTCCACACCAAACATAAAAAAGGGGGTGGACAAAAGTATTGGCACCCTTTGAAAAATCAGGTGATGCTTCTCTAATTTGTGTAATTAACAGCACCTGTTACTTACCTGTGGCACATAACAGGTGGTGGCAATAACTAAATCACACTTGCAGCCAGTTGAAATGGATTAAAGTTGACTCAACCTCTGTCCTGTGTCCTTGTGTGTACCACATTGAGCATGGAGAAAAGAAAGAAGACCAAAGAACTGTCTGAGGACTTGAGAAGCAAAATTGTGAGGAAGCATGAGCAATCTCAAGGATACAAGTCCATCTCCAAAGACCTGAATGTTCCTGTGTCTACCATGCGCAGTGTCATCAAGAAGTTTAAAGCCCATGGCACTGTGGCTAACCTCCCTAGATGTGGACGGAAAAGAAAAATTGACGAGAGATTTCAACGAAAGATTGTGCGGATGGTGGCTAAAGAACCTCGACTAACATCCAAACAAGTTCTAGCTGCCCTGCAGTCCGAGGGTACAACAGTGTCAACCTGTACTATCTGTCGGCGTCTGAATGAAAAGGGACTCTATGGTAGGATACCCAGGAAGACCCCACTTCTGACCCAGAGACATAAAAAAGCCAGGCTGGAGTTTGCCAAAACTTACCTGAGAAAGCCAAAAACTTTTTGGAAGAATGTTCTCTGGTCAGATGAGACAAAAGTAGAGCTTTTTGGGAAAAGGCATCAACATAGAGTTTACAGGAAAAAAAAGAGGCCTTGAAAGAAAAGAACACGGTCCCTACAGTCAAACATGGCGGAGGTTCCCTGATGTTTTGGGGTTGCTTTGCTGCCTCTGGCACTGGACTGCTTGACCGTGTGCAAGGCATTATGAAGTCTGAAGACTACCAACAAATTTTGCAGCATAATGTAGGGCCCAGTGTGAGAAAGCTGGGTCTCCCTCAGAGGTCATGGGTCTTCCAGCAGGACAGTGACCCAAAACACACTTCAAAAAGCACTAGAAAATGGTTTGAGAGAAAGCACTGGAGACTTCTAAAGTGGCCAGCAATGAGTCCAGACCTGAATCCCATAGAACACCTGTGGAGAGATCTCAAAATGGCAGTTTGGAGAAGGCACCCTTCAAATCTCAGGGACCTGGAGAAATTTGCCAAAGAAGAATGGTCTAAAATTCCAGCAGAGCATTGTAAGAAACTCATTGATGGTTACCGGAAGCGGTTGTTCGCAGTTATTTTGTCTAAAGGTTGTGCTACCAAGTATTAGACTGAGGGTGCCACTACTTTTGTCCGGCCCATTTTTGGAGTTTTGTGTAAAATGATCAATGATTTGACTTTTTTTTCATTCTCTTTTGTGTTTTTTCATTGCAAGCAAAATAAATGAAGATATTATTACCAAATCATTTGTGATTGCAATCATTTTCTGGAAGAAATTGAGTATTATCTGACAGAATTGCAGGGGTGCCAATACTTTTGGCCAGCACTGTATTTAAAAGGGTTATCCAGCTTTCAAAAATTATCTGCAAATCCATCCACAGCAGTACTAAATACTCACTGTTCTCTTGTGCAGCCTTTGTTTGGCTTTATTTTACTTGCTGCTCCTTGTATCATTGTTATTTGCATGCAGTAAATCTGTGAACAAACTACATTTCCCATGATTCATCTGCCTGCTATCACACTCTGTGTGCCCCTTCCTACTCCACGCTCCCCTGCAATGAAATCACAGGTAATAGATCACTGCCATATCTGAGGTCACGTGCTGCTATGATGTTTCGTTTGCTGCCTTAAAGAGGCTGTCCAGGCTAAACAATATTTTCTAATTAGGCAGGGGTGAAAAAAAAAATGGGGAAAAAAAAACAAAACAAAACATACTTACCTGTCCCTGATGCTCTGATGTCCTCCCAGGGCAGTCTGGTATTTCAGCTCAGCTGCCAACTTGCTCTTGAATTTCTCACCAACTATGACGTCCTGGCTCCCTTACGTGACTGCTGAAGCCAATCAGCGGCCTCAGTGGCCCCAGGAAGGGAACTGGGGACATTACAGTTAGTCACGTCCCACAGTTCCCTTCTTGAGGCCGCTGATTGGCCTCAGCCGTCACGTCACGTCTCGTCACGTGTGTACTTCCGCCAGAAGACAACAATGGAGCTGTAAGACCTGACCGTGCCAAGAGGCACCGGATCACTGGTGAGGTGAGTATGGTTTTCTTTCATTCTTTTCAACTCCCCTGGCCTAATTAATAAATAAAATTTTAGCCTGGACAACCCCTTTAACTGGTCACAGGGGAAGGGGGTAGTGAGCATGGAAATGAAACGTCATTGACCTGAAAATAAATCACAAACTGTCCTGAATTTACACAGGATATACATTAGGAGGTGTTTTGTATTGATGCATCCTGTTATATGGACCATATTTTTTAAAAACTGGATAACCCCTTTAACCACCATCCTTTGGCTGGCATGACTGCTGTCTATCAAAACGTGTAATTGCAGTATCCTGCTTGATGTTCCTGGTGGTATCCATCTTTAGTTAGTTAATACCATCACAGTAATTGTAGACTCTTAGTCATAACATGCCAGATAATTATTATAATTATTATAATTATTAGTAATTAGATTCCGTGTGCGGGCTGCCGGCTGTGAATGATTGAACAATGAATAGGAGGCACGGAAGCACGGCCGCAAAACAGGATGGGAAAAGGACCTGTCCTGAATTTTGAAGCCCAAACTGTCAGTCCGCACACTGATCTGTGTAATACTCAGTCATGTGCGTGGGCCGATAGAAATTAATGGGTCAGAGTGCTATCTGGGAAAAACCCAAATAGCACACTGAACTCACCCATAGCCATCTGCAATGGGCCTTAGGCTTAGTTTATGTGGCACTTTTTTTTTTTTAACTTTTTTATGCCAGTAAACCAAGTTTTCAATTGAATGGCCAGTACAATAAAGGTGAAAGGCATTACTGCAGAGGTGAGCTTGAAGCTCCAGGGCCCCAGTGCAAAATCTTTAATGGGGTATTGGGGCCCTTACCTACATTATGCCATTTAGAATAGTGATATATTTTATATGGCAGAGGGACCTTTGGGGCCCCGTTAGGGTCCAGGACACAGAACTGTCTGTTACCACTACATTCCCTATAGCTACACCCATGCAGCTCTCAATGAAAAAGTGCTATATAAACCCAAACTTATACATGACCAATGACATAACATAATGCCCACCCACTAGGGGAGCACCTCAGAACCACACAATGTAATAAATATCACAGGCATCACTTGCACATCACTAAAAACCAATTACAATATATACATACTCTTACACTAGGTTCACACCTGCGTTTGGATTTTCGTTTTGGGGGTCCGCTTGGGGACCCCCCAAACGAAAACCTAATCCACTTAAAAAAGCAGTTATCCGCGGAAACATAGGCTATAATGGCATCCTCTGGGTTTCCGCCAAAAAAAGGGTGAAAATGCGGAGAGAAAAGCACTGTTTGTAGCGCCTTTCTCTCCACATTTTTTAAGCGGAATGGGGAACGGAATCCCCAAACAGAGTTGAAGCACTGGTGCGAACCCAGCCTTGTATATTCCCAGCAGGAAAGTTCTTGTCCTATATGCATACTATTTGCACACTTCTATGGCTAAGACCTTCTGGATTCCGTGTATCAATGACAAATATCCAATATGTTTCCCTAGTTAGTAGAATTCTCCATCTCTTTCTCTACAAGGGAATTTGGCTTTCTCAACAGCGACTACATAGCGCTGCTATGTATAGAGATAGCTGACATGCTGGTAGAATGTTCTTTTCTTCTATCTGAAAGATTCCCTACATATGGGAGATAACATATACCACATGTGATCAACAGACCACATATGACGTGTTACATTTCATGCCATCTTTAACTGATATAAAATCCTTCCTTGTATACATCATACTCTATTCTAATTCCACATAATATATTGTGAATTGTTAGACCATTATTTCTAGTGGTGAAATGTTTTTTTGGATTCTGTTTTTACTGATGTGAAAATGACCTGTGTGTCATTTCTGTGGGTCAGTATTATTCCAGCTTTACCAAATTTATATAGTTTTTAGCTTTACTACTTTTAAAAATTTATGAAAACATTAAAAAAAAAAGCTTATGGGTGCCATATTCTGACACCCATATCTTTTATATATTTCCATCTAAGGAGCTGTACAAGGGCTCTTTATGTTTTGGGTGTAGTTTTTAATTGGTACCATTATGGGTTTTATAGAACTTTTTGATCACTTTTTTTTTTAATTAACCAAAAAAGGATATAAAATCTCATTGTACTAAAGAATAATACCATAAACCAGGAAATCCAAAAAACAACATATGACTTATAAATCTTATATATATCAATTCAGAATAATAAACCACAAAATAACAAATTCAACTTTCATAGCTAAATTGTATAAGACAACAAAAAAAAAACATTAAAGGGAATCTGTCAGGGCAATTTGGGACACTAAACCACCCACACGTCCATATGGACCTGTAGTTTAGTGTCCCAAACAACCATGCCAATCCATGGCCGCATTCAAAATAAAACAGCTTTATACTCACCCGGCTGCTGTACTCCCCGCGCCTGCGCAGTTCTTTAATGAAGCCAGAGGAGTACACCTCAGCTTCAGTGCGCATGCCCCGCAAATACGCAGTGAAGCCGGGGTGTCCATCTTTGGCTTCACTGAAGAACAGCGCAGGAGCTGAGAGGCGTGCCAACGAAGAATCTCATGAATAAGCCGGACTGTTCTCGCCAAACAGCGTCAAATGGACCCTTCTCTAAGTAAGTACAAAGGTTTTTTATTTTTAATGTGCCTGCGGATTGCATTACAACAGGGTGATTTGGGACACTAAACCCCAGGTCTATAAGGACCTGTGGGTGGTTTAGTGTCCCAGATTGACATGACAGTTTCCCTTTAAGGCTAAAGCCCCACATTGCAGAAAAGCTGCTTTTTTGTTGCAGATTTTGCTGAATTTTTTTGAGTGGATTGAGCAGAAGGGAGAAGTATAAGAGCTTCCTATATATTTCCCATTCCTTTAGTAGCCGCTCTGGGTTTGGCTCAAAAAAAAAAAAAAAAAAAAAAAAAAAGCAACAAAAAAAGCAGCTTTTCTGCAATGTGGGGTCTCAGCCTAAAAGCTCATAAAAACAGGAAAGAAATGGGCAGTGTGGGTAGATAAATCAGGGCAGGCGGAAATAACTAATATCAATAAAGTATCTAATAGTAACAGTCATTACCTTCTGTGAAGAAACTGGCATTGCACATATATGTTTGCACCCCAGCTTGAGTTGGCACCATATAAGCACCAAAACTGTGTGTGCCTGGTTTACTAACACATATTTATGCGGGTTGGAGAACCCTTCCACTGAGCACCGCGCTATAAGAGAGAGGTACCACTGTTTCTACAAAACACCCTCCGTTGGAAGTCTGTCTGCATTCTCCCCATTGGAAAAATATAATAAATACATAATGGAAGCTAGGACTTTTTCTTCTGTTACAAAAGTAAATAAACATGACAGAAGAAAGTATCCATCATGTTATTTACATTAGTGTCAATGTTTACTTTGTTGCAGTTAATGTCCCTTGCTGTAATCCTATGACGGATGACAGCAACGAACATTAACAACGGTATTGTGAACATGCCCTAAGCTCGCTTTAAGGACTAGCAATTTTTTCTATTTGGCAGATGCTACCACAATATGTAATCTGTAATGTCAGGGTCATTTTACCCAAATACTCCTCAATTGGGCATTATGTTGTAAATTATTGTAATATGTACAGTATACATACACCCCAGCGCTACTACTAGCAGCCAAAATATTATAGTATTTCAGGACACCTGCCAAAGTCTTTGTAAAATGATCCACTCAAAACCAACAATGGCTATTTGCCTAGATGCTCGCACAATTTGCTATTAAAATAACTAAACAAGATAATATACTAAAACCAGCCTAAGGGCAGCAGCACACAACCGTATTTAACTCATGAAACACGGTACATGTGTTAGCCAGATTTACCGCCTTCAACTTCGTGCTGGGAACAGGACTCCTAGCATCCTAGTTATCTAGGATGCTAGGAGTCCCTGCCTCCCAGCGGCATACTGTCCCTTATCAATTACAGTACATAACAATTATAGTATTCTATGGAGGGAAACTTATACTGATGGGATCCATCATCAATCCTACTAAAGAAGCCATCCATGGACTACAATACCTTGAGTAGCTACAGACCAGTGCCCTTCCTAGGGAAAGTTATAGAAAAGGTTGTTGCTATCCAAATAGACACCAGACTATCTGGTGATGGCATCTATAATCTTTTTGAGACTGGCTTCTGTAAAAAAACAGCGCTGAAATAGCTCTCACATAACTATGAATGACCTGCTTATGACCAGAGACAAAAGCAATTGCATCCTAATTCTTTTACATATTTTAAGCAGTATTGGACACAGCTGACCGTGGCATCCTAGTGCTCTTACTGCTCAATCACAATGGTTGATGTCGTAGCATTGGGAGGATAGACAATCACTGCATGGGGTGGCGCAGGCAGGAGATGGTAGGGGTCTGAGTGGCAAGAGCAGTGCGCCAGTAGCGGAAGGCCCGCCCTCAGTTCACCAACTGCTTCATTTGCATAAGACTACAAAGTTGCTTTTCTCCAAATCTACAGAAGTGACAGAAGATATAATTCAGATATAATTTCAAGCATGTTTGCAACTTCCATTATACTGTATTTGTTTGCTCTGCAGGTTAAATTTATAAAAATTCTCCATAAGTGAAAAAAAAAAACAACAACAACCCACTTTGACCCATGATTTGGTTTTGCAATGTTACCTCTACTTAGTTCATAACAGGAACAATAGACAGCAGCAAGTATCTTGTAATATCACTGAATAAACTGATAGCTTTGTCTACCCACTATCATACGGCACTCTGCATTTGGATATGATGCACGGTTTTTACTTAAAAGTAAAAAAAGAAAAAAAGAAACCTGTTGTTTTTAACTTTACCTGATTGTGAGTTCTGGAAGGACTACTGGTTTATTGTATTCTGTAATATATAATATATCAGCTACCAGTTCATTTACATCTATATACAAATGAACATACCAGGCAATATAACCATTTGTATAAGATGTTCCAGCTGTTTGGATCTCTGCATAAGAGATGTGTGCGTGGGCAGGGATGGGCTAAACATGCTCTGTATAGGCTATGTAAATATTCCTTGCAGTTATATCGCAGTTCTCCCTGGTACCAAAACATTTGCTCTTCGTTCAGCACTTGATAAGTCTTTTCATTTTCTTTCATAATGACCTTCATATGACCTTAAGTGTTTCTTACAGATTTACCTCATGGCAGATATATTATGTAAAAACACATTTTATCAGGATTTATTACAATGCATGCAAACATTGTTATACATATTTTTATTGTCAGATATACTGGTACATATTTGCATGAGCTCAAGGACAAATCTGGTTGTAGACAAGAATATATTCTTCTAACAAATTGCTGCTTAAGGCCGGGTCCCAGTAATTGCATTACACCTTGCGGAAAAATACACACAGCAACCTCTGCGGACTTTCTCTGAAAAGCACTGTGGGAAAAAACGCAATGAGTTGCCGCCGCAGTTTTTCCCACAGCGCTTTCTTACTGCAGCCGCTACGTGGGACCTGAGCCTTAATGGGGTCTTCTACAATCAGCAAGAAAGGATAAATGAACCATTACTCATCTATTCAATCCCCTTCCATACGACCTCTGCTGCCTTGGTGCTCTCCATCCGTCTTTGTTCACTGTGCTGCATCAAAAGTTAAAGAAAAGTAAAAAAAAAAAAGAAATTCTAAAAAAATTATATGAAAAGTTTAAATCACCCCACTTTTCCTAGATCAGATATAAAATAAATAAATAAGTAAGTAAAACACACACACATTACGTATCCATGCATCAGAAAATATCCAGGTTACAAACTTATAAAAAATATTTTACCCAAACAGTGAACACCATAGCAGGAAAAAAAAATCAAAAGAGCCATTTTTTGCCTATGCGCCTCCCATAAAAATTAAATAAAAAGCAAATCAAAATATCAGACATTCCTTAAAATGGTATAACATCCGGCCCTGCAAAAAAAGACATCTTATGCAACCCCATATACAGAAATATAAAAAAGTATTTTTTAAAGTTTTCGATTCTTTTTAAGGTGTTAAAGCCTAAAAAATACTATATAAATTTGTTATCGTCATAATCATGCCGACCAGCAGAATACAACTAACATGACATTTTGGCCCATAAGAAAGCCGCGCAAATGCAGTTTTTCTCTAATTCCACCTCATTATGAATTTTTTCCAGCTTCACAGTACATCATACAAAATATTATATGGCACCACTATGAAGTACAATTTGTCCCACAATAATTAAACCCTCATATGGTTCTATGAACGGAAAACTTAAAAAATGATGGCTTTTGGAAGGCGGGGAGTAAAAAACCGAAAATATCGAAAAATGGCTGAGGGCTGGAAGGGGTAAAATATGTCATAACTAAAGCAGCTCACATAAACTGTCAAAGAGATCTGAATCTACTGTCAAAATGAGAAATTCCAGATCCCCAGGGCACTCTTTCTATCAGCAACTATAGACTGCTTATTATAAGAAAGGACTAGAGATTATTATTCTGTAACCTACAGACAGTCAGGCAGAAAGGTTGCAAGAAATTTTCCACCGTAGCCAGTCCAATATATTATGTAAGCAGCTCTACTTTTCAGCTACTAATATTAAGTTACTTGCTATATTAGATTTTTTAATCTCCTTCGCTTCCACTATAAATCTGGAATGCTGCCCACACCCATGCCCAGTGGCAGAATTAACAATGACCCGACCAGTTTATTAAGAAAGAAGGTTATTACTATTCGCCATCAAACACACGGTTTATGCATTCCAGGGCTACAGTACATCACATGGTACATGCCTTGGATGCAGGCAATGGAAAGAAAACTCAGTTGTCTACTTGTAATTGTTTCAGTGATGCTGTTGAATATACAGCAGGCATGCCAATTCTCAACTGTCCTTTGTGTGCTGGAGAAAGATTTGCTTGTTGCTTTTAGCAGAACTGGCATTTGCCAGGATTTTTTGTATATGCCTGTTTTCTCCACTTACAAAGCCTGGGAACAGAGCCATATCAGGTTCAAAGTCACTCTGCTGATCCAGCTCCCCCTCTTCCCTTGTGTGCAGTCTTCTCTAGCTGTTTATTGCAGACCTGGGACCTGTATGACCGCTATTTGTTCTCTTCCTGGCATGAGTTCAGTGTACAGTATGTTCATCGGAGAACTTCCAGGTTTCCTCAGGGAAGGAGGGGACAATCGACAATTTGTATATCTACTTTGTGTATTCCATGGTTTAGTCATAGTGTAAAGACCCATTTATAGAAAGTCATTTGCACAGATATCTGGCATCATATAAAAGAGACTAAGGAGCAATAAAACAATAAGAAGACTGTTGGTGAAATGAATCATTTATATATATAAAAGCTTTCTTCTTTTCCAGGAATTTCAATGAAAGTTTACTGTCCTGCACAATAGGTATAGTAGTATGCAGGTGGTTATAGGGTCATACACATCTTTCATGCATATTTCAGTAGTGGCAGGACACAAGTTGAAAGACTGCTCATCTACAGTAGAAGTAAAGTATAGATCTGTTTCATCAGAGGACAGTTCAGGATCCTGATCGCAGGGATCCCCAGGGATCGGGAGAACAGGGGCCTGCAACTTCCCTTAAGTGCCTGTGCAAATGTAGCAGTGGGGCACAAGTATTTTACTGTACTGGCAGAAATCTGTCCTGGCTGCACCATACAATTAAATGGAGTGGTAGACATGCACACCATTGCTTCATTCACATGGAGTACTCAGGGGAACCTGCAGGTTCCTGTTTTCATGATCTCCTAGAGGTCCCAGCTGTTAGAATCCCAGCAATAAGACAGTTACCCCCTATTACATCAATAGGGGACAGATGTGTATAATTGGACAACCCCTTTATAGCAGAACAACCCGATCATGAGTTAAAAAGTGACATGTAAGTCAGTAGCTATATTGGACGTTTACCTATTTATTTTCCATAGTGTTTACCGAGTTACTTTCCTGCTTTTTACTGCAGCCCCATTAGGGCAAAACTGTGATCTGTGACTACAGCTTAACTACAGTGCATACAGGAAGCATGAACCTGTCTAAAATATACCCCGCCTCATAATTGGTCCAGGTTTATGTGCTCTTCCACCTTCCTGCAGCTCTCCCTCTTCTGATTGGCTGCTGTGTCTAAACAGAAGTCTATCACAAGCTCTCCAGAGAGTCAGTACATGGTGAGCTGATTTCCACTGCAGCAAGGGTGGAAGGATAAAGTAAGAATTACTATACCCCACACTTAACAACACCGTAGAGGCCTTCCAGTCAATCTGGTACACATGGGATACATATTGGTCTCTGATCCCTCTCTCCCCGCCCTTCCTCCTTGTTGTGTCCCCCCATGTCTGTTGTGCTCTGTGTTCTGTGTTATGGTTACCCATGTTTGAGATACTTCTTCCATGTTTGGTTGTTTCATATATGTTGCATCCTCCTAGGTTCTTTTATTTCCTTTTTTTTTTTTTTTTTCATTCTTGAGGTTTGTTTGTTTTTTATATATATATATATTTACATTGTTCCTCTATACATTTTATGGAAGTGTTTGAAAACTCAATACAAAATTACAGTACAAAAAAAAATTATTACTATACCAACAATGAGCAACAGAAAAATTATCAGGAATATACTATGATAAATGAGCTCATGTAAAGAGATTCAGAAGGGTAGCTTTAAATAGTTTCATGGTGCTGTGGGTTAAAAGGATCGTCTTAGAAAAAGTTTATGGACATCTTAAGAATCAAGCAAGTGGCCATGTAAAGAATCTGTGTTCAATGGATACAAAATACAGCACATAACATAGTGTACCCCATGTTTTTTAAAGCTGTATTACACAGCCAGATCCTGGGCCAGGACAAGTGTCACTCATTGATCATTACACAGGGTAATGCAATCTGAATGGGGAGGAACAATCTCTACTGTGGTTGCTCCTTCTCCATATATTATCAGCAGCATATCCCCATTACACAGGGTGATGCAGTCTGAATGGGGGTGGAACAATCTCTACTGTGGTTGCTCCTTCCCTATTTATTATCAGCAGCACATCCCCGATTACACAGACCGATGACCATCACCTGCATCTTTTTAGGTCTCATAAAAGATGCTATCAGCCAATAAGTGAGCACTCTAGCCCTAAATATATGTCTTTCTAATAGGTAATTTATACAAGATCCATAAAAAGTACATTGTGGAATGCTCTATCACATGCTGTACTATGAAACTATTCTCTTTTAGCGGCACCATACAGGGACTCTGTGTCCTGAATACAAGGTCTGTCCTCACAGTACTGTAAAATTGTGTCAATCACCGGCAAAAGACAGTAATACCGTTCCACCATTGATATAATGGAATTTAAAAAATAGCATCTTCTCTACATACCTGGTAGTAAGTTTGTAGACAATGCTGGAGTAGGGCACCTGCTGAAGGAAATCCTTTACATATTAGCACTGCACACTTCTTCATATGTAAGATTACATATATATATATATATATATATATATATATATATATATATATATATATATATATATATATATATATATATACTGTATACAGTGGGGAAAAAAGTATTTAGTCAGCCACCAATTGTGCAAGTTCTACCACTTAAAAAGATGAAGCCGGCCTGTAATTGACATCATAGGTAGACCTCAACTATGAGAGACAAAATGAGAAAACATATCTAGAAAATCACATTGTCTGATTTTTAAAGAATTTATTTGCAAATTATGGTGGAAAATAAGTATTTGGTCAATAACAAAAGTTCATCTCAATACTTTGTTATATATCCTTTGTTGGCAATGACAGAGGTCAAACGATTTCTGTAAGTCTTCACAAGGTTGGCACACACTGTTGCTGGTATGTTGGCCCATTCCTCCATGCAGATCTCCTCTAGAGCAGTGATGTTTTGGGACTGTCTCTGGGCAACACGGACTTTCAACTCCCTCCAAAGGTTTTCTATGGGGTTGAGATCTGGAGACTGGCTAGGCCACTCCAGGACCTTGAAATGCTTCTTACAAAGCCACTCCTTGGTTGCCCTGGCAGTGTGCTTGGGATCATTGTCATCCCGAAAGACCCAGCCACATTTCATCTTCAATGCCCTTGCTGATGGAAGGAGGTTTGCAATCAAAATCTCACGATACATGGCCCCATTCATTCTTTCATGTACACGGATCAGTCGTCCTGGTCCCTTTGCAGAGAAACAGCCCCAAAGCATGATGTTGCCACCCTCATGCTTCACAGTAGGTATGGTGTTCTTTGGATGCAACTCAGCATTCACTCTCCTCCAAACACAACGTGTTGTGTTTCTACAAAACAGTTCTACTTTGGTTTCATCTGACCATATGACATTCTCCCAATACTCTTCTGGAACATCCAAATGCTCTCTAGCAAACTTCAGAAGGGCCCGGATATGTACTGGCTTAAGCAGGGGGACATGTCTGGCATTGCAGGATCTGAGTCCCTGGTGGCGTAGTGTGTTACTGATGGTAGCCTTTGTTACATTAGTCCCAGCTTTCTGCAGGTCATTCACTAGGTCCCCCCGTGTGGTTCTGGGATTTTTGCTCACCGTTCTTGTAATCATTTTGACCCCACGGGGTGAGATCTTGCGTGGAGCCCCTGATCGAGGGAGATTATCAGTGGTCTTGTATGTCTTCCATTTTCTAATTATTGCTCCCACAGTTGATTTCTTCACACCAAGCTGCTTGCCTGTTGTAGATTCAGTCTTCCCAGCCTGGTGCAGGTCTACAATTTTGTTTCTGGTGTCCTTCCACAGCTCTTTGGTCTTCACCATAGTGGAGTTTGGAGTGTGACTGTTTGAGGTTGTGGACAGGTGTCTTTTATACTGATAACAATGTCAAACAGGAGCCATTACTACAGGTAATGAGTGGAGGACAGAGGAGCCTCTTAAAGAAGAAGTTACAGGTCTGTGAGAGCCAGAAAACTTGCTTGTTTGTAGGTGACCAAATACTTATTTTCCACCATAATTTGCAAATAAATTCTTAAAAAATCAAAGAATGTGATTTTCTAGATATGTTTTCTCATTTTGTCTCTCATAGTTGAGGTCTACCTATGATGTGAATTACAGGCCTCTCTCATTTTTTTAAGTGGGAGAACTTGCACAATTGATGGCTGACTAAATACTTTTTTTTCCCCACTGTGTATATATATATATATATATATATATATATATATACAGTGCCTTGCGAAAATATTCGGCCCCCTTGAACTTTTCAACCTTTTGCCACATTTCAGGCTTCAAACATAAGGATATAAAATTTACATTTTTTGGTGAAGAATCATCAACAAGTGGGACACAATCGTGAAGTGGAACGAAATTTATTGGATATTTTAAACTTTTGTAAAAAATAAAAAACTGAAAAGTGGGGCGTGCCAAATTATTCGGCCCCCTTAAGTTAATACTTTGTAGCACCACCTTTTGCTGCAATTACAGCTGCAAGTCGCTTGGGGTATGTCTCTATCAGTTTTGCACATCGAGAGACTGAAATTCTTGCCCATTCTTCCTTGGAAAACAGCTCGAGCTCAGTGAGGTTGGATGGAGAGCGTTTGTAAACAGCAGTTTTCAGCTCTTTCCACAGATTCTCGATTGGATTCAGGTCTAGACTTTGACTTGGCCATTCTAACACCTGGATACGTTTATTTGTGAACCATTCCATTGTAGATTTTGCTTTATGTTTGGGATCATTGTCTTGTTGGAAGATAAATCTCCGTCCCAGTCTCAGGTCTTTTGCAGACTCCAACAGGTTTTCTTCCAGAATGGTCCTGTATTTGGCTCCATCCATCTTCCCATCAAGTTTAACCGTCTTCACTGTTCCTGCTGAAGAAAAGCAGGCCCAAACCATGATGCTGCCACCACTATGTTTGACAGTGAGGATGGTGTGTTCAGGGTGATGAGCTGTGTTGCTTTTACGCCAAACATATCGTTTTGCATTGTGGCCAAAAAGTTCGATTTTTGTTTCATCTGACCAGAGCACCTTCTTCCACATGTTTGATGTTTCTCCCAGGTGGCTTGTGGCAAACTTTAAACAAGACTTTTTATGGATATCTTTGAGAAATGGCTTTCTTCTTGCCACTATTCCATAAAGGCCAGATTTGTGCAGTGTACGACTGATTTTTGTCCTATGGACAGACTCTCCCACCTCAGCTGTAGATCTCTGCAGTTCATCCAGAGTGATCATGTGCCTCTTGGCTGCATCTCTGATCAGTCTTCTCCTTGTTTGAGATGAAAGTTTAGAGGGACGGCCGGGTCTTGGTAGATTTGCAGTGGTCTGATACTCCTTCCATTTCAATATGATCGCTTGCACAGTGCTCCTTGGGATGTTTAAAGTTTAGGAAATCTTTTTGTATCCAAATCCAGCTTTAAACTTCTCCACAACAGTATCACGGACCTGCCTGGTGTGTTCCTTGGTCTTCATGATGCTTTCTGCGCTTTAAACAGAACCCTGAGACTATCACAGAGCAGGTGCATTTATACGGAGACTTGATTACATACAGGTGGATTATATTTATCATCATCAGTCATTTAGGACAACATTGGATCATTCAGAGATCCTCACTGAACTTCTGGAGTGAGTTTGCTGCACTGAAAGTAAAGGGGCCGAATAATATTGCACGCCCCACTTTTCAGTTTTTTATTTTTTACAAAAGTTTAAAATAACCAATAAATTTCGTTCCACTTCACAATTGTGTCCCACTTGTTGTTGATTCTTCACCAAAAAATTAAAATTTTATATCTTTATGTTTGAAGCCTGAAATGTGGCAAAAACTTGAAAAGTTCAAGGGGGCCGAATACTTTCACAAGGCACTGTATATATATATATTGTGAGAAGGTGACAGGAAAAGTGCTGGAATCACGGTATATCTCCTCTAGGTTTTTGACATACGTCTGGTCCAGGGCAGGTCTTGAGTAGGTCTCAGCACAGGTGTAAGTCCTGGCCTGATTACTGGGCCATAAAAGGCTACAGAGCCTACACTTCAGGGCAGATCCTGGGAGTGAGAGGAGGTGCCTGGATCTGTCCTGAAACATTGAGAGTCTGGCAAGACCAAAGTGTGATAATTTGTTTGTCGTGTGGCTGGTAGTATGCCGCACATATAGTTAGTTTTTTGTTACTGTTTAGTTTAGCGCTCAGACGAGCAAGATTTGGTTTCTTACTGTTTTGCCTGAAATTAAGGCTGTATTTTATTTTGCTCCTTTTGTACCTGACGTACAGTAAGGTTTATTTATTTTGATATTTTTCAAATAAACCTGTTTGCACCAGACATTGTGTCCCTGTCTCTGACTGGTTGGGTCCACACGATTGCTGCTACCGAGCTACCTTCCCCACATATGGTGCTTCGGATGCGGGAAAGCCAATTTAAACAATCTTAAAGAGACAAACACCCAATTTTTTTTTCTCCTCTACTATGTCCTGGGTGAAAGCTGCAGGAGAGATTAAAAAGGAGACCACCAGCATGAAGGACTTTGTGAAGCAGTTTGAACAGGTCATCCTACAGCAGCAAGAAGCCCAGGCACAGCAGCAACAAGCCCAGATGGAAGCTGAGAGGCAACAGTAGCAAGCCCAGGCACAGCAGCAGGAGATAAACTTTCTACTAATGGAGAAGCTGACACTGCTCAGCCAGACCTTGGTTAACCAGAGGATGGCAGGAGAGTGTGCTGGTGCAAGAGAGACCCAGAGAGTACAGACCGCTGCCTGAGCTGCCGTGCAGAGTTCCCTGCAAAAGATGACGTCCACAGATGATGAGGAGGCATATCCTTGGGTTTTTGAGCGAGTGGCCCAGCGGGAGAAATTGCCAAGGGATCAGTGGACCGACGTACTGGCACCTTTTCTCACCGGAGAACCTCAGAAGGTCTACTATGACCTGTGTGACCATGAGGCAAAGGACACTACCCCAAACTGAGAGGTGAGATCCTGGCACATCTCGGTGTGAACATGCATGTACGTGCTGGGAGAGTGCACCACTGGACTTTCTCTGAGAGTCTCCCACCCCGATCGCAGATGCATGATCTAGTGTATTTGATGAGGAAATGGCTTCAGCCTGAGGAAGCCACTCCGGCACAGATAGTGGAGAGAGTGGTATTGGACAAGTACACCAGATCGCTGCCGCCTCAGATTCAGCACTGGGTTGGACAAGCAAGACCTACAACGGCTGACCAGCTGTGGTATGTTTGGTGGAATGGTACCGAGCCAGTGAGGAGCTACTGCAGTCGTCTTCCATACCTGTTACCCCCAAGACTGGTATGACTGTACAAACTACTGTGGGGGTGAGGAAGGTTGTGATGGGAGGACGCTCAGAGGTGGAACAGGCAGCTGGGACTGTGAACTTTAAATCCAGGTCTCAAAATGGAGACCCATACCATCTCAGTTGTTGGCGGTGCCATGAACTGGGTCATGTAGCTGCATACTGTACCCTGACGACTGAGCCCATGGACCGCAGCAGTACCAGGCGGGTATCCCTACTCTGGGAGCCTGGTAACCCTGGTGCACCATGATCTGGTCGACCCTGCACTGTACAGTGGACAAACTATTGGGATCTTGTGTATACATGGTGAAACTAGAGAGTATCCTATTGCAGAGGTCACAATAAAAACTGCCTCTGGCACAGACTCTCACAAAGTGGTCGTGGTTAAGTCCGTGTTCCATAGTGTGATTATAGAGAGGGATTTTCCTCTGTTTTGGGATATGTGAAAAAAGCAGAGGCTACCATGTCCTAAAAATGTTAATAGTGGTGATATCTTGCCTCAGGTTATCCCTGAACCCTTGATTCTTACAGGGAAACACCAGCTGTAGGGGTGGCCCAAGACGGTAATAATTTTCCCCTGTCTGTGTTAGCTGGTGATGCTGAAGGTCAGGAGGGAGTTCCGAGATGCCTGAGCTCGAGGTGTCTCGTGATAATTTTGGGACTGCTCAAATTAGAGATCTGTCTCATGCCAGAGAAAATGTAAAGGTGGTAAATGGGGAACCCCAGTATCCATGGGCTGACAAGGAGTTCCCCTATATGTCCATGAACCAAGACCTACTGTATAGGGTGAACCAAATACGGGGAGAAATTGTTGAACAATTGGTGGTGCCCCGACCCTATCAAAGGGTAGTTTTAGATTTGGCACATAAGCATGTGTTAGGAGGACACCTGGGGTAGGAAAAGACCAAAGAGCACATTCTACAGTGTTTCTATTGGCCAGGAATTGATAAGCAAATTCAAGGGAATTGTAACGCCTGCCCAGAGTGTCAACTAACCACTCCTGTGTCACATTTCAGGAGTCCTTTGGTACCCCTACCCATTATAGAGGTACCATTTGAAAGAGTAGCCATGGACTTGGTAGGTCCTGCTGTAAAGTCTGCTAGGGGTCATCAGTATATACTAGTGGTGTTGGATTATGCTACATGATACCCTGAGGCCATACCCTTGAG
This sequence comes from Leptodactylus fallax, assembly GCA_947044405.1. Taxonomy (NCBI): domain Eukaryota; kingdom Metazoa; phylum Chordata; class Amphibia; order Anura; family Leptodactylidae; genus Leptodactylus; species Leptodactylus fallax. Next base: position 99,019 of record CAMRHE010000203.1, read on the forward strand.
ACATACAGTACTTCGGCTAAGTTAATTGGCAAGGAGCTCTTTTATTTGTTCTCTCGGACAGGTATGCCCAAGGAGATCCTGACTGACCAAGGGACTCCTTTTATGTCCAAGGTAATGAAAGAAATGTGTAAGCTCCTGACAGTTAAACACCTGTAAACCTCTGTGTATCACCCCAGACAGATGGCCTAGTGGAGAGGTTCAATAAAACCCTTAAGGGCATGTTAAAGAGGGTGGTTAGCAAGGATGGCAAAGATTGGGATTGCCTACTGCCCTATTTAATGTTTGCAATCCGGGAGGTACCCCAGTCCTCCACAGATTTTTCCCCATTTGAGTTGGTGTATGGTAGACACGCACGTGGTCTCCTAGACATAGCTAAGGAAACCTGGGAACAAGAGCAATCTCCTTACAGGAGTGTAATTGAACATATTACCCTGATGCAGGACAGAATTGCAGCAGTAATGTCCATTGTGAAGGAATATATGGAGCAGTCCCAAATGGCTCAAAGCTGTGTCTATAACAGAACAACTAAACTTAGAACCTTTAATCCAGGTAATCGGGTGTTGGTATTGGTTCCCACGGTAGAAAGTACATTTCTGGCCAAATGGCAAGGGCCATATGAAATTATTGAAAGAGTGGGAGAAGTGAACTATAAGGTATACCAGCTGGGCAAGAGGAAGCCCGAACAAATATACCATATAAATTTACAAAACCCTGGAAGGACAGGGAAACATTTACAGTGGTAGGTACCCCTAGCAAGGTTACTACTGAAGGGGGAAATACTCCTGGTAAGGTTTCACCTGAGGTGCAAATATCAGAGTCACAGAAGGCACAGAAACAGGAGTCAAAAGAGTTTGTACAGAAAAATAATGATGTGTTTTCTGAGTTGCATGGACGAACCAATGTGATAAAACATGACATTGTCACCGAGCCGCAGGTACAGGTTAATCTAAAACCGTACCGGGTACCTGAAGTCATATCTGAGGAGGTCAAAAATATATTGTTACTTTGGGTAATTCAGGAGTCCAAGAGTGACTGGTCCAATCCCATTGTTTTGATTCCTAAGCCAGATGCTACCATAAGGTTCTGCAATGATTTTCATAAGCTAAATGAAGTGTCAAAGTTTGATACCTACCCGATGCTCAGAGTCGATGAGTTAATCGAGAGGTTGGGTCATGCTACGGTAGGTATTTTTCCACCCTCGATTTAACCAAAGGGTACTGGCAGGTGCCGCTCACTAAAATGGCCAGAGAAAAAACTGCAATTGTCACCCCAGATGGTTTATTTCAGTATGTGACGATGCTGTTTGGTTTACATGGGGCTCCGGCTCCGGCTTCAGCTTACCTAGATGACATTGTCATCTTTAGTACGGACTGGGTAAGTCACTTGCCAAAAGTTCAGGCTGTACTAAATTCCCTCCGAGCAGCCGGTTTAACAGCCAACCCAAAAAAGTGTGCTTTGGGTCTGGAAGAGGCCAGGTACTTGGGTATATAATAGGAAGAAGAGTGATAAAACCCCAGGTTAACAAAGTGGAGGCCATTCAAAATTGGCCTCGGCCCTTAAATAAAAAGCAAGTAAGAGCTTTCCTGGGAATTGTTGGCTATTATCGCAGGTTCATCCCAAATTTTTAAACTATTGCAGTTCCGCTGACTAAGGGGACTAGTTGTGTCATGGTCAAGTGGGGTGAAGAGGCTGAGGGGGCATTCCAGGAGTTGAAGTCAATTCTCTGTAAACAGCTGGTTTTGGTCACACCTGACTTTAAGAAAGAATTTGTGGTTCAGACTGACGCCTCTGATGTGGGGTTAGCTGCAGTACTGTCCCAAAGTGTGTTTGGTGAAGAACACCCAGTCACCTACCTGAGTAGGAAGCTTACACCCAGGAGAAAAATTACAGCATTATGGAAAGGGAGTGTTTAGCCATTAAGTGGGCCCTAGAGTCCCTAAGGCACAGGTGTCAAACACAAGGCCCGCGGGCCGAATCTGGCCCGCTGCCTTCTGTTATCCGGCCCGGCACTTATCTGGCCCGCAGGGCCTCGGCATTTTTTATTGTCTATGTACATTATGTAATGTAAATCAGTCCAGGACAGGCCTCTTAAAAAAAAAACGCGATACCTGTCCTGGGCTGGTTTACAAGGCCTCTGCATGTCAGCGCAGGCGGCGATACAATGACGTCATCGCGCCTCCTACGCTGACACGCAGACAAGAAGAGGAGGCGGCGGCTGCATCAAGGCATCGGAGGTAGGTGAAGATAAGTTGTTTTTTTTTATATATATAAATAGGCCGTTGCCTGCTGGAGTATCCCCGGCACGTAACGGCCTATTTACTTACCGATCCCCGCTGCTGGTCGTGGCCGCCCCCGCTTCCCCTTCTGCTATGGGACGCAGAAGCGGCTGGGTGCAGGAGCGGGGATGGTAAGTGAGGCCGCGGCCGGCGAACCCCATCAAATACTACTATCATTATACTCCGGGGGCTTTTCAGACCCCGGAGTATAATAATCGGAGACCCCGGGGAGGTGATAAACATAAAAACCTGTGTTACTCACCTCTCCGGCGATCCGATGCTGCTCCCAGCCGGCTTCGGCCTTCTTTGGTGAAGTCCCAGGCGTCACGTGAGCCAGGCCGACGTCATTATCTCGTGACGCCGGTCTGAGCGACATTGAAGAAGGCCGAACGCAGGGAGCGCACCGGAGCCCAGGTAAGTAACACTGGTTTTTATGTTTGTCACCACCTGGGTCTCCGATCATTATACTCTGGGGTCTGAAAAGACCCCAGAGTATAATAATAGTTCATGGGTGGGGGGGGGGGTCACTATGGGGCATAATACCATGTGCAATGGCCACTATGGACTATAATACCGTTTGCAGGGGCCACTATGGGGCATAATACCAATGCAGGGGCCACTAAGGAGCATAATACCGATTGCAGGGGCCACTATAGAGCAGAATACAGTGTGCAGGGGCCACTATGGAGCATAATAACGTGTGCAGGGGCCACTATGGAGCATAATAACGTGTGCAGTGGCCACTATGGAGCATAATACCGTGTGCAGGGACAACTATTGAGCATAATACCGTGTGCAGGGGCTACTATAGAGCATAATACCGTGTGCAGGGGCAACTATGGAGCATAATACCGTGTGCAGGGGCCGCTGTGGGGCATAATACCGTGTGCAGAGGCAACTATAGAGCATAATACCGTTTGCAGGGTTAAACAGTATTTGTATAGTGCTTAATTTTTGATATATTCAGAAAAGGATGAGGATAGTATGTAAAATGCCAATGTCTTAGGTTTTAACAATACATTATGTTCTTCCTGGTTGACCTCAAAGGGCTGATTGTAACAGTAGTAATGTACAAATGTAACTACTGCTTAATAGCTCGCTTATCTGTTAAGGAGAAGTTACTTTTATACATGTGTAAAATAATCTTGGCCCTTCAAGGTACCCCGTGAGGCTGAAGTGGCCCCCGGAGAAAATGAGTTTGACACCCCTGCCCTAAGGTACCTACCTACTGGGCTGATACTTTAAGCTGATCACTGAACACTCCGCTCTGACATGGATGTGCCGCACCAAAGAGAGAAACACCAGAGTCACCAGGTGGTTTCTAACTTTACAAAATTTTAAGTTCACTGTGGGCAGGGCGGGTCTTGAGTAGGCCTCATCCCAGGTGTGAGTCCTGGCCTCATTACTGGGCCATAAAAGGCTACAGAGCCTACACTTCAGGGCAGATCCTGGGAGTGAGAGGAGGTGCCTGGATCTGTCCTGAAACATTGAGAGTCTGGCAAGACCAAAGTGTGATAATTTGTTTGTCGTGTGGCTGGTAGTATGCCGCACATATAGTTAGTTTTTTGTTACTGTTTAGTTTAGCGCTCAGACGAGCAAGATTTGGTTTCTTACTGTTTTGCCTGAAATTAAGGCTGTATTTTATTTTGCTCCTTTTGTACCTGACGTACAGTAAGGTTTATTTATTTTGATATTTTTCAAATAAACCTGTTTGCACCAGACATTGTGTCCCTGTCTCTGACTGGTTGGGTCCACACGATTGCTGCTACCGAGCTACCTTCCCCACATATGGTGCTTCGGATGCGGGAAAGCCAATTTAAACAATCTTAAAGAGACAAACACCCAATTTTTTTTTCTCCTCTACTATGTCCTGGGTGAAAGCTGCAGGAGAGATTAAAAAGGAGACCACCAGCATGAAGGACTTTGTGAAGCAGTTTGAACAGGTCATCCTACAGCAGCAGGAACCCCAGGCACAGCAGCAACAAGCCCAGATGGAAGCTGAGAGGCAACAGTAGCAAGCCCAGGCACAGCAGCAGGAGATAAACTTTCTACTAATGGAGAAGCTGACACTGCTCAGCCAGACCTTGGTTAACCAGAGGATGGCAGGAGAGTGTGCTGGTGCAAGAGAGACCCAGAGAGTACAGACCGCTGCCTGAGCTGCCGTGCAGAGTTCCCTGCAAAAGATGATGTCCACAGATGATGAGGAGGCATATCCTTGGGTTTTTGAGCGAGTGGCCCAGCGGGAGAAATTGCCAAGGGATCAGTGGACCGACGTACTGGCACCTTTTCTCACCGGAGAACCTCAGAAGGTCTACTATGACCTGTGTGACCATGAGGCAAAGGACACTACCCCAAACTGAGAGGTGAGATCCTGGCACATCTCGGTGTGAACATGCATGTACGTGCTGGGAGAGTGCACCACTGGACTTTCTCTGAGAGTCTCCCACCCCGATCGCAGATGCATGATCTAGTGTATTTGATGAGGAAATGGCTTCAGCCTGAGGAAGCCACTCCGGCACAGATAGTGGAGAGAGTGGTATTGGACAAGTACACCAGATCGCTGCCGCCTCAGATTCAGCACTGGGTTGGACAAGCAAGACCTACAACGGCTGACCAGCTGTGGTATGTTTGGTGGAATGGTACCGAGCCAGTGAGGAGCTACTGCAGTCGTCTTCCATACCTGTTACCCCCAAGACTGGTATGACTGTACAAACTACTGTGGGGGTGAGGAAGGTTGTGATGGGAGGACGCTCAGAGGTGGAACAGGCAGCTGGGACTGTGAACTTTAAATCCAGGTCTCAAAATGGAGACCCATACCATCTCAGTTGTTGGCAGTGCCATGAACTGGGTCATGTAGCTGCATACTGTACCCTGACGACTGAGCCCATGGACCGCAGCAGTACCAGGCGGGTATCCCTACTCTGGGAGCCTGGTAACCCTGGTGCACCATGATCTGGTCGACCCTGCACTGTACAGTGGACAAACTATTGGGATCTTGTGTATACATGGTGAAACTAGAGAGTATCCTATTGCAGAGGTCACAATAAAAACTGCCTCTGGCACAGACTCTCACAAAGTGGTCGTGGTTAAGTCCGTGTTCCATAGTGTGATTATAGAGAGGGATTTTCCTCTGTTTTGGGATATGTGAAAAAAGCAGAGGCTACCATGTCCTAAAAATGTTAATAGTGGTGATATCTTGCCTCAGGTTATCCCTGAACCCTTGATTCTTACAGGGAAACACCAGCTGTAGGGGTGGCCCAAGACGGTAATAATTTTCCCCTGTCTGTGTTAGCTGGTGATGCTGAAGGTCAGGAGGGAGTTCCGAGATGCCTGAGCTCGAGGTGTCTCGTGATAATTTTGGGACTGCTCAAATTAGAGATCTGTCTCATGCCAGAGAAAATGTAAAGGTGGTAAATGGGGAACCCCAGTATCCATGGGCTGACAAGGAGTTCCCCTATATGTCCATGAACCAAGACCTACTGTATAGGGTGAACCAAATACGGGGAGAAATTGTTGAACAATTGGTGGTGCCCCGACCCTATCAAAGGGTAGTTTTAGATTTGGCACATAAGCATGTGTTAGGAGGACACCTGGGGTAGGAAAAGACCAAAGAGCACATTCTACAGTGTTTCTATTGGCCAGGAATTGATAAGCAAATTCAAGGGAATTGTAACGCCTGCCCAGAGTGTCAACTAACCACTCCTGTGTCACATTTCAGGAGTCCTTTGGTACCCCTACCCATTATAGAGGTACCATTTGAAAGAGTAGCCATGGACTTGGTAGGTCCTGCTGTAAAGTCTGCTAGGGGTCATCAGTATATACTAGTGGTGTTGGATTATGCTACATGATACCCTGAGGCCATACCCTTGAGACATACAGTACTTCGGCTAAGTTAATTGGCAAGGAGCTCTTTTATTTGTTCTCTCGGACAGGTATGCCCAAGGAGATCCTGACTGACCAAGGGACTCCTTTTATGTCCAAGGTAATGAAAGAAATGTGTAAGCTCCTGACAGTTAAACACCTGTAAACCTCTGTGTATCACCCCAGACAGATGGCCTAGTGGAGAGGTTCAATAAAACCCTTAAGGGCATGTTAAAGAGGGTGGTTAGCAAGGATGGCAAAGATTGGGATTGCCTACTGCCCTATTTAATGTTTGCAATCCGGGAGGTACCCCAGTCCTCCACAGATTTTTCCCCATTTGAGTTGGTGTATGGTAGACACGCACGTGGTCTCCTAGACATAGCTAAGGAAACCTGGGAACAAGAGCAATCTCCTTACAGGAGTGTAATTGAACATATTACCCTGATGCAGGACAGAATTGCAGCAGTAATGTCCATTGTGAAGGAATATATGGAGCAGTCCCAAATGGCTCAAAGCTGTGTCTATAACAGAACAACTAAACTTAGAACCTTTAATCCAGGTAATCGGGTGTTGGTATTGGTTCCCACGGTAGAAAGTACATTTCTGGCCAAATGGCAAGGGCCATATGAAATTATTGAAAGAGTGGGAGAAGTGAACTATAAGGTATACCAGCTGGGCAAGAGGAAGCCCGAACAAATATACCATATAAATTTACAAAACCCTGGAAGGACAGGGAAACATTTACAGTGGTAGGTACCCCTAGCAAGGTTACTACTGAAGGGGGAAATACTCCTGGTAAGGTTTCACCTGAGGTGCAAATATCAGAGTCACAGAAGGCACAGAAACAGGAGTCAAAAGAGTTTGTACAGAAAAATAATGATGTGTTTTCTGAGTTGCATGGACGAACCAATGTGATAAAACATGACATTGTCACCGAGCCGCAGGTACAGGTTAATCTAAAACCGTACCGGGTACCTGAAGTCATATCTGAGGAGGTCAAAAATATATTGTTACTTTGGGTAATTCAGGAGTCCAAGAGTGACTGGTCCAATCCCATTGTTTTGATTCCTAAGCCAGATGCTACCATAAGGTTCTGCAATGATTTTCATAAGCTAAATGAAGTGTCAAAGTTTGATACCTACCCGATGCTCAGAGTCGATGAGTTAATCGAGAGGTTGGGTCATGCTACGGTAGGTATTTTTCCACCCTCGATTTAACCAAAGGGTACTGGCAGGTGCCGCTCACTAAAATGGCCAGAGAAAAAACTGCAATTGTCACCCCAGATGGTTTATTTCAGTATGTGACGATGCTGTTTGGTTTACATGGGGCTCCGGCTCCGGCTTCAGCTTACCTAGATGACATTGTCATCTTTAGTACGGACTGGGTAAGTCACTTGCCAAAAGTTCAGGCTGTACTAAATTCCCTCCGAGCAGCCGGTTTAACAGCCAACCCAAAAAAGTGTGCTTTGGGTCTGGAAGAGGCCAGGTACTTGGGTATATAATAGGAAGAAGAGTGATAAAACCCCAGGTTAACAAAGTGGAGGCCATTCAAAATTGGCCTCGGCCCTTAAATAAAAAGCAAGTAAGAGCTTTCCTGGGAATTGTTGGCTATTATCGCAGGTTCATCCCAAATTTTTAAACTATTGCAGTTCCGCTGACTAAGGGGACTAGTTGTGTCATGGTCAAGTGGGGTGAAGAGGCTGAGGGGGGCATTCCAGGAGTTGAAGTCAATTCTCTGTAAACAGCTGGTTTTGGTCACACCTGACTTTAAGAAAGAATTTGTGGTTCAGACTGACGCCTCTGATGTGGGGTTAGCTGCAGTACTGTCCCAAAGTGTGTTTGGTGAAGAACACCCAGTCACCTACCTGAGTAGGAAGCTTACACCCAGGAGAAAAATTACAGCATTATGGAAAGGGAGTGTTTAGCCATTAAGTGGGCCCTAGAGTCCCTAAGGCACAGGTGTCAAACACAAGGCCCGCGGGCCGAATCTGGCCCGCTGCCTTCTGTTATCCGGCCCGGCACTTATCTGGCCCGCAGGGCCTCGGCATTTTTTATTGTCTATGTACATTATGTAATGTAAATCAGTCCAGGACAGGCCTCTAAAAAAAAAACGCGATACCTGTCCTGGGCTGGTTTACAAGGCCTCTGCATGTCAGCGCAGGCGGCGATACAATGACGTCATCGCGCCTCCTACGCTGACACGCAGACAAGAAGAGCAGGCGGCGGCTGCATCAAGGCATCGGAGGTACAGTACAGACCAAAAGTTTGGACACACCTTCTCATTCCAAGAGTTTTCTGTATTTTCATGACTATAAAAATTGTAGATTCACACTGAAGGCATCAAAACTATGAATTAACACATGTGGAATTATATACTTAACAAAAAAGTGTGAAACAACTGAAAATATGTCTTATGTTCTAGGTTCTTCAAAGTAGCCACCTTTTGCTTTGATTACTGCTTTGCACACTCTTGGATTCTCTTGATGAGCTTCAAGAGGTAGTCACCTGAAATGGTCTTCCAACAGTCTTGAAGGAGTTCCCAGAGATGCTTAGCACTTGTTGGCCCTTTTGCTTTCACTCTGCGGTCCAGATCACCCCAAACCATCTGGATTGGGTTCAGGTCTGGTGACTGGAGGCCAGGGCATCTGGTGTAGCACCCCATCACTCTCCTTCTTTGTCAAATAGCCCTTACACAGTCTGGAGGTGTGTTTGGGGTCATTGTCCTGTTGAAAAATAAATGATGGTCCAACTAAACGCAAACCGGATGGAATAGCATGCAGCTGCAAGATGCTGTGGTAACCATGCTGGTTCAGTATTCCTTCAATTTTGAATAAATCCCCAACAGTGTCACCAGCAAAGCACCCCCACACCATCACACCTCCTCCTCCATGCTTCACGGTGGGAACCAGGCATGTAGAGTCCATTCGTTCACCTTTTCTGCGTCGCACAAAGACACGGTGGTTGGAGCCAAAGATCTCAAATTTGGACTCATCAGACCAAAGCACAGATTTCCACAGGTCTAATATCCATTCCTTGTATTCTTTAACCCAAACAAGTCTCTTCTGCTTGTTGCCTGTCCTTAGCAGTGGTTTCCTAGCAGCTATTTTACCATGAAGGCCTGCTGCACACAGTCTCCTCTTAACAGTTGTTGTAGAGATGTGTCTGCTGCTAGAACTCTGTGTGGCATTGACCTGGTCTCTAATCTGAGCTGTTGTTAACCTGCGATTTCTGAGGCTGGTGACTCGGATGAACTTATCCTCCGCAGCAGAGGTGACTCTTGGTCTTCCTTTCCTGTGGCGGTCCTCATGTGAGCCAGTTTCTTTGTAGCGCTTGATGGTTTTGGCCATTGCACTTGGGGACACTTTCAAAGTTTTCCCAATTTTTCAGACTGACTGACCTTCATTTCTTAAAGTAATGATGGCCACTCGTTTTTCTTTACTTAGCTGCTTTTTTCTTGCCATAATACAAATTCTAACACTCCATGCAGTAGAACTATCAGCTGTGTATCCACCTGACTTCTGAACAACACAACTGATGGTCCCAACCCCATTTATAAGGCAAGAAATCCCACTTATTAAACCTGACAGGGCACATCTGTGAAGTGAAAACCATTTCAGGTGACTACCTCTTGAAGCTCATCAAAAGAATGCCAAGAGTGTGCAAAGCAGTAATCAAAGCAAAAGGTGGCTACTTTGAAGAACCTAGAATATAAGACATATTTTCAGTTGTTTCACACTTTTTTGTTAAGTATATAATTCCACATGTGTTAATTCATAGTTTTGATGCCTTCAGTGTGAATCTACAATTTTTATAGTCATGAAAATACAGAAAACTCTTGGAATGAGAAGGTGTGTCCAAACTTTTGGTCTGTACTGTAGGTGAAGATAAGTTGTTTTTTTTTATATATATAAATAGGCCGTTGCCTGCTGGAGTATCCCCGGCACGTAACGGCCTATTTACTTACCGATCCCCGCTGCTGGTCGTGGCCGCCCCCCGCTTCCCCTTCTGCTATGGGACGCAGAAGCGGCTGGGTGCAGGAGCGGGGATGGTAAGTGAGGCCGCAGCCGGCGAACCCCATCAAATACTACTATCATTATACTCCGGGGGCTTTTCAGACCCCGGAGTATAATAATCGGAGACCCCGGGGAGGTGATAAACATAAAAACCTGTGTTACTCACCTCTCCGGCGATCCGATGCTGCTCCCAGCCGGCTTCGGCCTTCTTTGGTGACGTCCCAGGCGTCACGTGAGCCAGGCCGACGTCATTATCTCGTGACGCCGGTCTGAGCGACATTGAAGAAGGCCGAACGCAGGGAGCGCACCGGAGCCCAGGTAAGTAACACTGGTTTTTATGTTTGTCACCACCTGGGTCTCCGATCATTATACTCTGGGGTCTGAAAAGACCCCAGAGTATAATAATAGTTCATGGGTGGGGGGGGGTCACTATGGGGCATAATACCATGTGCAATGGCCACTATGGACTATAATACCGTTTGCAGGGGCCACTATGGGGCATAATACCAATGCAGGGGCCACTAAGGAGCATAATACCGATTGCAGGGGCCACTATAGAGCAGAATACAGTGTGCAGGGGCCACTATGGAGCATAATAACGTGTGCAGGGGCCACTATGGAGCATAATAACGTGTGCAGTGGCCACTATGGAGCATAATACCGTGTGCAGGGGCAACTATTGAGCATAATACCGTGTGCAGTGGCTACTATAGAGCATAATACCGTGTGCAGGGGCAACTATGGAGCATAATACCGTGTGCAGGGGCCGCTGTGGGGCATAATACCGTGTGCAGAGGCAACTATAGAGCATAATACTGTTTGCAGGGTTAAACAGTATTTGTATAGTGCTTAATTTTTGATATATTCAGAAAAGGATGAGGATAGTATGTAAAATGCCAATGTCTTAGGTTTTAACAATACATTATGTTCTTCCTGGTTGACCTCAAAGGGCTGATTGTAACAGTAGTAATGTACAAATGTAACTACTGCTTAATAGCTCGCTTATCTGTTAAGGAGAAGTTACTTTTATACATGTGTAAAATAATCTTGGCCCTTCAAGGTACCCCGTGAGGCTGAAGTGGCCCCCGGAGAAAATGAGTTTGACACCCCTGCCCTAAGGTACCTACCTACTGGGCTGATACTTTAAGCTGATCACTGAACACTCCGCTCTGACATGGATGTGCCGCACCAAAGAGAGAAACACCAGAGTCACCAGGTGGTTTCTAACTTTACAAAATTTTAAGTTCACTGTGGGCAGGGCGGGTCTTGAGTAGGCCTCATCCCAGGTGTGAGTCCTGGCCTCATTACTGGGCCATAAAAGGCTACAGAGCCTACACTTCAGGGCAGATCCTGGGAGTGAAAGGAGGTGCCTGGATCTGTCCTGAAACATTGAGAGTCTGGTGAGACCAAAGTGTGCTAATTTGTTTGTCATGTGGCTGGTAGTATGCCACACATATAATTAGTTTTTTGTTACTGTTTAGTTTAGTGCTCAGACGAGCAGGATTTGGTTTCTTACTGTTTTTCCTGAAGTTAAGGTTGTATTTTATTTTGCTCCTTTTGTACCTGATGTAAGGTTTATTTTATTTTGCTATTTTTCAAATAAACCTGTTTGCACCAGACTTTGTGTCCCTGTCTGTGACTGGTTGGGTCCGCACCATTGCTGCTACCGAGCTACCTTCCCCACTATATACAGTGGGTATGGAAAGTATGCAGACCCCTTTAAATTTTTCACTCTTTGTTTCATTGCAGTCATTTGCTAAAAGCAAAAAAGTTCATTTTATTTCTCATTAATGTACACTCAGCACCCCATCTTGACAGAAAAAAAACAGAAATGTAGATATTTTTGCAAATTTATTAAAAAAGAAAAACTGAAATATCACATGGTCATAAGTATTCAGACCCTTTGCTGTGACATTCATATTTAATTCACATGCTGTCCATTTCCTTCTGATCCTCCTTGAGATGGTTCTACTCCTTCATTGGAGTCCAGCTGTGTTTAATTAAACTGATTGGACTTGATTAGGAAAGGCACACACCTGTCTATATAAGACCTCACAGCTCACAGTGCATGTCAGAGCAAATGAGAATCATGAGGTCAAAGGAACTGCCCAAGGAGCTCAGAGACAGAATTGTGGCAAGGCACAGATCTGGCCAAGGTTACAAAAGAATTTCTGCAGCACTCAAAGTTCGTAAGAGCACAGTGGCCTCCGTAATCCTCAAATGGAAGAAGTTTGGGACGACCAGAACTCTTCCTAAACCAGGCCGTCCAGCCAAACTGAACAATCGTGGGAGAAGAGCCTTGGTGGAAGAGGTAAAGAAGAACCTAAAGATCACTGTGGCTGATCTCCAGAGATGCAGTAGGGAGATGGGAGAAAGTTCCACAAAGTCAAATATCACTGCAGCCCTCCACCAGTTGGGGCTTTATGGCAGAGTGGCTCGAAGGAAGCCTCTTGTCAGTGCAAGACATATGAAAATCCGCATAGAGTTTGTCAATAAACACATGAAGGACTCCCAGACTATGAGAAATAAGATTCTCTGGTCTGATGAGACGAAGATTGAACTTTGTGCCGTAAATTCTAAGCGGTATGTGTGTAGAAAACCAGGCACTGCTCATCCCCTACCCAATACAATCCCAACAGTGAAACATGGTGGTGGCAGCATCATGCTATGGGGGTGTTTTTCAGCTGCAGGGACAGGACGACTGGTTGCAATTGAAGGAAATATGAATGCGGCCAAGTACAGAGATATCCTGGAAGAAAACCTCTTCCAGAGTGCTCTGGACCTCAGACTGGGCCGAAGGTTCACCTTCCAACAAGACAATGACCCTAAGCACACAGCTAAAATAACAAAGGAGTGGCTTTGGAACAACTCTGTGACCATTCTTGACTGGCCCAGCCAGAGCCCTGACCTCAACCCAATAGAGCATCTCTGGAGAGACCTGAAAATGTCTGTCCACCAACGTTTACCATCCAACCTGGCGGAACTGGAGAGGATCTGCAAGGAAGAATGACAGAGGATCCCCAAATCCAGATGTGAAAAACTTGTTGCATCATTCCCAAGAAGACTCATGGCTGTACTAGCTCAAAAGGGGGCTTCTACTCAATACTGAGAAAAGGGTCTGAATACTTATGACCATTTGATATTTCAGTTTTTCTTTTTTAATAAATTTGCAAAAATATCTACATTTCTGGGTATTTTCTGTCAAGATGGGGTGCTGAGTGTACATTAATGAGAAATAAAATGAACTTTTTTGCTTTTAGCAAATGGCTGCAATGAAACAAAGAGTGAAAAATGTAAAGGGGTCTGAATACTTTCCGTACCCACTGTATATATATATATATATATATATATATATATATATATATATAGATTAATCACACATTACAGTACTGTGGGACTGAGAGGAGGATACCCAGAGATGAACAAGGCCTGCAGAGAGTGCCAGCATTTTACACATTTTTGCTTTATTTTGTAAGTGCAGACAAACAATTCATGGTAATTCACAGGTATTTCAACAGCTGAAAAAATTGCAGAGAACCAGAAAAAAAAAATCTAAAAGAAGAAACATAAATAATAACTTACCCCCTGAAGGCCCTTCATTCCCAGTTTCCAGACTTTTCAGTCCCCATGCCCACATAACCAGAGACTGCATGGTGGTTCAGTGGTTAGCACTGTAGCCTTGCAGCACTGGAGTACAGCCAAGGACAACATCTGCAAGGAGTTTTTATATTCTCCTCATGTTTTTGTGGGTTTCCTCCAGGTACTCCGGGGTTTCCTCACACACTCCAAACACGTATTGATGGGGAATTTAGATTGTGAGACCTATATGGCACAGTGACTGACAATATCTGTAAAGCGCTGCGGAATATGGTGTTGCTATATAAGTAAGGAACATAAATAAATAAATAGAGGCCAGTGATTGGCAAAGCAATCACATGAACATGGGACCGAAACAGAGGTGAGTTCTTTTTAATTCTTTTAGAGTCATTTCTTCTGCCCTGTTGTTTTTTTAAGGAAGTTGGAATACTCCTTTAAATTGAGCTCTACTTGATAGTAGTGCCTAAAGCACCAGACAATCTGTGCTGTTATTTCTTCTTTTGTATCAGACAGCAGCTTTTAAGATTTATTTTTGAAAGTGCAAATGCTGTTTTTAGAAATCATATGCCTACATGTTGTCAGTGCAATCTGTTCTTTGAGGAAGTGCTGGAATTTGCAAGTCAAGATAGCGTGATGTATAAAGCATACTCACCATTAACCCTAAGTCTCAAGTTTTAATTATTTTTTCTATGTAGGTACCTATTGACCAAATATATATGTATAATGTATATACACACACACACACACACACACACACACACATATATATATATATATGGTCAATAGGTATCTCAATAGAAAAAAAAATCATTAAAATTAAATAATCTACATGATATTATTTCTTCTTATGACAAGGAATGTAAATATATGCATATTTTGACAACTGCATGTTACCATTCCACTTGTCAATAGGGTGTTTCGCTACAAAGTCTACAATAAATTGACAGTGTCAGACTGTACAGTGACATATCCTATCGGCAATGGAAATGGTTAGACCCTGTTGCCAGTTTGTTATACAGTTCCAGGAAGGTTAGCAGATGCCACTCTTGGCCTATATTCACACAAACAACCGTCTTTCACCCGACAGGTGCCTGTTTTCACGGATCCTTCGTACATTTGCAGTGTATGAAGGGATCCGTGAAAATGGACAAAAATAGAGCATGACCTATATTTGACATTCCGTGAATAGCCCCCATTCACAGACATGCGACGTCCGCTAAAAAATCAGCTAGCATACAGCCAATTACAATGTTCGTATGAATATAGGGTTAGGGAATAACCATTCCATATCCAAATTGAAGGAGTTTTCAAGGCTACATAATTGATGTATCCTTAGAATACGTCATCCAGTAAAGATCATCAGGAGTCTAACACCTGATCAGCTATTTGAAGAGACCTCTTTAGTACTTACTAAACACAGGGCTGTGCAATCTGGCCATGAGACCGATGAACATGACATCATATGGCCTATGAAGTCAGATACCCATGGATCTTCAATTGATGACCTATACTAAATTCCCCTAACCACCCTTCTTCCAAATTATACACATTTAGAAAGCAATGGGGGAACTATATCAAGAATGGTGTAGGAAAGTCAGTCTTGATCTCAACTGCATCTAAGTAAAAATTGCCTAATTTATTAAGAGGCTCATGCTTCTTAATAAATAAGGTTCATCTCCTGCATCTTGGAACTGGCATAGATTTGAGCTAAAATTAATTATGGTTTTTGGTGTAAATGACAGCTAAGCCGTGCCCTGACATACCCTCTTTTTGGAGAAAGTGCTGCAAAGATAGCCATGCATCCAGACTTGCGACTTTTATGATACATTTGACACCAGAAACTGGAATACAATGCAAGATAAATTCCCCCAATGACTGTAGGCTTCTGATTGTGCCATCCTGCTATTCAGGTGTTAGGTACAGTTAGGTAAGGAGCTGCCAAATCCCATGAATGCATGCTTATGGTTATTATAAAGAGCTTCCTTTATCTGTGTGCAAAGACTTTCACTTGAAAAATCTACACCTAACCAAGTGCAACCAAGTCACTGTATAGTTGAACATTCTGTTCAGCTTGTATTAAGACATACATATACATAGCATGATATAAACAAGAGCAGTTAGCAGACACATAATACTACAAGACTAAACAAGCTTGGTCATTATACAGTATGTTGTCCTTGGTTTACAATATAGCAGTGATAAAGTATTAACAGTATAGCTGTAATAAACCCAATAATAGGAAAAAAAATACATATAATTCACATACATGGTGGGTGAATTCACATTTTCAGATGGAAGAACTAGCAAAATTATAATGAAATTCAGAAGCATTTGTTTTCAGTATCAAATGTTGTAGTGAGCGTTGTGTAGTCAGGGCTGTTTTGTATTTCCATTCAAAACGTAATAGAAGAACTGACATCTATCATGACTATCATCACTTTTGCTATTTTTATATTACATTAGTTCCATGGGCATGATTGATAAAGCATAACCTATTGCAAGGGCCTAAGGTTCTAGTGCACGAAATAGGGATTTTGGTACTCTTTAAATGCTCGTATCATGCATCAGGTTTCCATCATATTTGCTATTATTATGGGTTTGTAATGTCCAGTGGTCTCATTATTGCAGTGTAATGTAATCTACTACTACAGTTACATATACACACTAACTTCATGACACATACATAACAAATTTCCATGTAACAAAGTCCATTCTCTTCATGAATGCCCCCCTAAGCATTTTTGAAACATTGCTTAAAGATCATGCCATTTAACCTATTTTGGGTGTTGCTTTCCTTTAATGGGTTATGGCGGCTTCAGAGACGTAAGCATTATGTCATTTTCTATTAGAATAGGAAGTGGTTTTATCACAAACATTTCATTGGTTTCCACTTTCCCTATTTAACCTAAGTTTAGAACATTTATAATCTTGCCTAGTGTGTGTGATAAACAGTTATTTCTGTGTTCTCAGTATAAACAGGAAATAGCTCGGAATCTTAAAAATACTGGCAGATAAGAGCTATTGTCTGCTTCCCCAGCATTTCCTCACACAGACCTAATGGTGACACAGGGATGAAACTCATTTATATTCATCTTAGTATTAAAGACAGCATATATCCCAAATATTCAAGCCGTTCTTCCCACAAGAAAAACCCTGCTTCTGTCTGTTAGCATGCTAAAGGTTATTGTGACTTCTCTGTTTTGCCTTATAGGAGATGATCAGCAATAACATATTGAAGAGGACAATGCTTGAAATGTTCTGTTTTCATGCTCTAAATACATTACATACAGGGATGTAGTTCTGTCACTACTAGTCAGGTACAATTATAGATGTCTGGAGATCCTAGAAATGTTTGTTTCTAAAATAAGCAATTGTATTCTGCTTGTATGCATGAAGAACATAGGCAAATTTGGTACATATCCACTATATACACACCCAAATATAACACATACAAAAATTCTATATTTTTATTTTTCATAAATAAAGGCCTGTATTTAAAGGGAGTCACCAGAACCCAAAATTTAATCCCAGCAAAGGCAATGCTCTAACT
Organism: Leptodactylus fallax; assembly: GCA_947044405.1. Classification (NCBI taxonomy): domain Eukaryota; kingdom Metazoa; phylum Chordata; class Amphibia; order Anura; family Leptodactylidae; genus Leptodactylus; species Leptodactylus fallax. Next base: position 116,315 of record CAMRHE010000203.1, read on the forward strand.
TGTCTATTTGCGGGGCTGGGTTGATATGCTGGGTTCTGGTGACAGACACTCTTTAAAATAACATTACTGGTAAATGGACAGTGACTGATCATCAGAGCAAAACTGGCTTAGTTGCCCATAGTAACCAGTCACAGTAATGGTGGTTATATAGTGTGACATCGAATAAAGAAAACGTTTTTTTGTATGTTGGAATTTGCAAGAACAGTGTCTGTTGTGATAGTACACCACCTCTACCTCATAGATTGTAAGCCCTACAATTTGTATAGTGCTGCAGAATATGTTGGCGCTATATAAATAAAATGTATTATTATTACAGCAAAACTTTCAGAACAAATTTGGTAAATTGCATTTGGTAAAAACTACATTTCACGTTGGGTGAAGCAGTTCAAAACCATTGGGTGTTTTTGTCATGGGAAAAAGTCTGAGCCATCCTAAAAAGCTAAGGAAGAAAAAGCGAACAGGATTTGAGCTGTGTACGAGAATAGTCCTAGAAAGTTGACTAGCCTTATTAGTATGAAACTACAGATGCAACCAACTATGGTATGGCGTATCTTATGAAAATGTCTGCGTTGTAAACCATGCAGATTACATCTTCTTCAGGAGCTGCAGCCAAATGAAAACCAAAATGCATGACTGTTGCATTAACTTGTAGGGCGGAGTGGAAAAGGTCGAATTTGCTGACAGGCTGGTGTTCAGTGATGAAGCTACCTTTCACTTCAGTGGGAAGGTCGACCACCACAACATTAGAATTTGGGGTTCAGAAACCATGTGCCTTTACTGACCACATGAGGAACTCACACAGAGTAATCAAGTTCCATGCAATGAGCTGGTGCAAAGTCTACAGTCCCTTTTTTGCCAAGTATAGCATCATTGGCCACTCCTATATGGGCATGTTAAAAGAATTACTTATTCCACAGATAAAGGAAGATCTGTCATCCATTTGGAGGTTTGTGGATACCTTAATGAAACTCTACCAGTACGTTGGATGGTGCGCTGGCCTACGTGACTGTCAGACCTAACACCCTACGACTTATTTCTGTGAGGCTACATCAAGGACTCAGTGTATGGGCCTCCCTCCCACAACCACAGGATCTGAACGTCCTGAGATGACACATTCCTGAAACAGTGGAGTCCATATCTGAGGAAAATGTGGCATATACTGTACATGGACAGAACTGGACTACCACCTAGACACAGGTCTGTTTTAACACATTGGTGGGCCCAGTACAAAGGTTTCATAAGTGGGCCCCCTCCCCATAAGCACCCGCTTTTACAAGTGCATCTCAATAAATTAGAATATCATCAAAAAAATATATATATTTTTTTTTTAGTAATTCAATTGAAAAAGTGAAACACATATTATATTGAGTCATTACAAACAGAGTGAACTTTTTCAATTCTTTATATATGTTAGTGTTGATGATTATGGATTACAGCCAAGGAAAACCCTGCACTCGGTATTATGCTCCATAGTGGCCCCTGCTACGGTATTATGCCTCATAGTGGTCCCTGCACTCGGTATTATGCTCCATAGTGGCCCCTGCACACGGTATTATGCCTCATAGTGGTCCCTGCACTCGGTATTATGCTCCATAGTGGCCCCTGCACTCGGTATTATGCTCCATAGTGGCCCCTGCACTCGATATTATGCTCTATAGTGATCCCTGCACATGGTATTATGTCCCATAGTGGCCCCTGCACTCGGTATTATACTCCATAGTGGCCCCTGCACACAGTATTCTGCTCCATAGTAACCCACCCATGAACTATTATTATACTGTGGGGTCTAAAAGACCCCAGAGTATAATGATCGGAGACCCAGGTGGTGACAAACATAAAAACTAGTGTTACTTACCTGGGCTCCGGTGCGCTCCCTGCTTTTGGCCCTCTTCAATGTCACACAGACCGGCGTCGCAACATAATGACGTCAGGCTGCCTCACGTGACGCCTGGGACGTCACCAAAGAAGGCCAAAGCCTTCTAGGAGCAACATCGGATTGCCAGAGAGGTGAGTAACATTGATTTTTATGTTTATCACCTCCCCTGGGCCTCAGATTATTATACTCCGGGGTCTGAAAATACCCCAGAGTATAATAGTAGTATTTGGCCTCACTTATCGATCTCCGCTGCCGCTCACAGTCGCTTCTGATTCCCCCTTCTGCGTCCGATAGCAGAAGGGGGAAGCGGGGGCGGCCACAGAAGGCGCAGGGATTGATAAGTAAATAGGCTGTTATCTGTTTGGGATACTCCAGCATGTTACGGCCTATTTATATTTTTAAAAAAAAGTTATTGTCACTTACCTGCAATCCCATGGATGGAGCCGCCGTTGCCTCCTCTTCTTGTCTGCGACGTCTGCGTCTCAGCATAGGAGGCACAATGACGTCATTGTATCGCCGCCTGCGCTGACATGCAGAGGTCTCGTAAACCAGCCCAGGACAGGTACCACGCAGCTCTGTTTTTTTTTTAAAGCGGCTTGTCCTGGGCTGGTTTACATTAAATAAATGGTAAAAATGCCGCCCCCCAGACAGTGACGGACAGTGCCGCCTGAGGCGGCCACCTCACTTTGCCTCATTAGCGGTGTACCCCTGTATAGAAGCCCAGGTTGCTTTGATAGACGCTTTCAGCTCGTCTGCATTGTTGGGTCTGGTGTCTCTCATCTTCCTCTTGACAACACCCCATAGATTCTCTATGGGGTTAAGGTCAGGCGAGTTTGCTGGCCAATCAACCACAGTGATACTGTGGTTATTAAACCAGGTATTGGTACTTTTCGCAGTGTGGACAGGTGCCAAGTCCTGTTGGAAAATGAATATTTCATCTCCAAAAAGCTTGTCGGCAGAGGGAAGCATGAATTGCTCTAGAATTTCCTGGTAGACGGCTACGTTGACTTTGGTCTTGATAAAACACAGTGGACCTACACCAGTAGATGACATGGCTCCCCAAACCATCACTGATTGAGGAAACTTCACACTAAACCTCAAGCAGCTTGGATTGTGTGCCTCTTCACTCTTCCTCCAGACTCTGGGACCTTGATTTCGAAATGAAATGCAAAACTTACTTTCATCTGAAAACAACACCTTTGACCACTGAGCAACAGTCCAGTTCTTGGCCGAGGTAAGACGCTTCTGGCGTTGTCTATTGGTCATGAGTGGCTTGACATATGAAATGCGACACTTGTAGCCAATGTCCGGATACGTCTGTGTGTGGAGGCTCTTGAAGCACTGACTCCAGCAGCAGTCCACTCCTTGTGAATCTCCCCCAAATTTTTGAATGGCCTTTTCTTAACAATCCTATCAAGGCTGCGGTTATCCCGGGTTGCTTGTGCACCTTTTTCTACCACACTTTTTCCTTCCACTCAACTTTCCATTAATATGCTTTGATACAGCACTCTGTGAACAGCCAGCTTCCTTAGCAATGATCTTTTGTGGCTTACCCTCCTTGTGGAGTGTGTCATTGACTGCCTTCTGGACATCTGTCAAGTCAGCAGTCTTCCCCATGATGGTGTCGCCTACTGAACCAGACTAAGGGACCTTTTTAAATGCTTAGGAAGCCTTTGCAGCTGTTTTGGGTTAATTATTCTAATTTTCTGAGGTAATGACATTTGGGTTTTCCTTTGCTGTAAGCCATAGTCATCAACATTAACATAAATACACACTTGAAAAAATTCACTCTGTTTGTAATGACTCAATATAATATACTGTATGTGTTTCACTTTTTCAATTGAATTACAAAAAAAAAACTAAAAAATTTTTATGATATTCTAATTTATTGATATGCACTTGTATACTGTAAAATAATAACTGTCCTGTAAACTATAAAATAGTCTACAATTGAATGAAATCCTTACTCACGTGTTGACCCCTAAGGTGACATTATTGGAGGACTCTGCTTCATATAAAACATGGAGATTTATTGAAGTCTTCATGGGAAACAAATATATGGAAAACTTCCAGCATAACAGAAACACCAGTCAATGTCTTACATTTCTTTAGCAGAAGTGTGGAGGTAGGTTTCTTCAAGATGGATCCCTTGCAGACATCTTGACTCATGCTTATTCATCAATGTGTGTTGATCTTCTGCAGGACGATTCCGCCATCCTTCCCAAGGTCTTAGAGGAAGTAGCCAGGTTTGGAGAGAGACACCCAAAGTGAGAGACAGAGACAGATCCCCACAGGGAGAGGGAGACCCCCCACCGAGAGTGAGACCACAACATGTGTGTCTGTCAGTCATTTATATACATGAAAGGGGGTGTTTCCCAACATTCTTATACAGTCATATGAAAAAGTTTGGGCACCCCTATTAATCTTAATCATTTTTAGTTCTAAATATTTGGGTGTTTGCAACAGCCATTTCAATTTGATATATCTAATAAATGATGGACACAGTAATATTTCAGGATTGAAATGAGGTTTATTGTACTAACAGAAAATGTGCAATATGCATTAAACCAAAATTTGACCGGTGCAAAAATTTGGGTACCCTTATCATTTTATTGATTTGAATACTCCTAACTACTTTTTACTGACTTACTGAAGCACAAAATTGGTTTTGTAACCTCAATGAGCTTTGAACTTCATAGCCAGGTGTATTCAATCATGAGAAAAGGTATTTAAGGTGGCCAATTGCAAGTTGTTCTCCTATTTGAATCTCCTCTGAAGAGTGGCATCATGGGCTCCTCAAAACAACTCTCAAATGATCTGAAAACAAAGATTGTTCAACATAGTTGTTCAGGGGAAGGATACAAAAAGTTGTCTCAGAGATTTAACCTGTCAGTTTCCACTGTGAGGAACATAGTAAGGAAATGGAAGACCACAGGGACAGTTCTTGTTAAGCCCAGAAGTGTCAGGCCAAGAAAAATATCAGAAAGGCAGAGAAGAAGAATGGTGAGAACAGTCAAGGACAATCCACAGACCACCTCCAAAGAGCTGCAGCATCATCTTGCTGCAGATGGTGTCACTGTGCATCGGTCAACAATACAGCACACTTTGCACAAGGAGAAGCTGTATGGGAGAGTGATGCGAAAGAAGCCGTTTCTGAAAGCACGCCACAAACAGAGTCGCCTGAGGTATGCAAAAGCACATTTGGACAAGCCAGCTTCATTTTGGAAGAAGGTCCTGTGGACTGATGAAACAAAGATTGAGTTGTTTGGTCATATAAAAAGGCGTTATGCATGGCGTCAAAAAAGCACAGCATTCCAAGAAAAACACTTGCTACCCACTGTAAAATTTGGTGGAGGTTCCATCATGCTTTGGGGCTGTGTGGCCAATGCTGGCACCGGGAATCTTGTTAAAGTTGAGGGTCGCATGGATTCAACTCAGTATCAGCAGATTCTTGAGAATAATGTACAAGAATCAGTGACGAATTTGAAGTTACGCCGGGGATGGATATTTCAGCAAGACAATGATCCAAAACACAGCTCCAAATCTACTCAGGCATTCATGCAGAGGAACAATTACAATGTTCTGGAATGGCCATCCCAGTCCCCAGACCTGAATATCATTGAACATCTGGGGGATAATTTGAAGCGGGCTGTCCATGCTCGGCGACCATCAAACTTAACTGAACTGGAATTGTTTTGTAAAGAGGAATGGTCAAAAATACCTTCATCCAGGATCCAGGAACTGATTAAAAGCTACAGGAAGCGACTAGAGGCTGTTATTTTTGCAAAAGGAGGATCTACTAAATATTAATGTCACTTTTCTGTTGAGGTGCCCATACTTTTGCAGCGGTCAAATTTTGGTTTAATGCATATTGCACATTTTCTGTTAGTACAATAAACCTCATTTCAATCCTGAAATATTACTGTGTCCATCAGTTATTAGATATATCAAATTGAAATGGCTGTTGCAAACACCCAAATATTTAGAACTAAAAATGGTTAAGATTAATAGGGGTGCCCAAACTTTTTCATATGACTGTACTTTCTACTACTGTACTTGGACAATACTAAAATAGTCATATGCTATCCACACCCATGCACCATAAGTTACAAGAGTTATGTCAGCAGAATACAATTAACCCTTAAAGGTCTTGAATATTGCATGTCAAATATTATTTAACATTTCCCCCTCTTGAGGGTGATATACATCTGTTTGAACCCTCAAGATACATATCATTAGACAATATTCATTAGACTACATCTTCTTTCCTCTTTTTGGATACTAGAACTTAATTAATTGTTCATATAACAATAATTTTATCAAATTGCAATAAATTTTGACATTAATAAATGTTATGGTAAACCATGATCAAATATGAAAATTATTTGATATACTAACTAGACTAGACTTCTAGTCGTCTTTCATCATCTTCTTCTGGTCATCTTCTTCTGTCATAATAGAAGGTTTAACACAAATATTCATTGTTGAAGGTTTTGACTTTGTTAACGTAAAGTCCTTTAGTTTATAGATTTCCGTCATGTTGTGCAGATATTAACATTGTCCAATAAAGTTCATATTATGAAGATATTGATATAACAACACAGTCCATATATTAAGTATGTATTCCTTATGATAACTTGTCATGAGACAAAGACTGTAGTAACAATCTTCTTTACCTTGACCACTTGTTGTGTAGCAGCTGTGACTTCTGGGGCAGCACTGCAAAGTGCTAATTTTGACACACATCTCTGCTGCTTATTCACTTCAGCTCATTTAACAGTCTTAAATAAAGAATATATGTGTGGTGGGGTTCATTATCAATTACCCTTACCAAGCAACTGTTCCTTGAAGTTTTGTAGTTGATGGGACTCCATAAGAATGTTGATGAAGAACAATCTTTATAACTCAGTCCAATTATCAATGTTTCAAACTCCAGTAATAATTTTCATCAGTAACTGTTAAATTATGAACACAGTCCTTGGCATAAACTTACGTGAATACCTTTTAAATTGTTTCTTTCTGCACATCTTTTTCTTCTTGTAACTGTCAAAGTCTTTTATTAATATTTGATATCAAACTTTATCATAATCTTGGACTTGATTGAAGATAAATTTCCCTATATCTACTATTCACCCAAAACTTGGTGATTTACTACCATAATAATATCACAGCGTACCATATCATTTCATAATAACAATTATCATTGTTATATGCCAAATATTAATATGATAATAACAATTATTGATATTCATATTTTATCAAATGATCACACGATACTTCTTTGGATACAATATTTACATATACAGTATATATATATATATATATATATATATATATATATTTACACTGTATATGTATATTAACATATATATACTTTATTCCACTTGTGATGACAAATTACAACATAATCTTGAAACATAATGTGATTTCATTATTAATTATCATTTTATAGAGAATCACAATATTTATTCTTTGATTATAACTTAGCATAAATATACTAAACATCAATATGTTTCATTATGAATGTGTTATCATACTTAATCATAAATTTTTAAAATACAATCACTTTACTATCCTTTTTAATAAAGAAATACCTTTATATTCAGCATTACTTACTAAATATTATTGGGTTCTTTATTTAAAACACGATATTCAACTTTATTCTTTTAGTCAAAAGACATATGAATACCACATCTTACAGTTGCTTTGTGCTTAACAACTGGCTCTTCTCAGAAAACTGTGACCTTTAACCTTTTAAATACCATCACTCCGAGAATAGTATAACCTGACACTTTGCAAAATGTGACCAGCTTTTGACTCTGCTTAGAATCAAGTTTAAACTATACATCCTTTACCTAATTCAATGTGTATATTTTTGTGTAATGATTGTATATATGTAAACACATTAAACAACATATGAAATAAGTATTATAAAACATAAATATTCCAAAATATGTCACCTTCTATAATCAGAAGTTTGCTAAATAAACAAAGAATATATCTCTTGATATAACCTCTCTTTGATCTTAATATTAATTGTCCTTCATGAAGATGATTAGCTTATCACATTTACATATAAGACAATTATATTTTCCCAATGTTTATAGGTGTTAATTAATATATATATATATATATATATATATATATATATATATATATATATATATATGTATATATATATATAAGTATGTGTGTACCTTTGTAAGATTACATAATGAGTGATACCATAAGACAATCCTTGTTATAGATCATATCCAGCTTTACACATTATGAATAATATATTTATCATTCCTTGATAAAATTACCTAAATAAACCTTTGTCATTTTAACCAAATATATTGGGAAGCTATCTGTATTATGACTATTCATGAACTAGATGTATTTTACATTCTCTCTCCACATGTTTTAGCAGCTGTCACTTACACTCAAACCTTGTTTGTGCTTCTGTAGCTTTTAAGAACATATGAGTTTAGATTTTCTGTTTTACATCATATGAGCTTCTTTTTGATGTATCTTAAATAATTCTGCTATTTCCCAATGGACATTCAATAATGGATCACATAGAACAAAAAATAAATATAGACGTCTTTAGATGTTATACTTTTTTCTTCTGGGATGCATCCTGGTTTTTCTTAGGCCTATTTTTAACATCACAGAACTGCAGTTACATAAATATATGACATCAACACTTAAACTTACAATGGGCCCACAGAATCACGTCACCATTTGTTCCTTGTCAATCAACTGACAACACTTAAGTCACTCTGATGCTCTCATGCTTTCAGAGTTGCATGCTTACACAAAGTGGATTATACATGGAAAGACCACATGCATATCGTAAGTTATGTCTTATTTTCCTTTAAAATATGCATTTCATTAGTCACACATATTAATCTGTTTATCAAATTAAATTGTTAGATAATTCATGCATATATTGGCCTATAATGAAAAATTGATGAGTGATTCAACTGTTGCTTTTTCATATATGAAATATCTCTAAGGAGAAAAATAGATAAAAGTTTTAGCAGAAAAATCAAATTGATATGCTAACAATTTTTAACCAATGGAAAGTTTACTTTCTTGACTTCTAATACTATATGATCATATTATATATATATTTGTTTTGCACATTCTCTGTATCCAGAGTGGGATGTGAGCAAAATATATATATCACCACTAAACAGAGGAAGATCAAGTTACTTTTACTTGATTCTCATGTAAATATATATATATATATATATTATAATATGATGCATTACATATAGTATTATTATCAATGTCATAATCAGGACTAATTTATAAACATCACACAACTATCTGAATTATACCTGATCATTTTAATTTCTCTTCATGTGTGAAAGATCTTTCTACAGCCTGAATAGTAAAATGATGCCAATAGACAGTCATTAATATAGCAATATTTTTAAATTTGACCCATAACCTTTCTGTCAATTGCATCCACCAATAGTTGAGTAATGTTCTGCCATTTATATATTCCAAGCCTTCTGACATTCTTCTGATCAGGAATAGATCAGATGTCAAGGTTGGGTTGCCATGACAGTCTAACATTTTGGGAACAGCTGTTACTCTTTCAGGATTGCTATTTTGTGCATTCTTTCCTATGTAACTGATTCTATCTATAGATTTAGCTGGCTTAGAGGTTGACACTTGTTTATTTACAACTGATAATGGGGTTCTTATGAATGGAACTTCTTTCATGAGATATGGCTTATATACCACATGCAATTTTCTACGTTTTTCATAGATTTCCTCACTTTTCTTTCTATGAATGGGTGACACTGTAATCAGATTTGACAGATTTCTTTTAGATGGTTTTATTCTTTGATTTGTCCCTGTTTGTCTCACATTTGTCATCTGTCTCTGATGTCTTCTGGCCATGTCCAGTAAACTAGCAGCTTCAAATAAAGACTTTTTATCTGATGCAACAGCTAGAGTAGCTGCATCCAAAAATCTGAATTTCTTCACAAAAGTTCTCACCATCGATTGAGAATTGACTTTGCTGACCTCAGCCTTATAAGTCCTCTCAAATCTAGACATAACTGAATATGTAGATTCAGTTCTGCCAATCTTTATTTCATTCAGAATTTCAGATGTTGGCATGCTGTCACCTGTGGTACACCAAATTAATTTCTTTAATCGGTCTACATCACTGTCCTGTAACCATTCATTTGACTCATTGTCATAAGACATCTTTGCTGATAGACATCTTGCAAAGTTTGCAGGAAGCCATGTTCTAAATAAAAGATTCTTCTCTTTTGTAGATAGATCAAGCTTATCTGCATAGCTTTCAAAAATTTCTGAGTTTTTACACACATGGATATTTACATCATATGTGGGAATGTCTTTACTCAGATTGGTCAAATGTTTCTGCAACTTTATTTTCTGCTTAGTTTCTTTAATTTGTAATTCCTTAAGTACTGACATATCTGCGTCTGTGCTATTCTTATCCAGAGAAATTACAGGCAGCATTTGTTCACTAGTCTGTGTCTGTGATGAGCTATTTATAGTCATCACATTCACGTCACACTTTTTGTCAGAAAGCTGAGATTCCTGTAAATCTGTTTGAACAGCTGTTTCTTGTGTATTAACAGAAATTACATTACAGACTTCTTTCTCTGGTATTTCTAATATAATGTTATGGAATACATTTACCATACACAAAATATTCCTCAATTTCTCTTTTTCCTTCCTAACACACACTGATTTCTTAGTCTCTATAATAGAATTTGCGTGCAAACACTGAGCATACAGATTCTGCCATATATTCTGTAACCTATCACTAGGCTCAAACTTATACTGTAAGTTACACTTTTTAGACAATGACTGTATAATTTCCATAATTAAATGTAAAATTTTTACTTACAACCGTAGGAAACCGTCACCTTGTAACTTGTAGCTTCTCCTTGGGACATCTGCTTCCTTTCATCAGCACGTCTCAGTACATCTGGCATCTGTTGTCCTCCTTTATTGCTTGTAGTGTTAGAGCAAACATTCTTCTGTTCCTCTCTACAGACTTCTATCTGTAAAGGCTTACTAGAACACGTGCAACTTTGAGATCATAGGAGATTTCATTCATCTAGGTAATTTTTGAAATTTCCTGAAGCTTGCATAAAATGTGCAAAATACTCTCTCTCTTCCCCCTCTTGCAAGTAGAAGGAATTGAGAAAAAAAACAGGCAAAAATCGACTGGGCTGGCTCACCAATGTAAAATAATAACTGTCCTGTAAACTATAAAATAGTCTACAATTGAATGAAATCCTTACTCACGTGTTGACCCCTAAGGTCACATTATTGGAGGACTCTGCTTCATATAAAACATGGAGATTTATTGAAGTCTTCATGGGAAACAAATATATGGAAAACTTCCAGCATAACAGAAACACCAGTCAATGTCTTACATTTCTTTAGCAGAAGTGTGGAAGTAAGTTTCTTCAAGATGGATCCCTTGCAGACATCTTGACTCATGCTTATTCATCAATGTGTGTTGATCTTCTGCAGGACGATTCCGCCATCCTTCCCAAGGTCTTAGAGGAAGTAGCCAGGTTTGGAGAGAGAGACACCCAAAGTGAGAGACAGAGACAGGGACAGATCCCCACAGGGAGAGGGAGACCCCCCACCGAGAGTGAGACCACGACATGTGTGTCTGTCAGTCATTTATATACATGAAAGGGGGTGTTTCCCAACATTCTTATACTTTCTACTACTGTACTTGGACAATACTAAAATAGTCATATGCTATCCACACCCATGCACCATAAGTTACAAGAGTTATGTCAGCAGAATACAATTAACCCTTAAAGGTCTTGAATATTGCATGTCAAATATTATTTAACATATACCCATCTGAAAGCTTCCAAAAACTGGGATTTTATATGGTGACATTCAATGGGTGAAAATGTATTATCTGACTGATGGACCTTTTTCTGCCTGTCAGAAATATTTTATACATTCATCTCTAGTAATAATCATTATTGCTATTATTTTAGCGAGTAACAGATATCGCTAGAGAGGTGGTCAGCGTATTTTACTCTATAAAGATCAGGTATGGACAGGACAGGGACAGCGAGAAAATGTAAACTTTATTGATGACTTTGTGTATGTGTTGTGTAAGTGTTTGGTGCAACTCTTTTGGAGCTGCAACCTAGATGATGGTAAACGTCTGAGTCACAGCAGCAATAACTTCCCTCTATGTGATAATCAGAGAGCAAAAGTATAGTATGCTCTCTGATTGATAGAAGGGGATATGGACATAAGTCCTTGCTATTCCCCTCACCCTGGGGTCACATACAGGTTATGCACAGACAATGATGATTTCTCATTGTCTCTGCTCTTTCCCCCTCATTCCTCCTTCACACAGCTCTAAGTTGCTGCCTGAGGCAAGAGGACACATTAGGGCCCCATATCTCAGGATCTGTTAGAGCTATGAAGATGAGCTTGGATTCATTTTAAAGATTAGATTTTATCTTTAAAATGATACCAAGATCATCATGATAGCTTTTACAGATTCTGAGCAATGTGCTGTTAAAAACGATGTCGGGAATTGAAATCTGCGATGGGATCTCAATGCCGAACATTGTTTTCACCAGCGAATCGCTCTGGATCTGTAAGGACTATCATGGTGATCTTGGTATCATTTTAAAGATAAAATCTCATCTTTAAAATTAAAATTGATCCAAGGTCATCTTCATAGCCCTGCAGTTGTCCCCACAGTTTAATGTCTCTCTCCTTCCACACACACACAAACCCCCCCCCAAGAAAAAACCCACTAATACTCCCCTCTCCTCCCTCCCTTACTGTCTCGGTCCGGAGTCTTGAGGGAGCTAAAAGCACAATGTAAGTGATGTCATCACATCGCACCTGCAGCTCCTGGGGGAAGAGAGAATGAATGGGGAAGCAGGGAGCAGACGGCTCCCTGCTTCATCATTGTATGCAACTGGGGAACCCCCGCAGGACAACATATGCAGGACTGTCCCAACGGCAAACCTCCCAACTTTCAAAGGATAGAAAGTGGGAAAGAATGCAGCAAATTTAGCTCCATCTACTTCTACATTGACTCCGCTCATTCTCATCCATTTTTTTCTATTTTCCCCCACACAGTATAATCCTCCTACAGTCACGCTAACATTATATGCCCCCACATTATAATGTTCCCCTCCAATTGCCCCACAGTATGAAGTCCCCTCTCCTGGTGCCACAGTTTAAACTGGGGGCAACTAGAGGGGGACATTAAACTGGGTCAACTAGAGGGGGACATATCCCCCTCCAGCTACTCCCAGGGTTTAATGTCCTCCTCCAGTTGCCCCCAGTTTAATGCCCCCTTCCAACTTGCCCTCAGTTTAATGTCCCCATCCAGCTGCCCCCAGTTTAATGTCATCCTTCATCTACCCCTCCAGTTTAATGTCCCCCTTCATCTGCACCTAGTTTGATGCCCCTCTCCATCTGACCCCAGTTTAATGTCCCCCCTTCAGCTGCCACCAGATTAATGTGCCCCTTCATCTGCTCCAAGTTTGATGCCCCCTCTTCATTTGCCCCCAGTTCGATGCCCCCCCTTCATCTGCTACTAGTTTAACAGACAGGTGTATGTCAATAAATTAGAATATTTTTGAAATGTTCCTGCATTTCAGTAATTCAGTAATACAATACATAATCAGCAGTCTTCCATGATTGTGTGTCCTACTGAACCAGACTGATGGACCATTTAAAGGTTTAGGAAACCTTGGCAGGTAACACACTGAATTTACAATACTGAACTTTTTTACAATATTCAAATTTTCTTAGATTTGGGTTTTCATTACCTGTAAACTGACATCTGCCAAATCACATTGAACATTTGTTGTGTATAGATAAAGCTCAGATAGATATTGCGTCTTCATGTTAATACATTTGTGTTGTATTCTATTATTCTACTTTTTGAATCACCTTGTATATAACCAGTTTAAAAAGTTGGAGCATAAACACATCACAATAATAGTCACCGTATTATCTGTCACATTATGTAGGGTAATGTGAAATACTTATCTCCCCCCCCCCCATGTCAATAAACAACTAATACCACAAACTATTTTGTTTGGTCACCTACTAATAATGGCTCTCTGACACATGTAATTTGGCGCAGTCATCTTGTATTTTTATGATCTTTCAGTCACTCTTGGGTGTTAGGAATGATTTTCCAGAGCTGTCATGTCCTTCCCCTGTTTACTGGTCTAATGTGTCCTAGTTTCTAGAGTGACAAATCCAAAAAACGTAATTGTTCAGACTACTGGATGTGGTGTCATGGTGTGTAACACATTTTACAGCACAGTAGTGATCATTATTTCTCTACCTTTCAGTTAGTTAGGGACAAGATAAGGTCTATTGAAGTCAAAACCAGAGTTTCAGAAGATGACCCTCTATGTAGCCTATAAATTGCTTCCCCCTATTCAGTGATGAAGTAGGTGGCTGCCTTCTCCACTTGCCATAGCTCTGCATTATTGACTGTGAGTCAGGGCTATCAGTGTCCAGGTTCCATGTAGGTTGCTGCTGTTTTGATGGCACAAATAATGCTACATGCTGTGTAACTCTTGCCTCCAAAAGTAACAACAATGATGGTAAGGTAGAGAATGGAGAGTCACCACTGTGACTGCATGATCGCTAGAATGGCAGTCTTCAGCCTCCTGTTCTAGAGGAGTTTGAATAGAGCAGTGATCACACATGCACCCTGCCTCTCTAATCGCTCTGTAGATAGACAAGTACAGTTGTTTTCTATCACTGTTAATCTATAGACATTGAAGGCAGTGAAAAGGTGCATGCTCATTCAATGGAGTGAAATGGACAATATGGGACCCAAGCTCTAATGATCAGTGTAGGTCTCAGCAGTGGTGCCCTTAGTGATCATTTATGTATGATTTATTTTGCTACTTGTATAGCGCCATCATATTCCGCAGCACTTTTACAGACATTGTCAGTCACTGTCCCATATGGGGCTCACAATCTACATACCCTATCAATATGTCTTTGAAGTGTGGGAAGAAACCGGAGTACCTGGAGGAAACCCTCACAAACACAGGGAGAACATAATCCCTTTATCCTGTGGTTTTTGTAGGAAAACTTCATTAAGTAATGCCAACCTGCATTAGCCTTGATCAAAGCTTAATAAGTGTCATCCAATAAAGATTATTATAGAGGCACTGGGATTTGGGCAGTCCATAGCACAAAGAATTTATGAAGTGGATAGTGTTAGTATTGGAATCACAAACAGGCTTTCATAGGAATGAATTGGAAAATTGGCACACATAACACACTGAGGGTAGAACTCATCAAGACTGGCATTTCCAATGCCATTCTTGATCCTCTGTCCACACAGTGGAGATGGGCCTAATTTATTAAGAGGCACCTGCCTCAATTTTTGGAGCAAAAGCAGCCACTGGTAAAAAGATTGCCTTCACTACAATTTATATCATGTACCTTTCTAACAGGTCAGAGAATTATTTTATTTCTCTTATATTCTGCAGCGCTTTACAGACATTGTTGCTCACTGTCCCATATAGGGCTCACAATATAAATTCTCTTTCAGTATGTCTTTGGAGTGTGGAAGGAAACTAGAGTATCCATAGGTAGCCCATGCAAACACTGGGAGAATATAGGACTCGAGCATCAAACCTAGAACTTCAGTGCTGCAAGGCTACAGTGTTAACCACTGAGCCACTGTGAATAAAAATGCTAGGGGCTAGAGAAAAAAATTGTAGATGTGCCAGAATCAGTGTAATGGCACTATTGAAGTATGCAAAGAGGTAGAGTTATTAAAGGTGGTGAAAGGTGCACTTTAACTCCTTCCAGACATCAGCCAAAACAGTATGGTGGATGCCAGGTCTTTAAAGATGGCAACCGCAGCCGAGAAAAATAAAAGGTTACTGCCCACTTGGAGAACAAGAGCTAAGTTACATATAATGGCCAGCTTTAGGCTCTGTTCACAATAGCAAAATAGCTTCTGTTTCAACAGGATGCATAAGAGATAAGTTAGGATTTGTCATGATCCATATGACCCCATTCAAGCAATACAGTAGGTTTATAGGGCACTAACCAGTGGCGTAACTAGGAATGGCTGGGCTCCAAGGTGAACATTTAACATGGAGGCCCCTCCCAAACCGCCGACCCCAACCCCTTCCCCCGGACCGCCCCCTCCAACACACCCCATGCGCACAAACCGCATTCCTGCTCACACTATTATGCGCCATAGTGGCCCCTGCACACAGTATTATGCGCCATAGTGGCCCCTGCACACAGTATTATGCGCCATAGTGGCCCCTGCACACAGTATTATGCCCCATAGTGGCCCCTGCACACAGTATTATACAGCATAGTGGCCCTTGCACACAGTATTATGCCCCATAGTGGACCACCCATGAACAATTATTATACTCTGGGGTCTTTTCAGACCCCAGAGTATAATGATCGGAGACCCAGGGGAGGATGCAAAGATAAAAAAAAAATGTTACCTACCTCTCCCTGGCTCCGATGCACTCTGGTGTGCTACATCGGCCATCTTCAAGGTTGGACCAGATCTCGCGTGATCCAGGCCGGCATCGCAATGCATAATGACGTCGGCTGACGTCTGGTACGTCTCCAAACAGGCCCGAAGCCTCTTCGGAGCGCAGGAGAGGTAAGTAACATTGTTTTTTATGTTTGTTCACCTCCCATGGGCCCCCGATCATTATACTGAATCAGACCCCAGAGTATAATTGTAAAGGAATCACTAGAGGAGCGATTCCCCAGTAGCTGCTGGAGAACTTAAGGAGGAGGGGCACAACAAGACAGTGGACCCTAAGCTGAATCCCCCCCACTGTCCCTGGCTAACTTGCCCGATCTGTCCTAGGTGACAGCCAGCAACTAGTCGACAGTCCCTCCTTATAATAAGTGATAACACAGAACGCAGACAAGACGCACAACAACAAAGGGAGGTCAGCTAGCTAAGGGGTCGGTAACAATCGAGCAATGCAGTACAGAATCAAAATCCAAGAGAATAGTCAAAGGTAAGCCAGTGGTCAGAAAATCAGAAGAGCAGATAACAAGGAACAAGGAGTATAGCCAGTGTGATGATTCCGCTTAAATATGGCTATAACTCAAAGATGTACTTTGATCTCTGGGTATTGTATCTCCCCCTTAGTTCCATTTACTCATAATGTGCGCAGCCCTAATCCTAGGTGTATGTTGTCAGTAGGGCAACCTTGTAACAATAGGGCTTTGTATCCATCCCAGAATAGCTCCATTGAGTTCCTACATAGCCCTGGGTGATCAAATAAACATGCATTGTTCAGCCTGGGCTGTTGATCAGACATGGTTGATAACATTGTATCATTTCACTTGGTCCCATCTCCTTACAAAGAATCTGGACTTGAGTGCATTAATCAATCAGACTTGCCGTCGCCGGTGACCTCATTCTGGGTGGTGTAATCAAGGGTATAAAAGATGAGGTAAAGAGGTCAGTGGGAGGAGATTGGGCTGAGATTACCACTGAGAGAATACTATGATGAGACTACAAGAGACTGAGAGACTATTGGGACATACTGTGATGAGCATGCAGGCTGGAATGTGTTGATGTTGCTGCCTCCATTGGTTATCCCCACATGCCATGTGTGAGTGTTGGATTATAGAGCCACATCCAGGATATGTGTGGTAAAGTAATTATTTCACTTTTATTCCCTTTTATTTTATTGTACTGTATATTGTAGCTAGTAACTGTTAATGCTTGCATATATCTACATATCTGTTCTGAACTGCATGTGTTAGATGTTAATACCGACCCATTTAGGGGTTAATAAATATATAAAATTTAGAAAGCTTGTCTTGTATTTATCTTGTGAACCCAGCACTCACTGGCGGTGAGTGTGGATTTTCTGAAAGAAGTCTCAGGTGTGGGCCAAAGAGGTGTTGGCGCACTGAGGATCTTTCACAGCCAGTAAGCGAAATGCAATAGCAGGCGCCAATGGGAAAGTGAGCAAACAATAAATAGGGAGAAAGAACCCGCCCCAGACTTGATAGGAGGATAGGCTGTCAATCACAAAGGCAGGACTAAAGTTAACTCTTAGTGGAGCAGGGGGAGAGCAAGGTGAAGGAGAAGGGCATGGTGGAAAATCAATTAAGGAGGTGAGGGAATAGGACAGTGTTCAGACAATACAAGAAAAACCCAAAGGAAAGAATCACAACCGGGCACGCCTCCTGCGCCACAACGTGGGCCCAGAGGACGGCGCCAAAGCCCGGACAGGCAAGGACATTACAATAATGATAGCAGTGTTTGTGGGGTTCGCGATAGCGGCTGCCACAGGTCTCCAGTCTCCTTAATGTCATGGGTCCTGTGGCAGCCACTACTGCTGCTACCCCGGTGTTTACGCCCCCGGCACTAACGCTGAAGATGAACCAGGAGATTAGTGGAATAACAGGCTTTTGGTATTTGAATAATGATATGTATAATTCACAAAACTACTAAAATATATTATGTTTATAGTTGTTGCACTGTCATTGACATCACAAATTCTTACATTACGATTGGGTGTGTTTTCCGTATAAATCGACACAACATAGTAACAATGTTTTTGCAGTGGATTCCTAGCTAATTCTTTGAGGAAGTTTTTCTAGTGCCCCTTGACTTCTCCATCCTCTTACTTACATATGGAAGGGAACACCCAATCCCCGTTATTTTTTTACACAAAGTTTAATGAAAATGTGTGAAATATTTAGCAAACCAACACAAACTGTTACTTTGCTTTAATTCAGAATATGCAATGCTAGATAATGCATCAATATATTTTGATCTGATCTTCCAAAAACATTAAAAAATTATAAAAACAATACCTTAAAAAGATGTCATACAGGACATATAGAAATGAACTGTACATACAATTGTTTATCAGGAAGCTTTACAATAAGTACAATGTTTTAAACTGCATATCCAATATAGTCATGTTATGTTATGTTAAATAACTATATATAGGTAGTTAGTGGAAGAGCTCTAAGCACCTTTCTCCTGGCCTGCAAAACTGAACTTTTTGCCTTTCCTTTTATAAACTTATTATGTAGAATGGCCATGTATAAAGTCTAACTAACAATATCTATGTATGGACACGTGCCAAGTGTCAAACTTGTGTCCGATGCAGTTTGACCTCCTGAGGTGCCCCTAAGGAGACTTTGAACTTTCATTAAGTTCAGTATATACAGCAGGGAAATAAATTAGAAGCTTCTGAATGTCTTGACACTCATAGGAATCATCTGTGACCTCCTGGAAAGAGCATATGAACTTTCATTGTCAGCATTCTCACCTTGACTTTGTATAAACATATAATTCCGGATTATACACTTAAAATAACGTTCTCAGAGAAATGAGGTTTCCAGTCCTTCCTTAACTTCCCTAAAACCAACAGGCTATAGACTAGACACCGCAGTTGGTTTGTAGTTTGACAGGAGTACAGTGCATGTTTATATTGGTTATAGTTTTTGCACAGTAATCCACTTTCTGGATAGCGCAAAGTCTTTATTTCTGTTCTTCCAAAAATGGAGCTGAGGATAGAGTGTATACCCACTGGAGAGATTATTCGAGTGGTCAACCATGATGGAGACTCTGTGTGCCCCAACTGCAAAACCGTAAGACTGTCTACATTTCTTTACATTATTTGTTTGCTTAGTTTTGTAGTATCAATGTTGTTTGGTAACAATATATTTTAACGGTTTGTTGTGTCACATCTTTGGTTATCCAATGACATACTTTTATCTTCTCCATCAGTTTTGTCTTTGAATTAGGAAACAATATGCAGCAATTTGGTAATCCTACACACCTTTATTAGGGGAGTGTAGGCACGCTCCTGCTATTGTTGAATGTTACCTTCCGCTTATTGGTGGTGTCTGTATAGCAGAGATTAGGATGATGATGAAATATGTTTTTCAAGCAACCCGGTCAGACTGAAATGTAATATACATCAGTTATTAGAGAGGAGGTGGCTGGAGTGCTAAAGACTACATATCCTCTTTCATGTAAAAAATTAGTCCAGTGACAATCCTGTATCCATACATGCTGACAAACATAATGGGGGAGATTTATCATGAGGAAAATTTTTCATGACAGTTTTGCTGGAGCCTGATTGGGCATAATTTACACCAAAGTTATCAAATGTCACACTATGTTTGATAAATTAGTCGCATTTATAAGTCTAATATGTTTCTCCTCTTTCTACACCACTGAGTGACTGGAATAAGTTTGCAACAATTTTTGGTGTTAAATCTGGAGTACAGACAGCTAGACAGGCTCACACCCACTTTCTTACACACATTTGAAAAATGGAGTGAGTGGTGCAGAAATCAAAAAGTTGCAAAAGTTTTGTGTAAATGAGCTCAAAAAGTCATAAATCTCTGATTTTCAACTTTTTTTACGCCAGAATTCTGGAGTACAGGGTTTGATAAATTCCCCCTATTGTATATACAGTATTTGATATGCAGGTCCCCACTATGCATACACAAATAGGCAAGTGCATTATAAATACAACTAACATGTACAATGCATATGTGGTTTTAGTCTGTGCATACAAAGAGGGACATGGGAATAATTCCCAACAACTTCCATTTTATGCTTAGAGTAAACATACAGTAGGTATGGAAAGTATTCAAACCCCTTTAAATTTTTCACTCTGTGTTTCATTGCAGCCATTTGCTAAAAGCAAAAAAGTTCATTTTATTTCTCATTAATGTACACTCAGCACCCCATCTTGACATAAAGAACCAGAAATGTAGATATTTTTGCAAATTTATTAAAAAAGAAAAACTGAAATATCACATGGTCATAAGTATTCAGACCCTTTCCTCAGTATTGAGTAAAAGCACCCTTTTGAGCTAGTACAGCCATGAGTCTTCTTGCTAATGATGCAACAAGTTTTTCACATCTGGATTTGGGGATCCTCTGCCATTCTTCCTTGCAGATCCTCTCCAGTTCCGTCAGGTTGGATGGTGAACGTTAGTGGACAGCCATTTTCAGGTCTCTCCAGAGATGCTCTATTGGGTTGAGGTCAGGGCTCTGACTGGGCCAGTCAAGAATGGTCACAGAGTTGTTCCGAAGCCACTCCTTTGTTATTTTAGCTTTGTGCTTAGGGTCATTGTCTTGTTGGAAGGTGAAACTTCGGCCCAGACTGAGGTTCAGAGCACTCTGGAAGAGGTTTTCTTCCAGGATTTCTCTGTACTTGGCCGCATTCATCTTTCCTTCAATTGCAACCAGTTGTCCTGTCCCTGCAGCTGAAAAACACCCCCATAGCATGATGCTGCCACCACCATGTTTCACTGTTGGGATTGTATTGGGCAGGTGATGAGCAGTGCCTGGTTTTCTCCACACATACCACTTAGAATTAACGCCAAAAAGTTCCATCTTCGTCTCATCAGACCAGAGAGTCTTATTTCTCATAGTCTGGGAGTCCTTCATGTGTTTTTTTGGCAAACTCTATGCGGGCTTTCATATGTCTTGCACTGAGGAGAGGCTTCCTTTGGGCCACTCTGCCATAAAGCCCCAACTGGTGGAGGGCTACAGTGATATTTGACTTTGTGGAACTTTCTCCCATCTCCCTACTGCATCTTGGAGCTCAGCCACAGTGATCTTTAGATTCTTTACCTTTCTCACCAAGGCTCTTCTCCCATGATTGCTCAGTTTGGTTGGATGGCCAGGTCTAGGAAGAGTTCTGGTCGTCCCAAACGTCTTCCATTTGAGGATTATGGAGGCCATAATTCTTTAAAAATCAGACTATGTAATTTTCTGGATTTGTTTTCTCATTTTGTCTCTCATACTTGAGATCTACCTATGAAGACAATTACAGGCCGGCCTCATCTTTTTAAGTGGGAGAACTTGCACAATTGGTGGCTAAGTACTTTTTTTTCCCCACTCTATCTAGGCTTTGGTTATAAACTACAGTACATTATGTGAGTCAGGATCCAAATATGAGAATTATAAATTGTAGTGTGTACAGGAAATGTCAAACTTCATTCATGTGCAGTGACCATTTTTTTCATGAGTTGTATACTCTATGCACATATATGTATGCAGATTAACATCAGAAGAATCAACGTCTTCAACAACCATGTCCGTTTGAACCGTAAAGGGTTGTACCAGGTTTTGAAGTTATCCCCTATCCATAGGATCCATTCATTCTCTGTAGGTATACTGGAGATAGCTAAGCACTTTACTCGACTATCCCCAGTGTTCCCATAGAGGATGAATGGAGATGAAGTTATTCCCTTTCTTCAAAACTTGGCGAAACCCCTTTTAGAACCATGGAATTTTGCCATTGATTTTATGGTATAAATTTTGTGATGCTCACCGTGCATATACTTAACATGTTAAAGGGAGTCCAAATATGCCTCTCTTATTAGACAGCTTTTTAGCCCCATTTTAATGTAAATCAACATTTTATTCATATTTAAATAAGGGGAAAAGTGGTTTGTGGGCGTGTCTTAGCTTGCCTGGTCTTTGGTCTCAGCTCTAGATTCTCAGACAAAACATTACCCTCATTTGCATATAAGTAATATGGCAATTTACATGTAAATAAGCTTCAAAATAAGAGAGGCATATTTGGAAACTGTAGAATAAGGTACTAGGATCAAGTTTATAACCGATTTATTGCTGGCAGACTCCTTTTAACTGTATTTAGTGTTTCAGTACAATTACAGCAACAACAATTTTTTATGTTTTTTTTTTCATATTTTACTTCTTTCACTAAAAAAACAATTTACCTTTGTGTTGCAATATTCTGAGCACCATAACTTTTTGAATGCATGACTAAACTGACAACTGGGTGTTACCAGTCTGGGGTGTGTCCCTGCATATTCTGACATTGTCTAATTAGTGCTGACAATGTAAGACTATTTAAGAACATACTTCTTTGACAAGTGAAATGGTAACAACCAGTTGTCAACTTTATACATTTCTAGGAGGAATAACAGAGGAACAAAGCAATGCTTTTTCAGAATTGCTATCTAATGGAAAAAGGAAGTATTTACTAACACAGATATATCAGGAGAGATATAAGGTCTGCTTTAAGAATATATTCACATCAGATTTTCACACTACATTAGACATACTCGCAAGAAAAGCCACTGGCAAACAGTGGCATAGTAGTTTCAGATGTGACCAGACCCTTAAAGGGGTTGTCTGGGATAAAATAAAAATTTAACACTAAACTAAACCCCCTCCCCACGCCTAACTTCTAATTTACTTACATTAAAAAAAAAAATCTATAATTACTCAGAGGAAAGCTCTGTGGACTTTCTCTGGAAAATGCTGCTGAAAAAAAAAGCAATGTGTTTCCGCCACGGCGTTATCTGCAGCTAAAAAATGGTACACTATGTTGGTCCTTAGCGTAAAGTTAGGTTAGATTTCTATCAAATCACCATACCGCCTGTGAAGGATCTCGTCCTACCGAAACCTGCATTCGGCACACCTTAGATTGCATCAATTACCTCACACCCACCTACAGTGAGTGTTCTGGGCCCATAGAATAATACAAAACGAGCTTTCTAAATTTTATATATTTATTAATTTTTTTTAATAGACCGTTACCTGGAGTAACCCCAGCAGGTAACGGGCCCCATATACTTACCGTTCCCCGGGGTCTCGCTCACGGCTGCCTGCGCTTCCGATTCTGCAGAGGGGGCTGTGAGCAGGAGCGGGGATCGGTATGTGAGGCCACGGGCCAAACCCCACAATATTTGCTATCATTATACTCCAGGGTCTTTGAAAAGACCCCGGAGTTTAATAATCGGAGACCCAGGGGAGGTGAGGGAACATAAAAAACAATGTACTCACCTCTCCTACGCTTCTCCAGGCTTCGGGCCTGTTTGGTGACGTCCCAGACGTCAGCGGATGTCATTTTGCGTCGCGACGCCGGCCCGCATTACGTGACGCCGGCCTGGTCCAAGATTGAAGAAGGCCGAAGTAGCAGGGAGTGGACCGGAGCAAGGAACAGGTAAGCAACGCAGGTAAGCAACGTTGTTTTTTTATGTTTCTATCCTCCCCTGGGTCTCCGATCATTATACTCTGGGGTCTGAAAAGATATAAGGTATAATAATTGTTCATGGGTGGTCCACAATGGGACATATAATAGTGTGTGCAGGGGCCACTATGGGGCAAAATACTCAGTGCAGGGGCCACTATGGAGAATAATAGTGTGTGCAGGGGCCACTATGGGATATAATACTGTGTGCAGGGGCCACTATGGGGCATAGTACTGTGTTCAGGGGCCACTATCGGGAATGATAAGGTGTGCAGGGGCCACTATGGGACATTATACTGTGTGCAGGGGCCACTATGGGGCATGATACTGTGTGCAGGGGCCACTATGGGACATGATACTGTGTGCAGGGGCCACTATGGGACATGATACTGTGTGCAGGGGCCACTATGGGGCATGATACTGTGTGCAGGGGCCACTATGGGGCATGATACTATGTGCAGGGGCCACTATGGGGCATAATACTGTGTGCAGGGGCCACTATGGGGCATAATACTGTGTGCAGGGGCCACTATGGCACATAATAGTGTGCGCAGCAATGTGTTTTTTTTGGGGAGGGGTTAGAGGGGGGCGGTCCGGGGGGGGCGATTGGGGGGCAGCGGTTCGGGGGGGGGCCTCATGTCAAATGTTCACCTTGGGGCCCAGCCATTCCTAGTTACGCCACTGCTCCTCCCTAAGTAAGACCCGCCCTCCTTTCCAAATCCCCCAGAATCATCTTTCTTTATATTTCCTCGCCCGATGACTGTAGAGTTGGGCAGAAGGTATGATATTTGTGGCGAGATCCCCATCGTGCAGACCCCAAGGATGACACCTCAATCCCCTTTAGGTAAGCAGATTAGTGTCTGGACCCTTTCCGGACGTTGAACAGTAACATATGTGTATTCTGAGCGTGTGCCTAGGCCTGGCACACCTGGGGAATTTATCGGAGCGACTGTAAGAGGTTCCCCAGGGCAGATATTGCCATAAAACCATAATACTTTTGATGTGGAGCTGGCTCCAACTTGTCTGTGGACGGTGTGCAGAGAGCCCTCCCAGCACATCCATTCTGCAGGACCCCCTGCCGGGTTAATGAGTGTAGCACTGTTATGTGAACAAAGGCCTGTGTCAGTGACTCTCTGAGGATCAAAGGGTTGTTGATTACAGAGTCCCTGGACCACATTCCTCAAGCCTATGACCAAATGGCTGATAACAGACAGAACCACACAATATGAGCAAGTAGTAGTACAAGAAATACATATCTGGGGCTCTTATCATCACACCGCCACATTAATTTCTCCATTGTAAATAATATTAATTGCAATATACATATTGAAACAGATTTCTAAATATTAGTCAGAATGACCAAATGATACCAGTATAAAATAGAAAAATTATAACTCCATGACCAAATATTATCAACACATAATAATTGAATAATACACGAGTGTTACTATATATTAAGAAAACACTAAACAAAGACCAATATTTCCACCATTTCATATCTGACTTAATACTGTTGTACAGTGTCCATGTACACGTCATTACACTGCAGACCATAAAAGTGACTACAATACTGATTAGGTGCAGTCAGAAGGAGAATAAATAACAATTAAACCCAATGACTCACAGTTTTCTAATTGTAGTCATTCATTATCCATTTCTTCTCCATCTGGCCTTCTGTACACTACTGTACTGTTTTTTACTGTCTGCAAATCCATACAAAAAAAAAAAAAAAACATGTCCGCATGTCATAACGGATCTACAAAAAAGACTTGTATGATCCCCTACAATTGTCTGTGTTGCAACTACGGGCAAAAATCATACATGCTGCATAATTTGTGGTTCTTGGATACAACACGGACACATGGCCGCAAAAACTATAGCTATGTGTATGGGTGCATAGAATTGAATGGGTCTGTACAACTATAGTTGTATGCATGAGGCCTAACAGCCATGGCTTGTCTACACAAAGTTTGCTGTAGGTGCAATACCTTAAGTACAATACATCCCCACCTGCTATGTTGCCTAAAATTTCCAAAAACAATAACTGAGTAATAATACTGTTATAACTATAGTGTCCACAAAAATAATCATTTCAGATACATTAAAAAATCCTAATATTTGGGGTACGATGTGTAGCTAGAAGGGCTGTCTATTTATATAACATTCTCTCTCCTAATCGCTATACTAACTTTTTTTTTTATCAAATCTGGTTTCATTGGAGTTTTTAACATTTTATCATCAGCATTTCACACAAACAATGTTGCGCTGTTCTTTCTGCAGTGGTTGAAGTGAATAGCTGCAACTTACCTCCCATTCAACTGAATGGGATTTGACCTGCAGGACCCTGGTCTGGCCACTACACTTCCAGCTCCTCTCTCCACCAATCTGAAAATGATAAAGAACATCTGGTGTGCTGCTTGCAAGCTAAAAGGGATGAAGCCAGAGCATGTTGGGGAAGCTCACCTTTGTACTGTATCAGTTAGACACTCCTTATGGTTAAGGCCCCACATAGCATCTTGCAGCAAAAAAGCGCATTGCGGGTTTTCCCACAACACTTTTCACAGAAAGTTCTCAGAGGTTTCCTCTGGGGACTTTCTGCTTCAGTTATACCTATAGGGAAACCGCCGGTGTTTCCGTTGGTATAATTGACATGTTGTGATTTTCAAAACCGCAACGTGTCCGCTGCGTGTATTTTACTGCACTGTGGTGACGGGATTTGCTAGAATCTCATTCGCTACACAGTGACTGTAAAACACCATGTTTTTTGCCACGGCATTTACGCCGCGTGGGGCCCTGACCTATCAGTGGATTCCAGACATTTTTGTGAGGTACACCAATGCCTCTCTTCAAGTTACTGGAAATTATAGGGTTACTAAACCCAATTGAGGAGGGAGACATACTATATATTCATGTTGGACACTGACTCCTTAGGGGTTAAATTTCAAAATCAATCACTTAATGTGTATGTATTAATGTGCGAGAGCAGGAAGGTGGTTAAATATAGGTTACTATTCAGACTGAAGGCACTTTAAATGATATAATTTTTTTGTGGAATTATGAGGCTTGTTTATTTACTTACCTGGCATACTGTACTTACCTATTAATCATGCACAGTTACTACACAATTGTTTTGCCCACCTGAGAGTGGCTATGTCACTATCCACACTCACCCACTTACACTATGCCCAGCTTTAACAGTTGCACATGGTTTATAACGCAAACCAGTCATAGAAAGAACACTCAAGTAGTGTAAAGAATAGAAGGATTTATGCACCCATAGTACACAGATGCAATGATTCAACTTCACCATGGAGCCATTTTCAACCTTGGTAGCTTTTGGCTAGCTTAGGGGACACTCGCATCACATTTTTGCTGTTGGTTGCTATGGTAAATACATATAGAAATATTCATAGGTTTTTACATTAAGAGTATGAGATTGTTTTGATGAATATTAATGAGCTTCTCCACCCCCCTCCTATTTGTTTCCAAAAGTGTTATTATTATACTCTGGGGTATCCTCAATAAAAATAACAAACAGCTATACTCACCTTGCCTCACCAAACCTGGGCCCCAGGATGACATCATGCTCCACAGGAACACAGCTGTGACCTGTGATTGGGCCTCAGTAGTCACATGGAGTGCGCTGACATCACAACACTGGATCAAAGGCCTCAATGGTGACCTGGTGGCACGTGATGTTATCCATGGGTCAAGAGAAGCCAGAAAAAGATGCCAGGGGACCTCCGAACATCCAGGAGACGTGAGAAATGGCTGTTTTTTTTTATTTTCACTCACCTCCCCTGTGCTTTTACATATTATAATCTGAAACTACTACCTTTTTTTTTTTTTTTTGTAATTTTCCATCCACCCCTAGGCCATTTATAGGTTTTTCATTTATTCTGGATAAGGAGTTTTCTGGGATCAGCAAAAGTGGGAGAAAGGGGAATAAAATAATAAAAGAACTTTCCTTTTTAAATACCAACCGTATTCCAGTGACTCCATCCCAGTGCTCTCCGCTGATCTGTACTGCAGCTTTAAAGATGTTTTTCAGGCGTATAATATTGATGACATATTCTTAGTATAGGTTATCAACTTAAGGGTGTAATGTCCCATAGTGGCCCTTCCATACAATATAATGTCCCATAGTGATGCTTTCACATATTAAAATTTCCAATAGTAGCCCCTGCACACAATAATGTATAATAGTGTGCCATAACGGCGCTTACACAGAGATGACCGAACAGGTTCATATTATAAATTTTCAGGTTCAGCCAAACACAGACTCCAGAGTATAATAAACAGAGGTCCAGAGGAGGTGACTAAACATAACAGCGTTACTTGCCTCCCCTGGGCCCTTGTAGGGCCCCCTGCTCTCTTCAGGCCTCCAAATTGACGTCAGGGGTCACACTGGCGTAATCATGCTTGGATCTGTGTGTCATCACAGGCCTCAGCGGTCCCTGACATCTATTTGGAGGCTGGAAAAGAGCGGGGGCCTGCAAGTGGAGCCCAGGGGAGGTGAGTAACACTGTTATATAGGGGCAAATGGGCAGTTGCTTGCTGTTGGGGCCCCTTGCAGCCTTGGATCCTGGACAATCACACATTTCACCCTAATTATAATCCACACTGGTCAATCCAAAACCCAACACCCCCACAGATCAGCTGTTCTTAGCAGTCGCCAGTACTATACATGCTTTCACACATGAACAATGCACTTTGCAGGCTATAAAAACCTGACCTTGTAAATCCTATTGTATTTTATATGTGTGCAGAGGCGTACGCCTGCTACGGCTTCACTCTCTGCTCTAGATAATCACCCCTAACTGCCGCCCAGCTCCTCCCCCATTGCTTGAGTGACATCTCCCACTTTGCCTGCAGTTAGGGGTCATTATCTAGAGAGGAGAGTGAACCCCCCAGCAGCAGAAGAAACACCATTTTTAGCTAATTTTCATGAAAATGGATGTGCAATGCAGAATAAGAAAGACATATTTGGAAAGAGTAGAAGCCGTCCTACAAGGCACTGTCATTAGTTTGATATCGATTTTCCTGCTGACAAACTCCCTTTAAAATTAGAGTAAAAAATTCCTCCTTTTCCCATATTTACAGCATAGTGGCAGAATCACACTATTACACATCATTATGGCTGTGTGAAGGGAAAAATAAAAAAATATGTCTCTTGGAAGGCGAGAAAGAAAAGGAAACAGCGAAAACTGTCTGTGCCTTGTTAAACAATGTCTCAATCACTTTGGGTGGCTGCCTGGCATCAGGTGAAGCTGCCAGCTGGTGACAACATTGTATCCCCACACACTGGCAGTGTCACTTACTAGAGAGCAGAGGGGTTAATAGCTGGTAATGAGACATATCAGCAGGCTACATGAGGGCACCACGCCAGCCAGTGCTCCAGCATACAGCAGCACGTGTGGGAGGCGGCAGTGGGTGTATTATATGTTATACATGGACGGGCACTGCGATATCACTCTTATACCCAGGGTCAAATTGGGCGGAGCTACAAGAGGTTACACCCCGTCTATTTGGAAACGCACAGGGGCTGCGCATGCTCTGTAGCTGAGAGGCCGGGACTGTCCCAGAGAAAGAGTTGTGGTCTCCCGGCGGAGCCTCATAGTGACCTGTACTCAGGTGAGATGCCGGGGAACTGGGGGCACGGTGGCCGGGTGCCGGGAGCTATGGTGAGCAGTCTTGTATAACATAACGCATGAGCTTGTGAGAGACTGACTGAATGGGAGTCCTCTGTGAGAGACTGTCTGGTCCTGCAGTGTCCTGTGCCGCTCAGCTACGTGTATATACAGGCTAGTCCTAGTGTGTGCTTGGCGAACACAATGTACGACTTGTCAGCTGCACCACTAGTCCCAGCATGTACACTCGGGTATGTGCTTATGACAAGTGTATAACAACAACTTCAGCCTGTCAGTATGAGCTGTGGGGGTAGGGGGCTTGTGGCAGCATGCTTACTGAAGGAGGGGTGTTACATAATGGGGGCACATTTTGTGGGTGCTGCTGCTACTGTAGGATCACTTTACTCAGACAGGTATCCATGTGCTGTTTCATAACACCAATGGAAAAGTTAGAGCTTGTCATGTGCCCCATATGTATGAACACATTGCACTCCCTCTAGGGTGGTGTACACATGGTTAAAAAAAAATCCTCTAGAAATCTGCTATGTAATCTGCACACAGGTTCATTGAAGTTACTGTGTGAGACACCACCTCACCCCAAATAATGCACTGATATTCCATAGATGTGTCCTGAGGTCAATGTGGACTTTCTCTTACATACAAGTGAGATTTTATTTTTCAGTGTGACTTTTCATTGACCACATCAGAACGGTGTCAGAATATTCTCTATGATGAAGTGTGTAAAGGGTGTGGTGAGATAACCTCCGCATGTTACAAGCTGCTATCAGTCCTACCAGTAATACTTATCTTCAGGATAAGTCCATACAGGATGGAACAATCGCCATAACTACAATGAACTATGGGCTAAACCTGCATGTTTTAAGCGTGGATTTCGCTGTGGATTTCATCCTGTGCATTGTGATGGGTGAAATCCACATAAAGACGTGACTTGCTGTGGACTTAAAATGTACACTCGGGTATTTTTCTATGTTTTAATAGTTCTCAACCACTTTGCTGCAGACATATTCTGCTGTGAATTGTTTGCGTGCAGATCTGCAGCATATAACTTACTTGTGGACATAGCCTTACACCAACACATAATGGTTATATGCTAGTCACATCACTTATCTACCTGTTTGTTGGAATTCCCACTGCTGCCCTCCACCCTCACTGATCATGAGATGAGGGGTCCTGTGTGCCTTATATGAATGGAGCATGCATGTTTGCCTCTTCATTCACCTCTATGGGACAGCCAATGCATACTTATATGCATGCAGCTTCTCATCAGCAGTACTGTAGTGATGAATGGAATGACAGCACACATGCATGACCTGCTGCTCTATTCATATGAAGTATAAAGGGCCCCGGTTTTTGTGATCAGTGGGCGAGTCTATCAGTTGGACCCCACAATCAGTTACCCTCTATCCAGTAAATGCAGATTACTCGCAGTTATTGGAATACCCCTTTTGGGTGTGCTGTATTTTTGTAACATTCTCTGTAATGTATTAAATAGTTTCAATGTTTCTCTGACCGCATTCATACGTGCCATGCACCACTATTTGTTTACAGCCCTGCCTAGCGAAAGTGACATGCCATGTGGTTGACAGACAGGGAAAGATTGTGAAAGGATCATGTGCTATGTGTGTGTACATTAGTATTAATAGTAAAAATACATTTCTGTGTTCTTTAAGTTTTCATAGAATTTTAGAGAGTAATAGTGGAGCAGCCCTGTGTGGAATTTAGGAATATCCTGTTAGTTGCTTATTAATAACCGAAAGTAAGGTGTGTCTGTCAAGTATGCAAACACAGATAGTGAATCTGCCCTCAGCATGCAGCTGCTGCCCATTGTACCTGTACCATGTGTATGTCAATATGTCTGTAAAGCACTTCTGAATATGTTGGCGCTATACAAGTAAGAAAAATAAATAAATGGAGGGGCAGGGTAAGATTTTGCTACTTGCCTTTTGAGCTGCAGTGTGTGGCAGCCTTTTGTTGTCTAATCTGTTTGTATGTCTTATACAATGGACAGCCTGGCACGCGTTTTTGTTGCTTGCATTTTGCTCACTTCCTACACTGGCACAGGGCATGGTAGTGGTATGCAGTCAGGCCTGTGTGGGCCTCGGCTGTTATTTTGACTTCCAGAAATAGTCTAGCAGCTGCATTTGTACCCGGCTGTTCTGTCATGAAGGGGGGGCAATCTCTGTACTGGTCATGCTTGTTAGCAGGCTTTGCAGTGTGGCATTGTATCTTGTGCCCTGGTTGGATTTTACAGAAGCTAGTATTATAAAGGCTGTGAGTAGCTGAGGCCAGATAGATGGGCATTGCTGCTATAGTTCAGGTTAGCTTTCTCTGCATTCACTATAATATTGTGGTATTTTAGTGGTTATAGAGATAAAACTCCGCTCTTGTGTTTTCATTAAAAATATGGTAACTGTTCCAGGCTGTATCTAGAACAAATGGAATAATAGAACTCCATTATGGCATTTTACTACGCGCATGTGTGAAGCACGACATTGGTGGTAGGCTCTGAGCACTATAAGGGACATGCATGACACTCACACTTGTTATGCCTGAGCATCCCAGGGTGACAGGATTTTCTACAGCAGGTTTTTTTCTCCAAAAATCTGCATTTATAATTTTACTGAAAATGCCTTCAAACAGCGTTTCAATTGTGCTCCAGTGCATACAATGACTATTTTACCAAAAGATACAGTGAGCTTGTCCATATCTATGCTTTCCTTTTGTATGTTTTTGATGCATCGGTCTTCTCTGGTCTATGCTGTGTACTGCTCATAAGCTGTAGACTTGGAAACAAAGCACACAGATTTAGCAGGGGTGGACAAGTTTATGTAAATATTCAAGCCAGTTTGATTTTATTTGTGGCCAGGTATTGGGAACTTCCATATCAACCTAGACGTTATGGTGGCAATCCACTTTAGATAAATAAGACCTATGTGGGCTGACTAGCCTATTTTGCTAGGAGCAGCTGACCATCTAATGTGTATTGGGGTGTCTCCTCTCTCTCTCTCTCTCTCTCTCTAATGGCAGGTATAGGGCAAAGAAGGATTGGCATATCGGGCTGTGGAGAAATAGAGGAGTTGGAGTCAGTGATTTGGCCCTCAGAGTCCAGGGCCCGGTAGTGACTGCTACTTCTGCATCTGCATCCCTGGTCCTAGGTGTCTCTTCAAAGTGATTCTTCCAACTCTGGGAGATTGTGTAAGGTTTTGTTGCTAGATAGCACCCATGAAATATGTAGTCATGGTGAGTGTGCTGGAGGAGAAGCTACAGTACTCAGCAATTCTTGGCTCTGGCCAAAGATTAACCCCCTATTCTTTATAATGTCCATATGGGGTTGTTTATTTAGACTATAAGCAATCTCCTTTTTATTTCATACGTTAGATTGTTGTAATATTATTGACATCATCATTGTGCTTGTCATGCAATGCGATCATTAATTATATTATTAGTTATTGACTAATAGCGGATATAACTGTTAGGGAAGTCCTTGATGGCGTTGTTGTTCTGCTATTCTCGGCTTAATAGTTTGTGTCATTGCTTATATTGAATTACAGTATAGATTAAGTGAAATGCTTATTTTCTTCTATTTGACAGTAAAGGCCATGCCAGGTTAGAACTAAATGAGTCTCAAGTCGTCGTAGTTAGTGAATGTATTGTGTGCATAGTCTGTGTCCACCTGGATCTTAAATAGTAGCACTGAGACTACAGCAGTTTATTTTTCTATTGGTCCATGGTATACATTTACCTAGCTACAACTCCTAACATGCCGTGGCAACCTCATGCTCGAATTATTAACTTGATCTTGTCTCTGAAATGATAATAGATTAGATACAGAAACATGCCAAAGCTTAGTGGGGGTTTTTTTTTCTGCTTTGTTCTAAACTTTATAAATGCCCATATGATCCTGGTGTGTACTTCAGCTGGACCAATATGTCAAGCAGCTGAATGTTTAGGGCATAGTTCGGTAACAGCTGAAAAAGCAACTGTCTGACGGATTTGCCCCAGTCACTATTGTTGGCAGTGAAAATACCAATAAGAGTATGTCTGCCCAGGACAGATACGCTGCAGATATTCCACCAGAAAATTGCATGTAGAACACTCACTGTGTTTATCAGCCATCATTGTGGATGAGATTTTACCAAGAATTGATCCATACAGAAAACATTGACTTTGAGACTGAATCTCAATGCAGTAGATTTTGACTGTGGGTTATACTCCTTTCTATGAGCAGGGTCTGTAACCTTACTAATAATAAAAATGTTATTGTTCTAGCTGTTCGTTTGGTTTTTAGCTGCCCTGTAGTTTCGGGGAATGACTCTTTCTGGCAATTTTTTCCCCCCTGCTGTTTACATTCGACAGTGTGCACTTAACCTAATTCATCTGAATGGTTGCACGGAATTGTAGATGCCCTTCAGATATCAAGCAGAATCCATTGTCCTGGCTCTTGTACCGTGCTTATGAAGACCATTGACACAAAATATAGATGTAAACCTCATGAGGGATTCTCTTTCTGTTTATGGGATCCCCTAAAGATCTGCAGGTCCATATATTACCATAGTACTATTCTAGGAGTACATTTCTGATAATGGAGCTTCCCTTTTAGCTTTTACTATTGGTACGTGAAGCATAATGTTCTAGACCTCCCTGGTGCTGAGGACATTATAATACTCTGTACCAGTTTAACAAGTTACGGCAGTGATTTCCACAAAGCTGCATTTTGTCATGAACTTTTACCACACTGTCTCTTAAACTTTCACTCTCTGTAATCTTTCCCATTGATCTGGCCTTTATGCCAGGAAATTTGGCTACTCCACCTAGATCCTTCCTACCTGAGAGCTATGACTCATTATCAGCAACAAACTATGTCTTTAGTTCCTGAAAAAGTACACTTAACATGTGGAAAGTCCATCATGTATATGTATGGGGCTGTCCGGCTTACTGCGCCTTTTGTAGAGCGCTCTGTCTTTGGATAAATACTTTGCACCTTATTAATAGAGAATAAAGATTGGACATGGCTGTAAATTGATGCTGGGACAGGTCTCCTGCTCTGGTACCTCTGGCACTCCTGGGGAGAAATAGGGATGTTAGCCGCAGTGTGGGATGTGTTGGTGGCACACAGAGCAGTGGGGTTGCACAATTCTTGATCTCTGAACTCTTTTGGTTCAGTCTATGCAGCGATTTATCCTGTGCTTTATCAGAATGATCCCATCCTGGATCCTGTACAAGTCGTGTCTCAAATACCTTGCTGGCTGCATTCCTGGGCGACTTGTATCTGGGTGATCTTTTACACTGAGACTTTGTGATGACTAGTGGTTATAGTATATCCATTTTATTGCTACATGTTTGCCATACTTTAAATACTTGTTCTCGTAGTGAGTGTTTATTATATTTTAGTTATTGAGTAATAAATAAGTGATCATCTATAGAGCCTGGCATAAAATTTAGATATCTGAAATGTATAGAAAAGGGGCGGATTAAAACAAATTGTTGATCCTTTAAAATAGGGCTGAACTTATTGCAAACTGTTTAGTGTCAAATTACACAGGTGGCCATCACATTATAGATATAGTAACCTGACCTCTCTGTCCCAAAAAGGCACCAGAGGTTAGCACAAAATGGTTTACATCTCTTTTCAGCCATCCAAAATCTCTACAGTACGACCACCTTTACACTTTTATGGCCTTATTTAATGACATGCAAACATGGATCGCAATACCTTATAGGGCAGGGGTAGGCAACCTTTTTTGTTCGGTGTGCCGATTTTAATTAAAAAATCAAAGATGAGGTACTCGGAGTACCGGTCAATAATTGTAAGTCTGACGACCCCTAAACTAAAGTCATATACCACAAACCATAACACAGAAGTGCTGCCATGACATGCTTTAGGACACATGCGTTTACTGCTATTTCCTGAGACGCACCTGTATTTTCCCATTAGAAGCAATGAAAGTCCATGTGCAGCCCCCAATTAGTGGTAAATGTATGTGTCCAGGAGCCCCGTATGGCAGCATCCTTATGGTGAATACACACTATGTATCTGGATGCAGATATAGTCTTAGGCCACTGGAACTTTTACTTCAATGTAAAACTGCGTTCACGTGCATTTTTGCACAAAAAAAAATGCCTGTGTTTTCTGTGCAAAAATACATCCTTAATGCAGAAAACACATCGTTATATAGAATAATGTCCCATAGTGGCCCCTGCACAAGGTATTATATCCCATAACAGCCTCTGCACACGGGATTATGTCACATAGTGGCCCCTTCACACGGTATTATGTCATATAGTGGCCCCAGCACACGGTATTGTGTCCCGTAGCGGTCCCCGCACACGGTATTGTGTCCCGTAGCGGTCCCCGCACACGGTATTGTGTCCCGTAGCGGTCCCCGCACACGGTATTGTGTCCCGTAGCGGTCCCCGCACACGGTATTGTGTCCCGTAGCGGTCCCCGCACACGGTATTGTGTCCCGTAGCGGTCCCCGCACACGGTATTGTGTCCCGTAGCGGTCCCCGCACACGGTATTGTGTCCCGTAGCGGTCCCCGCACACGGTATTGTGTCCCGTAGCGGTCCCCGCACACGGTATTGTGTCCCGTAGCGGTCCCCGCACACGGTATTGTGTCCCGTAGCGGTCCCCGCACACGGTATTGTGTCCCGTAGCGGTCCCCGCACACGGTATTGTGTCCCGTAGCGGTCCCCGCACACGGTATTGTGTCCCGTAGCGGTCCCCGCACACGGTATTGTGTCCCGTAGCGGTCCCCGCACACGGTATTGTGTCCCGTAGCGGTCCCCGCACACGGTATTGTGTCCCGTAGCGGTCCCC
Organism: Leptodactylus fallax; assembly: GCA_947044405.1. NCBI lineage: Eukaryota > Metazoa > Chordata > Amphibia > Anura > Leptodactylidae > Leptodactylus > Leptodactylus fallax. The sequence continues at coordinate 152,674 of CAMRHE010000203.1, forward strand.
GCACACGGTATTGTGTCCCGTAGCGGTCCCCGCACACGGTATTGTGTCCCGTAGCGGTCCCCGCACACGGTATTGTGTCCCGTAGCGGTCCCCGCACACGGTATTGTGTCCCGTAGCGGTCCCCGCACACGGTATTGTGTCCCGTAGCGGTCCCCGCACACGGTATTGTGTCCCGTAGCGGTCCCCGCACACGGTATTGTGTCCCGTAGCGGTCCCCGCACACGGTATTGTGTCCCGTAGCGGTCCCCGCACACGGTATTGTGTCCCGTAGCGGTCCCCGCACACGGTATTGTGTCCCGTAGCGGTCCCCGCACACGGTATTGTGTCCCGTAGCGGTCCCCGCACACGGTATTGTGTCCCGTAGCGGTCCCCGCACACGGTATTGTGTCCCGTAGCGGTCCCCGCACACGGTATTGTGTCCCGTAGCGGTCCCCGCACACGGTATTGTGTCCCGTAGCGGTCCCCGCACACGGTATTGTGTCCCGTAGCGGTCCCCGCACACGGTATTGTGTCCCGTAGCGGTCCCCGCACACGGTATTGTGTCCCGTAGCGGTCCCCGCACACGGTATTGTGTCCCGTAGCGGTCCCCGCACACGGTATTGTGTCCCGTAGCGGTCCCCGCACACGGTATTGTGTCCCGTAGCGGTCCCCGCACACGGTATTGTGTCCCGTAGCGGTCCCCGCACACGGTATTGTGTCCCGTAGCGGTCCCCGCACACGGTATTGTGTCCCGTAGCGGTCCCCGCACACGGTATTAGGTCCCATAGCTCTATTCAGACCCCCAAGTATAATAAGTGCAGGACCAAGAGAGGTGACAAACATAAAAAAAACAATGCCACCTTTTTCTGCGCTCCGCTGCTGCTCTGTTCTCTTCAGCGCTTCTGCCTGACGTCAGCGACCGCTGATTGGGTCTCTGGGGTCACGTTGCGTCATTATGCATAATGTCGCCGGACGTGACCCCTGAGGCCCTGTCAGCTGTCAGATGCGCCTGCAGATCGCACAGCTGTCGCGTAGCGCAAGGAAGATGAGTATCATTGTTTTTTATGTTTCATCACTTCTCCTAAGTCTCCGCTTATTATACTTGGGGGGTCTGAAGAGACTCCACAGTATGATAATAGCAGTTTTGTTTCGGCCATGTTTGGTCCACTCTTGGCACGCGTGCCGGGGGTTGCCGACCCCTGTTATAGGGTGTGACAATATGCGTAAAGATTTGTATTATACGCTCTTCCCTTCCTCCTTATTTTATTGCATAAATCTACCCCAGCTCATATCTTTGGACATCCAAAGATATGAGTTTTGCATATCTTTGGATGTCCAACAGACTTATGACTGGTGTATGAAATGGCAGTAAGTCTGCCTTAGTGTGTTTCCAGGTAAATCTTGGGGAATAGCTCACAAGGCCCTGATCATTTCAGTGTATGGGGCCCAGAAATAACAGGTAGTGGCCCTGCCTATTTGTATACAGTGTTTTGGTTTTTTTCTAGCTGTAGATCAGAAAAACTGTTATCAACATCTCTTTTGGAACTACAGTGCCTATGTATTGAAGATATTCTGTATATATAGATATACATACCTTACATGTACCTAAGTGCATCTAGTTATGGGTACAGTAGTTGTAAAGCTTAGAGGCCTTCTCCTCATAGCAGAAAGAAATATTTGGCAGGACCTCTAGTTCTCTCTTGGTCTCTTAACAGGAGACATGTATAAGTCTGTAATGTGACATTCAGTAAATTCCATATTATCCAAACCAAGTCGTCTTCTGCCTGTTGCTTAACACTAGTATGGTGGGAGAGTATGGGATGATTCAGTCTTCAGCCTTACATGGGGGCTATATTCCTATCCTTCTATAGCGCCTCATCGGCTGCTGTAATGTGGTTCTTATCTGATCAAACGGTACAGCAGCGTATGAAGTAAAACACGTGGCTGTGTCACAGATGTGGGGTCTGGTCTTCTTCACACTTAAAATGAGTTCCTAGAATACCATTTGAGCAGCTCTTCAAATTGAGGGTGAGAGGTGTTTGTTATATAGGGTGCAGCATGCCAAAGTTCATCTGTTCAGCTGACACTTGAGGAAAGTCTGTTCATTGCTCTGTGCACAATAAGCTGATGATGGAGCTGAAACTGACCCCCTTTCTGCACTGATACTGTCCTCGGGAGACGCTCACCTGATTGGGTGCTTGTAAAGAGAAATGTACTAATTCAGACTCTTTGCAAAGCAGAAGCAAATAGGTTTTATTATTTGTTTCACATGGAAATTCAGCAGTGCCATCGCTGCAAAATCTGCCTGAATTGGGGTGGCATAAATTGACATGCTTGAAAGCCTGCTACTGTACATCACAGCAGGTTAGCTGCCAGTAACTCCATCAGTGGCTAATGTGCTGCTGAAACCTTGTGTGAATATAGCCTTAAGGTGGCCATACATTTTAGATGGTTATCACTGAACAATCATTCAGCCAACAACTATTTCTTCCAACCCACCCAATAAAAATACATACATAGGAGACAACTACATCTGAACACTTCTCTCCCATGAGAACCAAGCATTGAGTATGTTGAAATCCAGCTTGGTCAGTCCTTCTTTTACACCATTGTCTTCCATCAGGGGAGACTTAGAACATCCATATATTGTACATTAGACAGTCCACAGGCTTGGCGGATGTTTATATAATGTATATGGCCACCTTTAGACTACTGTAGAAGACAATATCATTTTTGTGGTGGCCAGGCAATATGAGCGTTCAGACCTCAATATAAAACAGCTGAAAAAAGTCACAACCCCAGCAGACATTGGTCTCTGACTTCTGGATAGGTCCCAGTTAGGAAACCAATGTACTTTTTACTTTATGGATCCACTAAGGGTACAGGTGGCTGAAACCCTTCCCATCTGTGTTACCCTTAAGATTTTATAGGCAACTACCTGCCTAGTTGTGTAGCCATTTGCCACCACAAGTGGTCTTACCCCCGAAGAACGTTTATTTTTTTTAAACTTTAAAAATGGGAGTTTATACAAGTCTATAGAGCTATCTGCTTATGTTCCAAGCTCATGAACTTCCCTTACACACCTGCGTCATTGAACTGTTTGTGAAGTTGCTGGGTGTGCACTGTTAACTTCTGAATGAAATATCTCTTTTTTTTTTTTTTTCCTGAGGTGCAGAGGCTTCTTACAAACTTTAGGTGGTGCTAAGTGTTTGCCACTGAAAAAAAAAAAAAAAGAGCTTGGGAACATAGACTTAGAGTAATGCTCTGCCAAGTGTCCTAGTCATCTACTTAGCTGCATTTCAGGACGGTCTTTTACAAAGCTGTTATAGTGCCCATTTGTGTTGTCACCCATTGCTACTGTGCCATTCAATGTTTTCCTCCAGTTGCCCCTATAAATGTGATATTGGTGGAAACAGTCTGTCAACAAGTATCTATTGTCTATAGGACAAAACTGTCCTCTAAGGCTAGTCTTACACATCAACTAAAGGGATTATCCATATTTCAAAATTAATGGCAAATCCTAAAAAGATTTACATACTGGACGCTGCACTGCACATATTATTGCTAGTGGCATTATGGGCACTGCAGCTGTGTCCCATTCAAGTCTGTTGGACTTCATTGCTGTATCCCCAACAAACATCTATTACTTTACTATGAAGGCTCCTAGGAATGAGCTTGTGCTATATGGACCATCTCTTTCAGGGTATGTTCATATTGAGGAATTTGGAGATCATTTTGATGCGCATTCCGATCAGCTTCATATTTTGCCTGAAATTAGCCTCATTCCTTTCAAAGGAGGGGGCAGATGATAATTTTTACAAAAATTTTTCTCCTCTAGCTGATACTTTTTCTGCTAGTTGAAGAAAAAAAAAAAGTGTCATGCCTGATCTTCATGCGGATTCAGCCTGAAAACTTCCATTGAAGTTCATGGGAGGTGAAAAAATACTGCCTGGCCAGCAGGAAATTGCTAATTCTACAGCAGATTTGGTTAAGCGGAAGAATTCTGCTTCTGAATTCTTCAAATTCCACTATGTGACCCTGGTGTAAGTCACCTTTGACATACCAGTAAGTCTGTAGTCACACTGGCAAACATTAGGAAATTTCTCCTGTTTGTGTCTATCTCACAGCCTTTATGGCTCCAATAGTGGCTCTGGTTAGGAAGTGGAAACCAGTGTGCTTTAATGTTATAAGTGATAAGTTTAGCCAGACTGTGAAACAGGAATTATAATCTTTCCAGTTGTGAGAATCTACAAGAAGCAGCAGTGGCCATCTTGCCGTTTGTCACTGTGTTCATAGAAATTTTCATTGAAATGAAGGGGCAGATCTGTGAAGGAAAACCTTTTTCCACACTGTCACTTAACCTTTGTGTCTGGTCCATTCAGCTGCAGGTATCTTGGCAGAATGCGGAAGGTGAGTGCAACAATTGCATGAGATTTCTTAGTGTTGCTATGGTGGCAGCTGCCATATGCTGAATGTTGTGTGCTGCATGATACAGACCTGTCATTTTCCTGCTCCTATATTATTCATAAGATACTGCCATGTTTGAATACAGTATTTATATTGCCATCTCAATTAAGTTTATTAAAGGGGATATACCACCGTAGAAATCTCTTCCAAACCACTTCTATGTTGTTATAGGGATGGTTAGCATAATAATAGTAATAAAAATAGTGCCAACATATTCCGTAGAATAACCATTTTGGGTTAAAGTGCAATCTTGTTGCCAAGAAAGCCAATTTTTAATCTGTATGTAAATGAGCTGTTTGGTCCACCCAAGCTGTGACCCCCTCATATCCCCCCCCACCCTTCCCCGTGTGCCTGAACACCTGCTTTTGTCTGTAATCAGTGTACCTCAAGACCTATCAATACCTGCTTAGGGGGATGGTGACCATAGGCAAAAACTGGTGCTCTGGAAGACCCAGTCATACCCCAGTGCACTAAATGGTTCATTTGCATTCAGATTAAATGCCATAAAAAAAAAAAACAATAGAAATTATACTCAGCTGACCCTTCCCTGCTGGTCTCTACTTCCTGGTCCCTCTCAGCCAATCACTGGTTGAGACAGGTCATCACACTATCATATGTACATTAATTCCCCCAGGAAACTACGTTTTGGGCTCCCAGGAGACAATTGTCTCGTATGAACGTTACAACTAACATTTCAAATAGTGTGAATTGCCATGATATTATACAATTCTTAATACATGCAAGACAAACAACTCGCTGCCTGACCTTATGCTAAATGCAAAGTGGATAGCCTGTGCAGTGAGCTAGGCCCTAGGCAAGGTTCTAGTGCTTGTGTTTGATTTGCCTAAGCTATAAGGTTATTCTGTTTTTACAGTCTACTCTGTACATTACATATAACCCCAATACCTCATTTTCCAGACCAAAAACTGGATAGATTGGAAAAATATTGTTTACAAATTTTGTATACAATATACTGGGTGTTTTTGCTATGTATTTTTTTTTTCTCACATGGTAGATTTTTATTTATTTCTTTGTGGCATATATTTAACTGCCTTAAATTGTTGGGTTTTCCATGTGGATTTCTAACTGCAACATGTAAGTACCTCTTTTGAGACTTGGGTCCCCTGGCCTTTTGATATGGTGACAGGTGTAACCCTTGTCAGCTGTGCTTTGAGAACAGAAAATATTACACCCTTGTGCGTAGTATATAAAATGACTTACTGACTAGCTGTACTCGCATGTATTTCATGTAAAGCTAGTCTATCACGTAGGAAGGAAGAATATATACATTCCGCAGGGCCAAATGTAAACTGACTTCTGGACATAGCATTAGTGCTTGTTGAACATTACATTCCAAAACCATAGGCAGTAATTCAGAGTTTGTCCTTTGCTGCTATTCTGGGAAGGCTTTCCACTAGAAATTAGACCACGGCTTCAGTGGTTCAGTATTATTCAGCTGGAAGAACATTAGCTAGGCTTACAGTTATTGTTTCTGTTCAAGCCAAAGATGTACAGCCATGGAGTCAAGATTCTGTGCAAACCATTTTTTTTTACATAATTATGGCGGCCATCTGTGGTGGTCAGGATTACTGAAATGGTTCTACTCTGCTGATGCAACTCCCATAGAAGTGAATGGGATAAACAGAAACAGAATGGAAACAGTTGTCTTTCCATTTTAAACCATTTTTAGCATTCGGATGAATGCTAAACATGTGATGTGAATGATTCAACAGTGGTTGGACAATATGACCAGACGCTGTGCATTTTTAGTTTGCTTTAGTTTAACAGCTATGGCTTTATCGGGCTATCAGTGTGGCTTTTCATAATCCAGTCAAGTTTTGTAAAACATTTTTATAAGTTTTATACACATTTTTCATAAAGACCATAATAAACAGTTACATAGTCAATGCAGGCACATAGTACATCGTACAACCAGATATAGGGGAGACATATCAAACAGTACATGTATTCCCTGAGTCATAGCTATAGACAACCTGTAGGGCAGTACTATATTTCACTGGGTGGTGATAGTAAGTTGTACTCTCGTGGGGCTCGGACCCAACTGCTTCTAACCAACCAGACGTAGTGGAATTACAGTGACGGATACATAGTCCATACGTTTTTAGAGGCGTATATAGCCCGGATGCCTGAGAAGAGAGAAGTTATAAGTTTGTAGCATGGAGTAGTATGGAAATGTGGGTGGCATCAGGTACTGTGTGGAGAGTCACACCACATTCCCCATACTTGTTCAGCCTTGGTTGGGCAACCCTTGTGTTTATAAACCAAGCAAGAAACAGAGTATTTTTCTTTATTTTTAATTTTTGGGCTTCTAGATTTTATTTATAAAAAAAAAAAAAAAAAAAAGAGGAGAATTCTGTACAAAATCGTATACTTGCCAGTTTATTTAGCAATCATATAGTGTTACCTTAAGGCTGAGGCCATGCGTTGCAGAAAAGCTGTGTTTTTGGAGGCTTTGGCTCAAAAAAACTGCAACAAAAAATGCAGCTTTTCTGCAGTGTGATAGCCTAAAATAGACTTTTTATCTGTGCTTGTCATTGTCTACTGTTTGAGAGGTTGTCCGGCAGGATAAAGAGAGCCGGTGTACTTTTCTAAAACATTTTATCCCCCGGGGCATTAAGTTGCCTGATGAAGATTCCTGGTTGTAATCGAAACATATTGCCAGATGTTTATTATAAAAAGAGCTGCACAAAGCTATATATAGCCGTGTTAGTCATTTTGATGATCTTCTTGGGAAATTGACATTTTCACCTATGTACCAGTAATGCTCTGCTCCCTTGGATGAGAGATTCTCTGTTCTCATATCTTGCAACTTATTCAGAGCCACAGTGAAAACCATCTCTATCTTCTGAGCATCCAACATTCGGCAGATGAATTAAACCTCTGCCAGAAACTTACTTCACACAGGTTTAAGGCCTATCTGCTGGAAATTTACAACAGGCGGACCTTAAAGCAACACTAGTATAATGATAGAGACTGGGAAATCCATCAGGACCGGCCCTCTAGAGGTTGTTGGCAATGACAGACTGTCAGCTATCTTTATAGTGGAAGAGTGAAGAAATCAGGCGATACCTTTTAGAGGCTAACTGAGTATATTTATAAGTAAGCTTTCAGGAGTACTCGCTCCCTTCATCAGACATGGTGTGATACAAGAACTGAAAATTAACAGATTTTTATACACATGGTTTTCAAAGCATTTTAGAGTCCTTAAAAAAAATTGCAATCTAAGTAGAGAAGTTATTTACAACAGGTCAAAAAAACAGTCTGGAAACTTGTGGTGCGTGACGGAGGGATCAGTAATTCTTGCTGTTATCTGTTTGCTATCAGGAGGTGATTTGTGTCCCTCACAGGTCATACATAGTTTGATTTGAAGCTGGCATGAATATTGAGTTCAGTTCATGGTTCAAACATAGTGTGACATGAAGCTGGCATGAATATTAAGTCCAAATTGCAGAGTTTGAAATTTTTGCATAAATTTGTACTCCATTTCTTTCCTTTTCTCCTGTGTCTTAAAATGTCCCATTAAAACCACAACCCGCAAATCTTCAATAGAGTGGTTTTCTCCGGAGAAATGTGCGGCCACTGGGAGATCTGTTCTGCTGTTATTAATGGTGGATCTGTGTGAGTTCATTCGTTGACTGAGTCTCTGCCCTGTTTCCCCCACATAGAGGCCTGTGGTGGGACATTGCACACACATTATGAGGTACACCACATTGGAAGACCTGCAGGAAAATGTCCCCCTAATTCTGTGCACCTGTTGTGACTGTGGGATAGGTACACTGTCAGCGGTGTGGATGTGCTTGCAGGTCATGCACCTTTTATGTAGGCAAGGTGAGGTGCCATTTTACCTTGCCACAACCATTTTACCTTTGGAGAGGATCTATATCTACAGCGAATGGGAACTTCAGTGGGGACCAGATGTGCACCCCAATATGCAAATCTCTTTATGGCAGAAATGGAAGGAACATATTTATCAACATGCGCCACCAAACCTATGATTTACCTTCGTTATATCGATGATATCCTTGTCATCTGGACTGCAGGTGAGGAGGCCCTACTTCAATTCCATAATGACTTCAATGACTTTCACCCTACCATCAACCTTAAACTTAGCTATTCAGGGAGTGAAATTCACTTTCTGGATACCACAATATACATTAAAGACCACCGGCTACTCACATCAATATACCACAAACCCACAGACAGAACGGCCTACCTGAGAAACGACAGCTTCCACCCCAAGCACACAAGACAATCTATTATTTACAGCCAGGTTATACGATACAATCGTATTTGCTCCGACAAAACAGACCTGGACAAGCACCTCCTGGATCTGAGGATGAAATTTCTCAGATTGGGATACAAACCAAAAGTGACAGACAACCAATTAAACAAAGCAGCAGCCATTAACAGAGACAGTCTGCTCACATATAGAGAGACCCAGAAAGATGCCCGAGTGCCCCTAGTTGTCACCTACAACCCACAGCTGGAGATCCTACGAAGGATTGCCAAGGAGCTCCAACCTGTGCTACATAGGGACAACAGACTCAAGGACATATTTCCAGTCCCCCCTCTCCTCTCCTTTCGACAACCACCAAACCTGAGGCGCATTATCGTCCGGAGTGCCCTGAAGGCCCCAACTGAAAATGGCACCTCACCTTGCCTACATAAAAGGTGCATGACCTGCAAGCACATCCACACCGCTGACAGTGTACCTATCCCACAGTCACAACAGGTGCACAGAATTAGGGGGACATTTTCCTGCAGGTCTTCCAATGTGGTGTACCTCATAATGTGTGTGCAATGTCCCACCACAGGCCTCTATGTGGGGGAAACAGGGCAGAGACTCAGTCAACGAATGAACTCACACAGATCCAACATTAATAACAGCAGAACCGATCTCCCAGTGACCGCACATTTCTCCGGAGAAAACCACTCTATTGAAGATTTGCGGGTTGTGGTTTTAATGGGACATTTTAAGACACAGGAGAAAAGGAAAGAAATGGAGTACAAATTTATGCAAAAATTTCAAACTCTGCAATATGGACTTAATATTCATGCCAGCTTCATGTCACACTATGTTTGAACCATGAACTGAACTCAATATTCATGCCAGCTTCAAATCAAACTATGTATGACCTGTGAGGGACACAAATCACCTCCTGATAGCAAACAGATAACAGCAAGAATTACTGATCCCTCCGTCACGCACCACAAGTTTCCAGACTGTTTTTTTGACCTGTTGTAAATAACTTCTCTACTTAGATTGCAATTTTTTTTTAAGGACTCTAAAATGCTTTGAAAACCATGTGTATAAAAATCTGTTAATTTTCAGTTCTTGTATCACACCATGTCTGATGAAGGGAGCGAGTACTCCTGAAAGCTTACTTATAAATATACTCAGTTAGCCTCTAAAAGGTATCGCCTGATTTCTTCACTCTTCCACTACTTTCAATGGCTAACACGGTACAACATCATACAGCTATCTTTATAATCTTAAAACTTCCAGTTCTGCAGAGTGTAGATAAATACTGTAACAATCGGCATTGTATACATTCCTAATGAACATAATCTATCGTACGCCCAAATGCAGTATTCATCAGACTGTATAACTTTAATAAGATAATGTATAAGTTTATCTATACATAAAAAGCAGAAGAGCACATTATAAAACATGAGGTTCTCGCAAGTCTTCCTTCCTGAGTACAAACTGTGTCCAAATTCTGAATCTCACCAACACCCCTGCCCGGCAGGTCGCACGAGTCAGAGTGGAGTACAAGCTGTACGTCACTGCAGTCCCAAGTTCATGAGGTGAGCAGTAAATGTTGGAAATACTTGCTTAGGGCGATGGATGTTCCAGAGAGGCTGGGGGCGCAGAAAATCTTTCACATACTGTCAGCTCAGCTTGTGACAACAAAACCAGAAGGGGTCACATCCTGTTCCATGAAAATGTGTGTATTTTGACTGAGACAGGTGTATGCGCAGTACCCACCCACACACACCTATGAGCTGTGGCTTAAGATATCTTGTCCGGCCAACCAGTCCCTTTTATTAGTGACGAGGGGCAAGGTCTGTGAAACTGGCATCTGCAGATAGGTCCCTCTTCTTTCTGGAGCAGAAGCTGCTTTTTTTTTCTTTTCCTTTTGAAGGAGAGCTAATTTGCATACCTTTTTTCCATTGTGCACTGCTTGAGAATAAATCTCCAGTACCCCAAGGTACAAAGTAAAATTAAAAAGGTAAATTTGGCTTGTTCCGAGCACACGTTGCTTCTGTGAGTGCAACCCAGAGTTCAGCTATGTAAGTAAATACAGGAAGAGGGAAAGACTGTTACTGTAGGTACTTATTGTAGTGGTGCCTGAGGTGGAGTAGGGTTGTAATCCTGTTATTGGTGTCTTGAAGCAGTGTCTTTCTTGCTGGCGTTCCCCAAGCTGGAATTTGCATTTCGTCATCTCACACCCAGGCTTTTTTTTTTTTTTTTTTTGAGAGCAGTAGGCTAACAGTGTGTCAGGAATGCTTGCAATGCCAAGGGCCCTCTTAGCAGTGTGACTGTGATTAGCACCCTTGTGGTATTTTAGGAGACTACCCTCTGAACACATGGATTGCTCAGTGCTGAAGCATTTTTTTTTGCATTTCATCACAAATACTCGGGGAGTGGAACTTTCCTAACCATAAAATGATAAGTTATTGGGTAAACTCGACTCCTCTCTGCCCTTCCCTGTGTTAGAGGAATGTGGAATTTCAGATGTTTGTTTGAAAAAGGGCACAGCCTATGAGTGATATTTTTGGATCTGGCACCCATTCCTTCCTATGGAGCTAGAATAGACTTGTTTCAAAAATATAACCTTCTGCTGTATGAATATACTGTACAATATGGGGGTGGAGGTTATATTTGAGATGTGCACTTTAAAATACCAGGTCAACTGCTTTGAAAACAAAAGAAAAACACAAGACTATTAAAACATTTATTTTATTTTATTTTTTTATTTAAAAGGACTGTTCCATGAGCATGACTGATCTCCTTTCCAACATGATAGGGACTGTGTCTGATGGGTAGGGGGCTAACCATTGGAGCACTGATTGTGAGAATGGGAATCCTGAGTCCCCCTCTTTGAATGGAGCTGTGGTTACACGTGTGCGGCTGTTCAATTCAATCTCTATGGGACAGCTGAAGATAGTCAAGTACTGTTGTATCTTCAGCAATTCCCTAGAACTAAATGGAGCAGCAGTGGACAGGCACGACTGCCGACCCATTCGAGCAGCGGGACTTTGCATCCCTGTTCTCATGATCGGTGGGTGGTGCCAGCAGTGAGATCCCCACTGATCAGACACTTTTGTGGTACAACATGGGTAATATGTGAATAATTGCTTCTGCATAAGCTGATGGCACACTTCTACATGTGAATACAGTCTTAGAGGGGTTGTTTATGAGATAATAAATTGACAAAGGACTATTTTAATATATTAAAAATACAAAAAAAAACAATACTCAACGATACTCTGGCGCTCTATTCCCAGGTCTCTGCTGTGCTCTACATCCTATTCCCTTTTAAGTGTCAAGGTTAGAAGTCATGTTGTGGGAGATTAGGAAACCTGATGAATAAATATAAGCCTAAAATATCCATTTCAGATTTCCATCTGCTAGTGTGTGAAAGGGCCTTACTATGTTTTCTTCATGCTTGGTATCTATAAGCATACATGATCAGAACTGAAGCGTGGGACTAAATGAAAAGAAATGGCAGCATTCAGTGAATGACCGCAGAATGTTTTTCTGTATGACAGTGTCTCTCTGGTATTCATAGTCACCCCCTCATTTTGCGACTCTATTTTGTTCCCTTTAAGTTGACTTTGTCTTTATGTTTTGTTTGTATTTGCATTGTGCAGAGGTCATGGATGTCAGATTGTGGCTGGCTGAACATCCATCTAACAAAGCCTATTACTTTAAGTCATTATACAGCTCCCAAGTGTCAATTTAATAATTAATTTGGTTTTCCCTAAGTATTTCTTTTAACTAGAATGAGAGAGCCTCTGAATAATTCAACTCCTCTTACAGCTAACACACAAGTGTATATACCCTATATATGGTCTGTTTCACTTCTTTTTTTCTAATTAGAGAGTATGGTTCATACATTAAAGGGAGTTGATGCATTTTCCAACTTTTTAATGGCAGAAGTCTTTGTGCGTAGATTTTAGCAGCTTTATTAATTTCAGGGTTTATGCCCCTGACCATATTATGGGGCTGTACATCTGCGGAGTTATGATTCCAGCATCCATGGATGTCTCTTCAGCCATACTGTGACTTGATTTGATATACAGGTGTACAGAGAAGTATTTTTCTCTAATACTTTATTGTATGGATGCATTATATAGTAGCACATCTAGCTATGACTTTGTAGTATTCAGCCATGAGACTCTGTGTGCTTTCTTGCAACCTCTGTACACTTAGATGGCCTTACACGTGACTTATCTGTTGGCTGAACACTCATTTTCCAAAGCGATCTCAGTCGATTCCCTGTATACACTTGTACGCTTGGCTCTGCTCAGTGTACATGTGTTCTCAGTAAGGATATTTCAGGCAGCAGCTTATTTATCTGAGATCAAAAGATTCTGACAACTGCCTGATCCTTATCTTCACCTGCTGTCAGAGAAGAGATGGGAGACCCCTATACCAGGGCTGTGGAGTCGGTACGCCAAAGCCCCGACTCCGACTCCTCAATTTCCCCTGACTCCGACTCCGACTCCACGACTCCGACTCCACAGCCCTGGACTGCTAAACCTTATAGGTTCACTCAGAACTCAGTCCCATCATTATATGAGGAATAGAACAGACCTTTACAGGACATTTCATCATTTTCAACATCTCATCATTTTCCCAAATTCTTATGAAAATATATTCAGCACATACTGCATTGTACTACTAACTGTACCAATTTATTATATATTTTGGGAGTCGGAGTCGGTCCATTTTATACCGACTCCGACTCCACCAAAATAGGCACCGACTCCGACCACGACTCCGACTCCACAGCCCTGCCCTATACACAACAGGTAGTCAGCTGCTCCTGGTGAATTCTCCATGTTTTGCCTACATACATGTAATGTGTACGGCCTGCTCCATGCTCTTTAAAATGCCTATACTTCCTGCCTCTAGGGAATCTGTACCCACAAGACTGCATATTAGATGGAAGCAAATCTATGAAACCCTATTAAGTGATGAGGTAGTATTGCAGTTGCCCCGCTACCTTTCCTGTCAGTGTTATTGGAAGTATGCTAAACATCAAGACTGGGTGAAGGCCTCTTTTCCATACTTTTGGATAATAATAATAGTCCTTTAATAGTCCCACAATGGGGAAATTCAGTACTCGGATACTACCGAGTAGTTGTAGTTCAGTTACATGTTTTGCCCTAAGTGTCCTCAAGCCTTTCCCAATGCCAATGTTTCCTTTCAGTAAAGGGTGGCATCTTCTCTTAGGGATCTGCTGGTTAAAGCTTCCATATAACAATGAGGCTGTAAATCTGTAGGGCATACATGGAGCTCTACTCAGTTTCCATTTACCATGCTTATTATTGGACTGAGCTTGTGCATGGTTTTTAGTTGCTAACCCATTTTTAATCAGGGAGATTGTTCTTTGTGCTTATTAAGAATAAGAAAACAGCTGCATCATTTATACAGAAATAGCCCGAGTCTTATTATAGACTATAGAACACAATACACAAACCTGAAGACAGCCAGGCCTTTATATATGATGATAGACTATCTGGATCACTTCCATAGTGTGGAAATGTGCAGATTATATTACCTTACAGAGAGGTCAGGTAACCAGTGGACCTATACTTATTGCTGCTATTTAAGACTTCACCTGACGTGTCCATAAGCCCTCATTCTTTAGCCTGTTTCAGCCTTTGTAGAAAGCATTTGTTGTTTGAGATTTATACTGGTGTAGCCCTATTTGGGGGGGGTATGAGTATTATCCCTCCCGCAACAGTCTCTGGCGCTGACCTGTGTGTATAATGGGACCTGAAGCCTTCGCTGAAGGGAAGAGTGGGAACATATATGAAATATATCAGTGCCTCCACCCAGGATAGAGCCTCTGTATTACAGGGAGGATCTCTTCCTGGGACTTACCCATGAAGTACAGTTAGTAGCCTTAACAAGGATCACTGTACTAATCTCACAGTCTGAAGAATACATACAGATACCACATAAGGTTATAACAGTAGCTTTATAAGAATCAACAGGGTAATAATACATACATACAATATACTCAGAACACAGCAGTACTACAACAACCAGCAAGTCCTCAACCGTCTTAGGTTATATACCCGGGTATATATATAGATATATAGCAAGAGTCCAGTGCACAATACCTCCAGGCAACAGAAGAGATGCAGGGGCCCCTGTGGATGACTGTGGATCCTCGGATTCTTCCAGGAGATGACAGACAGCCGATCAGGAGATGATGATGATGGTGAGATTCTTCACAGGCAGCAAACAGGGCGACGGTGACGGCAGTACATGCAGGCCTGACTACCCTAACACTGAGTCCTTAACCTGCCAGCTAAACTACTAGTGCCACCGGGCCTCTAACTAGCTAGTTGGCCTTCGGAAGCCTAACCTATCACTGCCCTGAACTATATATATATTGATCCCTAACTACGGTTACTAGCTAGGTCCTGTGAGTATATAGGGGGTAACACATACCTAAGTATATACTGTGAAGTAAAGAGGAACAAGTGGCTCTTAGACTCCCCCAGACATAACATGTCTGTCTCAGCAGCTCTGCTCACATCTCTCCCCCCAGCAGCTCTACCTCACATGTGTCTGACTCACTGTATTTACAAAACAAAACTTGCACTAAATGCCTGGGGTCTCCGAAGCCAAACTGCAGGGGCAAAGAAGCCAGATACATTATATACTAGTAGAAATGGCAGTTCCCTACACTGGGTTGGATTTTTATTTATTTATTTTACTTAGCGCATTAGAAATATTGTCATCACTCACTTTCCCAAATGGGGTTAACAATCTGGCTATATATATATAGTATATAAATATGTTATACATTTTGGAAGCAATTAAGTAATATTACATATGTGTTTTTTTGCAACCACTTGTAATATGTCCTGAAGTGTGTATTACTGAGCATGGACACTAACTTCGCAGCGCCATACACTCCACGCTGTGATGTACTGTATATCCTGACATCTCTGTCATAACCAGAAGTAGCTCTTGTATAGGATTAGACCAGATGAGCTAGCCATTGCTTCTTATACACAGCAAGGATCTTTGGATAGCCATAACCCTGTCACCACTTCACCAGTTGTCCTTCGTGGACCAATTTTTGTAGATACTAAATGTTGTATACCAGGAAGACTGCACAAGACCTGCCATTACAATTTGGCTCTTGTCAGAGTTACTCAGATTCTTCCTCCTGCCCATTTTTCCTGCTTCTAACACATCAGCTTAGAAAACTGACAGATCCCTTGCTATCTCGTACATGCCAGCGCATCACAGGTACTATTGTAGCATAATGTCTACATGTTGTGGCCGGGGTTTTCCAAGCATGTTAACTAGCTGTGTTATTTGGCTGGTAATACTGAAGTTTTACCTGTGCAACCATAACGCCATTAAAAAGCATGTTGTTAGCCTCACTTATTTTATAGGTATTATATTATAGGTATACACAATTATATTATATTTTATAGGTATTATCCTGCAATATTACTAGCAGGATGGTTAACACTGCAAGCTCTTCATTCCTGACTGATACTTATGCATTGGTTAAAATGCTAAAATCTACATCAGAAATTGTAGCATTACCTTTAACCTGTTGTAAGAAAACAGCTTTGGGTAACAGTAAACTCCTCCCTCCTATTTATGAAAGGTGCAAAAATTGTGGCATGTGCATAACAAGCCATTAGAGAGTCTCTATGGACTCCCTACATAACAACTGCATGTGGAATGCAGCGGGCTGACTTCTGCTGCTGCGGATTGTGAGTTGTACCAACTTGCCCTCTATACACAAGGGTCCGCTTATTGGTCTTCAATCTGTTCATTGTTCTGGAGACTGTTGTTTTCTGCAAATTAATTAGTTGTCTTTTTAAGATATACTGTGTATGGCTGGATGTGTTTAGGCTGAGGAGAGCGGTATTATATCGACCCGTGTGCTCAAGTTATTATAATATCATCTAATTGTCAGACTCATGGAGGAGTGCTGGTGTCACTTCATGTAGGTCCCATGAGCTCCTGGAATTGTATACACGTGTGTGTGTGTGTGTGTGTATATATATATATATATATATATATTATTATATGTACAGATCAAAGTGGCAGCACTCCAAAAAAATGTGTATATCCAGTGTGTTTATTTCAAGGCGATGTTTCGGTTCTCACCTAGAACCTTTCACAATGTTTATTGGGAAGGAGCCGCCTCCCTTGGACTTGCACCCACTCTGTCTTTTGCTGTGCTGCCTTGAATGAATGAATGAATGAATATATATATTTATATATATATATATATATATATATATTATCTTGTAAGAGACAAATGATGTTACACATTAATTGAAAAACCCTACACACATTTATCAGACATGTTCTGGTTAATAGCTGAGCATCGGCCTCATGTACACATCCTTGTTTGTCTTCAGTATTCTTTCTGTTTTTACGGATAGAACATGGACTGATTCAAGTCTATGAAGAGAATGCACACATCTGTTTTTTTTGTTTTTTTTTAACGCGTCCAAACGATTTTTTTATTATATAGAGCATGTCCTATTCTTGACCGTTTTTTACTCTAGACTTTGGCCATTGACGTTCACAGGATCAATGACTGCCTTTCATAGATGCACAGATTCATGAAAAACTGATAAAATCCAGATGATAAAAATGGATGCTTGGATCTGTTTTTCATGGATGAAATACTGAAGCAGAGGTGCCAGTGGCCTTATAGAGTTTGAATGGAGGGGTAGCATGTGTATGAGGATTAATGGGGGGTACTCAGGACCTGTTTCTAGTGACCTGTGAGGATCCCAGGGACAGGTATCCCCACCGATCACATATTTATTACTACTTATACTGCAGATAAGTGATGGAAGTAATTGGTTGAGCCCCCACATGTCTATGTTAAGGCTGGGTTTACACATTGCTTTTTCCACAAAAACACGTGTGTTTGGGAAATTCTTTCATTTTTACCATAAAGTAAAGCACTTGGCTATCTCCAGCTCTTCCACTGAAGTCAGTGGGAGTGCGTTCCGTCCATTCACCAAGCAACACACCTACATTCGGCCTGGGATCAGTGGAGTTTGTGTTTGGGTTGATCAGGTATTTATCCTTTATTGTATAGGTAGAGAATAAATTATTTTCATGATATAACCCCTTTAACATGGACCCATAGACGCCCATTTTACTGACAGCCTAAAAAAGCTTTGATTTGGGTGATACTCGTTTCTGTGTTTTTTACTGAATGGAATAGAGTAGCAGACTGCATTATTCCATACAGTGGCATCCAGGTAGAAAAAACATACGTTGTTTTACTACCATTCAGGGGCAGTCATTTTGTGTGTCTGTTTAATGTATGCTTCAGTAGTTTTGTCAGCACCGATGTTAAATGGACGTCCGGAGCACAACATGAAAGCCTTATACATTGCTCATTCAAGTCAGTACAGGAGGGAGAGGTGCTCTGCACAAATACTTTTCCTGTAAGGCCTAATATTTTACGGATGTGTGCTGTTAGTGTTAGGACAAGGAATTCAGCGAACTGTCGGCTTTCTAACGGTATGTAATACCGCACATCTCTGAGGACATGAAAGGTTCTCTTTAAATCAATGGGACAGTGTGCTCTCCATGAAAAATATAGCTAGCACATGGCTATGATATTACAGACATGTGAATAAGACCTAAAAGTAGATTTTCTTGTCATCAAGGTTGCCACAAACGGCTCCTAAAACAGCATATAAATTCTGTCACGGTTGACATTTTTTTTGCTAGCTCCCATTGTTCCTGTGCAATCACTGCTAATTAGGTTCTCTACTGTCAGGTGGGTGGTCCCAAGTGGTCGCCTCCAGTACAGGACCGCCCATTTAACAGCCAAGTTAGCTTTGGTGCCTGGTATGCTAACAGCACATACTCGGGAATGGTGGAGGGTATAGAAAAAATTCCAACTGCATCCGGTAGTGGTTCTAAAATACAGAGAACATGCAAATGTTTTCATTATACTTTTCTTCTGTTTACATTCCACTCCTGGTTTTGGCTTGCAAATACTGATGCAAAATACTGACCAAAATATGGATGCACTATATGAATGACGCCTTATACTGTCAGTCTGTGTTGTCCTTTTTGTCTTTCTCAATTTTTCTTTTCATACTTATTTTTATTTTTTTTTTTCCCCCCCGGGTCTTAACTCTAAAACAATGTTGTATTGGCACGGTTAGGTGTAGATTACACTCTCATGGAAAATGTTCATTTTTTTTTCTAAGAAAACTTGTGTATAGAATGTTTCTTAATGACCTTTTTTTTCCTTCTTTGAAGCCTGGCTATGGCTGTTTCTATTGTTAAGAATATATTTTGTGGGAAGTACAAATATTTTCCATATTCTGTGGGGATGAAAGAATAATGTTAAACTCCCAGGGCTCCCCCCATACCTAGAAGGGAGAGAGCCTCTCGTTCTTGAAGCAAGGTTTTGTTGTTGCAGCTGAGGACTCTAGAAATTCCAGTTGCCCCAGCCAGCCAGGAAAGCAGTAAGTATATGCCAAACATTTGGAGCTGAGCTGATAGCTCTCAAAGGAAGTGCACTGCAAGTTTTCCTGTTGGCTTACACATTGTTGGGCATTAAATGAAATAGATAGCAGAAAACTCATGAAACTGTGGAATCATTGAATAGTCACAATAGTATACAGTAATTGTCTGGTATTGTGGTATTTAATGCTTGGTTAGCAAGGCTAAGGGTGGTTCAGCATTAGCATTTTTTAGGGAAAATGCGGTTTTATTTCAGGAGGTATTTTTATGCCAGTCACTAGCTGCAGTGGTAACCTCAGTGGTCACATGTCAGTGTCAAAATGTCATAGCTGGAGGCCAGAATATAGAGATCAGTGGGGGACACAGTAAATGGCATTATAGGAGTGGCAGGGGATTGGTAAGTAAGGATTACTTAGTTTCTTTTATATCATTCTATGCTTTTGGGGTTAAAAGAAAAAAAAAATGAAGGGACTAGATAACCCACTTAGGGTAAGTTCATACTACCATTATTTAATGTCTGTCGTTCTAATCTGTCTCAGGATGAGAGCAACGGAGGTTAAATGACAGATGCAGGCAGAGCCTTCTCTTTCGGGTGTCCATTTACATTCACCCCAATGTGTAAAAGATGATTGAACATGTTTAAGTGTAAATCCTGTTATTTATATCAGAGTCAATGAGAATGGATACAGATGGAGGGGGGCCCCATCTGTGTCCATTACTCTGCGACTGTTAATGCCGTTCTATGACAGATCACAGCAGTGGACATTAGCAATTATAGTGTGAGCATAGCCTAACCCTGACGCTCTTGCCGAAACTCTTCCTGACCCCCTGCCCGTCTTTGTACTGCCTGCTACAGCAATGATGTCCCAGTCCATGATTATAGCAGGTCACAAGTCTCCATCCAGTGACAAAACGGATGTAGCATCAACAGCTAGGCCCCCTCTCTGAGATATTCTAGTATCCACTATATTCACTAAACGCCTTACCCTAAAATACCTAACAGGACATCAAAATTAAAGTATTTAATTCTGCAGACTCGGTATGTCTCACATGATCTCTCACATCTGCTCTGAAAAGGTTGTTGGGTCATGTCATGCAGTCTGTTTCTGAGGAGTCACAAAACTGTCTGAGAATCATGGATATTTCATTGTGCTTTATTGGGTGATATAGGTGTCCATACGTTTGTATGTTCGACTGAATACTATTCTGTCCAAACCCTGACATATACATACACACGTGGACAAAATTGTTGGTACCCCTCGTTTAATGAAAGAAAAACCCACAATGGACACAGAAATAACTTGAATCTGACAAAAGTAATTTGCCAAACTACATGTTGACAAGCCACAAAGCTTCTAGGAGAATATGGACAGATGAGACAAATATCGAAATTTTTGGCAAGGCACATCAGCTCTATGTTCACAGATGGAAAAATTAAGCGTAACTTGAAAAGAACACTGTCCCTACTGTGAAACATGGAGGAGGCTCTTTTATGTTCTGGGGCTGCTTTGCTGCATCTGGCACAGGGTGTCTTGAATCTGTGTAGGGTACAATGAAATCTCAAGACTATCAAGAGATTCTAGAGAGAAATGTGCTTCCCAGTGTCAGAAAGCTTGGTCTCAGTCGCAGGTCATGGGTCTTGCAACAGGATAATGACCCAAAACACACAGCTAAAAACACCCAAGAATGGCTAAGAGGAAAACATTGGACTATTCTGAAGTGGCCTTCTATGAGCCCTGACCTAAATCCTATTGAGCATCTTTGGAAGGAGCTGAAACATGCTGAGACAACTGGAGCAGTTTGCTCATGAGGAGTGGCCAAAATACCTGTTGAGAGGTGCAGAAGTCTCATTGACAGTTACAGGAATCGTTTGATTGCAGTGATTGCCTCAAAAGGTCGTGCAACAAAATATTAAGTTAAGGGAACCATCATTTCTGTCCAGGCCTGTTTCATGAGTTTTCTTTTTTTAAAAATTCTGTTGAAGCATGGTTGAAAAGCAATGTCTGACTTTCATTTGTTCATTTTCATAGAATTTTTCTATATTATTACTTTTGTCAGATTCAAGTTATTTCTGTGACCATTGTGGGTTTTTCTTTCATTAAATGAGGGAATGAGGGGTACCAACCATTTTGTCCACGTGTGTGTGTGTTTATAATATATATATATATATATATATATATATATATATATATTCAGCTCAAGCTGTATCCTCACAGGAACAGGGGGGAGAAAACCGCTGCCTGACATCTGGCCACTTATCTCCCTGAAGGTCAAAGGATTGCACATGTTGAAACCCGGCATGCCTGAACCTATGTCCTACTGACATCTGTTTGTTTTTATAGTGTTGGGACAGTGATAGTTGGCTTTCCCACAGAAATCATTGTGTTCAGCTGGGGCTGGGCAATTAATTGAAAAATAACCAAAATCAAGAGTCGACTCAATGAATCGTTGTGAACTTGCTCAAATCAATTCTTTGGTATCCATGTCATTCTGTCTCACACTGCCATTGGCTAAATGTCACTAACTGTATGCCATCTACACTATCTAGTCAGGATTGCTGAAAACCAAAATTCAGTAGCGTATAAATTCGCTTGTTTGTTTGACCATGATTTTCAGCTGTGATTTATCTTGAATTTGGGTAACAATATGTGGGACGGGATGAAAGTAAGAGGTACAAAACTCAATAGGTAGTGATGTAGCAGGAGCATCATGTTCCTGCAATTGTATTATTCCTGTTCCTTTAACATGAATAGTTCCATATCAGTTTGATGCTATTAATGTCATTAAGCTAATCGTAACGTTTTACATTCACTACTTGCATACAAGTAATGGCCCTTCTAGAGGCGCCCATTGAGTACAGTAATAAGTGGGAACAGACATTACCATGATATTCATCCCCATACAGTTTGCATCTGTCAGCTTCACGTGCCATGTTTACAAAGGGCGATGTGCTATGGACAAACAGTTGTTTTAAGTGCCACATAAAGGATATGATTGCCCAGCATCGAGTGTTTGCTCATTTGTTGTGTGGCCCTATGTAATAGTATCTTAATGCTGACTGTATGCATATTAGCTTGTTTGGCCAACAAGTATCTTTTCTGACTCCTTGGTACACGTCTGCTTGGTTCAGGTGATAATACTTATGTTTACAGTAGGGAGAAGGAAGTGAGACGCTGTTATATACTTCTGATGATGGCTTATAGCCCACAAAACAAAAGGATGGTGCAGGTTGAAAGCCCTTTGCTCAACCTTCAGCTCCCCTGATGTGTAATCTAAGTATAGTTGGTAGCCCCCCTATACACATTAGATGGTCCATCAGTCTTGCTGAAATCTGTAGGTTTGGCTGACATTAGCCTAATGTGCATGGCTAGCATCAAGGGACATTTATGGCATATCCACCATAGACTCTGGTCCCGCCACAGAGGCTTGGCTATACCTATAAGTGAATAAAAAGAGCTGTGCATGTGTAGTGTGCTCCCTGCTCATGGCAGCTATGAGACAGGGGTTGGGGACACCTGTTCTCAGATATGGATTCCAGAGGTCCAACCTGTGGATATAACCTTAAATGTCCAGATCTGAATACTTTAAGTACAAGTCAGATGGAGAAACCGGTTTACATGGTATTTCTTGCTGAGGCCTAGCTCATAAGTGAAGCAAGTGGAGTGTTTATCCAGTAGTGGTCTACCAACCACAGCTCTGCTCTTGTTTGCAGACCTTGCACTGTGACTATGTAACTGCATACAGCACAACAGGTGCACTACACGAAGAAGACGCTGTAAGTTTAAAGAGCCCAGATCGTGTTACCATCTCTGTGATTGTTAATAAATATGATGGACTGTTTCATGTCAAAGGATGTAAGGATTGTGTAACAAGCCTTACTGCCTTTGTACGGAGCTACTTGGTGACTTGTAATACTTTATTGTATGTATTGGGGTCCAATATTTACTTATAGATATATGATTAGGAATTGTTTAATGTCTTAGATATTTGTTCAGAATCAGATTGCCTGACCTGGCCTTATATAGTAATTTCCCATGATTAGATACCATCCCCTGGAATTGTGTTCACAGAGGAGGGAGGAAATCCTGTTTCCTCCAGCTTTGGAGCAGGAATTGAGCTACATTCACCATAAGGGCATCTCTTTCTTAACCTTTTTGATGCCAGTGAATCATACATTGTACCTTTTTATAAGACTAGTGAAGCCTATTCAGGTCACCTGAAAAGTTTCTCTGTGGTATCTTGCAACTAATAATAATAATAATAATAATAAATTTTATATAGCGCCAACTACTCCAGGCTAGTTGGCTTGTCTAGCCTTACAAACCTAGCTATTATGTCAGAAATAATCCAGTCTTCACAAGTGTGATCCCTGGTTGGGGTTATCAAGTTCTGATATCCGTACATGCTGAGATAATATTCTAGTATTGAGACCCCTGTCCATTAAGTAGAGCAGAAAACTGTTATCTCCCTGCTATAGAGTATTAATAGTTGACAGCCATTCATTTTTATTTGGTGCCATATAATGCTTGGCCATCGCTGCAGTGTTAGTGAGCGCTTACCTTGACTCACCTAGCTGTAGCTTAATATTGCAGGTCAGGACAGCTCCATCAATCGTATTCATTCCAGTTCCTATTCAATCAGTAAATATGTCCTTCCTGGTTTATAGCAATAGGAAGACTTCATATAGATATTGTCAGATATTTTACCGCAATAGATGCAAAATGTCCTAAACTGAGGGGAACTGTACTTCACTAAAGTGGCCTGCTGGGGTAATTGGGTATTACATGACAATCATGTAAATCAATGGACAAAAAAGCCATAGTGCCTTCATCCTTAGCAGCCAGCCTCTCTCAGGGCAATAGTTTGGTATGGCAAAGCAACAGCTTAGCAGCAGAATTTCCATAGGTATTAAAAAAAAATTTCTAGTAATATGCATATGTAGTTTTTTCCCATAAGTTTGTCCTGTTCCTAATACTAAATCTTTATTGTGGTCTGTATGACTGTGTGGACAGTAGCTTAGGCTTGGTACAGCTCTTTCCACTCACTCCCTTCTTTCTGTTATAGCTGCAGTCCCATCTGCACTCACTTTTTCCAGTGCAAACATATTTTCCCCATAAAAGGCAGCGGAGGTGCCGTGCAAAGCTGACAGAGTAAGAAGAAACTGCTTCCCGAGTGACTCCTACAGCCGGGTTTATCCTGCCCGCCTCTGTTAATATTCATGAGCTTGGTTCCTGACATTACCAATAATTGGGTATTTGCTGAGTTACTCTTAAACCACAGCTGAGTTTTTCATATTTTTCATGTTTGTTAAACAATTTGTTTTTTTGGGTTGTTTTGACTGGATATTTATGCTTTTGTGTGTTTAACTTTATAAACCTTACCTGGCGGACCTGTCTCAAGACGCTTTGAAGTTGTAACTTGGATGATGATCTATACGTTATAGATTCCTTATCCTACTATACATGGGTTAACAAAGCACACTGCTTGTTGAAAGGAGCACTACACTAATCCGAAGCTTATAAAAGTGCAGCTTTATATGAAGAACTACAAATAGCTTTCACACATGCATTGATATGGTTCTGGGAACCGGAAATAGGTGAGAGAAAGGCATAATCATAGGAAAGGACAATGTCTGGTTTATTGGACTGAAAGACTCATAATGTCAAATGCAGAGAGAGCACATTCTGTCTCCATCCATCATCCTTCACTGTAATGTAAAAAACAAGATGAAAGTTTTCTTGCAGGACTTTGTATCGTCTCTTGTTGTTGAAGACAGAAGATAAAGCTTCCATCTTGCTTTGTGTGAATTATTATGGATGGAGACAGAATGTTCTTTGTCTGCATCTGACATTATATTCGTTTTTCAGTCTGTTGTTCTGATCCTATGACAGATCAGTACAATGGATTTAAAAGAAGCAGATGTGAACTCTGCTTAAGATGCATGTCTGCTGAACAAGACAACCAGCCATTTAATGCATATGAGGCTCTCTAACTCTTGCTCAATGGCAGATGGCAGGAGAGAGAAGGGTAGGGCATATTGTTTCAGTGTGCCCAATCCTTTTGTTCTCTGGTAGATGAGCTGCCTTCAGAAGTGCTTCCTCCCCTATCCTTATTGCCATGCTCTGCCAAGCTGGGTGTGATCCAGGGCACAGATCCTTCTTGGAGGCTTCAAACGAAATCTGTGCCTTCATTTAGAGGGGTGCTTGTCATAGGTCTTACTTGACAGCCCTGAAACTCATTCTCAGCTGTGTTTCTTATCACTATTGATTGAGCAAACACCAGAATAGAATATAAGCCAAAAATAAATTTGGATCCACTTCTGGCTTTGGCTTACAAATACTAATGCACAATACTGCAATGTGAATTGGGCCTAAGGGTCCATGTACACCTCAGTTTTTGTCGTCCGAGTGCCTTTAGTTTTTTTTAAACTGATGACACTCTGATAGCATTAATGCATATTCACATGACCATGTTGTGTTTTTTTTTTTCAGCATGTTTTATTCGGGTCTTTGTTTACTGACCTGAACTGCCCATTAAAGTCTATGGATCAGTGGAAAAAATGGATAGCACTCGCATGTCATCTGTTTTTCAATGATCCATTGCCAAGAGATAAAAAAAAAAAAAAGTTAGTTTATCATGTTTTCTGCACAGATACCATTCAGTGCATTTTCCTCCACTGGACAACAGGGACCAAGCAGTCTAATGACATTTTGAGGTGTGTGTATGTGTGTGTATGTATGTATAATATATATATATATCTGTGTGTGTGTGTATCTGACTGCATTACTACTGCAGTATATGAATACACCCTTAGATTCTACAGCTAATAACAGTGCACCTATCAGAACTCCCTGTGAGCCGTACACTCATGATCATCACATGACACAGACAACTTTCATCCTCATGGAAAAGATGAAGAGCTATAAATCATGAAAAAGGTGCCATATGTGTACTGAAAACGTTTCTAAAATTCCACATTGTGATGTTAGGGCAAAACATGAAGGTTGAAATTAATAAAAATTTCCCATATTAGTAACTTCAGTAAAACCTCTCCAAAAAGACCACTTCTTTGAGAAGACCACCGCATTGTCCGGAATATTTTTTCCTGTGACAAATTATCCGGTTCTTATCATAAAATGCATACCACTCTTCTTTGAGAAGACCGCTAAGGTTGAGCACCATTTTTCAATGCAATTTTGGGTGGTCTTTTCAATGAGGTTGTACTGTACTGGGTAAGTGTGTGTTTTTCAGTAGAATGAATAGTAAAAGCCGCTGCCTGATCCTCTAGCAGCATTCCTCTCCCTGGGACGTACAGGACTGGGCTTGATGAAATCCACCAGATCCAGTTCCTCTTTGCCCCACCATCTCTATTTGTGCTGCTCCCGTACACATTAGATTGTCAGATTATTCCTCCACAATAAGTGTGTTGCATATGGTCAGCTTGTTGACTAGTTGCACTGCAGTAGATGGAGAATATTACATTATATACGTACATGTACATACAGCATATTTACCGTCAGTGGCTCCTTTCCATCTGACTCGTTCACCTGTAGGTTCCTTCTAGGATGTGGGTTAGCTCATGCAGTTTACAGCAATGAGAAATGTGCAGCAGCATGCCGGGACTGGAGGAGTGTGAGGCCCACCAATCATAGGCTCTCATTCCCTGTCTTGCTGTCTTGTGTGCTGTGTTTATTAGGTTTAGGCTCCAGCCCAAGATTCCCAGCCCTTTTTTTTTTTTTTTTTTTTATTCCTTCTCTTCATTCCTGTCTTTCTCTGCCAGTGACGCCTGAGCTCGGTCTGGGAGTAGATTCTAAGTTTTTCCTTTCAGGGCTCCCTGTGCCTGCTGCTTAGTCTCTATGTAAGCTGCAGGCAGGTCTGCTGTGTATATGAGGCTTGGCTTTTTGTACTCTGAAAATGCATTAACTCTTGAAGTTGGATTACTATATTATGATCGTTTACTTGGATCATAAAGGGTGGATCTACTGATGCTGCCTCCCAGGATTTGAGGATTTGAAAGTCACCTGGACCGGACTGCTTGCAGTAGTAGTTGAGAACCTTTGACTGGAAAACCTTGTCATCTGACAGTAGCAATGAAGTACAGAGCCGCGGTGAGCTGGTTTCAGGGGTTTTATATAGATTACTGTTTTGGGCTGGTCATTTGTACTACAATTGTCCTTGCACAATTCCTGCTACATTTCTACAGTAAACTTTAGTGATAACCATTGCTCTGATTCTGTTGGGAAGCTTACTGTCCTGCAAACTGTCGTTAATCATAGACGAGAAAATTATTGCAAATAAAGAGTTATTGGTTAATATAACTTGGGATCAAGGGATATACACCTGTAATATGTTTTTTACTGATGTGCTGATACTTTGACTCTAAATGAATGTATCAATGGTATTGTTCACGAAGGAAAAAAATATTTCAATGTGCCATTTTTCCAGGGCCTGTACATGTCTAAATGTTTGTGTTTTGGTAAGCACACGAACCAAACTGCAGGTGTAAAGGGTTTTCCTATTCAAGACTACTTTAACCATTGGGCAAAT
The DNA here is from genome assembly GCA_947044405.1 of Leptodactylus fallax. NCBI lineage: Eukaryota > Metazoa > Chordata > Amphibia > Anura > Leptodactylidae > Leptodactylus > Leptodactylus fallax. The sequence goes on from CAMRHE010000203.1 coordinate 180,416, forward strand.
GGTGCACCTTCATCAGACACTAGAGCAGCGGAGGCCCCCTCTCAGCCGCAGCGGAGGCCCTCTCTCAGCCATCCCGGATTCAGTGGGACAGTCCCACAATTCCAGTGCTGTTCACTGTCCCAGGCAACAGGTCAGGCCTCAACTACTGCTGTCTGTGACAGAGAGCCATGATGAGCATGTATTTTGTGTGATCAGTTCCAAAGGGGGCATTATATTATGTTGATCCCTTTGCACTGGGCCCACCAATGGGTTAAAATGTCCTTTTTCCCACTAATAATATTTATCCCCTATCCATGATAGGAGATAAGTGTCTTATTGCTGTGGGGCTCCCCCACTGGATACTCTAGTGCTCACACAAACAGGGATGTGCAAGTGGACCATGTAAATAAATTGGCGTGAATGCTTGGCCACCCCTGTAGTCGCTTCTATAGGGCTTCTGGGACAGAAATTTCCATCAGTTTCATAGAAGTGAATAGAGTGGTAAGCCAGGCAGTCACACCATGAAGGCCTTTTCCCTACAGCACCATATGCATTCATCTTTTCTCCTTGTCAGGACTTTCTTCGCAGTTGTGCTGTTATGGAGTATAAGGACCCAAATGTCACGTATGTAGAAATTTGCTTCTGCATTTGTGTGTAATGGCAGCACAGAATTCTTCTTTATGTAGCCATGTCTTGTGACCCGTGCATTTACAAGATCTTTGTGTGTTTCCCTTTCATTCTTCCGTCCTCATTAGTGCTTTTGCCTTTAATGCATTTTCCACAGTGCCTTGGACTAGTTCCCATAACTCTAGGCTCTGTGCCTCATGGGCTTATTTGTATCTCATAAAGTTGTGATCATCTTTCTCATCTTGTCACTTTTTTGTCCCTTTTCCAGTGGTCTTTTGAGTTGATCATGCCTTTTGAATAAATGTTTGCTCCATCTTTGTGGAGTCTGTGGTAGATATACAATGTTCTATCTTCACTTTAAATGTACTTTAACTTTGAGAGGATTTCAGGTTTGTAACTTGGTTTTGCCACATATATATCAAAAGTATATATGTATAATATATATCTAAAATTAACAGTAAGGAAATTTACATACATGAAGTGAATTTTTCCCATTGAATATGCAGTCTGATCTGCCAATACCATTTTATAGAGCAGAATGAATTGAGCCGATTGATGTTTAGTTTTATAGGACAAGATTTAGTATAACTCTAAGCTTCTAAGGGATTTCAAACAATAAAATGCAAGTTACAGAGAATATTTTCCCCAAAAAATATATCGGTCTTCTCTGCTCCTCCTGTTCTATAATGCACTGTTGTTAGATTGGTTAGTATTAATGTTTCCATTTGACTGGCTGCCATAAGAGACTAGACATACTGAATGTTCAGTAGTCTGGCTAGGTGATGTTAGGAAAGAGACTACTTGCCTGCATATCTGTCCTGTTTGCAACCTGTAAAGGTGGCCATACACCTGAGATTTGGCATTGCAGTTTTATAAGCTGCAGTTTATCTGTGAAGGTTGCTGCTTTGGACAACTCCATTAGTCAACCATTAATTTGTCTTGTACCCTGTTGGGTACATCCAAATTTTGGTGCTAAACAATCAGTCATGTAGTTTTCTGATCCTTAGCCAGAAAACATAGATGGGTCATCCAGTATGGTTTTCTCGTTGCAAGTATGGCTGGTACGTGCTTTTGTTGTGGTATTGGTTTAAATCATGGTTACAGTGTTTTTTCCGCATGGACGCTGTACTTTGATAAACTTCGCTATAAAATTTTCCTTAATGAGTTTAAATTTTTGGTGGAGTTGACCTTAAGGCCTATATATGTATCAAACTCCAACACAAAATGTACTGGATTCAGTGGGAAGAGTGGTACTGCGTGTACTCAGGGGTGCTACCAGAACCTGGAACCTCAGGTGGCCCAAAGGCTTCTCTACATCATAAGACACCAGTATTATAGATAGCACATGCTCAGTGGGAGCCCCACTACAGATTTTGCTTTGGGGTCTAGGAGCTCTTTTTACGCCTCTGCATGTACCACTTTGTGTCTGAGAAAGTGACAGAAACTTTGATGGACCTCAACAGACGACGCCATTATAAGTTAGGCTACACGCACACGAATGTGGGGAAAACAGCAGAGACTGCACATAGAGGAAACATTAATTTCCTGCAGTGAGTCTGGGCCACAAAACTTAAAGGACTAGGATGTGTCCTGTCTGTAGTATTCATTGTACTGCATTCTGTTTTGAATGGAAACCATAGCGCCAGTATGAATATGGCTTTAGTGGTTCAGTAGGTGTCTGAAAATCCCTCCATGATTTCTTTATTGCTTTTAAGTTCCATTATTTAGGCCAAATGAAGTGTCTATGCTGACACCTGTGCAGTGGCGAAAGAGACGGCATTGGCAATGGGGCAATAGTAGAAAATGGCCTTGTTTGACGAATTGGTTTTCTTTGCCATAAACCGTCCGCCGACATGATGTAAATATTCTACTAGGAAACCTTGACTCTTGGCATGGCTGTTATTTGACACATACAAACTACCTAAACATGTTACAGACCATGTTTACCCCTTCATAGCAGTGGTATTTCTTAATGTAAGTCCAATTCATGGGGGCCACACCTTGCAAAATATAGGACCTTAAAGGGGTTGTCCAGGAATTACAGGCTTTGGCCAAGAGGCCAGTGAAAATTAAAAACAAAAAAAAACATACTCTCATGTCCTTGGCACTCCGGTGTCCCCTGCTGATTTTTTTCAGCAGAAGTCCTTGCCTCATGTGACCGCTGAGGCCAATCAGCGGCCTAAGGAAAGGAACCGGGATGTCACAGGTAATGTATGTGAGTGACGTCCCTGATCCTTTCCTTAGGAACAAGCCCCTGACTGCCACTGGACCTGACAGCGGCCAGGAACAGGAGAGTATGTTTGGGGTTTTTTTTTATTTTTCACCTTCCCCAGCCTCCTGGCAAGAATCTGTCATTCCTGGACAATCCCTTTTAAGGCTTTGCTGTTCCAATATACCACAGGAACATCTTCAGAGGGCCTAGAAAAGTCCATGTCTCTACTAAGATGGTGTAATGATGAGGAGCTATACAATAGGCAGGTGGTTTTAATGTTATGGCTTATTGGATTATGTTCCTGTTTATAGCTAAAAGTCAGAAAAAAATATGGGGTTCAAATATGCTTGTGTAAGAATGCCTTTCCATCTTATTTTTTTTTTCATGTGTAAAGAACTAAAATAAATACACTTTTTTTTATTTATTTTTTTTAGCATTTTACTTTCACAACTATGGCTACACTTGTGAATGCTTTGAGTGTTATAGACATAGTTTATATGACAATTTGTGCCTGTCAGTGCCCTCCTCCCCACCCCAGTGCCAGCCAGCTTGCCACTTGATAGCTTTGCTCCCTGTGTGACTGTCTGAAATGAGCACAATTGTGGGACCAGAAAGAAAATCACTTTATATTGAGACTCAGAGAATCTTTGTATGACTCATCTATTCATATGCATTTTGTACTGACTTGTAGCAATTTTATATTGTCAGCCATTCGCGTACAAAGCTTGAGTCTTGGCCTTTTAACAAAATGCCTGCCTGCAAATCATTGAGGACTTATTATATTAGTTAAAAAAAAAAAAAAAATGAATGAAAAAAATAGCCATAGATTACAAGAAATACACTGCAGGCTTTCTATGACAGTGCTGTGGGTTACTTGGTGGAATTAAAGGGGTTTTCCGGCTTGGCCAAGAGGCACTTCACCAGTTCCTGCTCCCATTCTCATGTTTACAGGCCCGCACTGCTTCATGGTCTTTTCTTAACATGTTCACTTTTCTAATCATGTGCCAAGATTGGATGAGCAATTAGAAATAAGAAGAAACCCAGGAAGCGTCAGAGCAATAACTATATATAATATATTTTAACCCTTTCTGCCCATATTTTAATCTTTTTTATCACACCACAAAACCACTTTCAACTTTGCATCAATTTTATTTTATTACTCTTTGTCAGAAGTAGTTTTGATGCTAAAAAGGCTAATATGGTTTGTAAGCTCTCCTATGACAAGTGTGCACATAGTATCAGGTTTGTGTCTTAGAAATCTTTTTAACATAAAATTAGATGACTTAGGGCAGTGTTTCAAGTGTCTGATGAAAGAGCCCGCAGTCCTTTGGGATGAAGATTGAGATTACACTGGTCGCTTGCAATGTCTCCTGGGAACATTGAACCACCCTTTCCAAGTGTTGCTCTGCTCACTGTAATACATGACATAAGGCTTCCGAGGAAAGGCTACTGCACAGAATGGATGCCAAGGGGTTTTGGGCACTGGTGCAGGAAAAACGAGCTACTTTGATTCCACAAGGATATCACTTGTCTGAGCATGAAGATAAGTCCTCTTCCTCACCCTCGTCTGAGAATGAGGAAGACATGGCAGGTTCCTCATCGAGGACCAAGATAGAGGTGATCGTCACTATGGAACCAGAGGTATACTGCGACTGTTTTCATTGTAGACTTGGTTCACATATCACTTGCTTTGTAGCTGATAATCTGATGTCAACTGAGGTCAGTTTACATGTTTTGTCTTCCAATGACTTCATTGAGAGCGGAATAAAAACTCAGTCCTTCATGAATGATCAGAAAACTGATGAAGACTGTAAACTGATGAAATTTGGCATTGCATAGAATTGAATGAGATCTGTCCAGAGATCCCCTATGACCTGTACTGTTCTCAACACCCAGATCACCTCCTGTTTAATAGAGATCAACATGCTTATCGAATATCTCCTAATTTCAGGCGTATTTTGTCTATTGGTTTCATAAAATTTGTGTTAAAATCAATATGTTTTATACAAATTTATATGGCATTGGGTTGCATATGATGGTAGTCTTGTAGTGTATTTTTTTTCCTGCTATATATATAGTGGGGCAGATTTGTCATACCTTGTACGGCAGTTTTATCATCACTGTACGACAGATTTATCTTTTATGCCAATTTACTGGCGGAAATGATGCCTGAAATTTACTCCAACTAAGAGTTGGCTTATGTTTCAGTACAGACGCACAGCCCTGCCGGAGAATGCGCCTCTTATATGAAGAGGTGTGCACATCTTTGTAAATGAGACGCATTCTCACCTAGCGCCTCAGATATGAAGACCAGTGTGTGTATATTGGCATGGTATACAACGTTTCCTTCTTGATTTAATTGTTTTGGAGCCATGAAATGTATTCCTTGCTACCCAAGAAAGAAAGGGAAAGATTCTTTCCTTGGTTTCTTTTATGTTTCTTATATGTTGATTTTGTATTGGATGATACATCATTTTTCTTACTGTGACTTTTGCAACGCTTTTAAGACAGATTTGGTTGTCTTTCTGTATCTAGCTTTTAGTGTGCAGTGGTCAGATGCAAATGGTTAGAAAAGCAGTGGGTTATGTGAGGTCTTCAAGATGTGGTGTGAAAGAATGAAGACTGAAAAAGAACATCTGTAGAAAGCTGTGAGATGATAAGAAAGTAAAAGCTATTTTTAGCTGCTTTTTGCCATTACCAGAGTTGTTTCTTGCCAGTTGTTTTGAATTGAAGGTGGTTATGAAATAGAAGACTTCTGTATGCCAGTAAGAGAGAGTTCTGTCATGTCCTGAATTATGGAAGTTACAGTAGTATAGCACCACACCCTAATCCTTTGCAGCTCTTGCTTTGCTTTGCTTGCAAGACATTTTTACTTTCTATTATACTGTTATCTCATATACATAGATGGATTTACATATTTACTTGCTGTATGTGCAGCAACAGGTCTGTGGAAAAACTGCAGGAATGCACATTCATGATATCAGTGTCCCGCCTGTGCCTTCACATACCCATTGATTTCCTTCAGTGAGCCCGGTCCACAAAACTGACAGGTATAGGATCTCTCCTGAGTTTTGCCTTAGACTCACAGCCCCAAAAATAGGCATGTGTTTGGGGTCATAGAAAATATTGGGTCAGTGTGGTAGTCGTGAACAACAAGGCTATGAGGGATATGAGCAATATACAAAAGTGCAGAATATGAAAGTCCATCATTTAGGGATGAATTTGGTACACTGTCAGTTTTACCAATATCTGCCCCAGTTCCAGAGATATTTGCACCACTCTACTGTCAGATGGGGCTGATCTCACAGCTCAGAGTAAATGCTGGGCGGTGAGGGAACACCCCTCACAGTACTAGTCTATAGAAGTATAGTCTATAGAAGTGTACTGTCTGGGGGGGCATTCCTCACTGCCCGCCTCTGACAGTACATTGATATCAGCATCAAAACTAACTGCATCAATATCTCTGCAACAGGATCAGATACTGGCAAAGCCGACAGTGTGCTGAATCCAGTCAGCTTTCCAACTGTATATAACACGGCCAATGTTAAAGGACATGAAAGGTCCTCTTTAAAGAGTACCTACCGTTAGATCTCAAAAACCCAAAGACATAAATCATCTGATAGGTGAGGTCTCCCTGAGCACTTTGGGGTTTTGTTTAACCAAATCTGTTCAGCTATTCCAACTATGTAAGCCCTGTTAGTAGTAGTAGTAGTAATAATAATAATAATAATAATAATAATAATAATAGTCCCACAGTGGGGAAATTCAGTGAAATGGTAACAGTAACATTGGTAAGCAGTAACATTGCCTGGCATACAACACACAGACCCCTCCTCTAGAAGAAACCAGTGTTACCACCCACCTTGCTAATAAACCCTAATTTGCATAAACAATAACAAGGCTTATATATTTGGAATGGCTGATTTGGATTTGGATACACAACCAGACAGGGACAGGGTATGCCCTTGGGCTTTTTAGAACTGTGGCCAGACAGTTGTGCCAAGATAGAGCTGGAAGGTAGTGTATTACAGTATGTGGTGGTTAGCTTGCCTTCCATGAGCCCACTTGATCACTTGGCATATTCTGCTTGTATTAACCATGTCAAGCAAACAAGTGCTTCAGGATCCCTATTGTAATATTCTGTTCCCGACTTGTAGTACAGTGCATTACTAGTAGAGCAGTGCGGTGATCTCACAGAGCTCTGAGCTCATCTACATTCCTCAGCGCTGACATTTCCGTCTTTTCATAATGACTTTAGCGGAGGAGTTCAATGCTGCACCTTCTGTGCATGGCTCATATATGTCCACCCGGGTAATTTTGGCCCTTAGGGCGTCTCCTGAATTCACTGAGCACTTGGTAACAGAGCGTCTTAGTTGAACCGACACATAACCAAGTAACTATTTTTTTTTTTTCCCTATTTTTTTTTTTTTAACTTATCCTTTTTACTTAATAAAGATAATAAGCTCTGACTAAGAAACCTTGTTAAAGTTCACTCTCCAGACACTGACCTTGGGGGTGGCTGCTGCAGGGAAGCTTTGTTAATGTACATGAAGCTTGGTCTTTGAAGGACTTGGTTCATGGGCTATGTCTGGAGAAAGCCATGTATGCATCAAAATCCTACGGCACATCATGTATAGCTTGGACATCTTCAAACCCTCCCCCAAAGTTCTGTGTAAAACCACAAGGATAAAACTTGATATTACAGTGCGTTGTGGCAAATGACAAACTGCTTTCAGTTTTACTACATCTATGTATAGATGGACTTGCTGTAGTAGAAATGTCTTCTGATATTTCCTTTTCATTTCCATCTCGCGTTCTGTCTTTAGGCTCCAGCTATTGACGGTATCCGGATAACCATGGAGAGTGCCTTAACAGCCCGTGATCGGGTTGGCGTCCAGGACTTTGTCCTGTTGGAGAATTATACAAGTGAAGCAGCCTTCATAGAAAACCTGAGGAAACGATTCAAGGAGAATCTCATCTATGTAAGTTGATTTTACACATGATGACTGTGACTTAAAGAAACATCTAAACCTATAACTGTAAAGAGTCTATCTTCTCCTACAAGCATATTGAACTATCCCCACTACATTACACGGTGATGAACTTCTTACCTTTATGTTTGTTACTTTTTTGTAGATTTGGAGAAAAGCCGTTTTAAAGTTTTATTTAAATGAGGCACTTGGTGCACTGGGGGCGGAGCTTCAGCTCCCTGGATCACTGCTTTTGCCACTCACATCCCTTCCATCTCCTGCTTGCTCCACCCATTCAATCAGGGTTGATGCCCCCACTGCAGTGACTTCACCCATCCTACTTGAGCATCAAGAGCAATGCTCCAGAGCTGAAGGCCAGTCTCTCGTGCACCAGCTGCCTCCATATACACAAAGGTTGTTTTCTCCAAATCTTCAAAAGCGACATACATAACAGGTATGATGTTTATCACTGTAATGTGCTCTGTAACACGGTGGTGACAGTTCACTGTTTTCGTAAGATGATAGACTCCCTTTAAAGGTAAATGTAAACATGACATAACTTTTGCCCTCGCTGTCATTCTACAGAATTTTGATCTTGTTCTTAAAATAATTGGTCTTCTATAAATCCTGCACAGAACGCAGGGATTAATCTCCTGCTGATCTGCTCCATTTTCATCTAGAGACTGAGGGAGGGAAGGAGTTTAGCCAGTGGGCAAGGCATTACCAGTCTTTGTCCTACTGCAGACAGGGCAGAGGGGGGACAGTATCCTGCTCCAGTCAGTTGTTTTACAGTCCAGCACAGGGCTGAGAGGAGGAGGACATGGTTCTGGGACACATGAGAACTGTATAGTTGTCAGTATTAAATGTAATATGTGACAGAATTGTTGAGTGTTCCTTTAAAGGGAGTCTTTCAGCAGGAAAATCAGTATCAAACTGATGCGTTATAGTGCGGCTTCTACACTTACCAAAGATGTATTTTTTATTCTGCATTGCAGCTCCATCTTCATGAAAATCAGCATTTTATTCTTATGAAAATTAGCTGAAAAGTCCTTGGACTTCACTCTCTGCTCTAGATAACCACTCCTAACTGCCGCTCAGCTCCGCCGGGTGGGGTGCCGTCTTCCACTTTTTCACACTTCGTCTGAAGTTAGGGGCCGTTTTCTAGAGCAGAGTGTGAAGCTGTTGCAGGAGAAGACACGCCCATAAAGCTAATTTGCATACAAAGAACGTGATGATTTTCATCAAAATGGAGCTGCAATGCTGAATAAAAAATACACTTTTGGAAAGTGTAGAAGCCGCTCTACACAGTCATTGGTTTGATACCGATTTTCCTGCTGACAGACTCCCTTTAAGTATGAACTAAAGCCTGGGATATGCTAATGTGGCACACAATTGAATATCTAAAGAAATTTAAAGGGTTTATCCAGGACCCACAATACATGATTAATCCTTTAGGATAGATCATTAATTTGAGATCATTGGGGGTCCGATATCCATAACTTCAGCCTATCTCTGTATGGAGCTGGAAACAGACTGCCAGACTGGATTGGTATCAGTGTGTCATCTCTGGTTTAAACAGACCCATACACTGAAAATGAATTGACAGAGCCGCAAATACGGACAGGTATAGGATCTGCTTTGTATTTTGTGGCTCTTAAATTCAGCCCGGCCACACTAGCCTTACCACCCAGTGGTTACACTAGCCTGTAAAGCCCGTCTTTCTGAAAGTGGGGAGATATTGCGCTGAAACTAGCAACAATGACATTACCACCACCGGGGCACATACGTGAAAGCAGGCGGTGCACTGAATTCAATGCACTGTCCGCTTTCTAGCAGTATATAATACCGCATGTTGATGAGGACATAAAAGGTCCTCTTTTTTTTTTTTTTTAAAGAAATTTTTCTCTCATTAAAAGTTAAGGCGCTTTAAGAGCTGACTTGCATTCCGCAGTGACGTCTCACCAAAGTTGGTTCTCTGCTAAGAGAGACGACTGTGAGGGGGAGACAGTGGGTGTTCACCATATGTACAGTGTAAACATTGCGTCTATCTGCTTGTACCTCTTGCTGGATGCTGTTACAATAGGAGTATAATATGGATTTCTGTGTACTATTGAGCAGCTAGAGGAGGAGAAAAATGCATATTAATCTGAGGAGTCTCTCACTGGCAGATACAGAGAAGGTAAATGCGGCCACTCCCAGCAGTCTCGCTTTCACCGCCATATATGGTTGCTGTTTCCTCCTGCTTTATTGGAAACTAAGAAACAGCTGAGAAATATTAGTCTATATGAAGTAAAGTTCAGGGTTTTAGCTGGATGTGAGGGAATCTCGTGCCCAATTTGGTGTTGCTGATCTGCTTCACAATAGCTTGTATTGGGGGAATCAATTACAAGGTTGCAATTATTGAATTTGCATTCTGTATAGAATTGGCTTTTTTGCCTCACAGTTGGAAAATCTTAGTTTTTTTTTTTCTGGGAGTTTAATAGTGGGAAAAGTGATAAGTAAAAAAAAAAAAAAAAAAAAAATTCTGGTTGAAAACGCCTCTAGAATTTTTTTTGTCCATCTGGAGAACTAGTGGTTTGTCTTAATAGTACTGAAAGACATTACTCATCACTGCAGGATAAATATTCTCACAGTTAGTGTAGCTGGAAGCATAAAATAAAAGCCAAGGAAAAAGCTGAGTAGAGATGACGGTGAATAAATAAGACAATCTTTTTAACCCCTTTTATCGCTTTTCATTACAACCTGCTTCTCCCTTTAGTATTTGACATACCCTTACATCATGGGTAATGTTTGCCCCATTATGATGCTCATTTTTTAAATGTATTTTTTGTTGCTGTTATACTGTATTTTAGTATGTCCTTAGTTGGTGAAATTAAAATAATTTTGGGAGGACATCTGTGCACTTCATGTTTTCCATTAGTACAAGTACGTCCACTGCCAGCAATTCGCTTGGGAGGAGTAGGGCAAGCAGGATGCAGACTCAGCTTAAATGCAGTTGCAGAAAAAAAAAAAAAAACTGTAATTAAACTTTTGCCAAAGTCCCATATACACTAAAAGTGCTAGTTGGCCACAGATAGGAGAACCATAGGGAATTTAGCACGTATGCTCTAGGAGCACTGTGTAATGAACTTTGCATCTTGCCTCAGTCCTCATACACTTATCTTTCACTGTTGATCAGGATGGGCTTCTGCATGCGTATATGAGTTTTGACACTTGGTTAACTTGGTTACAATTGGTGATTTCTGCAATTCTGCTCCCATTTGAGTGAATGGAAGCTAAGCTACAGTACTCGGACTAGTTTCATCCACTGTATAGTTTCTATGTCTGGCAGCAGCTGAGAACAGCTGATCGGTGGAGGTGCCACAGCCCACTATTCAGATGCTCGATTGGCTATCCTGAGAATAGGTGTCAATTGTAAATGCTTGGAAAAACCCATTTAATCCCAGGGAAACATGGCTCTACTCACAGCAGGTTACCTGCTGCAATGTACAGCACTCTTTTGTAGTGGATGAGATTTTAAGCGTAACTAAACTTTCAGACAACTTTTCTCGCAGTCATTTAATAAAATTTGTAATATACTTTTTTTTTTTTTTGAAGAAATTTTGGTTCCTTTCTGTAAAATCCTGCATTTTTTCATTCTTTCCCTTGCTTCCCTATTGAGATCTATTCCTTGCTTCTCGTTTTCTCCGTGTATATTGGGTTGTGTGAAGAGAAAATAAGAGTGGGGGAGGCTCTCTTCAAACAGTTATATCTCGGGCATTATAAAAGGTAGACATTTGCTTTTGGTGTCATATGAAAGATGAGATTCTTATCTTTCATATGACTTTAAGGATAAGCAGTTTCCATCTGGAAAGTGGCTTTACTGCCTCAAAAGACTGTCACGCCATGATTACAGCATGGAACAGCAGGCCTGCTGTGATTCTCAGCATTATAGAGAACTATGACACTATAAGTCCGGCTCCAGACTCTCAGTATAGTATGAATTGTATTTTCTGGACCGAAACTGCCCATGTACATGTTTACAAGGATTTGGAGAGTTTTAAATAAAAATCCTGGGTGGGACCTAGTAAAAGAGAGGGTGAACACCTCTAAAGGAAGACATGGACTGTACTGTAAGTCTGTCTATCACATAACATAGTAAAAGTTACTTGTAACTGAAGATACACATCAAAGAATACCTCCATTATAAAAGACTTTCATAAATGAATAGTGTAGGTGAATAAAAGAATCTTAAGGGAATCTGTTTCCTTTACCACTTGCTGCTCCTGTATCTTCAGTCAGGCTCCATGTCCATATTCACCTCACACACAGAACTCTATGGGGGAGGAGGCGGCTGTTGACTTCTTGCCTTTTTCTTGATCTTGAAGCATAGCAGTGTTAAAATAGCTCACTGACTCTCAGGACTGTGGAGTCGGTAGACCAAACTCTATTTTTCCACAGCCTGACACATACTTCTGCTTTGACTCCTTCTTCATAAATGTCTGACAGGCATGGTGAGGCAATAGTAAAGCTCCTCTAATTAATGAAAAGCTAGTGACAGACTTCATATAAAAATACATAAGCAACAAACTATGCATCCAATTAATTATGCAATATGGACAATTGTAAAATATAATTTAAGATCATTTTATTTTGAATGAGACTCCAGCATTGGCCCCCGACTCACTCTCCGTCACAGCCCTGATCCAAACACAGGTGACACATTCATTACATACCCCTGTTTCTGCCTGGACCATTTTCAGTGCTTAGCGGAAGAAAACTTGATGTCACAGCACCTATTATAATTATGTAATTACATGTCCTGTCATTGACAGCCAGTCACTGTTGCCTTCATTTCCAATGGTGTCTTGAACAAGAATCATGGATTGCTATAGACTGGAACTGTATAGCAACGAATCCAGGTTCTGTTTGGGATCCTATGACTGTCAGGCTTGAGTATAGAGGCCTCGTAGTAAGCACTTCAATCTTGTCTTTGCTGTGCAGCAACACACTGCCCAACTGGTGTGCTGCTCTTGGAGTTACTGCATATAACAGTCGGAGACCCCTAGTAATGATACGAGGGACAATAATTGCTCAGGATATGTGCAGGACATCCTGGGCCACATGTTGCATCCAACTGGCATTTTTCAGCAGGATAATGCTCGCCCACACTTACTTGGAACCAGCTGGCATACCAGCTCTTCAGCCTACATGTGTGCAGGATCTAGAGGCCTTGCTGCTACATCTTTGGGCAAATGTGCCATAGGATACCATAAAGAACTTTTGGGCCTCTGTGCCCAACCGTATTTGTACCCTGGCTAGAGGTGGTCAAACTTGTCATTTTGCTCTAATATTGTAATCGCTTACATATTGATAAAAGCTTCAGACTGCTGTAAACTGGTCTGCAAGGCAATATACATTCTGCTTCCTGCTTATAACACTAGAGCTGGCAATAATGGTACTATACAGGGGGGTTGCTATGTATGCAGTTCCATAATAAAAGCTGGACGGTGGATCTGATCCAGAGAATTTCCTTAATTAGACTGTGTAATGTGTACAAATTACAATGTGGCAAGTAATTATAAGGGAAAAAAAACACTTCCCAGATCAAGCACCCTCCAGCACCACCCGCTGTGTTGCCGTAGGGTGAAGGCAGCTGTATGAGGTCAAACATCTAAATGTGGCTGCTGCTATTACAGGAACCTGTCGCTGTGTACACATAGGTTACTTCTGTACATGCTGGTATTTCTTTCATATTTCATGTTTTCCCATAAAACGTGTCAGTTTTAATCTGCTTACAAAATAGAGTACGCTTGTTTGCCCTAGAAACTTTGGCGTATGTTAACATGTCAAAAAGTGAACATGCCAGGCCTCCAGCTTTCCACTGTAGTTTTTACTTGCTGTTTAGCCTCATGTGACTAGGGCTGATCAGCCGAGTGGCTCGTGTCGCGAGTTCTGCAGCTGAATCTACTGCGAAATCCGTGGCAAGCTCAAGCAAGACTAATTTTTTTCAGCTCCCTGTTCTGGTTTTTGCCTTCCTTTTTGAATACAAGGGATGTTCAGAATTTGTGGACATGCTGCAGATTTTCTAGCTAGATTTGCAAGCTGAAAAATCCACACCATATTACAGTGGCTGTGCAGTGGATGAGATTAAAATCTCATCCAAACACTGCATAAAAAAAATTTTGTCTTGGAAGTTGACAGGTCCTACGGATTATAAATCTCCAGCATATGGCTACTTCTTGTGGAGAAGTAGAGCACACATTGGCCGACTGTACTGTTTGGTGGGGCTCAATAAAACTTAACATGAACATTAGCCAAAAGCAGTCCTAAAGTGAAAACTCTCTATAGTGTGATCCTACAGATCACAGGGTGACAGCAGGATCAGACTACACAGAATTATTTATAGTCTGTTACCATGGAGCTGTATAGATCTGCAGAGTAGCTGTAGATACATTATAGATGTTGTATTGTAGATATAATAGAACAATTTTGTACATCTCTATAGGAACACGTTTGTCTGCTCCCCTGCTTCAGCATCTCTGTGCCCCTCCTGTGTCAAATAAGTGGCTTCATGAAACATTTTGTATGAGGCCCACTAGTGGATAAAGCCCCCCCTCCCCCAACACTTTACTCATTTACTGTTATACAAAACTTTATTCAAAACTGTGTCTCAGGTGGATAAAAACAGATGAGTTTATTTAGCAATGAGGTTAAAGCACAAACAGACAGAAACTGTGTACATAGGCTGTCTGAAGAGGTAGAGAAAACCTGACTCATATCCCACAAACAGGGGTCCTTGTCCCTGGTGCTCTGGTGTCCGCCGCTGTTGTCTGTCTGAGCATTCATTGTGTCTTTACCGCTGGAAGTCCTGTGCTGCACGTGACCACTGAGGTCAATCGGTGGCCTCCGTGGTGGCTAAAAAGGACTCGCATACATCACTGGGTCCTTTCCTGTGGCCACTGAGTGGCCTCAGGGGTCAAGTGCAACACAAAACTTCTGTCAGCGAAGGACAGCGGCGACTGATACCAGAGCGTCAGGAGCAATTATATTATATATTATTATAATATATATATATATATATATATATGTGTGTAAAATTTTTCACCTTCCCATGCCTCCTCTGTGATTTTGTCCAATTCCTAGAAACCCCTTTAAGCCAAATTTCTGTAAATTAGCCATCAGAATGTCCTCATACAATAAATGTCCCTCCCATAGGAAAATTAGCATAATTATACATGTGACGTCTGGTTAACTTTAAAGAGCATTATGTGGCCTAAACATCAGGCCCGTCATCTAATATTTTCGCTTATATTTTCCAAACAAATCGTCACACAAGGTCAGGGCATGGTTGGTTCTAAGTAATTAGATCATAGGTGAATATAATAGAATATATTAACAATTGATTATTAGTGAAGTCTAGATAGATGGATTATTTTCTTTTATCATACTATAAGGCACAATATAGGAGAGTCATATTGAGCATTATGACCTGAGACCTGGTTTGGGTCAGTTTAGTTTCTTAGGGGGTATTCACACTACCGCTGGTGACCATCAGTAGCGTCCGTTGCTATTGTCAGTTACAAGATTTTAGCAACGGACACTAGCTGAACCATCACAAATCCATTAAAATTCCATTGAAATGAATGGATATTTTATCTTGTGTCCGTTATACACCCAATCCGTCACATGTCCCTTTTTTTTTTCTTGGACAAAAAATCTTACATAAAGGACTTTTGTGTCCGTTAAAAAAAAAAAAAAAACAACAAAAAAACTGTTTCATGACGGATGTCAAGCGTCCCTTATTTTTTAACATTAAAGTCTATGGGTAACGGACGGGTGTCCATTATACTGTCCGTTTTTTTTCTGCCCATGCTCAAAGTAGAAACAAAAAAAAAAAAAAAAGCAAAAAACAGACACTAACTGATAATGTGTCCATTAAATGTATCAGTTAAAAAAAAAAAAGACACATTAACATCAATATAAAAATGTGATTTATACTTGAAATATTTGGTCCAGATGTTAACATAGGTGTCTTTTTTTTTTGTTGTTTCTGCTTTCTGAACATGCACAGAAAAAAACGGACAGTAATAACAGAATAACGGACACCCGTCCATTACTGTCCGTTAGCCATAGACATTAATGTTAAAAAAAAAAAATAAAAATAACGTATGTTTGACATCGATCATAAAACCGTTGTTTTCCGCGGACACAAGTCCTGCACCCCGGATTTTTGTGTCCACAAAAAATAACGGACATGTGACGGATTTGGTGTAAACGGACAATAGCAGTCACTAACGGACAACAGATAAAATCCCATTGAAATCCATGGGATTTTTAACGGGTTTATGACGGTTATAATATATTTTGAATGATATTTTATATGTGTTGTCTGTATTCAGAACCGTTACAGGCTGTGCCAGGTATAATGGATGGAGGGTCGTCTGTTAAGTGGATAAAATGCTTTTTTTTCCTTGGAAGGGGTTTTCTGGCCCCAAATGGAGTCTTGATACTGATGATCTATCCACAGGGGCTGCAGCAACAGTCCTATTACTGTACCAGCTTCCGGAGCCTGGAGGCTGCCAGAACAGCTGATATGTGCGGGGTCCAGATGTTGGACCCCCACAGAACACACTGATTACCTCTCCTGTGTTGAGGTCATCGGTATGGAAATTCATTTGTGTATGGAAACCCCCGTTAATATGTATTACAAAGTTTTTAGTCTTGGGGAAAACCTTTAAATAATCTGCATTCAGGATGTGAAACCTGGACGCTCTTTAGTTCTTTTGAAATGAATGTGGTGTTGTATGTTCAGTCCAGTGGGACAGAAGGGGGTCTGGGTGTTTTTATGAAGAATACAGACTCTGCAATACATCTACAGTGGGGGAAAAAAGTATTTAGTCAGCCACCAATTGTGCAAGTTCTCCCACTTAAAAAGATGAGGCCGGCCTGTAATTGTCATCATAGGTAGACCTCAACTATGAGAGACAAAATGAGAAAGGAAATCCAGAAAATCACATTGTCTGATTTTTTAAAGAATTTATTTGCAAATTATGGTGGAAAATAAGTATTTGGTCAATAACAAAAGTTCATCTCAATACTTTGTTCTATATCCTTTGTTGGCAATGACAGAGGTCAAACGTTTTCTGTAAGTCTTCACAAGGTTGGCACACATTGTTGCTGGTATGTTGGCCCATTCCTCCATGCAGATCTCCTCTAGAGCACTGATGTTTTGGGGCTGTCTCTGGACAACACGGACTTTCAACTCCCTCCAAAGATTTTCTATGGGGTTGAGATCTGGAGACTGGCTAGGCCACCCCAGGACCTTGAAATGCTTCTTATGAAGCCACTCCTTCGTTTCCCTAGCGGTGTGCTTGGGATCATTGTCATGCTGAAAGACCCAGCCACGTTTCATCTTCAATGCCCTTGCTGATGGAAGGAGGTTTGCACTCAAAATCTCACGATACATGGCCCCATTCATTCTTTCATGTACATGGATCAGTTGTCCTGGTCCCTTTGCAGAAAAACAGCCCCAAAGCATGATGTTGCCACCCCCATGCTTCACAGTAGGTATGGTGTTCTTTGGATGCAACTCAGCATTCGCTCTCCTTCAAACACGACGAGTTGTGTTTCTACCAAACAGTTCTACTTTGGTTTCATCTGACCATATGACATTCTCCCAATACTCTTCTGAACATCCAAATGCTCTCTAGCAAACTTCAGACTGGCCCGGATATGTACTGGCTTAAGCAGGGGGACACGTCTGGCACTGCAGGATCTGAGTCCCTGGCGGAGTAGTGTGTTACTGACGGTAGCCTTTGTTACGTTAGTCCCAGCTTTCTGCAGGTCATTCACTAGGTCCCCCCATGTGGTTCTGGGATTTTTGCTCACCGTTCTTGTGATCATTTTGACCCCACGGAGTGAGATCTTGCGTGGAGCCCCTGATCGAGGGAGATTATCAGTGGTCTTGTATGTCTTCCATTTTCTAATTATTGCTCCCACAGTTGATTTCTTCACACCAAGCTGCTTGCCTATTGCAGATTCAGTCTTCCCAGCCTGTTGCAGGTCTACAATTTTGTTTCTGGTGTCCTTCCACAGCTCTTTGGTCTTCACCATAGTGGAGTTTGGAGTGTGACTGTTTGAGGTTGTGGACAGGTGTCTTTTATACTGATAACAATGTCAAACAGGTGCCATTACTACAGGTAATGAGTGGAGGACAGAGGAGCCTCTTAAAGAAGAAGTTACAGGTCTGTGAGAGACAGAAATCTTGCTTATTTGTAGGTGACCAAATACTTATTTTCCACCATAATTTGCAAATAAATTGTTAAAAAAAATCAGACAATGTGATTTTCTGGATTTGTTTTCTCATTTTGTCTCTCATAGTTGAGGTCTACCTATGATGACAATTACAGGCCTCTCTCATCTTTTTAAGTGGGAGAACTTGCACAATTGGTGGCTGACTAAATACTTTTTTTCCCCACTGTATGTGAATGAGGCCTCTTCAGTAAGATTAAACATCTGCCTCATCTAATGTTTCCTGCCTTGTATGTAACTTCTGCATTGCATTTACTGATGAAATGATAAAAATGAAAGACTGATCCAGATTTTATTTTCTTTGAATACAAGGGAGAGGTTTTATTTCTGTTGGCCCACGATTAAATATTACATTTCTGTTAGATCATGCAAAACTGAACAATTTATTTTTTTTAATTAGAAGCATTTGGTGGGGGGGAGGGGGGAACTTCTGTGTCTATGTATCAATCTTTCTTACTCATGACACCCTCTGGTATGTGTGTGGCTTTTTTTTTTTTTTTGTTCTGTCTCAGGACGTCCACTAATTGGGGCAGATTTCTATTACAATGTGCAACAATAAAAACCTGGTGTATATTTCTTACACCACATTACCTGTTGTAGAAATCTTTGTGCCTCGTCAGTGTAAGGGGTGTGGCTTCTCAAATGGGGGCGTGGCTTGAAGGTGTTTTCTGGGGTAATTAAACAACAAATTGGCAGTCAGGCAAATAAAAAAAAAAATATATATACTACCCACTTACACCTAGTCATTGTTGAGGCAGGATATCCCACCTTTCAGTTTGACCTCAGACTGCTTATGCTGGATGTGCAGGGGGTTCAGGCGACTGCTGCGACCGATCACTGATCTTTGCAGTAACACGTTTGGTACCAGCATACAAGAGGATAACGTAGGTGGTACTAGGATTCTGGGCATATGTGACCACCAACTTTGGAATTTCTGTGCCAAAATCAGAAGAACTCCAGGGGGAAACAAGTATATGCACATATCAACTATACCTGGATGCTTGAGTATTTTTTAAATGATTTATCTTATTTCATCCACAGACTTATATTGGATCTGTGTTGGTGTCGGTTAACCCTTACAAAGAGCTGGAAATTTACAGTAAACAGCACATGGAAAGATATCGTGGGGTTAGTTTCTATGAAGTATCTCCTCACATGTAAGTAATGTCTGTACATTGAAGTGGTTCTATAGACAAGTAAATGTGTAAGACTTATATTCTCTGTGTTCAGGATAGGTTCACTTCAGCAGGTAATCTGGAGAGGAAATCCATGCCCAATCTTTTTATAGCGATTTACCTAAACTGAAAAAAACAAAACTTTAAAGATGGGCGCCCCAGCGATCAGCTGAGCCACTGGCGGGTGAGGCTCCTGTAACCTCCCTGCAGTGACCATTACAGCAGAAATGTAATATTACATAACTGCAGTTTATACGATGCTTAACCATATTTGAAATGGATGACCTGGGTAAGCCACTGCATGTCATAGGGGTGTTCAAGTTTTTTTCATGACTCAACTCCTTTAAAGTGTATGACTAGCTGTGAATACTTCCATAACTTTGCAACATTATTAAACTTCTGTATATATAAGCTAAAAAAAATGTTTAAATACATTCTCAAAATGAAGACCAACTCCCATGATCACACAATCCTACTGCCAAGTAGCTTTCATATAGTTTAAGTGACTAAGGGTGGCTATATGGCAATCCTTTGGCAGATCCAGCTAAATGTGCTGAGAATCTGATGTCTTTGGTGGTCACACACGTATGAATAACAGCAAATGCTAAAAAGCTTTATCTGCCAATGATCTACAGGTATGGCTTGCAGTAAGCTCTATGCAGACAGTGTTCAACACCTACGTTTGATTTATACATCGGGAAGAGTTCCCAAGCTGCTGCATGAAACATGCTTTACAATTGGAAACAGTGGGTGATGTATTTCACTGGGAGATCTTCCTGACTTTTACCTCCAGTGATGAACGTGAATTCTGTGTGCACACTGCCTTTAGGCCACATGCACACAATAGTGGTGGTTTTACTGTCTGAAAAAATGGCTCCATGTTCCACAAAAAAAAAAAAAAAAAAAAAAAATTTTGCATCCATACGTCGTTCTTAATCACGGATCCGCAAAAAGACTTGTATGAACCCATACACTTGTATTGGTGAGTCTGTGCTTCAGATAGGGACAGAAATAGTAATTGCGCCATATTTTGTGGTTGGTTGGCCACTAAGGACACTGACCTGTGAATGCTATGGACATGTGAATGGGCTATAGAGAAGATTGGGTCTGTATGCTATCCATTTTAATGGATCTGAAAAGCAGATGTCACAAGAAAATAAAATACACCTGTGTGCATGGGGTCTTAAAGGGGTATTCCCAGAGGCATAGTCTGAAGCTCATGGGGCCAATGCAGAACCTGTACCTAGGTCCCCACTTACCATATGCTGTTTTCTTATGTTATAAAGAGGCCTTTGGGCTCCAGGACCTGGTAGTGGTTACTACCTCTGCACCCCCTATAGCTACACGCTTAGGTATTCCTATTTTGTACATTTATGACAAACAGTATGTACATGATGTGCTATAGATGTGGGTCATGCCAACAGGATTTTGAGAACTGTGGACCCCTAACCCACCTCACATGGCTGCTGTGAGCATGCACAGCTCTCACTATTCATTTCTGTGAGAGTTCTTATCTGATTGTTTTGTGGAACTCTCATGAAAGTGAATAGAGAGAGCCACAAATGTGTTGTCACCTTTCCAGTCACAGCGACCATGAAACCGGGGGCAGACGACTTTGTTCTTGTGATGGGAATACTCACATTTTTTTCCCCATACTCTTCTAGAGTGGCTATTAGTATTCTACTGGTTGCCCATGAAAACAGACAATGTTTTGTATACTTATTCATGTGACGATAATAAATGGCGTAACAACTTATTTTTAACTGTGGACTTGTCATTTGAGCTCCCACAATGCACTGCAGGGAAACTGAAATCGGCAGACTTATAACTCAGGTTTAGATGTAACTAGCCAAGAAACCTAACATAACTTAAAATCATTATAAGCAAGGCATTTACAGTAACTTATACTCTGCATTTTGTTAATTTGTTCATAGCGTTTTCCTCTGTAATATCTGCATTTTGTGAATTACACCTTGTAAGGTTGTGAATGTTACACTTTCCTGTGCACATTATACAGTGCAGGGTATGAAGGGGGAATCCTCTGTATTCAGAACAGTAGATTCAGCTCTTCTAGCTCAGTCAAAATAAATTGTTCAAAGGAAAAATTCCAGAACGGTTAGTCTTAGTGGAATCTTTCCTCATGAAAAGCTGGAAAGTTTTTTTTTTTTTTTTTTTTTTCCTCTTTCCTTTCTGAGTTGGCCTATTCTTTTCATACCACAACTTCTTCATGTGTTATTTTTGACCAGTGTTTCTCTGCTATTTCGCTTGTTGCTTGGTTACACTGGACCTAAAGCACCAAAGAATTTGTGTATTTATATATAAAACAGAAATTTCTCCCACAGTTCCCAGCAGGCAGTTTGGAGGTTGCAACGAATTGTCTCACATGATAATGGTTGCCGAGCAGATAAATACTTTGACGCTATAATTTCATGACTAGAGATGGATATCACATTATTAAATGCACAACTGCAAAACAAAAGATTAAAGGGAGTCCATCACCAGGACTGAGCATATTAGCCCAGCCCTGAAGATAGGTTTGATTCAGGTGACCCCAACCTATTTTATTTATTTAGGTTACTTGTATAGTCCCATAGTCCCATCATATTCCGCAGCTCTTTTACAGACATTGTCAGTCAATGTCCCATATAGGGCCCACAATCTACATTACCCTATGTAGATTACTCCATTATGTGGAATGTGGGAGGAAAGCGGAACACCCAGAGGAAACCCACACAAACACAGGGAGAACATAAACTCCTTGCAGATGATGATCTTGGTTGGATTTGAACCCAGGACTCCAGCCCCCTTCTGTTGCCTCTGTATTGCTGTTTTGTCAATATGCAAATGACCTCTTTGGAGCAATGAAGGTATTATCACTTACCTCTTCTCAGCATTGACAACACCCTCATTGCTGTAAAGAGCTCATTTGACTGCCTTCACCCTATTCTGAGGGTCATATTACTGAAAAAGAGGCCACATTTACATGTATGACAGAGATTGCACAGGTTCATAATACTGATATAACATCCACTCGCACACCTACAGTCCATTGCCAGTACTCTAAATGCACACAGATGGGACTTTTATAAAGTGCCATTTTTCTTCAAGACCATGCAAAAAATGAGTAACCGTGAGGTATTAGTTGATATTTTGGCCAGAACTGTACTGTGAGGAAACTTACGTTTAGAATGGTATTGCTGCTGATCTCTTTACTATCCTAACTATAGGACACCCATATTAAGATCCCAGATGCCTCCTGTTATTCTTCCCATTACAATTACTTGTATAATGATTTTTGGGTTGGTCATCGTGGCTGTGTACATTTGTGAAATGTGAGTAGATGCGGTGCCTTTTAATGAAATGGGCATGCCATCTGTACCAGGATGTTCTGGGTGTCACTGTTTCGCATCAGACTGAATACTTTGCACACTGCACTTGTGCTTTGCTTACAGTAAGGCCCGTAAGACAAATGCATACTTTACACATTCATTGTGGGGTTGTGATTCAAAAGGATCATTGTCTCGGTGACTTGTGTAGAAGTACAGTATTGGTCTATACACAGCAGAGCAGTGTCTATAGCTATATGTAATGCCAGGCTTTGGAAACAGCTAAAACCTGCCCCCACCTTTTTAATGTGTAGGGCCATTACAGAGGTTGGTGGAATGTGTTTTAAAGAATTGTAGCAAGCTTGTATATTGTGATTGTGGTCTGTTTTGTTTTTTTGTTCTTTGCTTTAGAAGTATTCTAGTCCTTGCATTCTTTTAAGAAATTGCTTTAGGGAGAAAGTTGTAAAAAGTATGAAAATTCAGCGTACATTTAGCCAGTCCTGCTAGCACAAAACCACAAATAGTAAATCTGTTCATCTCAAAGCTTAGGTATTGTACATCTCTCCAGGATATAAAACAGTAGATATTAAGCACTGCTCAAGAGGATCAGAAAGTCAAGGATACTGGTGTAGAGTAATACTTTATTGACAAGATATTTCAGCAATGAATGGGTTCCCTTGTCGAGCCAAGTTGGCTAACTCTCTTTAGCACTGGAACAATAATATATCTTCGTTTCCTTTTGCTACCCATGTAATTTGTGAGTGATGCGAGCCCTTCCTGCCAGGGTTCTGTAACTCAGCAGTGTTCTAGACTTTCTTGAAAAGTACCACATGTCATTTCTCATTTGGGGGTCTTTTTTAGCTGTTCCATGAAAATTAAGCAAGTGTAATTTTAGGTCCATGCAGATCAAAAAACAAACATATTTTTGTTCTTTTAAAGCTATGCAATAGCAGACAACTCATACCGCTCCCTGCGAACAGAAAGAAAAGACCAGTGTATCCTTATATCTGGTGAGAGCGGAGCAGGAAAGACAGAAGCTAGTAAAAAAAATTCTTCAGTACTATGCTGTGACTTGTCCTGCCAGCGAGCAAGTGGAAACTGTGAAAGACCGTCTTCTGCAGTCCAATCCTGTTCTCGAGGTAAGAATAATAGTTACCATGTAGTTTACGTTTCAGATAAAATCTACAATCAGGTGAATACTTTGGCAGTAAATCTGCTTATAGCTGGCCATATGATTAAGATACCTGAATGATTGACGTCTTTCCTGATACTCCCATACAAATGCAGACTTCATTTGCCCTAGAAGTG
Organism: Leptodactylus fallax; assembly: GCA_947044405.1. Taxonomy (NCBI): domain Eukaryota; kingdom Metazoa; phylum Chordata; class Amphibia; order Anura; family Leptodactylidae; genus Leptodactylus; species Leptodactylus fallax. The sequence goes on from CAMRHE010000203.1 coordinate 204,306, forward strand.
CATGTGTCTTGAACTGCAAAAGCCAAGAAGAACACTGTCAGACTGCTCTGGCAGAATAACAGGACAGCTGAAATCAAGCTGTTGGGTCCTTATTGATCACATCTGCCATCGAGAGATCCTTATAGAGTTAAGAGGTCTGGCCAGTTATATTGATACACATCTAAATATGTATGGACTGCTTTATTAAGGGGTTGACTCGTGATTGTGTATTTGTAAGTGGCTTGTATTATACAGATGACCAATTATCGAAGTGTCTTCCATGGAATTTCCTCTGCAAAACCTTCTATTTGCTGGATGTCCAGTAGTGCAGTAATAGAAAAAATTACAAAAATAGCTATTTACCCATATGTAGCCATCAGGATTGCGCTTCCCACTGTACAGGGGATCTTTTTTGCATATATTTTTCAGTGAGAAGAGAGGTATAAACCATTACCAAACATCTGTCAGAGGTTTATCTTCCATTGAAGCAAAAGCTAAGGCATATTGGATACTTCTTACCTGGGCAGAGTTGGAGACCCCATACATTATGTGGACAGTCGAAATTGTCCATCTTTTATACAATATGTATGGTCAACTTTAGTTCTGCTTATCTGTAAATGTTATCTATAGTTGGAGAAACTGTGCAAACTTCCTATTAAGTGACAAAGAGTAAATATGTTTAAGGTGCTATTGAAAGGCGTATCTCCATGTTTTCAAGGTGTCATGGGAACACTGATAGGTATTGTGTAAAGGACAGACTAGCTTTGTTTTCAGTAACCCTTTAGGATAGCTATAATCCATTAGTAGCTATATGATGTCACATACTTTTGTTTTTATTGTTTTCAGGCCTTTGGAAATGCAAAAACCTTACGAAATGACAATTCCAGCCGATTTGGCAAATACATGGATGTGCAGTTTGATTATAAGGTTTGTATTCAGAATGTGTTTTATTGTTCTAGACTAGTGTGTATGAATGTACACGTGCTAATGTGTGTGTTAATAGTTATGTAGAGGAAAGCCTTTGGTTTTGCCTATTTTTACAGAGACACTGAGAAAGAAGCGTGTCAAAAAAAATCTCATGGCTGATCAGTCCACCTCAGTTCTATTTTTCCTTTCATAATAAACAGGATTCTGTATCACTATTCCAACATATAGGTAGGCAAATTGGAAAACCCAGGGGTGTGGTAAGATAAAGAAAGAAGCAACACTTTCCTATACTTGGCCCTACATTAAGGAGTCAGGTACTCCGTTCCATCCCAGAAAGTGAAGTGACTCAGGTGACTGCTGTGGCCAGTTACTGCTGCTGCTTCGTATCTGACCCATTCAGTACCTGTATGGTATGGAACAGGGGACCCTGGAAAATCCCTTTTAACTTTTTACTTCTACTCAGTAGCTACTTTTTTATGTTAGTAAATCATGCCTGTAAGCCAGCTGTATACTTGTTTAAATGTGAAAGATATCCATCCAAGAACACGCTTTTGGCTTGCATCTTCACAGGGTGTGTTTTATAGTAGAAGTCAGTCTGTTCTTTGATGCTACTGTAAAACACAATATTATGGGTCTAAATCCTGCATATCAAAGTGGATGAGATTTTAAGAAAGTTTCTGATCCTAGGGGGTCAGACCACTCAAGCTCCTCATGTACATATAGTGGTAGTACATATGCATAACTAGCACTCCATTGACTTCTGTGGGAGTGACAAAGTGCTGAACTTGTCTGTCTCCATCACTCCCACAGAAGTCAATGGAGTTCAAGCATGTGTATTACGGCTTCATTCAGACAGGGCACTCATGATTGTTGGAGGCCCCTGTGGGTAGGAGATCCATGATGATAGTGGCAATAATGCATAAGTGTTTTGTTCTGCTTACCATGATCTGCATGATAGTTCCGCTTACCAAGATGCAACTCCACACATTTTAATGTAGTATTGGAAGGTGGGATCGTCATAATATCTCTATATGAAAGTTGATATTTTTAGAGTTTACAAAATATTTTAAGTATTACAGTTTAGCATAGGAATATAAATACTCTATTTTTTTTTTTTAGAATTGCTTATTGAAGTTTTCATATGTGTTTGTATTCAAGCTATATACATGATATTTAACAGCTGATAAACTGTTGGTTTGGCTTAAAGGGAGCTCCAGTTGGGGGACATATCCTGAACTATCTCCTGGAAAAATCCCGTGTGGTGCATCAGAACCATGGGGAGAGAAATTTCCATATATTCTATCAGCTCCTCGAGGGTGGGGAAGAAGATCTTCTTCGTAGGCTGGGCTTGGAGAGAAACGCACAAACCTATCAATATCTTGTCAAGGTGGGTCAAATGCACTTAATGGGGTTTTACATGTGTAATAAAACTGTTACCCTATCAAGAATTGACAAAAAGGATAGATAATTGTATATATATTTGTCCATATCTGCTTTCCTTTAAAGAATCTTTTATCACAGTTTGACACTTTCTTTCCCCATGCAGGGTCAGTGTGCCAGGGTTAGTTCCATCAATGATAAAAATGAATGGAAGATTGTACGAAAAGCTTTATCTGTGATCAATTTCAATGAAGATGATGTGGAGGTAAGCAGCAAGGACAAAATGTTATATGTCTGTTTTATATTAAAAAAAAAATAAAAAAAATCCTTGCATTTATTTATTGAGGTGTTTTTTGTTTTCTTTTAACTCCAGGAATTATTGAGTATCGTAGCCAGTGTCTTGCACTTGGGAAACGTGCAATTTGCCACAGATGAACAAGGGAATGCTCAGGTCACAACAGAAAACCAGATTAAATATCTTGCCAGGGTAAGGATCTTTACCAGGATCTTGCTGTCAGGATAAAGGCTTAAAGAGGATTGAGTGGTATTTTGTTTCCTAGAATTTAAGAGTATTTCAGTATGGTGTATCTGATTCAAGTATGTGGTTTGGGGCATTGCTATTTATAAAAATATTTAGGTGGTTTTATAATCTATATAAAAATATGTATTAAAATATTCTTTTCGCTCTGGTGCACACTCAATAAGCTGACATTTATTATCAGGTCATAGTTACCCTGGATTCACACAACTCTTTCACATGATTCATCTGTGAAACTCTGTCCATGTGTGAGCTGGATTTTCCGCCCTGAGCGGTATGCCGGGCAAGGGACTTCTAACTAAAAGAATAGCTAGATAGATAGATATAGATATCTATGATGCTAGAAGTCCTTGCCTCCCAGCACAGTACAGTTCTGTACTATAATCAATAAAGAACAGTGTTTTGCTGGGATGCAGGGACTTCTATCATAGCTTTAATGCTAGGGGTCCCTCAGGCTGGGAAATCCGGCTCACACATGAACTGAGTTTCACATATGAAACTCAGTAGTGTGAATCTAGACATAGGTGTTTTACTTTTAAAAAGCAGCATGCCCCTGGGGGGGTGTTCTTTCTTCAGAAAGACCAGGAAAAAACACATGTACAGACTGTCAATAAATGGAGAAAAAATAGAAAACTTGCTAAAAAGCATAGTTAAAAATGCTTTAAAATCATAGCACTTTTAATATGCTAGTTAGGCAGGTTCTCTATGCCTTTCCCTGTGACTTTCTTGCCTTTAAAAACTATGCAACTTTAATAACTTAGGGTGGTTTCTCACACACAGTAGTTTTTGGAAAAACACAAATGCAGTTTTTGGCGCCTAATCCAGAAGTTATTCTAGCAGAAAGGAGAATAGAAGTCCATTATGTTAGCCATTTCTTTTAACTCTACTTCTGACTTAAGCTAAATATCTACATGAAACTGCTACAAAACCTGCAATGTTTTTTTCTTAACAAAAAAAAAAAAAAAAAAAATACTGGGGGAAATTTACTGTTTACTGTGGTAGATGAGTGGAGGTGTGGCATATCTTTGGCACATGGCCCACAATTGCACCAATTATCTGCCACTGCCTTTTTCCCGACTCCCACACCACTTTTGTGAAAAGTGGCCAAAGGGGGCCAGGGATCAAGGGATGGTGAGGGTTGATTTACTATTGCTCATGCCAGAAAACTAGTGTGGGTTATACAAAAAAAAATCTTCGCCAATTCCTGACTGATCTAGATTTCATTTATGGTACACAGGACCTCTTCTGGTGTGCCAGAATTAAGAGGCTAGAGCCTTTTAATAACTCTGGTGCATCTGCCGCCAGAAAAATACTAAGTTTGGCGCAGTTCTTGATAGATTTCCTACACTGCGTATGAATCCATTCTAATAGTGCTAAGAATGACAGCTGCACTACAGTTAAAAAACTGATACATTCCCTTTAAATCCATAGGATTACACACATCTGATACATGTTGCTTTACATTGTCAGTATTCTGTAGTATTTTTGCAGCTTTCAGTCCAAGTATTTTTGTAAAGTCAGAGGGGAGTAAGTTTTTGTAGAGATTCTAGGGAATAGATTTCAGTTTAATAATCCTCTGTCTCTTTTTGCAGCTTCTGTCTGTAGATAGCACTGTACTACGGGAATCTCTCATTCACAAAAAGATCATTGCTAAAGGAGAAGAGGTAAAAACTTGCATGCTTACTTTTTACAATTTATCACTGTTTAAAGTAGTTTAGTCTTGCATATAAGAAGATAGACTGAAGCCAGGCACACAAATAGATGTTGCAGCATGGTCACCATTAATCTCTAAAATTTGTATGTAGTGTAACTAGACTAGTTTAATGGCCTTGTCTGGTGCTGGGGAATAAACCACAAATGTTATAAGAATGCCACTCCAGCGCAGAGGCTTTTCTGGTCCCCCTTGTTTATCTGCTGACAGCGATGGCCTGCTGTATCAGCATGTGACCGCTGCAGCCAGTCAGTGACCGCCTGCACCAGCTTGGAAACAAAGATTGGCATGGTAGTGCTGGAATTTCTGCCCCTAATCGGCTGAGAACTGAAGGTTGAGCACGAAGGATATTTTAATTTTAGTAACGCTCGACTTTTTTTTTCACTAACTACTTTAAATTATACACCTGTTGTGCAGCAACCAATAAATTTGTTTCTATTTGCTGTAGTTTTATATAAAACAGAAATGAATTGGAGTTTCTCTTGTATAGTTTGGAAGCACACTTATTTAAAGAGGCATTAAACCACTCCTAGAACAATTTTCACACGTTCCTCCTTTTACAAAAATGTGATTATGAGTTTGTGGTCTTTATTTTTGCTTTTGTGTTTTTTTTTTTTTTGTTTTTTTTTTCACTTTAGCTGAATAGTCCTTTAAATCTGGAGCAAGCAGCTTATGCCCGAGATGCCCTGGCTAAAGCAATTTATGGCCGCACTTTTTCATGGCTTGTCAGCAAAATTAACAAATCGCTGGCCTATAAGGTATGATCAAAAGAGAAAAAGTAGTTTCTTTTTCTGTGTACAGTTATACGGGTAGCAGTACTTTTACACTATTTCTATTTGAAGCAAGCCTTGGAATGTTATTTGCCTTTTACCCAAATAAATTAAATAATTTAACCCTATAGAATGTTGGAGTCACTAGTGAGGAGTGTAAACAGGATAAGTAGGATTACTTAGACATTGCCGTTTTAACTCACTGTGGGCTTCTTTTAGGGTACAGACATGCACAGTCTGGGAAATGCATCTGTCATAGGACTTCTGGACATATATGGTTTTGAAGTCTTTCAACATAACAGGTAATGTATCTTCATATCTATAGGGTGCCTTCATATCTGTTGTGTACTATAATTAGTTGATCTATTGTTAAGGGGTTTCCTGGGCTAAAATGATTGATGAGCGGCTCTAAAGATAGGTCACTAACGTCAGATTAGTAAGGGTCTGACACCTAAAACCCTCACAGATCAGCTGTGTTGAACAACAGACACACAGAAAAAGGAGCAGAAAGCAGACAGCTCTGTTCTCTATGTAGTGACTGAACCAAGAACAGCACTGTCTGCTTTCTGTTCCATTCTCTTTGTATCAGCTGTTGTGAATAGCTGATTCATGGCGGAGTTGGGTTTCCGACCCTCACCAGTCTAACATTAGTGACCTCTCCTTAGGACAGGTCATCAGTATTTTTAGCCTGGGGAAACCGCTTTAATATCGTACTTTATGCATCTGTATGGGACAGTGACTGTCAATATCTGTAAAGTGCTGCGGAATATGATGGCGCTATACAAGTAAGCACAATAAAGAAATAAATAATAATTCTGTATAGACTAAATTTAAACTGAGTGTTTTGGGTGTTCATAGAATTTAGTGGTTATTTTTATGTCGCTTTTGGCAACTTATTAGATGCTTTTGGTTTCTTTTTCCAATTATACAGAGAAAATACCGAGGTTGCTTTGTCCGTTTTCTAAAGGTCTGAGCAGTCTGCAGTATGGACTGTGGCTAGTCTGTGCTGATAAGGGACAGAGTTTGCCATGTAATTTATTTAGAAAAAAAAAATGTGCACTGTACTATAATTTTTTTGTATAAGGATATACACCTTAAAGAGGCTCTGTCACCAGGTTTATTCCTACCTGAGGGCAGTATAATGCAGTGACCAGATACCCTTATTCCAACCATGTGTCACTTATATTTTGTCTTGCTGTACTTGGTCAGGAGCTTATGTAGCACATAGGGAGAAGGTTGCCAGTTAGTGGCAGTGGAGTCCAAATCTAATGAATATTCAGGACACAAGATTGTAAGGACTCCAGCCTTGATGCCTGCTGTAGCAGATAAACAGTGAATCATGAAAGTACAACGAGAGTGACCAATTGCTGGAATTGGGGTCTTGGTTATTAGTTTATTTTGCCCTCAAATAGGGAACCAGGTTGAAACTACAAAAGTGGCAGGTTGACACTGAGGGTTAAAGATACATATTGTCAAACTTGTGTTCTCGATATGACTTTTTTTTTTTATATTCACAAACAAAACTTTTAACACAGGCAAGGAGTTAAAGTATTAGCTTGGTGTGTGTTTGGGTCTCAGAGCATTGACTAAAAATAAACTAGTAAAAAATAAAACACAGGCTTCCGTTTTACACCCATGTTGTAATGCACATTATTTATGCTTTATGGTTTGCTTTTTCTTTTGTAGTTTTGAACAGTTTTGCATAAATTACTGCAATGAGAAGCTTCAGCAACTGTTTATTGAGCTGACACTGAAGTCTGAACAGGAAGAGTATGAATCTGAAGGCATTGCAGTAAGTCACAGCCCCTCACTGATGCATACACTTCATATTTCATTCTGTTTCACTTCTCGTTTTTATCTTGGGCCAACCACCTGTGTGATTCTCTATACCTATAACATGTATTATAAAGGAATCATATGTATAGCAGAACCATGTTCTTCTTTTACTATTAATTTCTTTACATTATTTTTTCATGATTTACTTTTATGTATTATAGGGAGTCTGCCATCAGGTGTATGCCACCTGAACTACAGGCGGGCCAAATGTTCACAAGGTTCCTGAAGATGGAGAGCTGTATTTTGCTCTAAAATGCTGCAAAGTTTTAGCAAAAATATAATTTTAAAATGGGAAGAAGAGTCTGTTATGCATCTTGCCCCTACTTGGTATTAGTGACAGTTCTCTCCCTGTTTGCATATAGGAAAACATCTGTCAATTAGAATGAGCAGGGCCCAGAAAAGTCAAACAGTTCTCTGCCACCAGGGACCTGTCAGGATTTCATGCTGCCTGTGGTTTGGCAGCAAAAACCTGATGACAGGTTCCTTTTAGGCCACACATTCAGGATTTTCAAAGTGTTGTCGACTTCAGTGCTAGTATATTACACAGCAGATTCTCAGCATACTTAATATTCGATGGCATATCCTTAAGATAGGTCATCAATTGAAGATCAGCGGGGTTCCCAAGTGTTGGCTGACTTGTTGCTGTTTGAAGAGGCTGCAGTATTTAGGTGAGTGCTGCCACCTCTTCACTACTTACCGAGCACAGTGCTGTATATATGTATAGTAGCTGTGCTTGGTACTACAACTCAGCCCATTCACTTGAATGAGACTGAGCTGTGATCAGGCCATGTGACTCATGAATGTGACATCATGTGGTCTGTGAAATGGAAGCAGTGCTCAAGGAGGACCGCTGCTGTTTCTGACAGCTGATCCATGGGAGTACCCTGATGATCTAAATGATGACCTAAGTCCCACAATCCCATTTAAAGTTTTTTTCCACAGAATATGTATTTGTGACACAGAATTTAGCTTTTATAGAATATTTCTCTACAGAAAAGTTTGCTTCACTTTGTTAATGAATTATGTAAATACAAATTTGGTATATATTAAAGATGTGTCCTATTAGCATTTATTAAACTGTACCTTCTTTCATTGTTATAGAGACTGCCTGAAACAAAATAACTATTTGTATCAGTCAGTGATAATGTTTTTAATGTACAGTAGTGTAATGTACAGGTTCTACATAAAGGTTCTGTAACTTTTCTAGACTAGAGCAGCAATGACAACTTGCCCTACACTGAATCCAGCCTGTATGTAGGTTGTAATACTGTTCAGCTCTAGATAACTGCTTGCCCATGTTAGTTAGATCATAATATGCCTACATATGTTGTAACAAGTAACACCATGTGTATTTACCATATGTATAGTATATGGCAGAAGTATTTTTTCTTCCACCCTTACTGGTTCTAAATTGTTCACCCTTTACATTTCAGTGGGAGCCTGTGCAGTATTTTAATAACAAAATAATCTGCGATCTAGTTGAAGAAAAGTTCAAAGGCATCATTTCTATCTTGGTAAGTCTGTTTATTTTCTAGCTTTCTGCTTAGCAAACAGGATGCTCACATGGGGGTGGTGCTTTGTTTAGGGCCAGTATTGATGACTTAGCTGATAATATCTGCTCCTTTCCTCTCTGTAGGATGAAGAATGTCTCCGTCCCGGAGAAGCTACAGATATGACATTCCTGGAGAAGTTGGAAGATACTGTGAAAAACCACCCACACTTTGTAACGTGAGTGTAATAGACAGACAGTAAATTCATAAACTGTTTCAGCTCTTGAAGTATACATGATTAATATACAATTTACATTGTTTAACACATTTTCTCCTATAAACTGCTATGTAATCCCCACTAAAATGCCCGTTTATATTGGTGTGCTTGTAAAATCCTAGAAGCGTTTGTCTGAACGTACCTGTCGAAACAAGAACAATCTGGATTCAGACAACAAATGGCACCATGAAACAAAACTGCGGTAAAACCGGTACAGAAGCGGTGTGACTGTGGAGGCCCTTATGACACAGACATGTCAGGTGATTTCTGCCATATCTAAGAGCAGAATTTCATAGAGGGAGAGTATATGATCTGTGTGATACATAGGTTTGCAGTCTGCTATCATTCACTGTGTGTGAGCAGGATAATCAGGGTCTCATTGTCTCTTTTAGCAATCCTATCAGGATTTGTTCCGCCTTTTACTAAGAAATTCTGCTCCAAGTCACATAAACCTATATATCACAGATCTCAGAGCCTCCATCTCCTTTATCCTGCTTTCAGATAGGGCAGCAGAAATCACTTAAAAGGTCTGTGAGCAAAGTACTGCCAGGAAAATATGGTTTATTTCTATATCACAAATGTAAAATCTGAAATATGTCAGTTATTATCTTAGTTGTACAATTGGTAAATGTGCTGTCTGTGTCATTTTATCATATTTATGTTGTTTGTGTGCTTTCTGGGGACTCACAAGGGGTTTTAGCAAATAACACTTGTTCATTCTGTAATAAAAACATTTACACAATTTGCTTGTAGTCCTCATACTGTTTACTACCGAAAGGATGGAATTCTGCGTTGTGTAGTGTTCACACAGGGTGGAGAGCAGTATCTCTGTACAAGACCAAGACTCTGGTAGAAAACAATGACTCTGAGCAGATATCTTGGTAACTGCTACATTAGATAAATGTGTACATTTTCATCATATAATGAATAAGTTTTATTTGCTGAATCCTGAATACCTCTTTCAACCACCCAGCAGTACTCAAGGACAGGGTATGCCTACTTATTCTTTTGTGTAAACGCTGGCTTCCTGTCACCAAGATGATACCATCTTTAAGCTTGTTTCCTTACCTTCCCAAATATTTTCATCCTCATTTATCAGCTCCAGAGTGCACAAACCCTGCTTAGTTATATAGTACAATTCTTAACATTGCCTCCTACCTACTGACCTCCTCTTGGCTTTTTGATGTAAGACGTTTGATTGAAAGATGTTTTAAAAGAGCAAATACTGGGGCTGAGTTGAGTTTTATGATGCATTAGGCTTCTTAGATTCAGGTCCATCATCAAATTACACTGTCCTATATAAGGGCAGCATAGTATAGGGAAAGGATTGTTCTCTTATTAAGCAAAATGGCCTTTATTCTAATGGGAGCAATCTGAGAATACACTGGTTGCAAACTGTGTATTCAGGTGCACATCACCCAGCTATCAGCCACAACCCTGCGGGATGGGTTAGAGGTATGTGAGTACTCTTCTTGTGAGTTCTCTGGACTTGCAACTTTGTGTTCACTAATTTCACTAGTCGTTGCTATTATGCTATATCGAAACTGCACAACATTGTTTGTCATTTTCGCTATTAAGAAAGTGGACTTGTCCCTATGCTTGGTGAGCAATGGAATCCATTGTCCTTTACTTCTTTGTGTTCAATACACACAGGAAGTGTCTGGAAATTGCTGTTCAGCCAAACACTGGTTGAGGTTAGTCATTGCCCTAGCAGTCAAAAGAAACCAGAAAGCAATGACCAGGGACACAGGTAGTCTTGGAAAAAGACTTTTGTTAGGGCTCCAGCCATTTTTAATCTATTGTCATTTAGCTTGAAACACCATCACATTACTGCCATACATTGTGATCATTTTTCATTGTTAATATTACTGTAGACTGAGCTGTTTGGTCTTTATTACTTTCTTTTTCTACCTAGGCACAAACTTGGAGACCAGAAAACTAGAAAGTGTCTTGGAAGAGATGAATTTCGTCTGCTCCACTATGCTGGCGAAGTGAATTACAGTGTAGTAGGTAATTTGCATTAATTCAGAGCGTTTGGGCCTTAATATAAGCAACAGACATCATGCCCATTGTAGCATTGTATCTATATAACACATATGTCAACTTTTATTTCAACTGCATTAATTGACACAAAAAATGTGGGGAAAAATGTATGCGTTTGCTAAAGATTATTACAAATAGCAGAGTTTTATTTCCTATACTGCTCTGGAAAAAAATTAGTGTGATAAGTTTATATGGGTAGGGCTAGTTTTCCTGTTAGTTTTAATAAATGAGGCAAATAGTGCTATTATGTGACTGTTGTGGTACCTGCAGAATGTAATAAGCCCTAATCAACACTCTCACATTTGTCCTTTGTCATGTCTTGAAAATGAGTCATTTGAAATGTAAAAAATCCAACTGGTTCACGCTGTGCAGCCAAAAAAAACTTCAAAGGGGAAAAGCCTCAGCAAAACCTGATGTACAAACAGCAATGTAGTTTCCCATACAAACAGTATAGTAACTATTTCTTTCAGGGGAAAAAACTTTCATGACAAAAAAAATGTGAAAATCATGCATATAATTTTTATGTTTATAAATAGTCACATCAGTAGTGAAGTGTCTAAATATGGTTAGTGTACTATTAGTGAGCTCATGTGTGTATAGGGGCTTCCCAACTATGCTTCAATAGTAGATGTCTGTGCAAATATGGATTAAGCATATTAAATTTCGACATGTTTGATTTTTAGTTGTCCTGCTGTGAGAAAAATGCTGTTGAAAGTGACAATTATAGCTGTCAGTTGAAGTAGTTTGTTTGGCTATTTACTATCTAATGTGTGTGGTAGGTTTAAGGCCAAGTTCACATGGTGTGGTCTCAGCGAATTAGCCTCCATGGACTCACTGGTGCCTACCCTGCTGAAATGTACAGGAACAGCAACGTTGTTGAGATTGCACCAAATCTCAGCTACATACTGTGGATTTTCACAGTAGTTTTCAATCAGATTACCAATGAATACTGCCTAAAGCAATCCCATTTTGAGTAGTTTTTGTGACATTCAGAGAAATCCCATACTGATTATTTTTTTCCTGATAGAAAATCCACGGCCAGGCCATCATATGTGAATCCAGGGTTTTTCTAGATCTTTGATACTGACTATCTGTCCATAGGATAGGGCAGCAATCCCAGGATAGGGCATCAGAATCCTTGCACCTTTGGTTACTGGCTGTTTAAAGAGGTCACAGGACTTGCCAGAATACCCATTTTAAAAGGAGTGATTATAGAACTGGAAAAAAAAAAAGATCGTTAAGGGTAAGTTAACATCTGTGTAGTTCTTTCCATTCCTCTGTTCCATCATAGGAACAGCAGAATGGAAAGAACACGGAAGATCATCCATCTAATGACAGACACCCACTGATCCCATTAACTAGTGCACAGGACTTTCATCCATAGTTTTAGCCTAACTCCTCGATGGAGGCTCATAACATAGCCTCCGACATAGGTGTCAACGTAGCCTAGCAAGTACAAATATGCAATGTTGCAAATTTCTTTAATGGTTTTCTCTCAATTTCCTTTAGGATTTCTGGATAAAAACAATGATCTGCTGTTTAGAAATCTAAAAGAAGTAAGTGAATTATTGGGAGACATTTACTACAGATCCATCTGATGTATTTAAATTGAAGTTAAGCAGTTGTGAGGTTCAGAAATGCTTTGCTTCTTGGGTAGCAGCTACTAAACACTGATGCATGTTGCTCTTGTTCATCACAGGTTATGTGTAATTCTGGAAATCCAATTGTTCATCAGTGCTTTGACAGATCTGAGCTGACAGACAAGAAAAGGCCAGAGACGGTACGAGCAGGTGTCTAAGTGACAGGTGCTGACAGTTCAGAAAGTAACAGGAACATTCATATAAGCAGCTGCCACAATCTGTAATCTTTTTTTGGTCTCATCAACAAGCTCCTATACTCAAATGTACATGAATGATGATTTCATCTATAACAGCATTACATTTTAGTTTTTAATATTTTGGTAGTTGGAATGCAACTGTACAGTCATGGCCAAAAGTTTTGAGACTGATACAAATATTACTTTTTACAAAGTCTACTGCTTCAGTTTTTCTAATGGCAATTTGCGTATACTTCAGAATGTTATAAAGAGTGATCCGCTTAACAGCAATTACTTGCAAAGTCAATATTTGCCTAGAAAATGAACTTTATCCCCCAAAACACATTTCAACATCATTGCAGCCCTGCCTTAAAAGGACCACCTAACATCGTTTCAGTGATTGCTCCATTAACACAGGTGTGGGTGTTGATGAGGACAGGGCTGGAGATCAATCTGTCATGATTAAGTAAGAATGACACCACTGGACACTTTAAAAGGAGGCTGGTGCTTGCCATCATTGTTTCTCTTCTGTTAACCATGGTTATCTCTAAAGAAACACGTGTAGTCATCATTGCACTGCACAAAAATGGCCTAACTGGGAAGAGTATTGCAGCTAGAAAGATTGCACCTCAGTCAACAATCTATCGCATCATCAAGAACTTCAAGGAGAGAGGTTCCATTGGTGCCAAAAAAGCTCCAGGGCGCCCAAGAAAGACCAGCAAGCGGCAGGGCCGTCTCTTAAAAGTGTTTCAGCTGCGGGATCGGGCTACCAGCAGTGCAGAGCTTGCTGAGGAATGGCAGCAGGCAGGTGTGAGTGCATCTGCACACACTGTGAGGCGGAGACTCTTGGAGCAAGGCCTGGTCTCAAGGAGGGCAGCAAAAAAGCCATTTCCCCCCAGAAAAAAAGTGGGGGGGGGGTTGTTTTTTTTAAAGGGGGGGGGGGGGGGGGGGGGGGGGGGGGGGGGAAAAATAATTTTTTTTGTTTTATCTTTTTTTTTTTTGTTTTTTGTGTGTGAGGTTTTTTTTTTGGGGGGGGGGGGGGGGGGGGCCCCACTTTTTTTTTTTTTTTTTTTTATAGGTTTTGTTTTTTTTTTTTTTGTGTGGGGGGGTGTTTTTCGGGGGGGGGGGGGTCGCTCTTTTTTTTTTTTAAAAAAAAAAAAGAAGAGGGGGGGGGGAGGGTGTTTTTTTTTCAGCTTTTTCTCACTCCCCTCGGGGGGTTGTGGGGTGTTTTTTTTTTTTTTTTTTTGTTTGTGGGGGTTGGTTTTTATTGAAGAAGAGAAGTGAAGGAGTTGGGGAGAAAAAAAAAAAAAAAAATAGGGTTTGGGTCCATGGCCTGGAAACTTCCCAGATCTTAATCCCATTGAGAACTTGTGGTCAATCATCAAGAGACGGGTGGACAAACAAAAACCAACAAATTCAGACAAAATTAAAGCATTGATTCTGCAAGAATGGACTGCTATCAGCCAGGATTTGGTCCAGAAGTTGATTGAGAGCATGCCAGGGAGAATTGCAGAGGTCCTGAAGAAGAAGGGTCAACACTGCAAATATTGACTTGCTGCATTAACTCATTCTAACTGTCAATATAAGCTTCTGTTACTCATAATATAAATGCAATTATATTTCTGTATGTGATAAAAACATCTGACACAAACACACATAAAAACCAGAGGGCAGCAGATCATGTGAAAATATAATATTTGTGTCATTCTCAAAACTTTTGGCCATGACTGTACAACTCCTTTCTTCCTGCGGTAGACGCTTGGGAATACGTTGGGGTGTATTGTTTTTTTTTTTTATACTGTATATTGAATTCATTACTGTCCCGCTCTATAAAACGGCATGGAGTTAGAGGAACCTGGCACTACCTTTTTTGTTCATAAACCACCACTGGTTGTAAATGTGCGCCTAACTTTATGAAAATAACTTTGTAGCGGTCATAGAGCACTGAATAGTCACAGTGCACACACCCCAAACACACCCACACTGGCTTGATTGATATCCCTGAGGCGGGGATACGCCACTCAGGCCAGCTCTGGCATCATCTTGTGATAACCAGCTGATCGGCAGTTAATATATGTCCCTGGGCCGGGTACGTATCAGGCTTGCTCTGGCATCATCTTGTGGTACCAGCTGATCGGCAGTAATATATGTGAAGTTTTGCTTTCATGTCTACATATTGAAGATCATATTCAAGTATTTTTTTTTTTTTTAGTTTGTGACTGTGCATGGCATGGTTTTTGTAAGCTTTAACACACAATAGTTTTCTAAAATGGAATATTATTATATTTTAGGCAGCCACTCAGTTTAAAAACAGTTTAGCAAAATTGATGGAAATTCTCATGTCCAAGGAGCCTTCTTATGTGCGCTGCATAAAGCCAAATGATGCCAAACAAGCAGGTATGTGATACCGTTTCATGTTACAGGTCTGCTTATTTTAATACAAATAATGAAAGATTTACTGAGTTACATAACATTGATTAAATAAGACTAATATTTGTCATGTAAAATAAACCAATTAGCACTTTGTACTATTAAATGACTATTAAAATATCCCCTTACGCTTGCGTTCGCGTTTCTGTTCTTCGGGTCCGCTTGGGGAAGTGAAAAACGGAAAACCTACCCACTTAAAAGGCAGTTACTTGCGTAAACCTGCAGACCCCATAGACTATAATTGGATCAGCCTGAAATTGTTGGAGACAAAAGTCCTGCTTGCATATTTTAAGCGGAATGGGGGGGAAGGAGTCCCTGAATACTAGTGTGTCCACAGCCTTAGCTCCTTTTTTCCCTGAATATCAGTGGTTTTTGGAGAATGCGTTATAACCTAAATATATGGAGTTTCAGAAAATGTTGAAACCGTTCATTACTGATAGCCTATGCATACTGATGACTCCTACACATCAGCAAAACGTAGGCATCTCATTCTCTTCATTGTTTACACACACAGCTCAGTATATGTGGCTGTGCATGGCACTGCCCTCTGTTCCATTCACTTGAATTAGACAACTGCAGTACCAAACACAGCCACCCATGTGAATGAGCAGCTATACCTGTGTTAACAATGAACCAAGCTCCATGGTCCCTCCATTCTGTTTTGCCCCCTGCACACTTTAATATGCACTGAGGATAGGCTATCCTATATTAAGTTTCAGAAAACTTCAAGGGCCCATTCACACAGCGGAATTTAGTGATGATTTTTTTTTTTACATGGATTCTGCCTCAAAATCGGTGCCAAATTCTGTCCAGAATCTAACTCCCATTGAAAACAACCTTAAAGAAGGACTCTGAAAAAATAAACATCCTGTACTCACATATACATGAATGATGATTTCTTCTGTAGCAGCATTACCTTTAGTTTTTAATACTTTTGGTAGTTGGAATGCAGCTGTACAATGAACTCTCACATCAGTGATTTATGAACTATTGCGGCTTATCTGTTCCGTATTAAAATGTTTTGAGTACACAAACCTAAATTTAAAAAATCTTTAATAAAAAAAATCTTAGAAAAATAGACCCTGAGAGTATGGAACATTAATAGCCGGGTATAACAAACAGCATCATAAATCACTGTGCTCCTGAGAGGTCAGTTCAGATGAGGTGCAGTCTCTGTCAGGGACGTGGGGCCATCACATAGTGTTTTTCAGACTGAATGCATCCATGTGAATGGATCCTAAAGGGGTTATCAAGCAAATTTTTGACAAAAAGATCAAAATGGGTTAAAAAAAAAAAAAAAAAGAAAGCAATACTCACCATTCCCCTGCCACTACTGTTCAGCTGCTTTTTGGGTTTCTGCGTGCTGGACCCTTTTGACCTGCAGGAAACTACTGGTCAGCTATTCAATGGCCACAGTGGTGACCTACCTCAGGCTGTAATTGGGATTGGGAAGCATTGGAATGCAAGTGACAGTTGTCGGTGAATATTGCTGCCTTGAACCCCTTTTGAATTATTTGTGAAGTAATTGGTGTGCTGTACTTATGTTTAGTACTGTTTTGTTGACTTATAATGATGGCTTTCATGTTTTATGACTCTCTTATAGCTCGTTTTGATGAGGTTCTCATTAGACACCAGGTGAAATATTTGGGGCTCATTGAGAATGTGCGAGTACGCCGTGCTGGATTTGCATACAGGCGAAAATATGAGATCTTCTTGCAAAGGTTAAATTAAAATAAAGTAATGTTTCACCTTTCCTTTAACATTGTGTACATGTTCACATTCTCATTGACTTTCTCTAGGTACAAATCTCTTTGCCCTGAAACATGGCCAAATTGGGATGGACGGGCAATGGATGGAGTGGCAGTTCTTGTCAAGAGTCTTGGATATAAACCAGAGGAGTATAAAATGGGCAGGTAAACACAAAGCGTCTTCTCTTGAAATAACTTTCTTCTTCTTGGTAACTTGCAATATGTGATGCATTGATGATTTCATCAGAACAGCTGCTATTTGTGACCGATACTGTAAATTAGGTGTCAGGTACTGAACGTCATTCGTTTGCACAGCTAGGAAAAGCTCAAAGCATACAAAGGTGCACTTTGAAATTTTGCAAGATTTGAACTGCATCATGAGTTCACATTTTGGATACAAAATTTCCGAAAGCCAAAATCAGAAAATCTTCTAAAATTTGGGGTTCATAGGAAAACAATGACCACACACACACACTCACTAAGCAGCTTACATCTGGAATGCAAACCAAAACGGTATCAAGACCTACTGTGCAGGATTTATTCAAGTCTATGGGGCAGAGGCTAAAAATGTCTCATCCTTTTTTCTTTTTTTGCTTTAAAACAAAAAGTGGCTGCAGGACTTTTCACAATTACAGGACAGAAAAAACATACACATTACAGGGGTTGTCCATTCTCAAATCGATAGGTGGATAGGTCAGCAGTATATGATCTTTCGGGGTCTGACACCTGGGTCCCACACAGATCATCTGTTCTAGCAACTGACATGTTCCTTGAAGCTGTTAGTATTCAAGTAATAGGAGCGGCACTGCAGTTCACTGTAACTGACAGTATGCTGTGGAGGGCACTGCTGTGCTGTGAATTGGAATGGTGCTGCACACGCCGCCCAGCCACCTGCAGCTTCCAGCACCCAGAGGGTACTAGAACGGATTTTCTGTATAGGGCCCAGACCACCTAATGACCTGTCCTTTAAATTCTGTACTTTTATAATTTAAGTTACTTACAGACTTGCTTAAATGTAAGGAAATGTATATGCGCAGTTTTACATTTGAAGGGAAAAAAAAAAAAAAATTCCATTTAAAAAAAAAAAAAAAAAAAAGTCAAATTGATACTGTACGCAACTGTATACTATTATTTTTTATTTTTTTAAACAGTATATTTTTACATGTGTGGCAGTATACTAAACTTGTCTGTCCTTGTACAAAAAACAAAACCATGTATAGTTTTCATCACTTGGATAATTTATTTACTTCATTAATTATTTTATTTTTAATTTTATTTTCTTTAGGACAAAAATTTTTATTCGTTTTCCAAAAACCCTCTTTGCTACAGAGGATGCCTTAGAAGTGAGGAAGCAGGGCATAGGTTTGTTGTTTTGCTTTATTGCACATTAATTTCAAGCTTGTGCTTATTGTCGCACTCCACATTTGTTTGAGCATATTTTTATCATGCATTGCAAACTCAATGCAGAATATGTATATTATATTGGTGACTCCCATTCTTTATAGTGCTGTGAAACCAATGTCTTATTTTGTATCTTTTATTATAGCAACCTTTCTCCAGGCTAGGTGGAGAGGATATAATCAACGACAAAAATTCCTACATATGAAACATTCCGGTGAGTATGTCTATGTGCATTTAACCCCATATAAGCGGCGGCTTTGATTTTTGCTGCTGTATCGCTTTCTAGATGTGCAAATTATCCTATTTGCTTATGTAGAGATCATGTCAGATTTCTGACAATACCCTTTTGTGGGCATGTCTTACTGAGAATGTATTTTCTAAAACCATTCTGGAGCATCTTTTCTTAGGAACAACAGAGAAATGGCACCACACTGATCTGTCCTAGAAATGTTTGACTAAATTGACAACTTCCTTTGTGTAAGAGGTGTGTCTCTACAATGTCTGGTACTGTCAGCACCGATTGGACAGTGTCAGACTATGCTGGGACACAACCCCACCTGTGATACAGCAGGGGCTGCCACTTAGGACATCGTTTTGATAGCAAGTGTGCAGTGTGCAGAACGGCTGCAAAAGCATATATTTTTTTTTTTATTAGCCTGTCATATAGTCAGTAGGTGTTTTGTCAGTTCAGACCCATTTGGGTGTAGTGTGTGGTTTTTTTTGTTTTTGTTTTTTTTTGTGCTTCTGCATCGCACTACTATAAGGCATAGGTAATATGTCTGTGTTTATTTTATGTAACAGTGCTGCTAAAGACTATTTTAGAAAAAACTAAACTTTTATCTGTTCCCTAGCTATAAAAATCCAATCATGGTGGCGTGGAACAGTGGGCCGTCGAAAGGCTGCCAAAAGAAAATGGGCTGTGGATGTTGTTCGCAGGTCAGTACAATAGCAGATGCCAATATTTATATATATATATATATATATATATATATATTATTTTTCTGAATGTTTCTGACTTCTTTTTTTTTTGTCAACTGCAAGAAATGGCAGTGTTTTCACACAGCTTTTCAAAAATGAGATTCTGTGCTATTGCTGAGAACTTCACAAGACAATAAATAGTACATGGGATATTACTTCAGTGATTCAGCATAGAGTCTGGATGCATGAACTGAGCTTCTTTGTATGAAATGGCCAACACACAGTATTGTAATAATATACTAGTATTCAGATTTCAGATCGAGGAATGTAGCAGCACAGCCAAAGCGTCACATTTAAATGGGTGCAAGCGTCTGAGGTTAGACCTTTATACATCACTAGGTACCCAAAGAAGGAGCCTTACAGCACTCCAATGTAAGGCAAATCCAGTGAAAGATTGTTATTCACCCATTGTACAGCCATATCTCCCATTGGGTTTGCTTTACATTGGAGTGCTGTTTCCTCCTTTGTGTACCTGGTAAGGCTACATTCACATCTGTGCCATTGGAGACTTTGTCGCAGTGTCTGCCTGAAAATCGGAGGAGGAAAAAAGTCCTGCACTTGCATGGCCGATGGGGGTTTTTTCATTTTGTTTTGATTGGTATGCTTTAATGCGGTCAATTATGGGATTGGGTTATAGAATAAATGGTTTTATAAACCCATACATTTTTATGAAATTACTGGACTACTGTTCTATTATGTTTGTTTTTCTACTGGATAATAATAGTTGTCACTCACATATGGCTGTACACTTGCATTACATAGTTGAACACATATTCATAATACATTTTTAACGTCCGATACAACCCGCACCAAATGTCTTATTACGCAGCCTCCATATGGTGATAAGATAGCAATGATTGAATTGTTGTGTTCATATGTGATTAGTCACAGACGTGCGTCTTTAGATAGATTATACCGTGTGCACACATATGATGTAATGGAGGCAGATTAACTGATTATCTCTGGGGTCTGACTGGGACATAAAAAGAACAGCCTTAAGAACTGACCTGGACCACTGGATATAATTAGTCTTTAGATAAGACTGGGCGATCTGAATATATATCAAAACTAAATTGTTTTCTTTGGTTACATTCCTCTATTAATAGCCACCACATGCCATTGTATGTCTATTACTGCTATACGTATTGCAAATCTATAAACCACTATAAGGAACATTTTACATCTACATATTCAGATACCATAGGCAGTGAATTTTATTTGTGCACAATGAATGTTTGTATTAAATCTGTGGAATTAGTTTGATCTTATCTGAATACATACATTTCAGTAGGAAATGTCTGGTGGAGGTTCACTTACCCAAGGAAAAGCTTGTTGCCTATACACAGACACACTATATTAGGGCATGTTCACACAGAATGGAAATTGCAGCTGAAAAACAGCTCTTGCGGCTTTACAGTAGAATTTACAACAAAATCTGCTGCTAAATCAGCATATTTTCTATACAGTGTGTGTGTGTGTGTGTGTGTGTGTGTGTGTGTGTGTGTGTGTGTGTGTGTGTGTTTTTTTTTTCTTTTTGTTGTTTTTTTTGTTTTGCAGTAGCAGATAGTTTTCCTCCAGCTGTTTTTTTTTCAGTTAGAGGAAAAAAGAAGCGTTATGACATGACCTATCGGTATCTTCAGGCGGATTCCCCCTCACAAAGCCCATTGAAAAAAATGGTGGGAGGTTTATAAAAAAAAAAAAAAAGCTAGCTTTTTTTGCAGTTTTTTTTTACCACACATCCCACTCAGTTCAACGGGCTTTGCAAGGCAGAATCCACCTGAAGATAGATCTTAATGCCTTTTTTTTTTCTCAGCTCAAAATGTGAAATGAGAGTTATACATAAGGAAAGTAAAAGTATGGCATAGTAACAGGCACTACAAAGATTATAAGTAAACAGAGGTTGCACTACATTTTTTCCGTCAGAGTAAGGGTAATTTTACACCGAGAATTTCCAAGCTGATTTTGAGGCAGAATCCACCTGAAAATCCATTCCAATTTCTGCATGGATGCTTTATTTCTCAGTATGCTGAAGAAGTGTCCTGCTCATTTTTCCTGTGGATTACATGGCTGATTCTACCGCAGAACCCATGTTGTGAGACTTTCTGATTAGTTCCATGGTATATGAGGCTAGTCAGCGAGCAAACCTGTGATGGAAAGTCAAACCTCTGCTTCAGCTTTCTACTGCGGGATTCACAGGGCTGGAATTTGCAGTGGAAACTGAGGCAGAAGACCTTGTCAAATTCTCTCCAAATTCCTATGTATGAACCTACCCTAAAAATACTCCATTTAGCATTTTTGAGGAGTTATTTTAGCCAAGGAGGAATGGGAAACTTGCAGTAATGCAAGTAAATAGGCATACATAACATTAAGAGTGCACTATTTACGCAGGGATGGAAGAGCATTAAGTGTCTAATGCTATATTCCCCCAGTCTCGTAACTAACCAGTGACAACCACTTCCTAGAGTATAGACTGTGTGGTCAATTCGCCATTTTCATGGCAATTACCACAAATATGTGTTGCAGTGATTCTGCCACCGAAACTGCGGTGAGATAGGGCAGGACAAATTTTTATAAACGCTCTGAAAAAAAAAGAATCGTTGGTTTCTGCTTCCCATTGAAAACAATGGGAAAAAAAACTACTCAATCTGTTCCTATAATCCTAAAAGTTAAAGGGAGTCTATCATTCGCAAAACCACTTTTAAGCTATTGACACGTTGGAATGACCTTTAAAAAGGCCGTTCTTCTCCTACCTTTCCTTGTTTTCTTCTCCCAACCAATTCCAAGATAATTCGTTTCTTCATGTATGTAAATGAGCACCAAGGGCGTTCCTCCTCTTCTGCGAGCACCCACCTCGTCATCACTTATCACCGCCCCTTCGTCCGTTGCGGTGATTCCCCTCTTGGTCTTCTTTCTTCTCAGTTCTCACCAGCAGCGAATTCTCGCGCATGTGCAATTGGCTCTGCCACTTCGGACAGAGCCGACTGCACGTGACGGGCCACCATTTTCCAAAGGTCTGTCACGAGCGTACTGTGGCAGAGCTGATTGCGCATGCGCACAGCGCTGCGTACAAGGACTTAGAAGAAAGAAGATATAGAGAAGACAAGAGGGGAGTCACTGCAACAGACGAAGGGGTGGTGATAAGCGATAAGGTGGGTGCTCGCAGAAGAGGAGGAACGCCCCGGGTGCTCATTTGCATACACGAAGAAACTAATTATCTTGGAATCGGCTAGGAGAAGAAAACAAGGAAAGGTAGGAGAAGAATGGCCTTTTTAAAGGCCATTCCAACGTGCCATTAGCTTAAAAGTGGTTTTGCGAATGATAGACTCCCTTTAATGTGTCCCTGTTAGCACTAGCTGGGGTTAATAAGCCCATGGATGGGGTGAATGCATGCCAGCCTTTTATAGGTAACTAAGAAAGTACAGAGTGAGATACATTATATTAGACTGTGGCACAGGCAGTCCAATATAGTGAAGGACACTTGCACTGTCCGCTGTACTTTCACCCTCCCAGGGTCCTATAAACCCCAGGCAGACACCCAGACCAATATCAAACCAGCTCTTTCCCCATATCAGGAGTCTCAGGTTGTTAAAGATGTTGACTCTGCCGCTGATGGATCCCCCTCAGCCCTTCCACAGAGGTCTCGCTCCCATCCAACCTTCCTAGTCCGCTGCCGTCTGAAGCCTCCTTACTGATATCAAAGCTGCTTACTATAATAATAATATTTATTATTATTATAATCATCGTTATTTATATAGAACCAACATATTCAGCAGCACTTTACAAATCAGAGATTACTCTCTCAGTTTACTGTTGGCTGCAAGTAAGGAACTTTGTTATTGGACATGTCGGGCACCTGCAGTATTGCTGTGCTGCTGATTCAGATGTCCGAAGGTCGTCTTAAGAGCAGGGAAAAGTCTCAGGTGCATTAATACGCATAAGACTTTGTCAAAGCAGAAATTTGCTAGTACAGGTGTTATTGCGACCTGTGTAAGCCTTATCCAGTTTAGTGAAGTACAGAGCCCTAAATGAGTGCGTGTAATAGACCTGTGTGTTACAACATCCTCTGGTCCTCTCCTCACAGGCACAGCATGTAATTTCCAAATATCTGTGAGGTGTTATCATTTCCAGTAGCTGCAATGTTTTGGAATGAATTAACAGGAGATGGACAGGAAATCACGATGGTGATAGAAACAGTGGGAGGCCTGCATTTCTTTTATATTTAGAAAGGCTGAAGATATATTTTTGGAAGCCTCAAACTTCCTGTGAAAGGAAGTGACCCCCGCTTTATGTTCTCCAAAATACAGAATGTTTCAAGATAACATGGGAAGAAGTTAATCTTATCTAAAAATGGCGTTCACCGTTGTACTTGACTACTGGCATGACAATGTGTGATCTCAGTATGATGTTAACTACTTGTCCACTATAGCTTACATTGGCTACTGAGTAGGTATGCAAGGGGAATATAGCTGCACTGCTTGCTTCCTTATACAGATGGACTTGCCTGTATAAGAAGTAACCCAATTCTATAACTCCTATTATGTCCTTTACTGGGTTGTCTCGTGAAACCAGCTTCTTTCTCTACTCTGCTTAATGCTATGTTATAAATAGGACATTTACATTGGAAATAAATTTTTGTAGTCCACAAGATTTTTCAGATTATGTTGGAATTGGTAAACTGCTGTTTCAAGAACTGTTTAGTAAGATGTTATGCTTTACCTTTTTTGTGTAGGTTCATCAAAGGCTTCATTTACCGCAATCAACAACGTTGCCCAGAGAATGAATATTTCCTGGATTATATCCGTTACTCATTCCTGATGACCCTTCATCGCAACATGCCAAAAAGTGTGTTAGACAAGTCTTGGCCTGTGCCTCCCCCATCCCTTCGAGAGGTAAATCTGCTGACTTGTCTTTTAAAGAGGTTAACCACTTTCTAAAATTGATGGCCTGTTCTAATATTGATGGCCTATCTGGGACACCCGAAGATCATCAGTACCGAGGCAAACTGTGGTAGCGAGTGTAGGTACTGCAGCACAGTCCCATAGACTTCAATGGGACCAGGTGTCAGACCCCTAAGGGATAGGCCATCAATTATAGAAAGTGGATAACCCCTGTAATATCTGAATAATCACTATAACCAAATGTTCAAACTTCATGTGGATCAGAATCCTATTACCGAATATCTTTAGAGATGAAGAAATACTTTGATCAAATGGCAAATGTTAATGATTATATGCACCACATTCAGACTAAACCTTGTCATGGTAAGTGTTTGTAGCATATCCACGAAATATGCTATAAATCCCTGATGTGATCACAAGAGGTTAAACTTTTACCTATCAGCAGAACAGGAGCCATACTGACATTTACACTGGGTATTACAATGACAACCCGTGGCTAATGGACCAGCAACAAGAATTTTTGTTATGTAAATACCCATCAAATCCTCAGGAGCAACTTTTTGAATTTCAGTCTTTTTTACCTTCAGAGCATATTTTTTAGGGCATATTCTTATTTCTTTTCTTCATCCTTCATTATAACATTTATTTTAACAGTTTTTGATTTGAGCACAAATTAGTGCAAATATGCGGAGTCTATCCATATTTTGGCATGACTTTTGGATTGGATTGTGACCAAATTTCCCCATTGTGGGACTATTATTATTATTATTATTATTATTATTATTATTATTATTATTATTATTATATGTGAAGGCTTCTTAGATGGAAGTTTGCAAAGGCACTCATTGTACTCTGTTTCTTTAGGCTTCTGAGCTCCTGAGAGAGATGTGCATGAAGAACATGGTGTGGAAGTATTGCAAACGAATCAGCCCTGAATGGAAACAACAGGTAAAAGTGCATAAACATGAAAATAGGTTCAACTTAATATTTGCCTGTTCCGATTTTTTTTATTTTTTTTTTTTTTCTTGAGTTAAACTATCACTATCAAAACTGCCTACAGATGTCGATATATTTGTGTCATACTGAAATAGAAGATTGTGGTTACACAATTATCTGCTTTTTTTTTTTGCGGGGGGGGGGGGTCCTAACAGGAATATTCTGATCACGCCGCCTTTTATTTAATTTTTATTTGCGTTTCTTTTAACACAGCTTGAACAGAAAGTTGTCGCAAGTGAAATATTCAAGGACAAGAAAGACAATTATCCACAGAGCGTTCCAAGACTCTTCATAAACACTCGACTTGGTGAGTGATTTATATGTGCAGATAAAGATCTTCCTGAGGGATGCCAGCTCCTAGTTCACCCTGTGTAGATGTTTTTTTGCATTGCAGTTCCATTGCAAAATATGGCTCAGGTTTTTAGAATGTTTGTTAGTATCTTGTAGGGTTAATATTTTTTCTCTGTCGATAGATAGATAGATAATACTTTTTTTTGTTGCAGATTTTGGAATGAGAAATATATAAGAAGTACTTATACTTCTACCTTCTGCTCAATCCACTCCTGGCTTTGCCTCAAAAAAAAAAAAAAAAAAAAAAGCTTGTTTCTGCAATGTGGGGCCTTAGACTTAGTCTTTCATAGTCTTTCATTAAACCCCTTTAATAGCAATACTATAAGCAATTTTCCCTGAAAATAAATTTTCACATTTGCGTATGATCGTGGTGAACAAAGAGTGTCTGGCAGTTTTGGCCTGCTAAACGATGAGAAGTAAGCAGCTGTTACTACTACTATCGCGCTCTAACCTTCAACCTACATTCTTTCCAGGCAATGATGAGATCAACACAAAGATACTTCAACAATTAGAAAACCAGACAATAACGGTATTTATAGTTTTTCTGGTTTGTCCATTTGCTTTGTTTTCCTACTTTTATATTACTATTACTAAACCACATTTTTCTATTTTTTTTTTTTTTTCAATTTACTTGCCATTATCTGTATAGTAGTTTCCATAAATGTATTGCCATCATAAAATCAGCTGATGGTGGAGTTTACATCCCGCTTCACTGTCACACCCATGTATACACACTGGGGGAAATGTATTATTTCCTCTATGCCAGAATGTTATCGCAGATGTTGCACATCTTTGGCACATGGCACATATTTGCTCTAGAGACATGCCACTTTGTTTTTTCACCCCAGGCACAAGGGACCTTCTGTGGTGCACCAGAATTAAGAGGCAGGGGCATCTCAAGCTAACAGGGAAATGGCGTAGGAAATACCAGTCTTAATAAATTTCCCCTCATTGGGTTCAGATATATAGGAAACCATTGAACTACTAGTATGTTCCTAAAAGTGGGAGGGGGGGAATGGAGCATCTAGAGGAATGTCACATAGGCATATGGGAGGCATACAGACACTGTACAGATGTGCATCTGGTCAAAATCTAACCAGAAGCTGTAAAGGAAATAATAAATATTTGTTAGAAAATCGCCACATACTGTTCAGAACTGTAAATCTGACACACAAAGGCGGAGTTTCATAGCTAAGATTTAGTCGCGTCTAAGGACTTCAAGGATTATTCCACCAAGAAGCAATTATTACCTGTCAACATAAATGCCACAAGGCCACTGCTAGGATGAGTGTTGCTACATTGAAAGTCTATGGGTCTGATGGAAACCGCTGAATACAGCAGTCAGACCACCACTAATAAATACTTTTGGCTAGTATATCCATTTAAAGAGGACCTGTCAGTTCTCTGATCTTTTGTAGGCTACATTCACATCTGCTTTGGAGTCTCTGTTTGGAGCCTCGGACGCAGAGTCTGTCTAAAGTTGTGCAAAAGATAGCCTTTTTTTTTTTTTTTTTTTTGTCTGATGTGAGGGAGAAAGCTACAAATGCCCAATGGGACCCCATTATTATCAGTGATTTCACTGGGGATCCGTCATAATACAGATCCATCTTTAGTTTGTTCCTCTATTCCTAAAATGGAACAGAAAAATAAATTAACGCGGATGTGAACAATACCATAAGTAGATATTTGCATTACCTGTGAAATAATCCTGGAGCCCCTTTTCTCACAACTCTGCATTATGCTGTTCTTTTATTCCTCCTGGATAGAATTTAATTTCTAGTTTTAGGAATGCAAGGATTAACTGAACTAGACAGGGGATAGGCGAGGTCCTCTTCTTGTGCCATTTTAGCCTGCGAATGCATGTATCTACCCCTTATTGAACTAACCAGAACCCATACATCTTTACAGTATGCAGTTCCTGTGGTTAAATATGACCGAAAGGGATACAAACCGCGGAGGCGACAACTTCTACTCAGTCAGAATGCTGCGTATCTTGTGGAAGAAGCCAAACTAAAGCAAAGGATTGATTATGCCAATTTGACAGGTTAGCATCTTAAAATGGAGCTTATGTTCACAAGAAAGTTTTATCTTTTACTAAATGCTGCTTATTTTCACGGGGATTTTCTTATTTTCACTAATATTTTTTCTTTAAATCCCTTACCCATTTTCAAAATTAGTTCTTAAAAAACTGAACTGCAATACATGGGCAGCATAAAAAAGGTTAATTTAGGCAAGATTTATTACCCATTTTGCAATTTTAGTTAGGCACATGGAAATAATAGGAATCTGCATAACATATCCTTATACGGTGACTAGGTTTTATTTACTCAAACCTTGGATAATGCCTTTTAATAGGTCTCCTTATATATAATTAATATAAGACAGTTAGAAATCCCAAAATAAACTTATCAAGCTCACCTTTTTAATCGTTCGCTGTTTCTCTGCCACAGCTCTACAAGTCCTACAACACATCTGCCAGTATTAGGCTGTTTTCACATGGTGTCTGTTGAACAGATGCACTGGGAATGTTTCCGATACGTACATTAGACATGTAAAACAGATGGCACTAAGTCACATAGGCATCCATTGGGAAAAAAAAAAAAAGTACCGTATAGTTGGTGGACGCCACTGCATGGAACAGCACTGTTCGCTCTTCATGAAGCAAAAAAAGGAAACCCCAGCAGATATGTTGAGTGAATGGGAGTCTATGGACTTATTTAATGCCCTGGGAGCTTTCCTAGCACATATGTTAAATGGATGCAGAGGTTAATATGTAAAAGTGGTGAGCCATGACTGACCACCATATTCATGGGATGTGTCATCCTTATGGAAAGCAGGTGCTATGAAGGCACATTCATAGAGGAGTAGCAGGGAACCTGGGCAGCTATGACAGGAAAATGTAGCATCGTTGGAAAGGTAAATGCAGCAGTTTGTAGTGTGTTTCCCAGGTGGAATCCACACAGATAATCAGAAATATCTGTACATGGCCCATAGTCTGCACCTTTTAATGTCCATGTTGTTATTTTCTCATGGCTGAGGTCAGGTCTTCAGGCTGGTTACATAATGTTCATTATAACCCAGCTGCTAATTGGTGATCTAGTTAATTGGACTTGGTTAATTGGAATTGGCCACCTCTAATGTCTGGGAGGTTTGGTTCATTAGTTGATGTATTACCAGGAACAAGGGTTTGTCTTTTTGTGTGCAAATCTCTCATCTGTAGATGTGGAGCAATATATTCTATGTTAATGATCTGCTCTCAGATGAGCCGCGATCATAATGAGCCAGTCTGTTGTTGTTTCCGATCACGAAACATTTTGGTTTTGGCATCTGTGAAGGTGAGGTTTTTCGGAGACTGACTGTTCTGCCCCATTGTTGGTTTAGAGCCACTGTGAAGCTGTTACTGTTCCCACCTACCAGGGTTTAATGTCCTCAGAGTCATGACTAAGCTTCAGTTGCAGGACTGCTTTGGAATGAATTACTTGATTCACATGGATAGGAGCAGAGCTGCTTCCAACAATATACACTGTATACAGCTTCCTGCTGTCAGACCTTCACCAATTAGATATTTATGCCCTTTAGAAACCAGGATAGACACAGAATTTACTCTAAAGAAACACAGCAGTTTTATCATGTAACCTGTAATACAGCCTCTCTGGGTTTTGTTTTATCATCTTACTCACTTCATTGTGCCATACAACCAGTGCATTCTGCTTCGATGTGCCAGAATACACTACTGACCTTTTATGATAAAGATCATTCTCTACTAAAAAATCATAAGGGCATAGCTTGTACCGTATTTACAGGATACATAGCATTTTTTAATACAACTTATTGCCAACTGAGTCTCCCTTTATAAAGAAAGCCTTTCCAATCTTCAAGTTCTGCTACATAAAGGGAAATGCAAGTACGCACTAATATGTGAATGCTTGTATTTCAGGAATTTCGGTAAGCAGTCTGAGTGACAACCTCTTTGTTCTGCATGTAAAATGTGAAGACAACAAGCAAAAGGTAGTATACCATATATGAGATAATTTTATATTATTTTATTATTTGCATACTGTTGTGTATCGTCATTATACATGTACATTTATAGATCTAGAAATAAAAAATACTGTGGCTAAAAAACTTCACATTAAAATATTGTCGCTTTATATTAACATCTGTATTGGAGGTTGTATTGGGAGTCTTAGTCAGATTCTGTCTTTGATTTTGTCTTTAATCTGTAGCACACCCCAACAGAACTCATTGTAAGTCACTGGCAAACACCAGCCCCTGATTTCCATCATGGATCCGCCACTGTCTTGGTTTCACAGAGCCCATAATACATCGTAAACTTTCATAATGAGCAATTGTCCAAAAATAGTTTTCCAAATGGTTCTGTGGACTGAGAGAAGGTGTTGCGATAGCTTTCAGTACATAACATAATAAAAGCACTATAACTTGCTAAAGTTGATGATGATGAGATTAATATAAAAGAACACCAGGTCCATTTTCATGCAGCTGAAAGCCTGCAGTTGGACTGTCTGTTCTTACCTTGAACCGCTGCTGCTTAGGGATTTTAGATGAATTTCTGTGAGTTCTTTAACATGCAATTCACTACAAAACTTACAAAACTGAAGGTTTCAGCATTTTAATCTATTATTTGTTTTGTTATATTGTCTTTACTGACATAAATGGTAACCTAATAGTGTCTTCCAAAAAAAAAAAACCCAAAGGAGACATGGGAAATTGACATTTAGTAGAACTGAAAGAACAGAATGACTGTGTAGAATGTGACTTGTACTGGTTTGTAATAGTTATAAGAACCTCATGCTTAAGATTGAGAAGCCCCAGGGGGAGCACATCAACCATTTCCTGTGTAACACATTGCCCTCAAGATTAATGTCTATGTTCACATGTTCATGGTTTTAGCCTGTGTCCACATATAAGAGAATGCGCCATGTCTCTGATGAGCTCTTTATAATGCCCCTCTGAAAACATAAGGCAGCCTGTGTAAGCGCTTTGTGAAGAGTGTTTTATAATTAGTATTTCTGTCTCCAGGGAGATGTGGTGCTGCAGAGTGATCACGTGATTGAGACACTGACAAAACTTGCCATAGTAGCTGAGAAATTCAACAATATCAACATTAACCAGGGCAGGTATGTGTATTATATGCATTCAGAGCAATGTTCTTAGTATGTGTTAATTGTTTTTGCTATAGCTGAGGTGTGGGGAATTGGGAGTGAGATGACTATTGTATTCTTTACAAGACTGGACCAGAATTTTTGATCTCTACTCCATGGCATTATACATCATTTTTTGGCTTTTATTTCCTAGAACCTACAAACACAACCTTGGTAATATGCATTGCTGCTTATATGCAGTAGAGATCATAGCCCTTCTTTTAAAGGCAACCTGTCACATCTCCAGACATATCTGTTTTACTTGCATTCCACTAACCACAGTTTCCCAAAGTGGGGTTAGTGTAAAGATCTTGGGGGTGGGGGGTCGCAAACTACTTGAAAACTTTTACAGTGCTGTGGTCCTGATATGGCTGCTGATGGATGGGGGGGGGGACACATTCAACAGCCATTTCTGGACCTTCGTAATGCACATCGGAATCCACAGCTTCAAACCTCTCATTGGACATGAGCTAACAAGCCCTTGTCGT
The DNA here is from genome assembly GCA_947044405.1 of Leptodactylus fallax. Taxonomy (NCBI): domain Eukaryota; kingdom Metazoa; phylum Chordata; class Amphibia; order Anura; family Leptodactylidae; genus Leptodactylus; species Leptodactylus fallax. Next base: position 235,525 of record CAMRHE010000203.1, read on the forward strand.
GGCTGCCTTTGCCTAATAAACATTGGCTCTTGCCATTCATGTAACAGCCTCCATAACTGGCTGTAAACTGGATGCATATAGTAAGTAGTAGTAGTAGTAGTAGCAGCAGTAGTAGTTAGCAGTAACATAGACCACTAGGACAGGAGAATAGAGGCAGAATGGGGCTAAGTCTCGGCCAAAAGTGGGTCCAAGCCTCAGTTTGGGAATCACTCCCCCCTAAACAGCATTTTCAACAGTGTGTCTTCTGGCACATTCAGTGGACATTCTCAAGTTTTGTATGGAACACCACAATGCACAGGTTTAAGGGAATGTTCACACAGTTTTTTCACATTGGTTCAGAAACTGAAAAAAAAAGGTGTTGTAAACCAAGTTGAAAGCACCTCAAATCTGCCACTCTTTCAGCTGGAGTCAGCAATGGACGTTTGGTGGTTTTTTTTTTTCATTGCACTAAATAAAAGAGCAGTCTGTATGTATCTTGCCACAGTTTCAGTACTGACTACCACAATAAAACTGCCACAGGTGACCGCACAGAGATTATGCCCAATGAATGTAACCTGCATATGGGCTCACAACCATTAGTTACCCAAAGGTCAGCCTCAGATTTCTTCCACAGGCACAGTGGCAAAAATATGTCTGGTTTTTACAACATTGTTTGCTGTGTATGAACATATCATAAGGAAAGATATTTCAACATTATTATTTCATAGGGAATATTTAGTAAAACATACATGTGTACAGTTCTCCTTAGGAATTGCTGGTACTATTGATGTATTTAGTCCCATAGTAACTTCTTTCTTTGTTTTGTGAATGTCACTGTTTTAGTGCATTTTGGTGTCCTGGTACACAGGCGTCTTTGTATCTAACTGTACACACTGGTGACATGTCATCTCTGTAACAAAGTAACCAGTGTGAGAGGACCTGTTCTTTATGTATCTTTTATAGGCCAAACTCTAAGTGGTCTTATTATAGTGTTACTTTTTTCTCAGCATCAAGTTTACTGTGGGTCAGGGTAAAGAAGGCATCATCGACTTTACACCAGGCTCAGAACTGCTGATAGCTAAAGCCAAAAATGGACACTTGTCTGTGGTAAGAACTCTTCATGTTCTGATATCTCTACTTTGTTCTCATTTTTGCTGAAGTGTGCACCTTTTTAACACTATTCTTTGGTATAGCCTGAATCTGCCAATTAAAGGGTTTGCACAGGATTAGGAGAATAGCTGTTTTCTTCAAGAAACAGGACCGCAGCTTTAGAGAGGTTATGTGATATTGTAGTACAACTACACTTAAGTGAATGAGGCTGCAATATCATGTCCAACCCATGGATAGATGTGCCACTATTTTTGGCAAACATGTTCTTCTTAATAAAGGAGGTGGTGGTCATGACATTTTCGCCAGTGTATCTGCCAAACAATTTCAGTAATAGTGACCTGCATACCATCTTGTAATGTCTTAACTGGGGAGAAAACAGTTGAACCTATATCTGTCCAATTGTATTGTACTCCCAGGTTGCCAGAGGTGTCTTGCTGAAGCTTACCCTTCCACAATAAAAAAAAAAAAAAAAAAAAAAAAAAAAGTCAGTTCAGGAGGACCAGTCACCAATCCTGATCTGTCTGTCTAGCGCATACAGTAATTGTATTCCTCATGACATCTTGAAGTATTGTTTCTTATGATTTCATATCGTTCCTCAGGTTGTTCTGAATTTATAAATAAATTGACACTGGGTAGTTACCGGATGGGGGGGGGGGTTGTATCACCGCACACTGTCCTATTGTACAATCAGGCTGTCAGTTTCAGACTGCACAGGGAACACTACTTTGACAAGGGTAACACCCAGCCGTCACAATTATTCATACGTTTCTAGGAGAAATAAAACCAGATCGGCACAACACAGAGTTAAAACATATCTATTGAGGACACTTGTATAATATAGGTAGTAAATGTTACATAATAAGTTGAAAGTTTTATAAATGTTCCCCTGGTTGTCTTTTTATTTTAAAGGTTGCCCCACGGCTGAATTCCCGATGATGAAAATTGCAATTCAATAGGAATGTGGACTACAACCAAACTGACAGTTTCACGTACACCCTTTCCCCACTTGTTGAACAATACCTGCTTTTTATATTTTATAGTTACCAAAGACCTGCGCTGCTTAAAATAAGGAAAGAAATCATTTTATATATTTGTGAAAGTCAAATATTTTATTTTATTTTTTAACTTGCTTTTGCACAGTTGCGCCCCTTCTCCTGTTTTGCTTTTTTCACCAGTAGGCATAAGGGGACTTTTCCACTAAGGTGGTGGGCTTCTAGCCTCTGTATCTGTCCGAGTGAGAGGCTAGAATATCAGTCTCTACCTGTAATGCCAGAGAGGCCTTTTCCACTTTGCAGACATACCTGGCTAGGCGTCTGGTTTCTAACACAGATTTCATCAAGTAAAATTATTAGTCTGCACTAAAGAAAAGGAAATCTATTTATGCAAGCCTAATTCAGGTAAAATATTGAGCTATAATAAGCAGACTTTCTAGCTTTTATTCTACTTAAATATATAATGTCCAACATTTCTCAGAAAAGCCTTACATTGTATTTGTGTTGATGTGCAAACCAGAGAAATCCAAAGCCATATGCAAGTGAGTGGACCCTAGTCACTGTCTGCTAGAGGACATGTCCATTGCCAGATGTTTTGTAAATGTAAGAAATATTAAAATGTGCAAAATATATCTATAGATATAGATATATATTTCTTGTGTAGGGCACCTTAACTAACGTTTGTTATACCAAGAAGAATCCTAATTTGCTCACACCTTTCTCTTTCACCCATTGTCTTTTCAGATCTGCAGTTCACATTCATAGACTTTTGGTTTCACAGATGTTGAAGTTACTTTGTAGAGAGGTCTGTGTGTTATCATGGTGCAGTTCATAGGCTGTTTGTTCATTTGTACAGTAGCAAAGTCATGTTCTCTATAAATGAGGATCTATGTATTTAATAGGAAGTAGTTGGATTGGGTGCACCAGCACCATATTTGTATAGTGGCTATGACTGGTATTGCAGCTAAATCCTATTCACTTGAGTTACAGAAAAATCTGAGACGTGATATCACAGACACTGATCATCAGGGGTAACTGGAGGATAAATATTATATATATCATCAATACAGAAATCCTGGAAAACCCCTTTAAGGAAAAGTGAAGTGAAATATGTGTGCTGCCTATGCACTACACTATGATGCACCACTGTCATTCATAGACCTCATAAGTGGACCTATCCACTCTTCAAGATGCCTGTTTTAGTCAATTCTTGCATTCCCATTGACAATAGAAATCTGGAGTATTTTTCCTAAGAATTCTTTGCTGTGCCATTGCTCTTGTCACTCCTGGCAGTATACAATGACACCTCTTCAAGATGAATAAAATTGCATTGAGAAACTGGTCTTCTCAAAGAAGATGGCCAATAAGCTTAATAATGGTGGAACTAAAAATCTGTTATCAAAATCTGGTCTGAATAATTCAGTGATGGGCTTGTTAGAGGAGGTCTTTTAGAAAGCTTTCACTCTATGAATAAATTGACAACTGGGTGTTACCATTCCTTTTGTTTCCCATTGACCGAGGGAAATGGCAAAATACATTTTAGTCTAATCATGTTCTAGGAGGGAAAATGGAGGGATAACCCAATACAGAGTTTTAAGAAAAGGTGCTCCAGGAGTTATTTTGTGTGGAATCTATTTACTAAAACAGACATGTCAGGAGATCTGCCAGATCCTCTAACGTTCATTCTAGCAGGTGCTAACAGCCCTCAAGGTCTTAAGAGTTTATCAATGTAGCAATGGACTTTAAGAAGTGTATTGGTTTCTTTAAATGTATGACCTCCATAAACAGACCAAGTCATGACATTTGTCTACATGTAGTTGTACAAAAGCCTTCGTCAGTAGCCGCCATTCTTCTCCACTGATGCTTTGACCAACAGGATTTGTATTTTGTTTTTTATACAGTTTGTGTTAGCTTTGGTATTCCTTGTATATTTTGTTTAGCCTCATGATAAGATGAGGAAATGTTATTAAGCTTGTGAACCAAAGTTCATACAGTACACTGCCATGTCCATTGAGAGAACCACGACTTCAGAACATTGCAATGCTATAGAGACTTTTATTTCTTCAGTTCTGTTTGTTTTAACAATGTTTTAACTTGTTACTCCTCTAATGCTTTTTAACCGAATGTTGACACACTACAGATTGGTGGTGCCATCTTTTTACCTTCACATTTCAGATACTGCAACTTTAAAGTGTATCCTTCACCTATACACAATATTTATAAGCCTAACATCTCCATCTGTGCTTCATCTGTGAGACTTAAACCAGCAGGTTGGAGGATTGTTTCATATTCTGCTATTCCAACTGCTTCCTCATGTGTGCGGGTGACAGATGTGCTTTGAGTTTAATGGCTACCACCATACAACGCTGTCTTTCTTCTGAATAGGTGTAAGAGAAAATGCTTTAACACCAGTGATTGCATTTGTGCCTTTCCACCAATAAATCTGCAGTTAATAACCAATGTGTCATCTTGTTTAATATTCATGGCTCCATACACTGCTGGTTCTAGGCTCTGAATAAATACAATGCTGGTTTTGCACATTAGATTAAGCTCGGTCCGACCTGCTGATTTCTGCAGGACCGGCCGACCACCTAATGTGTGTAGAGTCCTTCCAAACCTCACCTGATGGTAAATGTTGGGGAAGAGATAATCTGACTGCTGGATTTCAACGTAGCTTACTCTCCTGTCCTCATAGAAATTGCATACACACCAATCATCTGTGCATATATATGGGACAGGAGTCAGGTGCATTACCTATCTGCCAGACACCTGTATGGCCTTAATCTTGGGCCCTGCATTCCCATGACTGTAGGGTCCCAGTAGTCAGACCCCACCAATACGGCATTTATATCTTATTCTGAGGAAAGGGGATAAGTTTAGTTTGAGGTACAACCCATTCATAGAGGACCTGTCAAAATGCAAGTTCTTTTATTTTGTTTGTGAGAAAATAAAAGGTTAGCACACAACGGAAGAACAAGAGCCAATTTACATATAACCTTCAAGGGGCCATGTCTTCTAAACAGTTGGATGGATTATTTAAATTTAAAATATAAAAAAAAAGTTCAGGGAAACCATTTATTTAGCAAATGTTGTTTTAGCATATTATACCTGCTGACAGATCCTCTTTCATGAAACTATGTATTCATTGAAATGTACTGACACACTCCATACACTTACCAATTCTCTCAAAGGGAAAACCTGGGCCTCCAAAATGAACAAGTCGCCAGTGAAGCCAGGAGACCATCAGAGCCCTCAACAGGACCTGAAGCACACCCCAGCACTGATCTTAGCTAATAAACCACTGCAGGTTCAGACTACACAGGTGTTATTTGTAGTCTGTAACCATGGAGACACAGGCCTTTGTAAGAGCTGTATACATAAAGTAGCAGATTTTTAGTCAAGAGCATTTACATGCATTGGATTATTTAATAAACTGTAAGCTTTTAAACAAGCAAAATGGCACTACTCATGGGGGCCCTTCTGGCTGGCATTTTTAAAGGGAACCTGCTGTTAGCTTTCAGCACTGTTTACCTCCAACAATATTGTAATATAGGATGTGTAGATGTTTCTGTAGATGCCCATAGATTCTGGTGGCATGTCTTCAATTCAAATGCTGAGTGTGGAACACCCTAAAACATACTAGTTTGGAGAACTGATAGGTTTCTTTCATGTCCTCTGGCATCGGTGGTTTTATATACTACTGGAAATCTGACAGTGGAGGGATATCTGTGGTGAAACTAATGGCTACCATCCGAGTACATACCGGGAAAGCTGACTGCACGCTGAATTCAGTACATTGTTGGCTTTCTAGCGATATATAATACTGCCAGTGCCAGAGGACGTGAAAGGTCCTCTTTAATTCTGGTCACTTTGTAATGTATTCATATAGACAGGTGAATTCAATGGCGGAACTGTTATGGGGCCCATGACCCAAGGTTGTTACCTGTAGGACTACTCCAGCACATAACATTCACTATTTTCTTACCTATCCCTGCTGTTGGCCACTGTCTCCTCTGCTTCCCCTTCAGCCCTCCAGGAGGCCCTTTGCATCCACGGTGCATGGAACCTCCTGGAGGCTGAAGGAGGAGATTGTGAAGTAAATATCGACAGTTACCTGCTGGATTTAAGAGAAAAAAAAAAAAATCAGTGGGTCACTTAATGTGAGGGGGCCTGTAAAGGGGCAGTATACTGTGTGGAGGCCAGTAAAGGAGGCCATATACCATGTGGGAGGTAAGAAAGGATGATATAACGTGCCCTGACGCATGTTTCACTCCCCACTAGGGCTGGACAATTAATCGCAAATCTATATTGAATGTCCGCTCTATAACTTGCTCACATCAATAATGTGTCTCATTGGCTGAAGGACATATCCCTAAGTATACGCTATCCAATCAGGAGTGCTGAAATGTGAATAACTGAAACCTTGTCAAAAGGAGTGTCCTAAAACAACCATCATTCATTGTAATCAGGGTAAAATGTTCAATTGCGAGTTTGATTTAGGCAGTCTCAGAATGTGCCAGGTGGTGACTTTCAGAAAATACATGGGTAGGAGGGTATAATACCATTTGTTTATGCTATAGTTCAGGTTTCATTAAAAGTGTGAAAACTATTCTGGCAGTAAAAGAGATAGCTCCACCAATGAAGAGAGCCAGGCTCCCATGTACTCCGTATGAATGGAGTGGCCGGTCGAGCATTTGTCCTTCTGCTCCATTCATGTCAGTGGAACAGCAGAACAGTATGTTTGCTCTCCATCATTCCCATAGAGGAGAATTGAACTGCAGCATACATGTTCACCTTGCTGCTCTATTTACATGAGAAACACAGTACCCCACATTTTTGTGATCAGACCCTCAGTGACCAAACACTAATCACTTATCCTGTGGACTTTGTACAACCCATTTAACCTATTACCAACATCTGCTGTAATAGTCAACTAATGTTGGCACTGTAAATACCACTTGGTGATGCCGGCACAGCTCCTAGGCAGTAAGATTACAGGAGCTGTCTGGTTCCTATGACAGCCCGGAACCATCTGAAGGCTCCCAGGCCTGTCATAGAAATATAACAGACTTGCCTATGGCAGGCCTCAATAACAGTAGTTATGCATTTTCCAAAAGACTACAATGTGGTTATACAACAGTCTATATCAAAAGCAGCATAATGATAGCAGGTTCAAGTCCCTTTAAAAAAAAAACAAAAAACAAAACGTACAAACTATGAACTCGCTGATAAATGTGGTCGCTTCCTGGCTAGACATCTATATCCTTGTACGTCCATGACCTTATATCCCTCGTATGCGAGACAGGACAGGACGTCCATAACCCTATCAACATTGCGGAGACTTTTCGGGCTGTCATCGCCTGTATAATATCTGAGGTTACTATGCAGATCTTGTCCTATGATCTCAAAACAGCCCTTCCCACCATCTTGGACTCTGACAGGCTTCCCTAAATGAGCCCTTCTCTGAGGAGGAGTTGATCTGTGGCTATTCAGGCGTCCCTGACTGGTAAATCTCCTGGTCTGGACAGCTTTACTCCTCGACTTTATAAAAGTTTCAGGTCCTCTTAATCCCTAATTTGACGTGGGTTTTTAATAGCCTTGATGGTGACACTCCACTCACTCGTCAATCCCTCTTGGCCCTAGTCAGTCATTCCGAAATCCGTTAAGGATCCGACTAGCTGTGCGAGGTAATTGACGATATCTCTTTATGTTGATGTCAAACTGTATGCTAAATTACATGCTAACTGGCTTTCCTCTTTTAATGCCGGGCCTGATTCACACTGACCAGGTCGGCTTTATTACGGGTCATGAGGCGCGGGATATCATCTGTAAATGGCTTTTAGCAACTGAGGTGATACATGCTCGCAGACTCCCTTTATGCCTTCTATCTGTAGATGCTGAAAAAAGCCTTCAATCGTGTGCACTGGGGCTTCCTGTGGGTCTCTATATGGCAACACCACTGATAAGGTGCCATCGTTCCCAGTGCAAAATGAGACCAGGCAGGGGTGCCCTCTGCCCTCCCCCCTTATTTATGCTCTGGTGATGGAACAGCTGGAGGTGGCCCTGCAGAGGTGCCCCAGTTTACATGGTCTTCAGATGCCAGATAGGAAGCAGGTAGGTCAAGATGGCATTGTATGCTGATGATGTGCTTCTTTGTTACTCAACCTCATATTTCCTTCCCGTCAATTCTGAATGAGTTCCCCCGCTGTGATGTGAGCAATTTTAAGGTCAAACGTTCTAAAAACTAGGCCCTTAACATTACCCTGCCCCTGGCGGAGGCAGCACAGCTAGTCACTCAGTTCCCTTTTAAGTGGCAGCCCTATTAAATTAAGTATTTGGGGCTACAGATCCCCTCTTACCCACCTCTTCTGCTGTAATTATCTACCCTTATTGGAGAGGACTGCAATGAACCTGAGGAAATATGGTGCCCTCAGTCTGTCTTGGTTCGATCGCTTCATATGGGGCTCTACCCATAGCAGACTAAAGTTTTGCACGCTTATGCACCATAAATGCGATGGGAGTGAGGGTCTCCAGGATTCAAACCCGTATTATAAATCTGCAATCCTTCTGCACTTATTTGATTGGTGCTGTAGGGGTTCGGATAAACAATGGGTGTCCATCAAGGCAGAATTGCTCATCTCCCTTCCTTGCCATGGATCCCAACTCACTTTTGCCCAAAACATGTCAGGCATGCGTTCCTCTCTTCACACTTCATGACTGTGTGGGATTCTGTGTGCCAAGTCTGCTTGGTAGCAAGAATCCCGGGACCCCTGAGCCTACTCTTTCATAACCCTATGTTCCCACCGGGATGTTTGGCTCGCCAGTTTCTCTGTTGGGTTGACCGCGATGATATTAGGCTGGTTCAAGTCACTGGGTCCATACCCTTTCCCTTCCTTGAGCAGCTGCATGCATCCAACCCCAACCTTCCCTTATCCTGGTTAGAATATGACCAGCTCCTTGATTTCCTTCATAAGTTCTCCATCCTCCCGCTTCTCTCTTCTAGCCTTACTGCGCTAGAAAGCGTCTTCCAGCAGGCAGAGACCCCTGTGTGCAGCCTCTCTCCTCTATGGTATGTTCCTAGGAGTGTTGACATCGGGTATCCCTCCCTATGCTAGGTCTTGGGAGAATGATCTTCAGCTGCGCCTTTCTCCTACTGATTGGTCCAGGTTTTTTCTGTTTTCTTTTTTCTGCCATTGCCGTGCAGCACTCAGGAGAATGATTTCAAGATATCGACCAGTTGGTATTGTCCAGACCTCCTTCACAAATTCTACCCTGATGTCTCTGATCGTTGCTGGTGATGTGGTTCTGAGAGGGGTTCCATCTTTCATATCTGATGGGAGTGTGGGTAGATACGACATCTGCGTTTGCCTTATACTGTAAGGTTAGCGGTCACTCTCTGGTGCCTTCTCCCCAGCTCGTTCTCCTCTTGGTTATCCCGGGTAAGATCTCTAAAAGGAGACCTTGTGTCACTTCCTCATGGCTGCCAAGGTGTTCATTCCTCAGCAATGGCGTAATACAGTTTCTCCTTCCTTTATTGGAGTAGCTCTGGGAGTTTCTTCGCATACGACTAGTGGAGACCCTGGTTGAAGAGGACTCTGCTGATTCCTCCAAGTTTGACTCCCTTGGGCAGCTGTGGGTGGTGTTCCAAGAGTCTGCGGAATTCTACAACCTCTTCTCCTGAGCTCCACCGATCTGGTTGGGTTCCCCATGCTCACTGTACACTTCACTGATGCCCTGCCCTTTCCCCCCCCCCCCCCCTACTCTTTCCTGTCCCCCTCCCGTAATGTCTATGTGTTAGTCTGGTGTCATGCCATTTTGATTTTACCTTCTTTGGCTTGCTCGGTGAAGCCTTTGGTGATGGCCATTTTCCTACTCTTGTGGTTGTGTGTGTCATTTACCTGGGCTTCACCATAGTCTTTTGACTTTGCATTTTGTTTTACGGTGACATTCCTGTTGTTTTGTATTGTGAGGTGGTACTGTGGGCAGATTCCTTTTTGGAACTGTGCCGTGGTGCTGGTACATATGTATTGTTTGTCACCGCTGTTTTACGCTTCCTTTCAAAGGCTCATTGGCCTGCCACTTTTATACTATTTCTCTTATATTTTTTTTTTACATATTATTTTTGAATAAACATAAAAAAAAAACATACAAATTCAAATCAATAGGCGGAGCTCAACTGATTCCAGCACAGTTGAAATTTTCTCTCTAGCCCCCACCATTCCCGTGCAACAAGCTGTTAGTTTTGGTGCCTGATGTGCTATTTAAGATCTGTAATGTCAGAAGGGCGGGGTCAGACAGGGTGTGATTCAGAGCTCCAATCAGAGGCAGCCAGTGTCAGAGCTCAGAATCACCCCTTGTCTGCTCCTGCCTGACACCGCCCTCCTGACAGTACAGAGACTAAATAGTAAATCAGGCACAAAAACTAACAGCATTGACTGCTCAGGAATGGTGGGGGCTAGAGAAAAAATTCCAACTGTACCAGATTCCTTGGAGTAGCACCTGTTAAATGATGTGAAGAGCTGGACTTGCTGGAAGTGGTGAAAGGTCCTCTTTATGCATCCAAGTGTGAAAAAGCCTGAACTATTTAAAAAAAAAAAAAAAAAAAAGTTCACCTATAGTGAACAATGCCATAGAAAAAAAGATCAAAATAGCCGAATCGCTGTTTTTTTTTGCCATTTCACCTCCCAAAAAACAAATCCACAAAGGGTGATCAAAACGACTGCATTCCTCAAAGTAGTATAAATAAGAACTACATTTTGTGCTGCAAAAATAAACTCTTTACACACTGCCGTATACATAAACATGAAAAGTTTGCAGTGTCAGAATATTGTGACATTATTTTTTGTATTCAAATTTTTAGATTTTTTATTTTTTTTTGTAAAGTTATCAAAACGTGACAAAAACTTGGTGTCTCCGTGATTGTGCTGACCCAAAGAATATAAGGAACATGCCATTTATACCACACAGTGAACACCGTAAAAACAAAACCTTTAAGCAAATAGCGCAAATGCAGTCCCTCTGTAATTACCCCCAATACTTTCCAGCACATTGTACGACATAGTAAATGGCACCGTTATGAAGTAAAATTTGTCCCGCAAAAAATAATCCCAAATATGGCTCTGTAAACGGAAAAACAAGAAGGAAGTAAAAAACAAAAAAAAATGTAAAATGGCTGTTAATGGGGCGGCCTGGCTGTCCTTACCAGGGCAGTATTTTGGAGTGGAGTTTATGTTCAAATTTTAGAAAATACGGTATAGGACCCATATACATGCTACATACAGACTACACACATATACCACTTCTTTCTCCTGTGTTATTTAGTGGACCTAACCACAGAAGCAGCTCCTGTGCCTGCAGCGCCTCTCACTTACCTGAGACATCATCAGGTACTGCACCACAGTCTTCTCACACTACGTGTTCTCCCTCCATACGTTGCAGATCTTACCTATAATGGACTCTCCCTCAGAGGATATTACCGTCTTGGCTCCTCGTCCTTGTTCAAATCAAGCCTTCCTGCGACGTATGACATCCGACATATGACGTCAATAGTGACGTCACACCTGACAGCAAATATTTTAGTATCGTCTAAACGCAATCGTCAAGCCTGTTGCTAAGACGACGATTGTGTTTATAGTTGTAGTGAGCCACCTAGTGGTGGAACTCATTATTACATTTACTTTCAACAGTAATTAAGAGGAAAGCGCAGGTTCCCTTGTGGCAATTCACACTGTTCTCTACAGAACCAGAAACTGCTATAATCCGTGCCTGCTCAAAGAACCAGGTAAGAGTAAAAATATGTTCTCTATGTGCTCTCATTCTGGTTACTGGGCTGCGGTTCTCAAGATCTCTCTGGACAGGTGAAGTCGAGCTGTAAATATGGTTTGATACATAATATCCATGTTTAGCGTTATGTTTTGCAACAAAATAGCTATATATTAATAATTCTATGCAAAAGTTCAGATTCCCAGTGGTTTCTCTGACTAGTGGATTCACAGACTAGTAGGAGAATTTTCATTGCTAAAATGAAAAAAGGAATTTATGCAATTTGCTAAAACTTTATGCATAACTGTTATTTATCTCATATGTGTCAATATTTTGTGAAGTGAATATGGGAGCGCAAAAATTTTCAGGTGTCCCATTTTCATAAAGCCTCATGTTACTCCCTCTTGTTTTTGCATATCGCATATCGCAATGCATATGTTTTTGTGATGTGGAGACGAAATGTGCTGACCATGCTCCTTTTTTATGACATATCCAGCACCTCACATATAATATCACCAGGGCCATTTTAACACATTAGTGTGTCTAGTGCAAAGGTTTCATAAGTTACCCCCCGACCCCCATCACCACCCGCTATCATACCCATCTGAAATCTGCCAAAAACTGGGGTTTTATATGGTGACATTCAATGGGTGAAAATGTGTTATCTGACTAATGGAACTTTCCGCATGTCATAAATGTTTTATACATTCATCTCTAGTGATAATCGTTATTGCTATTATTTTAGCGTGTAACGGATATCGCTAGAGAGGTGGTCGGCGTATTTTACTCTATAAAGATTAGGTATGGACAGGAGAGGGACAGGGTCAATTGTAAGCTTTATTGATGACTTTGTGTATGTGTCGTGTAAGTGTTTGGTGCAACTCTTCTGGCGCTACAATCTGGACGATGTTCAGAGGAGTATTGCCAAAGAATACCGCTGTGATTAGGCTCACAGGGGTATTACATTATACCTCTATGTGAAAATCAGAGAGCAAAAGTATAGTATGCTCTCTGATTGATAGGAGAGGGGATAACATGGACAGAAGTCCTCGCTACCCCCTCCCCCACACCCAGGTTCACATACAGGTGATTTATCATTGTCTGTGCAATCTGCAGCTCTGCTCCTTCCCCCTCCTTTCTCCTTTACCCAGCTCTAAGATGCTGCCTGAGGCAGGAGGGGGGAGGACACTTTAGAGCCCCATATCTAAGAATCCATTAGGGCAATGAAGATGACCTCTGATTCATTTTAAAGATGAGAATATCATCTTTAAAATGATACCAATATCATCATGATATTAAAAATGCTGCTGGGAATTGTGATCTGCATTGGGATCTCAATGCCAAACATTTTCACCAGCAAATGGCTCTGGAAAAAATCTGAGGTTATCTTCATAGCCCTAACCAATCCTGAGAAATACATCCTCCGCAACTAAAGTGCCACTCTAGCAAGATGGCAGAGAAAGGGATAAAATTGCAGTTGTCCCCACAATGTTTAATGTCCCTCTCCTACCACACAAAAAAAACCTAAACAAAACGCTAATACTCACCTCTCCTCACTCCCCTGCTGTCTCGACATGCCATGTGGATGCAGGAGCATTCCCCTGGACCTGGGAGGTTTACCTAGCCTTCCAGGACACCGGGAGGTCATCCCCTTTTTCAGGAGCCTCCTGGACATTTTGGCAGATATGATTTAAATGCATCTGGTTAAAGGGGTTCTCTGTCAAAATAAAAATAGGGGCAGTATGGTTTAAAAGAAGAATAAAGCTTGAATTGCTCTGTTCACCCATCCCTGTCACTTACTGGTCGCCTCACCACACACAAGGGATGACTAGAAACAGCTAAAATTGGACAGTTTTCCAGGGCTGGGGAATCGAAGTTGGAAAAACGTTCCCGACCTCATCTTCAAAATAAGATAATTAATTATGTTATATCATTATTAATATTGTTAATCAATGAATTAATTAAATGCATGTTTGTTGCCTATTTACTGTCATAGGAATTCAACTTTTTATTGAATTAGAGGACCTTTAGTGCTTATGACTGACCATGGATATTAGTCTGGCCTACTGACTCCACAGCCCCACGGCTTTCACCACCAGAAGGTTAGCCCAGCTTTCCAAAGGTTGGAAACCGACAGCACAAGACAATTTGCATTGCAGTTTTTTTTTCCTGTTACTCTAGGTTCATACCTGCGTTTGGGTTTACGTTCTTTGGGTCTGCTTGGGATCCGCCAGGTTTCCTCCTGAAAAATGTGGAGAGAAAAGTTCTGCTTGCAGGACTTCTCTCCGCATTTTTCAAGCGGATTCAGGGACAAAATCCCCAAACGGAAACCAAGTGCTGGTGTGAATCCAGCCTTAGGCAGGTTGCAGACGACCGTGTGTATTTTGCGGTCCGCAAACTAATAATCAGTGTTCCTTTTTTGTGGACCGTGTGTCATCAGTGTGTCTTCAGCATCAGTGCTGTATGTCTGCAAAAACGGACAGAGTGTTTTCAGTGTGCCATCAGTGTGTGATCCTAATTTGCGGATCCACCAAAAAAAAACAAAAAACACAGGAGACATCTAATGATGTCCCTAGCTTGTCCGCAAATACAGACGGCACACTGATGACACACGGAGTACATCCGTGTGCCATCCGTGGTTTTTAGTCTCCCATAGGCTTCTATGGACGAGTCCGTGCCGCAAACACTGAACAGAATAGGACATGTTCCATCTGATGCGGTGCGGAATCACGGCTCGCCCTCTGATCAGTGGAAAATATGGTCGTGTGCATGTGCCCATAGAAATGAATTGGTCAGTGTGCTATCCGTGAAAAACACGCATAGCACACTGATCTCGGCCACGGTCATCTGCAAAAGGCCTTAGGCTGAGATTTCTTTAAATCCATTCCCCTACACTGCCACTATACATCACAGTGGGTCAGTAACAATTTTACTGCAGCTAACCACGTGTGTCCCTAACCTTAATACATACCATAGGCCTTTCAAACAGGTGCATGAGGTGCAATTTCAAATGTGCAGGAGGTTTTCTGTTGGATTCCATACACATTGCTTCTAGGCTTATTGTGAGCATCGAGGTTTTTTTTGCTGTAGTTATCGTATTCTAGAAACTAATATTCATTATCACCATATATGTGGTAATGTCTGGGGCAAATGCAACAGGACTGAATGAATATGGGATTGCTCATGCGATTGGTTGAAAATCTTTGTGTTATAGAGAGTGATCCATTGTTACTAGCTGGATTGACCTTTATTGACAGACCAAACATTCCATTACTGGAGCGCGCTCAGTGTGAGTCATGCAACAAACAAGTGTGCTGGGGGATGGTAAACTGAAGAATCATCACAATTAACATATTCTCCATCATTATAAATCTTCTCATCAGAGCCTGTTTATGTAATGTTCTTCATCAATCCTGATGTCAAACATGGCAGAAAGTCATCCCAAAGATTTTCAGAAATAGACTATTCTCATCCAGATACAATGTGTCCCATCATATGTCTGGCACCGTGTCATGAACCAAGGGCAAACTGCACAATGTACAAAAGAGCTGTGTATGAATGGAGGAAAATTGATAAAATGATACACATCCATTAGTCACTTGTAAATGTAAATCTATTCCGTGAGATATTGTTATAAGTGGAACTATACTGTGTGTCACATTTCCATAATCTAAAAGAAGCTTTTCACACTTCTAATTCCTTTTATCACCATAGTATGTGGCTTTCTTTCTCAAGGAGAATTATAACCCAGGATAAGCCTGGGTTCACACCTGCGCCCGGTCTCCGCCTAGGAAATCCTTTCCCCATTCTGCTTCCAAAAAGCAGAGAGAAAAGTCCTGCAAGCAGCGCTTTTCTCTCCGCATATTCTGTCCTAGTCTATGGCAATGATTGCAAACCTCTTAGATACCGAGTGACCAAACTGCAACCCAAAACCCACTAATTTATTGCAAAGTGCCAACACGGCAATTTTACCTTAATACTGTGTGGATCCATAATTGCAGACAGTTATGGACCTGCAAAATATGGTTGTGTAAATGAGGCTTTACAGAGCTTTCAATATTACAAACAACTTTGTACTGAAAGGTAGAAGTTTGCATTTGGTACTTTTGAACAATTAATGTTCACTATTTACATCACACAGATCTGTTTTATAGTGACCGCCTGTAATATTATCACATGTCTGCTATAAAAAAGATAGTGTGATATAAATAGTGAAGCAAGTACAATCTGCTCCACTATTTATCCACAGTGGCCCCCACACAGTACAATCTACTCCACAGTGGTCCCCACACAGTACAATCTGCTCCACTGTGGCCCCCACACAGTGCAATTTGCTCCACAGTGGCCCCCACACTGTACAATCTGCTTTACAGTGGCCGCCAGCAAGTACAATCTTTTTCACAGTGGCCGCCAGCCAGTACAATCTGCTCCACAGTGGCCCCCCAGCCAGTTCAATCTGCTCCACAGTGGCTCCCAGCCAGTACAATCTGCTCCACAGTGGCCCCCAAAACATTGTAGTATGCTCCACAGTGTCCCCCTAACACAGTGTAATATCCTGTATGGGGGCCACTGTGGAACACAATATACTCCACAGTGGTCCTTACATAGTATAACATGCTCCTGTACTTACCTGCACTCCCAAGAAGAGCAGCCAGTTTTTCTTTTTTAATAAATTTGCAAAAATATCTACATTTCTGTTTTTTTTTTCCTGTCAAGATGGGGTGCTGAGTGTACATTAATGAAAAATAAAATGAACTTTTTTGCTTTTAGCAAATGGCTGCAATGCATCAAAGAGTGAAAAATTTAAAGGGGTCTGAATACTTTCCGTAACCCACAGTATATACAATATAATGCCCTTTTTCTAATTTTTCAGGTGTGATACATGTGTGAGATGGATTACAGTAATTCCATGAAATAGGCGATCCAGTGCAGCTAAATGACTCACAACAGTCATTCCATTCTGATGACAAATGTCCTATTAGTCAAAGCGGAGAGCGACTGCAAAGAGTAGCTCTTGGAGCAACAATGTAGTACATTGTCATCCTTTCATGGCTGACGTTTCATGCCACGTTTCCCTTGCCGCATACACTGAGAAAACGTGTAGGCCTTGGAATCTTTCCTTGGCGTTTGAAAAGATGGTTGTCCTTTCTGGAAAAGCAATTTGGAATTAAAAGGAATCTGTCACCACGTTTATGCTGTCATTTCTGATAAAGGAGTAACAGAAACCCGGATTCATTCAGTGTATCTTTTTATTCTTGCAGTAGTTTTCCTAAAAATCACTATTTATCTTGTGTAGTGGGAGCCTAGATTTGAGCCCTATGCACAGTATAGGGAGAAAGCTATTGACCAGTAGCTAGTGGGTGGGGGGAGACGGCCAATCATGAATACTGAGGACTCAGCATTGTGTGCACATCATTTACAGGGTTCTAGAGATCAGTTCCCCCTGCAGCTGATAAACTTTTATGAAAAATATAGCAAGAAAAAAAAAAGTGACTGTGATGGAATCGGGGTCTCTGTGACTACTTTATGATGCCGAATCCAAGACCTCATAGGTCATACACAACAATAGATTATCCAAAATAAACTATAATCCAAAATGATAATCACAATAATATATAACCTTTAATGAATTGATTAAGAAGTATAAATATCACAGAAATACATTCCAACCATAAATCAGCACAAATATATGCCCTCAGAATATCAAATATAAAAATTCAAGAGAAAACAGCATACAAGGCAGGCACGGCAGCCTGGTACAAGATAAACCAACCAAACACTTACCGTGGTTCAGATGATGCATATGTTGCTGAATACCATATACCAGGAGGAAAGAGGGTAAATGTGGTCCAAGGTCAAATAGTTCTAGGGACGCCAGTATCAACGGGATATATAAGGAAGCACATGTAACCCTACTATCCCTATTGCACCCTATGCAAAGAAAGAACTAGGTTGTCCCTAATGTCCTATATCGGGGCCACCGCCCTAAATAGCATGTGCCCCCCGAATGGAACCTGGCCCTATTATTGGAAATCCCTATAAAATCCCTTCAACCAGAAAGTGATATAAAGAGAACAAAAAAACAAAAACAATACAAAACATTACAAAATTGCGCCTAAAAAAATTAAACTCAAAATTAACCAAACATGCAATCCCGACATGCATGTTTCGCTATACTCATCTGGTGATGTAGTTGGTAAATAAGAGTCTAGGATATACCATCACATAGCCAACACCTAAAGAAAGTATAAAGCATAACTCTCAAGTCATGTGATGTGCATAAACAAATAAACTTCACTATAATCATGCGTTATCCATCACAAAGTACAGTACAGATGCAGGTAGCACACTAAACATCCTATGGTGTTACAGATATCAGATAACTAATTACAGGTACAAAACAACACCATAGTATATCAAAAAGTGGCCCTAAATATGGGGAGATCGCACAATTAGAACGCTACATATATAAACAGACACCCCCCCCCCCCCCCCCAGATATATGGAGTGCCAAACATAACTGCGGGACGCAGGAGGCACTACCTGCTTAAATAATGAGTGCTACAGGTGGAATAGCGCAATGGACAGGCGCAATGACGATTGAAAACGCGCATTCGCAATGATGATTGAAAACGCGCATGCACAATACAGAGGAGACACTAAATACACAATGCGCATGCCCAAATACATATCAATCCGCGAATATAAACAGTGAAATAGCGCTCACCCATTAAATAGTGATTATCATTTTGCATTATAGACTACTTTATGATGCCCTAAGTTGCTCTTATCTATGACATTAAAAATGGCCTATTCCAATGTACCATCATTTGTACTGAAAATGCGATCTGGTTGTCAAAAACTACAAGTGTTTGGCGTGAGATGCCAAATTCAGCTGATCATTTGCCACTTTCCACAAACACCATGGAGTCTTATTTTGTTAAAATCCGACTTCCTGATTGACCAATGTAGTCTCTTGTGTTGGTGCTGGGATCATGTGCACGGATGATCCAATGACCATTTGATTGGGCAATCATTATTTTATGTGTATGGCCATCTTTAAAAAAGCTGCTTTTCAGTCTGGCACATAGAGTTGGGCCTACTACTTATGCCTTTATATGATCACAGTATGCAGATGTTTTTATCTACCAAAAGTGGTGCTAAAAGTTAATGCTGTCTATGACAGAAAGGTGTCAAAACACACAGTGCATCACAGCATGATGTGTAAGTGACTGTGTAGCTATAGACTGGTTACAGTGCCTATGCTGATTTTTGTCCAGCATTGACATTGCTCAGAGTGGGTATGGGGACATTGGAACTGGGGCACTGAACAACAAAAGAAGGTGCCCTAGTGTGATGAATGTAGATGGATAGGTGTATGTGCATCATTTACCTGATGAAGAGATGGCACCAGGATGAAAAGAAGGCAAGCCAGCAGAGGCAGCATAAAGCTCTGGACAATATTCTGCTGGGAAAAATTTGGTTTTGGCGTTTATGTGGATGTTACTAACATGTACCACCTACTTAAATATTTTTGCAGCCCAAGTATACCCCTTCATGGCAGCTGTATTCCATAATGGCAGTCAGTTCTTTCAGCAGGATAATGTGCCCTGCCACACTGCAAAAATTATTCAAGAATGGTTTGAGGAACAGAACAAAGCCGATTTTATCTTAAAAGTTCTCAGATCTGTGATTGAGCATCTGTGGAAATGCTGGCAAAATTAGTCCAATCCTGCACCTTACAGGACTGAAAGCATCTGCTGCTGACATGTTGCCAGATACCACAGGCGCTAGGGTTCACAATTGCTCCAGGTATCCATCCGCTGCCAAACCGTTTAAAAATAGATTGTCCAAAAAGGATTCCAAACAGTTACAGAGCAGATACCCAAATCTTTTTAGACGGATTAGTCAATGGGTGTCCGCCAAAAAAAAACTGTCCATTGGTGTCTGTTATTTTCAGCAAATATATAGGTATGAGGGGTTAGTATAATTTTTTTTTTTTAACGTAGCAACTTAGGTTTTATTTGTCCATCTCAAAACTGTGAAAATTGCTCAGGCTACCAGATGGGCAAAATATTCGGAGACCCCTGGCAGCAAAAGGGTTTTTTTTTTTTAATCTAAACCTGGAGTACATCTTATAGACTCATCTTATTGTCTTAAAAATATGGTAAACACTGGACGTACTCAACTACTGTTGAAGTGGTCAGTGGACCTTTACTAAAAGTAGATGAGTACCCATGTACCGAGTCCAAAGATGTCACCAGTGACATACCTCCAATGATAGACTACGCAGCTACTATAGGGCTCATAGAATGGGGTAGTCTTCCTTACTACTCTGTCACCTTCGATAGTGTTACATCATAGCTTTCTGCATGGATGTCTCTCTCTATGTAAGACAGACAGACACAGGCAGCCTGGACGTATTTGTTCATCACTAGATCATCTGCTGAATTATCCCAGTGGCTATGCTGGTTTGCCAGACATGGCAGGTGATCTTATGTGAAACTCTCCTGCTAGCCCTGTGGCTCCAGCTCCTCATTTTGATTCGATGTCTGCACCTCCTCTATCCATGAAAGCACAGGAGACTTCAAACTGCAGGCTGTACAATGACTTACTGGCTTTAGTCACTTGCTGTGTTACTGACAGACATTCAAAGAAGTTTTTTTTTTCTTTGCTTTGCTCCTGGGGGAATGAAGGGTGTAAGGGACAGGGCTGGGGCTGGTTCAAAATTGGTAGAAATGGGATGGTGTGGCTGCCGTTATGAGAGCAAAATTTGCCAATGAAGGGGGAAATTGTGTGTGGCACTATAAAGGTAAAGAAACAAGTTACCTGCCATATCCATTGCTAACTCCAAAGCCCTGCCCAACCGCCATGAGCAATAAATGCCATCACAGTGTAAATGTGGCGGTTGCCAAGGACCAAAGAGGATCAATAATTTTTACCGTAATTTACGGTGAAAATAAATGTTGCAGTTACTGCAATGTCTAGAGCCAGCTAGTAACAATGGGCTTACATGGTTGGCGTTATGAGAAAAATATTTATCAATAGAGGAAGCACAATATTGTCGCATGGACAGGCACAGGTTAACAATCATGAGGTGAAAATCCTGATTCCCTGACTGCTATCTACACTATACACCTCCGGCCGCAGATATCGGCACTCATCTCCTCTAATGGAAAAGGGTCCAGTGTCATGTGATGTATGTACATGCCACTGGGACCCTTTCCTGTCCAGGGAAGGTGAGTAAAAAGAACAAACACTTATACTCACCTCTCCTGGGTATCCATAGGAGCATCCTCTTCTGGCCTGCTGCAGACATCACACACACTGGGGGTCAACAGTGAGGCGTGTAATTGGGCCTCAGCGATCATGTGGGGTGTGCCCAAGTTATGCCATCAGTTGCAGGCCAGAAGAAGCCTGAAAAGGACGCTGAAGACCACTGGATAGAGTGAGGATACCCAGGAGTGGTGAGGCAAGATGAGCATAAGTGTTTGCTAATTTTTCTCACCTCCCCTGGGCCTCCAATTATTATACTCTGAGATCTGAGGAGACCTCAGTGTATAATAATATCACCAAAATGAACCGGAGGGCCGATCCTCATGAATACTCATTAAAACTAATTTTGTGGGGTTCTTCTGATGCAGCTCGAAGCTTCCAGAGCATATGACACTGTAGGAAGGGGTGTCTTGGGAGCATTTTATACTGTGTGGGGCCACTGTGGGGAGCATATTATACTATGTGGGACCACTGTAGAGCATTATACTATAGGGGTGCTCTGGGAAGCATTTTATACTGTATGGGACCCTTTCACTATTTACATCACACAGTATCTGTTTTATAGCAGCCGTGTAATGTTATTACAGGCTGTAATTACATTGCATGGTCACTATAAAACAGGTACTGCGCGATATAAATCATGAAGGGGTCAGGATGCTTGCAAAAACACTGCGGTCCCTTCAAACACCTGGTTGTTGGACCCCCACTGATCTCTTAAATCTCTTAGACGGTTAGGACCCCCGCAGATCAGCTGTTTCCCGGAGCACGCAGCTCCCAGTATTGTTTATATGCCAGGAGTTGTACTACTCACAAATCATATTCTTGATAACCACAGTTGTGGGAGCTATAGTTTCATCCTTTTCAAGTATCAACTATAATCGTCATTATCAAGAATAATTGTAGGGAGGAGAGGGGGGCCCCCTGTCAAAGTTTGCAATGGGGTCTACAAGATTTAAGTTACGCTACTGGTGGTAGCAATGAAAAATAGCTTGAGGGTCAATTTTCAACCAAGTCCCATGACTGTGTATAAAAAGAGCATGTTAGAGAGGCAAAGTCAATCAGAAGCAAAGATGGTCACAGGTTCACCAATCTGTGAAAAACTGCATCTTAAAATTGTGCAACAATTTCAGAAAAAATTTACTCCCTGTAAAATTCAGCTGCCCCCTGGGCCCTTGTGCATTTGGTCCTGCTGCATAGCCAGTATGTCCACCACTAGATACTGTGGTATATCCTTATGTGGTATATTACATCTTTGTATAAATTCACTGCTATCTTTATTGTAACCTACTAACTACTGTATAATTTACACTAACTCAAGCTTTCATATGTTCTAGGTCATAAAATGGCTCCTGGAAAGAAAGCTAATACCTTCACTGGTATTCCGACATCTAAAAGGTACAGAGGGCATTGAAGAAAAAAGTGTATACAACATTTACCCTAAAGTGGGTCATCACCTTTAATAGTGGTGCAATATAATGGGCTATTACCATGGTAACATATCAGTCAATGGCTTAGTCATTGCATTGACACGATAGATACTGTATAGTGAGCTCTGTACCATCTATTCTCAATATTACAATGAAGATGGGAGCATATTTTATAAATGACATAATCTTGCAGATATGTAGTTATGTAGATTTAGTAGTGCATAATGATGTCTCAATACAGGAAGGTATTTATACATTTGCTGTTGACAATAAAATGTACCGTATTCCATTATAACATAAATGACTACTCAATTAATTACATGTATAAAAAAGCAAGAAAACATATCGATATGTTGTTTGAATTACAAATGTAAACTATTAGGGAATTCTATGGTACAGGACCCTCATATAATAAAAGGGGTTTTCTAAAATTACATTTAAATGTTTTTTTTGTGTTTTGTTTTTTTTTTGTTAAATCACCTATCTATTGGTACACAGACTTACAGAGAAAGTTGATCAGAAGGTGTAGTAAGTCACCGCTAGGTGAAATCTCCTAAAGACCCACGTCTATGACATCTCACACAGCCAGCCAATACCCTGCTTTGTACTGCTGAGAGACAATAACCTTGAAACTACATGCTGTGGGTGGGTCCCTCTTCCTTTTGGAGGAGATGATCTGGCTTGGTTTTATTTCCAGATTATGCCACTAGGTTTCAGGAAAATCAGGCATTGATCTATAATCTCCAAAAGGTGGCACTAGAGAAAGTTCCCCTTTTCTACCAAGGAGTGCTTATTAGGAAATAGTTGATCCACTTTCTCCATCAGTCACATAGGCATCCAATGGAGTGTCAGCACACATGCTACTCTATTCAAATTCCACCTTACTGCAGTGGTGCACTGAGGGGCAATAGGGGGCTTGGAATGCCTGTTCTAGTGATTGTGGGAGTTCTAGCAGTGGAGCCCCGAGCAACCAGACATTTAGTATCTATCCTATGGACAGGTGATAACTGTCAAATGTGGGACAACCGCTTTAACCCCATAGCAAAGACTAACTTGTGGGACAAACCCCTTATTCATAGCAAAGAGTGTCTACAAATATTCTTTCTCTCTCTTTTTCTCTGGAACACCTGGTACATCTATGCATTACATGAGCAGTCCAGTGGCGTATCTACCGTGGTAGCCGCGGTAGCGGCTGCCACATGGCCCGGGACATTAGGCAGCCCGGTGGGCCCCTGATGTTTTTTTATTTAATAGGCCGTTACCGGCAGGAGTAACCCCAGCAGGTAACGGGCCCTATTTAGTTACCGATCCCCGCTCCTGCTCACGGCCGCCTGCACTTCCCATTCTGCGGAAGCGGAGGTGGCTGTGAGCAGGAACGGGGATCGGTAAGTAAGGCCGCGAACCCCACAAACACTGCTATCATTATACTCTGGGGTCTGTTCAGACCTCAGAGTATAATGATAGGAGGCCCAGGGCAGGTGAGGGAACATAAAAAATACTGTTACTTACCTCTCCTGCGCTCCAGCAGGCTTCGGGCCTGTTTGGTTACATCCCAGATGTCACATGGGCTGAGCCTGCGTCATTATGTGTCGCGACATAGGCCTGGCTCACGCGACATCTGTACCAACATTGAAGATGGCTGGAATCAGCGGGGAGTACTCCGGAGCCAGGGAGCGGTACATAACATTGTTTTTTATGTTTGTATCCTCCCTGAGTTTCCGATCATTATACTCTGGGACATAATAGTGTGTGCAGGGGCCACTATGGTGCATAATAGTGTGTGTAGGGGCAACTATGACGCATAATAGTGTGTGCAGGAATGCGGTTTGTGCGGGGGGGGGTTGGTCGGGGGTCAGGGGGGGGGGACCCCATGTCAAATATTTGCCTTGGGGCCCAGCCATTCCTAGTTACGCCACTGGAGCAGTCCATTACTTTTAATGAAGACTGTGTAATACTTCATTTCTCTGGTGGTGGTAGCAGTGTAGGAGAGCTGAACACTAGGTTTGGGTTGGGTTCCTCCACAGATTACATCTGATCACTTGGGCTCTCAGCAGTAGACAGTCTGTGGTCAACTTATTGCCAGTCCTTTTAAACAAACAGTGGTGGTTCAAAGTGAAAATCCGTATTAGGCTAAGGCCCCACATTGTGGAAACGCAGCGTTTTTTGTTGTAGATTTTGCTGTGTTTTTTTGAGCCAAAGTCAGGAATGGATTTAACAGAAGGGAAACATCTAAGCGCATCCGTTATATTTTCAATTACTTTTCCAGCCACTCCTGATTTTGGCTCAAAAAACCACAGCAAAATCTGCACCAAAAAACACTGCATTTAAGCAATGTGGGGTCTTAGCTTAAGAGAATAAGGTAATTGCCAAAGAATGACAACCACCTGAAATGTTACATTCACAAGATTCCCTTCTTCTAAATTATGAGCATATATTTCATTATTTTCAGTCGATTTGGAACACAAAATTCAGGATCTGAAACCAAAAAGAAAAAAAAAGAGGTTAAAGAAAAGTGCTCATGGGAAAAAAGTCACAGAGCCTGAACCAGTGCGCTGCTATAGTCCTCTCGTCTACGATCCAGAGGTAATGATAAGAAGACTGGTGACAATTGATAGTTATTGTTGCCTTTCCCATAATGATGTTTGTGCTCATTCTGACATAAGTATGAATACAGTATGGATCTTTTGCAGCTTTATGAGTTGTCCTCTACTAGGGTTTGATTAAGGCTGGTGGAAGCCTCTATCCCAACTATGGGACCCAGACCCCTATCACAACTACTTATACGGTAGAAGACAGCTGCAGATGTATAGCAACCTCTCCACTGAGGTCTGTTGGAGTTAAAGAGAATCTGTCAGCAGGAAAACTGTAATCAAAGTAATCCCAGTATCTTCTAGCGCTCCTTACACACTTTACAAATATTTGTTATTCAGCATTGCAGCTCTATTATCGAGAAAATTGATGTATTATTGATATGCAATATAGGTGAAAAGGGCTTTGGAGCATTTCTTATTTTCCCCAGACTTTGCTCTGTGCTGTAGACTGCGCCTCTAACTGCTGCTCAGCAAAACCCAACATCCCTTGATTGACAGCTCTCTCCCAGGAAGAGCTTGGCTGTGGTTAGGGGCGGTAATCTACAGCATAGAGCGAAGACTGGGAAAGATAATATATGCTCTAAAAGCTCTTTTCACCTAATTTGCATTTGAATAATATCAACATTTTCTTGATAACGGAGCTGCAATCCTGAATAACAAAGCCATATCTGGAAAGTGTGTACTGAGCACTACAAGGATTGTCATTAGTTTCATCACAATTTTCTTGCTGACTGACTTCCTTTAAGAAGACAGCCAAGTGAAGAATCCCTATGACTTTATGTATGGCCACTTCTTCTTAGATGTATAGGACCACAAAATGTTCATCAAGAAGGGTGGGTGGTGGAAGACCTCATGAGAATCTGTGTTATGTACCCTTTCTACAATATAATAACTGATGTAAAGTGCAGGACTCATGGTATCCTTAAAGAGGTTGTCCAGGCAAAAAAAATATTTTTTAAATAGGCTGTGAGAGGTGAAAAAAATAGAAAAAAAAAATCATAATCACCTGTCCACGGTGCTCCAGTGTCCTCCCAGTGCGGTCCAGTCCTGCTGCTCTGGTGTCTTCTTGACGTGAATCTCCTCGTTGGCTGTGACATCCCGGATCCCTTCCGCTGAGGCCACTGATTGGTCGCCCAGCAGTCACTCCCGGCGGAAGACAACAACGGACTGGCAAGACAGGACCGCGCTGGAAGGCACCAGGGAAAGGTGAGTATGATATTTTTTTTTTTTTTCACATCCCCTGGCCTATTTAAAAAATAAAATTTTTGGCTGGACAACCCCTTTAAATAGGGCTGTGTATACAATCAGCCTGTAACAGAAGCAGGTTGCATTTGAGTCTCAGCTGGAGCAGACAGTGTAGGATTTTGTTACTTTCAGAACAAATAGTCAACATGAAATAAAAATTATTTATTTGATGGTTTATTTGTGATTTAAGTAGCTTTATTAAAGAACTAGCAAAGTTATATGTTCCAGCATATATAGCCTTAAATGACATTTATCCATTCTAAGGTGCGTCTACAAGAACTAATGCAGAAATATGCAAAACATCCAGAATCCTATAAGATAAGTGATCTCCAAGAATATGAAACCAATGTAAGTAAATAATAATATAAGCATTCATACAATGACTATGTTAAGTTCAAGTAATCTTACTTTAGAAATATAAGAATATAGTAAATAGTGTATATATATATATATATATATATATATATATATATATATATATTTTTTTTTTTTTTTTTTTTTTTTTTTTAAAGCACTATATTTCTATATGCAAAATGTGCTGAATGACCAGATATTTTAATTGCTTCCAATAAATTTTTGATCCCTAAAGGGAGTCTGTCAGCAGTAAATCCATTATAAACCTATTCACAGTACCTTGTAGAAGAGATTCTACAGGTTCCAAATATGTCTCTATTATTCCATTTTAGAGACCCATTTTTGTGCAAATCATCATTTTGTTTGTAAACAGATGAGGGAAAAGTGTTTTGCACTGGAATCTAGAGCTAATAATGAAGCTCAGGTAAGCTAAGACACGCCCCCAAAGCTTCCCAAATATACATAAGAAGAAACCAGCAATTTACATGAAAATGGGGCTCTAAATCTGAATAAGGGTAGGTTCACATTACCATGATTTAATGTCTGTGGCTCTAATCTGTCACAGGGTGAGAGAAACGGATGTTAAATGACGCAGAGGGAAACCCTCTTTGTCTGGTGTCCTTCTGCATTCACCCTCATGTATAAACACGTGACAGAGGCTTTCTCTGTCGTGTCCGGAAATCCTTAAACTACATTATAACAAACCAAATGTGAATGCTAAGGATTGTGTTTCTGTTCTGGAATGTGCTGGGGTATGTGTGTTTAGATATCGCTGTAGGTCAGATGCCATTAACTTCATGCATCCTATCACTCTCTTATTACAACTCTGACAGTATGAGCTTCTCTAAACTGTTCCTGACTAGTAGATGCCCTGTCAGGTCTCTGTATGTAGAGGCAAGTGATGTACGGTGACATTTCATCCAGTACAAGCTCAGTAATCCTGGATCGGTCATTACTAATAAATACAGTCGCTTGTTATATTTCATTTGTTCTGGAAAAAGAGGGCTTAGATGACTTGTGCTGAGGAACTAGACATGCCGTGGGACCATTAGCTTGGGACCATACTTGCAACACCTGACCACGTGAACCAGCCAAGTATTGTCTTGGGAGTTTTGACTATTTCAGTTAAGCTGGCCATAGACATTAGAATTATATTGCACAAACCCACCTATTCTAGCAGGACCTACCGACCATCTAATATGAATTGTAGCCTCCTGACTCTCTCCCAGAAGCAGCTGTTAGAGAGGAAAAGCATTGGGCTGTTGGATGTCAACATGGCCAGTCCTTTTTTTTCCTGAGGAGATAAGGTGCTTCCAGTAGTGTCTAGCAGTTGCTTTCTCCCCTCTTCGATTTAAACTACATGCACAATGTTTGTCTGAGCAGGAGGGCAATATGTAGAAGACCACATGTGCACAGCTATGTTAAAGCACCATACATGTTCCAAGTTTTATGGATCTGCAATATGACACCTAAAGGTTGATGGCGCCTAACCATACCCCTTGAATTTCCAGCAAAAAGTAAATTTTAATGTAAATATAATGTTTTTCATCATATATTGGTTATTTTAGACATCAGTATTAATGCCCTATGAGAAGATATGTATATATGAAATGTAATGGACTGAGTAACAAATCCCATGTCACCCGCTACAGGTGACCCCACAAGGAATAGTCAGGATGGGCGTTTCCAATCACATCAGCCGATTTGAAATTCCAATGGACGTCAAACAGCTTGAGGGTAAATTGGATAGAAATAATGTAACATTAGAGAACTATTGATTTATTATGTGTGGTGAGAAAAAAGTGTCAGTTTTTCCAAGGAGTTAAGAGTGGGCAAAGCTGTAGGTGGAGGCAGATGGATCGAAGGAGTTTCAGCTTTGGTTTTATGAACTTAGTGAAATGTCCTTATCTTTAGAAACTCCCTACTGCTTGTTACATAAGATAGTGTTTTGCCTCCCTCCATAGTGTATAAATCCATGGTTTACTTCTATGTATGGGCACAGTTTTACAAAAATCACATCAAAAACGGTGAATACAGCCAACTACTTGGTTTCTGGAGCAGCCCTTGTTGGGCAATGTCTACTTGTAATACCTATATCACCCTGGTTACTTTATGTTTCCTAGTCTGACTTTTGCCATGTTTCTTGTGCTCTCTCCCTGTCTTTGAGGTGGACCTTTGTGAATAATCAAAATGGTGGCAGTAACTTTTATTTTATGAGAAGATAAAATGAAAAATAGTGAACATGTTATTCAGAGTGACTAGTCAGGTACTCGGGCACTGGCATCTGGCCATAGCACCAAAACCAATATGTGGCATTATTTTGGCTCATTGGGTGACTTTAGTTCAGCAATGGCCCAAATCTAAGCTTAACATAACTCTCTGCTGTCTCTAATGTTACAAACCTAAACCCTGTCTTCCATCAGAGGCTGTTGGTTCACTTTCCAAAGAGCAAACTCTGATATACAGGAGCCTAGTCCCTCCCTGACTATGTATAAGGGGGCCATTATGCTGTATTAGGGCATATGGGAGTCATATTTACTTTCATGTTCATGTTTGCATGTTCAGTCACTAGATTTTTAATGAATTAGAAAAGTTTTATTGCTTCAGGATGACCCTGGCTATCGGCTATTTATGAAGGAGTTAGATTTGGGCTGTGGTAAAATAGGAGTCAGCGTCAGGGAAAGGGAAAGCCAACGGAAGGGGCCTATTGGTTTGTTTTATTTTAAGGTTACTATGATCTATGATGGATGCTATGATCTACAGTGGGGAAAAAAAAGTATTTAGTCAGCCACCAATTGTGCAAGTTCTCCCACTTAAAAAGATGAGAGAGGCCTGTAATTGTCATCATAGGTAGACCTCAACTATGAGAGACAAAATGAGAAAACATATCTAGAAAATCACATTGTCTGATTTTTTAAGAATTTATTTGCAAATTATGGTGGAAAATAAGTATTTGGTCACCTACAAACAAGCAAGATTTCTGGCTCGCACAGACCTGTAACTTCTTCTTTAAGAGGCTCCTCTGTCCTCCACCCATTACCTGTAGTAATGGCACCTGTTTGAAATTGTTATCAGTATAAAATCACCTGTCCACAACCTCAAACAGTCACACTCCAAACTCCTCTATGGTGAAGACCAAAGAGCTGTGGAAGGACACCAGAAACAAAATTATAGACCTGCACCAGGCTGGAAAGACTGAATCTGCAATAGACAAGCAGCTTGGTGTGAAGAAATCAACTGTGGGAGCAATAATTAGAAAATGGAAGACATACAAGACCACTGATAATCTCCCTTGATCAGGGGCTCCACGCAAGATCTCACCCCGTGGGGTAAAAATCATCACAAGAACAGTGAGCAAAAATCACAGGACCACATGGGGGGACCTAGTGAATGACCTACAGAAAGCTGGGACTAATGTAACAAAGGCTACCGTCAGTAACACACTACGCCGCCAGGGACTCAGATCCTGTAGTGCCAGACGTGTCCCCCTGCTTAAGCCAGTACATATCCGGGCCCGTCTGAAGTTTGCTAGAGAGCATTTGGATGTTCCAGAAGAGTATTGGGAGAATGTCATATGGTCAGATGAAACCAAAGTAGAACTGTTTGGTAGAAACACAACTTGTCATGTTTGGAGGAGAGTGAATGCTGAGTTGCATCCAAAGAACACCATGGCTACTGTGAAGCATGGGGGTGGCAACATCATGCTTTGGGGCTGTTTCTCTGCAAAGGGACCAGGGCGACTGATCCGTGTACATGAAAGAATGAATGGGGCCATGTATCATGAGATTTTGAGTGCAAACCTCCTTCCATCAACAAGGGCATTGAAGATGAAACGTGGCTGGGTCTTTTAGCATGACAATGATCCCAAGCACACCGCCAGGGCAACAAAGGAGTGGCTTCGTAAGAAGCATTTCAAGGTCCTGGAGTGGCAGAGCCAGTCTCCAGATCTAAACCTCATAGAAAACCTTTGGAGGGAGTTGAAAGTCTGGGTTGCCTAGCGACAGCCCCAAAACATCACTGCTCTAGAGGAGATCTGCATGGAGGAATGGGCCAACATACCAGCAACAGTGTGTGCAACCTTGTGAAGACTTACAGAAAACGTTTGACCTCTGTCATTGCCAACAAAGGATATATAACAAAGTATTGAGATGAACTTTTGTTATTGACCAAATACTTATTTTCCACCATAATTTGCAAATAAATTCTTTAAAAATCAGACAATGCGATTTTCTGGATTTGTTTTCTCATTTTGTCTCCCATAGTTGAGGTCTACCTATGATGACAATTACAGGTCAGCCTCATCTTTTTAAGTGGGAGAACTTGCACAATTGGTGGCTGACTAAATACTTTTTTACCCCACTGTATCTATACTATTGTCTATGATGGATAAAAATTTAAAGTATTCTGTTTCTATCAGTCATTCTGTTAGTTTTCATTTCTTTTGTGCTGAAGGTTGCTTTATATAACACTTCTATAATTCTCTGCTGGGAAGTTTTCTTTAGTTTTACTTTTATGTTATATTTTAATTTGTATTTTACTTTTCTTTTAGATATGAATGTCCATGAATATCTCAGAAGCTACTGCTGCGTCTGCAAGCGGAGACAGATACACTATAAGAAATTCTTTGATAAATTTGATAAAGATAGAGATGGTCTTCTTTCTAGTATGGTATGTATAATAGTTTTGCATTCAAGTTTAAAGGGGTTGTCTCACAAAGTAAACCCCTTTTTAAATAGAAGATAGGCTCTCTGTTGTAGCCCATAGAGAGGGTTCCCAAGCAGGGGTTCCCCCTCAATGGTGTCCATATGCCCTAATAGTTCTGACATAATCTAGAATGTGATTTCTTCACTAATGGAGTAGCAATAGGCCTGTGCATGTTGCCGCATAATCAACTGTATATACACCTTCCTTATATATATAGCAACATAACAAATAAAAAACACACAAAATAGAAAGGAGCGCAATTATATTTCTTTGCGTGATCTGAAAAATATTTATTTTAATCGAATATACTTCATCTGAATTGCTTTAGAATGCCGTCCATGAACAGATTGGCTATGGTCGTACATTTCCCACATTTTCAATCATAAAATACTGCAAGACGCTGTATAAACAGAATGACTGAACAGTTTGGAATGAGTAGGATCTGGCCTACTGGGCACTTTCCCATGAGAGGAAAAGTAAATCTGGGATATTTAAGGATACAGTTAGGTTTATTTAAAGCTGGTCTCAAAGATTTCACTATTCTGCTCAACATAGATGTCTATTTATATTACATTCAACAAACAGCTGGATGCCAAAGTATTTTAGATAAGCAATCCAACCGGGAAAAGCTTTTCTAAAAAGAAGAATATATATGGACAGTAATAGGCAGTAATATTGGGAGATCAGTATAAGGAAGGATTTGAATCCTTTGTTGCAAACTATGGCAGATTTGCAAAAAACAAATAGTGGTGTTGGCATGTCGGAAAGCAAAGCCCTATAATAGTTAGTGGGCCTTATCAGGTGCTAGTGGTATCATCATGTATTTCAGTTTTAAATGGAAATCATGACACATGTAAACAGAGCCTTACCCAATTTGTTTACTACAAACATGTTCAGTTGGTTGTAATAATGAATAGTTGACTTTTTTACTTGATTTTGACATAATTTATATATAGTAGCCCATACAGAACATGTAGAATTGTGCACAAATCCAGATTACTCATATTTATTCCCACATTGGTGGGATTTTAATTTAATGAAACACTAACTATAGAAAATACACAAAAGTCCCAGAAATTCCTCCTTTAAGCTAGTTGTAACCTTGAGATAAAATCCATCTGAAAAGGTTGGCTTTGGCCATTTCAGCTGGCAGTCATTTAAAAAAAAATTACTGGAGGAGGTCTCCCTCGCCATTCAATCTTCCCCCTCGGGCAAATCCCCTGGCCCCGATGGGTATACCCCCATATTTTACAAGTCCTTCCGAGACCTTCTCTCCAATGATGGCCCGTGTCTTTAATAGTATCGATGACACCACTCTATTTACCCCCCAATCCCTATCGGCCCTCATTACGGTTCTCCCCAAATCTGGAAAAGATCCTTCCTGCTGTGCCAGTTATCGCCCGATTTCCCTGCTCAACATTGACATCAAATTATTTGCCAAATTGCTGGCTAATCGTCTGTCCCCTTTAATGCTGGGCCTGATCCATACTGATCAGGTTGGCTTTATTTCAGGCCACGAGGCCAGGGACAATGTTTGCAAGACGCTCATAGTGATGTCTGTGGCCCGCACTACCAATGTCCCTATGTGCTTGCTCTCTATGAACGCTGAAAAAGCGTTCGACCGCGTTCACTGGGGCTTCCTGCGGGCCACACTCCAACAAGTTGGAGTCGGCCCAGGGTTCCTGGGTAAGGTGCTTTCTCTTTACGGTGATCCGTCGGCAAAGGTGCGGGTCAATGGGCTTCTCTCCAACTCTTTTCCGGTTCGGAATGGCACGCGGCAGGGTTGCCCCTTGTCCCCTCTTTTATGCTCACTGGTCATGGAACACCTAGCGACAGCCTTTCGGAACTGTCCTAGTTTCCATGGTTTGCAGCTGGGCAACCGACACGTTAAAACAGCTTTATACGCTGACAACCTCCTCTTGAACGTCTCTCAGCCGTGTGTTTCCTTTCCATCCATTCTGCACGAGTTCCGTCGCTTTGACTACCTGAGCAATTTCAAAGTGAACCTCTCCAAGAGTGAGGCCCTCAATATCACCTTGCCCCCAGCAGAAGCAGCCCTCCTAGTGAACGATTTCCCCTTCAAATGGCACCTTACCTCCATTAAATATCTTGGGATCCACGTCCCTCCAAACCTCACCCTTCTCTACCTCCTTAATTACTTACCGATCCTCGAATCCCTTTCAACGGACCTGTGGAAATATGGTTCCCTCATGCTCTCCTGGTTCGGTTGCATCAACGTGCTGAAAATGGATGTCATGCCCCGTTTATTATATATGTTCCAAGCTCTGCCCTTTCCAATACCACGCTCTTTTTTGCTCGCGCTCAGACTCAGTTTGGGAGGTTTGTGTGGGGAGCAGCGCGGAGCAGGTTGCGCTTCCGGACACTGACGCGCCGTAAACTCCGTGGCGCTGCGGGCCTGCCTGATCCTCAACTATACTATCGCATGACAGTACTGTTGCGTCTCTTTGACTGGCGTTATCGCAGGGCCTCTATAGAGGCCGACTTGCTTTCGGCCCACCTCCCCTCCCTACCTTGAGTTCCATCTCATTTTCGTCCCAGCGCTATCAGACACTCCATTCTATCCTCCCACTTCCTCAAGACTTGGGACTCTATAAGTGCAGGCCGCATAGCCAGGGTCCCCTCAGCCCTCTGTTCCGAAATCCAATGTTCCCCCCGGGTTGCTCTGCTGACAAATTCCTTTGCTGGCTGGCCAGGGACGACGTTCGCCTACATCAGGTCACAGACAGCGCTTCTCTTCCCTCTCTGGCACAATTGCAAATTTCCCATCCCAATCTCCGTTTGTCTTGGTTAGAATATGGCCAGCTCACTGCCTTCATCCGTATGTTCTCCCTGCTTCCCACGCTCTCATCTTCTCTAACCGACCTGGAGTTTGCCCTTTCCCGGACTGATACCACTCCGCGTGCCCTCTCTGTTCTTTATGGTATCCACCTCCAGGACACTACACCTGGGCCCCCCCTCCTACATTGGCCCCTGGGAATCTGACCTTGGTACCTGCCTCTCCACTGCCGACTGGGATAAGTACTTCCTCTACACGCATAAACTCCCGTTGCCCTGTGGTATGCAGGAAAAGAACTACAAAATACTGACCCGCTGGTACCTCTGTCCTGACCTCTTGCATAGAATCTACCCTAGTGTTTCTGACCGGTGTTGACGCTATGGTTCCGAAAGAGGCACCTTGTATCATATTTGGTGGGAATGCGCTGCCCTCAAGCCCTTTTGGGATGCCATCTTTACGCTTTATGCTAAATTGAGCAGCAGATCTGTCACACCCTCGCTCCAGCTTGCACTTTTCTCCATCATACCAGGGAGGGTCTTGGCTGTTAAGAAGGACCTCTTGTGACATTTCCTCACCTCCGCCAGAACAATCATTCCCAGGCATTGGTGCTTGCGCCTACCCTGGTGGAGTTTCTTCAGGAGCTTCTCCTTATCAGGAGAATGGAAGCCCTGGTGGCCAAGGACTCGCCCGACCCCTCTAAATTTGAGTCCCTCTGGCGGCCGTGGGTGATGTTTCAGGAGTCCTCGGAGTTCTTCTCTTTCTTTTCTTGATGTGGGGTTGTTTTGCTCCTCTGTTGGTGCAGTGTCCGGCTGCTCTGCATAACCAAATTTTCCCTTCCATTCCTCCCCCACCTTGCCCCAGTGTGTCCCCTCTGTCCTTGTCGTGTCTGTGGTTTTGTGTGTCCTGTACACTGTGTACTCCCTATGACCCCCCTCCCTTTCTACGTTTGTCTTAATCTACTGTTAGGTGGATGGTCCTTCAGTTAAAAACACATTTCCCCAATGATAGACTCCCTTTAAGTTTCTTCACAACATGAAAAAACCAACATGAAACAAAACTGAATGTAGGGGGGAAGAGGGAAAAGGGGGAGCAGAGAGACATCAGGGGGTACAATCACTGGGAGGTACAGTGCCTTGCGAAAGTATTCGGCCCCCTTGAACTTTTCAACCTTTTGCCAGATTTCAGGCTTCAAACATAAGGATATAAAATTTTAATTTTTTGGTGAAGAATCAACAACAAGTGGGACACAATCGTGAAGTGGATCATTGTCTTGTTGGAAGATAAATCTCCGTCTCAGTCTCAGGTCTTTTGCAGACTCCAACAGGTTTTCTTCCAGAATAGTCCTGTATTTGGCTCCATCCATATTCCCATCAATTTTAACCATCTTCCCTGTCCCTGCTGAAGAAAAGCAGGCCCAACCCATGATGCTTCCACCACCATGTTTGACAGTGGGGATGGTGTGTTCTGGGTGATGAGCTGTGTTGCTTTTACGCTAAACATATCGTTTTGCATTGTGGCCAAAAAGTTCGATTTTGGTTTCATCTGACCAGAGCACCTTCTTCCACATGTTTGGTGTGTCTCCATGTTTGGGTTGTGGCAAACTTTAAACCAGACTTTTTATGAATATCTTTGAGAAATGGCTTTCTTCTTGCCACTCTTCCATAAAGGCCAGATTTGTGCAGTGTACGACTGATTGTTGTCCTATGGACAGACTCTCCCACCTCAGCTGTAGATCTCTGCAGTTCATCCAGAGTGATCATGGGCCTCTTGGCTGCATCTCTGATCAGTCTTCTCCTTGTTTGAGATGAAAGTTTAGAGGGACGGCCGGGTCTTGGTAGATTTGCAGTGGTCTGATACTCCTTCCATTTCAATATGATCGCTTGCACAGTTCTCCTTGGGATGTTTAAAGTTTGGAAAATCTTTTTGTATCCAAATCCAGCTTTAAACTTCTCCACAACAGTATCACGGACCTGCCTGGTGTGTTCCTTGGTCTTCATGATGCTCTCTGCGCTTTAAACAGAACCCTGAGACTATCACAGAGCAGGTGCATTTATACGGAGACTTGATTACATACAGGTGGATTATATTAATCATCATCAGTAAAGGGGCCGAATAATATTGCACGCCCCACTTTTCAGTTTTATATTTTTTACAAAAGTTTAAAATAACCAATAAATTTCGTTCCACTTCACAATTGTGTCCCACTTGTTGTTGATTCTTCACCAAAAAATGTAAATTTTATATCTTTATGTTTGAAGCCTTAAATGTGGCAAAAGGTTGAAAAGTTCAAGGGGGCCGCAAGGCACTGTAAGGAGAGGGGGAGGGGACAAGCAGATACTCTTATGCAGCAGAGTAAAACATTATGTCAAACAATCAAACAACAAAACGAAGAATAAACAGTAGAGGGTGGATATCCCACCTAGAGGTAAGGGAAAAAAGAGGCATAATCACCCGCCCTAGAATTAGGGGGGGCTATTGGAAAAAGAGGGCGTAGGATAGATTCAGTAGGAGTAAGAAGTGGAAGGTATAGGGAAAATGTGGGTGGGTGGAAAGGAAAAACTGCTGAGGGTATCATGGGGGGGGGGGGAACAAAGGCGGACTGGAATTCAGTGGAATAGTAGAATGTGTCCCAAAGTAGCCACGTCTGTTGGTGGGCTCTATCATAATTTTTTAGCTCGGCAAGCATGTTCTCCATACTGTGAACGCAAAGGAGCTCTTGCAGCCAAGATGCCAGAGAGGACGCGGACAATGATTTCCACAATAGGGGAATGACCGTTCGAGACCCCAGTCTGTGTGTTGGTTGGTGCAAGTTTGGTTTCCTGTGTTTGGCCCTGTGATTTTGGTGCATGTGTTTAGTATTCTGCCTATGTATTCGACCTGTGGCTTCAGCCTGTATGTATAGCCTACCACCAGAGGCGTAGCTAGAGGGGGGCAGGGGGGGCGGCGCACACAAAAACTTCAACTGTACAGTGCCTTGAAAAAGTATTCGGCCCCCTTGAACTATTCAACCTTTTGCCACATTTCAGGCTTCAAGCATAAGGATATAAAATTTTAATTTTTTGGTGAAGAATCAACAACAAGTGGGACACAATTGTGAAGTGGAACGAAATTTATTGGCTATTTTAAACTTTTGTAAAAATGAAAAAACTGAAAAGTGGGGCGTGCAATATTATTCGGCCCCTTTTCTTTCAGTGCAGCAAACTCACTCCAGAAGTTCAGTGGGGATCTCTGAATGATCCAATGTTGTCCTAAATGACTGATGATGATAAATATAATCCACCTGTGTGTAATCAAGTCTCCGTATAAATGAACCTGCTCTGTGATAGTCTCAGGGTTCTGTTTAAAGCGCAGAGAGCATCATGAAGACCAAGGAACACACCAGGCAGGTCCGTGATACTGTTGTGGAGAAGTTTAAAGCTGGATTTGGATACAAAAAGATTGCCCAAACTTTAAACATCCCAAGGAGCACTGTGCAAGCGATCATATTGAAATGGAAGGAGTATCAGACCACTGCAAATCTACCAAGATCCGGCCGTCCCTCTAAACTTTCATCTCAAACAAGGAGAAGACTGATCAGAGATGCAGCCAAGAGGCCCATGATCACTCTGGATGAACTGCAGAGATCTACAGCTGAGGTGGGAGAGTCTGTCCATAGGACAACAATCAGGCGTACACTGCACAAATCTGGCCTTTATGGAAGAGTGGCAAGAAGAAAGCCATTTCTCAAAGATATTCATAAAAAGTCTCATTTAAAGTTTGCCACAAGCCACCTGGGAGACACACCAAACATGTGGAAGAAGGTGCTCAGGTCAGATGAAACCAAAATCGAACTTTTTGGCCACAATGCAAAACGATATGTTTGGCGTAAAAGCAACACAGCTCATCACCCTGAACATACCTTCCCCACTGTCAAACATGGTGGTGGCAGCATCATGGTTTGGGCCTGCTTTTCTTCAGCAGGGACAGGGAAGATGGTTAAAATTGATGGGAAGATGGATGGAACCAAATACAGGACCATTCTGGAAGAAAACCTGTTGGATTCTGCAAAAGACCTGATACTGGGACGGAGATTTATCTTCCAACAAGACAATGATCCCAAACATAAAGCAAAATCTACAATGGAATGGTTCACAAATAAACATATCCAGGTGTTAGAATGGCCAAGTCAAAGTCCAGACCTGAATCCAATCGAGAATCTGTGGAAAGAGCTGAAAACTGCTGTTCACAAACCTCACTGAGCTCGAGCTGTTTTCCAAGGTAGAATGGGCAAGAATTTCAGTCTCTCGATGTACAAAACTGATAGAGACATACCCCAAGCGACTTGAAGCTGTAATCGTAGCAAAAGCTGGCGCTACAAAGTATTAACTTAAGGGGGCCGAATAATTTGGCACGCCCCACTTTTCAGTTTTTTATTTTTTAAAAAGTTTAAAATATCCAATAAATTTCGTTCCACTTCACGATTGTGTCCTACTTGTTGTTGATTCTTCACCAAAAAATTAAAATTTTATATCCTTATGTTAGAAGCCTGAAATGTGGCAAAAGGTTGAAAAGTTCAATGGGGCCGAATACTTTCGCAAGGCACTGTATCTGCAGGACTCCGATGCAGTTGAAATAAATGGTAGATCAGGAAGCAATAGCTTCCTGTTCTGCTATACTATAACCTGTACATGTAGCAATGATGGGGTGAGCAGTACCTCCTCCTGCACACAGCCTGTGCGCATCTTCTATTTTATTGCCAGGGGTACCATAGAATAGGGGGTCAAGGTTCCAGGAGGAAAGTAGAAGATGCGCACAGGCTGTGTGCAAGAGGAGGTTCCACCCACCCCATCACTGCTCTGTAAGTACAGTATAACTATGCAGAGCAACAGTATAGAGGTTAATGGCAGCGATCAATGCGGGCACTGATCGTGGGCATTAGTGCCAGGTCTCTGCTGTATAAAACAGCAGAGACCCAGCAGCTATGGCGGCCACACGACTCTCGAGCGGCCACCATCTTTAAACACCCAGAATAGTACGGCGGATGTCGGAAAGGGGTTAAAGCAGATAGCAGGCGAGTGTTATAATGTACAATCTCCCCTGTACCTGCACTGGGCTCTCTGTCACCATTGCTTGTATATAGAGCGGCTGCAGT
The DNA here is from genome assembly GCA_947044405.1 of Leptodactylus fallax. NCBI lineage: Eukaryota > Metazoa > Chordata > Amphibia > Anura > Leptodactylidae > Leptodactylus > Leptodactylus fallax. Next base: position 274,893 of record CAMRHE010000203.1, read on the forward strand.
GGCGGAAACGCAGCGGCCCAACACTATGTACTGCTGTACTGTAGAAAGAAGTGATCGGCTGCAGCGGTCTTGTTAACTTGACTTCAATGCTGCAGTCGCTCCTTATACAAATAGTGCAGTAAAGGTGATGGCTGGCCCAGGGCAGGGACAGAGGGGAGGATACAGGTAAGTGTCAGTGCATTTTTATTTACAACCCTGTCCTGCTACCTGCATTAATATTTCTGATCCCGAACAAGCCCTTTAAGGGGCACAAAGGGGCATTGTTAATTACATACATAATGTGGGTATCAATCATTTACAGGGGATTTTTATATCATGGATTTTTTAATAGGGTGTAGCAGCAGGATGGGGACTTTGTATAGGCAAAAAAATGTAGGTCACGTGTCTGGAAAAGTGAGGAGCCAAAGATGTCTGTGTTCCAAACTTTACAGAGACAAGTTGCAGCTGGAAGAAGTGGTCTAGATGGAGGAAACGAGAAATGTGAAAGATTACAGTTAGAGAAGTCACCTGTAAGTCACAACATTTCCTTGTACTGTATTTACTTCAACTGTATGCAGAGCCTTGTGTACAGCCAGTATTTATCACTATATGGTCGCTGTATAGTGATAATATCAGTAAACCCAGGTAGGGGACCCACTTGGATATGTTTGTCCCCCGTGCCGAACCCCTAGCTACGCCTCTGCCTACCACCTATGTCTATGTTTGACCTGCAGCCTGGGCTAGGTGCATAACTTGAGGGGGTGCAGTTTCACCTGCGCCCAGAGACCTTAGGGGTCCCATGAAGTGTTTCTTCCTAATATGAACAGATAAGTACTATAAACAATATATTATAGTTGGGGGACATGGTACAGATTTTACACTGGGGCTCAGGCGCTTCATATTACACCTCTGGCCTGGGCCTATGTTTTGGCCTACTGCCTCTGCCTGTGAGTTTGGTATTGTTTTGACTCCCACTATCTGTAATTTTGGCCCTCTGCCTGTAGGCCAGGCTTTTTGCCTCTGAGCCTGAATAAGAAATTCACAGCACTCAAATTACGCTGCAAACAGTGTAGTTAATCTTTATTGATATACAACATCACGCAACAAGTGAATGGTCAGAGAAGGCAATAGAGGCTATTAGATATAAGCTCCGAATTTTACAGTCACCATGTGACCTTCTTCAGTGGATATCAGAGACCTGACTCGGGAGGTGTGTGAAAGCCTAACATCCACTGAAGAAGGTTCATGGTGACTGAAACGCTTGGACCTTGTATCTAATAGCCTCTATTGCCTTCTAGGACCTTTCATTTGCTTGATGTTGTATATCAATAAAGTCCAAGTACACTGCTTGCAATGTAATGGGAGTGCTGTGAATTTCTTATACTGGTTAAATGGCTGCTAAACATTCTTCACTGGCACCTCACGTACTTGCAAGGGAGTGCAGGAATAATACCAAATTCTGCCTGTGAGCCTGGCTTTCTAGCTCTGCCTGTGGGTCTGACTTGTAGCTTTGTCCTGTGTATTGGCTGGTTGCCTCTGTGAGCCTGGCTTGTAGCTTTGGACTGTGATTTTGACCTGCCTGTGTGAGCTTGGCCTTCTGTCTCTACTCTGCATGAGTTAGGCCAATTCTTCCTCTGCGCATGATTTGTCTGGTCCTTGTCTTTTTTATTGCACTAAGTGTGGTGTCAGGTAAAGCCTGGTATAGTGCAATGAGACTAGAAGAGGAATCTAACAATCCTTGCCTTAAAATAGAATGTTTGTTTTCTAACTCTTTTTCCCGAGCAATGTTGTGCTGAATCTGAAGGGAACCTGCAAAGGTCCAGCAGCTATGCTAGTATTTGTCCAGTCAAGGCTTCCAGTTTGGAGTCTTAGGATGGGCATGTATGCCAGCTATTGTCCAGTCATTGCACCTCCTCGGAGTTACATAATGGGCAGCTATGTCCAGTCATTGCTGTTAGTCTGGAGTAGTAAGACAGACAGCTATACCAGCAATTGTCCAGTCATGGCTCCCGAGTCTTAGGACAGACACATATGCTAGCAAATGTGCAGTCATCACTCCTAATCTGATGTTGTGGGATGCGAATTTGTCCAGAAAAATTGGTGGATGCTTCACTTGATGAAAGTTACCCGTGGTTGAGATAAATACCTTTGAAGACTAGGGAAAACTTCTGACACTCCTTGAATAGTTCATTTGCATGAGTGAGCTCTCTTTCTGATGTTTCGTTCTGCCTGAAGGAATAAGCTATAGCCTGTACATCCAGACCTTTATTATTATTATTTTGTTTCTATTTAGTATGCTTACTTACAGTGGGGAAAAAAGTATTTAGTCAGCCATGAATTGTGCAAGTTCTCCCACTTAAAAAGATGAGGCTGACCTGTAATTGTCATCATAGGTGGATCTCAACTATGAGAGACAAAATGAGAAAACAAATCCAGAAAATCACATTGTCTGATTTTTAAAGAATTTATTTGCAAATTATGGTGGAAAATAAGTACAGTCATATGAAAAAGTTTGGGCACCCCTATTAATCTAAATCATTTTTAGTTCTAAATATTTGGGTGTTTGCAACAGCCATTTCAATTTGATATATCTAATAACTGATGGACACAGTAATATTTCAGGATTGAAATGAGGTTTATTGTACTAACAGAAAATGTGCAATATGCATTAAACCAAAATTTGACCGGTGCAAAAGTATGGGCACCTCAACAGAAAAGTGACATTAATATTTAGTAGATCTTCCTTTTGCAAAAATAACAGCCTCTAGTCGCTTCCTGTAGCTTTTAATCAGTTCCTGGATCCTGGATGAAGGTATTTTTGACCATTCCTCTTTACAAAACAATTCCAGTTCAGTTAAGTTTGATGGTCGCCGAGCATGGATAGCCCGCTTCAAATTATCCCACAGATGTTCAATGATATTCAGGTCTGGGGACTGGGATGGCCATTCCAGAACATTGTAATTGTTCCTCTGCATGAATGCCTGAGTAGATTTGGAGCTGTGTTTTGGATCATTGTCTTGCTGAAATATCCATCCCCGGCGTAACTTCAAATTCGTCACTGATTCTTGTACATTATTCTCAAGAATCTGCTGATACTGAGTTGAACCCATGCGACCCTCAACTTTATCAAGATTCCCGGTGCCGGCATTGGCCACACAGCCCCAAAGCATGATGGAACCTCCACCAAATTTTACAGTGGGTAGCAAGTGTTTTTCTTGGAATGCTGTGTTTTTTTGACGCCATGCATAACGCCTTTTTGTATGACCAAACAACTCAATCTTTGTTTCATCAGTCCACAGGACCTTCTTCCAAAATGAAGCTGGCTTGTCCAAATGTGCTTTTGCATACCTCAGGCGACTCTGTTTGTGGCGTGCTTTCAGAAACGGCTTCTTTCGCATCACTCTCCCATACAGCTTCTCCTTGTGCAAAGTGTGCTGTATTGTTGACCGATGCACAGTGACACCATCTGCAGCAAGATGATGCTGCAGCTCTTTGGAGGTGGTCTGTGGATTGTCCTTGACTGTTCTCACCATTCTTCTTCTCTGCCTTTCTGATATTTTTCTTGGCCTGCCACTTCTGGGCTTAACAAGAACTGTCCCTGTGGTCTTCCATTTCCTTACTATGTTCCTCACAGTGGAAACTGACAGGTTAAATCTCTGAGACAACTTTTTGTATCCTTCCCCTGAACAACTATGTTGAACAATCTTTGTTTTCAGATCATTTGAGAGTTGTTTTGAGGAGCCCATGATGCCACTCTTCAGAGGAGATTCAAATAGGAGAACAACTTGCAATTGGCCACCTTAAATACCTTTTCTCATGATTGGATACACCTGGCTATGAAGTTCAAAGCTCAGTGAGGTTACAAAACCAATTTTGTGCTTCAGTAAGTCAGTAAAAAGTAGTTAGGAGTATTCAAATCAATAAAATGATAAGGGTACCCAAATTTTTGCACCGGTCAAATTTTGGTTTAATACATATTGCACATTTTCTGTTAGTACAATAAACCTCATTTCAATCCTGAAATATTACTGTGTCCATCAGTTATTAGATATATCAAATTGAAATGGCTGTTGCAAACACCCAAATATTTAGAACTAAAAATGATTAAGATTAATAGGGGTGCCCAAACTTTTTCATATGACTGTATTTGGTCAATAACAAAAGTTCATCTCAATACTTTTTTATATATCCTTTGTTGGCAATAACAGAGGTCAAACGTTTTCTGTAAGTCTTCACAAGTTTGGCACACACTGTTGCTGGTATGTTGGCCCATTCCTCCATGCAGATCTCCTCTAGAGCAGTGATGTTTTGGGGCTGTCGCTGGGCAACACGGACTTTCAACTCCCTCCAAAGGTTTTCTATGGGGCTGAGATCTGAAGACTGGCTAGGCCACTCCAGGACCTTGAAATGCTTCTTACGAAGCCACTCCTTCGTTGCCCTGGCTGTGTCCTTGGGATCATTGTCATGCTGAAAGACCCAGCCACGTTTCATTTTCAATGTCCTTGTTGATGGAAGGAGGTTTGCAGTCAAAATCTCACGATACATGGCCCCATTCATTCTTTCATGTACACGGATCAGTTGTCCTGGTCCCTTTGCAGAGAAACAGCCCCAAAGCATGATGTTGCCACCCCCATGCTTCACAGTAGGTATGGTGTTCTTTGGATGCAACTCAGCATTCACTCTCCTCCAAACACGACGAGTTGTGTTTCTACCAAACAGTTCTACTTTGGTTTCATCTGACCATATGACATTCTCTTAATACTCTTCTGGAACATCCAAATGCTCTCTAGCAAACTTCAGACGGGCCCGGATATGTACTGGTTTAAGCAGGGGGACACGTCTGGCACTGTAGGAGCTGAGTCCCGGCAGTGTAGTGTGTTACTGATGGTAGCATTTGTTACGTAAGTCCCAGCTTTCTGCAGGTCAATGGCTAGGTCCCCCCATGTGGTTCTGTGATTTTTGCTCATCGTTCTTGTGATGATTTTGACCCCACGGGGTGAGATCTTGCGTGGAGCCCCTGATCGAGGGAGATTATCAGTGGTCTTGTATGTCTTCCATTTTCTAATTATTGCTCCCACAGTTGATTTCTTCACACCAAGCTGCTTGCCTATTGCAGATTCAGTCTTCCCAGCCTGGTGCAGGTCTACAATTTTGTTTCTGGTGTCCTTCCACAGCTCTTTGGTCTTCACCATAGTGGAGTTTGGAGTGTGACTATTTGAGGTTAAGGACAGGAGTCTTTTATACTGATACCAATTTCAAACAGGTGCCATTACTACAGGTAATGAGTGGAGGACAGAGGAGCCTCTTAAAGAAGAAGTTACAGGTCTGTGAGAGCCAGAAATCTTGCTTGTTTCTAGGTGACCAAATACTTATTTTCCACCATAATTTGCAAATAAATTCTTAAAAAATCAATGTGACTTTCTAGATATGTTTTCTCATTTTGTCTCTCATAGTTGAGGTCTACCTATGATGACACTTACAGGCCTCTCATCTTTTTAAGTGGGAGAACTTGCACAATTGGTGGCTGACTAAATACTTTTTTTTCCCTACTATATATACTGCCACTATATTCACTAGGTAGCAAGGTACAGGCTTTCTTAGTGAATCCTGTTTTATTACTGTTCAGTTCACAGTGTTCTCCAGATGACAGGTGCTATCTTAAAATTTCAACAGAAGTGATATTCACCTACCTCAGTTGCCACATGCTGGGTATCTGTGGTGTCATTACTAATACTCCGCCTGTACTCAATATGTGACTGCTGAGGACACATATTACTTTGAAGTCCGCTTCACACACTCATGCATTCTCTCAATCAGCTTCAAGAGGTAGTCACGGGAATGGTTTTCCATCTGCCTTGAAGGAGTTCCCAGAGCTGCTGTGGCTGCTTTCCCTAAACTATCTTAATTGGGTTAAGGTCAGGTGATTGTGAAGTCCGTGCTATCTGATGAAGCACTCCATCACTCTTATTTTTGGTCACATATCCCTTTCATAGCCTGGAGGTGTGTTTAGGATTATTGACAGGAAAACAGAGTAGACATGTAGAGAAAAAGGTTGTAAAATAAAGCAGGTCAGGTGAGGTGAGGATAAAAGCTATTTGTATAAAAGCAAGCAGTGTGTGATAATACATGCTAAGGTACATTGAGAACAGTGCTATGGATAAAAATAGAACTAACGTTTCTTAAAATAGCTCAAAATCAGATATAAGAAAATCACAAGGCATGAAAAAAATAGGCACACAAAAATGATGGAAAAAACATTTACTAGTTTTATGAATACATGTATCAATGCTAAGCAGCATTTTGGCTTCTGTCTGTATGCTTTAACCAAACAAAAAGGTAAAAGGATATTTACTATTAATGCTTTTGTGCAGAAAATGTTATACCATTGTACAATTATAAGACTGTGTTCTCTGTATTTTGTTACCTTTCTTTGCACTTGGGGTGCCAGTGTCAGGACCCTGCAAAGATGGGCAAATGTCAGGACTCACTTTGCTTTGAATAGCCCATGGTCTTCCTCAGCACTTCTCTGTCCAGAAAATACTCTGCAAATTAATCTGTGGGCCCCAATTAAAGCAGGCAATAAAACTCATCAGTTTTTAATCTAGTGTCAGCTAGAGCAAAAAAAGGTTGGCTAACCATTATTGAATCAATATACGCCTGAAGCAATCCCAGACATGTAAACTGGAGTGCAGTGGAAGACATTAAATGTTATCTTTATTGTTCCATTAGTGTAGGGAAAATAAAAAACAGGCACAATTCTGTCACACAGGAACTTATTCAAGTTAATAAATCAACTATCACAATGTTGTATAATGATAACACAAAATATGGTTATAAAATACAGTCATTGGCATCTGTGGTATCTAATTTACATTACTGGATCCCTGCTTGCAGAACATCATCATTGTCATAGTAGATATTATACAATATAAAGAGGGTTTTTTTTAACCTCATCAGTCACCATAGTGGGGCTTGTATTCCAATGCTGTCAGATAGATGCACTAGTATTGCTCTCGTGGGCTGTGCAGTGGGGGGAAAAGTATTTAGTCAGCCACTAATTGTGCAAGTTCTCCCACTTAAAAAGATGAGAGGCCTGTAATTGACATCATAGGTAGACCTCAACTATGAGAGACAAAATGAGAAAACATATCCAGAAAATCACATTGTCTGATTTTTAAACAATTTATTTGCAAATTATGGTGGAAAATAAGTATTTGGCCAATAACAAAAGTGCATCTCAATACTTTGTTATATATCCTTTGTTGGCAATGACAGCGGACAAACATTTTCTGTAAGTCTTCACAAGGTTGGCACACACTATTGCTGGTATGTTGGCCCATCCCTGCATGCAGATCTCCTCTAGAGCAGTGATGTTTTGGGGCTGTCGCTGGGCAACACGGACTTTCAACTCCCTCCAAAGGTTTTCTATGGGGTTGAGATCTGGAGACTGTCTAGGCTACTCCAAGACCTTGAAATGCTTCTTACGAAGCCACTCCTTCATTGTCCTGGCGGTGTGCTTGGGATCATTGTCATGCTGAAAGACCCAGCCACATTTCATCTTCAATGCCCTTGCTGATAGAAGGAGGTTTGCACTCAAAATCTCATGATACACGGCCCCATTCATTCTTTCATGTACTGTATGCGAATGAGTCGTCCTGGTCCCTGTGCAGAGAAACAGTTCCAAAGCATGATGTTGCCACCCCCATGCTTCACAGTAGGTATGGTGTTTTTGGATGCAACTCAGCATTCACTCTCCTCCAAACACGACGAGTTGTGTTTCTACCAAACAGTTCTACTTTGGATTCATCTGACCATATGACATTCTCCCAAAACTCTTCTGGAACATCCAAATGCTCTCTAGCAAACTTCAGACGGGCCCGGGTATGTACTGGCTTAAGCAGGGGGACACGTCTGGCACTGCAGGATCTGAGTCTCTGGTGGCGTAGTGTGTTACTGACGGTAGCCTTTGTTACGTTAGTCCCAGCTTTCTACAGGTCATTCACTAGGTTCCCCCATGTGGTTCTGGGATTTTTGCTCACTGTTCTTGTGATGATTTTGACCCCACGGGTTGAGATCTTGCGTGGAGCCCCTGATTGAGGGAGATTATCAGTGGTCTTGTATGTCTTCCATTTTCTAATTATTGCTCCCACAGTTGATTTCTTCACACCAAGCTGCTTGCCTATTCAGAAAGAAGCCCGAGTGCCCCTAGTTGTCACCTACAACCCACAGCTGGAGATCCTACGAAGGATTGCCAAGGAGCTCCAACCTGTGCTACATAGGGACAATAGACTCAAGGACATATTTCCAGTCCCCCCTCTCCTTTCCTTTCAACAACCACCAAACCTGTGGCGTATTATTGTCCGGAGTGCCCTGAAGGCCCGAACTGAAAATGGCACCTCACCTTGCCTGCAAAACAGGTGCATGACCTGCAAGCACATCCACACTGCTGACAGTGCACCTATCCCACAGTCACAACAGGTGCACAGAATTAGGGGGACATTTTCCTGCAGGTCTTCCAATGTGGTGTATCTCATAATGTGTGTGCAATGTCCCACCACAGGCCTCTATGTGGGAGAAACAGGCCAGAGACTTAGTCAGCGCATGAACTCACACTGATCCACCATTAATAACAGCAGAACAGATCTCCCAGTGGCCGTATATTTCTCAGGAGAAGACCACTCTATTGATGATTTGCGGGTTGTGGTTTTAATGGGACATTTTAGTTTCAATAATTTTTATTTGGGTTTCAAGATAAACACAAGAAAATACAAGAACATTATTGACATACATTACGATTTTCATTCTGTGTAAATTTGTTCAGGGTATATTTTCTTGAATTGTATACCAATAGACAAAGGATAAAGATTACATATACTATAAACATAACAATAACATTAACATTTGGGCACTTTTCTGGGGTTATCGTGAAACATATTTGAGACGATCTTCTCCTATGTTCCTTCCCGCCTCCATGCTCCACACCCAATGCTATACCCAAGACCAGATTTCATATAACTCATGGTTCCCCTTATGCTACAAATCGAGAATTAATCCATGCGTCCCATATATTTTTGAAGCTATGATGGGAGTCATTTCCCAGTGCAATTACCCTCTCGTAGGTGTATGTATTGTTAATGGCTTGCAACAATGTGGTGTCAGACGGGGGGGTCATTGATTTCCATCTTTGTACCAACATTAATTTGGCTATAGTCAAGATTTTACATAGGAGTTTTTTATATTTGTTCAACTCCTCGGGAATTCCAATTAATAGGATGGCTAGAGGTGAGGTGTAGGGGAGGCGGAAATTAAATATTTCCGATATCATGTCAAAGACCCTTTCCCAATATCCACAAATTATGGGGCATTGTCCCAATATATGGAGCAGGGTCCCCTTCTCTCCACATCCTCTCCAGCAACTCCCAGATACGGAAGGGTACACCAGTTGTAAAGTGGATGGGGTTCGGTACCATCTTAAAGTAATTTTCATAGCTGTTTCTATGTGGGTGCTACATTTTAAGGACGCGTGACTTAATTTAATTGATCGTTCCCACTCGTCCGAAGTAATAACTCTTCCTAAATCTCTCTCCCAACAACGGAATGGTGTAGATCTAGTAAAGGTCGCCACTCCATCCATCTTATCATATAGAAACCGTAGTCCCCTCATCTTAGTCGACAACCATGTGAATATCGCATTATTGTGGGGTAGTTTCGATACCGGGTTTTTGGATATAAAGTGCCATATCTGGGAGTATTTAAGGAAATCACCCCTCTGAATTCCAAATTTTCGAGTGAGGTCTGTAAATGATAAAAATTGTGTGTTATCGGACTGTAAGTGGGAGACCTGTGTAATCCCCTTCGCTTCCCACTCCGAAATTACGAGGTCCTCTATTGCCCAGGTCATAAGTGATAAAGGCATCTCTGAGGCATGAAAGTGGCTGGTAGGATTTGTTTTCCAGTGAAGTAGCTTCCATGCGGACCATGCTGCTTGCATGACTGGGGACAAGGACTCAGGCATAGGAATATTCCAGAAGGGCGCCCACAAGGTATCCTCCAATCTTAAGGGATATATATACGATTGTTCTATATGTATCCATGGAATCGAGGTGTCAGCTGATCTTCATCTAGCACACTGTATAACTAAGGACGCTATGTAGTAATTCCTTACCACTGGTACTCCCAGTCCTCCCGCCTCTTTTTGTTTAAATAGGAAGCTTTTGTTGACTCTGGGTCTCTTCCCATTCCATATGAATTTTGAGATCGCCCTTTGCATGGTTTCGAAAAACGAAACTGGGACGGAAATCGGGAGTGTGCGAAATAGATATAGTAGTCTAGGCAGTAATAGCATCTTGAAGGCTGCGACGCGTCCCATCCAAGACACATCCATTTTGGACATTCGCTCCATCTCGTCCTGTAATGTTTTCAACATAGGTGTATAATTATTTCTATATAGGGCCCCTGTGGAAGGTGTCACCTGCATCCCCAGATACTGAACGCCATCTTTCCTCCAGTCAAAGTCATATTGCGCTTGTAGGGATTGAAGCAATAAAGGAGGGATATGTAAAGATAGGGCTTGTGATTTGGTCATATTTAATTTATAAAATGGTAAGTGTCCGAAGTTGGCAATGATCTCCATAAGTCGGGGAATGGACTCTCGCTGTTTGGACAGAGTAAGAATGATATCATCTGCATACAGTGATATGAGATGAGTTCTGTCCCGTATATCAATGCCCCCTACCTCTGGGTCTAATCTAAGTATCTGGGCCAGTGGTTCCATTGAGAGAACAAATATCAATTGCGAAAGGGGGCACCCCTGCCTAGTCCCGTTCGTTATTAACAAGGGATCCGACACTACCCCATTAGTGAATACTCTTGCAGATGGTGCAGAGTACAGCGCCTCGACTGCTCTTAATATAGCTCCTGCAAACCCCATGTTTTTAAGCACCAAGAAGGCATACGACCAACAAATGCGGTCGAACGCCTTTTCGGCATCCAATGCGAGAATCACCGCCTCCGTCTTTCTATAATTAATGTGGTGTATAATATTCAAAATGCGTCTAGTATTGTCATATGATTGTCTTCCTTTCACGAATCCCACTTGGTCGTGATTTATTAGGCTCGGAAGACAAGCTGCTATTCTATTCGCTATAATTTTGGCGTAAATTTTTAAATCTGAGTTTAGTAGTGAGATCGGTCGAAAATTTTGAGGACTGGTGGCAGGCTTGCCCGGTTTAGGCAACGTCACCACCAGGGCCTCCTGGTTTTCCCTTGGAATAGTGCCAGAGTCCACCACAACTGTCAAAAAGGACAACAGCGGGTTCAGCAGGATTGGAAAAAACTTTTTGTAATATTCATTCGTGAGGCCATCTGGACCCGGGGATTTTCTAGGTGGCAGCGACTTGATTACCGACAGCAATTCTGATGGTGAGATGGGCTCGTTCAAGGAGTCCAGTTGTGTTTCTGTGAGTGTGGGTAGTTGAGTACTTGCAAGAAAATTGGCAATTTCCTGCTTCGTTGGAGGGGTCACAGAAGAGTCTTCTCTAATATTGTATAAGCCTTCATAGAAAGCTTTAAAGGCATTGGCGATGCCACTAGGGTCATATATTTTGTATGTGCCATCTTTACTCTGAAGAAACGGGATTTTAGACCTTGCATGTTTTTGTTTAAGCTTGGCCGCTAAAAGCTTACCAGCCTTATTAGATTGAGAATAATAAGTCGCTTTCACCCTTTTCAAATTTTTCTCATAATTATGCAATAAACAGGCTGTCAGTTGATGTCGTAGTGACACCAATTTTGCTGCATTGAAAGGTGAAGGAGATTTCTTATTACTGTCATCTATAGATTTTATTTGGTGTAGTAATCGGTCAATTTCTGCTAACCTGGTTTTCTTTTCTATGTGTCCCAAGCGAATAAATGTTCCTCTGATAAAAGCTTTATGTGAATTCCACAGTATGTCAGGGCTAGAGGCAGAGGGAGTATTGATCCGAAAGAATTCCTTCAGATCCTTTTCCAAAATTGCTTTATATTTTGGCTGCGACATTAGGAATTCATTGCACCTCCACACATACGCTCTGGGACATTCATATTTTTCCCTTAGAGTCAGAGTTATTGGTGCATGGTCTGACCATGATATTTGCGAAATATCCGATTTAACAGCAAGGGGAATACTAGTTTGTTCTAGTAAAAATAAGTCTATTCGTGAATAGCTGTTGTGTACAGTAGAATAGTAGGTGTAATCTTTTTCAGTATTATGAAGGATACGCCAAATATCAAATAATTCGTGGCACCATATAGCTTGTGAAAATGAAGGATGACGTGTTGTTGCGCCAGAAGTAGTGTCTACTTCTGGGTCCGGAGCCATATTAAAGTCTCCCATCATTACTAAGCATCCTTGTTTTCTCCGCTCCACTGTTCTCATGAGTCTCCCTAAGAATGACACCTGTCTTCTGTTTGAGGTGTATACCGAAACTAACGTGTATGTAACGTCCCAGGGTCGGCATACTGGGACACCAGCTGAAATGCCACCGAATCTCTAATCCCAATTAGTGTTCCCCTGCGTTTGGAGGAGCAGTGAGCGTGAAATATATGTGGGTATGAGGAGTGTCTAACACGAGTGGCATCTACCTCCAAAAGATGCGTTTCTTCAACTGCAAGAATGTCACAGCCTTGAACTCGGGCCTGTCGCCATAAGTTGGCTCTCTTTTGAGGGGAGTTCAAGCCTCTGACATTCATAGACATAATTTTAAGTACCATAATTTACAATTAGTAATGCTGCAATGGTCTTACCACAACCACCCACATCAGAAGTCACCAGTAGTAGTAGGAAGCAGATTCGTCTCCGCCCTGTATAGTCACGTCGCCCCATGTGCCAGAACCGAGGACAAAACAAACTAGAAAAACAAAGAAACCAGTGGGTAAGCCACCTAAACAAAACAAAGAAAAGAAATGCGGTTCAGCAGACCAGCGGCTGTTGTAATCCTGGGGGGATAAGTTCAGTAGTAGTGGACATACGAAATCCTTTGTCAGGTGAGTCTCTAGCTGTGCAGCCCTTTTGGTGGACGCTTTGGGGTTTTCGTTTGATGCCATCCATCAGACACAGGGCCAGGTAATAGCTTGGGTGCCGGATCGGTGATTGGAATGTCCCATTTAAGTAGCAACTTCTTGCCGTCTTCCGGAGATTTGATGATATGAGTAAGGTTGTTCCGGGATACGATCACTTTGACCGGGAATCCCCATTTATAAAGAATTTTATGCTGGCGTAGAGCTGTAGTTATATGGGTAAATTGCCTCCATAATTGTAGTGTTGCGGCCGAAAGATCAGAGTAGATGGATATTTTATGGTATGGGTCAGGTAAACGGCCACTTTTCCGTGAAGTCAGCAGCACCAGCTCTTTAGTACGGTAAAAATGGATCTTTGCTAAGACATCTCTGGGTACAGCATCATCTAGGTGTGAGGGCCTTGGGACTCTATGCGCTCTATCAATGGTTAGGTCCATTGTCGTAAGATTTGGTATTAGCGTGCGTATCAGGTCTTGGAGGAATACTGTTAAATTACTCGCAGAAACTGACTCTGGAATCCCTCTAAACTTCAAATTGTTGCGCCTCGAGCGATCCTCCAGATCTGCTATTTTAGCTTTTAAAAATGACACGTCTTTTTCCACCTCATAGTGAGCATCTATCAGATCATTGTGTGATGCAGCAAATTCCGCCATTTTAGATTCCACATGAACAGTGCGTTTCTGCAGTTCCTGAAGGCTTCTATCTAGCGGCTTAACCATTAAGGACATATCTGTTGTCAGTGATTTACAGAAGGCCATGAGCATATTGTTCATGGTGGCCTCAGTGAGTAAACTCTATGTTGCCGGAATATCTGCAAAAAAATCGGTGGATGGCGGTATGTGCTGTATATTATCGCTCACCTCTCCTTCTTGATGCTCAGTGTTCTGGAGCCTGGGCTTCTGTTTGGCTGGGCTAGCGGTGGGCGATAATGGTGTCTCCGCGTTACAGAGGCCTATAGGCCTTGGTGTGTCAGTATGATTAGGCCTCGGAACAGCGCTCTCCCCGGCCCGCCAGGGGGAAGGCTCCTGTGTCACCGGAACCCCGCACTCCAGCAGGTGCGGTATCAACGGCGCTGAGAGCGTCCTCCGTTGCCCTGACAACGTTAGTGTCTCCTCCGGAGGGTCTCGGGATGGAGTGGAGGCCCCGGAGATAACGGCGGAGCGCGAGCCGTCGCCATTTTGATCTTCCCCTCCGCTGTAGGGGGAAGTAAAAATCAGAGATTTTCTGCGGTTTTACCGCAGATTTTCTCTTTCTTGGCATCTCCGACGATGGGAAACTTTCTCTTTATCGTTTGGAGTGTTATACTCCACGGGCACGTTGCTACTGCTGTCGCTTTGGTGGACTCAGGCCTAGAGCTGTGCACCTATGCGGCCATTCTGTTCCACAGTCAGGCTCCGCCCCCTAATGGGACATTTTAAGATTCAGAGAGAGAGAGAAAGGAATGCAAGTTAATGCAAAAATTCCAAACTCTGCAATTTGGACTTAATATTCATGCCAGCTTCATGTCACACTATGTATGACCTGGGAATGTCACAAATCACCACCTGATTACAAACAGATAACAGATCCCTCTGTCACGCCCCACAAATTTCCAGACTGTTTATTTCCTGATCTGTTGTAAATAACTTCTACGTATATTGCATTTTGTTATTCCAGGATCCTTTTGAAGATCCATGTCTTGTGTGTGTATAAATAGTGTGAATTTTCAGTTTCTAGTATTACACCATGTCTGAAGAAGAGAGCTAGCACTCTCGAAAGCTTGCTATCAAATATACTCAGTTAGCCTCTAAAAGTTATCGCCTGATTTCTTCGCTTGTTTAAAGGGAGTCTGTCATTGGATTAAGTCATTTTTCACTAAGCATATGATGGAATAGCATTTAGAAAGGCTACTTTAGTCTTACCTTTCTTCTTCTTTTCTTGTAAGCCGTTTTTGAGTAAAACTCTTTTTTCTGATATGTAAATTCTGTGCTCGGAGCACAGGGGGCATTACCCCTCTGCTTCAAGCACAGTACTGTCATCGGCAGCATTCCACCTCCTCCAGCTTTCAGAGATGCCGCCTTGTTTGAAAACGAGTCCTCCTCTTCTTCTTCTTCGCTGCTTCACCAGCAGCAAGTATCTTCTGCAGAGATCCAAATCACTCACCTCTGCAAAGCAGGTCTACTTCACCATACTAATATCTGCCCTATTCTGCAACCCCAAACAGCTATTCACTACCTTCAATTCCCTCCTCCGTCCTCCTGCGCCCCCTCCGACATCACTTATCACAGCTGATGACTTTGCCTCTTATTTCAAAAGTAAAATTGACACAATCAGAGACAGTCTCACCCTACACCTGCAACAACCACTCTATCCAACTGCTCGGTGCTCATCATCTTTAACCTGTTTCTCCACCGTCACTGATGAAAAGCTCTCTACCCTAATCTCTAAATCTCACCTCACCTCCTGTGCACTCGACCCAATCCAGTCACATCTCATCCCAAAACTCTCGGAAGACATTACTCCTGCCCTAACCCATCTCTTCAACCTATCCCTAACCACTGGATCCTTCCCTTCCGCCGTCAAACATGCTACTGTCACACCTATACTTAAGAAACCCTCCCTGGACCCGTCCTCTCCAGCCAACTATTGCCCCATCTCACTGCTCCCGTATGCCTCAAAACTACTAGAGCAACACGTCCATTCCAAACTATCTTCCTACCTTTCGTCCAATATGCTCTTTGACAGACTACAGTCAGGCTTCAGACCCCATCACTCCACAGAAACTGCCCTAACCAAGGTCACTAACGACCTTCTAACTGCCAAAGCCAAACTTCACTATTCTGTTCTCCTCCTCCTCGACCTCCCCTCTGCCTTTGACACAGTCGACCATTCCCTCCTGCAAGAAACTCTCTCATCCCTTGGCATCTCAGACCTGGCCCTTTCCTGGATCTCCTCATACCTCACCAACCGTACATTCAGCATCTCCCACTCGCACACCACCTCTCCGCCACGCCCTCTTTCTGTAGGTGTCCCCCAAGGCTCCGTCCTAGGACCCCTCCTGTTCTCAATCTACACCCTAGGCCTTGGCCAACTCATAGAATCCCATGGTTTCCATTACCATTGCTATGCTGACGACACCCAAATATATCTCTCTGGACCAGACATTACCTCCCTGTTGTCTAGAGTCCCAGAATGTCTAGCAGCCGTAGCCTCCTTTCTCTCCTCCCGCTTTCTCAAACTCAACATGGAGAAAACGGAGTTCATAATCTTCACCCCTCCACGCACGATCCCCCTACCTGACCCATTTATCAAAATTAATGGAACCACTCTCACCCCAGTCCCACAGGCCCGCTGCCTTGGGATAACCTTAGACTCTGACCTATCCTTCAAGTCGCATATTCAAACCCGCAACACCTCCTGCCGCCTCCAACTCAAGAACATCCACCGAATCCGCTCTTTCCTCACCCCTGAAACTACAAAGATGCTAGTCCATGCCCTCATAATCTCCTGCCTAGACTACTGTAACACCCTTATCCATGGCCTCCCAGCTAACACCCTCGCCCCCCTCCAGTCCACTTTAAACTGTGCTGCTCACCTAATACACCTCTCCCCCCGTTCTTCATCAGCCGCTCCCCTCTGCCAATCCCTTCACTGGCTACCCGTTGCCCAGCGAATAGAGTTCAAATTACTAATGCTGACATACAAAGCCATCCATAGCCTGTTCCCTCCATATAAGTCCGACTTAATCTCCCGCTACCTGCCCACACGAAACCTCCGATCCTCCAAAGACCTCCTACTCTTCTCTGCTCTTATCCACTCTTCACACAATCGACTCCAAGACTTCTCCCGGGCATCCCCCATGCCCTGGAACTCATTATCAAGATACATAAGACTGTCCCCCACAATCACAAGCTTCAAGAAGGCCCTGAAGACTCACCTATTCAAGAAAGCCTACAACCTCCAATAACGCTACTGTCACCACACCACCACCTGTACAGCCTCTACCCCCACCTTCTGTCTCTATCCCTCTTCCCTCATAGATTGTAAGCCCTTGTGGGCAGGGCCCTCTATCCCACTGTACCAGTTGGTCTCTGTTAGCATTATCTGTTTTGTATATCTGGTGTACCGTATGTAAACCCTCAAATGTAAAGCACCATGGAATTAATGGTGCTATATAAATAAACAATAATAATAATAATAATAATAATAATAATAATAATCCTGTGAAGGCGCAGTACATTTCTTTAGTTCTAAGGAGTACTCAGTACACCTCAGAACTACAGGAGCATACTGCGCCTGCGCGGGATTTGGATCTAGCAAGTATCTTCTGCAAGATCAAAATCCCGCACAGATACTTGCTGCTGGTGATGCGAAGAGAAAGAAGAGGAGGACTCGTTTTCAAACAAGGGGTCGTCTCTGAAAGCAGGAGGAGGCGGAATGCTGCCGATTATGGTGCTGTGCTCGGAGCACAGGGGTAATGTCCACTGTGCTCCGAGCACAGAATTTGCATTAAAAAAAAAAAAGAGTTTTATTCACAAAAGGCTTACAAGAAAAGAAGAAGAAAGGTAGGACTAGAATAGCCTTTCTAAAAGCTATTTCAACATATGCTTAGTGAAAAATGACTTAATCCAATGCTGGGACTTAAAAAAAAAAAAAATTCATGAATATAAAATAAATAAATAGAAACACAAAACAATGGCCTTTTACCATATACAAATACTTTATTATGTAAAAGATTTAAACAAAAAACAAAAACATACATATTTGGTATCATCAGTGCACAGTGAACAACCAAAGTGCCAGAATTAATGATTTTTGGTTATTATGCCTCACAAAAATTAATAAAAGTGATCAAAAAGCTGTATGCACCCCAAAATGGTACTAATAAAAAGTACAGCTCATCCTACAACAATCAAGGCCTCAATCAGCTCCATTGACAGAAAAATATTTTTTTCCCAAAATGTATTTATATTATGAATAATTATTAAAGCATAAAAAACTATATAAATTGTCACTGTAGTCGTACTAACCCATAGAATAAAAGTAATGTAACGTCTCTGCCTGTTCGGGTTTCTGCGCCACCCTCCGCTCGCACGCTGCGGCGAAGGAGGCGTGTTCAGTTTGATTCCTTGCGTAGGGTTCTTGTTGCTCAGTCTGAACACTGTCCTAGTACCTCTTGTCTATAATTGAATTTCTACCACACCCGTCTCCTGCACATTTGTTTCTCTCTGCTCCTCAAATAGTTAACCTCAGCCTTGCCTGTGTGATTGGCAGCCTATCGTCCTATCAAGTCTGGGGCGGGTTCTTCCTTCCTATTTATTTTTTGCTCACATTCACATTGGTGCTTGCTATTGCTTCTAGCGTACTGGCCTTTACTCCTTGCTGTTTTGTTACCTGTATTCCTTTTCCTGAACTCTGGTTTTGACTTTGACTATTCTCTTGGATTTTGATTCTGTTCTGCATTGCTCGTCTGTTACTGACCCCTTGGCTAGCTGACCTCCCTTTTTGTTGTTCGTCCTGTCCACGTTCTGTGTTGCCACTTATATTAAGAAGGGACTGTCGACCAGTTGCTGGCTGTCGCCTAGGACAGATCAGGCAAGTTAGAAGTTAGCCAGGGACAGTGGGGGGGGGGGGGGGGGTCAGCTTTAGGGTTCACTGTCTTGTTGTGGCAGCAGCGGGAATTGTTCAACTGGCAATTCCCTTACAGGTAACATGTTACTTATGCTGTACAGTGAACAGCAAAACATTTGAAATAATATGGTGTCCAAAAACCAGTCCCTCTAATTCTGTACTTCAAAAGCCAATAAGCACAGAGCTCCTTCCCTTTTTTTTTTTAATCCTGTGTGTCTAAGCGTAGATTATGATGTTAATCTGTTTTCCCTTAGTCCCAACAGCAGCACAATTGTGGGGTATTTATGCCCCTGTGTGCTGGTAGGACAGAATGGAATTTTTAATAAATAACAAATGGTTAAATAATTAACCCTTCCCCCTCTTCAATATAAGGAATGAAGTACCAACCCCCCATCGTGTAATTATAAAGACAAATACATAAACACATAGGGAGGGAGCCTTGTGCTGTTGTTGAGACTAAGGGAAAACAGATTAACATCATAATCTACACTTCCCTTCCGTCTCACCAGCAGCACAATAGTGGGGATCTAGCAAGAAGAACCCTTAGGGAGGGCCGTCTTGAAGAACTGAGTTTAAAATGGAATGGCCAAAGGAAATGGCCTCCGAACCTTGAGTATTAAATCTATAGTGATTTATAAAAGTCTGGTGAGAGCTCCAAGAACAGAGTTCCTTTCAGTTTAGGAAGTGGAAACGGCTCTAGTAGAATGAGCCTTGACAAAATCAGGGGGGGTCCAACCCCTGGGATGTAAAGGCCAAATTTATGGCTTCCTAAATCCAGTGGATAAGGAAGGTTTAGAAGCTTTAAGCCTCTTATGTTTTCCTGCAAAGGAAAGAAAAAGATTCTCTGACCGCCCAAAGGATAGAGATCTTGCAATATAGATTCTTAAGCATCTGGCGACATCCAAGGAGTGAAGTTTAATCTACTCTGGGGTAACTGGATTAGGAATAAATATAGCTAATGAAATAACTTGATTCAAGTTAGTGTAAGAAGGTACCTTGGGACAAAACCCCGGTACAAACCTTAATTGAACTCTATCCGCATGGAAAGAGACGTAAGGATCCACAGATGATAAGGCTCACAGTTCACCAACTCTTTTAGCTGAGGTTACCGCTAAAAGAAACAGTCTTGAGTGTAAGGAATTTGATGTCGACTTCCTCAAGAGGTTCAAAGGGAGGCTCACACAACCCTTTTAGAACTGTGGGTAAATCCCACTGGGGAATCAGGTGAGTAGCAGGTGGTCTTAGCCTGGATGCACCCCTAAGAAATCTTTTTACCAGTGGTTCTAGGGATAACTGCTTACCTAAGCATGCTTACAAGGCCGCCACTTGAACCTTCAAAATAAAAGGACTAAGGCCCTTGTCCAAGGGAAGGAATTCCAGGATATCTGGAATAGAGGGATTAGAATTCTCAATCCCCTTCCTTGATGCCCAAGAGATAAAGAAGTTACATATCTGGGCATAGTTTTTGTTCATGGTCATGCTCTAGAAAGAGAAAGAGTATTTAGCACAGCTCCAGAAAGTCCCTTTGATCGTATTAGGGACTAGCCAGCCTTCAAGATGTCAGATCCTGGCAGAGCCTGGGACCCTGAGACACCATGTTCTGAATCGGGAAAGCCTCCAATATATCCCGTGACTCATATGTATGAGTTGGGAAAACCAAGCTCTCTTTGGCCAGAATGGAATTAAGGCAATTACTGAGACTTGGTCCTGTCTGATTTTCATCAATACCCTTGGTATCATGGACACTGGAGGGAATATGTATGTCAGCCTGAGCCTCCAAGGGATGGACAGGGCATCCACAGCCAAGGGATTGTCCTCCGTGTATAGAGAGTAGAACTTCTCCACCTTGGCATTGTGTCTGGTTGCCATCAGGTCTACTTCCGGATGTCCCCATTTCGGGGTGATTGCCTGAAAGACCTCTGGATGAAGAGACCATTCCCCTGTAACGGAGAATCAATTGATCCGCTATCACATTCAGCGATTCTTTGATATGTATAGCAGATAGATAAGTTAGATTCTTCTCTGCCCAACTCAAGCTCTTCCCCACTTCGAATAGAAGGGATTGTGACCAAATTCCTCCCTGCTTGTTCAAGTAGAGGACAGTTGTCATGTTGTCCGATCTCACTCGGACTGCTTTGCCCTTCAGCTGGTTGGCAAAGTGAAGGAGCACTAAATGTACTGCTTGGAGCTCTCTCCAATCGGATGACCTCATCTTCTTGAGAGAATTCCAAGATCCTTGGTCAGGAATGTCGTTCAGGTGGGCTTCCCAACCTGAGAGTGATGCTTCCGTTGTCAACAGGGTCCAACGAGGTTGGTCCGTGGACTTTCCATCACTTAAATGAATCCACCATCTGAGGAACAAGTGAACTTGCTGGGACAGGAAAAATCTTCTGTCTAACCTGCTGGGTCTGTGATTCCAGGCCAACAGGATTTCCCTCTGTAGGGGGCGAAGATGCCACAGCGCCCATGGAACTGCATCTACTGCTGCCAACATCAGTCCCAATACCTTCATGCTCGTCCTGATATTGATCGGACAAGGAACTGATAGGAATTTTGCAGCTGCAATAATTCTTTCCCTTCTGGAGGGAGAGAAATCTTCATTAGGCCTGAATCGATGGTGAACTCTAGAAAATTTTTATGGGTTGCTGGGGATATCTGTGATTTTTCCCAGTTTATTATCCAACCCAACTGTTGGAGGAAATTTACAGTGGTGGATAAATGCTGTTGAAGACCTTCTCTTGAGTAGGCTTTTATCAGTCAGTCATCCAGATATAGGACGATCAAGATCCCCTGGACTCTGAGAGATGCAGCTACCGCGGATACCACCTT
Source organism: Leptodactylus fallax (assembly GCA_947044405.1). Classification (NCBI taxonomy): domain Eukaryota; kingdom Metazoa; phylum Chordata; class Amphibia; order Anura; family Leptodactylidae; genus Leptodactylus; species Leptodactylus fallax. The sequence goes on from CAMRHE010000203.1 coordinate 296,367, forward strand.
GGTGAATATGTATGGTGCTGAAGTTATCCCGAATGGAAGGGAGGTGAATTGAAGATGTCTTAGCCGACCTTCTAAGACCACTGCTATTCATAAATACTTCCTGTGAGCAGGAAGAATAGCGATGTGTGATAAATGTCACATTTTCAATTATAGCATAAAGACACATGTTGCCTATACCCTTGGTATAGGACCGAAATATAGAGATCTAACATTGAAACAATAGGCATGGAACAGTAGGCACTGAAATACATGAGTCTCGGAACAGGAGAGGCACCCTGATCTAGATATTAGCGGGTGGGCTTTTCAAATGCGTAAAGTGTATTCTACGCGACACCATATGTCCATCTCTGAGGGAATATCTAAATCTTAATGTGTTGGATGCTACGGTAGATAAGCAGAGTCGAGGAGGTGAATGAGAGGTCGAGGGAGGAGGAAGCTCCGAATGTTAATACAAAGGATATGTATATATATATATATATATATATATATATATATATATATCTACACATACACCTATATATGGGCTTATATGTACGGATTATATAAGAAGCGAAGGGGACAAGACCACGGATTATACCAGAGATAATAGTAATAGTAATGATAATAATAGGGGAATAAATTTTTAAGGCTCAAAACTATCCTAGGCTAACATACTCCTAGCCCACCTTAACCGACATAATGAGAGTGGATCCAGCAACCCCAAATGTTCACGAACGAGTTATATGAATGACTACCCAGGGCAATAATTTTTTCAGAAGCAAAAGTGTTGTTGATAGCAGATTTTAGAGCTGAAAAAGGTGGGGGAGTAGTCGATTTCCATCTCTGGACCAGCATCAGCTTGGCAATAGTCAAGATTTTACATAAAAGAGTTTTATGCGAGTTTAGCGCATTAGGAATTTTAAGCAGCAAGACAGCCAAGTGTAGTTTATACCGGATCTGGAGACCGAACAGCTCTGAAAGCATGTCAAATACCTCCACCCAGTATTTCTGTATAAGCGGACACTGTCCCAAAATACGAAGTAAAGTTCCCCTCCCCCCCGCATCCCCTCCAGCACACTCCGGAAACAGAGGGGTAGGCTAACTGTAAAACTGAGGGGGTACGATACCAACGCAACATAATCTTAATCGCCGTCTCAACATGTGTGCTGCACTTCAAGGAGGAGTGGATCAGTTTGATTGCACGCTGCCATTCATTAGGGGTAAAGCTCTCTCCCAGATCTCTTTCCCAGTAGCGAAAAGGGGCAGATTTAATATAAAAGGAGGTGTCATCCATCAGATCATACAAAAACCTCAAGCCTCTCACTTTTTTTGACATTCATGTGAAGATTATATTACTATGAGGAGTCTGGGCGTAAGAGTTTTTAGACAAAAAGTGTAGTATTCTAAAATGTGTGTAGAAGTTATTCATAGGGAGTCCAAATTTTTGCCGCAATGCTGTAAATGATAGGACTGTCCCACTTTCCGAATATAACTGCGAGACCTGGGTCACCCCCTTAGCTTCCCAACCCGATGTATCCAAGTTTTTGACCGCCCAAGATAAGAGGGATAAAGGCATATCTAGGGGTTGCCTTCCCATGAAGCATTGCCCAGGCACTCAGGAAAGCCCGCATAATCGGTGAAAAAGATTGGGGCGGAGTAATATTCCAAAAGGGTAAGTACAAAGCACTCCCAAGCTTTAAAGGCGCTACAAAAGATTGCTCCATGTGTATCCAGGGAGCCGACATATCCATGGACACCCATCCAGCACACTGAACAGCAAGGGAGGCAAGATAGTAGTTACGCACAATGGGAACACCCAGGCCCCCAGCCAGTTTATGTTTAAACAGAAAGCTTCTATTAATTCTAGGCCTTCTCCCCCCCCCCCATATGTATTTTGAAATCACTCTCTGTATGGATTCAAAAAATTAAACAGGGAGTGGAATCGACAGCGTGCGGAACAGATATAGAAGTTTAGGTAATAGTAACATTTTAAAAGCGGCCACTCGTCCTATCCAGGAAACATCAGTTAGTAGCATGTGTTCCGTTTCGTCTCTCATAGTTTTTATCATTGGCAAATAATTTTGTTGATAAAGAGACCTAGGAGTAGAAGACACATGTATTCCCAAATATTGAATGTGATCTTTCCTCCAATCAAAATTGTATGTTGACTGTAAGGAGTTCAACATGGAGGTGGAAACACTGAAGGGAAGGGCCTGTGATTTTGATAGGTTCAATTTATAATATGACAGCTGACCAAAAGTCTGGATAATACCCATAAGGCGTGGGATAGACACCCCCGGATTGGTTAACGTGAGAAGTATATCGTCGGCGTATAGCGATATAAGATGGACTCTATCTTTTATAGTGACGCCCTGTACCACAGGATCTAATCTTAGATGCTGGGCCAACGGCTCCATGGAGAGGACAAATATCAAGGGTGACAGTGGGCATCCCTGCCTGGTCCCATTAGTGATTATGAAAGGTTCTGACACTGTACCGTTTGTAAAAACTTTTGCAGAGGGTGCTGAGTAGAGCGCCTCTATGGCCCCCATAATCATTCCCGAGAATCCCATAGACCTAAGAGCCGAGAAGGCATACGACCAGCAAATGCGATCAAACGCCTTTTCGGCATCCAGAGCAAGCAGCACCGCCTCCATACCCTCTGAACCGACCCAATGAACCAGAATCAAGACCCGCCTGATATTTTCATAGGCTTGACGCCCCTTAACAAATCCTACTTGATCATATTTTATTAAGCTCGGGAGGCAGTCTGCTAAGCGCGTCGCAATAAGTTTAGCATAAATTTTTAAATCGGAGTTCAACAGGGAAATGGGTCTAAAGTTTTGGGGCAAGGTCGGGGTCTTACCAGGTTTAGGCAAAGTAACCACCAATGCCTCTTGATTTTCCCTAGGAAATGATTTAGACTCGACCGCGGCCCCTAAAAATGACAACAGCGGGTCCAGCAGAATCTGGGAAAATGTTTTATAATATTCATTAGTAAGACCGTCTGGACCCGGAGATTTATGGGAAGGCAGCGACTTAATAATTGCAGATAGCTCCAAAGCAGTTATAGGAGCATTTAAGGACGCTAGTTGATCTTCAGTAAGTCTGGGCATGTGGGCCGAGGTCAAGAATGAATCAATATCTGCCTGGGAAGGGGGATCCACCGAGGGGTCACCCGCAATATTATAAAGATCAGCATAAAAAGACCTAAATGCATCCGCTATATCTTTAGGGTCATAAATTTTATATGTGCCGTCTTTACTATGGAGGAATGGGATCCTGGATTTAATATGTCTCTGTTTAAGTTTAGAGGCTAGCAGTTTCCCCGCTTTATTAGACTGAGAATAATAGGTAGCTCTCACCCGTTTTAAGTTCCTTTCATATTTATGTAACAAACAAGTAGCAAGTTGTCGGCATAGGTCCACCAGTTTAACTGTATTTGAGGGATTAGGGGATTTTTTTATTGTCAGTATCTAAGATTTGTATTTGTCGTATAAACCGGTCTATCTCTGCTAGTCTAGTTTTCTTTTCAATGTGGCCAAGACATATAAAGGTCCCCCTGATGAAAGCTTTATGGGAGTTCCACAATACTTCAGGGCTAGAGACCGATGGAGTATTGATCTGAAAAAATTCCTTCAGGTCACTCTCCAGAGTTGCCTTAAATTTCGGGTGTGACATCAAAAATTCATTATAGCGCCATACATATGCCCTAGGACAGTCATATTTTTCTGATATAGTTAGCGTGACTGCTGCGTGGTCAGACCATGTTATTTGTGAGATGTCGGACTACATAACAAGGGGGAGAGTGCATTGGTCCACTAAAAATAGGTCAATACGAGAGTAACTATTATGTGCGGACGAGAAGAAAGTATAATCTCGCTCAGTGCTATGCAGAATTCGCCAAATGTCAAACAAATTATGGCGCCACAAGGCCTGTGAAAAAGAAAGGAGTCGCTGTGAGAGACCAGATGTGGTATCTACAACATCTGCAACAGTAGGCAACCCTGCTTCCTTTTTTCACTCGCCTTTACCAGTCTTCCAAAAAAAACTATCTGTTTTTCATTAGAAGCGTAAACTGACACCAACGTGTAAGTGACATTGTTGATGAGGCACACCACTATAACGAAACGTCCCCCAGGGTCTGAATAGTGGGAGAGTAACTGAAACGCCACTGAATCTCTGATCCCGATCAGCACTCCCCGTCGTTTGGAGGAGCAATGAGCGTGGAACATATGAGGATATGATGGGTGTTTAACGCGGGAGGCATCCTCCTTCAAAAGGTGTGTCTCCTGTATTGCTATTATGTCACAACCCTGAACCTGAACCTCACCCCACAACTTGGCTCGTTTTTGAGGGGTATTCAACCCCCTAATGTTCATGGACATAATCTTAAGAACCATCTTTCAATTTTAAAAGAGCCATGAGAATCGCCACAAATAGACTAGTACACATAGAAATGATACTTAAGTACAGAAGTAAGAGGTTGTCTCCGTGCCAGGAAGCCGTCTCGACCAAGGTGCCAGAACCTGTAAAAAAAAAAATCAGCCAAAACATAAAGCTCAACAACGGTCAAGCTTAAAATAACAAGTAACACAGAACAGCGGGCCAGCAGCTGTTGCGATCTCGGGGGGATAAGTTCAGCAGCAGCAGGCATGAGAAGTTCCTATGGAAAAGAAGAAAGAGCCTACAGCGTTTGGGTCCCGTGGCTGGAAGTTTTCGGGTCTTCGCTGGATGCCAGCCATCGGACAAGTGCTCAGGTGGTTTCCCACGCGGAAGATCAACAATAGGAATGTTCCATTTATTCAACAATCGTTTTCCTTCTTCGAAATTTCTGATCACATGTGTGAGATTATCTCGGGTTATCATCACTCGAACCGGGAATCCCCACTTATACAGAATACGATGTTGACGAAGTGCAGCTGTAATGGGGACTAGTTGACGTCGTAATTGTAAAGTTGCAGCTGACAAATCCGAGAAAATGGAGATCTTTTGAAACGGGTCAGGGAGTCGGTCAATTTTACGAGCCGCTAGTAACACCAAATCTTTAGTGCGAAAGAAATGAATTCTCGCCAGAACATCTCTTGGAATCGATTCATCCAGATGTGAGGGTCTGGGTACTCTATGTGCTTTGTCGATAGTTAAATCTATAGACTTGTGGTCAGGCAGTAAGGCACGCATCAGGCCCTGAAGAAAAGTCGGCAGTTCTCCCGTAGCAACCGTCTCCGGAATGCCCCTGAATTTCAAGTTATTCCTTCTGGACCGATCCTCCAAATCCTCTATTTTAGCCTTCAAAAAGGTCACATCCTTTTCCACATCATAATGGGCATCTATAAGGTCATTATGAGACGTAGCAAATTCCGCCATCTTAGATTCTACATGTACAGTGTGACTTTTCAGGTCTTGAATATCTCGTTCAAGTGGTGTGATCATAAGAGACATGTCAGCTTTCATTGATTTACAGAAGGCTGTCAGCATAACTTTCATAGTGGCCTCAGTCAGTAAGTTTCCTGATGCCGGTATATCAGCAAGAAAATCAACACAAGGTGCTCTAGATTGTGTGTCATGGCTCACCTCTCCATTGCAGATTGCAGCACTCTGGAGTCGTGGTCTCAATTTAGCTGGGCTGGCAGTAGGAGACCTTAATGCTGGCGGTGTGTAAGTGGAGCCAGGCGCGCGCAGCTCCTCAGTGCTATCTTGGGAGGATGCCCAGTCCGGGCAGGCCGCATCTCTTAGCGGAGGCGATGCGGCCCGGCGCGGCTCCGCAGCTGTCATCAGCTGTGGCAGCGATGTATCGGAGAGAGTTCGCCGGCGTCCAGAAAGGGAAAGCGGTTCGTCGGGGAAAGTATGCGGAGGAGTCGAGGCCCCAGCCCCCCGCGCCCGCACGGGAGCCGGCGCCATCTTGGGCCTCCTCCCCCCCATGTGGGAAGTAGAAATCAGAGATCATCTGCGGTTTAACCGCTGTGTTCCTCTTGTTTTTTGGCATCCCCGGAGTCAGCGGGTGTTCCCCTGCCCGACTCTGCCTATTCAGCCACAGGATCGTCGCTTGGAGTGTCGCTTCCAAAGGCTCACTGCAGGAGCTGAAGAGCTAAGCGGCCATCTCCGTCTGCGGTAAGCTCCGCCCCCCCCCAAGAATAGGGATGTGTAGATAGGCATCCTTCAGGTCCAGCGTGGCCATAAAATCTCCTTGTTGAAGGATCAATGGAAAAATCTATGCCGTATCCAGACCGAATCATCTCTAGGACCCAGGGAACTAAGATATTTCTTTCCCAGAATTATAGAAAGAAAGATGTCCACCCACTGGAATGTCGTCCAATGCCTCTTGGAGGAGGCTGAAGGTGATCTGGTTTTCTGACTTTTTTGTCGTCTCTGGGAAAGCGCTGGATGGGATTCCCTCTCTGGAAACTGGAGCGTCCACGAAACTGATCCCTCGTCTGTAACGGTCTTTGAGGAGACTGGCCTCTGTGTCGCTGTCTGCCATGCCTGCGAAAGGACTGTGGAAGGGACCTTTTTTTTTTTTTTTTTTTTTTTGTCCGACAGTCCTTCCGTGATCTTGTCTAGTTCCTGGCCAAACAATTTGGCAGGTGTGATGATGAGAGCCCCAGTTATGTATTTCCAGCCATGTATTTTTTCTTTGATGTATTATCACTTCTTCATATATATATCCGTGTGGCTTCAGGAATACAGCATTTCTGCTCTGTAAGCAAGCTCTGTCTGTTGTATCAAGACCCTTTTGTTGTTCCATTAGCATACCCATGCTAATCTCATTATCAAAGCAGGAGACCCCCCTGGACTTTGTGTATTGTAACCCTGCTTAGCACACAGACCCCAGACTCTATGTCTTTAGCCAAAACTACAAATGAAATATGGTTTTATGGCAATATTTCCCCAGGATAACCTCTTACAGTCACCCCGATAAATTCCTCGGGTGCGCAAAATGAAGACGCACGATCCCAAACCAAACTCTGCACTATTAAGAGCAGGGAAAAGGTCCAGACACTGAACTCATTACCCAAAGGGAATTAGGGGGTCATTCTTGGTTTCTACGCATTGGGGATCTCACCACGAACCCCATCATACCCCTTGCCTAACAATGCGTTCATCTTGGAAGGAATTAGGGCCAATCATAGTGGGTTCCAAGGATGGAGAGTGGGACTTCCCCTTCTAGTGACATCACTTAGGGAGGAGACTGGGATAGCTATATGTCCCAAGCCAACCACAATAGGGAGTTCGATCCTGGGAAGCTGTAAAGCTGCATGCTCTGTTACTTGCTTAAGGAAGTTCCCTGAGGCCTAACACATGGAGGCTCAGAGAACCAGACAACAAACTTGTTCTGGGTAATACTTTCTCTTTTAATCCCATTTTATTTTCTGCACTGTATTTTGCTTTTACCTGTATTTGCTTGACAATCCTCTAATGTGTACTCTGTATATGTCAGTGGATAGTACCAACCCACTCGGGTTAATAAATATATAAAATTTATAAAGCTCGTTTCATATTATCCTATGAACTCAGACACTCATGGGGCGTGAGTGGAAGTTAAGAAGGGTGATCGCATGTAGGCCAAGAGGCATAATTGAGAGACCAATCCGATGGGATCCAGCAGTCCAAATGAAAAAGTTCCAGAGTGGATAAAATTATAAAATGTAACTTTTATTTACTCCATACAAAAAGGTACTATGATGTCAAATCATGCGGTGAAAAGTCAATTCCATAAAAAAACCTACGCGTTTTAGGACTCAAAAGGTTCCTTACTCATGGCAAGTTTTATAATTTTTTCCACTCTGGGTGGGTTCTTTAGGGCAGCACTGACACATGTTAAATTCACACCAGTCAGGCAAAGGAATGCCACTGGACCTACTGGATAGGTGCTTGGGCTTAGACGTGGACTTACGCCTGAAGGTATCATCACCACCAGACGCAGAGGATGACATCTGAAAAATACAAAAATAGATTCCCCTTACGTCCGACAGCAGCACAATATGGGGTATCTCTGCCCCTGTGTGTTGTTTAGGACAGGTGGAACCTTTAATTAGCACCAAAAAGGTGCCTCCTACTAGCCCTATAAGAGGGCACAAGAGACCTCCCTCCACTGTGTTTTTTTCTGTCCTGTGTGGAACAGGTGGACGGAGGTCTCTTGTGACCTCCCGTTGCTAGGGGTTTTATTTACTCCTGGCTTACCTTTATGGGGTACCTCGGTCCCAAAGAAAATACCTCCGATCCCTCGGGCCTTCACCCCGCAGCACAGCGTTATCCGGCTCATCGCTCTGCAGGCAGCGCGATCCCGGAAGTAAGTGAGGAACCTCCTCGGCCGGAACTTTTCTCCGGTCCCGTGTTCCCAGGGGAAGGAAGCCTTTGTGCACCACCTCGGCCTACTTCCAGTTTTCTCGGAAAAAGTGCGGTAAATTTGGAAATTGAAAATTTAAAGGCAAAATATAGAATTGATTTTTGCTGCTTGTATTTTGAGCCTCTGGCTTAGGCTTATGCTCCTCTATGTTCCATTATGGCGTTTGACTTGTTTTGGTGCTGTATAAATGTTTCTTTGTTGGCTTCCTCCCCTCGCTGCTGGATTACATTCAAAAGGTCTGCAGTCCTTTTTTTGTTGAGTGAGTGGTTTCTAGCTCCTCTGCTGCGGGTTGCGGTGGCTGGTTTTTTTCTGACGGTTTTTTTTCTCTCTTCAAGTGAGCGATTTAAAAAAAAAAAAAAAAAAAAAAAAAAAGGTACCCCTTGGTTTTTTATGCGATGCTTGGCAATCTTCCCGTTTTCAGTGTCACGTGGCTGTTTGATGTTTCAGATGTCATCTTCTGCATCACGTAATGGCGATGGGCTTAGGAGGAAAAATTCCTCTAAACTTGAACACCTAATGTGTTTGGATTGCAATACCAAAAAAGCCTTTACCTGACGGCTATGATTTTACCCGCTGTCACCAATGTCGCGGACCTCCGCCGGAAGTACCTTCTATAAGAGGTTGTTACTTGGGTAAAGGACTATGTGAGGAGTCTCTTAAGAAGATCCGTTCTTCCATCGCCCAGATTGCCAAGAGACCGCAGATTGAGACACAATCTTCCTTACGGATCTCTGATGAAGATTATCAGATAGTGGACGAGACACTCTCATCTGACGATTCCACTGAAGATCTCAGCAGGCCGTGCTTCCCACTCGAAAAATTAAGCCGGATGCTGAAGTCTATCCGGTCTAAGGATCGTGATGTTGACGGGGAAGACTCCGCGTCCACCTATAGAGGGCCTAGGGTCTTCCAAGTGGACCAGACATTACAAAAATTAATGTCCTCAGAGTGGAGAGGTCCTGAAAAACCTCTTGTGGTTCCTAGGAGGTTCAGCGCTTTATTTCCAGTTGCTCAATGGGATCAATGGGGTCCTCCTCCCAAGGTGGATATGGCGGTGCCTAAACTGTCCTGCCGCACTAAGGTACCATCAGATGATGGAGAAAATCTGCACGACGCTATGGCAGGCGCTTCGACAATACCTTCAAGAAGGCTTATTCAGCTGCCTCGCCCAAGACCGCTGTGGAGGTTGCGTCCTGTGAAGTGTCAGCCAAATTATTTACTGACCTGGTCCACCTCGAAAGTGACCGACTCTGGAGTCTCCAGAGACGAGCTGCTAGGGTTTCTAGCCTCAGTTTCCCTGGCAGCTGAATATTTAACGGAAGCCTCCCACCATCACTTAAGGCTGGCGGCCAAATCCCTGGCACTTACCAAGAACACTGCAGCAGGAAGACCTCTATGGTTAAAACCTTGGAGAGCTGTGTTCCCCTCAAAGTATAATTTTTGCGCATTACCCTTTGAGCCAGGTAGAGTCTTTGGCTGTGCCCTAGACGAGATCCTAGAGGGCTTGGCCGACAAGAAGGGTAAAACTTTACCCCAGGCCTTCAGAGGTAGGTCTGGCTCTGGCCTTGGTAGAGGCTATCCGCCTCGTCGTGGAAGGCAGTCCCAGAGAGGCTCTAGTTATTCCTCTAGTGGCGCCGGCCGGAGATTCCCGAAGTTTGATGATAAAAAAGTCAAGCCTAGCTTTTGACATCAGAAGCAGTTTTCCTGTGGCCGAGATTCCTGTCGGAGGTCATGTCTCCCACTTTCTCAACTGCTGGCAGGAAAAAATTCGAGACCCATGGGTCCGGTAGGTAATCCAAAGAGGTTATGCAATCAAGTTCCTCTGTCCTCCTCAGGATCGGTTTGTGTTAACTCGCAGCCACCCTACAATGCAACAGACTACAGTCATGGCCAAAAGTTTTGAGAATGATACAAATATTAATTTTTACAAAGTCTACTGCTTCAGTTTTTCTAATGGCAATTTGCATATACTCCAGAATGTTATAAAGAGTGATCAGCTTAACAGCAATTACTTGCAAAGTCAATATTTGCCTAGAAAATGAACTTTATCCCCCAAAACACATTTCAACATCATTGCAGCCCTGCCTTAAAAGGACCACCTAACATCGTTTCAGTGATTGCTCCATTAACACAGGTGTGGGTGTTGATGAGGACAGGGCTGGAGATCAATCTGTCATGATTAAGTAAGAATGACACCACTGGACACTTTAAAAGGAGGCTGGTGCTTGCCATCATTCTGTTAACCATGGTTATCTCTAAAGAAACACGTGCAGTCATCACTGCACTGCACAAAAATGGCCTAACTGGGAAGAGTATTGCAGCTAGAAAGATTGCACCTCAGTCAACAATCTATCGCATCATCAAGAACTTCAAGGAGAGAGGTTCCATTGGTGCCAAAAAGGCTCCAGGGCGCCCAAGAAAGACCAGCAAGCGGCAGGACCGTCTCTTAAAAGTGTTTCAGCTGCGGGATCGGGCTACCAGCAGTGCAGAGCTTGCTGAGGAATGGCAGCAGGCAGGTGTGAGTGCATCTGCACGCACTGTGAGGCGGAGACTCTTGGAGCAAGGCCTGGTCTCAAGGAGGGCAGCAAAGAAGCCACTTCTCTCCAGAAAAAACATCAGGGACAGACTGATATTCTGCAAAAGGTACAGGGAGTGGACTGCTGAGGACTGGGGTAAAGTCATTTTCTCTGATGAATCCCCTTTTCGATTGTTTGGAACATCTGGAAAACAGCTTATTCGGAGAAGAAGAGGTGAGCGCTACCACCAGTCTTGTCTCATGCCAACTGTAAAGCATCCTGAAACCATTCATGTGTGGGGTTGCTTCTCAGCCAAGGGAATCGGCTCTCTCACAGTCTTGCCTAAAAACACAGCCATGAATAAAGAATGGTACCAGAATGTCCTCCAAGAGCAACTTCTCCCAACCGTCCAAGAGCAGTTTGGCGCTCAACAATGCCTTTTCCAGCATGATGGAGCACCTTGCCATAAAGCAAAGGTGATAACTAAATGGCTCAGGGAACAAAACATAGAGATTTTGGGTCCATGGCCTGGAAACTCCCCAGATCTTAATCCCATTGAGAACTTGTGGTCAATCATCAAGAGACGGGTGGACAAACAAAAACCAACAAATTCAGACAAAATTAAAGCATTGATTCTGCAAGAATGGACTGCTATCAGTCAGGATTTGGTCCAGAAGTTGATTGAGAGCATGCCAGGGAGAATTGCAGAGGTCCTGAAGAAGAAGGGTCAACACTGCAAATATTGACTTGCTGCATTAACTCATTCTAACTGTCAATATAAGCTTCTGTTACTCATAATATGAATGCAATTATATTTCTGTATGTGATAAAAACATCTGACAAACACACATAAAAACCAGAGGGCAGCAGATCATGTGAAAATATAATATTTGTGTCATTCTCAAAACTTTTGGCCATGGCTGTACATTGGAATGCTCCATCCGAGAGTACATTCACAAGGGAGCCCTGGTGGAAGTCCCTTCTCTAGAAGAAGGATCCAGTGTCTATTCTCCCGTCTTCCTTATGCCAAAACCGGCAGACAAGTAGAGAATGATCATAGACTTAAGGTACCTCAACCACTTCATCAAAAAGAAGCGCTTCTGTAGGGAAACCATAAAGTCTGTCACCACCTTTCTCCTCTAAGGCGATGTTTTTTGTGACTTTGGATATAAAAGACGCCTATTTGCATATTTCTATTTACCTCCACACAGAAGGTTTTTTCTAAGGATTGCATAGTACTTTCCGGCCACAGGAAGCACTTTCAATTCACAGCACTACCCTTCGGGATCTCCTCTGCTTCCCACACCTTTACAAAGGTAGTGGCCCACATAATGGCCGCCTTCAGGCTTCAGGGGATATTCTTGGTGCCTTATCTAGACGACTGGTTGATAAAGGCCCAGTCAGAGTCTGTTCTGCTCCAGTACCTACAGACAGCCTTCAGAGTCTGTGATGGCTTATAAACTGGGAGAAGTCAAAAATGATCCCTTCAACTCGAAGGAAGTTCCTCTGAAAAAACTAGATTCAGTCCGCCTGCAAATCTCCTTGACACCAGCAAGGAAGGAGAAGCTGGTTGCGGCAGTCCGGCACCTCTTCAAAAAGCCGATAGCCTCCATCAGAACATTGATGAAGATCCTGGGCTTGATGTCTTCCTCAGTGGAGGCAGTCCCATGGGCCTTGTGGCACTTACGTCCCCTCCAGAAGGAGTTACTAGAGGCTTGGGATCGCTCCCTTCTTACTTTCAGCAAGAAGATTTGACTCTCCCCCAGGACCCGTCTTTCCCTCAAGTGGTGGTTGCACCTGAAAGACGGAAGGTCCACGGTCCAACCTTCTTGGACCCTGTTGACTACAGATGCATCCCTCTTGGGATGGGGAGCCCATTGGACGAAAACTCCATAAAGGGAGTCTGGAGCGCTCCTGAAAAAAGGACCTCGTCCAACTGGAAGGAGCTCAGAGCCGTATATCGTGCCTTACTCTATTTCTCGCCTCTTCCCAAGGGAAGAGCAGTCAAAATCCGGTCAGACAACATGACCACAGTGCTGTACGTGAACAGACAGGGAGGCACCAGATCACCAACCCTCCTCAGGGAGGCAGATCTGATATTTACATGGGCAGAGAAAAATCTAACCCATTTATCCGCAGTTCACATCAAGGGCTCCCTGAACATAGTAGCGGATCGGTTGAGTCGGGGTCAGGCCGTATCAGGAGAATGGTCACTCAATCCAGAAGTCTTTCATCAGATTACCCTGAACAGGGGTCTTCCAGAAATAGACCTCATGGCAACCCGACTCAACGCCAAGGTGGAGAAGTTCTGTTCCCTTTACCAGGAGGACAATCCCTTGGCAGTGGATGCCCTGTCCATCCCTTGGAGGTTCAGGCTGGCATACATCTTCCCTCCAATTCCAATAATACCAAAGGTATTAATGAAAATCAGACAGGACCAAGTCTCTGTGATAGCCATCATTCCATTCTGGCCAAAAAGAGCTTGGTTTTTCCCAACTCATGGAGATGAGTCGAGGGATATATTGGAGGCTTCCCCCATCCAGAACCTGGTTTCCCAAGGATCTCTGAAGTGCCAGGATCTCTGGAGATTCAACCTGACAGCCTGGAGGTTGAGCAGTCCCTACAGCAGGATAGAGGACTGTCAGAGGCCGTCCTGAAGACCCTTTCTTCTGCAAGAGCAGAATCTACCAATAAGAACTACCAGAGGACAGCCAAGATTTTCATGGAGTGGTGCTCCAAGAAGGGTATTAATAATCTAGAACCTTCAACGGCTGATATTTTAAATTTTCTTCAGGACGGTTTGGATAAGGGCCTTTCCCCTGCCACTTTGAAAGTGCAGATTGCGGCCCTCTCCGTTCATTTGAACAGATGTCTGTCTCAGGATCCTCTGGTTGCAAGGTTCCTTAAAGGGGCAATGAGGCTAAAGCCCTCAGTATCATCCCCAGTGGGACCTCGTGGTAGTGATTGCAGGCCTGTGCGGTCCTCCATTTGAACCCTTGGAGACTACGGAGCTAAAATATTTAGCCTACAAAACCACTTTTTTGTTGGCTATTATATCTGCCAAAAGAGTAGGGGAACTCCAGGTCCTCTCTTCTAGAGAACTGTACATTTTGTTTTTGCAGATAGGGTGCACCTTAGGTTTGCCTGGGTTTATCCCTAAGGTCCCCTCATACTATAATAGCAATCAGCTAATTTCGTTACCTGTGTTTTTCCCCACTCCAACCTCTGAGGAGGAAGAAAAGCTCAACACCTTACAGTCATGGCCAAAAGTTTTGAGAATGACACAAATATTATATTTTCACATGATCTGCTGCCCTCTGGTTTTTATGTGTGTTTGTCAGATGTTTTTATCACATACAGAAATATAATTGCATTCATATTATGAGTAACAGAAGCTTATATTGACAGTTAGAATGAGTTAATGCAGCAAGTCAATATTTGCAGTGTTGACCCTTCTTCTTCAGGACCTCTGCAATTCTCCCTGGCATGCTCTCAATCAACTTCTGGACCAAATCCTGACTGATAGCAGTCCATTCTTGCAGAATCAATGCTTTAATTTTGTCTGAATTTGTTGGTTTTTGTTTGTCCACCCGTCTCTTGATGATTGACCACAAGTTCTCAATGGGATTAAGATCTGGGGAGTTTCCAGGCCATGGACCCAAAATCTCTATGTTTTGTTCCCTGAGCCATTTAGTTATCACCTTTGCTTTATGGCAAGGTGCTCCATCATGCTGGAAAAGGCATTGTTGAGCGCCAAACTGCTCTTGGACGGTTGGGAGAAGTTGCTCTTGGAGGACATTCTGGTACCATTCTTTATTCATGGCTGTGTTTTTAGGCAAGACTGTGAGAGAGCCGATTCCCTTGGCTGAGAAGCAACCCCACACATGAATGGTTTCAGGATGCTTTACAGTTGGCATGAGACAAGACTGGTGGTAGCGCTCACCTCTTCTTCTCCGAATAAGCTGTTTTCCAGATGTTCCAAACAATCGAAAAGGGGATTCATCAGAGAAAATGACTTTACCCCAGTCCTCAGCAGTCCACTCCCTGTACCTTTTGCAGAATATCAGTCTGTCCCTGATGTTTTTTCTGGAGAGAAGTGGCTTCTTTGCTGCCCTCCTTGAGACCAGGCCTTGCTCCAAGAGTCTCCGCCTCACAGTGCGTGCAGATGCACTCACACCTGCCTGCTGCCATTCCTCAGCAAGCTCTGCACTGCTGGTAGCCCGATCCCGCAGCTGAAACACTTTTAAGAGACGGTCCTGCCGCTTGCTGGTCTTTCTTGGGCGCCCTGGAGCCTTTTTGGCACCAATGGAACCTCTCTCCTTGAAGTTCTTGATGATGCGATAGATTGTTGACTGAGGTGCAATCTTTCTAGCTGCAATACTCTTCCCAGTTAGGCCATTTTTGTGCAGTGCAGTGATGACTGCACGTGTTTCTTTAGAGATAACCATGGTTAACAGAATGATGGCAAGCACCAGCCTCCTTTTAAAGTGTCCAGTGGTGTCATTCTTACTTAATCATGACAGATTGATCTCCAGCCCTGTCCTCATCAACACCCACACCTGTGTTAATGGAGCAATCACTGAAACGATGTTAGGTGGTCCTTTTAAGGCAGGGCTGCAATGATGTTGAAATGTGTTTTGGGGGATAAAGTTCATTTTCTAGGCAAATATTGACTTTGCAAGTAATTGCTGTTAAGCTGATCACTCTTTATAACATTCTGGAGTATATGCAAATTGCCATTAGAAAAACTGAAGCAGTAGACTTTGTAAAAATTAATATTTGTATCATTCTCAAAACTTTTGGCCATGACTGTAGATGTGGTAAGGTGTCTGTGGATTTACCTATCCCACACTCAATCGCTTAAGAAGGCCGAAAGCCTACTAATTGATATGCAGGGTAAAAACAGAGGCCTCAAGGCTTCCAAGCCTACTCTATCCACATGGATCAAGGAGACAATTAAGTCTTCATTTCTTATTCAGGAGTTATTCCCTCCAGTCTTTCTACGGCCACTCGACCTGGGTTGTCGACTTCTTTGGCTGAGTATCGGTCCTTACCATTGGACCAGATTTGTGCGGCTGCATCATGGTCATCTCAGTTGACCTTTTGTTAAACATTATCATTGGACATCCGCAGTTTCCAGATAACTGCCTTTGGTCAGTCAGTCCTTGACGTTGTAAGGCGAGGAAATCCTCCCTAGGGGAATTACTTGCTATCTCCCCATATTGTGCTACTGTCGGACGTAAAGGGAATCGTTGATTGTAATGTCAATCTGTATTCCCTTAGTCCTGACAGCAGCACAAGGCTTCCCTCCCTAGAAGCTTGTATCCTGTTACTTTATAATTTACACAGTGGAGGGAGGTCTCTTGTGCCCTCTTATAGGGCTAGTAGGAGGCAACTTTTTGGTGCTAATTAAAGGTTCCACCTGTCCTAAACAACACACAGGGGCAGAGATACCCCATATTGTGCTGCTGTCAGGACTAAGGGAATACAGATTGACATTACAATCAAGAATATTATCCTAAAAAAGAATTTAGGCGAGTAAAAAGAAAATTAAATTAATATTTACCTTTAAATGCAAGAGTAAGGAGAGTAAATAAGCAAGAAAATGCAAAATAGAACTGCAAAAACAGTACAAAAGTCTTCTCTAATAAAGAAGAGAAATGCGCACCATGCACACTCTCTGTCAAATAACAAAGAGGCAGAGGAAAGGAAACAGCAGAGTTATATAGAAAAAGGGAGTGCAAAGACACTCCCACTTATTGTGACAGGTTACACAGAGAATAAAAGCCCTTTATTTCTCTTCACCTTTTTTTTTTTTTTTTTTTCACGGGGAAGAAAAAGGCTGAACCACACAGATTTTATATAAAACGGGTGGAAGTTAAGGAAAATAAGATTTCCTAGCCAGCTCAATCCCTCCCTTTGCCAGTACAGGGAGGGGGCTGTGAAGAAGTGACCTGACTCTAGATACCCCGAAGAACGTTCAATTATGTTATAACGTATGCAAGTCAGCGTACTCCCACACAGGGGAGCCAAAGAGAATAAGCAGGAAACGCTGTGCATCGCAAAAAAAAAAAACGAAAAAAAAACAAAAAAACAAGCGATGCAAGGCTTACATAGCCGCAAGGGTTCAGTGCGGAAACTAAAGGCAGCAGACCTGTTTGCACACACATCATAAGCAACAGCTGAAAAAAGGTCTTTCCCTGCAGGTAAGCAGACTAAGCAGCAGAGGCAGGGAAAGACAGACAAGGAGTTTTAACCCTTGTATTTCGTTCCAACAGGAACCAAAGGCAGAAAAAGAGTACTCACACAGGAGGATAGAAGACAAAACAAACTCAAGCAGGAGCAAGGAGGGGAAAGTCATTAGAAATCTGGATAACCTCACTATAGGGAAGGATTAACCTTCCCCCAACTGTCCCACCAACACAGGACAGAAAAAAACATGTTGGAGGGTTGTTAGTTCCTTCCTTATATTGAGGAGGGGTTAATTATTTAACCATTTGTTATTTAATAAAATTTCCATTCTGTCCTACCAGCACACAAAGGCAGAACTACCCCATTGTGCTGCTGGTGGGATAGAAGGGAAGCAGCAGTTTACTCCCACATATACAACTTTGTAGTATTTAGGATAACCCGCTTAATGCCAATGTCCCCACATGTGCAGAAACCCTGCTGTGTTTTACCAGTGAATGAGATGTTGTTTAAAGGGTTTGTCCGGGGAGTATTTATTCACTAACCTGGTCCTGGAGATATTTTTCATGGACCCAGGGGTTCCGGCGGCCTCATAACTCCCAGGTCATGTGATCGGAGGCAGTGTTCAGTTTCCCTGAGTCGTTCTGCCCACTTTCTCAATATATTTAATAGGGGAAGAAAAAAATCAAGAAAAATCACAGGAAAATATGAACACATACTATTACGGCGAATGTTGGTTATTTAAATACGATGAGAGCTCAGGAGCTGTGTGGTTGCCATAGCTGTGGGGTCTCCGCTGTATTATATCTGCATTAACCCCCCCTAACACCCCAGTCAAAGCTGAACGAGGCAACGTTTTCCTGTTGGCACATGGGCTTCAACATTTTGCAGTGGATTGCTGGCTCTGAAAAAAGATCTGGGGTTGGCGATCCATTGCCATGACAACTGGGAGCCTATTGAAGGCTCTCAGACTTGTCATTCTACAACTTCTATTGCAGGCTGCTCTTGGCAGCCTGTAAAAGCACTGCAATTTTACAGTGTTAAGATTATCAATTAAAGAGGAGGCAGACGCCTGACACCCAATCAGATGTTTGCAGAGGCTGCAGAACTCACTTGAATACATGGCTGTACAGAAGGATTTAGATTAGGAATTGTGATAGACCTGCCTGAGGAGAAGTGTGTTTAACATGCGCTTGAAGCTGTAGAAGTTAAAGGGAATCTGTCCTTATAGACATGGAGTTTAGTGTCCCAGATCGCCCTGTTGTAATGGAATCTGCGGGTGCATTAAAAATAAAAAAACCTTTATACTTACCTAGCTAAGGGTCCGATCAACGCTGTTTTGTGAGATCGGTCCGGTTTATTCATGAGGCACGCCTCCCGACGCCTGCGCTGTTCTTCAGTGAAGCTAAAGATGGACACCCCGGCTTCACTGCGTATTTGCGGGGCATGTGCACTGTAGCTGAGGTGTACTCCCCTGGCTTAATTGAACAACTGCGCAGGCACAGGGAGTACAGCGCCAGGTGAGTATAAAGTTTTTTTATTTTTAATGCGGTCATGGATTGCGTTATAACAGGGTGATTTGTGACACTAAACCCCAGGTCCATATGGACGTGTGGGTGGTTTAGTGTCCCAAATTGCCCTGACAGATTCCCTTTAAGTGTAGAAGTGAGTTAACCTGATTGTCCAGGTAGAGCATTCCAGAGAAGTGGTGCAACTTAGGAAAAGCCTTGGATGCGGGAGTGGGAGGTTCTTATTATAGAGGATGTTAGTCTTAGGTCACTGGGTGAACGGAGAGCACGGGTTGGGCGATAGAGATGAGGGAGGATATGTAGGGAGGTGCAGTATTATAGAGAGTTTTGTGGATGAGGGTAATACGTTTATATTGTATTCTATAATGAATAGGCAACCAATGCAGTGACTAGCACACACCAGAGGCATCAGTGTAGCGTTTAGACTGATAGATGAGCCTGGCCGCTGCATTCAGAATAGATTGTAGAGGGGAGAGTTTAGTAAGGGGAAGACCGATTAGTAAGGAGTTACAATAGTCAAGTCTAGAGTGAATCAGGGTCTTTAATGTTTCCATGGTAAGGAAAGGGCGGATTCTGGAGATGTTTGTGATGTGGAGATGACATGAGTGTGTGAGTGATTGGATATGGAGGGTAAAAGAAAGGTCTGAGTCAAACATAACCCCAAGGCAGCGGGCATACTGCCTCGGAGTTATGGTAAGACTGGAGACTGAAATGAAAATATCAGGGTTAGGTTGGTTAGTAGATGGTGGAAACAGCAGTAGTTCAGTCTTTGAAAGATCCAGTTTCAGATAGACATGATATTAGCGACAGCAGAGAGATAGTCATTGGTGTTCTGTAGTAGTGCAGGGGTGATGTTACGAGAATAGATATATAGTTGGGATCCTATTTAAATACTTAAATTAATATATACTATGATCTGATGACTAAAATATCCATATTTTTAAGAATCATCTCTTTAGCAGTGTTAATCTTAAGTCTTATAATGTAGCTACACGTTGCAGGCTGTGAAGCACCGATATCACTATGGATATGGCCTTTGATGGCAATGCTAGTATGCTTTTTCCCATCTTCATTATGCACACAGTAAGCACTACAATGCAGGATACATGGTGACTGTTACTAATATAAACAACAGCCAAGGTTGGCAAACCAGAAAAATATTCTTTTATGAATAAATACAAGGTCACAAAAATGATGCAACAGCGATGCCTTTTTAGCAATATTTTTTATTTTTTTAAATTAAACAAGAAAGTAACATGGCAACAGTTGCCAATGACTAATGACATCGGGAATTGGTGTATTCTGTGCTATAAATTCATGGTGAGGTGATGGTTGCTATATTAGCTTAAGGAAGGACTTGTGTGATTGAAATGTCACTGGTGTTTACTTTCAGTGTCCTAATGGAACATTAAAGGTGAAGTTTGCAGTTTTTCATCGACTTAGAGATTTTTCAATTTTTGAGTACTTTGCCAGGACTGGGGTCCACAACAAGCAGCACAAAACATAGGACAACAGTATTGTAGCATACCCCCTTAAATTTTTGTGACTACTCAATGACCCTTCCTATCGCTTAATGCATTACTGCAAGTGTAAGACGCTGTTGTGTAGTCTTAGCTTTACAGATATGCTGTCTTGTTCCTAAACATACGATCATTGTGACTTTATGCCACAAACACACAGCCAGTATATGATTTGGAAAGATTATCTGAATAGCTTTTAAGTAAAGGTTCCCCATATTACATCAATTCCTTAAAGTGAACCTGTGACATTGAACATGCCTTCCATTCTGCAGGCAGCATGTTATAGAGCAGGAGGATCTAAGCAGAAACAGTTTTGGGGAAAAGATTCCATCATTTATCTATTGAATTCTCTGCTTTCTTTGTAGAGTAGAAGTCAAGGCGGTGGTCCTGTTGGTAATTGACAGTCCCATTTATGACCGCTCAAAGACAGCTGTATTTATATTAAAAAAAAAAAAAAAAAGTACTTTTGACTTCTCACCACAGTAAGTACAGCGATTTCAATGAATAAATGACAATCTATACGGAATCTGTCCCACAAAATACATCATTCTGCTCTGTTCCCACCAGCTTTATAACATGCTGCCGGTGACTGTATTGGACGTATATACATGTCAAAACGCTGCTCTCTGAACTCAGTATGTCATTTAACCTGCATGACCGTAATGAGGAGTTTGGGACCTCATTCTAGTGACCATAGGCCCCTAGCAATCAGGTTATTTATCACCTATTCAGAGAACACAAGCCCTTTAATCCAGGTGCTTTTTTTACAGATTAACTATCCTGTACATTTGAAACTTTTATTTTTGTGTTTAGGAAATGGAACGAGCTTTGAAAGAGGTCTACTTCAATGAGATTGACCCCAGACCTATGGAAGAGCTCATGACTTTAACAAGTGAAGGGAAAGAAGTGTTTGACACCAAACTGTTCTTCTCTGTATGCGCACTGTCCGAACGTATGTTTTATTCAAGGCTTGTGTAAGTATTTCCAAGTCATGGAAGAGTGATGCGGCTTCTCAAGTTGTAAAGTACTGTAGGTGATCACAAATGTGTAGTTCGTGCTAGACAATTGATATCCTTATTGCTTTCATATACATAATGCAACTAACTTTATGCTGGGGGTTGATCACCCTAAATGTGCGGCGCCTGTAAGGATTCATACTTACAGGCATCAGAATGCCTTCTTATTGGCATTTCTGGCCACTTCATAGTGGAGGTTTAAGTTAAGTCTTTGTTCATATCACTTTGAAGCCTTAATAGGTATCTGTAGGGTGGATTTCTTGATGTACACCACTATTGATGGATGCCAAAAGAAAATTGTCATGATTTTTTTTTTTTTGGGGGGGGGGCACGCGCCTACTAATACATTTACTCTACATGTAATTTTCTAGCATGTACATCAAATGCAGACCATAAGTATACTATATACTATCATACTGACATTTTGGTCCTTCCAGAGTGTAATTGCACAACAGCAGCTCTGCAGTAAAAGGTTAGGTCCACTAAAGCGTATACGAAAGTGGTCCTGAAAGTTGGCTCTTGAACGAACAATAATGTAGACCACATCTAAATTTGTTAACATCCCCCCCCCCTTCATAAAGCCAAATGTAGACTTTCCCTGTACCATTCTTCCTAAATCAGGCCTCATTTATCAAAAATGACAGCAGGGAAACCTGATCTTGCCACCATAGTAACCATTCAGTGCTCCAACTGTTCTAGAGAAGTGAAAGTCGCGCTGATTGGTTGCTATGAGCAACAAGGCCTGATTTTCTATTACTTTCGATAAATGAGGCCCTTGTTCTACAGACATTTCCCATGCTAATCCTACATTTGTTTTTTGCCTTTATGTTGTCACACTGATTTTTTTTTTTTTGTTGGGGGGGCATTTCTTCTATTGAACAGTACAGAAGACACGAGTGAAGCATATTCTGAAAAACAATGGGTGGAAACTGCCGATTTCTCTGCACTCTGTTGGAAATTTGAAGGATGTAATATTAAGAAGTCTTTAAGAAGATTGTTTAGTATACTGTATCCAGACATGGGACTCTAAACAGACAGCTTGTACACAACCCACCTATTTTAGAAGGCTACAAAATCTCGCCTTTATCCTACTTTTTTTTTTTTTTTTTTTAACAAGGAATGTATGCTAGTAAGCAGCAATGATCGGCCCTTAAAATCAAAAGGAACATGGGAAAAAAAAAAGAAAAGAAAAAAAAAAAGAGAATATCAGTATTCAAAGCAAGCCTGTCATATGCATTTTATGTCCTCCAATGAGCCCTTTTTTGCCTATTAAATGAAATCGGGTTGGGTAGTGGACCTGGTTCAGTTTTGGAGACATACCCTTGTTCTTAGAGGCCCAGTTGCCAAGAAAAGTTTGATCCAACATACAAATGAGCTTGTAAGTGTCCAGGTTTTTCTCTCTACTCACAATCCTGTGCAAATCCACATTACTGGTATCACCTAATGTATGTCCAAGATTTCAGTGGAAGAGTATGATGTCAGAGTGCTGGAAATTTCAAGCAAGACCAAGGGGGATGTGCCATGCAGATTTTAGTGAGGGGAGCACCAGAGCACCTGATGGGCTTAGGACCACCCACTGGGCACTTAGTTTGATTTGAAAAGCAACTTAGGCTGGGGCCCCACACTGCATTTTAACAGTACCTGCAAAGTGAATGGGATTCTGGCAAATCTCATCCACACATTGCAGAGAAAAAAAAAAAAAAAAATCTGTAGTGGAAAAGCTGCATGCTAATTATACCTACAGAAACACTGTTGTTTTCCGTATAAGTATAATAATGGCAGGAAGAGTGAAAATGCAATAAAAACGATGCGTTTCCACTGCAGTTTTTTGCTGTGTTTTGTTATGTGGGGCCTCAGCCTAAAAGTTATTTTCTCAGCAAATGAACCTCTGTCCAGGGGACACGCATGCTTGCACAACTTTCACTGTAATTAGTTTAATAGGAACAGACTCCCCCCTTTAAGACCATGAGGACAAAGAAAACTAGGGATCCAAGCAACTCAGAGATACGACTCAATTTGAAAAACAGAGGCTTTAAATACTTATCCCCATTCCTATTAGTTTTGGTGTTATACGTTGTCCCAATAATTTAGGTCATTAAAGTCCTTTTACAAAGCTGCAGTATAAACCTATAATGAACCAAACATCTGCACAGTGTTCAGTGACACATTGTGTGTTCGCAAAGTTGCATCGGTTGTTCCGACAAAATAAAAAGTAAAAAGGGTCACTTTATATGGATGCCTTTATTTTAATGAAGCCAATTACACTTGGGCAACATTTTAAGTTGGAAAAAAAAAATAAAAAAATTTGACAAAAATTGAAAAAATAAAATAAAAACACACCATTGAGACTAAAAGCTAAACCATTACTATATTGATCAATAGTACCCCATTCCGACAAACTCAAAACTTCAATTAAGTTACAAGTTTTGGCAAATCCTCATGAAATTTAAATACCCATACAGCAAGCAGAGTATGTACCTCCAGTTTATGTTTAGCCAATAACACAGCCACACACAAGACTAGTTTTCTTAACAGTATTGTTGACATAGACCCAGCTCCTGCACACAGTGGAGTATGGACCATAATAACACTGCAATCTTGTGCAAAAGTGCTAGTGACCTCAGTGAGATCACCGTTTCATGAGGAGCAGAGGCTTCACCCACAAAATTGCTGCCTCCACCATGTATGCAGGCAACTGGTCCAATTTAATGGCAATTGTGTATCTGACAAGACTATGGATCCTTCTTATGTAACATTGGAGAAGGAGAGAAAGCTGGTCCTTAAAGGCTACTTTGACTACCAATAGAATATCCTTACACAGACAAGAAGAGGTCAAGTAACAGTAATATTTGGCATTTTTAATTTAGGTTTTGTTTATTTAAGTTTAATGTTAATTCCATGCTGTATTTCAGTAAGAACATTGACAGATTCTGTATCTGTGGCTCCAGTCAGATATCCAGTAGTACAAATTAGCTTCAAGTTACACATACTGAACGAAAGATAGGTTGAGCAAGAGAAAGAAGGTCGGGCGGAGGAGAGAAGGGAGGAGGGGGGAGAAGATAGAAAAACAAAAAAATTTTAAACACGCATGCAGGCTATTCAACACCAGCTCCAATGCTAACCTGCTCTGAGGAGGGAAAAGTAAGAAGGAGGCAAGAATGAATAAACACGGATTGTTGACGTGATACCAGCACCAGAGTTTTCAGCAACATTTTTGCACAGTTTGAACACTTTTACAGCAAAACCACTACAAGGACATTCTGAAGCAATCTGCGACGTCAAGCTCTAACCACATGTTAAACAATAGAGTTAAATTCAGTTTCAAAACATTTAGAAAATAAAATAAAAAAAAAAAAGCCACCACACAATTTCTACAGTGCGATTGACTCTGGTCTTCCCTAAGGAGTAACGTCTTTTGCTCGTTCTATGTGTTTCTAAAAGGTTATAGTGCTGGATGGCACGGAGACAAATCTAATGCTGAAAAAGCCTCTATGCAGTCCTGTTAGTGTCTTAAAGAACCTAAGATGGCTGGCAGCAGCAAAATCCACAGTCATTCACTCTTGCCTTTAAGAATTCTTAAACTGTGTAAAAATGATACACCCAATTGGGCAGGAACCTAAATCCTGAGAACCAGTGTAAAAGTCAAATTTTGATGGTCCTCAGAGTGAGACGGGATATTTGGAGGGAAGGGGCAGTTGGTTAGAGAGGGTCTCTTCTTGGCTTTTAATGTCTCACTGATTTTCATGTTCCACATCCTGCAGTGCTTCTTTATTCTGTTCTTCACCTGTAAAAGGTTGAAAATTGTTCATTACTTGACATTTTGTAGATTTTTTTTTTTCACAGCATATCAAAAGCCAACCTTAATGCTGACCACCTCATGAACAGATCTCTAACTTCTTTCCAGAATCACAACCTCACAGTAAAGACTCCACTAACATGTATATAGCAATGCTATAAATTGTAGTGATCGCTCACCACATTCCAGACAGTCACACCATCTGTGTTCCCTTTCCCCCAGTACTTATCAATACATCTATGCGTAATGAGGGAAGAGGTGGAGAGCGCTAGATAACAGGTGGAGTGAACAGAAAGCAGCTAGGTCTCTTATCAGCCACCTAGAGACTGTTCTAGTAGCCTTGTTTCGTACGGCCACCTTTATATCCTAGTAACACACCATTAGATGGTCAGTTGTTCCTACCAAATTCAGCAGACTTAGCTAACATTTAATGTACATCAGGGCCTTTGACTTCTGAGGACAGTTGTCAAGGGAAAGAGGAATTGAACATGTTGGATTTTTAACATGCTCCTCTCTCATCCTCAGACAGCTTTGCTGGCAGCTTGTCTCCCATCTTGATCTTATTTTCCTCACCCCAACACCACCACATACAACTTCAGCCTAGCGGAGCATTGGGGAGGGAGGGATTAAATTTTACCTGCTTCAGAAACCAATCTAGAGTGGAAGCCCCAAGTACAAAAGATTACACCCAAATGTTATGCATGTAGGCTGCAAACAAGCTTTTGATGCAATAAATATCTGCATGTGTGAGCTCTAAGCACTAACAATGCTAACTATATTTTAGCCTCGGACCTGCTTTCAGTAGTTTTTTCAGGTAGGGACTCGCAAGACAATGAGGACCTTATGACCAAAGTGTCAGCTATTGCTTCATGTTTATTATTTGTGTCATCAGGTCCAAAATGGAGAGCTGTGAAGCTTGTGTACACTTCCAGGTCTCATGTGAAGAACCCCTGATCTGATCTAGATTTGGGTCCTTTGATATACCACAAATGTCTAAGATGTGACTACCTCTAGCTTTCATTCAGTGATTAGAAGCAATGTGCCATGTTCTCCTGGTAGATCCATGCCTTTTCCAAAACCACTATGTAACACCTATTGGAACAGAAGGATCTCCTTATTGCATACCATATTGTAACACAATACAGCATGGATTTTGATTAGGAGAAATATTCAGCCTGCTCCGGATAACTGGCCTTTAGATAAAACACTTCATACAAATAGCATTAGCCACGTGACTTAGGGTGGGTTCACACCACCATTTTGTTTGTTTGTTTTTTAAATTAAAAAAACACAAAGGTCAGCTTCTCTCATTTATCACAGGATTAGAGCAACGAACATTAAACATCTGATGCAAACAGAGCCCCCTCAGTGTAGTGTGTCGGACTGCATTTACCCCCCCCCCCCCATCTATATGATGGAAAGCTCTGACAGAAGAAAAATGTACAGCATACAGGACTTTCTTCTGCTGCAAAAGTACAAACATGATGGAATAAAGTATCAGTCATGTTTTTCACATTATAGTCAGTCAGTTGTGAACAGATGCAGACAGAGGGGCTACGTCTTCACCCATCACTACCACCATTAATGTCCGTTGTTCTCAGCCAATGAAGGATGAGAGCAATGGACTGTAAGGTTATTGTGAAGATATCCTTACTGCTACTCTACACAAGCACAAAAAAAAAAAAAAAAAATTATCAATTATCAAAATATCAATTTTGGTTAGAAACTCCACAACGCCCATGTTAAAACATGCAGTTAAGGCATTTAGTAGACAAAACTAATGTTAGCTAATGGAAGAGATTGTAGCAGGTGTTTGATCTCTAGTTAAGGGCTACATCTAAATCTTCCCATAACTGTTAGTAAATAGCTGAATGAAAGAGCAAATACAAGCCAACCCACAATACAAATACACAGAGGACTGCAACACAACAAGTTATGCACTTTTCCTTGCTTTACAGATTCACCTTTGAGTATGTTTTTGCACAAACTGTCAGACATGACAAGGCACACATTTCTTTCTGTATGAAGAACTGTACGGTGGGCTAAAAAACTTCTCCAAGAGAAAATTATCTGATATACATCATTTTATAGAACTTCTTGCATTCTTAGCTGCACAACATTAAAGGGAGTCTATCACTGCCCCAACTAATATAAACCGCTCCCATAGGGCTGTAGATGTTGGCAGTATAAAAATGATACCTTTCTTTTGTTTCAGAGCCCCAGGGATGCAGAGAAAAAGCACTTTTATTCTTTATTCAAATAAGGATCTTTGAGCTTACTGAGCACTGCTGCAGCATCACTAAACACACCCATCCTGCATTTAGCTCCTCCCCCTGGGCAGTGGGCAGATCAACTGACACTGGGAGGATCAAATCACACTGCCCAGGGGGAGGAGCTGAATGCAAGATGGGCGTGTTTAGTGATGCTGCAGCAATGGTCATAATTGAAGAAAACTCCTCCTGTGCTCAAAGATCCTCATTTGAATAAAGAATAAAAGTGTTTTTTTCTCTACATCCCTGGGGCTCTGAAGCTTAAAGGCATGGTTTATATTCTGCTAACAGCATCTACAGCACTATGAGACCAAGCAGCTTTAAAGCAGCTGGGGGCACTGAGACTCCCTTTAAGATAGCAAATGTAGTGCTGTTCAACTGCACCTAATGCTAGTGAATGTGGTTGTGAAATCCAGCACATTTGGATTTTCAGTGACTGATGGGCAGCAATTTGAACGTATTCACCATTTCTGGTAATTTAGCAGTGAGTTATTGTGATCTTAAAGGGGTTATCCACCAACTACAATGAAGGCCTATAAGACTAGGACCTGCCACTTGCTATGTGGCACTCTTAATCCCTTGGCAACGTTTTCTTATGTTGTTGCTTTGACTCTATTCTGCTGGCACTAAATTGCGTGGACAGCACTCTTGTCCACAACATGATGGTGGCTGGAGGACCACGTGACCCTATAGGTTACTCCTCCACTGTGCCTGCAATCCTTTCCAGCATGCAGAGTGTTGAATACAAAGGACACTGTTACACAATAGTCATAGTCCTCCAGCCGCCACCATCCAAACCACTCAAGAGGGCCTGGGCTACATCACTCAGGAAAGACTGTGCAAAGCTGGCTTAGAAGACATTCATACTTCAGAAAATGAAGAGGAATTTGAGGTGGACACCAGCTTCAGATTCCTTTTCGTTTTCCGCCCTGCATCAGAATGCGAAGCAGAGCATCAGCTTTCCATTACTTCCTAGGCCCAAATGAATGGCTCTATTCAGTTACACAAATTTGAGCAGGGCACTTTTCTGTGTTTTGCTCCAATCTCTGACTCCCATTTCAGAATCAAGGCAGAATGTGCCACTAATTCTGGGGCACCTGAGTCCACCTCAAAATCAGCAGCAGATTCCACCATGTGAATTGACTCCCAAGACTGATACACAGAAAGTGGCAGGTCCTATTCATATAAACTTTAACGTCACATGGCCAAAGTTAATGTCAGAAAAGGTAATTGATGGGAAAACCCTTTTCCAGTATATACAGTGCCACCAAGCTCTCATGTGAATGAAGCTGTGGGACGTATGCTTAAAGGGGTATTACCATCTCAAAGATCATATTCAAACTTCCAGCTTAAGCTAACTGAAGAGCTTTATCCATCTTTCTCCATTTGTCAGATACTGCACTTTATGACTCCTCAGGTGTTTACAGCTCATTGCCTAGGTTTCAGACCACCTCTCTGGTTAGACTAATGACTCGGGTCCTGTTCCCAGCCAGCTAAATTCTGTTCTCTCTGGAAAGTTCTCATCTGTTTAGCCCTGACAAAGTGTTAGAAAATAGTTTGCTAGATGCCTCTCTGTATGTAAATCCAGAGATAACAGGCCTGAGCTAACAGACAGAAATGGAAGGGGAGTGGAAACAGGAGAGCAGGTGAAACCTTGAGATAGAGAAACCCCCTTTAATCTAATGTTCCATTCACTTCTATTGGAATGCTGAAGATCGCTGTCTTGAAGGTAGATGCTAGAATGGAGGGCGTAAAATATAGGTGCTGCCTGGTATGTTGTGGATCCAGGAAGTGGCGTTGCCTTGTGTGACTTATCACCATCTACTATATCCACGTCAAACCAAGCGGGTTAGGGTTGCATATAGGAGAGGCATAGTTAGCCTTTACATCAACAATGCAACACCTGCAAATACAGAAGCTCAGGGCATGTTAGCTGTAATGGGCTGGCAGACAGCCTGCTATACCACACAGCTAACACTTCCAGAGCTGAGGCAGCACCACCTACTGGATCCACGACAACTGATTTAAACCACTCCATTCTAGTCTCAACCATGTCCTGGAAGTCAAATAGAAGTGAGTGTACCACTGGCTGAGCATGTGCACCATCAGTCCATTCAAATGGCACACTTACAGACCTTGCATTGAAACACTTACCCACTGGAGAGGGGATAGGTGTATAAAGTGACAGAGAGAGACTTTAAAGAATTCTACTAAACACGTATCAGCAAAGCTCTTATTCTCCCCAAAAGTCCCTTTTGGACAAGAAAATAGCTGATAGCTATATGTCTGATAAAAACAGCTTCTGTTTCCATAATGCCTCACAGTGCAGCATATGAACTGACATTTATTGATCTACAGTACTATCAGCATTTGCATGGCAAGACTAGGAAACTGTCTATGGGTACCAGACAACACCTGTCTGTCTGCCCTAATGTGGGAAATCACCAGAATGAATGTTTTGAATAGTTGTAGCCTCCCTATTGTGCCGGTGCAGGCCAGTTTTCTGCACTCAGGTAATCTGTTTGTGCAATGTTATTGTAGAAATTTCCCAGGGCACTTTTGGACACCATGTGCAATAGCATATACAAGAAACACCATAACACAAAGTTAGGGAGAAGACCATGCCAAAACACTTAGTACAATCCAGACCTGCCATATCTGCGCTCCACATAAAGTGTAAAACTAGTGAATGGATCACACAGAGCAAACAGATGCAGAGGTTATGATGAAACTGAAACACAAGCCTGCTTTATCAGGCAATCGTGACAGCAACTTACAAAGAATATTTAGGTAAGGGACACACAGGTTTCCTTTAGGAATCTACATAAGAAAGGGAAGAACAGGATCATGTAGTGACAGTGATGTTAAAAGCATGAAAGGGAGGACTCAGCCATGTGATTGATGTAGTACAGGCTATGCCTTTAGATAATATTCCAAAAACACTGTATGCAAGAAACTATTGTCTGTATGTAAAAATAATCACCATGTTAGTTTATGTAACTAGGACAATAAATGTTAACCCTAAACTAGTGCAGGAACATGGAAAAGTATAGTACGGTACCAAATGGGAGCGCTCCCTGGTGACACAAGCAAAGTATTAGTACTTTGCACTGTTAACTGACTTGCCGAGTGTTGGGCAAGTCAAGGAAGTCAGGGATAAAAGGACCTTCCAGTGCCTAGAACTAGAGAGGCTTGCAGGAAAATGTCTTGGGTGTGCATCTATTAATAGAATATGATAAAGGGCAATATAGTTCTACTTACCATCACCTTGCATATCTGAAGTCCATAGTGTCAGATTATCACGTAACAATTGCATGATAAGCGTGGAGTCCTTGTAACTTTCTTCGCTCAGTGTATCCAGTTCTGCAATAGCATCATCAAATGCTGCTTTTGCCAACCTAAAATAAGCAGACAATTGTTAGAAATGTTCCTATTTGGTTGGAATAACAGCATTAATTTTTAACACTATCAGTGAGTTTATGACAGACTGATATGCAACCCCTTTACAATGCTAAAACTATAAACCCTACAGTACAACCTCTTAAAACATATGGAGATACTTAAGCTGACCACACTCCACACGCACTAGAAGATGGTTGTCCAAAACCACCGCTTTTATGTGGGCCTGGCCCAGCAACCAGTGCATATGGAGGCCTCCCATCTAGTTCAATTTCAACTGCCAATCCTTTAGTCCTCACGACTGCTTAAAGAGGACCCTTCATGTCCTCATGCACATGTGGTTTTATATACTGCTAGAAAGCTGACAGTGCTGAATTCAGCGCACTGTCAGCTTTCCCATTGTGCCCCCGGGGCTGGAGATAACGGTGCAATTAGTTTTCTGCCCCATCGTCAAAAGGGCGTTTGACAGTCTAGCTGGGCTGTGAGGAACGCCATTGCCCCCCCCCCTTCCGACTGTACTTGTCCATAGCCCTGTACAGTTTGGGAAGGGGGGGCGTTCCTCACAGTCCAGCTAGACTGTCAAACGCCCTTTTGACGATGGGGCAGAAAACTAATTGCACCGATATCTCCAGCCCCGGGGGCACAACGGGAAAGCTGACAGCGCGCTGAATTCAGCACTGTCAGCTTTCTAGCGGTATATAAAACCACATGTGCATGAGGACATGAAAGGTCCTCTTTAACGCAAACCTGTTAAGTATTACAATAGTAGTAGTAGCTGCAGGAGGGGCTGAACAAATTGATACACAATCTTTTCCTACATAATTTGTCATTTATATCTTTACTCATTGTGAGCTTAGGATTTTCATAAGGGGTTATACTCTGACAGCTATCTCTATCCATCCTCATACAGGGAAGACTGTTACTGAGTAGACCTGTAGCTGTTAATGAATAAAGTTAGTCAATCTTTTTCTACAACATTGTACAGCACTGCAGTGTTTTTTCATGCCTGCCTAAACCTTTTGCACAAAGGTAGATGCTTTCTCAAAAAAAAAAAAAAAAAATAAAATAAAATAAAAAAAAAAATATTGAAGTGTTAATAGTTTATTTTTTCAAACAAAATTAAGTACAAAATAGAAGTCTACATGAAATCAATATTTGGTGTGTGCCTTTAGAAGACACATTGAGCCCTAATCTCAATATAAAGTCCGTCTGTGATAACATGAGGCAAAAGGCTTTGGGAAGTATACATCCAGAAAAGATCTCTGGTTAGTTCTCCAAGATGTTTGAACCAAACTTCCTGCAGACTTCAAGAACGGTGTGCACAGGTATCCAGAAAAACGGATGCTGTTTTGAAAGAAGTTTGGTCAATCCAAATACTGATATGATTTAAATTTCTCTTTTGATCATTCACTTCATTTTGTTCATTGACAAAAATAAAACTTAACGTTTCTCTCTTTGAAAGCATTCTTACTTTGCAGCATTTTTTTTTGCCACACTTGGCTAAAACTTCTGCACAGTACTGTATATTAGTCCCTGGTAGATTTGGCAGCATTTTAAGCAAAATTGAATCTATTTACAGTCATGGCCAAAAGTTTTGAGAATGACACAAATATTATATTTTCACATGATCTGCTGCCCTCTGGTTTTTATGTGTGTTTGTCAGATGTTTTTATCACATACAGAAATATAATTGCATTCATATTATGAGTAACAGAAGCTTATATTGACAGTTAGAATGAGTTAATGCAGCAAGTCAATATTTGCAGTGTTGACCCTTCTTCTTCAGGACCTCTGCAATTCTCCCTGGCATGCTCTCAATCAACTTCTGGACCAAATCCTGACTGATAGCAGTCCATTCTTGCAGAATCAATGCTTTAATTTTGTCTGAATTTGTTGGTTTTTGTTTGTCCACCCGTCTCTTGATGATTGACCACAAGTTCTCAATGGGATTAAGATCTGGGGAGTTTCCAGGCCATGGACCCAAAATCTCTATGTTTTGTTCCCTGAGCCATTTAGTTATCACCTTTGCTTTATGGCAAGGTGCTCCATCATGCTGGAAAAGGCATTGTTGAGCGCCAAACTGCTCTTGGACGGTTGGGAGAAGTTGCTCTTGGAGGACATTCTGGTACCATTCTTTATTCATGGCTGTGTTTTTAGGCAAGACTGTGAGAGCCGATTCCCTTGGCTGAGAAGCAACCCCACACATGAATGGTTTCAGGATGCTTTACAGTTGGCATGAGACAAGACTGGTGGTAGCGCTCACCTCTTCTTCTCCGAATAAGCTGTTTTCCAGATGTTCCAAACAATCGAAAAGGGGATTCATCAGAGAAAATGACTTTACCCCAGTCCTCAGCAGTCCACTCCCTGTACCTTTTGCAGAATATCAGTCTGTCCCTGATGTTTTTTCTGGAGAGAAGTGGCTTCTTTGCTGCCCTCCTTGAGACCAGGCCTTGCTCCAAGAGTCTCCGCCTCACAGTGCGTGCAGATGCACTCACACCTGCCTGCTGCCATTCCTCAGCAAGCTCTGCACTGCTGGTAGCCCGATCCCGCAGCTGAAACACTTTTAAGAGACGGTCCTGCCGCTTGCTGGTCTTTCTTGGGCGCCCTGGAGCCTTTTTGGCACCAATGGAACCTCTCTCCTTGAAGTTCTTGATGATGCGATAGATTGTTGACTGAGGTGCAATCTTTCTAGCTGCAATACTCTTCCCAGTTAGGCCATTTTTGTGCAGTGCAATGATGACTGCACGTGTTTCTTTAGAGATAACCATGGTTAACAGAAGAGAAACAATGATGGCAAGCACCAGCCTCCTTTTAAAGTGTCCAGTGGTGTCATTCTTACTTAATCATGACAGATTGATCTCCAGCCCTGTCCTCATCAACACCCACACCTGTGTTAATGGAGCAATCACTGAAACGATGTTAGGTGGTCGTTTTAAGGCAGGGCTGCAATGATGTTGAAATGTGTTTTGGGGGATAAAGTTCATTTTCTAGGCAAATATTGACTTTACAAGTAATTGCTGTTAAGCTGATCACTCTTTATAACATTCTGGAGTATATGCAAATTGCCATTAGAAAAACTGAAGCAGTAGACTTTGTAAAAATTAATATTTGTATCATTCTCAAAACTTTTGGCCATGACTGTACAATACAAAGGCTTGTGTCATCTTAAGTTGGCATAGGGGTGCAGCAACGGCAACTTTAGCAAATAAGTGTCATGTAAAGTAATGTAGTGCTTTATATCAGTAACAAACAAGGATTGTTTCATCAAAAAAAACAAAAAAAAAAAACAACACATAATACACCTATCCTGAGAATCTATTTTTTACCAGAGTACTGTATGGAAAAAATTGAGTCGGTCAATCCCTTCACCATCACATACCTGCATGCACGGTCAGGGGAATTAAGAATTTCATAATAGAACACAGAGAAATTGAGTGCGAGACCTAAACGGATGGGATGTGTTGGAGGAAGTTCTGTCATTGCAATATCGCTTGCAGCTTTATAGGCTACCAAGCTGTTCTCTGCAGCCTCCTTTCGGTCATTGCCTATGGCAAACTCTGCCAGATATCGGTGGTAGTCTCCTTTCCTAAAGGAGAAAAAAATAAATAATTGAACCTTATATACATATAAAGCAATAACTTACAGTCAGCCACCATACAAGCTATGTATTCCTTTCATCCACAGGTTATACCCTGGCAGGATCTATGCCTGCTATCATTATAGTACTTACATTTTATAGTAAAAAACCTTAGACTCTCCACTGCTTGCAGCTGGAATGAGGTGCTTGTCCAGTACATCCAGAATGTCATGACAAATAGATTTCAGTTCAATCTCAACCTACAATACAAAGTCATCACATGATGTGTCAGTTGCCATAGCACACAAGAGATACTTTCTGCAGTATCCATTTACATAACAGGTGATGAACTGCAGCGCTACTGAAGAACCCAGCAAGTTACTGCTGAATGCAGAAGTGTGTGTGCATGAATATAGGCACATCTGTCATCAATTTCCTGTAAGGCCGTTCCCTTTTTGGTACCCCATTCCTTCCATGCTTAGTCATTCATTATATGGTACAGACCCTCCCCAAAACAGTAGCATATACTGTTATATGCTAGCATATAGCCTGATCTCCAGCCAGATACATATGTTCACAAGCAGGTAGTTTCTCTCGGTCTCGTTATGTGGTTCAGAAAGGTACAGAATCTGTAGCATAATTAGAAAATAGCATAGACTAACATTATGTACGGGATCTAGAATTAGGTTCTCACTGCTCAAAGAGTGCATAATGGGCCCACTTAAAGGTCTGTCCAAGAGCAAATAAAATAAGCATTACTTACTACCTTGATTCCGACAGGTCTTTGTTTACAGGGCTACAGCACTACACCACTGAGGCCAGCAATTTTCTGCAAAGGTCACATGGACAGTCATCTCTGCAGCCCCTTAAACAAATTCTCCAGTAGGGAGAATCAGAGAAGTTGTGCTGGAGCAGCAGGAAATTTTGCTGCAAAGTAATGTTTTTTCAATCACTTATGCACCCTACATTAGTTCCAATTTCACTCAACCAGTCTAAAGAGAAAAAAAAAAAATCTGCTAACAACTGGTCTAATATATTTTGTATCTTGCATAAATAAGATGACAGCAGTCTATGGACGGCACTTCATTGAAACATGGAGCACAATGAGTGATGTAAAGGGTTTTTTTTTTTTTGTTTTTTTAAACATATGAGAAACTATGGTTATTGGAGTTTGTTTCCCCATGCACCAACCTCTGTGACTGGAAACCTATCCCACAATATCTACAGGGTGTTGCTTTTGCCACACATGGGTTTCTGTAAACCTCTTTTAGATGCATGGCACAGTTGCATAAATATCTGCAGCAGTCTTCTGTGTGTACTGCAGGCTCTAAAGAATCTCCTCTTAGGTTTGTGAGACTAAAACCACAGCAGAAGGGCCACTAATAAAACAGTATGCCTGGTACAGAGTGTGGTAAAGATGTCTCACCATTGTCCGATAATCCTTGATCATTTTAAGTTTATCTTCTCCGCCTTTGTTCTCCTCTTTCTGTTCAATGCTGCTGATTATCCTCCAGGACGCTCTTCTAGCTCCAATCACATTCTTATATGCAACAGACAGCAAGTTCCTTTCTTCTACTGTCAATTCCACGTCCATGCCAGCCACTTTCTTCATTGACTCAACCATTTCTAGGAATGAATGAAAAATGATGTATTAAAACATACAATTTAGCAATTATATCTAGCACAGTGGAAAGATGGGAGTCATTCTATGACTTTGGTTATACAAGAGGCTTTAAAGAACACCTGTCACTTATCAGAACATGTGTGACGTTGTTGTAAGTTCTTGTATTACCTACAGAAAAAAAAAAAATTCCTAGTATTCTACATCATGTTGTTCCTCTGATTCAACTGTGCCCCATTTGTCATGGAGGAGCCTGTAAACTGACCACCAATTAGATGTGTGTAGGGAAACCGCTCCAACTGCAAACCACCAGTTATTAGTTAACAGAGGAATGGCAGAAGGCAGAATTATGAGAAAAGATACTTCAGGATTGTCCTCAGGATAAGTCATCAATGGGAGCTCCATGATTCAGCTATTTGAAGCAGCAGTGCTCCCCGAGCATTGCTTCTGCACCAGAGGCCATGTGACATCACATCATGTCCTGATCACAGTTCCATTCAAGTGCATAGGCAGAGTTGTGACACCAAGCAAGGCCACTGCACAAATGTATGGAGCTGTGCTAAGGGAAGGTCATCAATTTAACCTGGAAAAGCCCTTTAAAAAGGAACAAAATTATTTACTAATAGACATGTTGGGGGAAACAGGTCCTTTAAATTCACCTTATCCTATTCGGAAATTACACTACTACACGTGTAGCAAGAAACCTGAATGGCTGGAGAATTCCTGCCAGAGTAAACACTGAATCATTCACATACAGAACAAGCAGGCTGCAAGCAATGAAAAGCAAACCTCAGAAAAAAAAGCACAAACTACAATAAAGGTAGCAAGAACCTGTTCAAGCATACAGATGGTTATACTTGCTAGCCCAGTTCTTACACACACT
Organism: Leptodactylus fallax; assembly: GCA_947044405.1. Lineage (NCBI taxonomy): Eukaryota > Metazoa > Chordata > Amphibia > Anura > Leptodactylidae > Leptodactylus > Leptodactylus fallax. Next base: position 333,009 of record CAMRHE010000203.1, read on the forward strand.
GAACCCCATGACTAGCACGGACAAGCAGTTTGCTGTAAACCAGCGCATGTATTCAAGTCATTTTTGTTTTTTTGAAAAATTTGCAGTTTACCAACATTTTCACATTAGGAACGACATCTCTACGCAAAGCAGCCTACATGACGTTATTTCAGACCTCACAATCCATCCAGCAGGCTAATGTCATAAGTTTTAATCTGTTACTCAACATCTCCTCGGTTACAAGAGCGAGTTATGCAAATCACAGTCCTCCAAAATTCCGTTAGTGACGTCCTGCGACAATCTGAATAAATGCCAAGCACACGCAGTACATATTGTGATCCCTGCCTCTTACTGAATGCCCTGAACATTCAGTGTAAGATCCCATACTCTTCATTTAGGTTACTTTCATAGGGTGTCATTTCAGATACCAGGTAACTGACCACACATTATAAAAGGTGATGCCCCCCAGACTACTAAAATACATCTTTTTCAGATGAATCGTATAATGTGCTTTTCACCATACACTACCACTGAAACTTCTACTGTTTGCTTACAGAAGCAGAATAGAGAACTATAAAGCTCTGGACTATGGTCAAGGACAACTCAATTTACATAGTAACTGGTGTACAAATGTGCATCTGCGCTTATAGTTTACTAGACCGTAATGGACGAATTAAAGCGGCTATGCCATTCATAAAAATGAAAGAAATCGAAGTATTGTATCAAGTGCTACAAGTTACTAAATATGTCTCCTTTTAAAACACGTGCTGTTTCAGAGATGCCTTTATTAGTTATGTGACCAACCCCCCCCCTCTGGTTCGCATCCTCTTTCCACCCACCCATCTGAGACTATGCAGTGAGTAAAGGAAAGCTAGACGACCGAGAAAACAGGGGAATTTGAGGCGGAAGTCCACTTCAAATTCTTCTTCACATTACAGTGTGAACATAGCCTTACTCTGCTGAAGTGTTCTTCAGTTCTGGGAACAAATGCTCTGATCCATGCAGGGAGGAAGAGCTGAGCTGTATTCATCACCTACTGGCCAATAATAACTCCTGTCTGCGTTTCTTTGTAATCTTGCCTGTGCTGATGATGAAATGACTGCTGAGAAGTGATCTCTACAGAACAGGAAGGATCAAACTGTTATGAGGTTCAATGATTAAAGTCAAAGCTGCAGATTTCACTATGTTAAATTATAGATGTAATGTGGAAGGTTTTTTTAAAAAAAAAATAATTATTGAATTAAGCAAGTAAGCAAGCAATTAAGCAAGTAATTCTCTGCATTATTTTGAAATTCTGACAAGATTACCGTATTTTTCGGACTATAAGACGCACCTAGGTTTTAGAGGAGGAAAATATGGGAAAAAAATTTAGAAGCAAAAAAATGTGGTAAAATATTTAATATATGGAGGTTGTAGTTTTGCAACAGCCGCAAGCCCACATTGTCAGGTGGCCCTGCAGCTGTATGGAGATGCATAGGTCATCCTTTTTTCGGGGCTAGGTGTATTTTTTAGTTATACAATTTTGGGGAATGTCTATTGCTTTGATCACTTTTTATTCAAATCAGAGGTGCAACAGCAAAAAAAAAAAAAAAAAAAAAAAAAACACACACCACAGCTGTACAGCACACTTGATTTTTTCCCCCCGCTATGACATTCACCCTACAGGAAAAATATTTATATAAAGTTTGTAGACCGGGCATTTTCGGACACAGGGATACCTAATGTGTATGTGTTTCACAGTAATTTTCTACTTTTATATGTATTCTAGGGAAAGGGGGTGATTTTGAAATTTTTTTTTTAAACTAGTTTATTACCCCCCCAGGTGGGCTTGAACCTGCAATCATTTGACTGCAAGTCCCATAGACTGCAATACAAGTGTATTGCAGTCGGGAGATTCTGTACATTACTATTGTAGCTGCAACCTGCTCCTCCGCCCCCCCGACACCCACATTGGTCTTATAGTCCGAAAAATATGGTATATATATATACACCAAGCATTTACTTGGCCATGTGACACTGCATGTACGTGTCAAGTCATCCTGGCTGGAGGCCAGGATATAGAGCGCTATGGATGGAACATTTCAAGCAGAAGTTGAAAAATAGCAAAATGACTGGCAACAATAGTAAAGTGTTATAACCTTACATTTTACTAGGGGAGAACGAGAGACTTTCTAGTAAAAGTCGGCAACCACTGGTAAGTGTTGCACCCACAAACCTGTAAGGCACAATACACTGTAGAGGTTGTCAAAAAAAGTTATGAAACAGTAAGAGAACCCATGTCACCAGTGGAATACCACTACAAAAACGTAAAGAACAGTTATCTGATGTTATGCCCCTCGGAAATTAGAGAATTACTGCAGTAATGTGTCAGCACTTTAACTACCCCCTTCAGACTATACATATCTAGGCTGGTCACCAAGATCTGTTGTAAACCACTTATATGCTATTGCCGAGGCTGTTTGTGACACAGTGAACATTTATTGTGCCACAGTGCATTATTGCCACTAAGAGTCAACTTTTACCCAATATACAAATGAGCTGGTCAGTATACCTTGCTACAACTGTGCAATAAGCAAGGTATACTGACCTCAATGTCCCAAAGCAAACTCCCAAATGCTCATTAACTTCTACGGAATTGACAAAACTGAAGGGCACAGCACTCCAATAGATGGGAGCTGAGTGGTATCATATACAAGCACTGCCGCTCTTCAACACAGAGAAGCTGCACATGTTTACTGAGAATTCTTTTCAAAGAAGTTTTTGTAATAAAGCTATAGTCTATAGTTCAGAGACAGGGTGTCAAAATACTAGAGCAGACCTCACTGATCAGAATGTTATAGCATACCCTTTAAAGAGACCCTTCTAGGATGTTCTCCCATGTCTAGAACAATCAATTTTCATGCTGAGGGTAAAAACAGTAAAGCTGCCAAAAAACTGCAATGAATGGAACATTTTGCTGTTCAATAAACATGTGAATGGGATCTGTTAAAAACCCATTGGCTGTCACATTAAAATGAACCAAGGAGTATTTTTTAAGAAAAAAACAAAAAAAACAAAAACCAACTGTGTCTTTCCTGTTAGGATGCAGCCTTATGTCTCAAATGCACACCTATAGCGAGCCGATTTACTGCCACTATTTATAATTTTCCTTCTAAACCAAGGAAACTCCACCCAAGCTTCCTTTAAGGTGCCAGGTCCACCTTCAATATCTATATGAAAAAATATCCAACATATTTAAACAGTTAATCTATTGATTTCTAAAATTGACAGATGTACTGTGAAAAGTGAGATAGGAAGAGGATGCCAACTCCCTCCCTCTGGGACCACGCTTTGCATCACTATATGTAGCCACCTCATACTAGTAACCCAGTAACTCAAGACATTTATAGGGCTAACAAATTACTTTCTTTAAAGGGGTTGAGCAGGACTAATCCCCATACCATGGAGAGAAAATAAAAAAAAAGAAGGGGGGAGGGGGGAGAGGGACTAAGCTGCAGCATGGCCATGTGACCAACAGACATGTCACTTCCTGGGAAGAAAGCAACCATGCTTTCTAAGTCCTGCACAACCTCCTAGTGTTCAAAGCAGTCGCAAGATTGCGTCATTCACATGACATTGTTCCAGGGATTCTTCTGACATAGCGACTGGTACCTTTCCAGCACCATTGCTACATAACCCTCCCCAAAATTTTTTGAGAGAAGCTGTGTGCAAGCCCCTTTGTCATATGTAACAGTGGAGACAGGATGCGTGACCCCACTCCAATGTGGAGAACCAGAGATAGCAGAGTGCTTACTTTAGCTATTTCTTACACACACTTGAATAAAGAGAGGGTGCAAATTCTGACTCCACTGCTACACACACACCAGACAAAAAAAACATCCCCATTCTGGAGATTGGCGGGGGTCTCACCAGTTGGACGCAATATGTTCTCTTTCATATAGCTAGGGGAATAAGTAATTTTCATGGCATAACCCCTTTACCATTTGTGTAGTAGACTCTGTGCATAACTGATGTAACTACGATGTACCAAATCCCACTCACTTATACAGGAGCCAGTTGGGGTTCTTGTTACACCAAGAATAGTGCTGCATTCTGAATGAAGCCCCATTCGACAGCGTCAACATCTCTTTATAGAAAAGACCCTTAGATGAATGACAGCAATTCTGACACGTATGACAGCCAGATTTTTATCTTCAGAATGAACAAAACCCTGATGGGCCCCAGGTCCATCGTATGATATAGTTGGATTGAAGAGTCTTGGTTTTACTATTTAGCAACAGGGCATTCAGCTTGCCAAGGTGCCCAACATCAAAGTTCTAAACAAAAAAACCCGAGTATTTCAGATCAGCATCTGTAAGCTACAACACTGAAAATTGAAACTATTTTTTTCCTGTCTTTTCTGGTTTTGGCTTACCAACATAGATGCAAAACACTGACCATGTGAAAATAGCCTAAGGTTTCACTTCCCTTCTGTGTGAAACCTTTCCTCTAATAGGAAATGCAATCAATGCAAGAAGCATTTATATGGAGGTATATGGAAAGTTGCCCATACACCAGCGATTGTAGATGGCGGTGAGGCTTAGCTTATGCTAGGTTCTCAGTAGCATCTCCTTTCTATTCTGATCCACCTGAGGACTAGAATGGACCGCTTTAATAGCTTTTACACAGGGAGCCTGGCAGACCCCATTGACTATAATAGGGTCCAATGGATGTCCGTTGCTTTAAAACTGAAATTGGTGGAGGAAAAAGTCCTCTTACCAGAACTTTTTCGTCCACAGATTTCAAGCAGACATTGCGACTGAGTCTCCAAGCAGTTGTGAATGTAGCCCTAGACTGCAACCAAAGGCAAAAGTCAGCTCAATTGATGAACTTGCCGACACATTATTCCAATTATTTTGCATCCATATAATTCTGTCTCATACTGCCACTGGCTTTCGGATATGTCACTAACTGTATGCTATCCATATTGGCAATATATGAATCATCAAAACCAAAATTCAAGGGTATGGTGTGACATAAGTAGGGGGCGTGGTAAACAAGAGTGGGAGCGTTCTAAAATAATTGTTCATTAACCTTATTCAAGATAAAGTGTTCAATTAATTGTGATTTTGATAATCTTAATCACCCAGTCTTATTGAATGTGCTACTATTTTCAGCTACGGGGTTCAGGCACTGGCATACTTGCAAAGTTTTCCTCTCCTGTGACCTCATCACATTAATGTCACAAAGCCTAAGACCAATCTGTAACATGTTTTTGATGTAAAGTATGGCGCTGTCATTCAATGCAACATCCTTCCAGGTCTTCCACTACCCATGAGCAAATGCTGAGTAATATTTTACGACTCCTTCCATATGTGTATTTTTTTGGCCAAAGACTAGAGGAAAAGGAGCAATTATCCAGAGAAGAGGTTTCCCTTCAGCCTCTGCTACATGCAAGAACATGGACATGCTGTTTAAGCAAGACTTTTAAGTAAGCTTTACCAAGTAAGTGACCTGCAAGTCTATTGCCATTCATGCCTATAGATATGAATGTCTTGGAGGTCCCTAGAATGGTATTCCAATCTCAATGAGAAGTCTTTGGACAACTTTTTTTTTTTTGCACACCATACTATGACACTAAAGAAAGCTGTGTCTTGGGTGCCCCCGCTATCAGCAAAACATGGTTCTTCCTCCAGAGGCCCACTAGAATCCATGCAGTGTTGACCACTGATGTCACCCATTGCCACAAGTGATTTCTGTAGTTCCAGCTACATCTAGGTGAAAATTTCCCTTCTAAACAATGTAAGGTAGGTCCAATGTTTCTAATACATACATACTCAAGTTGACATTTTATGTCTCAGACTGTATGACAGCTTTCTTTTTGCACATACCATACAGGGACAGCTGCAAGTCACTGTGTGTGGGCAGGGTAAACAGGACACTCACCGCTGCTCCTAGGGGTCGCATCAGGATTAACGGTAAGTTTCCAGGGTGAATTTTGCAGTGGGTGCTGCCTTGTAAAAAATTGCAGCAGAAAGATTTTGTACTTCCGTTCAATACAATGGGAAGTATCCCCCTAAGATCAAGCAAGCTACTTCGCTCAGCTGCCGATTTTTTCAGATAGGGGAAAAAGCAACATCCTCCTCCCACTTAAATGAATGGGAGTTGGAATTTGAGGTGGATTCTGTCATGTGCACCTGATCTTACTCTGCTTTGCACTGAAATCCTAGTCCAAATCATATAAACCTATATATCACAGACCTCAGCTTCTCTCTCCGCATCATATCCTGCTCTCAAATAGGCCAACATAAACCACATGAGAAGTTAGCTTTAAGTATTGTAATTAGTTCAATGATAATGAACACCCAAAGTACCTATTAACTGGTATCATAAGGACACCTCTGTCTACACCATATAGTCTTTACATCCAGAATGTCAAGATGGCACACAATGTCAGCCGTCCCTACCTCCAGCCACTAGTCTGATTTATCTAAATAGCAATGGTGGCCAAATCACAGAAGTCAGGGGGTTATTTCAAGATATGTTATATACACACAACATTTTGTGTTGATCCATGACAATTCCAACTGTTGGGCCAGAGTCAAGCTGACTAATACGATCTACATGGCACTTGAATTCTACGGTATTTTCGTTCGTGGTCTGCTGACATTGCATATTGCTAGAAGGCGACACCTTGACAACCTACAGATGAGTATACTACTCTACTACCTGTTCACCTGGTTTGAGGCATGTCAAGGTTAGTGGCCCAAGATGATCAACTTGGGGGTTCCCTCCCCCCCTTCTATAATCCACGGAAAAAAAACTTAATTTTTCTTCTAAATTTATCTTGTGCCATTTATCTCAAAATGGTTTCTATCAAGGAAACCTTAAATATTCCTTTTCTCAGAATTCCTAGAGTATACATGACCTGTTAGACACACCATAAGGAGTCTACCAAAGACTGTACCCCATATAACCCATCTCAAGATGGTCAAACACGTAGCAGCAGACATGCAGTCATTAATAGTACTTTTTATTTTTTTATAAAATGAGAAGTACTCTTTAGATGAGAATTTCCATTATAGAATGTGATATCATTAGGATATGCTATGTGAGGGGAAGATGCTGAGGTTCCCTGTACAGCAGGTAGCCGGACACCAAGTTGAATATATTTGTAAATTCCTTTTTCAGCGGAAAACTGTAAACAGCCTGCAGTGCAATGGAAGTATTGTCACCTTCATTCTCTGAACTGCTTGGCGTCACAGAGGTTGGATCCCTATCAATTATAATGATATACCATAACCTTATAACATGGGAACAAGAGTAAAATCTAGTGCATAACTTCTGGTGTTTGTAACAGATTACTAAACTGGAAATGTCCATGACAACTCTTAAATGATAAACCTGCACCGCTTCATCCCTCTCCCCCTGGTGGATGTGTAGTGGTACCAGTTGTCACCCAGACTATTGAATGGTAAACCTGCACCACTCCGTCCCGAGTTCCCTGGTGGATGTGTAGTGATACCAGTTGCTACCCAGACTATTGAATCACAAACCCGCACCACTCCATCCCGAGTTCCCTGGTGGATGTGTAGTGGTACCAGTTGTTACCCAGACTATTGAATCATAAACCCGCACCACTCCGTCCCGCTTTCCCTGGTGGATGTGTGGTGGCACTAGTTGTTACCCAGACTAATGAATGGTAAACCCGCACAACTTCATCCCTCTCCCCCTGGTGGATGTGTAGTGGCATTAGTTGTCACGCAGACTATTGAATGGTAAACCTGCACCACTCCGTCCCGCTTTCCCTGGTGGATGTGTAGTGGCACTAGTTGTTACCCAGACTAATGAATGGTAAACCTGTTTCATATCTCTCTGCCTTCCCCCTGGATGTGTAGTTGTACCAGTTGTCACCTAGACTAATGAATGGTAAACCCGCACCACTTCATCCCTCTCCCCCTGGTGGATGTGTAGTGGCACTAGTTGTCACACAGACTATTGAATGGTAAACCTGTACCACTCCATCCCACTTTCCCTGGTGGATGTGTAGTTGTACTAATTTTCACCCAGACGAATAAGTGATAAACCTGCACCACTTTACCCCTCTCCCACTGGTGGAAGTATAGTCGTAACAGTTGTCACCCATACTAATGAATGGTATACTTGATTCATCCCTCTCCCCAGTGGTTGTTTAGTTGTACCAAGTTGTCACCCAGACTAATGAATGGTAAACTGCACCGCTTCTTCCTTCTCCCTCAGGTGTATGTATTCTTGTACCAACTGTCACCCAGACTAATGAATGGTAAACTTGCTTCCTCCATCTCCCTCAGGTGTATGTATTCTTGTACCAATTGTCACCAGACTAATGAATGGTAAACCCGCCTGGTTCTGCAGTGATTCATCCTCATCTCAGGCACTACTGCAGAAGTAAGCCTTGGAAGGGGAGTGGTAACCCTGGATAGAGGCTTAGTGGAAGCCATGCTGTCTGTCACCCATCTTTTCCAGAAACAGTCAGGGCAACCAATTTGCATATCTGCCAATGCAAGGATAGCAGAAAACACAAGGACTGCTGCTATATACAGGTTTATTCTTTTAGATGTAAATGCTCTTTAAACTCTGCTCACATTTCCATTCAGGACCTCTGTAGCAAATTCTATCATAACTGATGGAGAGGTAGGCACAGCACACTGCACTGTTCTTCCAGTCTAAGTGGCGGACACCAGGACAGAATCCTGAGGCTAATCAATGGGGTCCATAGGGTGATGCTGATGTCCGTCACGAAGGCTCAGGCACTCTCTTTAGGCCCTTCTGATAGAACACAGAGAAAAAGAAGACAAATGTGAAGAGAGTCTTACAGGTATATATAAATATTAACCATTTACGGTCAAAGCACTGCACATCCCCCTAATATATACCCGTTCAGATACATCGCAGACCAGACAATGAAACTTTTTGGATCGCTGCAGCTGATATATTGCTTGGTGTTGCTTAAAGCAGCATCCTACTGTAATTCTCAGAGCTGGATACATATAAAGAAGGGATCACGGAGGCAGGGATTTATTCTGGACTTCCTGTACCATCTAGCTCTCCCACCCTTAAATAGCTGATAAAAGAACAATAGAGACTAGATTCCTGCCCTTTTAAAGGAGCCATGTTTAGAGTACAGTGCTGCACATCATGGGGCTTTTCCAGCAGATCCGAGGCGTATACTATACAGCAATCCATATATTGATCAGCTCTCCTGCTGGGTCAGGCCACAGCCCCATAGGCCCCCTATGCTGCCATGACGTGCCCAGCAAGGGCTATGGCGGCCGCGGTGGGCTCAGGTGTGGGCTGTTCACAGAGCCTCCACCCAACAAAGGAGGACGCGCCCTGTGACGGGAGATGTCGGTGCGGAGCCTGTGCGCCACCAGCTACCGGGCTGACTAGAATGAATGAGCCCGGCCATGGGCGGAGGCTGCGGTACTGCACGTCCTCCATCACTGTGACAAGGCCGAATGGGGGAAACTCCCACTAATGGCTGCGGGGCCCCCATGTCCTGGTGACGGGGACTCCCGATGGCTGCCCGGTAACTGGCGCAGTAATACGTGTGCGCGCAGCCCTGCCAATGAATGAGGCAGCTTCTGGCTCTCCTGCCCTCGCCGGCCAATGATGGCTACGTGACTGCCGGCTACTGTAATGAATGTACTGATCCGATATGAGCCGCACCACTGCGGACGCCCGTCCCCGGTACCGCCTAGTCTGCACCAGAGCCCAGCAACCGAGCCCCATTACCCTAACCCAGTATACCACCATGGACATGTGAAGCCTGCAGCTGACAGAAGCTCATACCCCGCCATCCAGACCTCCGCCTCCCCAGGGTCTCGCCCTACTCGGCGGTCGCCATTTTGCAGCCGTCTCTCTTCCTGCCCGCCACCCTCCCGCCTCTCCGCCGCATACCTCACCCCCTCAGGCCCGGACCCCCCCACTAATCCCGATTAGGGGCGCCTCTGCTACTACAGCGCCGCTTCTTAACACTTGGAGCTCTTCGAGCTACGCCTTTGTCCTATCCTCCCTTCTCCAGCCCATCCGCCATTTTGTCTCGCCTCCATTCTCTCCGCCCGCCGACCTATGGGAAAAGCCGCACATTCCTCTTACCGTCATATCGTTCAGCTTGTTCAGCCAGCTTAGCTTGGTACACTAGATCCTCTCGCTCTTCCATGGCTGTAGCTAGCGGGGATTAGAGGTGATCTACTGGGCGGATGGAAGCCGATTGTATTTCTCTCCGTCTCCCAGCGCTTCTGTCTCTCTCTAGCTGAGCCCGGGAAAGATGGCGGCTCCTTGATCCGGGAACTTCCGCCTGCGCACGCGGACAATCGCTCAGCAGTATAGCAACGGCTCCCTAGCAACAGCAGCAGGCGCGGCAGGAGAGGGCGTGTGCGCAGGCTTCCTGCGTCAGTAAGAACCAGGGCGTGGTCTTAAAATGGCGGCCCTTATAAGGGAGGAGAGGGGGCTCGGCCTTGGGCTTCTTGTTGATTATTACGGGACTCGGAAACAGCTCGGATCTGTTGTGTGAGAGATGTCTTAGGTGCATAGTGGCCGTGCAATAGAGCTGTGTAATAATAGACTGAGACATCAAGGAGATGTGTCAGGAGGGGGCCATGCTGTTTTAGTCTGCTGCTCTCCTTATGGGCAAATTCATAATGTACTGGTTTTGGTCCTTATGTTCTTGTTTACAACAAACTGCACACAAATCATTGATAGCGCTCACTGCAGTTCTTGCAACAGTTTTTTTTTTTCCACACGGACTCAGCTTCAGGCACTAAGTCCGTCTTTGTCCAGACATGTAGACGATTGAAAGCCTCCTGGTCCATTCTTAACACGTCCGCGATATTCATGGACAGCGCTCAATCCTGCTTATTTTAGGGTTGTGTCCTGTCCATGATTCATCGATTTGTTATGACCGTGAAAAACTTTTTTTTTTTTTTTTTGCCATTTTACTTTTGTATTTCTTTGGGTCTACGAGAATGGAATGGCTTTCGTTTGCTGTCCATGATTTTTACAGACTCAGATGCTATGGTCTGCACAAAATGGACCAAGACAGAATTTTTCTTCCATTGGTCCGTTGAAAACGAACAGATGTCTGCAGACATGTATTAACATCAATGGAGGCCCATGCAGTCCCTGATTTACATGGATATCACACATCTGCAAAATGTGGATGTGAGAATAAACCCTTACTGTACATAACTGTTGCAGATACAACTCCGTTGATTTTTATCATACATAAATACATACATGTTCAAAAGGGCGTTTCTCGCATTCACCCTACCACTCCATTCACATGAAGGATCCCGGTATTCATGATCATTGGGTTTTCTAACTCAAAAGTGTTCAGACCCTTTTCCTGGTTCCTGTGGCTAGGAAACAACTTGTTACTAGGATTGTACTCTTTTAGGCCGAGACCATGTGTCTACTCTGGGATGTCAACTGCAGATATCGCACATCATAGTGAAGACACTTTGTGCTGTGAGGGTTTTTTTTCAGCATATTGTGGATGGGAACACTGGTTCTATATATCACAGTGACTAAGGCTAGGTTCACATCTGCACCTGTATTCCATTCAGGGTTTCCGGCTGCGAACCTGCTTGAAAAATGCTAGCAGGACTTGTCTCTCCGCATAGATCAGGCGGAAACCTGGCAGACCCCATTATAGTCTATGGGGTCCGTGGGTAACCACTTTTTAAGCGGGTTAGGTTTCCGTTCTTCAGGCCCCCAAGTCGACCCGAAGAACGTAGACCCAGGCACAGTTGTGAACCTAGCGTAACCTGCTCCAACTACGCTTAAGGCCCTTTTACACAAGTAATAATCAGCCAAATAAGACTCCTTAGGCCTTAGTCACACATCAGTATTTTTTTTATCAATTTTATTTAGCCAAAACCAGTAGTGGAGACTATACAGTGGTAAGGTACAGTGCCTTGCAAAAGTATTAATACCACTTGAACTTTTTCACATTTTGTCACCTTACAACCACAAACATAAATGTATTTTATTGAGATTTAAAGTAATAGACCAGCACAAAGTAGCAGATAATTATGAAGTGGAACAAAAATGATACATGGTTTTCAAAATTTTAATCAAGTAAAAATCTGAAAAGTGTGACTTGCAAAAGTATCCAGCCCCCCTATATCAAGACTTTGTAGAGCCACCTCTTGCTGCAATTACATCTGCAAGTCTTTTGTGGTATGTCTCTACCAGCTTTGCGCATCTAGAGATTGAGATTTTTGCCTGTTCTTCTTTGCAAAATAGCTCAAGCTCAGCCAGATTGGATGGAGAGCGTCTGTGAACAGCAATTTTCATGTCTTGCCACAGATGCTCAATGATTGAGGTCTGAACTTTGAATGGGTCATTCTAACACATGAATACTCTTTGATGTAAACCATTATACTATAGCTCTGGCTATATGTTTAGGGTCATTGTCTTGCTGGAAGGTGAATCTCATTCCCAGTCTCAAGTCTTTTACAGCCTCCAACAGGTTTTCTTCCAGGATTGCCCTGTATTTAGCTCCATCCATCTTCTCATAAGCTCTGACCAACTGCCCTGTCCCTGCTGAAGAAAAGCCTCCCCACAGCATGATGCTGCCACCACCATGTTTCACATATAGCACTTTGTATTTAGGCCAATAAGTTCAACTTTGGTCTCATTTGACCTGAACACCTTCTTCCATGTTTGCTGTGTCTCTTATATGGCTTGTGGAAAACTGCAAATGGCACTTCTTATCTTTCTTTCAACAATGGTTTTCTTCTTGCCACTCTTCCATAAAGGCCAGATTTGTGGAGTGCACGACTTATAGTTGTCCTGTGGACAGACTCTCCCACCTCAGCTGTGGATTTCTGCAGCTCCTCCAGAGTGACCATGGGCCTCTTGGCTTCTTCTCTGAACAGTGCTCTCCTTGCGCGATCTGTTAGTTTAGGTGGACGGCCATGTCTTGGTAGGTTTGCAGTTGTAGAATACTACCATTTTTGGATGATGGATTAAACAGTGCTCTTTGGGATGCTCAAAGCCTGGGATATGTTTTTGTAACCTAACCCTGCTTTAAACTTCTCCACAACTTTATCTCTGACCTGTCTGGCGAGTTTCTTGGTCTTCATGATGCTGTTTGGTCACTAGTGTTCTCTAACAAACCACTGAGGCCTCCACAGAACAGGTGTATTTATACTGAGACAAAATTATACACAGCTGGACTCTATTAACTATTTAAGTGACTTCTGAAGGCAAATGATTGCACTGGATTTTATTTAGGGGTATCAGAGGACAGGGGGCTGAATACTTTAGCACGTCACACTTTTCAGATTTTTACTTGAATAAAATTTTGAAAAACCATGTATCATTTTCGTTCCACTTCACAATTATCAGCTACTTTTTGTTGGTTTATCACTTAAAATCTCAATAAAATACATTTAAGTTTGTGGTTGTAAGGTAACAAAATGTGAAAAAGTTCAAGGGGTATGAATACTTTTGCAAGGCACTGTATAATGGAAAGATTACACATTTTGCGTTTTTCACCCACCTCTGGTTTGGGCTTATAAAACAATGACAGGCAAAAAAGGCCTAAGGCTGAGCCCAGAGGCGTAACTTGAAGCTCCTGGGCCCCAAGAAAACTAAACAGAGGCAATAATAACAAAAACAGTGAGATAATACACCTAATTAAAGCAATAAAGAAATAACCTCACCTTGTCATATATATATATACAGTACAGACCAAAAGTTTGGACACACCTTCTCATTCCAAGAGTTTTCTGTATTTTCATGACTATAAAAATTGTAGATTCACACTGAAGGCATCAAAACTATGAATTAACATGTGGAATTATATACTTAACAAAAAAGTGTGAAACAACTGAAAATATGTCTTACATTCTAGGTTCTTCAAAGTAGCCTCCTTTTGCTTTGATTACTGCTTTGCACACTCTTGGCATTCTCTTGATGAGCTTCAAGAGGTAGTCACCTGAAATGGTTTTCATTTCACAGGTGTGCCCTGTCAGGTTTAATAAGTGGGATTTCTTGCCTTATAAATGGGGTTGGGACCATCAGTTGTGTTGTTCAGAAGTCAGGTGGATACACAGCTGATAGTCCTACTGAATGGAGTGTTAGAATTTGTATTATGGCAAGAAAAAAGCAGCTAAGTAAAGAAAAACGAGTGGCCATCGTTACTTTAAGAAATGAAGGTCAGTCAGTCCTGAAAAATTGGGAAAACTTTGAAAGTGTCCCCAAGTGCAGTGGCCAAAACCATCAAGCGCTACAAAGAAACTGGCTCACATGAGGAACGCCTCAGGAAAGGAAGACCAAGAGTCACCTCTGCTGCGGAGGATAAGTTCATCCGAGTCACCAGTCTCAGAAATTGCAGGTTAACAGCAGCTCAGATTAGAGACCAGGTCAATGCCACACAGAGTTCTAGCAGCAGACACAACTCTACAACAACTGTTAAGAGGAGTCTGTGTGCAGCAGGCCTTCATGGTAAAATAGCTGCTAGGAAACCACTGCTAAGGACAGGCAACAAGCAGAAGAGACTTGTTTGGGCTAAAGAACACAAGGAATGGACATTAGACCTGTGGAAATCTGTGCTTTGGTCTGATGAGTCCAAATTTGAGATCTTTGGTTCCAATCACCGTGTCTTTGTGCGACACAGAAAAGGTGAATGAATGGACTCTACATGCCTGGTTCCCACCGTGAAGCATGGAGGAGGAGGTGTGATGGTGTGGGGGTGCTTTGCTGGTGACACTGTTGGGGATTTATTCAAAATTGAAGGAATACTGAACCAGCATGGTTACCACAGCACCTTGCAGCGGCATGCTATTCCATCCGGTTTGCGTTTAGTTGGACCATCATTTATTTTTCAACAGGACAATGACCCCAAACACACCTCCAGACTGTGTAAGGGCTATTTGACCAAGAAGGAGAGTGGTGGGGTGCTACGCCAGATGACCTGGCCTCCACAGTCACCAGACCTGAACCCAATCGAGATGATTTGGGGTGAGCTGGACCGCAGAGTGAAGGCAAAAGGGCCAACAAGTGCTAAGCATCTCTGGGAACTCCTTCAAGACTGTTGGAAGACCATTTCAGGTGACTACCTTTTGAAGCTCATCAAGAGAATGCCAAGAATGTGCAAAGCAGTAATCAAAGCAAAAGGTGGCTACTTTGAAGAACCTAGAATATAAGACATATTTTCAGTTGTTTCACACTTTTTTGTTAAGTATATAATTCCACATGTGTTAATTCATAGTTTTGATGCCTTCAGTGTGAATCTACAATTTTTATAGTCATGAAAATACAGAAAACTCTTGGAATGAGAAGGTGTGTCCAAACTTTTGGTCTGTAGTGTATATATATATTTATAAGAGTTTCATATTTATGATATTAGGCTTTATATGCATTTTTGTATACTGTTATTTACATATTTACATACTTACATGTTTGATCACTGGTATCAATATTAGACCTTACAAGTCTTTCCCCATTTTGTATTTGTATATGTATTGGTTGTTAATTATGTGTCCTAATTGATGTTTTTATTGGATACTAATAAATATTTATATGTTTTATATTGGTGAGGTTATTCCTGGGCCCCAAGGCAAAATCTGCAACGGGGCCCTACCTACTTTTTGCCCTGTAGAATAGTGGTATTTTTCTCAATTATTTCACTGGTGGACACAACACCATGGGTATAGACCTGGCCACTAAGAGGCTGACACTAGAAGAATCAAAGATTTAAGCTCCGCCTCTAGGCTATACCTTCTCCACAGACATTGTGCTAGTCAGTTTTAACCTAGTGTCCGTAGGAGGCAGACACCACCTGAATCAGGTCTTTCTGTCTTACATTGTTTTTCTTTTTTTTTTTCTTTCAGGTGCAGGGGGGTCTTCAGCGTGTATGCCACACTAGTCGTACCCCATGTGGATGCAGTGCTCTTCAAAAGGGCACCTCGCTGGTCACTCAGTCCCCACTCACCGCATCAGCGGCCGGAATGCCAGTGACTCACTCGCTATGGATGCTGGTGGCTATTATTACCGCTATCCCTAGCAGCAATCATTAGGGGGCTCCCGGTTACCTTTGGGGACTCGTGCTCCAGGTCCCTGACACCTCCTTTAAGGTGTCTGTCAGCCTTATGGAGCTCTCGGCTGGGGGTGCACAGTGGCTGGCCACAATTTTTATTTTAGACTAGGCCGCTGAGGGATACAGCACCTGGGCTATCTTCTCTGTGCAGCCTCTCTGTAGCAGTTGGCGATTGTACCTTCTGCCTGTGGTCTGGAAGGTTAAATTCCCCCCCGGGTTACCCCTATTTTTCTTGGGCCTCCACCATGTCCTCCCGTGAAGAGCCAACCCGCCCCTTGGCTCCACGTTTTATACTTGCACCTGCTGTAACAAAAAGTTACCATGCGGCCAGCTGAGCCCATCTTCTTTCTCTGCTTTCCGCCTAAGCCAGTTCAGGACCCTCCTGGCCCCTCTCTGGAAGATACCCCCCCTTCCGGATTGGGCAACCTCCCTTACTCGGGCCATAGGCAACCTTGTCAAACTTAACCAGTCTGTGGTGGAAACTTTGGAACGGCTGCCTTTCCAGATCGCTGCTCAATCGGCAGCTTCTAGGCCCCTCCCTGGGCACTTTTATCGTTCCCATTCCAACTCTCGGAGCCGTCCTCACAAAAGGACCAGAAAATCATCCTATAGGTCACGGATCTTCTTCCTTCCTCTGGGCACTCCCTGGATAGGGCCACACCTCACGGCTCCACTCCGACAGGCAGAACCCTGTCTCCCCCCGCATGGTCTGTTTCTCCTAGGGATGCCTCAGACTCTGACTCAGAACATCAGCCAGGCACATCTATATCCGCTACTACGTGGGAGCTCATCCGTGTGGTCAGAGATACCCTACAGATCTCAGAGGACCCGGATCCTGCTTCTCAAGAGGACATCTCCTTCCGCTACAGTAGCCACCTTCCTCTGGTCTTCCCCAACCATGGGGAGTTTGACCATATCTTGAAGGATCAGTGGCTTCACCCAAACTGTCCCCTGTCTTCACTAGGAATTCGACTGTTCTTTTTCCCTTCCAAGACCAGCGTGTCTCCAAGTGGTCGGAGCCTCCCGCAGTGGACCTCACGATAGCTAGGCTCTCCAAGGCTACTGTTCTATCTTTAGCGGATTCCGCCTCTCTCAGCGATCCCTCAGACAAGAGGGTTGACTCTCTCGCCAAGGTGGCCTTCGTAGCAGCTGGCTTCTCCCTGCGGCCTTCCTTTCCTGCTTCTTGGGTCAGCAAGACTTGCATTTCCTGGGCCAAACAGCTCCAGACGGGTCTCTCCAATGAATCTCCCCTCCAGGACAATCACCTGCTCATCTCTCAAATCCTGAATGATTCCAAGTACTTATACAATGCTTCCCTGGAAGCAGCTCGCCAATCTGCCAAGGTGGCTGCCAAAATAGTGGCAATCCGCCGTACTGTTTGGATCCATTCGTGGAACGCTGATTCATCTTGGAGGCGGTCATGGCCCTTCCCTTCTTTCGGAACAAACAGGGTCGGCTTTTTGGAAAGGGCCTAAAGAAGCTCATCTCTGAAGCCCTTGGGGGAAAAAGCTTTTTCCTCCCCCAGAAGCGCCAGCCACCATCCTCCAGCCACTCCCAGTATTTTTGCTCCTTTCATGGCTCCACCTCTCACTCTGGAGAACAGTCTCCCCGGGACTCCCTGTGAAGGATCTCGCCTTGCCAAGCTGCTTGGCACACCTACGACCAATCTTCTTTACCTCCCATCACACCGCGAGCAGACCGGGTCATAGGATAATACGAAACAAGCTTTTTAAATTTTATATATTTATTAACCCAAGTGGGTCAGTACTAAGCATTAACATATACAGAAATATATATCAATTACCAAGCAAAATGCGGATTAAAGTAAAATTACGGTACAGAAAATAAAAGATAGAAAAATACCGTCACACGTTTGTAGTCAGTTTCTCTGAGCCCATGTGGTAGGCAGGGTCCTTCCTTAAGCAAGTTACAAAAGCATGTCTCTCCTACATGCTAGCCAGACTCAGAAGACCAAGAACCTCACCTCTCCTTGTAGTATAAACTGAGTGTCCAGCCACACCTTCCTCCAGGCAGCCCCCCTTCTCCCCACTCACTGGAGGACCTAAGGAAAGGGTGATGTTTGCCTAGCTAGAGAAAGATGTGTGTCTGGGGTTGAGCTGGGGGGGGTCACTCGCCCTCCCTCCCATATAGCATCTGCTGTCCAGGGGGTAATAAAAACTGGCTGGCTAGAGAGACCATCCCCCATGGTATGCACATAACACCACTGAAGAGAAGTGACCACCAATGAAAACACAACTTAAACACGGCATTCCTAAAAGTAGGTAAGACTACTAGGAATCAGGAATGATACATTTCAAAGAAAGATATGTAACTGAAGGTCTGTTCATCACCCTCCCAATCCAAGAAGCCCTCTTTCAAGCCCAGACCTGCCTGGCAGTCCCACACCAAGTCCTCCAAGGCTTTCCTCTTCCAAGCCCTCCTTTGCATGAAGATCTTCCCCTACTCGAGGCTCGTCATGTGGGGGGACACTGCTCTGCTTTAGGGAGGTCTGGCTTGCCAGCATCGACGAAGCCTGGGTCCGAGAGGTGGTGTCGACTGGCTACTCCATGGAGTTCTCCTCCCTTACAAACAGAAGATTTTTTTCCGTCCACTTTGCCTTCTTTCACCGCTCAAGTGGCCACCTTTCTTCAGGCTGTCTCCACTCTTTAGCAGCAGGAAGTCATCGTCCCGTCCCCTCTTCAGAGCGTTTCCGGGATTTTTATTCCAACCTGTTCCCAAAAAGGACGTCTTTCTTCACCTCAGCTTGGACCTGAAAGGGCTCAACAGGTTTGTCCATGTCCGCAGGTTCCGCATGGAGTCCTTGCGGCTAATGGTGGCATCCCTGGAGCCCGGCAAATTCCTGTCGTCCATCAGCTTCCGGAGCACTTACCTTCACTTTCCCATTGTGCTGTGCCAATTTTCTTTGTTTCACAGTGGGTTTGCGTCATTTCCAGTTTGTCAGTCTCTCCTTCGGGCTGGCCTCTGCCCCTCGAGTATTTGCCAAGGTGATGGCATCTCTTATGGCCATCCTCCATTCCAGAGGAGTTGCTGTGGTTCCATACTTAGATGACCTCCTGGTGAAAGCTCCCAACAAGAGGGACAACCTGACTAGCTTGCAGATCACACCTTGGACCTTTTTCGCTGGTTGGGCTGGCTCATCAACAGGAAAAGTCCTGTCTTGTGCCTTTTCAGCGCATGGAATTCCTGGGCATGATCTGCAACACACACCAGGGTATGTTTCTCCTCCCAGAGTCCAAGATCCTGACCCTTCGGTCCAGTGTGTTCCACCTTCAGAGGAACTTTCCATGCTTTCTTCGGTTCTGCATGCGGGTCCTGGGCATGATGGTCTCAACCTTCGAGGCGATCCCTTTTGCTCAGTTCCACTCGCATACTCTTCAGTTGCCAATTCTAGCACGCTTGGACAAATCTCCATCCAGCCTCGACCACTTGATTCTCCTCCCTCTCTGGGTTCGTCAAGAGCTTTTTTGGTGGCTCTCCTTCCCAGGAATCTCAGGGAAAGTCCTTTCTTCCCTTTCGTTGGTAGGTGATCTCCACCGACGCCAGTCTTT
This sequence comes from Leptodactylus fallax, assembly GCA_947044405.1. Lineage (NCBI taxonomy): Eukaryota > Metazoa > Chordata > Amphibia > Anura > Leptodactylidae > Leptodactylus > Leptodactylus fallax. Next base: position 352,626 of record CAMRHE010000203.1, read on the forward strand.
CCGGTTCCTTGACCGTTTAGGGCCTGTGGTCCACTGTCAAGATCCTCCCTCCAGATGAACTTGCTGGAACTGAGGGCCATCTTCTTGGCCCTGTCTCATCAGACCTTTCTCCTCCAAAGGCGTTCGGTCCAGACCGACAACTGCGGTCCCCTATTTGAACCATCAGGGGGGACCAGGAGCTGTGTTTCCTTGCAAGAAGCCTCCTGCTCTCTTCTTTGGGCAGAGTGTCACATTCCAGCTCTTTTGGTGGTCCACCTTCCAGGCGTGGACAGTTGGGCGGCAAACTACCTAAGCTGAGAAATGCTCGGCCCGGCAAGTGGTCGCTTCATCAGAAGATCTTTCTCCAGCTGTGCTCCCAGTGGGGCAAGCCCAACGTGACCTCTTCGCCTTACGCCTGAACCACAAAGTCTCCCGCTATATGGTCGGGTCCCAGGACCCTCAAACCATCGCCGCCGAAGCTCTCATGATTCCCTGGTCACACTTCCGCCTTCTGTACCTGTTCCCTCCTCTTTCTCTTCTCTCTTGGGTTCTCAAGAAACTTAAGACCGAGGAGGTTCCAATTATCCTGGTGGTTCTGGATTGGCCCGGCAAGGCCTGGTGCGCGGACCTCATGATCCTGCTGGCGGACGTTACTTGGCCCCTTCCTCTGCAAGTCAACCTTCTGTCTCAAGTACCGCTGTTCCACCCCACCTTAACTCAGCTGCATTTAACAACGTGGCTTTTTTTTTTTACTTTTAAATGTTGGAGGGGGCTGATTTAAATATTTCCTTTTTTTTTTTTTTTTTACACCTTTTCTATATACTTTATTTATATCCACCCTAAGGAGCTTGAATGTGATATTTTGTACCCTAAATTTGAATATTATAGTATTACAGTCTATGTTAAAATTGCTAAATTCCTAATAAATCCTGCCAATGAGTTGCTTCCAACCATGGACACTGCCAGCAGATTTTGTGTAAAACAGCAAACAACTACTGGACAATGCAAAAGTGCCAAGTGTAAAGACTGACATTCGCTGCACATGTATGTTGGATGTCTGGAAGGGGTTCATGGAAATTTCCTGTTGACATGATTGTAAATAATATTTGTATAAACATCACATTGTGATATCACAACCTGACAATTATACAGCGATAAGTGGCACTATGTAAGCACTACTTATCTCTTTCTGCAAAATATGTTAAAAAGTAAAGGGTTGCTTTTTTTTTTTTTTTTTAGCACGGAAGTTCTTTACCAGCAGCAGCAGGTGCAGTAGGTGTTAAAAACCATCTTTTAAAAGGGTATCAATTGATGTTAAAAAGTTCCTTCCTTTTCTTTCTCTTTCCAGATTTTTTAGATAGAGAGCTGTGAAATATGTTGGTGCTATAAAAATAATGAGAATTATTATCATTAGAACTGCTGTTTTTGACACTTGTCAGGAGAGAGGAGATGTAAGGGTTGCTTCCACAAGTGTCACACAGGCTGGCTGCATTCACAGCACTATAAATAGAGCATGGATAACTTATCCCAACTTCAACGTACCGTGACTCTTCTTTTAAATTGCCATGCACAGTGGGAATGGGAACCTTGCCAATGAAAAAAGCTCTAGTATGATAAGTATTTATCTGACACTGCTCTGTATGACCTCAACCTAAGCACTGTTGCTATGGTTGTTAACTAGGAATGTTGCATGTATTGTTTACAGTGTCTGTTAACAGGGACTCGTGTCCAGGTATACTTCATGTGTAATAATAAACTTTTCATTACTCTAAATATAGGTCCACATGTGTGGGTATCAAGTTATAGTGCAGTGGGAACTGAGCAGGTTGATGAGTTTTGAGGGTAAAGATTACAGTATTTTGTAAAGAAAAGGAGGTAAAAGATTATAGTAACTTGTATTGCCTTGATACGCATTGGAGTGGAGGTTCCATCAAGTGTATCTATTGTATTTGACACAAGAATAGTGCAGCATGCAACACCATTTTTTTCTGTCACCCTTCATCCACAGTTTCAAGCATGCCCTAAAAACACAATTTTTAGGCAGGACTATCACAAATCCCTAATGTAACTCTTCTACTTTTATAGCCTTCTGCACTTCCGTAGAACAAGATTCCTTAATGCAACACTAACACCTACAATACATGCACTCAAAGGTTCTTTATATCTATAAATACAAAGATACGGGTTCACCACTGGCTCATGCAAGTTTATGTGTCATACTGTATTTTTTTGACATTAAGGATTTTATTGAAATTTTTACATTTAAACAGAAAAACATTTCAAACAACATTTTGGGGCTGGAAGCACATGGGTGGGGAAGGAGGAGCTCTGTCGCAGCAGGGCCGAACAAAGAATTGACTTTTCATGTTGACAGAGATAAAGCAATTTAAACAATAAAATAATCAGGGAAGTACCTGGATGGGGGGGGGGAGGGAGGCAAGGGGATAGGAGATGAGGAGAGGTTAATAGGATATGGGGAACAACATAGGCTCTGTCGCAGCAGGGCCAAACACAGAATGCAGTAAAATGCAGGGTAAAGTCAAAACACATTTACATTATTATGACAAAAGATTAGAAGAAGTCGGGGGGGGGGTCCCTGTTGGGGGGGATATAGAGGGGAAGGCAGATTGGAATTCCTTGGATTGGTAGAAAAGATTCCAAAGGAGCCATGTTTGGTGATGGGTCCTGTCATCCTGTCGCAGCTCCACCATCATATTTTCCATACTATGGATGAGCAAAATCTCTTTGAGCCAGGACACTAGAGAGGGGGGCATCTGAGATTTCCATAGTCTAGGAATCACAGACCTTGCGGCCACCAGCATGAAGCCTATCAATTTGTGGATGTTTTTCATATTTACTCAGGAAGATGGAGAGAAGGAGGGGAGCCGGGTCATCGCCTAATGAAATGCCCGTAACCCTCTTAATTATACGCCGAACTTCTGACCAGTAGGGGCGTAAGAGTGTACATTTCCACCAGACGTGCTTCATCGTACCCCGGCCAGAGTTACATCTCCAACATCGATCTGAGGTAGAGGGATACATCTCATGGAGAACAGATGGGACTCTGTACCATCGGGAGAGTATCTTACTGTATAGTTAGTCTCCTGTGCCTTGCAGGAAATAGAGAATTTGTGGCACGCCTGGAATGCCGATGACCACACATCTGGCGCGAACAAGACCCCCAACTCCCTCTCCCACCCACCCGCGTAAGCAGGTAGGGAGTCAGTAGCAGTCTCCCCGCAGCATGCCATAGATAAGCGAGATTGTGTGAGCTGGGGTATGGGGAGAGAGGCATATGCGTTCAAAGGGCAGTAACTTTCTGTGCAAATTGTGCTTTATCTTAAGAGTGGTGTATAGGTGAGTTAGCTGGGCGTATTGCCAATGGGATATGGCCGAGTCAGGGTCTGACCCAGGGTGGGTCAGCTCTTGGCGGGGGAGGAGAGATGTCGTGCCTGTAACCTGGTGGAATCGGAGGATCTGTTGGCCCCTAGCATGGGATAAAAAGGAGGAGTGGAGCGCCGCAGGAAAATCCGGGTTGCCCGAGATAGGTGTCATAGGTCCATCGTTTAGAAATAGTCTACGCATAGCACCATAGCGCCGGCACGATCCAAGGACCTGATGCGCGACGTATGGAAGTGTATGGGTGGAGCTATCTGTCCAGTAACGCTTCTCGGTGGCTTGGATGCCCATATGAATTTAGTAAATGTTTTCTGGGTAGTTGTAAAGAAGTGTTTGGTTAACATTATAGGGACAGTCTGAAATAGATAGAGTAGTCTGGGGAGGACATTCATTTTTAGCAAATTAATGCGTCCCAGCCAAAAGAGGCCTTTGGTGTCCCATCGTTTCATATCTGTCTGCAAGGTACGCAGGATCGGAAGGATATTAAGCGTATAGGAATCGGTTAGATTGCTAGGGAGCTGAACCCCCAAGTATTTAATTGCTTTCTGGGACCATGTAAAGGAAAAGGAGGAGCGGAGACCCCGAAGCTGTGACTCTGGCAGGGAGACATTAAGGGCGGTACATTTGGACAGGTTGAGTTTGTAGTTACTATAGTAGCTGTAGGAGTTGATTTCTCTGAGGAGAGATGGGATAGTTGTGAGCGGCTGAGTGATGAAGAGTAGGACATCATCTGCGAATGCTGAGATCTTAAGATGAAAATTTCGGATTCTGAGGCCCTGGATGTCTGGATTATCCCTAATTGCTATGAGTAGATGTTCCATCACCAAGGCAAAGAGCATAGGTGAAAGAGGACAACCTTGGCGGGTGCCATTGCATATAGTAAGAGGTGAAGAGAGTGTGCCATTAACTCGTACCTGTGCCCTCGGGGAGTTATAAAGGGAGCGTATGCAGGTAAACATCCTGGGTCCCAATCCTATCTGCGAGAGAGTGGCTTCTAAGAAGCCCCAATCAACCCTGTCAAAGGCCTTCTCTGCATCCAAAGAGAGGAGCATCATAGGGATTCGTGAACTCTTTGCATGATGGATCACCGAGAAGGCCTTCAACGTGTTGTCCCATGCCTCTCTATGTGGGATAAAGCCAACTTGATCGTAATGAACTAGCTTTTCCATGTACTGACTCAGTCTATTAGCTATCAGTTTGGCGTAGAATTTGGCGTCAGTATTGATCAAAGATATCGGTCTATAACTAGGGCAGAGCAGGTGGTCCTTACCCTCCTTGGGTATAACCGTAATATGTGCATGTAAAAAGGAAGGGGGGGGGAATTGAGTGTCAGGCGAGATAGAGTTAAAGGATTTCAATAGAAGGGGTGCAAGATCAGGCTGTAAAATCTTGTAGAACCGAGCTGTGAACCCGTCCGGTCCCGGGCTTTTACCCGCGGGCAAGTTCGAGATCCCCAGCTCAAGTGCCTGGGCGGAAAAAGGTGATTCCAATAGGTCAGACTCTTCGGGTTTAAGAGAGGGGAGAGCTGTCTGTGCAATATATTGAGGAAGTGTAAGGGGGGGATCAGGCTCCCGGTTGGTGGTGTGCGGCTGAGGAAGGTTATAAAGGGATTCATAATATCCTTGGAACGCTTCAGCAATGTCTGTAGTTAAGTGGGTTGTGGTTCCCGATGGGTTCTTAATAGCCGTTACATACGAAGTGGCTTGACACTCTCTTACAGCGCGTGCCAGTAGACGACCCGCCTTGTTACCCCACTCATAGAACGATCGTTTGCCTAATTGGCGAAGTCGCTGTTGCCTGTGCTCTAACAAGGACCTGATCTCCTGACGCGTAGCTGTCAGCGCAACCAGGGTAGACTGTTGTAGGGATAATTTATGTTGTGCCTCAAGGACAGCTAAGTCTCGAAGGAGCGACTGGAACTTAAGCCCCGATTCCTTCTTAATTCTAGCCCCATGTTTCATCAGCACTCCACGAAGCACACATTTTAAGGCTTCCCATTGAATCGGTGGAGAGGTGGAGTCATGGGCATAGTCTGTCACAAAGTTGGAAACAGTAAGTTTGAGATCGGCCATACATGCAGCATCAAGCAAGAGCGACTCATTCAGTCTCCAAGAGTGTGGGCGAGGTCCGGGAGGCGACATACGAATAGTGCATGTGATTGGAGAGTGGTCAGAGAGGAATGCTGTACCAATCCCGGCTGCGGTCACTTGAGGCAAAATAGCGTGGGATGTAAGAATATAGTCAATCCTACTATATGTGTTATGAGCATGGGAGTAGTAGGAGAAGTCTTTATCGGTCGGATGAAGGATCCGCCAGGCATCGCACAACAACATGGAGTGTAAAAGCTTCCTGAGCTTGTTTAAAGCACTGTAGGGGATATGGGACCTACCTTCAGAGGTGTCTATTAAAGGGTTCAAAGGGAGATTGAAGTCTCCACATAATATGAGATGGCCCTTGGCAAAAGATTGGAGGGCATTCAGGGCTGCGACAAGGAAAGGGCTACTGTGTACACTGATCCATATACTGTATTTCACATATGAGATAAATGTATCTAGCGTCCTGGTCTGTCATGGAGTCTATAATCTTTACAGGGAGATTTTTGTGGAAAAAGATGGCAACTGCCTTAGTTTTACCCTGTGTGTTACTACTATGAGACCATAACGGATAGTAGCGGTTTTTAATAGTGGGCACATGGTCAGCAAGAAAATATGTTTCTTGTAGGCAGAGAATCTGGACCCTATGCTTGTGGGCATCATAAAGAACTTGAGAGCGCTTCTCAGGTACATTTAATCCCTTAACATTGAATGAGGATATTATAATGTCCGCCATAGGCAGTGGAAGGGGAGGGGAGGGATAGTGAGGGCGAAAAAGAAGGGGACGAGATCAGTAGCGGTTAGAGTTGGGTCAGTGGTACCCAGAGTTGGAGGACAGGGACCTCGGGGAGCAGGAGGGAGGAGAGAAGTTAAGGTTGAAGAGGGCGGACAGAACACCCTCAGTGGGATTATGGGGTAGGAGCATGCGTCTCCGTTTGGTTCCGCACTGTAGAAACCTTAGCTATGTGGGAACGAAGAAGGCCGAGCCCAAGGCAGCAAGACAAGAAGAAGAGGTAAAGAGGTCAAGAACTGACAGATAACCAGAGACTATGTGGCCCCCTATGTTAAATTATACATGAAGAGGCAACACAGTGAATAGGTCTCTAATGAAGGAGTGCAAATTCAACAAAAATAGGCAATAGAACATTTAAAAATTCGACAATGGTATAACCCTGAACTATAAAGTCCAGTGAGAACGGTTCACCTGGGAAGAGTTAAATCAAGCCGGATGGTCACGTTCTGTTGCCAGGCGATGTCTACTCCTTGGTCTTTGGGGCCCTGGAGGAGTCGTTGCTCGGTCTCTAGTAACGGTTCAGTTCATCGTAGGAGGAGCTGGGTGATCTGAGTCACTGAGCATCTGTTCCCAGATCGGGAGGCGGATCATTGGAAGATCAAGCGCGCGGAGAAAATCCTGGAGGTCCTCCGGGGATGTCAAGACGATCAGCTTATCCTGCCTGCGGACCTGGAGAGCGAAAGGAAACCCCCACCGATAAGGAATCCCTCGTTCTTGGAGTACAGCAAGTAGCGGTTTCAGTGCTGCCCTTTGACGTAGAGTGTGTCTGGAGAGATCCGGAAAGATGGATAGAGGGGCACCCCTAAAGTCGATGCTCTTGAGATTCCTAGCTTTGGACATTATATCCTCCTTTACGGTGAAGTAGTGGATCCTACATATGACATACCTCGGTCTCGCTGGGTCTGAGCTGCGAGGTCGGAGGGCCCGATGTGCTCTGTCCATTTCTATATGCGTCTCAGGGGGGCTCCCCAAGATGGTATTGAATATGCTTGTGAGAGCCGGTACTAGGTCGGCGGTCTGGGTGGTTTCTGGGAGGCCGCGGATCCTTATATTATTGCGGCGATTATGGTTCTCTATGTCATCTATATGGGAAGTGAGCCTGCGATAGTGAGTGGTATGGGCAGATGACATCTGGTGAAGCGACTGAAGGGAAGACGTCACTGACGCTTGAAACTGCTCCAAATTGTCAACTCGGATTTGTAGGTCTGTTATATCTGTTTTAACTATTTGCAGGTCATGACGCCACGCACGTTTCAGATCTGTGGCTAGATTATCCATGTCCCTTCTGCTTAAAGCGAGTAACACCTGCAGTTCTGGATGTCCCTGCAGCGTAATGGCCGCTTCCTCCGGAGGGGGGAGGTGAGATACTACAGACTCTGCCGAAACGTGAGTAGAGATAGATGCCTGACGGCTACTCACTTTTTTTCTTGCAGGTGGAAGGTGGATCGTCCTCTTCTCCTGAGGACAGATCAGACAGTGTGGTGGTCGGGGTCTGTGGTTCTGGTCTGTGGCGATGAGGCCTGTTAGAGGGTGAAGGTGAGGCTGCTCCCCATGCTGCCCCTCTAATTACCGCGTTGTTTGGTTGGGTGGGGGAGATCAGCGGTGCCCGCACCGCCGCTGCTCTCGGGCCTGGAGCTGCCTTGGAAGCGCTGAGCCCTGGGTCACTGTCAGCGCTGGTAGGAGGATGTGAGGAGGACGTCTCCCTTATCGGTGAGGCTGCTCCCTCCGCCAGCGGAGGGGAGGGGAGCCATCGGGCTGTCTGTAGTGGCTGTGCAGCGCTGCTCTCTGGCCCGTCGGATCGCGCGCGCTGCTGGGAAGATGGCGTTGGCGCTCCCCTACAGGCCTCGGCATCGGAGGATCCCTCTTGCCCCTGCAGCGGGAGAAAATAGTTGGAGATGCCCCCCTCCTGTGAGTGGGCGGTAAGGGGCTCCCCTGGGGTCTTTTTGCCTCTTGTTTTGCCCATTTTGGGGTGCTTATGAACCTATTTCAGCGGGGCACCGGTCGGAGCTCTCAGTGTCTGCTGCCGTTCGCGCCCATGCCAAGCCACGCCCCTCGTCATACTGTATTTTATTTATTTAATTTTAAAATAAAATATGGCTGCACCATTAAATAAAACATATACAGTGGGAATAAAAAGTATTTAGTCAGCCACCAATGGTGCAAGTTCTCCCACTTAAAAAGATGAGAGGCCTCTAATTGTCATCATAGGTAGACCTCAACTATGAGAGACAAAATGAGAAAACAAATCCAGAAAATCACATTGTCTGATTTTTAAAGAATTTATTTGCAAAATCTCATGATACACGGCCCCATTCATTCTTTCATGTACACGGATCAGTCGCCCTGGTCCCTTTGCAGAAAAACAGCCCCAAAGCATGATGTTGCCACCCCCATGCTTCACAGTAGGTATGTTATTATGCAAATGGAATTTTTGAAGCAATGGCAACATCCTCATTGCTCATTTGTATATTGACAAAAATAACAATATATTGGCAACAGAGGCTCAGATTCACAGGGGGAAAACACTGTTTGATTCAGGTGACCCTAAACTATCTGTGGGGCTGTGTTGATAAGTTCAAGTTCTGGTGACAAATTCACTTCAAGCATCACAGTATATCTTTGCTATATGAGAGATATACTCTGGAAACTTGACCTAAAGCTGTTCATAGAGCTTTAACCAATTTTCATAGCAGCCAGTTTTAGACATTCTGATAGACCCCCATTTTTCAGATGAGACATATTGTAATCACTCTGGAATGCTTTAACTTCCCAAGTGACTTTGACACATTGTATTATGGTATCAAGTTGTTTTTAATGCATTTGTTTATGAAAAGAAATAGGAAATTTGGTAAAAACTTTCAAAATGTGAAACGGTCAGAACCCAAATTAATTAATATATATAATAATTATTATCTACTGTACCTCTGCTTTATGTTGGCGTTTTCTTTTAATCATCCATTAATTTATTTAGAAGGTAAAAAACAGCAATTTCCCAAATTTATAAGAAAGTTTCTCAAACCCATTTTTTAGGTACCACTTCTTGTCCTGAAGAAGATTTTAAAGTATTAAAAACCCTCCATAAATCACCCCATTCAATACTACAGTCATGGCCAAAAGTTTTGAGAATGACACAAATATTATCTTTTCAGATGATCTGCTGCCCTCTGGTTTTTATGTGTGTTTGTCAGATGTTTTTATCACATACAGAAATATAATTGCATTCATATTATGAGTAACAGAAGCTTATATTGACAGTTAGAATGAGTTAATGCAGCAAGTCAATATTTGCAGTGTTGACCCTTCTTCTTCAGGACCTCTGCAATTCTCCCTGGCATGCTCTCAATCAACTTCTGGACCAAATCCTGACTGATAGCAGTCCATTCTTGCAGAATCAATGCTTTAATTTTGTCTGAATTTGTTGGTTTTTGTTTGTCCACCCATCTCTTGATGATTGACCACAAGTTCTCAATGGGATTAAGATCTGGGGAGTTTCCAGGCCATGGACCCAAAATCTCTATGTTTTGTTCCCTGAGCCATTTAGTTATCACCTTTGCTTTATGGCAAGGTGCTCCATCATGCTGGAAAAGGCATTGTTGAGCGCCAAACTGCTCTTGGACGGTTGGGAGAAGTTGCTCTTGGAGGACATTCTGGTACCATTCTTTATTCATGGCTGTGTTTTTAGGCAAGACTGTGAGAGAGCCGATTCCCTTGGCTGAGAAGCAACCCCACACATGAATGGTTTCAGGATGCTTTACAGTTGGCATGAGACAAGACTGGTGGTAGCGCTCACCTCTTCTTCTCCAAATAAGCTGTTTTCCAGATGTTCCAAACAATCGAAAAGGGGATTCATCAGAGAAAATGACTTTACCCCAGTCCTCAGCAGTCCACTCCCTGTACCTTTTGCAAAATATCAGTCTGTCCCTGATGTTTTTTCTGGAGAGAAGTGGCTTCTTTGCTGCCCTCCTTGAGACCAGGCCTTGCTCCAAGAGTCTCCGCCTCACAGTGCGTGCAGATGCACTCACACCGGCCTGCTGCCATTCCTCAGCAAGCTCTGCACTGCTGGTAGCCCGATCCCGCAGCTGAAACACTTTTAAGAGACGGTCCTGCCGCTTGCTGGTCTTTCTTGGGCGCCCTGGAGCCTTTTTGGCACCAATGGAACCTCTCTCCTTGAAGTTCTTGATGATGCGATAGATTGTTGACTGAGGTGCAATCTTTCTAGCTGCAATACTCTTCCCAGTTAGGCCATTTTTGTGCAGTGCAATGATGACTGCACATGTTTCTTTAGAGATAACCATGGTTAACAGAAGAGAAACAATGATGGCAAGCACCAGCCTCCTTTTAAAGTGTCCAGTGGTGTCATTCTTACTTAATCATGACAGATTGATCTCCAGCCCTGTCCTCATCAACACCCACACCTGTGTTAATGGAGCAATCACTGAAACGATGTTAGGTGGTCCTTTTAAGGCAGGGCTGCAATGATGTTGAAATGTGTTTTGGGGGATAAAGTTCATTTTCTAGGCAAATATTGACTTTGCAAGTAATTGCTGTTAAGCTGATCACTCTTTATAACATTCTGGAGTATATGCAAATTGCCATTAGAAAAACTGAAGCAGTAGACTTTGTAAAAATTAATATTTGTATCATTCTCAAAACTTTTGACCATGACTGTACATACCTCGAATAATTCAAAACAGTATTTGAGAAGTTTGGACCCACGTTGCGGAAATGCTGCTTTTTTATTGCAGACTTTTCTGTGTTTTTGTTTTTTTTTTTTTAGCCAAACCTAGTAGTGGGTATAGAAGGAAAGGAAAATATCTAGGAAGTACTTATACTTCTCCTCAATCCACTCCTGGCTTTGGCTCAAAAGAACACAGCGTTTCTGGAACATGGGACCATAGCCCCAAGTGTTTCAAAGGAATAAAAACAAAATGGAGGTGAAATTTACACATTTCAATTTTTTTTTACATCCATTTAATCCTAAAATGTATATATTCACAAAGGGTTAAAGGAGAAAATGCATCCCACAATTTCTCCTGAGCACAGAAATATACTATATGTGGTCGTAAACTGCTGTATAGGTACATGACAGGGCTCCGAATGGTGCTATTTGGCTTGTGGATGGTAGATTTTGCTGGAATTTTTGGCTGCTATGGTGCTTTTGCAGATCTCCTAAAATACAAGTACAATGGAAAACCCCAAAAAGTGACCTCATTTCAGAAACTAAACCAAAATATTTTTTAAGGGATATAGTAAACATTTTGACCCCACAGACATTTCACAGATTTTATTAACAGTGCCCAATGCCCTGCTTGTGAAAAGTCAACTCCCCAGTTATTAAGCACTGTTTCCTGATTTTGGAAACACCGTAAATGTGGCCCTAATCTTTTGCCTGGATATACGATAGGGCTCGGAAGTGAAAGAGCACCATGCACATTTGAGGCCTCCATTTGGTTATTTACACTGCATTGTAATGCAAAATGACGATGGTGTAACCCACGTGACATTATGCTGGCATCATTTTGTGTGAAGATCCGACGTGATTGGGCCTCAGCAGTCTCTGATGTCATTCATGATGTCTCTGTGAGCAGAAGAGGCTGGAGCCCAGGAGAGGTGAGTAACACTGTTTATTATGTTTAATCACTTCCCCAGGGCCTTCTTGGGTCTGAAAAGACACTAGTGTATAATGGTTCGTTAGTGGCGATCCTGCAATAAGGCCAGATTGATTTTCAGCACTTTCACTTCATAAGATGCACTGACTTTTCCCCCTACTTTGGATGGAAAAAGAGTGTATCTTATAAAGCGAAAAAATACGGTAGTTCTAAACAGTAATTTCTACAATGACAGCACTACAGGAGGTTAACATCATGCAGTAATACAGACAGGAAGCAGAAAGGTCTAAAGGGGAGCTCCTTTTAGGGAGTGGGGAATGAGTAGGGGACATATAAGGCTGTCAAAGAGGATTCTCAGAAACCGAATTACCAGTAAGACCTAATTCTATTTTCCCTAGTCATCCTCCATTACAACACCACAGTCAAATGCCAAATAACCACCTAAGGGCAGGATCACAGCATGAAGAACTTCTCTCCTTACAAAATGAGAGGTCTCCCTGAGAGCACAATTCAAGCTTGTAGAGTTTGATGAAAGTGTGAAGAGAAGAACAGATAACAGTTCTGCAAATCTGTTCTATTGATGTGTTAACCTTCTCAGTCTAGGAAACTGATATAGCTCTAACAGAATGTGTCCTGATATTTAGAGGAGGAGGAAGATTTTGATAAGGATAGGCTTCTGAACTGATCTTTTTCCAATTTGTGATGGTGTTCTTGGTTACTTGTTTCCCTTTATTGGGACCTTGGACTAGAATAAACAGGTTTTGATCCTGTCTTCAGGAACTTGATGCTTCCAGATACTTTAATACAATTCTACGCACATCTAAAGTGTGGAATTTACAGTGGGGAAAAAAGTATTTAGTCAGCCACCAATTGTGCAAGTTCTCCCACTTAAAAAGATGAGAGAGGCCTGTAATTGACATCATAGGTAGACCTCAACTATGAGAGACAAAATGAGAAAACATATCTAGAAAATCACATTGTCTGATTTTTTAAGAATTTATTTGCAAATTATGGTGGAAAATAAGTATTTGGTCACCTACAAACAAGCAAGATTTCTGGCTCTCACAGACCTGTAACTTCTTCTTTAAGAGGCTCCTCTGTCCTCCACTCATTACGTGTAGCAATGGAACCTGTTTGATATTGTTATCAGTATAAAAGACACCTGTCCACAACCTCAAACAGTCACACTCCAAACTCCACTATGGTGAAGACCAAAGAGCTGTGGAAGAACACCAGAAACAACATTGTAGACCTGCGCCAGGCTGGGAAGACTGAATCTGCAATAGGCAAGCAGCTTGGTGTGAAGAAATCAAATGTGGGAGCAATAATTAGAAAATGGAAGACATACAAGACCACTGATAATCTCCCTCGATCAGGGGCTCCATGCAAGATCTCACCCCGTGGGGTCAAAATGATCACAAGAACGGTGAGCAAAAATCCCAGAACCACACGGAGGAACCTAGTGAATGACCTGCAGAAAGCTGGGACTAACATAATAAAGGCTACCGTCAGTAACACACTACGCCACCAGGGACTCAGATCCTGCAGTACCAGACGTGTCCCCCTGCTTAAGCTAGTACATATCCGGGCCCGTCTGAAGTTTGCTAGAGAGCATTTGGATGTTCCAGAAGAGTATTGGGAGAATGTCATATGGTCAGATGAAACCAAAGTAGAACTGTTTGGTAGAAACACAGCTCGTGGTGTTTGGAGGAGAGTGAATGCTGAGTTGCATCCAAAGAACACCATACCTACTGTGAAGCATGGGGGTGGCAACATCATGCTTTGGGGCTGTTTCTCTGCAAAGGGACCAGGGCGACTGATCCGTGTACATGAAAGAATGAATGGGGCCGTGTATCATGAGATTTTGAGTGCAAACCTCCTTCCATCAGCAAGGGCATTGAAGATGAAACGTGGCTGGGTCTTTTAGCATGACAATGATCCCAAGCACACCGCCAGGGCAACGAAGGAGTGGCTTCATTTCAAGGTCCTTGAGTGGCCTAGCCAGTCTCCAGATCTCAATCCCATAGAAAACCTTTGGAGGGAGTTGAAAGTCCATGTTGCCCAGCGACAGCCCCAAAACATCACTGCTCTAGAGGAGATCTGCATGGAGGAATGGGCCAACATACCAGCAACAGTGTGTGCCAACCTTGTGAAGACTTACAGAAAACGTTTGACCTCTGTCATTGCCAACAAAGGATATATAACAAAGTATTGAGATGAACTTTTGTTATTGACCAAATACTTATTTTCCACCATAATTTGCAAATAAATTCTTTAAAAATCAGACAATGTGATTTTCTGGATTTGTTTTCTCATTTTGTCTCTCATAGTTGAGGTCTACCAATGATGTCAATTACAGGCCTCTCATCTTTTTAAGTGGGAGAACTTGCACAATTGGGGGCTGACTAAATACTTTTTTTCCCCACTGTATGTTCTACGGTTTGATGTGTTTTGGCATCAAAAGGCACCCAAATGAGTGCAGGACCACTAAAACAGTGGTTTCCCACAGACCCCATAGACTATAACGCAGGACTCTTCTCTCCACTCTTCTATGCAGGACTTTTTTTTCTCTGCCGATTTCTGACGGTTTCTGTAGCGTAGTCTCCAACAGAGACTTAGCCTTAGTTAAGATGGCAGGTAGGTGTTCAGTTAGAAGCTTTGGTAGTTAATCTAATAACTTTGTCCGTTTATTGTGTGCCAGCGTTCAAATGCCAATATGCTGCTTTTAAAGAGCACTAAAGCATCTACTCCTATAGCTAAGAGAAAACATCTGAGGTACTTTGTGGTTTGCTTGGGATGCGAACATGTCCATTAGAAGTTAACCCTACTTTTGGGATAATAGAAGGAAGGCCTGATGTGAATGACTTCTTTCTCCAGATTGACTCCATATTGTTCAGAGGCTTCAGATTTCTGACGGTGCGATAGGAGCCAATTTTTTTTATTCCAAAGAACCGTAATGACGGCTTTCAAAGAGAGATGTTTCTGGATGTTGAGATGAAGTTTTTGTATGGAAGGGCTTGAGATGTTTGTGATCGCAAATCTGGAAGGTGGGTAAGTGAAGAATTCGATCTTGCATCCCTATCAAATGGAGTTTAGAATTCAAGGGTTCGAAGTGATCTTCTCCTACTTCTGAGTATAGCCCGAGATCCTTTCTCCTACTGCGATGTCATTGTAATAGATCAAAGTACACACAATTTATATATACCGCAAACATCAACTACAACAAGAGCTCGTACTCTCAAAAACACTGATACAGAAGACAGGCAAGATTTTGCTGTTATTCACTAATATGTTAAAAATCTATACTGCACACAGTGACAACTTAATATTTGATATATACAACAACCTTCATGCAACTTTGCAGCAAACAGAGATTACAAGCAAAAATTGCACAAAAATACAAATTTGCCACTAAAGTGCATGCTCAAGCAATCCCTTTCTTCAAACAAAATGTACTTTCCAAAAAATTGAAAGATGTGAGGAATTCATACATTATATATATATATACAGTACAGACCAAAAGTTTGGACACACCTTCTCATTCCAAGAGTTTTCTGTATTTTCATGACTATAAAAATTGTAGATTCACACTGAAGGCATCAAAACTATGAATTAACACATGTGGAATTATATACTTAACAAAAAAGTGTGAAACAACTGAAAATATGTCTTATATTCTAGGTTCTTCAAAGTAGCCACCTTTTGCTTTGATTACTGCTTTGCACACTCTTGGCATTCTCTTGATGAGCTTCAAGAGGTAGTCACCTGAAATGGTTTTCACTTCATAGGTGTGCCCTGTCAGGTTTAATAAGTGGCATTTCTTGCTTTATAAATGGGGTTGGGACCATCAGTTGTGTTGTTCAGAAGTCAGGTGGATACACAGCTGATAGTCCTACTGAATGGAGTGTTAGAATTTGTATTATGGCAAGAAAAAAGCAGCTAAGTAAAGAAAAACGAGTGGCCATCATTACTTTAAGAAATGAAGGTCAGTCAGTCCGAAAAATTGGGAAAACTTTGAAAGTGTCCCCAAGTGCATTGGCCAAAACCATCAAGCACTACAAAGAAACTGGCTCACATGAGGACCGCCCCAGGAAAGGAAGACCAAGAGTCACCTCTGCAGCAGAGGATACGTTCATCCGAGTCACCAGCCTCAGAAATCGCAGGTTAACAGCAGCTCAGATTAGAGACCAGGTCAATGCCACACAGAGTTCTAGCAGCAGACACATCTCTACAACAACTGTTAAGAGGAGACTGTGTGCAGCAGGCCTTCATGGTAAAATAGCTGCTAGGAAACCACTGCTAAGGACAGGCAACAAGCAGAAGAGACTTGTTTGGGCTAAAGAACACAAGGAATGGACATTAGACCTGTGGAAATCTGTGCTTTGGTCTGATGAGTCCAAATTTGAGATCTTTGGTTCCAACCACCGTGTCTTTGTGCGACGCAGAAAAGGTGAACGAATGGACTCTACATGCCTGGTTCCCACCGTGAAGCATGGAGGAGGAGGTGTGATGGTGTGGGGGTTCTTTGCTGGTGACACTGTTGGGGATTTATTCAAAGTTGAAGGAATACTGAACCAGCATGGTTACCACAGCATCTTGCAGCTGCATGCTATTCCATCCGGTTTGCGTTTAGTTGGACCATCATTTATTTTTCAACAGGACAATGACCCCAAACACACCTCCAGACTGTGTAAGGGCTATTTGACCAAGAAGGAGAGTGATGGGGTGCTATGCCAGATGACCTGGCCTCCACATTCACCAGACCTGAACCCAATCGAGATGGTTTGGGGTGAGCTGGACCGCAGAGTGAAGGTAAAAGGGCCAACAAGTGCTAAGCATCTCTGGGAACTCCGTCAAGACTGTTGGAAGACCATTTCAGGTGACTACCTCTTGAAGCTCATCAAGAGAATGCCAAGAGTGTGCAAAGCAGTAATCAAAGCAAAAGGTGGCTACTTTGAGGAACCTAGAATATAAGACATATTTTCAGTTGTTTCACACTTTTTTGTTAAGTATATAATTCCACATGTGTTAATTCATAGTTTTGATGCCTTCAGTGTGAATCTACAATTTTTATAGTCATGAAAATACAGAAAACTCTTGGAATGAGAAGGTGTGTCCAAACTTTTGGTCTGTACTGTATATACACAGTTAGGTCCATATATATTTGGACACTGACACAAATTTAGTTTTTTTTTACCTTTTTACTGAAATATATTCAAGTTATAGTTATATAATGGACATGGACATAAAGTCCAGACTTTCAGCTTTCATTTGAGGGTATCTGCATTAAAATTGATTGAAGGGTTTAGGAGTTTCAGCTCCTTAACATGTGCCACCCTGTTTTTAAAGGGACCAAAAGTAATTGGACAATTGACTCAAAGGCTGTTTCATGGGAAGGTGTGGGCAATTCCTTCATTATGTCATTCTCAATTAAGCAGATAAAAGGCCTGGAGTTAATTTGAGGTGTGGTACTTGCATTTGGAAGATTTTGCTGTAAAGAAAACATGCGGTCAAAGGAGCTCTCCACGCAGGTTAAACAAGTCATCCTTAAGCTGCAAAAACAGAAAAAACCCATCCGAGAAATTGCTACAATATTAGGAGTGGCAAAATCTACAGTTTGGCACATCCTGAGAAAGAAAGAAAGCGCTGGAAAACTCTTCAATGCAAAAAGACCTGGACGCCCACGGAAGACAACAGTGCAGGATAATTTCCATGGTGAAGAGAAACCCCTTCACAACAGCCAACCAAGTGAATAACACTCCCCAGGATGTAGACGTATCAATATCCAAATCTACCATAAAGACAAGACTGCATGAAAGTAAATACAGAGGATTCACTGCACGGTGCAGTGAATAAGAAGGCTAGATTGGACCTTGCTAAAAAAAACATCTAAAAAAGCCAGCACAGTTCTGGAAGAACATTCTTTGGACAGATGAAACCAAGATCAACCTCTACCAAAATGATGGAAAGAAAACAGCATGGTACAGCTCATGATCCAAAGCATACCACATCATCTGTAAAACACGGCGGAGGCAGTGTGATGGCTTGGGCATGCATGGCTGCCAGTGGCATTGGGTCATTAGTGTTTATTGATGATGTGACACAGGACAGAAGCAGCCGGATGAATTCTGAGGTATTCAGGAGACATACTGTGTGCTCAAATCCAGCCAAATGCAGCCAAACTCATTGGTCAGTGTTTCATAACACAGATGGACAATGACCCAAAACATAAAGCCAAAGCAACCCAGGAGTTTATTAAAGCAAAGAAGTGGAACATTCTTGAATGGGCATTCAGTCACCTGATCTCAACCCAATTGAGCAGCATTTCACTTGTTAAAGACTAACTTCAGACAGAAAGGCCCGAAAACAGCAACCGAAAACCGCTGCAGTAAAGGCCTGGCAAAGCATTAAAAGGGAGGAAACACAGCGGTGTCTGGTGACGTTCTTGAATTCAAGACTTCAGACAGTCATTGCCAACAAAGGGTTTTCAACCAAGTATTAGAAATTAACATTTTATTTACAATTATTTCATTTGTCCAATTACTTTTGAGCCCCTGAAATGAAGGGCTTGTGTGTAATAAATGCTTTAGTTCCTCTAGTTTCTGGCGCTGCAATCTGGACAATGGTAAACGTCTGGGTCACAGCGCCAATAAACTTCCTGGTTATGTTCAGAGGGGTATTACATAAGAATACCTGCTTCACTTACCTGCTTAATCTACCCCCTCGACACCTTGGTAAAAAGACATCTAAACTTTTCTTGATCATCTGTACAGCTGCTAAAACACTTATAGCTCTCCACTGGAAAAGTGTGCGCCCTCCCGCAGGCCCTGCTCTTGTGGCCCGTATTAAAGATGTGCACAGCCTGGAATATCTAACTGCTTCGCTCAATAACACCATGGAGGCCTTCCAATCAATCTGGTCCCCGTGGGATATGTACTGTATCCTTCATGGTCTCTGACCCTTCCTTCCCCCCCGTGCACTCCCCCTTTTGTTGTCTTCCCTTGTGTTTGTATTGTTCTGTTTCATGTTATGACTACCCATATTTGGGATGTTTTTTGGTTGTTTCTTAGGGGTCGTTCACACTACCGCTGGTGATTGTCAGTGTCCATTGCTACAGGTGCATCTCAAATTAGAATATATTTGAAACGTTTATTTCTTTCAGTAATTAAATTAAAAAAGTGACCTCCTATATTTTCTAGATTCTTTACACACAGAGTGTTCTATTTCAAGTGTTTTATGTAAATGTTGATTATGGATTACAGGTAATGAAAACCAAAATCTAAGAAAATTGTGTGTCCGTTAGTGACCGTTTCAACAAAATCTGTCATATGTCTTATTTTTCACGGACAGAAAAATCCTGCATGCAGGACTTTTGTGTCAGTGAAAAATAACGGTTTCATGACGGATGTCAAGTGTCTGTTATTTTTTAACATCAAAGTCTATGGGTAACGGACGTTTTACTGTCCTTTATTATTTTCATTTTTTTTCTGTGCATGCTCAAAGCAGAAGCAAAAAAAAAAAGCAAAATAAAAGACAGTATAAAAAAGGACACTAACTGATGCTAATGTGTCCATTAAATGGATCAGTTAAAAAAAATGGATACATTAACATCAGTTAGTGTCCGTTAATGTCTGTTATGATGGGTCATTTTCTTAGACACTATCAGAATGGACATCCAATGGTAGTGTGAACCCTGCCTTACATATGTCATATACTTCTAGATCCCTTGTTTTACCTTTTCTTTTGGTTCGCCTCTCATTCTTATTTTGCTGCATGCTGTCATATGTACAATGGGCATGAAGGGGGTTAGTACATTTTTTTATGTTGCAATTTAGGTTTTATTTGTCCATCTCAAAACTGTGAAAATTGCCCTGGCTAACAGAGGTGCAAAATACCTGGAAACCCCTGGCAGCTAAAGGGTTAAATTGGATGGGCAATAAAGGTTGGTGCCAGGATCAAAAAACCTCAACCAAGGGAGTTTACTTCCCATTCATAGGACCAATCGTGGAGACCTGAAGTCCTGCAGCCAATGAGCATGTAGGAGTAAGTCTTTAAAGGGTGGAATCACACTCCACTGCTGCCCACCAACAAATGCAGATCTTCAGTGCTCATTGAAAGTTAGGGAGAAGGAGGAATTGGGTCAACAGAAAATGGAATGCAAAATCCTTTCTGCAGTCTGGAAGTCAGGTGCAAACACCAGAAGTGCAGCATGCTGCGCCATGTAGGTCTCGACGTACACCCAAGTTTCTGCGCCACCGCCTGAGTATAGTGAGATTTTGAGGCCAGCAGGCAACCAGACTAAAATGAAAGTGAAACTACACCCAAGGAATTTATCAGCAGTTTTAAAAATTTAGTGTTTCCTGAAATGAATGAATTGCAATTCTTACATAAATGAGATTTCAGTGTCCAATATGCTGCGCCCAGCCAGTGTCAGCAAAGACACACAGCATGTTATCCCGAGTACAACAGCTCTTTGAGTGTTTGTCTCAGAAAAGAGCTGGGCACAGCATACTGCAAATCTGAATTCTGCTCCTTCCTGGAAAAATTACAATGTTCACTTTTTACCACAAGCTGTGCATTCATTTATGGAAATAAAATGAATGCAATGCTTGGGGGTTAAAGTGCTCGCTACACCCCAGGATAAATCCCATGAGAGGTGCAGTTTCCAATATATGGCCACGTCAGAGGAATTTATTTTATTGGCATTTCAGGGGCTCTGCAAAAGTGGAATGGTGTCCAAAAACCAAACCGTGTAAATATATTCTGTATATATTTAGGCTGGGTTCACACCTGCGTCTGCTCTCCATTCGGGGATTACATCCACAAATCTGCTTGAAAAATGCAGGGAAAAAAGTCCTGCTCGCACTTTTTGGGCAGAAACCCGGCAGACCCCATTATAGTCTATGGGGCCCACGGGTAACAGCTTTTTAAGCGGTTTAGGTTTCCATTTCTCAGGTCCCCAAGCAGACCGGAGTGTGAACCTAGCATTAGATGGTTTGATTTGTGGGTGCCATGTCATATTTGCACAGCCCAAAGTGCTAGTAAAGTATAATCCCCTAGGAAGAAGTTATTAAGGGGTGTAGTGAATAGTAGTTTTCCGGATGTGAATATGGAATCTGTGAGCCATTTTCTGCTCATTTGTAGAGGCATAAAAGATGATTT
This sequence comes from Leptodactylus fallax, assembly GCA_947044405.1. NCBI lineage: Eukaryota > Metazoa > Chordata > Amphibia > Anura > Leptodactylidae > Leptodactylus > Leptodactylus fallax. The sequence continues at coordinate 373,661 of CAMRHE010000203.1, forward strand.
TTACAAGAATGGAGCAGCAGTCCTTAAGTAATAATTCACTGTAAACTGTGTTAACAGACCTACAAGGACTCCCTTTAAGGTTGCCTGCAACAGGCTACAAATGTAACTACGCCTAAATGGAATAGCTACTATTATACAGTCACAATTGTTAATGGCCCTTTGAAGACAACCATAAGGCTGATGTGGCCCTTGGCGAAAGAGTTTGCACCCCTGTATTACAGTGTAATACATCACAATAGGAGAGAGCTTATTTTTGCAGAAAGAACTGTGTTTTTTTGTTTTTTTTTAAAAAAAAGAAAAAATTACTTCTAAGTTTTTTTTTTGTTTTTTTTTTTATACATTACATTTGCTTTGCATTTTTTACATTATAAAATGTTACAGCCCAACACCAGCGTGTCCAGCATAACTAGTTCTATCAACTTCCACAAAATCATGCACACTTTTAGTCTAGTCTGCATGTATAATTCAATGGGAACAGGAGAGCAAGTTACTGCCAGGCACCTCTAGGTGGTGGCTTATTTCGAAACAGAACAAAAGATATGGTATAATAAGATTTATCAGGCCTGATCCTTGCTTCAACATTATCTGTTGGGCGAGACATGGGAAACATCCATACATGTAAGATAGCTGGTCCCACTGAACGTTGTGGGTCCAGACAACATTTTATTTTTGCATATAAGGGCCATGAGGACAAAAAATTCTGGCATGTCACTAGTCTCTTACAAACCAAAACAGAAGCAAAAGTAATCTTGTAGGGTTCTGGCAGTGAGTTTGGCATCTGGGTTGTGTGAACTGTGGTTGGGAAGGCTATTGCATCGCTGAGTGAGAAGATTTTACCCCTTACGGCTGCACCCACATTGTGTGCTGACAAGATGGGTACTTGACACAAACTTCCCTGCTCATTACTAGAAATAAACTCAATTTGTCAGGAGCATACATGTACAAAAACACAAAGGTTTCTCCATATCTTTATTTACTAAGCATATTATGAATATACATACATGCTATAAAAAGTTCTGTACTGGTGGAAAAGTGTATAGTGTTAATATACAATGGCACATTTTACATTTTTACTTCACATTGCTCCTTCCAATTAACACAAAATATTACAGATGCAAGGCATTTCTTTATCATGATTAGAACTGGAAAAAAAAAAAAAAAAAAAAAAAAAAAAAGAAGAGAAAGTTTAGAGAGATTACACCCCAGACACTTTGTAGTATAAAACATTAGTGATAACATGCCAGGAGTACTGAAATTAGTAAGGAATGCAGCAGCGAAAGTTGATCCATGTATACTAACAAATAACACCATGTAAAAGAATAAACTATATTAAGTCAGTGATTTGTTTGTTCCATATCAAATATTACGGGAGGCAACAGTTTCTCAGTCTTTGCTATTTCTTCCAGGTCCTTTCCTAGGCCAACATGTATAGAAATGTCACACCGCACAGTTAAACAGGAAAAGCTAGCCTAAAAGGTAAGAGCATTAAATGCTTAAATGCTTAAAAAAGATCAACAATAGTGTGTCTGTTAAATAATACATATGGTATTCTGCCCAATACTACCACACGTACAACATATTGCTTTACAAGACTGGCAGCACCTCTTCTATTCAAGATATAGCAGGAACAAGTAAAAAGGAAGAACTGACTTGCACATGACGCATGTACAATGACAGTATATAAAATGGCACTTTACAGCGCAAACTATTAAAGCTAACCTGAAACATGGCTATTACTCATTTATGAGGGCGAATTGTGTCAAAGGTAGGAGGCTGAATTATTAGGTGTTTTACTATATTTTATGCCACCTGAGAGCTCTCAATGGAGTGTTGTACAGGCTCAATAGAAAGTCTGATCGTATAGCGGTATCTGATCACCGCTGAAGGGACACAGAACAACAAAGCACTTCTATCACCTAATTTTACTGACTGGCTCACACTGTGCCATCAGGACTCCTAAAATTCAAGTCTACTATGAAGGATAAAACTGCAGGCCCCATAAGAGTCTTCACTAATATATTTCTACCCTGTGCTACAACAAATTTCTCCCTGAAAACCTAGACTAACAGGTCACCAAAAGTCAAGACTGCACTAATGGTGGACCCAAATTTCATGCTTTCAAGTCTTCCATGAGGTCTTGAGTAAAAATGAGAAACCACACAATACAAAGACTACCATTCTGACTAACCCAAATGTGAACAATGTGTGAGCAACTTTAAGGCAAGGGCCACTATGAGGAAAGCACCCTAAAATGAAAGTCTGTGAATCTACAGCCTGTGCAGAAATACAGTATTAAGGCAGTGATCATATATTAAAAACTTCATGACAACACGACAGAGACCTGAGAAGTTTGACACGTACATCTACTGACAGCACCCTGTATTACTTGTTCTATACTGCACATTCGGTGCTCTCTATTGAACCCTAATGGAATTTCTTTGGAAGACATCATCATAGTGGAGGACTAAAGTATTCATAAAATGTATTCCACTAGTGATCTGAGCAGGTTATAGGGTGGCCCTATACTTACACTTACATTGTCACACTTCACACCAATAGATTCAGCATGAGAGCAGTGTCACTTCACAGGCTTGACACAGTTAAAACCCTGGTATAACAAAAAGCCAACAATTCAGTACTGCAACTGATAGAAAATGTTTATAGCCTTTAAACACTGTTTGCAAACAGAAAAACCCAAAAAAGCGGCTTATAAAGTAATAGCATAACCACATAAGGAAGTTCTTCAAACACGGCTCATATTATTACGCACTTAAACGCATGAAATGTGGTTCTCCTAAATGATGGCCACAGACCAGACCACAGATGGGGTGGCTAAATTTAGATACAGCTGCCTAAACAGACAAAATGGGGATAGATTAAAAGGGGTTTTCAGATGTTTTAACTGATGACCTGATCTTAGGATAGATCATCAACTGTAAAATGGTGGGAAGCCAATACAGGTCTCCGTGTCAATAAGATGTTTGATGAGACCGCAGGATGTGGGTGAGGACTACGGCTTCTTCAAACAAAACCAAACACAGCTCCATAAATTTTACAGTGGCTGTGCTTGGTAATGCAGCTCAGCTCCATTCACTTGAATGGGACTACACTGCAAACAGGCCATGTGACCAATGAACATGACATCACATGGCTTGAGAAGTAGAAGTGACGCTCAAGGAGCACTGCTGCCACTTTAAACATCTCATCTGTGAAGATTCCGGTTGTCAGACACCAACTAATGCATGTGCCCAATTCATGGTAAAACAACACGGACTGCATATGGATGATATCCGTGTGCCACCTGTGCCTCAGCAGACCCATTAACTTCATCTAGTGAGCAAGGCTGCAAAACAGACAAGTATAGGACATGCCCTGAGTTTTATCCCAGGCTCACTGCCACATACATGGACGTCTGTATGGGGCCATAGAGACAAGCGGGTCAGTGTGCTAGCTGTCAAAAACACGGCTAGCACACTGAAAGCATATGGTCATGTGCATAGAGCCTTAAGGATAGGTCATCAGCTGATCAACCCAGAAAACTGGTGTACATGTTGTGCACCACATTTAGTATAAGTTTTAGAGTTTTAGAATCCTATTCCACAAGGGTTAAGGCAAAGCAAAAAAGGGTGTGGCATAAAACACATCAAAATTTGGAACAAAACTTTGGTGCAAAGTAAACCAAACAGTAGATAGCGTAAAATTAGACAGGGTCTAAAAATGTATCACATTTATCATCCAGCACATGTCACACATCTTTAGACTGCTTGGTCTAAGTTTACGCTGTCTATCAGACAATACATTTCTGCTCCACTGTCCACATTAAAGGCAGATTTATGAAAACCGTCTAAAAGAAAAAAAAAAAGGAAAAAAAAAAAATGTTGCTCTTTGCAAACCAATTGCATAGCAGATTGTATTTATTTATTTATTTTTTTAAAATCACTGTAGGAAATAAAATCTCTGTTCGGTTGTTTTTAGCCAGTTTTATAAATCTCCTCACTGATCTTTGCACATTTCCAGTTGCAGACTGGATGATCCACATTTTAACTGCATATTACAAAGAGAACTTTGTGCTCTATTATAGGACATTGGCAAGAAGTAGAACGACCCCTTTATCAGACTGACATAAGAACATTACCTAAAATAAAAATTTCTGATCAGATAGGTGTAAGAACTTAAACAGGATATATGATCAACCACCAATAAGTCAGTACAAATTTTGGCAAGAAACATGAACACATCGGCAAATATAGGTGATCATATCAAAAGCATGTACACATCTTAAGACAGTGTTATGGTAGCCCAGAATTTTATATGTACACGTTAGAAATCTGAATTTTATTATTTGGATTGAGCCACGTGTAAGAGACCTTTTCAATTGCTTAATGTGCATGAGAGAGAATGTTCCAGAAAGAAAGGTTAACCACATACCAGCAAGATCTCAAAGGAAGTGCAATCTATGAGTAGCATGTTATAGAGCAGAAGGAGATGAGCAGACCAATATAGTGTGAAAGGATTCAGAAGAACTTTTAATCACAAATCTCTGCTCTTTCTATGCTTAGGAGTCTGATCGGCAGTCCTGGACTCATAAAAATAACAAGTTATATTGAATCTTTCCCCACAATCCCTACATATCAATCTGTTTAGCTTCTGAACAATCACATGCTGCAGACGCAAAGTCAGGCTGAATGTTCAATGTTTCCTTTCAAGAGGTTATCCAGAATTATGTAGCAAAAATAAAAGTTGGGGGGGGGGGGGAAGTAGAATTCCTTATATATTTCCCTTACCATTACAACCCACTCCTGACACGGTCTTCAAAAACTGAATCACAACAGCATGTGCGAAAGTGCCCTTTGTAAACTGAAATGCTCAATGCTCTTCCTTACATATCTAGTCTAGCAAAAAGGGTTACGTGTTACATAGTCAATGGAGGTAACACATTTTGAGCTAAACATGTCAGTTGCACAAATCTGCTCCTGTGTTTCTTAGATACTGTACACAACTGTAGCAAAACTACAAGAAATATTCGGTATTTACAGCTTTTGAATGCCGGTGTGTAAACCAGAACATTCCCATTCACTGACAGAAAACAGCATGAAAATTTGAGAATTGTAACAGTCTATATATTAAAAAAAAAAAAACCGCAACACTCACATAAAACCAAAAATCCCCTTGAAAGTTAGTTTACTAGAAGAGATGGATTAAGAGAGATCTGCGTACATGCTTATATAAAACAAGAAAAAAAAACCTCAAGAAGCTCAATTTTGGTTATTTAGTTTTTTTTTCTGCTATTGACAGGAGCACCAGTTAATTTCAAATATATACAATAGAATAGTGTTTTACAACAAAAGTTAGTGTTTGCCATTTCTAATATGTCGCCCGATAGGTGTTATGTTGATTTGGTCTAAAAAAAAAAAAAAAAAAATTAAAAAACCAGACACACAACCCCTGAACAGTCAGTATCAAACAGAATAGACTTCTAAAATGCTAGTTCATGTTACATCAGTGTTGGTTTACTACTTAGTGTATATTAGCTGGAAGAACGTGCTCAGTAAGAAAAGAAAAAAATATATATATATTTTGGCATCCATACATCCTATAAAATATTTAATGTACATCTTCATTTTGTAGATGGAAAGTATGAGTTTATGAAGCTTTTATAGCTATAAAGAAACCAGAGTTGGGCAGATCAAAGAAGAAATGTAGCCTACAGTAAAGACATTTTCAGCATCTAACTTTTTGGGTATCTTTCTATGGTCTATGAAAGTTTCTACTGCTGGACCACATTAGTGTTCAGTGTAGAAGAAACTACAAAGGACTTGAGAATACAGCAACAGGCCCTGGTCTCTACCCAACTTTCATGGGTGCTGATGCCGACCGTGACTGGGTCATTGAAACTGACTACCAGACAGATCTGGCTGACTTTAAAAACGCACAGTACTTTGCAAGTATTAAGGAAAAGAAATTACAACATATTCACAAATAGGTCAGTGTCATCAAGATGGCAAAATGATCAGCTTTACACTACTAGTATAGACACCTTGCTGAGGAAAGTGCAGTAAAATGGTCCCGGAAATGAGGAACTTGAAATGTAATGGGAGTTATAAAACCAAAAATCATATCACGACCACAAATGTGATTAAAATGACAGAAAAAAAAAAGTATCACAAAACAAGGCAACAAGCTTAATTTATTTATACTGATGGCCTTTCCACAGGATAGGCCACCAGTATCTGACCAGTACCAGAAGTTACCGCTATGGACATAGCTGGAACCAGCTCTAACCGTATCTGAAAGCTGTTAAGGCCTGGAAAACCCCTTTAAAGGGGTTGTACAGAATTAGAAATGCATGACTGTTTTCCTCCAAAAAACCAGCACCATTAATCCCTATTGTCCAGTATTACAGCAAGTGAATAGAACTGAGATGTGAACACTATATGTGGACAGATGTGGAGCCATTTGTTTAGAAGCAAGCAGCCATATTTTTCTAATCCTTTAACAAAGCCAAAATGTGACTTTAATGTTAATGAGCTGCACCTAAGGAAGAATGCCACAAAGCTTGTAAAGCTGGCAACCCTAAAGGCACAAACTTAAAAGAATTGCCAGAAGACTCAGAAAAATGTCATTTCACTTGAAAGATGACACACGCATGAGCACGTGAAGTGAACACATGGTACACCAATCTAATATTCACATGACTGGCACTCAAGACTAGACGGATCATTATACTTGTATTGGCACAGTCTGGGTTAGACAGATTCTAGCAGCCAGGTAACTACCTATGAACTTACATCGCTCTAGTACTCAACATTAATTTTTGTCTATTGAGGTCTATGACTGTTCTTGCTGCCAGGCGCCAATCCCCCTTCCTCCTAGTGCTGTACCTGGCTCCTAAAGTCTACGCTATTCTGTCCACTCTCCTGGAACATGATGTGAGCAGATGTGGTTGGGATGTGAACCTCCCACTATTGTGCTGGACTCATTTTAATGAAACTATAATTTATATATAACAGTCATAAAAGAAATTGCTTACGCTCTTGGTAAATGTGAATCCTAAAGAAATAGATATAAATTCCATCTAAATGCCTCTTTAAAAAGAGCTCAGATAAAAGCATGGAAGCCATTCAGGGAGGACATATAAAATACATTGAGGTTTTATGTCAAAGCAATACAAAGGCAGAAATACCACAGTGATTCAGTTATCCTTTCACCCCCTCTCATTAAATTGTCTTTATTTTAGTAGTTTCTACATAACATAAAATACATAATTTCCATATTTAACAGTTAGTGTACGTTTACTAGTTCCCCATAGAAAAAGACCTCTAAGAGAAGTTTATGCAGGGAACATGCTAAGGGGCCAAATTATTACAGGGGCATGTGTTATAGCTAAAAAAAAATAAAAAAAAAAAAAATTCCTGTAAATATGCAAATATCCAAGAGTTCAGGCACATGATGGATTTCTAATGGCACATGTACAGAAATGCATGTATTTAAGAACACGCAGGCTTGAGTTAATCTCAAAGGGGTTATACCAAGCTTCAAACATATCTATCCACAGGATAGGTGATAAGTGTATGAATGCTGGGCAGGCCCTCCAACCACAAGGATGGGGTCCCGTGTCAAACATACGTGCTGCTGTTTCATTGAGCTCGGTGGGATTGACAGAGATGGCCGATCACCATACTCCGCATCTCTTCAACACTCCCACATAGATAAACGGTGCAGCAGCGAGCATGCTGATCCAATCCAAAGCTTGGACCCTAGTTCCATGATCGGTGGGGTCCCAGCCAACTATCCTGTGGACAGGAAACATGAAAACTTGGCACAAGCCCTTTTACTCAAGTAATCTGAAATGGTGTGATACAAAGCAAGAAACAGTCAAAGAAAAGGAAAAACAAATGTGTTTGTCCAGGCTGTCAGTAAATGCACTGAAACCCACAGCTCAGAAAACAAAAACCATAATACTGGGAACGGCTGAAGGAAAAAGAAGCTCTTATAAGAATGTTAACACCCACATTGGCTTATCGGCCTCATTGGACAAATGATGGCACCAGATTAGAGACAGTGTATACCTAAGAAAATGTATTCAAGAGTCAGTAATAGAAATTGGTGATGTCCAACCTGGAAGATATCAGAGTGAGTACGGAAGATGCAACAAAAGCCCTATAAAAAGTCTCTTGTTCAGATAAAACTCCTTGCTACAAGCAATCGTGCAGTTCACTGCATCTGCATGGTATTAGATATTGTCACGGGTTGTCGGTTATATTCTGCCTACTTTCAAGACAATCCGAGCTCGTACCCTGACTCTGCCAAATCTCAAAGGAACTGAATGATTGCAAATTGAGAGGGATTCTGGGATTTTACTACTTTCAATGGCTAAATATCTTGAAACCTGTGGAAGGCAGTCTAAATGGCAGATGGAAATAGAGGGAAACAGAGCAAGATTGTTCGCATTTTAGAAACTGCTCCAGGTCACACTCAGCTGAAGTCTTCATCGGGGTTCTGTTGATCCAGCAGACGCACGTGTGTAAAAGGAAAATGACCATATTTTCCATTGCATTCTCCCTCCCACTGACCACTGACGTTAATTTTTGTTACTTTTACTAGATCACCAACCTGTAGAAAAAAGAAAAAAAAAATTAGCCCACTGAGAAAGTAGTGACTGAACATGCAATGGTTAAATACGTTTAATAGTGCTATGTGGCGACAGTGCTGACAGATTGCAGGTTCTGGTCATGCATGCTTAGTCCAAGTCTCAACTGCAAGAATAAGGCAATGATAACCGGTTGAAAACAGTCACTACATGTTATTAATAATTGTAAGAATGGATGGTGGAAATGTACCTTTAAGAAAATGTTAGAAAATAAAGGCTGGGTGACAATTATAATCCTGATGACCTATTTTCAAGAATGGTAATCAGTACTAAATTGGGGTGTGCCCCCCCCCCACACTGTCCAATCGGTCGTTAAAGGCCGCCTCTCTAGATTGGATGGAGACTTCTGCTGCCGGCTCTGTCCTCTGTGTAGCGGCAGTGTCAGAGGACTGCAGCTCTGCTCCTATTCATGCATTCAGCAACTGCTCTATTAGAGGACTGGACGCTGCTTAATTCCTGGGAATCTAGCATTGGGTTGAAACAATTAAAGTGTACCTCCAATTATAAATTAATAGTACAAGTGAATATAAGATACTTTGTAAGGTATCAGAAAAATTCTTCTATTTCCATTTATCAGGCCAAGTTACTTCTAACAAAAGTCTATCAAGAGCAGAAGGGAACCAAGAGGCTTCTGGAAGACACACATATTGCAGATGCTCAGCTCGGCTACACTTTGTAAACATACGTTCAGGTTTTTTTGCAGGTGAATTTTGAGATGAAATCCGCCTAAAAAAAAAAAAAAAAACACCTCCCAATTCTCCCATTCATTTTAATTGCAGTCAGTAGCAATTTTTCCCCCCCACTAGCTGATTTTTCAAAGTGCCATGACCTCTATTGAAATGAACGGGAGAGTTATGATGTGTTTTCTGAGGCAGATGCAGTCTCAAAAAGCCACCTGCAAAAAGCTCTGTGTGAACTTACCCTTACTAATACAGCTTTGACAATACTATATCTAGTAAGTTAATGCTATACCACTGTAGAGCATAAGGCAATAACTCAAATACTAGTTTGCAGCAGCCTCTGCCTCCCCTTCCCTCTCCATAGACTTCTATGTGAAAGGATAAATGTGGATGGTAGAGATAGTGAGTTAAAGGACAAACAGCCTGGTAAGTGGGGGAAGTAAGCACTTTTTAATATATATATAAAAGTCTTTTATATTCATTTGTAAAAAAAGATGTTTTATAACTGCAGGTATGCTGTAACTGTACTTTTTGCATCCATTTAACAAATGCACTATACACAAATACCAGTAGGAGGGCATCAGTTTACATGGGGTTTAATTATATATAAAGAAAAAAAAATTCCTAAAAACCTGGCTGTCAGTTTTTTTCTTATTCAGACACAAAAGCATAGTCTACCATCACACAAGTGATACAGCTTTCTTTCTTTTAACCTGATCATGTAAACAGATGCCCTTCTGTTAGTATCCGTTTTTAGCAGATCAAAGACCCTCTAAACAGATGTGAAATTGTGAAGTGAATGTCCCCTAATACGATACAACATCTCCTGTATGAAGTCTAGGTTACCCAAACTGACTTTATCACTATAAATCCATCATGCTATAAATAACCGTTTACACATGGACTGGGCTAGAGAAAAAAAATTCCAACTATGCTGGAATCAGTGGAGTAGCACCTACTAACAGATTTTAAGAACTGAAGTTGGTGGTGAAAGATCCTCTTTTCCATGATAGGAAAAAGAAAACCAAACAAAAACTGCAGACAGGCATGGTACTGTTTTTGGAAGAAAGCTGCCATGTTTTTATGATACACAACAAATTTTTTTTAAAAGGTTATTATTCTGCAAACTTGGCAAATTCAGCAAGCAATCTAGCTATCCTGTCTGCTCTAATGGCAGATAACAGGGAAATAAAATATTGCACACTATGGGGTCTAGAAGTGGCCATGTCCTTCCCTCCACTGAATTAAACAGGCAAGCTCCACTGAAGAAAAGCACATGCAGGGTGATGTCAGGAGAAACAGCTGGGTTATACTCAACTTTACATGAATACATTTGGCAAGTTACCCAGATGATAGTAACAGATTGATGGCACCAAGACTGCAACATTTTGTTTGGAGTCTGTTACCATAAAGACCCATTAGTCTGCAATGGAGCAGTAGACACAAAGTATGAAATCTGTAATTGACTATTTTATTACAAGCTGATTCACTTTTCAATATAAATCATAAAAAATAAAAAATAGTAAAATGTAAAAAATACTTGAATCTAGACCGACAATCCTACTAAAAATATCCTAAAGTTTGTTTCCTATTACATCTATTGAAGTTAGAACTGCCCAGCTACTAAGAATAAGAGAGAGCCTCAGAACAGTTTGCTAACCTGTTTCTCTATATATCAAAGGGTCAAACCACTGAAAGGTCACCCAGGCACCCGTCATCATCTACCTGGCATTCACTTGTCTGCACGTGAGAACAAACATATGAAGCTTTTCCAACATGACATAACTTTGTGTTAATATAGTTCACAAATGTGCCAAACAAGAAAGGATGAATGATAAGATTAGTAAGTAAGCAGCCATGTAAAGCTCCAGCTGTTTCCTAACTGTAAAAGGAAGGGGGTCTAAACTAAGCCTGCTCACATGAGAACGTGCCTAATCCCACTAGAATAGCAGGAGACAAACCAATGTATGTAAGCAGATTTTAATAAAATTAAAATGAAATCCGCAATCAGTGAACTTAGTCAGTACATAATGTAGTGGCAGGCCATAGTTAGATCCAGAATACTGACCACAGTATAATTTAATATACCATCAAGCACTTCAGTATACAACAAGAATACACCTCTAGGAGGGAAGCAACAGCTTACATAATGTGCAATATAATGTGTTGTCAACCTGTAGCTCCCTCTGGTCTCAGATCATGTGAATGATGTACGTGACGTCACTGCTGCAGGACTAGAGTGGACAGGCGCACTCTGTTTCATGTTATACCATGGAAAGCTTATATCCAACCTTTATAAAATCCCAAACTGCCCCATATTTATTCCAAGTTGAATGCATATTAATGGAAGTCTGCTGGCCGCTCGCTCTCACAATGCAAAACTGCTGTCAGAGCTAGGTAGGGGCAGGGGATACATAGCTAATTTTAATAAAAGGACATCTGGGAATCTGATCACGCATTGCTGCTCTTGCAGTAACAGTGGCAGGCTCACATGTTTAAACAGTCAATAACTTTTCAGACACCTTAGTCCATTTAACAGAGCATGCAATTCTGGACCAAAATGTAATGCACTTTAATAAAAAATGTGGCTGCTTTCTGCCTGAGAAACCTCCCTTCTAGCTAATGTGTAGTCCACTGCATTGTTACAAGGGAAGTACATCTCTAGATAAGGCAGATAGAGGCAAGAAAAAAAAATGAAGGTGAGTGGAGAGAGGCAGGTGCTTTTCTTTCACATAGCGGATGGGAGGGGTTGATTCTCCTCACAGCACATCTGCAAACTGCTCTGTGCAAAGGAATGATGATTCTAAAAATCTCACAGCTTAATGTAAGAAAAGTCCTTGTATCTACTTGCTGCTTGTGTGATTACACATAGGATACTATTCAGACAGCAAGCAGCTTTCCTGACGGTGCTCAGATTTTTTTTTCCTGTGTTTTAGCTGCATGTATTTGCCATGTATTTACAGACCAGTGTTACTGGATCTCCTATATTATAGTCACTAGGGGTTTTTTCAGCCATTTCTTTATTTACTATTGTAAAGCTACTCCTGGCAGAATAGCATCGGTAATGGATAGAGGATGAGGGCAGACTGCTTCTTATTACACATGCCCGCCCGCAGCCTAAGAGAAATATAAAATGTGTTTCAGTCATAATGTGTTTAATAGCAGCTGAAAAACTAATACCATGTATGAAGGTGATGATGATAGACTGTAAGGCCTGCCTTTCTGACAGTGGAAAGACATATCACCAACACCAGGGCGCATACTGGGAAAGCTGACAGTGCACTAAATTCTGCTTTCTAATGGTATGTAATACTACACATCTCTAAGGACATGAAAGTGTTCTATACATTGAGATGCTTCCCCTTGAAGTCTACAGATTGGTCATCACAACCATCACTCAGCACATAGGGGAGGACGCTGGGAGCAGCTCAATGCAGAGTGCTCAGAGCAATTCAATATGAGACACTGCCCCCTATTGCACTTTGTGACAGCAGCACCCAAGAAATAATTTTTATAACTGTCATTTTATTAAAACCATGGCCACAGGTATGCTTCACCTAAATCATTCAATTTACACTCTGGTGACTAAACCAAATAATAAAGTGACACCTACCAAATCTGTAGAGTTTTTCTTGCCAGAAGTATCCTTGTTTACATCACAGATGGTATTACAATCGGGGATAGCACCTCTATACATAACATCTTAATAGACATTATCAATGTGCTACTTCCCTGTACAGGACAAGTCTAGAAAACTCTTTCTTAGACCTCAATGAGTCGCCCATGAGACTGCTGTAAAGCATATCACTAAATGCTGTTAACAGAACAGAGGAGAATCTCAGACAAGAATGACAGCCTCATAATTTCCTTATATATCCCCCTATATAGTGTGTAGAGTGTAAACAATCATAGTGACTGTTAGAAAACTATAAAAATATTTGGCTTCCTGGAATTATCCAACTAGCTGCTCATTTCTATAACATTTTGCCGTCTTTGTACCAAGGTATTCAGATCACAAATATAAAAAGTGTAACATACGTCCAGTAGACATTATTCAGATAGAATATGAGTCAACATGGAATCTAATATGAGCTGCTGCTTCCCCTGAGTTTCCAGTCAATGACTGACTGAAAAGTCCCATTCATGCTTCAGATTAACATTTGGGACTTCCTTCCTATTAGCCTTGTAAATGCAAGAAACAATGGAACCTGCCACAGTCTACATGGCTCTTACACTGCAGGAATCATACAGGAACATTTGCTAGTTTTCAGAAAATCTAGTCAAAAACAGTCCACAGATACTGTAGGTGGGCAGGCAGAGATGAATCAAGCGCCCCAATATACATCTGGGAGAACCAGTCTTTAGGAGGCCTTAAGCAGGGTTCATACTGATTATCTATCCACAGGAGAAGTCATTTAGTATGTGAAGCTTCTGCAGTAAGGTGGGAGGGAGTGCATACAGGCTGCTCCTATTCAAGTAATAGAAGCAGAGCTGAAACTCACCTAAACCACCGCTATGCAAAGGACAGTGCTGCAGCGCTGCTCCTGTTACTTGAATAGGGCCATCTGCTTGAGCTGCCCATCCACTGCAGCAGCTTCCAGCTTTTGGTCCAGGTGTTGGAACCCCCTAGATCTTGATTACCTATTTTCTGTGGATAGGTCATCAGCATGAAGAATCCATTTGGGGCTGGAAAACCCATTTAATGAAAAAATAATATCTCAGTAAAGTATTGTGCTTGGTCACTTGCTCCATCAATGTAGACAGACTGCTCACACCTCTTCTGCCAGTGCTAGAGCTATATGGCAACTGTTAGCCATGTGACATTAAGTGGGATTCCCGGAACTTAGACATTGATACCCTGTCCTTACAATAGGTCTTCAATATCAGATCAAAGGTGTCCGAGTCACAATCAAGCAGACAGAACATTGCCATGACATCATAAAGCCTATATCCTTGGCGGTGGCCATAACAGTTTCATGGCTCCAAGTTTTGCAGCTGTCCACGGCAGACAGAAGGAATAAGTGTGCACAAATACTCATCTGCTAGCTCAAGGAGGCACCAGCAGGTCTGTGAGGGGTGTCCAAAACCCAGTGATTAGAGCATGGCAATTGCTGGAAGTAGCAAAGTGTAGGGGAGGGGGGATGTGCTCATTGGAAGCACACAGCTCCCTAAACTCTATATAGTAGCTGTCCCTGGTGTACCTTCAGCAAGCACCAGTTCTTTACACTGTGCTATTTCCTGCAGGTGTGGCTTGTATACCAGCTACTCAGTGCTGATATATTACCCCACCAATCTGATATTGTTGATCTATTCTAAAGATAGGTCTCCAATATTCAAAGTCCAAAAAAACAACCTTTTTTATGGGTGGTTCACGCAAAGGAATATGATGCTGAATTTGTCAGGCAGAAAGTTTCTGCTTTAGGAATTTTAAGCAGATTTTAGAAGCTGATTTTGATGTAGATTCTGAAAAGAAAAAAAAAAAAAAAAAAAAAAAACTAGCAGAAGAAAATCTCTCCCCAACTCCCATTGAAATGAATGAGAGACTGATTTCAGGCTGAACTTGGAGCAGATTTTGAAGCAGAATCTGCCTCAAAATCAGCAACAAAATCCTCTGTGTGAACCAACCCCAAGATTGCTAACGTTACACTGCTAGCTAGTTGAAACTAATAATAGCTAACATAGTTGCAAAGGAATCCAACATGGCGAAGTCATGGTGGTGGCACCTTGAGGGTTGCAACACAACACATTCACAATCATTAAGTGAAATGTAGTACAGCACTGCAATCCCATTTTTCCCAGCCACATAGTACAGAGTAGCCCTAACTTACACATTCTTTACGGCTAGATGAGAGGTACAGTATATATATCCCCCCACATACCCCTCAAACTTGGGTTCTAGGATCTGTGCAATATGATTATAAAGCGCCAAGAAAACTGTCTTACTAATGACAGTGGCAGAAGTGCCCTGAGCTCACTTCAGTCAGGTGGATATCGTAAGCGGGACATTACAAGTTTAAACATTAACAATTACACAATATAAGGAGCTATGACTAATAAGAACAAGAGCCCTTCCAACCCTTTGGGGTGTTTCTTACATTTCTAACACTGGACTTATATGTTATAATTTTCCTTTCAAGATTGCACTTGAAAAGAAAACTCATTGGAGATCATTTTCCTTCACAGCTGCACCCATTATATACCTCCAAAGCCAAGGCTGTCTTGTCGTAGGCATTAGGGACTCGCTTCTGGATAACCCTGGCAAAAATGGGCCCATTCTGGAGGTTAGGCAGCGGAGTGTTGACACTGGGCTGGGCATAGGGCCCTGGCTCCGGCCCACCCAGTGGCTGCGGATGCGAATTTTCCTGGTTACCTCCAATCAGAGCAGACCCGGCAGTTGAGGGAGGCCTGTACTTTTCCACATAAGGGACAGGTATCATGCCCCGTCTTCCTTCGCTGTCCTCAGCATTCCACCACTGCTCCTCAGGTTTATCCCGGATTCTTAGGATGTCTCCCTTCTTAAATGGAAGATCTTCATCATCATTACCATTAAAGTCAAAGAGAGCCCGGACATATTCTGCTTCTTCTTGCCTCTGGATTACTCCAGGTTGCTTAGACTTGGAAACAGGCTCTATTAAAGTGGTAGTGTCCAGATAATGGATTTTGTAAAATTCCAATAGTGCAGGTAATGATTCAAACTCTTGATCTCCTATCCTGAATCGAGACTGATTCACACCTGGAAAGAAACCAGAAATACTCAGGACATTTCTATAGACCACAATCCACACTTAAATCATGTGTATGCCATGTCTGAAACAAAATACACACTGCAAATTTCTAAGTTAACATATAACCCTGGGCTGCTGGTGTCACAGGTTTTTAGAGTTGAACTACCTGTCTCCTACAGAGAATAGACCTTTTAATGTGCCCTTACATTAAATTGAGAGGATCACAGGTCGTACCTCTACTTGTTTTTGCACATCATTTTAGACATAACCATAAGACCAAAAAGCTTCAGTATTTTGTGAACAATTGCATAATACTACATTATAGGCTGTGATTCTATTCAACCCCTAGGCAACCCATTTCAATCCAATCCAGCTACTAGTATCTTCTAGAAACCGCAGATTTTGAATAGGGAAGCCACACATTTCCACTGCAGCAGCCACAATCATTACTACATGGATGGCAGGAGTTGCCAGAATGGAAGCCGCATACACAGCACCTCTTCATTCTAACTCATAGAGATGGCTACCAAGTAGCAGACTCTTCTCTAAGAATCCCTTTTCACACGGCCATAATTGGGACGAGAAATATAGTAAGTACCTGTGTTGGCCTTATCTCTCAGGCAGGTACATACAGCATCTTACAGATTTATGATGGTGTGAAATTGAGAACTACCTCTGCTCTCCCTTCCTTACTCACGTGGTGCTGTGAGTGTAGGTACAGTTAAGTATAGCCATGAGAAAGGGCCCCAAAAAAATCCAAATAACCTTATAGTTCATATGGATGGGGATCTTCCAGGAACTACATTTTTAATTAGCACTGTTCACACTGGCAGCATTAGTGTCATTTTTGACAGAGCTGCGGAGTTGAAGTCAGAGGTGGGACCAATTTTGGGCAATTGGAAAATACACTCCAAAATATATATATTTTTTAGTTATATTATTCTATATATATATATATATATATATATATATATATATATATATATATTATATAGTGTCAGAGGTTTAGCCTACAGACTCCATAGTCCTGGTTTTTGAAGGATCCTATTAATTTTTAATGCTTTACTTTTCCCAGGTAAAACAGCACAGTGGCGCAATAAAACCTGACGATGAATATGAAGCAACCATAGCTGCAATTTAATGTCACAAATATGCCAACACCAAACAGCCCGAAAGGATGTGGATATGAGTACACTATATATTATATATTTTATTAGTCATCATGAACTGCTATACTTAGTGACTTAGTGATTAAAGGATTTCTACAGAAATAGAGAAAATTAGTGCTTAACAGTAGCAAATGTGGACTTGAGTTATAACACACTATGTGAACAATAACCACCTATGCAAAAGAAAGTGTTGAGCAGCCAATCACAGCACTTATATAACAAATATACATAAAGCAAATCTTTTCAAGAAATTTGTCCTGTACACTACACACACTGCAGCAAAAAAAATATCATGGAGCTGCCTTCACCTGGTGTCCTGGCACAAGTAAAGCAGTACAGGACAGTCCATCACACAGATTGGTAGTATACATAACATTGGATGTGGGTTCAACTTACGTCTTTATTGGGTCAATTGTACAATACAAATATTGCAGCCTTAGGCCACTGTATCTTTTGAGCCCACTAATGTTGGTTGATAGATAGATCTCTATCAGTTTGCTGATTCCACCTAAAACTGGTGTTAGGTGCAAACATGTAAATGACGGCGAGCCTTAGCTGGCTCACAACATCTAGTAACACAATTGCAGCCTTTATACCTGGCAGCACTGTTGTAAACAGAACCATGGTGCAAGTGTAGGAGCCATTAAATAATAGCCCTATAGGCACTGCTATCTTATTGGGGATTGCCATAGAGTCCCCTATTACAACTGGTAGACAAGTGCTACATGATGCGCTATTCTTCCGTCAGACCTGCCTCTAATTGTAATGTGAACACAGCCTGAAGTCTCTGAGGACGACGTCTTTCCACCATAACACACTGCTCCGATCAGATCTGGTTTAAAACCTATCATCAAATCCTTATAAAATTTGTTCAATTCCTGCATAATATTCACGATCATATTTATCAATGGGTAACAAGCAGCAGTAAGAACCCCTCCAGGCTGTAGCCAAAAACTTACATACAATCCACCGCTATAGTGGACACATACCTCCTTTACAATCCCCATGCCGCCCCCTGTGCCCAGATGGGGTATACTCTGTGTGTACCTACCCTAGACAGGTGACTATGTGCTGCCCCTCAGCCCATGTTGATACCCCAGCAGGCCCAGGGCCTCACTTACCAGACTGCCGGTTGTTGCTGACGCTGTTGATGATGTAATGGGAGACCTTGGAGTTCTCGCTGACTGAGAGCACATAATCCCCGGGGATGGTGGCGGAGTCCCGCACAAGGAACACTCCGTGCCGCTGCCCCTGAAGCAGATTCACCGCCTCCTGTCGGTTCTGCCTTCCCCAGTACCAGCTCGCTCGGTCTTCAGAATCGAAGTTGCCGGCCATGGCCTCTGTTCGCTCCCCGGTGCTCTTTCCCCGCCTTTTAGGCGCCTACCGACGCCGCCCGCAACCGACACAGCAAACGAGCACTTCTAGCCGATCCCGACCTCACCAAACCCGAAATGGCGGCACAGGAAAGATCTGACCTCACCTTCCGGAAATGCGTCATCAGCCGGCGACCGGGCCGTAGTCACTGCGCGCCCTCATTTCACTAAGGTCAGGCGATGTGGACGGAGTATTTAGCTCCTAGAAAGAGTGTAGTCACTAGTATCGCCTCTCCTGTGATGTGTGCTTTTTAAGGGTGTAGTTACATGCGCATATTTTTGGTTGGATGCGGTATCAACAGCTCCTTAACTTTTATTTGTGAATATGCTGTAAGGATGCATTCAGACGGTGAGGTTGGTGCAGTGAAAGCTGCAGCAGCAAAAAAACTCACGCAGTTATTGATATTCAAGGTGAACTATGTCAAAATAAATGTGTTTGAGGTCTAAAATTAAAAGAAAACCGCAGGAAAACTGCATACTTTTTTTTATTATGCAGTTTTAACTTGACTGCAGCTAGCCTATCTGCTGTAAACTTTAAGAGTCCTGTTTGGTTTTGAAGATATGAGAAACATAATAAATGTGTGTTGCAATTGTGAAATGCATCAACAACTGAAGCAAAACCAGTACATGTGAATATACCCAAAGTATATATTAATAGAACCATCTGTGCAGGCTCTTGTGCAGCCTTTTTGATGTGGTTTCAACAGCTAGTATCGGAGCCTTGGTCACTAGTTCTGTCAGATTTGACTGGAGGAACATTAAAGGATCATTTCCAACTCTAAAAAAATAATTTCAGAGACAGGAATAACTGGCTACAAGTCCCAACCTGCAGGCCACTGGATACAGGTGATGCTAGGACGGGGGCCCCAACAACAGCACCACAGTGAAACCCTGATAAAAGCACCATTGCTTTGCTCATGCCTGCTTTAAAAGTTGCAATAGTAAATGTCAGCATGCTGCTGTGTTTTGTCCAGTAAAATGCAGAACACAATAATGAGAAGCTGATGGACTCCTTTATAATCAGTGCTTTTTATTGGGTGTTGTTCATGTCCATCACACAACTAGTCTGGTGCTTCCAACATTTTCGTTCTTATACTCCTACAGCAGAAGAGAAGAAGTAAAGCAGATGTGAAGAAAGCATATCACAGCAAAAGTACAATTGAACACTAAATAAAACATATATAATATATGAATATATCCTATAAAAAAACAACCAGATTCAATTAAAAAAAATAATTGTTCTTAAGAGCAATAGCGTAATCCACTAAAGAAGAAAGTTATTGGACTGCGGCTTTCTCACTGGTTCATAGCCACAGAGCATATAATAATAATGCATCCAGTACGTCAGGTCCTCCGAAAATAGAATATTCGCTTCTTATAATTACTATCCCTGGTCTCACCCCATACTTCATAGAATGTAAGCTCTTGCGAGCAGGGCCCTCACTCCTATTGTTTGATATGTTTATTTCTTTGTCACATCGTAATGTCTCATGTGTCCTCTGATTTGTAAAGCGCTACGGAATATGTTGGCGATATATAAATAAAGTTATTATTATTACTTGAGTGCAGAGGTCTGCACATACATTACTGACTTACTCCTCAGTAAATCTCTCAACATGCTTGCCCTTACTGAAACCTGGATCCAGCAGTCTGATAGGGCCTCCCCTGCTTCTCTGTCTCATGGTGGCCTACAATTCTCACACACTTCTAGGCCTGACAACAGGAAGGGTGGAGGGGTAGGGATACTTCTGTTAACCCAGTGCACTTTTCAGGCCATCCCACCGGTACCCTCATTCACATTCCCCTCATTTGAATTCCATGCTATCAGACTTTTCCGCCTGCTCTCCTTACGTGTAGCTGTGATCTACTGCCCACCTGGTTCACCCTACCAATTTCTGGATCACTTCGCTTTTTGACTTCCCCTCTTTTTATCCAGTGAAATTCCTACCTTCATCATGGGTGACTTTAACATCCCCACTGACATCCCTGTCTCCCCAGCTGCCTCACAGTTTCTATCAATAACCACTTCTTTTGGTCTTTCGCAACTTTCCTCTTCCGCCACACATAGTTGGCAACACCATTGAGCTTGTCTTCCTCCAACTCCTCACAGTTTCTAAATTTACTAACTCTTCTCTGCCACTCTCTGATCATAACCTTCTGTCTCTCACCATCAGTGCTTCCTCTCCTTCACAGGACACACCTACTCATCATACATATAGGAATTTACGTGCTATTAACACCCAGCACCTCTCAGATACTCTACAGTCCTCTCTGTCCCCCATCTCCTCAATCTCCTGTCCCAATCTGGCCACCAGTCACTGTAATTAAACCCTTAAGAGTGCATTGGATGAGGCGGCTCCCCCCTCCACTTGAAAAGTTAGACGCAGGAGGCAGCAACCCTGGCACACAGCAAAGACACATTTTCTTCAGTGGTGTTCTAGGTGTGCTGAACGTCTGTGGAGAAAATCACGTACACCTACAGACTGCCCTTCACCTTGCCAAACAAACCTATTTCACTGCTCTCATCTCTTCTCTCTCCTGTAACCCTAAAAGGCTATTTGGAACTTTCCACTCCTTACTCACCCCCAAGGTGACCTTAGCACAGATGACCTGGCCACTTTTTTCCATTACAAAATTGATAAGATCCGTCAGGAAAATAACTGCCCAATCCCCATCTTTTGAACCTGTAACAGAAGAGGAAGTCTCTCAGCTACTTTCTTCTTTTTGCCCTACGACCTGCAGTAATGACCCTTTCCCCTCACACCTTCTCCAGTCCCTGTCTCCTGCTGTCACGACTTACCTTACTAAAATATTCAACCTCTCTCTTCTGGAATTTTCCCATCCTCTTTCAAACATGCTGTCATAACCCTGATATTGAGGAAATCCTCCCTTCACCCGTCCTGTGCTGCTAACTATCGACCTGTCTCTAACCTCCCCTTCATCTCCAAAATCTTGGAACACTTGGTCTATTCTCGTTTAATCCGCTATCTTTCTACTACTTCCGCACTCTGCACTCTACTGAAACGGCCCTCACAAAAGTCTCCAATGATCTGATGACTAAATCCAAAGGTGACTTCTCTCTTCTTATTCTTTTGGATCTCTCAGCAGCATTTGACATTGTTGACCATCAACTCCTCCTCACTATGCTCCGCTCTGTTGGCCTCACGCACACCACGCTCTCCTGGTTCTCCTCTTATCTCTCTGGCCTCACTTTCTGTGTATCATTTGTGGGCTCTTTTTCTTCCCCTTGCCGTTGGGGTTCCTCAGGGCTCGGTCCTAGGTCCCCTGCTCTTCTCCCTCTACACAACACCCATTTGACAAGCCATCACCAGATTTGGCTTCCGATACCAGCTTTATGCTGATGACACAAAATTATATACATCATCCCGTGACATCACCCCTGCACTAATAAAGAGCACCAGTGACTGTCTCTCTGCTGTCTCAAATATCATGCCTTCGCTGTATCTGAAACGGAATCTCTCAAAGACTGAACTACTGCTGTTTCCACCATCTAATAGATCTGCCCCTGATATCTCCATTGCAGTCTCTGGCCTTACCATAACTTCTAGGCAGTATGCCCGCTGCCTCGGGGTTTTGTTTGACTCAGACCTTTACTTCACCCCCCATATCCAATCACTTGCACGCTCATGTCATCTCCAGAATACGTCCTTTCCTTACCAGAGATACACTAAAGACACTTATTGTTGCCCTGATTAACTCTCGCCTTGACTACTGTAACTCCTTACTAATCGGTCTTCCGCTTACTATACTCTCCACCCTACAATCTATTCTGAATGCGGCAGTCAGGATCATCTATGAGTCTGGACGCTACAGCGATGCCTCCGGTCTGTGCCAATCACTACATTAGCTGCCTATTCAATACAGAATACAATATAAACTTATCACCCTGATCCACAAGGCTCTCCATAATGCTGCACCTCGCTACATTTCCTCCCTCATCTATGTCTATTGCACAACCTGTGATCTCCGTTCACTCAATGACCTAAGACTAACATCCTCTATTATCAGAACCTCCTACGCTCGTATCCAACACTTCTCCCAAGTTGCACCACTTCTCTGGATAATGCTCTATCTCGGACTATCAGATTAACCCCCAATTTCTACAGCTTCAAGCGCAAACTAAAGACATATCTAGTCAGACAGGCCTATCACAACTCCTAATGTAAACCCTCTTGTAGTTAGAATCCCTAAAACGTACCCTCCTCTGTTTATGCTTCCACATTACCTCACAGGATATGATGCCATATCAGACTAACTTTATATGTCCAGGCACCATCTGCACGTTAAAGGACACGACTGCTGACGACTCATACAGCTTTATATATGTGTAATGACAGTAACCTCTATTACAATATTGTCTGACCATTCTATAAGCAATGCTACCTCCGTTGCCGCCCCTGCTACCTCTTGTGTCACCCCCTCTACTTCATAGATTGTAAGCTCTTGCGAGCAGGGCCCTCAGTCCCATTGTGTGATTTGACTATTTCTTTGTAATGTACCTTTTTTGTCTATATTTGAACCCTACAAATTGTACAGTGCTGCGGAATATGTTGGCGCTATATAAATAAAATGTATTCTTATTATTATATTAAGTTAATGCCCATCATATCCAGGGTTGTACTGACTTTGACTACAGTACAGCTTCACAGAAGCAAATGTAGACAGAGCCTAATTTTCCTGTTTCTTGCTGCCAGTCTTCTGTCGGTGTGAAGACTAATCCACAGTGATGTATTGTCATGTGACTACGTTGTCTGCTGGTTATAAACGCAACATCGCTGTGGCATCACACTGGGCGAAATTCAGTAGCTGGAAGTAGAGGAGAAATTGTGATTATGGTCTTTATTTTTTTTTTTTAACATGTTCCACAAGGTTTTCAAAACTGTCCTGAAGTTTTTCTGTGTTTTTCATTGCGTTTTTGCTTCGTGTTTCTCTGCGTTGTTCCCCTATATGAATATATGGTCAAAACACTTGAGATTCTGCAGCTAAAATGAACATGATGCGTTTTTAAAAAATGCATGTTTTTGAAAATGCAGCTTTTCCAGCTTTTTTTACACAATGTGTGGATGAGATTAATGAAATCTCATTCACTTTGCTGATACTGTAATACACAGCGTTTTTTTTTCTACTGCATTTCCGCAGTGTGGGTCCCTAGCCTAAGGGAGACTTCACACTACCATTGGTGACCGTCAGTAGTGTCCGTTGCTATTTTCTGCTACAAGATTTTAGCAACAGACACTAGCAGAACCGACAGAAATCCGTTAAAATTTCCATTCATTTCAGTGGGATTTTATCATGTTTCCGTTAATGCCAGTTTACACCCAATCCGTCACAAGTCCGTTTTTGTTTTTTTTTGCAGACAAAAATTCCTACATGCAGGACTTTTGTGTCCATTAAAAAAAACGGTTTCTTGACGGACGGCAAGCATCCGTTATTTTTTATCCTTGAAGTCTATGTGTAACGGACTTATAACGGACAGTAACTGATAGAATTCAGTTACTGTCCATTATTTTGTGTCCGTTTTTCTGCACATGCTCAGAAAGCAGAAAAAAACAACGGACAGTATAAAAAACGGACACTAACTGATGCTAATGTGTCTGTTTTTTTAACTGATCCATTAAATGGATCAGTTAAACAACGGACACATTAACATCAGTTAGTGTCCGTTGATGTCTGTTATGATAGGTGTTCGTTTTTTTTGTTTTAACGGACACCTTCATAACGGAATCCAACGGTAGTGTGAACCCTGCCTAAGAGATGTTTTTGCCTAGGAAACTAGTCAAGTTTATTGGGCAGGTTACTTCTTTTTTAGTGAACTCATAAAATAAGCTCCAATGACCTTCATTGAAAACAATCAGACTTTAGTTTGGAAGTTTTTTTGATGTGATTCTTTCCCTCTCTTCCATGACCCTGTTGTTAGAGTTCACAGAGGTAATGGAGCTCCTGTAAAATAATACAAGACAAGGGTTTCATGACCTGCTTCTGTGCATGAATAATGGTGTGAGCCTAAGAGTCAGTCTTCCTCACCTTTCTACCTCTTCCTAACAGATATCCATTTCTTCTTACATCCGTATCTATAACTCAGACATTGGTGCAATATTGCCTGGATATACCATAAATGTGTAACTGAAGGGGTCTGTCATCTATGGCCCTCACTTATCCAAGGGTGAATAAGTGGCAGTGCTAGGTAATATGCAGCAGGACAATTGCCTTTTCTCCTACATAGCACTGTCTCTTTGCTGTTTAGGTACTGTAACATATCGTTGATTGTAATGTCAATCTGTATTCCCTTAGTCCAGACAGCAGCACAATATGGGGTATCTCTGCCCCTGTGTGTTGTTTAGGACAGGTGGAACCTTTAATTAGCACCAAAAAGGTGCCTCCTACTAGCCCTATAAGAGGGCACAAGAGACCTCCCTCCACTGTGTAAATTATAAAGTAACAGGAAACAAGCTTCTAGGGAGGGAAGCCTTGTGCTGCTGTCTGGACTAAGGGAATACAGATTGACATTACAATCAACGATTCCCCTTACGTCCGACAGCAGCACAATATGGGGAGATAGCAAGTAATTCCCCTAGGGAGGGTTTCCTCGCCTTACAACGTCAAAGGACTGACTGACCAAAGGCAGTTGTCTGGAAACTGCGGATGTCCAATGATAATGTTTAATAAAAGGTCAACTGAGATGACTATGATGCAGCCGCACAAATTTGGTCCAATGGTAAGGACCGATACTCAGCCAAAGAAGTCGACAACCCAGGTCGAGTGGCCGTAGAAAGACTGGAGGGAATAACTCCTGAATAAGAAAGGAAGACTTAATTGTCTCCTTGATCCATGTGGATAGAGTAGGCTTGGAAGCCTTGAGGCCTCTGTTTTTACACTGCATATCGATTAGTAGGCTTTCGGCCTTCTTAAGCGGTTGAGTGTGGAATAGGTAAATCCACAGACACCTTACCACATCTAAGGTGTTGAGCTTTTCTTCCTCCTCAGAGGTTGGAGAGGGGAAAAACACAGGTAACGAAATTAGCTGATTGCTATTATAGTATGAGGGGACCTTAGGGATAAACCCAGGTAAACCTAAGGTGCACCCTATCTGCAAAAACAAAATGTACGGTTCTCTAGAAGATAGGGCCTGGAGCACCCCTACTCTTTGGCAGATATAATAGCCAACAAAAAAGTGGTTTTGTAAGCTAAATATTTTATCTCCGTAGTCTCCAAGGGTCCAAATGGAGGACCCCATTGATCAACTGGGAATAAAGCGCCGAACCTCCTAGGAACCACAAGAGGTTTTTCAGGACTTCTCCACTCTGAGGACATTAATTTTTGTAATGTCTGGTCCACTTGGAAGACCCTAGGCCCTCTATAGGTGGACGCGGAGGCTTCCCTGTCAACATCACGATCCTTAGACCGGATGGACTTCAGCAGCCGGCTTAATTTTTCGAGTGGAAGCACGGCCTGCTGGGATCTTCAGTGGAATCGTCAGATGAGAGTGTGTCGTCCACTATCTGATAATCTTCATCAGAGATCCGTAAGGAAGATTGTGTCTCAATCTGCGGTCTCTTGGCAATCTGGGCGATGGAAGAACGAATCTCCTTTAAGAGACTCCTCATATAGTCCTTTACCCAAGTAACAACCTCTTATAGAAGGTACTTCCGGCGGAGGTCCGCGACACTGGTGACAGCGGGTAAAATCATAGCCGTCAGGTAAAGGGGTATAGCAATCCAAACACATTAGGTGTTTCAAGTTTAGAGGAATTTTTCCTCCTAAGCGCATCGCCATTACGTGCTGCAGAAGATGACATCTGAAACATCAAACAGCCATGTGACACTGAAACAGGGAAGATCGCCAAGCATCGCATAAAAACCCAAGGGGTACCTTTTTTTTTTTTTTTTTTTTTTTTTTGAAATCGATCACTTGAAGAGATAAAAAAACAGTCAGAAAAAAACCAGCCACCGCAACCCGCAGCAGAGGAGCTAGAAACCACTCACTCAACAAATAAAGGACTGCATTCAGACCTTTTAAATGTAATCCAGCAGCGAGGGGAGGAAGCCAACAAAGAAACATTTATACAGCACCAAAACAAGTCAAACGCCATAATGGAACATAGAGGAGCATAAGCCTAAGCCAGAGACTCAAAATACAAGCAGCAAAAATCAATTCTATATTTTGCCTTTAAATTTTAAATTTCCAAACTTACCGCACTTTTTCCGAGAAAACCGGAAGTAGGGCGCGGTGGTGCGCAAAGGCTTCCTTCCCCTGGGAACACGGGACCGGAGAAAAGTTCCGGCCGAGGAGGTTCCCCGCTTACTTCCGGGATCGTGCTGCCTGCAGATGGATGCCGGATTACGCTGCGCTGCGGTGCGAAGGCCCGAAGGACCGGAGGTTCTTTGGGACCGAGGTACCCCATGAAGGTAAGCCAGGAGTAACTAAAACCCCTAGCAACGGGAGGTCACAAGAGACCTCCGTCCACCTGTTCCACACAGGACAGAAAAAAACACAGTGGAGGGAGGTCTCTTGTGCCCTCTTATAGGGCTAGTAGGAGGCACCTTTTTGGTGCTAATTAAAGGTTCCACCTGTCCTAAACAACACACAGGGGCAGAGATACCCCATATTGTGCTGCTGTCGGACGTAAGGGGAATACCTTTTCACTGGAACCTGCCACTGTGTCTGTGTCGGAGAGAGGCAGTAGGGGCTACAGCCCCTTCATTCCAGACATGAGAGCAAAGCTCAGTTATTGGGGACACACCATAAGACATACTAACGATATACTATTATTGGAATATTTTTAGACTCTTTTAAATTATTGTAGTGTTAACATTTATACATACTGAAATACTTCTTAAAGTGGTTCTTTGTGATTTCTGGAAAAACCTTTAGTCTTTAAGGCCGGGGCCCCACGTGGCAAAAACTGTGGCTTTTTACAATCACTGCAAAGTGGATGGGATTCTAGCAAATCCCATCCATACATTGCAGAAAAATATGCACAGTGGAAATACATGCGATTTCCAAAACAGTCACTGTTTTGGAAATTTTAGCATGTCAGTTATACCTATGGAAACGCTGGCGGTTTCCCTATAGGGATAATGGAAGCAGAAAGTGCGCAGTGGAAACCTCTGAGGACTTTCTATGAAAAGCACTGCAGGAGAAACTACGATGCGTTTCCGCCGAGGTTTTTCCTGCAGCACTATGCGGCCCGCTACGTGGGGCATTAGCCTAAAGGAGATTTCTGGTAGCTAGATATTGATGATATTGATTTGTTGTATATGTCATCAGTATCATATCGGATGAGTTGATACCCAGCACCTCCACAGTAGTGGCACTCAGATGAGCACCGCTTTTGCTTCACAGGCCTGTGACATCACATTCACAGATAATTTTTTTTTTTTTTGGAGCTTGTTCCCATTCAAGTGAATGGAACTAAGCTGCAAAACCAAGCACGCCTGCTATATGTATGCTATACATTGTACTTTACTGTGCTTGGCTACAGCACTCATTCAAATACTGTGGTCTCTTGAAACAGCTGATCCATGGGGGTGCTGGATGTCCGACCTCCACTGATTTAATGCTGATGACCTATCCTAAAGGTATCCTAAAGTATCCTAATCCTGTTTAATGGTCCTGGACTACAGCACTGCAGCACCAGTCCTCAGAAATTGTGCAACAATGTCTCATACATCATTGACTTACCTGCTGATGCAACTCACTGGCCTCAGTGGTCACATTGGCATGTACAATATGTGACTGATGAAAATCTGGAAGATATGTTGCCCACATTTCTTGGACTGGTCCAGAAATCATGACTCTTTGCATCATAGTGATCTACAATGCTAGGAATTCCTGCCTTCAAAAAGCTCTACTGTCCAGTACTGTATATAGTACGGACAGTAGATCAGTTGGAAGGCAGGGACTCCTACCGTCATAAATCTCTATGATGAATCCTTTCTCCATACCATGGGGGTGATTTATGTTATGGACCTTATTTGCCTGTGCACAGAAGGCCTAAGAAGTCAGTAATGTTTTTTTTCATTATTTTCAAACATGTCTCATTCTTAGGCCTGTTTTTTAATCCAAGAAAACGTCTTCAAAGGGGACCTATTATCAGATATAAAACATGATATATACCCAGTATATCAAGTAATGAAATATAACAACTAAACATATACATTTTATATAGATTGTTCTTCTTGGGTGAGCGAAAACAGAGTGATATGCTGAGAAAACATGTACATAATATAGTAGATGAGCGCCATCTAGTGAACAGAGTTAAAAAAAAAAAAACCCCTGGAGATTTAATCAAAATGACTTTTGCGCGAGTAATCAAATCAATTTATTTTTTTAAACAGAATCATCTAATTTTATTTTTACTACCGTATCCTGACATTCAGCGTAATAGTTCTGTGACTGTCAGACTTAAATATGATCCCTGCTCAGGAGCTGAACGATTACTATAGCGTAGGGACCTCTGTGGCAGTGCTTGCTTTCAGAGACATCTCTGATGGCAGACATTTAACCCCTCAGGCGACATGGTCAGATGTGACCAAAGCACCCAAACATCTCCTGCGCAGCAAGATCGTGGAAGCCATTTTGAGGGGGAGGGGTTATGTTATATATATTAACAAAAATAAATAAAAACACATTAGGCATCCCTGCATCACAAAATGCCTAGACTAGAAAAATAGAAACATATTTATCGTATATGGTGAATGTCCTAGCAGGAAAAAACTATTGAAAAGCCTAAATTACTGAGTCACCACTTAAAAATTTTTTTAAAACAAAAATGAAAATTGGCTGCAATGCCAAGAGGATAAAATGGTGCTGCTGTGCTGAACTACAAGTTGCAGCATTCCCACATGGCACTATCCCACCTGGCACTTTATTCAAGTCATCCTCCTTCAGAGCCATATCCCACAGCCTGCTCAGCCAGTGATATATTCCTTAAAGTCTTAAAGTTCGAGAACCATATGTACATATATAACGATAAGAAAAAATAATAATTTAATAATATACTCTCTAACGCATATCTACCAAATGCATAAAAATCTATAGGGAACAGACAATACATATAGTGTAGAGTATGATGAACGTATCCTACTATCAATGCTTAGTGATTAGTGGCCATCAATACATTATTGCACGTGTGTCTATACACTATGACTGGTCACAACAGAATCCTATGTGCATTTAAATATATGCATACTCTTCCATAGTTTATATAAACTTCCTAGAGATGTATTGCCAATGCACAAAGAATCAATTAAAGTGTGACTATTTATCCCCGGAAGTAAAAAACCTCTATGTGAAGAGACTTTTTAACATAGCTTCAGTACCAACGCAGTTAGTAGTAAAAGGACATACCCATAAGAATAAGCCCCCTTGCAGACGTCCGTATGAATGGTCAGTGTGCTATCCGGGTTTTTCCCGGACAGCACACTGACCCATTAATTTCTATGGACCCGTACACATGACCATGAAATACATGATCCCGTGTGCGGGCAGCAAAATATGGAACAGGTCCTATTCCTGTCCATTTTTGCAGCCCTGCTTCTGCGGCTCCTATTCATTAAACGAAAGGGGCCGCGGAAGCACGGCGGCACACGGCTGACATCCGTGTTTCCCCCGTGTGCCACCCGTGCCATTCATTCACAGCAGCCGGTTAGTACACGGTCGTGTGCAACCGGCTTTAGAGAGAGACTCCTGGATCAGGCTTGACACCACTCCCGATGCACGTTTTGGCTCCACCTTGACATATGTATGATATCTATACACCTATGACATATACACACGTGGACAAAATTGTTGGTACCCCTCGTTTAATGAAAGAAAAAATCACAATGGTTACAGAAATAACTTGAATCTGGAATTTGCCAAACTACATGTTGACAAGCCACAAAGCTTCTGGGAGAATGTCCTACGGACAGATGAGACAAAAATCGAAATTTTTGGCAAGGCACATCAGCTCTATGTTCACAGATGGAAAAATGAAGCATATCTTGAAAAGAAAACTGTCCCTACTGTGAAACATGGAGGAGGCTCTGTTATGTTCTGGGACTGCTTTGCTGCATCTGGCACAGGGTGTCTTGAATCTGTGCAGGGTACAATGAAATCTCAAGACTATCAAGGGATTCTAGAGAGAAATGTGCTTCCCAGTGTCAGAAAGCTTGGTCTCAGTCGCAGGTCATGGGTCTTGCAAAAGGATAATGACCCAAAACACACAGCTAAAAACACCCAAGAATGGCTAAGAGGAAAACATTGGACGATTCTGAAGTGGCCTTCTATGAGCCCTGACCTAAATCCTATTGAGCATCTTTTGAAGGAGCTGAAACATGCTGTCTGGAAAAGGCACCCTTCAAACCCGAGACAACTGGAGCAGTTTGCTCATGAGGAGTGGCCAAAATACCTGTTTAGAGGTGCAGAAGTCTCATTGACAGTTACAGGAATCGTTTGATTGCAGTGATTGCCTCAAAAGGTTGTGCAACAAAATATTACGTTAAGGGAACCATCATTTCTGTCCAGGCCTGTTTCATGAGTTTTATTTTTAAAAAATTCTGTTGCAGCATGGTTGAAAAGCAATGTCTGACTTTCATTTGTTCACTTTCGTAACATTTTTATATATTATTACTATTGTCAGATTCAAGTTATTTCTGTGACCATTGTGGGTTTTTCTTTCATTAAACGAGGGGTACCAACAATTTTGTCCACGTGTGTATATATATCTATATACAGTATATATATATATTTGAGTGCACATAAGATTCTATTGTGACCAGTCATAGTATATAGACACACGTGTTCAATAATGTATTGATGGCCACTAATCACTGAGCATTGATAGTGGAATGCGTTCATCATACTCTATATGTATTGTATGTTCTCTATAGATTTTTATGTAGTTGGTAGATATGCCTTAGAGCAGTGGTCTCCAACCTTTTTTGCACCAGGGACCAGCTGCTGTAGAGGATGGCCCGGCGGGGTGGGACAGGGGCGGAGCTATGGTCATATGGGGGTGGGGTTATAGGCGGGCTCCACCGTGTGGACGGGAAGACTCTCCGCCGGGATGCTATGGTAACGTGTAAACTATCGAGTAGCGCGATGTCCTTAGCAGCGACAGGACGTCGCGCTACTCGATAGTTTACATGTTACCATAGCAACGTGGCCTAGCACAAAGTATCCAGTTAAGACTGAGGCCAGCCTGCCGCGCTGCGGACCAGCAAAGAGCCCACAACGGCCCGACCCTGGTCCGCGGACCAGTGGTTGGGGACCCCTGCCTCAGAGAGTATATTATTAAATTATTATATTTTATTATCATTATACAAATTATAAATATTTGGACAGAGACAACATTTTTCTAATTTTGGTTCTGTACATTACCTCAATGAATTTTGAACACAACAATTCAGATGTAGTTGATGTTCAGACTTTCAGTTTAATTCAGTGGGTTGAACAAAATGTGAGGAACTAAAGCATTTATTACACACAATTCCTTCATTTCAGGGGCTCAAAAGTAATTGGACAAATTAAATAATTGTAAATAAAATGTTAATTTCTAATACTTGGTTGTTCACCCTTTGTTGGCAATGACTGCCTGAAGTCTTGAACTCATAGACATCACCAGATGCCGCTGTGTTTCCTCCTTTTTAATGCTCTGCCAGGCCTTTACTGCAGCGGTTTTCAGTTGCTGTTTGTTTGTGGGCCTTTCTGTCTGAAGTTTAGTCTTTAACAAGTGAAATGCTGCTCAATTGGGTTGAGATCAGGTGACTGACTTGCCCATTCAAGAATATTCCTCTTCTTTGGTTTAATAAACTCCTGGGTTGCTTTGGCTTTATGTTATGGGTCATTGTCCATCTGTATTATGAAACGCCGACCAATAATTTTGCTCCATTTGACTGGATTTGAGCACACAGTACAGTGGGTACGGAAAGTATTCAGACCCCTTTAAATTTTTCACTCTTTGTTTCATTGCAGCCATTTGCTAAAAGCAAAAAGTTCATTTTATTTCTCATTAATGTACACTCAGCACCCCATCTTGACAAAAAAAAACCCAGAAATGTAGATATTTTTGCTAATTTATTAAAAAAGAAAAACTGAAATATCACATAGTCATAAGTATTCAGACCCTTTGATGTGACACTCATATTTAACTCACATGCTGTCCATTTCCTTCTGATCCTCCTTGAAATGGTTGTACTCCTTCATTGGAGTCCAGCTGTGTTTAATTAAACTGATTGGACTTGATTAGGAAAGGCACACACCTGTCTATATAACACCTCACAGCTCACAGTGCATGTCAGAGCAAATGAGAATCATGACAACATCTGCAAGGAGTTTGTATGTTCTCCCCGTGTTTGCGTGGGTTTCCTCTGGGTACTCCGGTTTCCTCCCACACTCCAAAGACATACTGATAGGGAATGTAGATTGTGAGCCCTATATGGGACAGTGACTGTCAACGACTGTAAAGCGCTGCAGAATATGATGGCGCTATACAAGTAAGCATAATAAATAATAAATAAATGAGGTCAAAGGAACTGCCCAAGGAGCTCAGAGACAGAATTGTGGCAAGGCACAGATCTGGCCAAGGTTACAAAAGAATTTCTGCAGCACTCAAGGTTCCTAAGAGCACAGTGGCCTCCATAATCCTTAAATGGAAGATTGGGACGACCAGAACTCTTCCTAGCCCTGGCCGTTCAGCCAAACTGATCAATCGTGGGAGAAGAGCCTTGGTGAGAGAGGTAAAGAAGAACCCAAAGGTCACTGTGGCTGAGCTCCAGAGATGCAGTAGGGAGATGGGACAAAGTTCCACAAAGTCAACTATCACTGCAGCCCTCCACCAGTCGGGGCTTTATGGCAGAGTGGCCCGAAGGAAGCCTCTCCTCAGAGCAAGACATATGAAATCCCACATAGAGTTTGCCAAAAAACACATGAAGGACTCCCAGACTATGAGAAATAAGATTCTCTGGTTTGATGAGATGAAGATGGAACTTTTTGGCATTAATTCTAAGCGGTATGTGTGGAGAAAACCAGGCACTGCTCATCACCTGCCCAAAACAATCCCAACAGTGAAACACGGTGGTGGCAGCATCATGCTATGGGGGTGTTTTTCAGCTGCAGGGACAGGACGACTGGTTGCAATTGAAGGAAAGATGAATGTGGCCAAGTACAGAATTATCTTGGAAGAAAACCTCTTCCAGAGTTACAACTGCAGTTCCTGGAGCACTAATGGTTTGCTCCAGTACTTAGAGAAGCCGACACCACACTGAGCCTTGCCTGCTTTATAAAGGTCAGCCCATTCATTCGGTGCCACCCCCTTTCCTGATGCTGTCTGCATTGAGCCAATAGAAATCGCTAGCTCACTCTACCTCTGTCACGCCTCCTAGGGGATGTGTCCACCTCAGTCCTCTACTGTGTTCATGTGACTGTCGATCATGTGACCACTGAATGTAAACAATTCCAGTGATCCAGCACTAGACGGTGAGTCTATTGATTCACATTCGATCTTCACCTACTCCACATAAACTGCTGATCATCTGGTCGCTGCATCCCAGCAATTCCGATGATCAAGCGCCAAACGGTAAGTATGTACAGTACATTTAACATCCATTCCTCCGTATACCAGGTCAAGAAACCAGAGGGGAGAGATCCAAACAGAGTTTAATCCGGATCAATATTATCCTATCACAACCGTACTCTAAAGGAGCCGGAGTTTAGGTATAACCCCAGACCGTAACAGCGGGTGGATCATAAATCTTCCCTATCATAGTTCACATATAGTGGGCTCTCCCTTATTATTCCCCCATCAAACTATAGATAACCTGACCATCCCCACTCTGATCCATTTTCATACCTCCTAATGATGGTCAATCCCTTCAACTCTATAACTCTTTCTATTTCTCATCCCTCTGATTGTGTACAAAACTACCATACATCATAACTACGACCCATCAATCATCACAAAAATACATTGTAAATCGTACCTCGCCACCTCAATTCAGGCAATGCAATAGATAGCGGAAGAGAGACCACTTAACGTCTACACATCTAAATACAAGGTAATAAATGACACAATGCTCCCCCCATATGTACCACCCCTTTCATCTTTCTTCAATAAATGGCGCAAAGGATATCAAATGATTGAGGCCTCTAGGTTTGACACAGTCAAACCTAAATATCCATTCCGCTTCCTTCCTCAAAATTACCCTATCCCAATCTCCTCCTGTGCTGTGTACAACAAACTCAAGAATGAGATGAAAACCAGGGAGTTGGAGAGAAGAGACAGGAGGGACCTGAAATCCTGAGATGAAAGAGCCCTATTTAATCTTTTGGAACCAGAGATTCAAAGAAGGATCTGGACACCTCCACAGTTCTGGAATGCAATCTTTCATCCTTCTGTTTCAGGGGCTCGTAATATGGAATCATTCCTACAGAGACCCTCCCCCAGGACTCTCAGCATGGTGCCTCCGCCAGCTACAGGTGCAGCATTCTGCCTTCCCTCTCTCCTGCGGACGGCCTCAGGACCTTCTGAATCTGTAATGCAGCATGAGAGCTTGGTTCCTCCATATTCCATCTGCTTGCTATCAGGAGACATTTTCTCTGCTGCCACTCATGACTCTTCTTTCAGTAGCAGCGCCGCAGTTCTGGATGTGTGAGGGGAACCCAGCACCATCTTCCCACGTGCAGAAGTTTTCCTCACTGGACCATCAAGTGAGCTGACGGGCCTCTCCTTCCTCTATGCCTTGCTCCAGTCAACCCTCTCATTGTCAACCCCTCTCTCCAGAAGCTCTTTAGGGATCACTGATGCCCCCCATTGACCCCATCTGGACCTTTATATTCCCCTGTTGCCCTGCCCCTACCCCTCCTCATCAGTCCACATTATGCCTGACTCTCCCCTGTGCCCCAGATGGTATCCTTCACAGACCCCTCCGTGCCTATTCTGAACTGTTTGAACTCTAGGGATATCCCTTTTACTCCGGTAGGGCTGGCAGAGGTGGAGAACCACTATGATGTGCCGTCATCAGGTCCTGTGCCAGAACCCCCACCCCCTCCCCCATATCCTCCTGGAACCCTGATACGCTCACTCTCAGTGGCAGCATATTCCTACCAAGCAGGAGTTTCAGGACGTAGGACTCCTTGGAAACTGCTCATGGTGAAACCAGACTGTATATGTCACCTCTAGACATCTTGAGGATCTGGATAAAGGGCCGGTGACATAATATACGGGTGAGGGGTTTGCCTGAGACTACTGGAGAAGAGAACCTTACTCACCGTGGAGGCAATCTTTAACATGCTACTGGGCTAGCAGATCATGATATTAAGATGGATAGGATGCACAGGGCCCTCTGACCTAAGGGCCTGACCTCCACCCCAAGAGATGTGATCTGTTGCATTCAGGACTTTGAGCTCAAGGACGCTATTATGTCCCAAACACATATCAAGAAAGACTTTGACGCTCCCATCCAATTGTACCCTGATCTTTCCTGGATCACAGTTCAAAAGAGGAGAAATCTCCAGCCCCTGCTGTCTGTCCTGCGGAAACTCCAACTCCCATACTGATGGGGCTTCCCCTTCAGTCTCACGGCCCACAGGGATGGTTGCTCGGCCACCTGAGAACCCATGCAGACCTGCCTGATTTTTATGCCTCACTGGGATTTCCTCAGCCACCTCTACAAAACAAGTTCTTCCTGTTACCCTTGCTGGGAGTATTGCTCCCTGGATCTAATGATTACTTCATGATCTGTTTTTTTGGGGGTTTTTTTGCATTGTGTCTTATTGTCTTATTCCCTCAATTTTTTGCATTGTGGTGACCTCCTGGACTACCTCTGGAACTTCTTTTGCCTCCTCTCCATGTCCTGCTGTGGGGTGAGTTACATTATTATCGCCTCCTCCATATTTACCTGAGTCATGGCTAAGATAGTTTCATTAAATGTAAAGGGTCTTAACTCCAATGCAAAGGCTGGCCCAGGCTGAATTACAAACCTTTAAGGCTTTTTTTTTTTTTTTTTTTTTTGCAGGAGACCCTGTAAAGGATACTGTTTTGCCAAGTTGCTTGGCAACCTGTGATCACCCCTCTTACCTTCCACTCACAACCCATGAGTGCTTGGGCTCATAGGATAACATGAAACGAGCTTTATAAATTTTATATAATTAACCCAAGTGGGTGGGCACTAGCCGCTAACATATACAGAATATAAATCAGAGGATGGTCAAGCAAATACAGGTAAAAACAAGGTATACAGTACAGAAAAATAAAATGGGATTAAAAAAGAAAAAAAATACCATACGGGTCTGCAGTTTGGTTTGCTGGGGCTTCCATAGCCCCAGGGCCCTTCCCTAAGTCAACAACATGACCTGTCCTCACATCTCTCCCAGGTTATAAGGTAGCCTCTCTCCCTGGTCTAAGAACATACACACGTGGACAAAATTGTTGGTACCCCTCGTTTAATGAAAGAAAAACCCACAATGGTCACAGAAATAACTTGAATCTGACAAAAGTAATAATATATAAAAATTCTATGAAAATGAACAAATGAAAGTCAGACATTGCTTTTCAACCATGCTTCAACAGAATTAAAAAAAAAAAAGAAGAAAACTCATGAAACAGGCCTGGACAGAAATGATGGTACCCTTAATTTAATATTTTGTTGCACAACCTTTTGAGGCAATCACTGCAATCAAACGATTCCTGTAACTGTCAATGAGACTTCTGCACCTCTCAACAGGTATTTTGACCCACTGCTAATGAGCAAACTTCTCAAGTTGTCTCGGGTTTGAAGGGTGCCTTTTCCAGACGGCATGTTTCAGCTCCTTCCAAAAATGCTCAATAGGAGTTAGGTCAGGGCTCATAGAAGGCCACTTCAGAATAGTCCAATGTTTTCCTCTTAGCCATTCTTGAGTGTTTTTAGCTGTGTGTTTTGTGTCATTATCCTGTTGCAAGACCCATGACCTACGACTGAGACCAAGCTTTCTGACACTGGGAAGCACATTTCTCTCTAGAATCCCTTGATAGTCTTGAGATTTCATTGTACCCTGCACAGATTCAAGACACCCTGTGCCAGATGCAGCAAAGCAGCCCCAGAACATAACAGAGCCTCCTCCATGTTTCACAGTAGGGACAGTGTTCTTTTCAAGATATGCTTCATTTTTCCATCTGTGAACATAGAGCTGATGTGTCTAGCCAAAAATTTTAATTTTTGTCTCATCTGGCCATAGGACATTCTCCCAGAAGCTTTGTGGCTTGTCAACATGTAGTTTGGCAAATTCCAGTATGGCTTTTTTATGATTTGTTTTCAACAATGGTGTCCTCCTTGATCGTCTCCCATGAAGTCCACTTTGGCTCAAACAACGACGGATGGTTCGATCTGACACTGATGTTCCTTGAGCTTGACGTTCACCTTTAACCCCTTCAGGACCGAGCCCAAAAGTGCGTTAAGGACCAGGCCTCGTTTTTCAAAACTGACATGTGTCACTTTATATGGCAATAACTTTGAGACGACTTAACTTACACAAGTGATTTTGAGATTGTTTTTTCGTGACACATTGTACTTCATGTTAGAGGTAAACACTAATGAATATTTTTGTATTTATTTATAAAAAAATAGGAAATTTGATGGAAATTTGGAAAAAAAAAATCGCAATTTTCAAAATGTGAAGTGCTCTGCTTTTCAGACAGATAGTCATACCACCCAAATACATTAATACATATTATCTACCATATCTCTGCTATATATCGGCATCATCTTTTAATCGTCCTGTAATTTATTTTGGATGTTATAAAGCTTACAAGTGTAACAGCGATTTTGCAGATTTACAAGAAAATTTCCCAAACTAATTTTTTAGGGACCACTTCAGTTCTGAAGAGGATTATAATGGCCTATATATTAGAAACCCCCATAAATGACCCCATTTTCAAAGCTGCACCCCTCAAATAATTCAAAATAACATTTGGGAAGTTTGTTAATCCTTTAAGCATTTCACTGGAATTAAAACAATATGGAGGTGAAATTTAGACATTTAATTTTTTCCCACTAATTCCTTAATTTAGCCCTAAAATTAACACATTCACAAAGGGTTAAAGGAGAAAATGCATCTTACAGTTTGTTATGCAATTTCTCCTGAGCACGGAAATACCCCACAAGTGGGTGTAAACTGATGTTTGGGCGAATGGCAGTGCACGGAAGGGAAGGAGTGACACTGGGCGTCTGAAAAGCAGATTTTGCTGGAATAGTTTTCAGGTGCCATGTCTCATTTGCAAAGCCCCTAGAGTACCAATACAAAGGAAAACCCCAAAAAGTGACCCCATTTTGGAAACTACACCCCTCACAGAATTCATCAAGGGGTATAGTGAGCATTTTGACCTTACAGCCGTTTCACAGATTTTGCTAACACTGGGATGTATAAATGAAACATTACTAAAATGTTACTTTATCCCCAAAGTTTTCATTTTCACAAGGGGTTAAAGGAGAAAAAGCACCCCACAGTTTGCAAAACAATTGCTCCTGAACACGGCAATACCCCATATGTGGTCGTAATCTGCTGTATGGGTACATGGCAGGGCTCAGAATGGAAAGAGCGCTATTTGGCGCTCAGAATGGAAAGAGCGCTATTTGGCTTTTGGAAGGCAGATTTTGGTGGAATAGTTTTCAGGTACCATGTTGCATTTGCAGAGCCCCCAAAGTACCAATACAGTGGAAGCCCCCTAAAAGTGACCCCATTTTGAAAACTACACCCGTCACAGAACATATCAAGGGGTATAGTGAGCATTTTGACCCTACAGCTGTTTCACAAATTTTATTAACATTGGGACATTAAAATGAAAAATTACTTTTTTTCCAATAAATCGTCAATTTAGCCCCAAATTTTTCATTTTCACAAGAGGACAAAGGAGAAAAAGCTCCCCAAAGTTCGTTACACAATTTCTCCTGAACAAAGAAATGCCCCATATGTGGTTGTAATCTGCTGCATAGGTACATGGCAGGGCTCAAAATGGAAAGAGCGCTATTTAGCTTTTGGAGGGCAGATTTTGCTGGAATAGTTTTCAGGTGCCATGTCGCATTTGCAGAGCCCCTAAAGTACCAATACAATACAAACCCCCAAAAAGTGACCCCATTTTGAAAACTACACCCCTCATAGAATTTATCTAGGTGTATAGTGAGCATTTTGACCTCACAGCTGTTTCACAGATTTTATTGACTTAGGGACGTAAAAATGTAAAATTACTTTTTTCCAATAAACCGTCCATTAAGCGACATATTTTTAATTTTTGCAAGTGGTTAAAGAAGAAAAAACACCCCACAGTTTGTTACACAATTTCTTCTGAACACAGAAATGCCTCATATGTGGTTGTAATCTGCTGTATGGGTACGTGGTGGGGCTCAGAATGGAAAGAGCGCTGTTTGGCTTTTGGAGGGCAGATGTGGCTGGAATAGTTTTCAGGTGCCATGTCGCATTTGCAGATCCCCTAAAGTACCAGTACAATGGAAACCCCCTAAAAGTGACCCCATTTTAGAAACTACACCCCTCAAGGAATGTATCAAGGGATATTATGATTTTGAGCCTAAAAATGCTTCCCAAAAATTAATGTACAAAGTGAAAATTAAAGTTTTTAAAGAAATATCCAATTTCAGTGCCTAATACGTTGCGGCCACTTTGTGGCATCAGAGACATGAACTCCTAAAACTATTAAGTGGGCTATCCCGGGGGAAAAAAAAATTATATATGTGGGTGTAAACTGCTGCTTGGGCACACAGCAAGGCTCAGAAGGGAAGGAGCACTGTGTTTTTTTAGTTTTTGGAGTACTTTCTGGTCGCCATGTTGTTTTTGCAGAGCCCTGGAGGTGCCAGTAAATTGGAATTCCCCAAGAAGTGACCCCCATTTTGTAGGGGCAATTTTAGGGTCTCTGCAAATGTGACATGGCGTCCAAAAAAACAACAATCTAAATATGCGCTCCAAAAGCACATAGCGCTCCTTCACATTTGCGCCCTGCTGTGTGCCAAAATGACAGTTTATGCCCACATGTATGACACTGGTGTACCCAGGATAACATACTTAACAATGCCATATGTGGGTATAAACTGCTGTTTGGGCATAGCCGGGCACAGAAGGGAAGAAGCGCTATTTTGGTTTTTGGAGCACAGTTTGCTTTTTGGACACCATGCCACTTTTGCAGAGCCCATGAATTGCCAGTAAAGTGGAATCCACAGACATGTCACCCCATTTTGGAAACCCTTATACCCTTCAAGGGATTTATCAAGTGGGGTAGCGAACATTATTAACCCTTAAGTGTTGCATTCTTTTAATTTCCAGAAATGAATGCGCAGTTGATAATGAAAAGTTAAAAATGAAATTTTTCTATAGATACGCCATTTCAGTGCCCGATATGTTGTGCCCAGCTTATGTCTGCACAGACACACACTCCAAAAACTGGTGAGCGGGAATCCCGGGCACAACAGCTTTTGGAGCATTAGTCTCTGATAC
The DNA here is from genome assembly GCA_947044405.1 of Leptodactylus fallax. Taxonomy (NCBI): domain Eukaryota; kingdom Metazoa; phylum Chordata; class Amphibia; order Anura; family Leptodactylidae; genus Leptodactylus; species Leptodactylus fallax. The sequence goes on from CAMRHE010000203.1 coordinate 414,737, forward strand.
AAGCCGGGCACAACATATTACACACCGAAATGACGTATTCCTGGATAAATTGTCATTTTCACCTTTCACCATCAGCTGCGTATTCATTTATGGATAATAAATTATAGCAACACTTGGGGGTTAAAAATGCTCACTGTACCCCAGGATAAATTCCTTCAGGGGTGTAGTTTCCAAAATGGGGTGACATGTCAGGCATTTCAGCTCTGCAAAAGTGCAATGGCGTCCAAAAACCAAATAGCGCTCCTTCCCTTCTGTTCTCGGCTGTGCCCAAAGAGCAGTTTATACTCACATATGACATTAAGTACGTTATTCTGGGTACAACAAGTATAATACATGTGGGTATAAACTGCAGTTTGGGAACACAGTAGGGCACAGAAGGGAAGGAGCGCTATGTGGCTTTTGGAGCGCAGATTCAGATGTTTGGGATCTGGATGCCATGTCATGTTTGCAGAGCCTCTAAAGTACCAGTAAAGTGGAATCCCCTAGGGAATGACCCCATTTTGAAAAGTGCACCCCTCAAAGAATTTATCAAGGGGTGTAACGAACATTAGTATCCCAGACGTGACTGCACAGCGGATGGGGAAAAGTGAATATGTAAGCTGTGCGTAGTACATTGGGTACACTAAATTCCCTACTATTTCCCCAGTAGTTCCTATTATTGGGTAGGTCACTCTGGGGGTCACTTCTGGTTTATTATCCCTTGTAAGCTCTAAATCTGGTTTGTACCCTCATATATGCTTGCACAGTTTATACATTCCCTTCCTGCCGCAGCCAGTTATGTTCTAATGATTTGGCGATTTTTGGGGGTTTTTGTCTTCACATTGTACGAGCTATATTTTCTTTATTTCTCTGGTGATGTAGCCATATGAGGGCTTGTTGTTTGCAGTATGAGATGTATTTTTTAATGACATCATTTTTAGGTGCTTACAACTTATTAAATAAATTTTATTAACTCTTTCTTGGTGGATTAAAAAACAACCCTATCAATTCTGGCACTGCGTTTTACCGTTAAAATTTTTCACCATGCAGCGTAGAGCGTAATTAACATGTTATCTTTATTCTGCGGGTCGGTACAATTACGGCGATACCTCATTTATACTGTTTTTTTATGCAATACCAATTTTGCAGAACAAAAACCTATTTGGGGACATAAATCAATTTTTTTTTGCATCGCCATCTTCTAAGATGCGTAGCATTTTTATTTTTCAGTTTAGAGAGTTGGTTTAGGGCTTGTTTTTTGTGGGACAACCTGTGCTTTTTATTGGTACTGTTTTGGGGTACATATGACTTTTTGATCACTTTTTATGGCATATTTTGTAAGGTGAGATGGCGAAAAATCATTACTTTTGGCGTTTTTTTTCCCCGACGTTCACTGTGTACTTTAAATATGGTTTCAGTTTTATTGTACAGGTTGTTACGGATGCGGCGATACCAAATATGTATTGTTTTTATTAATTTTTAGGTTTATTTTTTATATAATTCATTTTATATAGGAAAAGGGAATTTTTGGGGCTTTATTCTTTTATTAATTTTTTTCACATACTTTATTTATTTATTTTTTTCACTTTTTTTACTTTTTCATGTGTCCCATTAGGACACCTGAGCCAGAGATGCTTTGATCTCTGGCTCAGTACTATAGACTGCAAGACACAAGCATGCAAGTGTCTTGCAGTCTATACAGGAAGTCAGCGCTATGGAAACACAGCGCTGACTTCCGCAGGTCTAGGCAGGATCAACCAGGTAGTGGGGTCTCCAGGCAGCCTGGGGTCACTTGGCAGACCCCAGGCTGCAGATTATAGATAACGGCACCCCCCGATCTCACCGCGGGGGGGTACCAGGGGGCGGCAAGATGGTGGAACCTCTTGGATCCAAGGGGTTAAAACCTCTGATCGGAACTCAGTTCCGACCGGGGGTTATGGAGTACGGTGTTAGCTGTCAGTTACAGCTAACACCCGATTCCGATACCGCCCGCTCAGATAGTGAGTGTGCGGCCGGCCGGCCATGTTTGACCGCGGCATCCAAGGGGTTAAAAACCCCGATCGGCGTTGAGCGCCGATCGGAGGTTAAGGAGCAGGGTGTTAGCTGTCAGTTACAGCTAACACCCTCTCCCGATGCCGCCCGCGGCACTCAGTGCCGCTAGCAAACACTTAAAATGCCATGGTCGCTATTGACCACGGCATCTTAAGGGTTAAACAGCGGGGATCGGTGTTATCACTGGTCCCCGCTGTTGCAGCGGGAGCCTGGCTGTCAAATACAGCCGGGTTCCCACGGTGATCGCACGGGCTCTGCTTCTGAGCCCGCTCGATCACCATCACGTACCTGTACGTGGGGATGCGGTAACTAACCACATTCTCCCACATACATGTACGTGAGAATGCGTGAAGGGGTTAATCTCTTTAGTTACAGGAACATCAAGCTGCTTGGAGATGGTCTTATAACCTTAACCTTTAACATGCTTGTCTATCATTTTCTTTCTAAGCTCCTGAGACAACTCTTTCCTTCACTTCCTCTGGTCCATGTTGAGTGTGATACTCACCATGTCACCAAACAGCACAGTGAGTATCTGTAGCCCTATGTATAGGCCCACTGACTGATTGCAAGATTGTAGACACCTGTGATGCTAATTAGTGGACACACCTTGATTTAACATGTCCCTTTGGTCACATTATTTTCAGGGGTACCATCATTTCTGTCAAGGCCTGTTTCATGAGTTTTTTTCTTTTTTGAAAAATTCTGTTGACGCATGGTTGAAAAGCAATGTCTGACTTTCATTTGTTCATTTTCATAGAATTTTTATATATTATTACTTTTGTCAGATTCAAGTTACTTCTGTGACCATAGTGGGTTTTTCTTTCATTAAACGAGGGGTACCAACAATTTTGTCCACGTGTTTATATCTGCCCTAGTATCCTCCCTATGTGATGTCACCAGAAGAAGAGGCCCAGCCCTACATCCTAGGACCAGAAAAATATATACAAACATAACTCCTCGCTGGATGACCATAGTATCAGGCGAGGGGTATGAGGGGGTTCATGGCGATGTTCCCATCTCGTAGACACCAGAAATGGGATCCAGTACCATGTTTGGACTGGAGGCGTCTGCTCCAGTCTTGCGCACCTGAGGAATATATCGGTGCAACTGTAGGATTCTCCCCTCGGAAAAAATCATCATAATACCATATTTTCTTTTAAGTTTTGCCAGAGTCATTCTGTCTCCTGGAAGTGTTAGAATCCACATCACTCCAGATTCTCCCCTGCTGAGTTAACAGGTTTCACACTTGTATTGAAAGAAGGCTGTGTGTGTGACTTCAGACATTAAGTCTGCAAGGGTCTGGGGATAACAGGACGTGATATCTGTCAGCCGCAAATAGAATCCATATCTACGATTAATCCCCCTTGGCTCACACTGTACCAGAGACCCATTTTAACTTCTCATGCTCATTTAATTTTGCCCTTCACTATTACTCTAAGGTTTATTCAGCAGTCCACTCAAAAAAAAAAAAAAAGAGCGGGGGTGGCTATATTGGTTTCCTCTTCCTGTCCCCTGGACGATACCATTTCTGTCCTAGATTTGTGCAGGAGATTTGTCATATTACATGGCACTCAGGAGGGCAAGCTTGTTACACTCTGTACTGTTTACACCCCAAACATCCCAGCTAAACTTCCTCGCTTGGGTCCTTGCCAGAGTCTCCAGGCTCCCACCTGTAGCTGTAATTGGTGATTTTAATATGGCCTTTTTATGTTTAATCAGTTTTTATTGAGGTTTTTGCAAATAATAACAAAAGGAAACAAAACCAATACGAAGGCAACAAATAAGGCAGTTGAGGCACGCAGGCCACCCAATCGTGGAGAAGTTGCTGAGGAACAGCCAGGGTAGAGGGCTGCTGATGCCCGCAAAAGAGAAACCAGTAATGGGTGCCACAATAACAACATGGGGAAATGCCTCATTGGGGAGTGATGGCAAGGAACACTATAGGACAAAAGAAAAAGTCCGGCTGTGGAGGACCACCACAGTGCCACTTGCGCACTAGAAGAAAAAGACAAATGCTGGAGGGAAAGGGGAACATGGGGAAGACACAGGTGATCAGAAACACATAGAACTACATACAAGACCGGGATGGGACAGGGCACACTGAGGAGAGATGGAAAGGGAAGTGGGAGAAGAGGGATGGTACAGAAGGGAACGGCCAGACCCCTTATGGAAAGGGGATCAAGGCGCTCCCAGTTCAGGAAAAGAAAGAAGAGAACTCTGAAGTCTCCTGGAACATCACCCACGGCCACCAGAGAGACTCAAATTTAGAAGGGTCAGGCGAGTCCTAAGCCACCAGTGCCTCCATTCTCTTAATAAGGAGAAGCTCCTGTAGGAACTCAACCAGGGTGGGCACAGCAGTACTGCGCCAATGCCTGGGAATGACTGTTCTAGCGGCAGTGAGAAAATGTCGCAGGAGGTCTCTCAACAGCGGAGACATTCCCTGGTATAATGGAGAGAAGGGCTAGACGAGGAGAGGGTTTGACAGATTTGCCACTCACTTTAGTATACAACGCGAAAACAGCATCCCAGAAGGGTCTGAGGGCAGCGCATTCCCACCAGATGTGATACATCGTACCTCTTTCGGAACCACAGCGCCAATACCGGTCGGATACACCAGGATAGATCCTGTGCAGGAGGTCAGGACAGCGATAGCAGCGGGTCAGTATTTTGTAGTTCTTTTCCTGCGCACTGCAAGGCAGCGGGAGCTTATGCGTATACAGGAAGGACCTATCCCAATCGGCAGGTGAAAGACAAGTACCAAGGTCAGATTCCCAGGGGCTGGTATAGGAAGGAGCCCAGGTGTAGCATCCTTGAGGAGAATGCCATAGAGAACAGAGATGACACGTGGGGTGGTGTCAGCGCGAGAAAGAGCAGACTCCAAGTCAGTCAAGGGGGATGAGAGCCTGGGAAGTAAGGAGAACTTATGGAGGAAGGCAGTGAGCTGACCATATTCCAACCAAGATAACCGGAGATCGGGGTAGGAGGCGCACAATTGTGTCAGGGAGGGGAGAGGTGTACTACCTGCAGCTTGGTGCAAGCGAACGTCATCCCTACCTAGCCAGCAAAAGAATTTATCTGCAGAACAACCCGGGGGGAACATGGGATTGTTGAAGAGAGGGCTGAGGGGGCCCGGGACCCTGGCAATGTGACTGCCCACACACACCACATCCCAAGTCCTTAGGAAATGGGATGACAGCACAGAATGCCTAACAGCACTGGAGCGGAAGTGGGACAGGATCCAGGGCAGAGAGGGAAGGTAAGCTGAAAGCAGTTCGGCCTCTATAGAGACCCACTGCTTATCCGCTCCACGATAGCGCTAATCGAAAAGGCGCAACAGCACAGCCGTGCGGTAGTACAATCTAGGGTCTGGTAGGCCAGCGCCTCCATGGCATTTACGGTGTGTCAGCATCCGAAACTGCAGTCTGGTCCGTGCCGCTCCCCACACAAACTTCCCAGAGTTTGAACGTGAGTGAAGAAAGTACATGGGAGTGGAATGGGGAGAGCCTGAAACACGTATAGTAGGCGGGGCACAATGTCCATTTTCAGGGCGTTAATGCAGCCAAACCAGGTGAGCTTAAAAGCGCCATATTTCCGGAGGTCCGCCAAAAGTGATTCAAGTATCGGTAGGTAATTAAGGCGGTAAAGGAGGGAGGGGTCAGAGGGGATATGGACCCCAAGATACTTAATAGAGGTAGCATGCCATTTAAAGGGGAAGCAATCCGCAAGGAGAGTGACTTCTGCATGGGGCAGGGTGATATTGAGGGCCTCGCTCTTAGACAGATTCACCTTGAAATTGCTCAAATTGCCAAAGCGACGGAATTCACGCAGAATAGACGGGAAAGAGACACGCTGTTGGGAAACATATAGGAGAAGGTCGTCGGCATATACTGTAGGGCTGTTTTGACCTGGCGGCTGCCCATCTGGAGGCCATGGATGCTAGGGCAGCGCCATATTGCCACCACTAGGTGTTCCATAACCAGTGCGTACAGGAGGGGGGACAAGGGACAACCGTGCCGCGTGCCATTTCGAACTGGAAAAGGATCAGAGAGGAGCCCGTTGACCCGCACCCGTGTCGACGCATCGCCATAGAGAGAGAACACCTTGCCCAAATACCCCGGGCCAACCCCAACTTGTTGGAGTGTAGCCCGTAGAAAGCCCCAGTGCACTCAGTCGAACGCTTTCTCAGCATCCACAGAGAGCAAGCACATGGGGGGAGCCATTTGTGCGGGCCGAAGAGATCGCCAGGAGCGTCTTGCAGACATTATCTCTGGCCTCGCGACCTAATATGAAGCCAACCTGGTCAGTGTGGACCAGACCCGGTATTAGGGGGGACAGGCGATTAGCCAACAATTTGGCAAACAGTTTAATATCAATGTTGAGTAGGGAGATCGGGCGATAACTGGCGCAACAGGACGGGTCTTTTCCGGGTTTGGGAAGGACTGTGATAAGGGCCGACAGGGATTGGGAGGCAAACGGAGTGGCCTCATTGACACTATTGAAGACACGGGCCATAGTAGAAGAAAGGAGGTCCCGAAAAGATTTGTAGAATCGGGTAGTAAACCCGTCGGGGCCAGAGTCTTTGCCCAAAGGGGAGGATTGAATTGCAAGAGAGACCTCCTCTTTGCTAGAAGGTTCCTCATGGAGCGCTCTGTCAGAGGAAGCAACAGTGGGGAGAGAGGTTAGGAGTTATGTGCGGGGGAATGGTAAGTATAATTATGCTCGCCAGGGTGTAGGATTCGCCACACATCAACCAGTTGAGAACTGTGGAGGGCAGTATTAAGCCGATGCAGATGGGATTGGGAGTAGGGAGCGCGGGGGGGTGTAGAGTCAGTCGCTGGATCCAGTACAAAGTTAAAGTCACCCCCGAGAATCATGACCCCCTCGCCAAAGTCAGTTAGTTTGCCGACTAGATCCCTACAATGCAGCAGTTGCCCCCGATTAGGGCGGTAACAACCCGCTATGGTAAGTACAGTGCCTGCAATGTGCAATTTAAGGAAGACAAATCTGCCCTCGGGGTCAATCAGGGTGCCCAGTACCTCATGATGCAGAGATCTATGCAAAGCAATAGATACTCCCTTGGATTTAGCGACCGGGTTGACGCTGTGGAACCAAACAGGAAAGTGGCGGTTGCGGATATCTGGGACATGGCCCTCCTTGAAGTGAGCCTCCTGTAAAATAATGATTTGAGAACGCTTTTTGTGGAGTTGGTATAGAATATGGTTGCGTTTTTGTGGGACATTAAGTCCTCTCACATTCAAGGTACAAATATTCAGGGTAGACATAGCCGGACAGGGGGAGAGGGGAAGGACACAAGAGGAACACACACTTAGGATAGGGGGAAACAAGCACAATCTAACAACTGAGAAACAGAGACTAACTAACTAAGCAGTAGGGTGGCGGGATGAACCACCACCAAAACAGGTGGGGAAAAGGCAAACAGTGCCAAGACACGTACCACACAGTAGCACGGATACCCCGATGGGGAATGAGCTTTCTAAAAAGGAGCTGCTCCCCCCCGGGTCCCTGGGCCACGCCACTAGAAAAACAACTGCAACAATAGAACGTATGCTGACCAAACTATAGGGTATGAAGAAGATGAGGATGAGGAAGACCTGAGCAAGGAGAGAGGAAGGAGGGAAAGGGAAAGAAAAAAAAAAAAAAAGGAAGAAACGAGAGTAACGAGAAGAAAGAAAGAGAAAAAAAAAAAAGGGGGGGGGAGGGACAGAAATAGAAGGAAGAAAGAAAGAAAACAATACTCAGTCCCACTGGTGTGTAAGAGGAGGAGTTCTGTGATCAAGTCAGGGTGGCTTGACGGTCAAGCTGCTGAGCGACAGAAGTGGAGGCACAATCACGTCGGCAATGCCTGGGCGGGGCTGGGGCCGTATGAATTTAGTCGGGTCAGGAGCAACGGGCAACAAGGGCCAGTCTGGAATCTGCACAGGAGGGAGTCCGAGAGCAGCTGTGAAGGCAGGAACATCATCAGGGTGAGATAGCGAAATAGTGCGGCCATCCTGCCGGACCTGCAGGCGGAAAGGAAATCCCCAAGAATACGGGATCTGATGATGAATCAGAAGATCCAGGAGTGGCTTCAGAGCACGCCGCCTGGCAAGGGTGAGTCTGGACAGGTCCGGGAAAAAACTGATAGGAGCTTCCTGAAACATAACTTGGCGGGCATCCCTGGCCTTCCGCATGATGGCCTCTTTGAGCTGGTATCTATGTACCCAGCAGATGATGTCTCTAGGATTGGTAGAGTCCGGAGGACGTGGGCCCAAGGAGCGATATGCTCAGTCTAGTTCGAGCAGAGAACCAGGAGGGACTCCGAGAAGGGAGTTAAAGACGGTTCGTAGAGTAGCGTCCAGGTGTTGGGGTTCAATAGATTCAGGGAGGCCCCTTACTCTGATGTTATTCCATCTATTCCTATTCTCAAGGTCGTCCAAGAGATCCGTCAGACAGTGCAACTGGTGAGTGTGAGACGATAGGATGGAGTCATGGGTGGAAAGCTGGGTAGACAGTGAAGCGGAGGAAGCCTCCAGGGTATCTGTCCGCTCCTCCAATAGTTGTACAGTAGAACGAATGGCGGACAGTTCGGATTTGTAAGACTGCTCAAGGCGTGCCACATACTTCTCCATGTCAGACTTTGTAGGAATAGCACGGAGATGGAACGCTCAGGCGACGTAGTTTGTCCAGCGTGTCAGAGGAGGTAACAGAGGAAGTTGGAGTGCAGGATGGGAAGGTCACAGACCCAGTAGAGTCCCCCATGCCCTGGCCAGCAGAAGCATAGTCTGTGACAGGAGGAGTTGTCAGTGGGACGTGGGGGACCCGGGGCGAATATGGAGCTGCAGTGGCAGACAGAGAGTACATTAGTGCTGCAGTAGTTGCCAGGCAGAGGCCACTGGTAGAGGGAGTTCCAGGGGTGAGAAAGTCCAGCTGTACTCTTGTGCCAGGAGGAGCTAACGGAGGAGCAGGCAACGTGGAGCATAGGGTCGTGGTGAGAGCGTTGGAAGCAACCGGCCAGGATAGAGTAGAGCTGATGGGGGCAGGGAGGGAGATCATCTTACCTCCTGAAAGCCCCAGAGGAGAGGACTGCAGAGCAATGCTGGTCTCCAGAGCATGTGGAGGTGCAGAGGAGGCGGTAGACGGCGGCAGCAGCAACGGCCATCCATTCTCAGACGCTGCCGCCGACACAGAAGAAGCAGGAGCAGAGCGATACCCAGTTTCTCTCATCATCCAAGGCTCCAGAGGGCTGGGTGAGTAGGAGCTGTCAGCTGGCGGAGACAGGGCCACTTCAGCGCCAGGGAGGGGAGTGTCCGCCGATTTGCCCTGAGGAGAGCTGCGCGGCAGAGCAGCGGCGTCGGGCGCCATCTTGGGAGGCACTGCACAGGCCCCAAAGAAATCTCTCAATGGAGGCCCCCGGAGCGACCACCGGAGGGGTAGAAGAGGACCTTGGAGGAAGCCTTCTCGACTTGCCCATGGTTTGGAGGGCAGAAGAGGGTCAGGTCAGCAGGAACGAGCATGGGCCCAGGTAAGTCAGGGAAGGAGCTGAGGGAGATGCATCCTCACTCCTCCATAGCCAGGCCACGCCCCATAATATGGCCTTTTTAGACATGGTGGATCACCAGCCCCTTATGTGGTGTATCACCCAGTCCTTCCCAGAGGCGCCTCTCCTCCCAATTTATATGTCTATTTAAGGCAATACTCCATGTTTGGCCTCTGGCGCATTAACCATCCTTCAGACTGGTCCTATTCTTACTACTCCCCGCCTCATAAGGTCCACATGTGCATTGACTACTCCTTTGGAAATGCTCCTGCACTGCAGCTCCTTCAAAGAGTCTGTATGGGTTCTATTACGTGGTCAGATTATGCTCCTGTGATTGAATTGGTTGCATGCATTGGCGACTAAATGAGGGTCTCCTTTGGAGGGCGCAGACGTGTGAGCAATTGCGGGGTCCCATCTTACCCTTTTTTTTTTTTTTTATCTTAATGAGGGAACGGTCTCTTCTGAAGCAATATTGTGGGAGGCTTGCAAAGCAGTGATGAGGGGTCATTGCATAGCTTTAGGTACTAAACTGAAACTAAACGCTCGCTTGATTGATCACTGTTCTTGGCTGCAACAAAACGAGCAGCACATGGCCACCCAACCTACCCGATGCCTCTTAAAATCACTAATTGACCTTAGGGCCCAAATTAGAGACCTTCTCCTCCTCAAGGTTGATAAATTACTTCTATATATTAAACAACGGTACTACAAACAGGCTAATAAACCACATACGCTTTTGGCTAGGCAATTCAGGGACTAGGCAGAGAGGGGTACAGTACATGCTCTTCGATACCTAGATGGGGCGGTGATTTATGACCCCACTGAGATTGCTCGCATGTTTCATGAGTACTATGCCAAGTTTTATTTCTTACTGTCTACCCTCCCCTCTGACCCATTTGAGAAGGATAAACATCTCTCTGAATTTTTGAAGTCACCTACTGTAATGTAATAATATGATTGCTCACTTGGTATGTGGATGACCTCACTGAGCTCGAGCTGTTTTCCAAGGAAGAATGGGCAAGAATTTCAGTCTCTCGAAGTGCAAAACTGAGAGAGACATACCCCAAGTGACTTGCAGCTGTAATCGCAGCAAAAGGTGTCGCTACAAAGTATTAAATTAAGGGGGCCGAATAATATTGCACACCCCACTTTTCAGTTTTTTATTTTTTACAAAAGTTTAAAATAACCAATAAATTTCGTTCCACTTCACAATTGTGTCCCACTTGTTGTTGATTCTTCACCAAAAAATTAAAATTTTATATCTTTATGTTTGAAACCTGAAATGTGGCAAAAAAAGGTTGAAAAGTTCAAGGGGGCCGCATACTTTCGCAAGGCACTGTAGCCCTAGTAAAGCGAATGGGACCCAAAAGAGAGGTGGGTGGCAGAGGGGAAGAACGGGACCACAGGAATGCATTTGGATGGACAGGAGCCAACCATAGTTTTTCTATCTCCACCCATTTAGTATAGGCCCGGGCTGATGCCCAAAACGGAACACAGTGTAAATGGGTCGCCCAATAGTAGTGGAGCAAATGCGGGACCGCTAGACACCCCGCTGCCTTACCAGCCAACATAACTGAGCGAGGAATGCGATGTTTTCTGTTCCAAATAAATTGAAAAATAGCTTTTTGGAAGGAACGCAGCTCGGAGCAGGGAACAGCCACTGGCAGGGTTTTGAAAAAATAAAGACGTTTAGGGAGAAGTGCCATCTTAACAGCAGTAATTCGCCCTATCAAAGAAATATGCAAGGGACGCCATTTATCCAGGAGGGATCGAAGATCACAAAACTGGGAATAGTTGACAGTTGAGTACAGAATGGCATAAGACGATGACAGTTGGATGCCTATATAGCAGAGAGAACAGTCCCTCCTATTAAGATTCAGATGCAAGGTAAGGAATGTACTTGTCTACAGGAGAGCAGCAGCAGAAATGGGCTGACAACTGCAAGCAGTAGAAAATGTTACTTAAAGGCAAAACACTACTGCGAGCCAAGACCAACCACAGACGCCTTCACCAGAGCTCCTCACAAGAAGAGATGGATTTTTGCTTTATCTGAAGACTGGAATTGTCACCAGAACAGAAAGTGTATTACAAATAAATGCACTGCAGCAGAAGCCTACACCAAATCCACACACTACTCACAGGGACAGAGAAAACAGAATGGTCGACAATCACGGGTCAGCAGCTAAGGAGGGCAACACAGGTCCAAAGCATGAGATGACAAATCCGGGAAACAAGCCAATATTCGGAACAGATCAGGAATGCCAGAACAAAATCGCAAGACAAAAGAGGAATCCAGGTACACAGCTAAAAGTCAGGTATAGTGGTGGTTTAAATAGGCCTGCTCAGGAAGCTTCCCTATGTTGTCATGGAAACCTTAAAGCAGCAACCACCAATCCTTCTTTAAGTTGACCTGACAACTTTAAAGCAGCAACAACAGATGTAACATCCCTGACACCTCCATTGGAAATTATAGTTGTGAAGGAGGAGATGAAGGGCAGATTCAGGGATATGTAAATGGAGGGCCTCAGTCTTTGAGGAGTTAATTTTATATCCAGAGGATCGGCCATTTTCACGCAAAGACAACATAAGATTCGAGAGGGAGGTATGAGGGTTGGTGAGGGTGAGCAGAACATCATCAGCGAAGAGACTAATTTTGAAGTCTCAATCTCGCACAGAAATCCCAGTAATATCAGGGTTGGAACATATTTTGGAAGCCAGGGGTTCAACACAGAGGGCAAAAATAAGGGGAGATAGGGGGCATCCCTGGCGGGTCCCGTTATGGATAGGGGACAAGGACGAGGTGGTGTGAGGGAGCTTAACTACTACTGAAGGGGGAGGAGTAAAGCGCTTGAACCGCTGAGAGGAAGGCCCCAGAAAAACCAAACCTTCTAAGAGTAGCAAAGATAAAGGACCAATCAAGGCGATCAAAGGACCTTCTCAACATCCAAACTCAGGAGTGCAGGGGTTGCAGTATGGTTGGCAACATCTATCAGATCCACAACCCTTCTGCTATTGTCTCCCCCCCTGACGACAGGAAACGAAACCACCTAATCCTTGTGGATAAGAGGGGGGAGGCAAGCATTCAGTCTAGTAGCTAGAATTTTTGTGAAAAGTTTAAGATCAAAGTTAAGGAGAGCTATGGGTTGATAATTACAGCACTCTTGCAGATCTTTATTTGGTTTAGGAACTAAGGTGATTTGGGAGTGAAACATCAACTGGGTTATGGGGGCACCATCTTCAAAAGAATTAAATAGATTATACAGATGGGGCAGGAGAGTAGATTGAAAGGTCTTGTAATATAAATAGGTGAATCCATCAAGGCCTGGGGCCTTACTATTCGGGAGGCTTTTTAGGGTGTCAGTAAGCTCCTCATCCGTAACCGGAGTGTTAAGGGAAACGAGGGCTGAGGGAGACAAAGAGGGGAGACTGCAAGAGTCAAGGTAATCTTGCAGGCCCTGAGGGGAGGTCAGGGTGGGTTCTCAATGGGAGGTTGTACAGGTGGGAGTAATAAGATTGAAATGCGGTAGCAATATCATCTGGGTGATGTAAAAGCGAGCCAGAGGAGCCACGAATTATATGGGGGTTAGAAGAGGCCCGGTGGTCCCTCAGAGTCTTAGCTAATAGAGTATTGTTACCGCGCTCATAATAACGTTGGAGACTGTAGAGGAGGAGTCGCTGGGTGGCATGTTTAGCTAGGTCACGCAGGTCAGTCTGAGTAGCAACCAGCTGGCAAAGCGTGGACAGACAGGGACGTACTACTAAACTGTTAGTGAGGGTTTTTATCTTAGCGTGCAGGGCCACCTCCCTGGCCCCTTTTCATTTTTCAGTCGCGTAGCTATAGCAATGCAGTGCCCTCGCATAACCGCCTTATGGGCCTCCCAGAGGGTTGAGACAGAGGGAACTGAGGTCTCTTTGTCTCGAAAATAGTTAGTGTGATGTGCATCTAAAGCGTCACGGGTGGTTTCCGTGTGTAAGAGGGATTCATTAAGGCACCAATGGCAATGTTTATTCGGGGTCAGCACAGCAGAGAGGGTGACCCAAAACTCCGGAGAAAAGTCAGTTGAGAAGAGTTAGGGGCATAGACATTGCAGAGGACAATAGGTTGTCCATGCAAAAGGCCTTCTAAGATAATATAGTGAACCTGGGGATCTAGGTGGGAGATAGTGATCGTAATGGGACATGTACGGGATAGTAAGATAGCCACTCCCACCTTCCGGCGATTATGGTAGGCAGAGTAAGCATGTGGGTAGTAATGCTTAGCGAAATTAAAAGTACCTCTATGGTCGTAATGTGTTTCCTGGAGGAAAGCCACATCCGCCCAGAGGGACCAGAGCTCCCTTAGGATCATGCGTCACTTAGCGTTGGAGCCCAAGCCATTAACATTTAACGTCACGCACACAGCCATGGGGAGTGAACACAGTGGAAGCAGCTATAAGCAAGGCATAGCTCACCCGAGGAGTGTTGCATCCAGGGCAGGCAGAAATAGGAGTAGGTACAAGGTCTAACAGCAACAAATTCACAATGTGGGGACTCCAAACCTAGGGAGAGAGAAAAGAAGAGGGGGGGGGGGGGGGAGACACACAAAAAGACAAGACACAACAACCAAAACATATAAACCATAATGCAGTGAAACATGGTCAGAACTAAATCTCCTGACCGGGGGTGAGAGGGGCCCATCCAGTTAGAACAAGGCCCAGAACTCAAAGTGGGTCCCTAAGGAGGACTCACAGCCAGAATATAACCCCCAAGGGAAGAAAGCGGGGGGGGGGGGGGGGTTGGCTGGACTAAAGGACTGCGATTTGTAAGAACTAGGGTCAGCACAGGAAACTAGAATAGCAACAGAGAAATCATGGAGGTGGGGGGGTCCACCCGGCCGAAGTACCCGGAGATGGCAGGTGATGTCTTCCAAGTTTCGGAGAGTTCCACACCTGTGGGAGCAGCTGGAGGAGTAAGCTCCCAGTCAGATATCTCTGGAGGTAGAATGTCCAATGTAGCACAGAAGGGATGTAGATCTGCGTAGGACCACAAGGTAGCAGAGCGGCCATTCCATCGGGCAGTCAGGGCAAAAGGGAAACCCCAACGGTAGGGAATCTGGCGGTCATAGAGTAGTCGAAGTAGCGGGCGAAGGTGTCACCTCTTCTGCAAAGTAATACAGGAAAGGTCCTGATATAGTTAAATTTTAGCTCCGTCAAGGTCAATCTTTAAGGTTGCGGGCCTTGGAGAGAATAGTTTCCCTCAGCACAAAGTCGTGAACACAGCAGATAACGTCACGTGGTGTTGGGCCAGACCCCTTTGGGCGTAGGGCTCTGTGGGGGGTATCTGGAGAATAGTGTTGAAAATTGCCTCCAGGGTGGCATGTAAGTCCTCCTCCTGAGTGGCCTCGGGCAAGCCTTTGACTCTGATGTTGTTGCGGCGTCCCCAGTTATCAAGATCCTCCACATGACACTGCATGTCCTGTATGGTCTGGCATTGGGAGTTGATAGAGGTCCGGAGCTGGGATAGAGAAGCTCGGGTTTAGTACTGGCCCTTCTCAAGGGTCTCAACCCTAGTAGTGATTTTCTGAAAGTCCTTCCGCAGGACAGAGATCTCCTTGTGAAACGCCTCTGTGACTTCAGCGACCATGGACTGAAAGTCCTGTCTAGTTGGCAAGCGGGATGGAGGCCGGAAGTGAAGCACAGGTGTCAAGCGGCAGGGAGGGGGGCGATGAAGAAACAGTACCCCCAACATCCCTGACAGCATATGGGGACATAGAAGGCGTAGCGCCCAGGTCCAGGTCACCCCCTACATGACATGGGGAAGAGGCTGAGGTCTGCTGTGGTAGGGCTCCTGAGGTGGAGGGTGTAGGGGACCATGATGCTGCAGAAGGCACTGCACAGTGCTCAAGGGTCCCTATAGCAGGGGTTGCAGGGACAGGTGTAGGAGCAGAAGCAAAGGTGGCAGCAGTATTCAGACCCACCTGAGTAGTCTGTGGCGCTCCCCTCCCAGCAGGGAGCTCAGGCACCAAGGAAGAAGCAGGAGGCAGCAAGGACCCAGCGGAGGAGGGAGGTAGCAGCAGGACCACATGGGATCTCTCCAACTGAGGCAGCCCAGCGCTGCTAGTAGAGTCTGCAGCGATGTCCTGAGAGCGGGCCCTGGCTGGGACTGAAGATGAGCGGCCGGCTGCAGCAGGTGTCTTCTGGGGAGACATCTCAGCCGAGGAGGACATAGGCTGAGGTGGTTGGAGCACTGGAGGACCCACACAAGATGGTCGCCGGCGGGAAGACCGGAGTGGCACGGGAACGTGGAGGAGGTAAGTGTCCAAAGATGTCTGGGAGGGACAGTCACCTTGTGCAGGAGTCCCAGTGGAGGCCTTTTTAGGCAGTTTTTTGCCCATGGGAAGAGGCTAGCTGGCTAATGTAGTCCTTTTGGCGGCTTGCAGGGCAGGAACTCCCCAGAGATGCGACTGCTCACAGTAGTTGTACAGACCATGCCCCCTCCCCCACCCTTTCTATTTCTTCTCTCTTGGTTCTGTAGCACTGACATCCCACCTAATGAAGATCTTGGAGAGATTGGTTCTCACACATCTCCGCCCTCTAGTGAGCCCCGCTATGGACCCCCTCCAGTTTGCTTATCGGCCGGGCATTGGGGTAGATGATGCCATCATCCATCTTCTGCACAGGGCTCTGTCTCACCTGGAGAAACCAGGGAACACAGTAAGAATAATGTTCTTTGACTTCTCCAGTGCTTTTAACACCATACAGCCCAGGTTATTGAGGGACAAGCTGGGCCTTGCTGGAGTGGACCACCACCTCTCCAACTGGATCCTAGACTACCTCACAAATCGACCTCAATACGTGAGAGCCCAAGACTGTGTGTCAGGTACCGTGATCTGTAATACGGGGGGCACCTCAGGGTACGGTTCTCGCCCCTTTCCTCTTCACACTGTACACTGCAGATTTTAGGTGCAACTCATCCAGCTGCTACCTACAGAAGTATTCTGATGACTCTGCAATAGTAGGTCTCATCACAGACGATGATGACAGGGAGTACAGAGAACTGAACCGGGATTTTGTGGACTGGTGCCACCGGAACCACCTGAAGATTAACGCGGGGAAGACCAAGGAGATGGTGGTGGACTTCCGCAAAGGCAGAAGCCCTCCTAAACCAGTGGACATCCTGGGGACGGGCATCGAGATTGTGAACACCTATAAGTACCTGGGTTTGCTCCTTAATAATAAGCTGGACTGGGCAGATCATATGGAGGCCCTGTACAGGAAGGGCCACAGCAGGCTCTACCTGCTTAGGAAACTGAGAGCCTTTGGAATCCGGGGGGCACTTCTTAGAACTTTCAACTCGGTAGTGGCATCAGCCATCTTCTTTGGAGTGGCCTGCTGGGGGAGCAGTATATCAACCAGGGACAGAAATAAACTTGACAAGCTGATTAGAAAGGCCAGCTCTGTCCTGGGGAGCCCACTGGACCCAGTGCAGGTGGTGGGTGACAGAAGGATACTGTCCGTGGTGAGCTCCATGCAGAAGAAGAAGTCCCATCCCATGCATGAGACACTGATCGCGCTGAGCAGTACTGTCAGTGACCGACTGCTCCACCCTAGGTGTGAGAAGGAGCGCTATCGGAAGTCTTTCCTCCCCACCGCGGTTAGGCTGTACAACCAACACCGACCTAAGCGGAGATCATTACACACAGAGAACTGAAATATCTCTCTGCCTGTTAAATCCCCCCCCCTCCTCTGCTACGTCCTATCTGTCTGTCTGCTATCAAAGTAATGCCTCTCACCTTGGAACATTCCTGTATATGTTGTATTTGTATTTGTATCTGCTTATCTTATCTTTGCTGCTGTAACACACTGAATTTCCCCATTGTGGGACTATTAAAGGACTATTATTATTATTATTATTATTAATTCAGTCATCACTTGGGCCTGCATTATTTGTATGTTCTAGTTTTGTGAAGTCTTTTTCTTTTTCTGAGAATTATCTTCTGTGTAATAAGTAGTAATTTTCTATTTATTTTTTAAAGTTGCATGAATACATTTTTTTTTTCTCTGTAGAACAAAGATAACCCAACCCTCTAGAAAATTAAAGCAGTTGTCAACTGGTTGACGTGAGGGACACCTCCATTATTTTTCTTTGTTTTGCATCAGTTTTGATGAATCTGCCACAATGTTGTGAATAAACAGCAAGCATAGGCTTATAGTAACAATGCACAATGTGCTCTTTTTATTTAATCTTTAACAAAAGACAAGCAAAGCATTTTCATACAAACAAGTTCTTTCAACCTACATCATTCAATCCATTTATTACAGTGTAATGTAATACGATGTGCATTTATTTGGGCATTAGTGCAAGTTTGCTCCTTTTTATGCATTACTTTACAGTATATAAAGGAGAATTCACTTTAAAATAGTCAAATAAATTCAAAAATTCACTTTTCATGAATAATCACACTGAATTTCCCCATTGTGGGACTATTAAAGGACTGTTATTATTATTATTATTACAGAATTGCACTACTGCTGTATCTACACATGACCTACAGTATGCACCAGTTTCAACTTCTTGATGAAAAACAAAGGCTTGGTTCTGCTGTGGACTTTGCCAAACATCTACAGTGATTTCATGTCAGTTTTGCAAAGGATTTTGGATTTCTTTGCTTTTTCATTCTATTAAATCTAAACCCTAAAATACAACAAATATCAGTGGTTTTCTTAAATGCACATATCAGAAATTTCCAGATTACTGTAATTTTTGGTGCTTAATTAATGTGGTGTTGGAAAAGATTTTTATAATACTATAGACCTGAATACAAGAAAACACTGAGCAAGTCTAAAATTGCCCACTAGAAGCACACAAAACCTGGATGAAGATACTGTAGGCTGAATACTTGGAGCTACGAGGGAAAAGAGGAAAAATGGCAACCAGCACCATTCTACATAAACAAATGAATAAATAGCACATACATGTGACTGAAAGTCATGAAGACCCAAAACAGAAGACATTCTGGAGCCTCAGTCATATGACCACCATAAGTTTGATGAAACTTAAAGGGAAAGTCCACATGTAGCAGCTGTGATAACCATACCAACAATACTATGGTTTACAAATCTGCTGTATTGATAGTGGGGTTTTGGGGTTTTTAAGCTTAATCATTACAAATCAATACCTCATTGGTGAAAAAGAGAGGAATTTGCTCATAGCTCCAGCTTTTGGAAGGTAGCATTCTATAGATTAATACCTGGTTTTCTAGGAAACCTAAGGGTATAATCTGGGAATAATAGTCAAGCCAGAATAACTCTTCCAAAAAGAAGGCTATTATTCCCAAATAGGTTTCTTAGAAAATCAGGTATTAATCTATAGGGAGCTGCCTTCCACATGATGGCGCTATGAGCAAATTCCTTGTTTTCACCAAGGAAATCTTATTTGCATATTCCTTAACTCTAATTCTTAATAGGGTATGCATGATATAAAGTCCCTGTACCTTCTTTCCCTAATGAAAGGCATTACCCCCTCAATACCTTATACAATTTTCTAATGGACACTGTTTCAATTCATCTTTATTTTCTTCTGTTAGTGAATGGAAACTTTAGCCTCCAGTATTCTGCTGGTCATACAAATAAAATAGCTAATGTGCAGAATGCTTCTTTGGCTCACAGCCATCTTTCCATAATCCACCCTCCCTTCCAAACACATGCACAGGCTCGTTTATATTCTTAATAGGAGGTGGAGAAAGCTGCAGACAGACAACCCGAAATAAAGGGATTGGGCATGTTGAAATCCAACTACCTGAACCCTATCTCCCCCAACATCTGCTGTAAAGAGACAGTTGAGAGGCCCCATACACAATGGATGGTCAAATGCTTCAGCGATTTATGTATTATTTACAGTGAAATTTACATACTTTATGAAGAATTCAACTTTTAGTTATAAAACCGGAGATTTACGATGAGCTTTCACCACCTCCACAAATTCTTTACATTTTTCAATAGGCTCCACTCCACCAATTCTGGCACAGCTGAAATCCAACAGCCTGATCTTTACCTCCCCTAACATCTGCCATTGGAGGAAGAGTTGGGAGGATCTCATACAAATTAGATGGCTGGCTGATCCTTTCAGAATTAATAGGTTGTTGTCCAGCTCTCACAGACCAAATGTGAGCAACAACTTTCAGAAAGCAGCTGTCTAAAATCTGTACTGTATGGCCTGCTTTCACCAACTCCAGTTCTTTTCATACTTTGATAGGCACTGCCCCACTGAATCCAGAAAAGTTGAAATTTTTACTGTAGCCCACACTGTTTCTGAGCAATCAGTGCAGTTAGTTTTGGTGACTGATAGCCTAGGCTCTTTAGCGTCAAGTGGGTGGAGACATGCAGGTGCACAAAAGGGGAGGGGATGATTCAGAGCTCTCTGATACTATCTAGGTCAGAGGCATACAGTGTCATTCATAGCTCAGAATCTCACCCCCTTGTCTTCTGTGGCTCAAGACCAACCACTTAGTAAAGAGCTTAAAGAGGACCTCTCATGCGGTTTTAAATACCGCTAGAAAGCCCACAGCGCGCTGACTTCAGCGAACTGTTGGCTTTCCTAGTATGTGCCCTGGGGCTGGAAATATCGATGCTATTAATTTTGGCACCGATATCTTCCCACTGTCAGAAGGGCGTTACTCACAGCCTAGCGTCATCACTGGGCTGTGAGGAACGCCCCCCCCCCCCACAGTACTCGTCCATAGCCCTGTACTGTCAGAGGCACTGAGCTGACACTGAGCTGTAAGGCCCGTCCTTCTGACGGTGGGAAGATATCGGTGCCGAAATTAACGGTAGGTGGGGAGCAGCTTCTGCCTCGATTGACATCCCTTGTGATGTCAGGAGCACCAATTGGAAGGTCATTACTTGATGGGGCTAGTTTATGGTGGAAAAACCACTTGACAGGTTCCCTTTAATTTGATCCAGTGAGTCAAGATGCCAAAAAAAAAAAGTCATTGTATTTTTATTTAATATATTTTTAGCCAAATTTATTTACATTTTTCTTTTAGTCATACTTGACCATATTATCTTCTGGTCACTCAAATACGGCACAATACTCCTGTATTGCTGAACATTATGCCTATCCACTTAATGCTGCAAACATCCTATAAGATGATGTGGGTGGAGGTGGAGGAAGTGACAGAGGTAGCCCCCACTCCTTAGCATTTAGAATGGCCATACATTTTAGATTTCGGAAGGACATATCACAGCCATCAGCTTGATGATGAGATCATACATCTGAACAATCCTACCATCATCATTAACAACTAAACTGCAGATTACTGGCTGTTGACTGAAGAATCTATGAGGTTATTGAACCCTGACCAGTTTTATCTCCAATCTTGGCCCTTGAAGCAGTTACTGATGATATTGCAGCAGTTTATGTGAATTGCATCCACTGACAGTCCAGTGCCTAGAACAAAATCTATTATAAGTCTGCCCGCCCACACTACACCCCAACCTTTTTTGTAGAAAGTGGCAAGGGTGGTATAAAAATGCCCACAGTTTGAGACATTTTTTAAGCCATTTTCCTGGCTAAGAGGTTGAAAAATATCCCATAATGTATTTACAACTTTTCTTCATTTGTAAGTAGATCACATGTATCCCTAGTGAGTAAAATGCATTTCACAGTACATGGAAGATTAAAAAACAAACAAAAAAAAAAAACTGAAAAGAAACTGAATAAAAAAAAACAAAAAAAAAACAAAAAAAACACACACATGAAGGGGTTTCAGATTGGTGGGAGTTTGACTCCCAGCACCCCCTGCCGACCAGCTGAGAAAGCAGTGCTCAGCGGCCTCTTCAATTAGGCCAGTGACATCACGTTCAGTGGGCACATGGACATGCTGCAGCTCAGTCCTATCCAAGTAATGGATACCAGAACAGCCACTATACAACATAGATACTTGTCTGAACACTGCAGTCTCTTCAAAAGTATAGTAAAACCTAGCAAAGGGATTTGCTACTACTACTACTACTACTACTACTACTACTGAGGACTATCCTAAGGATAGTTATATATAAAAAAAAAAAAAATCCTTTAACCCCCTAACATTCACATTAAAATTGCAAAAACCCTCACTTTTTTTTGCAGATTTTGAATTTATGGCTCAAATAAATATAGCTGGCACATAACTGTGGTGCCTTATGTGCATTTTAACCCTTTAGCGATTTAACATTTTTGCCTTAAACCAGTAAAATTTTAGCCCTCTCTTGCACTCCAGCTTTCATAGCTTTTTACATTTTATTTCAATGTAGCTTTACAAGACCTTGTAGTTTGTGGGTACATAAGACTTATTGATCAGTTTTTATTACTTTTTGTTTTTGAGAGGAGAGATGAACAGAAAACATCAGTTCTGGGGTTGTTATGGATACCAATATTATGTAGGGGTTGTTTCACTAAAAAGGGAAAAAAGTTGTTTTTTTTTCCCCTCTGTAAAACAACTTAGGTGCTGTGCTCAGTATTGACAGCAGCATATAAAGAGTTTCAATGGCAGCTGTGCTGTCTGATAATGGGTGGGTGATATCATGAACAAAAGTCCATGGTACCCTTTTTTTCCTGGGGTTAGCTGAAGTAACAGGAGAATAATAAAATTGTCCCTGTACACGGCCAGATGCTAGAGTTCTCCTGCACACTGGTAAAACTGTGAGTATATGCAGCTCCACTTTAACCAGGGAGATCTCAAAATCTAGGTGGGCACAATCTTAGTCTTGTTTTAAAGCCATTCTTGCAGTCTCCCTGGACATACCCTGCTCAGGGTAAACTGCAATGGACTTTGCTCAAACCCTTATAAGGGTTCATCCAGAACTGTAGGGGGGGGGGGTTAAGTAATCAAAAGTAATAAAAAAAAAATAATAATGTTTTGTCAATATTGTTCTATGTACCCATATATTGTCTGCCACTGTAATTTAGTGCTATTGTGGATGGGCATTTTCGTCACAGCAGTGGGGGGGGGGGGGGTAGACCAACATTTTTAGCATTTCACACAATACAGATAACTCTGTTTTTGTTTCAGCTGGAAAGTCTATACCTGTGTGTTGATTATAGGGGCATTCCCACCTCTACAGTTATGGCTATATCCATAGGACATGCCATATATGCATAGTAGATGTTGGTCCCACCTCTGGAATTTACATCTATCTCAAGGAGAGAGCCCCTTCAGAGTCTCTCCATTCACTTATACGGGAGTTCTGAAAATAGCCAACAATTGTTTTACAAAAGCTTGTGAAGCATATACCTAGACAATTCTCAACTATAAACAGCAAGTTACTAGCAAGAAGTTAGTATCAGTACCTTCCCATTATAAACTTGGCAATTTTCACTATATGAACAAGGAAATAGTTTAAAAAGCACAAATAATCCAGTGTTGAAAAAGCACAGTCCATCTAATAAAATGAGGCAATATTGCACTTAAAAAAAAAAAAAAAAAAAAGTCAAGAATACATTTTTTCAGTACTATACATTTCAATGGATGTATTGCTAATGTACATATTCATTTCCTTCAAGTTCTACACCCAAATTGTTGGGCACGTAACAAGGCACTAGACTGCTGCATAGCACAGCATGCATAGATGGAGCTGACTAATCCCAGCTGAATTTATCATGGCCTTCAACTGCTGGTTTCATTATGTGACATGTCCATATCATTATCTGAATGATACAAGTCACATGTCTCATACATATCTGGGACATCCACGTTTCCATTCTTTTCTCGAAGTCTTTGGTAAGAATACGTCCAGTCGTTCCGTTTTTCTCTTTGAGACCAGGCCTGTCTAACATTGAACACAATGCTAACCACCAGAAGCACCAGAAGGGTACAGCTTAATCCTGCCCAAACATGCCTACAAAACACAAGGATCACTTATTAAAATAATGCAAAATACATGTCTCATGGACAGTTTATTAGGAATAGTTTTTTGTTCCAATGCAGAGAGGAGGGATAAACAGCCGCCCTAGACCTCTGGCAATGTTCATCTCCCAGGGAAACAATGGAATGGGCATGCTGAAATGCAATACACATCATCCTTCTTTCCCCTATAAGGTTCCCCCCATAGATGTTACAGAACTGATTATGTATCGCCTGCGGAAGATATCTTTCTGATTATGTTTCTTGTATATCAGGTAACCATACTGAACATGTAAAAATGACTCTCCCCTGGATGGCTCTTCTGTGGCTTTGCTCCACCAGAATAAGTTTCATCAGCTAGTCTCTCCCTATTTGTATATTAGATGACACCCATCAATGAAGCCTAGGCCGAAGAATAGATGCTGAGCAGACAATTCCTCTCAAGCCTTAGCTTTTTTGTTACAGATTTTGCTGTGGTTTTTTGACCTAAAGCCAGGAGTGGATAGAGCAGAAGGGAGAAGTATAAGAGCCTCCTATATATTTCACATACCTTCTGTAGCCATTCTTGGCTTTTGTTAAAAAAAAAAAAAAAAAACGCAGCAAAATCTGCAACAAAAAAAAAGCTGTGTTTCCGCAATGTTAGGCTTTAGTCTACAACTGTTTTCAGAGTAAGGCTTCATTCACAAACCAATTTTGTAAGCAGTATTTTGCATCAGTAGTTTAAGCCAAAACTAGGAGTGTGTCAAAATAACAGAAAAGGTGCAAACCCTTCCATCATCCTTTCTCTCTGTAGGATCTACTCCTAGTTTTGGATTTAAAAAAAAAAAACTGGTGCAATTTGTCAGTGTGATAGTCAAGGTCACGATCGCTTTTCATGCTACCCATCGTTAGGGTTGCATAAATCCACTGACAGGATCCCTTTAAGTGCAAAATCAATCAATAACAATTTGAAGCATGTCCAATAAGTGTATGTTCACACAGAATTTGCAGGCAGACTTTGAGGTGCATTCCACCACGAAATCCTCCTCAAAACTCCCATTCATTGCATTGGGAGTTAATAGACTTTTTTCCTCCAGCTAGAAAAAAAGCATCCTGTCCAAACTTCAGGTGAATTCCATGGCATGCAATGCCAAACTTCTTGGAGTTTCCTAGCACAGAAATGCTTGCAGCTACCCGCTGTGAAGGAATTACAACAAAGCCCAATGCACTTGGGACTATAAGGCTGTGTAGCAATTCCTGTTGTGAGGGAGATATGCTAAATGAACCAAAAAAACCCTTGGGATCAGCAGGGATCCCAGAAGTCAGATCCCCACAGATCATAATAATATGGCATAATATCCTAAGATGTTACCCTTAACTACAGTATAATTGTAATATCTATGACTTTATGGTAACAGTCTCTCAAATTAAAACTTAAAAATCAGTGTATTTGACCTTTTACCGGCTCTATCAACGTCTTATCATCCATTAATAGACACTGCTCCACTGATTCTGGCACAGTTGGAATTTTTTTTCTTTAGCCCCCACCATTCCCAAGCAATCATTGCTGTTAGTTTTGGTTCCTAATATGCTATTTAGTCTCTGTACTGTCAGGAGGGCAGTGTCAGGCAGGAGAAGACAAGGGGTGTGATTCTGAGCTCTGACATTGGCTGCCTCTGATTCACACCCCCCCCCCCCCCCGCCTGACACTGCCCTTCTGATATTACAGAGCTTAAATAGTATATCAGGCACTAAAACTAACTGTGCTTGTTGCTCTGGAACGGTGAGGGCTACAGAGAAGATTCCAACTGTGCTGGAATCAGTGGAGCATCACCTATTAACATATGTTAAGCACTTCAATTGGTTGAGGTGATGAAAGGTCCTCTTTACTCTAAGCTTATCTGAAACATCATCATCTAGAATGTTAACAAGGAACCTGTCGGGGGCGTGGCCTGGACGCGCATGGAGTAGGTCGCGTGCAGGACCTTCTCCGCTCCACCGCTTGCAGCCGAGACCCGTGGACCCTTCAGAATTGCACTCATGGGCAAGCGCTTACCGAGGAGGGTGGCCCCAGGCACTCCAGCGCCTGTGGAGAGGTCTGGGAGAGCCACCCTGGACGGCTTCCTCACTCAGCAGCCTTCTCTGCCGGGCCAGGCTGCTGCGGGGCGGCCATCTTGGATTCCCTCCGCTCTTCAGGCACAGGGGTCGCAGCGCAGCCTTTCTCCTCCCGCGCTCCCCCTGTCAGCCAGCGGAGCACCGCTCCAGCAGAGATCCCTGTCGGCGCCTGGGCAGCCCAGAGCTTCTCCAGCACGAGTACTCCCACAGTCTCCTCACCCTGGGATGTCCCAGCAACTACACTTTGCCTCACCAGCACTTCTGGCAGAGCGGCATGAGAGGACCCCGGATGTCTCCAGCTCTCCAAGGGGCTCTGAGGTCAGTGGCTCTGCTCCCTCCCACACCGCTGATGAGTTACAGCCTGGTTGCGGAAATCACAGCATCCTTCCGATCTGAAATTGCTACCCTCCGCACTGATTTACACTCTGTTGCTAACCGAATGGATACGCTGGAGAATGACCATGACACTACCAGGGACTATGTTGCCTCGCTGCATGATACTACCGCTAACCAGGGGTCAGCTATACGGGACATGCAACGTCACTTAGAGGATCTTGACAACAGGGGTCGGCGCAACAATATACGCGTCAAGGGACTCCCGGAAGCTGACCAATCTGAGGATCTGCCTGCTCTGCTGGAGGCTGTCTTCAACACTATACTGCAGGAGCCCCCGTCCCACAAAATTAAGTTTGACAGGGCACATCGAGCCCTTCGACCCAGAGGATTCTCCGCTGCACCCCGTGATGTCATCTGCTGCCTCCACGACTTCACCCTTAAAGAGGCTATAATGAGCAAGGTGCGCAAACTCAAAGACTTTGAATTTGAGGGAGCTCAACTACAATTTTATCAGGATCTTTCGCTAATCACCCTCCAGAAACGCCGCCATCTCCGACCCCTCCTCCAGATCCTTCAGGAACACCAAATTCCTTACCGGTGGGGTTATCCGTTTGCTCTCATTGCACGTAGGGATGGTCGCTCCGCTACGCTTCTTCTCGGATTTACCTCTCTTCTGCGACCTGCTGGATGTCCCCTTGCCGGATTTAACAGACTGGGAGCTAATCCCTCCACCCCCTCCCCCACCACCGGTTTGGCATCGACTGGAGCCCAGACGACGTCATGCACCCTCCGCGGCGGCGACCGCTCGGAGGCCCCGACTGGAGACAGGTTCCTGAGGAGGATGCTCCTCCTTGAGACGTTTTTTTCTTTTCGGTAGTGCTTTGAAAACTGCAAGCCTTAGCGTTATGTTTGCTTCTCTTTTTCCTTTTCTAGGTCTACGGGTCTCAACTATTATGCTTATTATTGGATTGTTTTAGCGGAGTGGGGCGGGATGGGGTTCCTGTGACTCCCCTTCCATCCTTCTTTTTACTGGTGGTTGGGGATCTGCCGCCTCCCCTCCGACCTCTTGTCCACGCTCTCCCCCCTAAGGGGGTACTTGGACTGTGCGGCCATTGATCCTGGTTGGACCTCTGGCTGTCCTCACTGGTCCCCAGGCGAGTGACTTAGCCTCGCCCACAAAGTATTGTTTAATTGTTATACTTCTTACTTTGTCATTTATGTTGTCTTTTGCCTCCCCCCCTTTTCCAACCCTCCCTCCCTGATCTAGAGACCTTGCCTCGACTTTGGGTTCCTGTTTGTGGATCGCCCTTCTGCCTCTTCGAGGGAAACCTGCCAGCGTCATGTGAGATGGGTGAGCTTATTGCAATCCGCCACTGTCCTCCAATCCTGAGTCCCAATGGTTAGGTGCGTGACAATTAATGTTAAGGGCCTGGGTTCCAACACTAAAAGGCGCCATGTCCTTAGAGAACTCCGCTCCTTACGAGCGGATGTGGCGTTTCTTCAGGAGACTCATTTTGACCGCTCCGGTACCTTTGCCTTCGCTAAGCACTACTTTCCCATAGCCTTTTCGGCCTTCCACGATCGACGCAGAGCTGGGGTGGCTATCCTTCTTTCCCGTTCCTGCCCAATTACAGTGACGACCTCCCACATAGACCCAGGGGGCCGATTTGTTATTCTGGAAGGGCTCCTTCATGGTGCCCCGATTGTTTTATGCAATGTTTATGCCCCTAACTCAGCGCAGATCCCATTCTTGCGTCGGGTATTCTCCCGCCTGCGCGCTCTCCCGGCATCAGCTTGGCTTGTGGGGGGAGACTTTAACATGGTCTTCTCTGAACGGGCGGACCGATTGGCGTTACCCCAGGGTCCAACCCCCCATAGGATGGTTCAGCTTGCACGGGAGTTCCGTAAGCTGATCCACGCCCATTCTTTGTACGACCTTTGGCGAGTGGACAACCCTACTGCACGCTCTTACACCTTCTTCTCTCACCCTCATAACACTCACACCCGCATTGATTATTTCTTTGGTAATGCTCCCGCCCTTCGTTTGCTCAGGGACACGAACATTGGCTCTCTCACCTGGTCTGACCATGCCCCAGTTGTGGTTACTCTATCTACGACCCCAGTGCCTACTCGCCAATGTCATTGGCGTCTTAATGAAACATTGCTCAGATCACCGACCTCCCTCGAGATCCTGCGCACACACTTGATGGATTATTTTAGGGACAACTTAGGTTCGGTAAACTCTCTTGCCATTCTCTGGGAAGCCCATAAGGTGGTCATGAGAGGACATTGTATCGCATTGGCTTCTAGGCTTAAAAGGGACAGACAGGCCCAGGAACAGCTTCTCCAAGCTCGTATTCGGTCCCTTATGACAACTTTGGCAGCACATCCATCCCTGGGGGTTCTTCGCCGTTTGGTTTTGGCACGGGCTGGCCTCCGTGATTTGGAGACCCGCCATGTGGAACGACTTCTGCTTTATACTCGCCAGAGGTTCTTTGAACGAGGTAATAAGTCTCACACCCTCCTGGCAAGAACCCTCAGGCCTCCTCCACACCACACTCTGTCCGTGACTCCACGGGTACCCTTCAACACCACCCTGACGCCCTGGCGTTCCACTCTTACTATTCTAAGCTGTATAGCTTACCCCCCCCCCCCCCCGCGAGCACTACCCCCTGGGGATGACTCAACACTGCTAGAAGACTGTTTAAAGGATTGTTGTCTCCCACGCCTGCCTCCTGAGGCCTTGACTTCCCTAAACACTCCCATCACCAGGGAGGAACTAGAGGGGGTCCTGAGGGACCTCCCAAATGGGAAAGCCCCGGGCCCAGATGGGTTCACTTACAATTATTATAAGGTTTTCCAGGGTGAACTTTCTGCTCATCTATTGTCCCTCTTCAATTCCTTCCTCTTAGGCTCCCCCATACCCCCGACTATGCTCTCCTCACTGCTCACATTGGTCCCTAAACCAGGTAAGGACTTGCAGGACTGTGCTAATTATCGACCGATTGCTTTGCTGAACGCGGACCTGAAACTCTTTACCAAACTCCTAGCCAATAGGTTAAATGCTTGGCTCCCTCTGCTTGTCCATAAGGACCAGGTGGGATTCATCCCCTGTCGTCAGGGTGGTGACAACACCAGGAGGACTGTGGATTTGGTGGAGGTGGCCAATCATTATTCTACCCCGGCCCTTCTCTTGAGTCTGGACGCTGAAAAGGCTTTCGACCGCATAGATTGGTCGTTTATGCATGCTACGCTTAAGGCGTTCGGGCTCACGGGACCTTTCCTCACAGCTATCCAGGCCCTCTACTCCCTACCCACAGCAGCAATCAAGCTTCCCCATGCATCCTCGCCCTTCTTCCCTATTCGAAATGGCACTAGGCAGGGTTGCCCGCTGTCTCCCATCATATTTGCCCTCTGCATTGAACCGCTGGCAGCCAAGATTAGGCGAGACCCTAATATCAAGGGGATCATGGTTCAGGATAAGGAATTTAAGGTCTCTCTTTTCGCAGATGATGTACTCCTCACTCTCACCTCCCCTCATACTACCCTTCCAAACTTGTTGCGCTTGCTGGAGACCTATAGCGATCTCTCAGGATACAAGGTGAACCCTGCAAAGACTGAGGAACTCCCACTCAACATTCCACAGGACCTTCTCCTTCTCAGTAATTACGATTTCCAGTGGCGGGAGTCCTCTATCCGCTACCTGGGAGTCCATATATCCACCTCCTACGCGACCCTCTATTCGGCAAACTACCCGCGGTTGTTTCGTCAGTTAAGAGCCCTATTGGACAAATGGCAACCCTTACCCATCTCCCTTTTAGGGAGAATTGCCGCGGTCAAGATGACTCTCCTTCCGAAGCTACTGTATTTTTTCGAGACACTCCCGGTTGCGATTCCTCGGGGAGAATTACGGAACCTGCAGAAAGCTATTTTTCAGTTTATCTGGCAGGCAAAACGACACCGAATACCCAGATCTGTTATGCTGGCGGATAGGGGGTCTGGGGGTATGGCCGTCCCACATCTGCTACATTACTATTGGGCGTCCCACTTGCGCCATATCCCACTTTGGGCGGCTATGCCAGCATATACTAGATGTGTGCAGATAGAGAAGCTCTGGCTGGCTCCCATGCACCCTAACGCGCTTCTGTGGGTTGGCTCTCCCCCCGCTCCCCCTTCCTCGTACCTGCTGGGCCCTATTCGGTTTACTAGATCTATTTGGTCTGCCTGTCGTACTAGATTCTCCCTGATGTCCCAGCACTCATCTATGGTCTCCATATTATACAACTCCCTTCTCCCGGAAAGCCTGACCTCTGCCATGACTAAGGTGTGGTCTAAAGCTGGTCTTTACCGGATTGCGGACATGGTTGATCCTGGAACCTTGGAACTCAGGTCCTTTGCCTACCTTATAGCTAACCAAAACCTGCCAGGTTCTGAATGGTTCCATTATTTACAGGTGGTTCACTTTGTCCGCTCCCTCCATGGGTCCCTTAAAGTGTCACTGCCCACCGCTTTTGAAAAGATTTGCCGTGCAGGTACGTCCACTAGGGGCCTTATATCCTCTATTTACCAACTTCTTACCTCACAAACTACAGGCTCCCCAGTTACCCATCGCTATATGCTTAAATGGGAGGAGGCGGTGGGTAGACCCATCTCCCAGGAACAGTGGCGGATTGTATGGTCTCGGGCCCAGAAATCATCTCAGTGCATTACATTTCGGGAAGCGCAGTATAAGTTGTTGATGCATTGGTATCATACCCCGGCTCTCCTCCATGCTTTAAACCCATTGGTTCCCCCATGGTGCTGGCGCTGTGGAGCTGCGGTGGGTACCCTGCACCACATCTTTTGGACGTGCCCTCTCATCCTGGGTTTCTGGAGGGAGGTCAGGACTTTGACGACTGCTCTCTTTTTGCAAGAGGTCCCTCTTGACCCTCTGGTCTATCTCCTGAACCTTCCCCCCAGGCACCTGAGCAATAAGTCATCCAGGCTTTTCTTGCACCTTTGTACTGCAGCTAAAATTCTCATAGCTAGAAACTGGAAGAAAGCGAGTCCCCCATCTGGTCTTGAACTTGTGGCTAGAGTGAAGGATGTGAGGAGTCTTGAATCCCTGACCGCGGGCCTAAACAACTCACAGGAGGCCTTTGGGGCTATCTGGGCGCCCTGGGATATGTATTGTACATCACAGGGACTCTGATCTCTAGTCCTCTTCTCCCCTCCCCTCCTTTCCTCTGCTTCTACCCTTGTCTTCTTAATCCCTTCATCCCTCCCCTCCCTTGTTTACTGTCTAATTTGAATGCATATTGCTTAAGGGAGAAGAGGCGGATAGCCTCTACCTACCTCATTGTTTTCTGCTTGTTTGATCTTTTTTTCTCTTTATACCTTGTTAATGAAAAAATTTTTTCAATAAAAATTACAGTTAAATAAAAAAAACAAGGAACCTGTCGGGTGCTTCTTGCTGCTCAACCCTAAGCAGCAGAAAATCCCGACAAGCTCCTCCATCACAAAAATCAATGTCTTACTCTGAAACTCTGCCGTTTTTCACAAGCAAACAACCTGCTCAGTTCACCTACATGGACAGTTCTCTCCCTATGCACCAACAGGGAGATACTTATCAATCTAGTTGAACTGTGCAATAGAAGTCAACTGGGAGTCACCCAATGACTAATGTTCCTGATGCCAGATGTTTTATAAGTTTCTTTGCAACACAGATCTTTGTAATGGGGGTACTAGCTAGGATTTTTAAGCCGCCCTTGGTTTGGGCAGCATGAACTCCTGACAGGTTCCCTTGAATCTAACAGATTGGCTAATACAAGGTGTGTGTAACTGTGCTGTATAGTTTGTATTTTCTACACATATTTTTGCATTGCATTCTCTTGGCAAACTAGGAATTAAATAAAAAACAAACAATAACTTATTAAATGGAAAAAAAAAAATTCTTACTCGGCAAGAAAAGTTACTTTGGCACCAGAGGGGACTGCTTTCCACCAGGATGAGTGTAACACTGATTCCATGCAGGAGCCAACTGGAATATTAGAACAAAATGCTATAAAGTAACAGCAGCAGGAGTCCACACCTACTAACATGCACTGGTAAGTTGCAATCTGTGCAAAAAATATAATATTAAAAAGGGGTTATCCACCTTTTCAGAACTAATATCGTTGGGACTCCCACAGATAAGCTGTTTATCCAGACGTACAGCTTCATGAATTAATTGACAGTTGTCGCACTACTCACTGTATTACTGATGACAGCGTTTGTTGGTACTGCAAGGGTGTCTGACAGACTTGAACACCACAGCAATATAATAATATGATGAGTGAGTACTGCAGTGCCCAGCATGTAAACAATGCTTGGAGCTGCACATCCTGAGAAATAGCTGGTCCATGGGGGTCCTGACAGTTGGACTCCTGCCAATCTAAAATTATCTTATTGATAGGCCATCAATTTTAAAAACATGGTTTAACCCCTTTAATAAATATTACCACAATCTTCATGACTAGGGTAATGAAAAACAAACCTTTTGATAAAAGCTCCAGTGTCCTGGGCTCATTGGTATAGTTGCAGTTTCCTGTCGAAGGATGGCAGTAACACTGTTTCTCGCAACGGCAAACCTCCTGGCATCTCAAGCCATAAAAGCCAAAAGGGCATGCTAGAATAAAATACGGTGTTAGATACAAAACAGAACACACACAGCATTGGAAAGAGTCTCAAAAGATTTAACCTGACATCCAGCACTCTGTCCCAATCACAGAATCTTCATTCCCAAGGAAATCTGCTTTAGGCTAGGTTCACACCTGTGCTTGGTCTCCGCTGGGGGATTCTGTTCCCCATTCCACTTTAAAAATGTGGAGAGAAGAGTTCTGCAAGCAGAGCTTTTCCCTCCGCATTTATCTTCCCTTTTTGGACAGAAACCCGGTGGATGCCTTTATAGTCTATGGGGTCCGAGGGTAACTGCTTTTTTAAGCAGATTAGGTTTCCAGTCGGGGGGTCCCCAAGCCGACCCCCCCCGAACAGTAACCCGAACGCAGGTGTGAACCTAGTACAAATTAGGTTGCAAGTGTCACAAGGATGGAGACATTCCCAGCAACTGCTCTCATTTGCAAGACCTGCTAAACACCTCCGCCCCCATGATCGACAGCACCAGCATGTCACATGGCTTGACTGAAATCTGTTTAATACACAACCTGTGTTCAGTCTGTGACATGAGTATCACGCTCACTGTTGTCGGCAACTGGCCCACAGTTGTAGTGAGAATGCACTATGGTCAAAATCAGTGTAGGTATATAATTGAGAACAGCATCAGAAACGGGGCAGATATTACACAAAGCACTTGTTAGGATCAGGGATGCACTTGCAATCTAAATTGTTCAACTTATAGCAGTTGATCTTGGAAATGAAGAGGAGTGAATGGCAATAAAGGTATCTGTATACACACTGCCAAGTGCCCTAAGAAGGAATAAGAGGCTCCCTTTTAAAAGTGCACATCTGTTTGAAGCCTTTTCCTTTTCCTAACTACTTAGATAGAAGGAAAAAAACTACAGAAAATTATCAAGCCCTTTACACCAGAATTCTGGCATCAAAGAAGTTTCAAAATCTGGTTTTGTGACTTTGGGCTCATTTGCAAAACATTTGAGACTTTTTGTATTTTAATGACACTCGCTGCACCAGATTTTTTTTTATTTTTTTTTTTTAAAACAACATTTTAAAATGTAGCAAAAATTGTTGCAATCTCCCTTCAGTAGGGGTAGCGTAGAGGGACCTCTCTAGAAAGAAGTGTTAGACTTAGGCCTCATGCACACGACTGAGTGTACAGCCTGAGACACTTCTGATGTTCTGTTCTGTTGTGATCTTTTATTGGACATTCTATAAATAGCAGAACACATATTGGAAGAGCCTCGGGCTGCACCTTAGGTATTATTCACGAGACCTTAAAGAGGACCTTTCATGTCCTCGGAGATGGGCGGTATTATAAAACAGCTAGAAAGCAGACATTGTCAGATTTCAGGATATGCCAAATGTTTAAAAACAGTGTGAAGTTTGATAAATTTGGCACAAAATTACAGCAAAACAAACTCCAGCAAAACTGACTTCAAAAATTGCCCTTGTAAAATCTCCCCCCTTTACTGAGTGTAGGCATATGAGAAAAAAAAAGTTATCAACTCAATATTGGTGTAGGTGATAAAGTTACATGTAATTTTTTTTTTTTTTATGAAAAGCAGTTGGATAGCATATAAGGAATTACCTTCTTCACAATACAGTCCTGTGAATCCAGCTGGGCATTCACAAATCCCATTCACATGGTCACATGTCCCATTGTTCTGACAATGACACACACTGGTACATCCATCTCCATAGTATCCATGGTAACAAGCTGGAAAGGAAACGCAGACATATACTCCTGTACATGAAACACATTTATGGGACCAAGCTAACAAAGTCTGTTTTATGTAAATAAAGCTTAAAGGGTTCGTACAGAATTATGAATAGGGGGCCTGACTTTTTTCCCCAGAAAAGAGTTGTGTCTGCCAATGCAGTCCAGTGATAATGGCTGATCTACAATACCAGACAACCACATGGGTAACTGAGGCGCTGCTTACTGAAAATAAGCTAATCCTTTATTTCAGTAATGCTGAGTGGCGAGTATGTCAACATGCACAAAATGCAGACATTAGCATTATATCTGTATTATAGATACATAATAATGGTGGACTGTTTTCTACACTGTGTTCCAAATTATTATGCAAAAAGCGTTTAGGAGTGATAAGGTAAGAATTTTTTTTGTTTGTCAGTTAAACTCATTGATGGTGATGTGTGTCAGGGCTCTTTATATCACTGAAAGCAATTGCAGACACCTGTGCTAATTAGTTTGGCAGGTGTGTCCAATTAAAGGCAAGACTACTTAAGAAGGCTGTCCCACATTATTAAGCAGCCTACATTTTCAGCCAAAATGGGAAAGAAAAAGGATGTGTCGGCTGCTGAGAAGCAACAAATTGTGGAGTGTTTAGGTCAAGGCATGACTACAAACAGCATTGCCAAGACACTACATCATGATCATCGCACAATCAAGAAGTATGTAGCTGATTCATAGCACACACGTGTGCGTGCTGATAAGGGAAAATTGAGGACTCTTTCCAACAGGCAATTACGTTAGGTTAAAAGAGCAGCTTCAAAAATGCCTTGTCATAGCAGCAGACAAGTTTTTGAAGCTGCTGGTGCCTCCAACGTCCCCCGAACAACAAGATGCAGGGTCCTTCAGAGGTTTGCAGCTGTGCGTAAGCCATCCTGTCGACCTCCTCTATCCACTGCACACAAGCAGAAACGGCTCTAGTGGGCCAAACAATACATGAAGACTGACTTCAAAACTGTTTTGTTCACCGATGAGTGTCGTGCAACACTCGATGGTCCAGATGGTTGGAGTGGAGGATGGCTTGTTGATGGACACCCCATGCAAACACGGCTACGGCGCCAACAAGGAGGAGGTGGAGTAATGTTTTGGGCTGGAATCATGGGGAGAGAGATTGTCGGCCCCTTTAGGATCCCTGAAGGGGTAAAGATGAACTCCATAATGTATGTGGAGTTTCTCAAACAGCACTTCCTGCCATGGTTCAAGAAGAAGAACCATGCATTCCACAGAAAGATCATTTTCATGCATGATAATGCACCATCTCATGCTGCAAATAGCACATCTGCATCTCTGGCTGCTATGGGCATAAAAGGGGACAAACTTATGGTGTGGCCCCCATGCTCCCCTGACCTCAACCCCATTGAGAACCTCTGGAGCATCATCAAAAGGAGTGTCTATGATGGCGGGAGGCAGTTCACATCTAAGCAACAGCTCTGGGAGGGTATTCTGTCCTCATGCAAAACAATTGAAGCATAAACCATCCAAAAACTGACATTCAATGGACGAGAGTTCAGAAGCTTCTTTCGAACAAGGGGTCCTATGTGCAAATGTAACATCACCTCGAATAAAGTTTTGGCTTGAAAACTGTTTGATTTCAGTTTGTAATAACCTGCTAATGCTTATAATTTCACAATGACCATTTTTTTGTTCTTAATAAAAAATTAAAAGGTTGCAAATTCTGCTGCGCATAATAATTAAAAACATGCATTTTGAGTGTTTATTTATTTTTTTTTAAATATACTGTTGTTATCATAGGCAGTTTGTTCAAAAACCTTTCAATTATACTCGAATAGTTGATGACTGGAAAATTACAATGACTGCAATTCATATACGTAATTTTGGAAAATATGAGAAAATATTATTTGCGTAATAATTTGGAACACAGTGTATAAAGGAACAAGAAACACAAAGGCTTGGTTTACACAGTGGGGGAGGATTATTATTCTACACAAAATTTCTGGTGTAAAGAAGTTGCAAACCTCAGGTTTGCAACTTCTTAAATACCTTGCTGCAACAAATTTCACCCCAAGTGCACAGCCTGGCAGAGGGTGCACTGTCCCCAAACAGCTGATCTGCAATGGGCCTGTCTGACCCTTACAGATCTAATAGCCAACAGCTAGCTAAGGTGTATGATCACCATGTTCAGAAACAACAGATTTTTTTGGATTGCTGAAGGAAATTATGCAGTAAGCCTCCACAAAAGAATGCAGTACACAATAAAACCTAATTCACATAGTGAGGAAGAATATTTTTGCAAATGTTGGCGTAGGGTTTGAAAGTTTACAGTATGCCACAAGTCTATAATGCTGGACATTTCACTCCTTTCTACGAACCTATTAGACAATTTGGCATGAAATGTACAGTAATTTGTCAGTGACTCTGCTGGTTTTCCTCCTCACTATCAGTAACAACTTGTGCTACTTAAGGCCTATTTATATGCTCACTTCCATTCACTCCCAATCACTGCTTGGTGTAGAAATGCCGACCGACAAATCAAACGTGTATTTGTCACCGACAAATTCTTTTATGTGGGCATAATGATAACCGTGTGTCGGTTGTACATTTAACTTGTGTAAACTGGGGATATGCTGCCAACAATAAAAGGAACATTTTATTTCATGAATTCTATGTATGTATTAAAACATTTGTTCTAATTTCATACTCATGGTGAATGCCAAATGCAAATGGAAGTTTAAACAAGCCTAAATCGATCAACACTTGTTAAATCCTTTTTCTGCTTTTCTTATTTTTGCCTCTTGTTCTTTTCTCTACTATAATATGATTAAGAGAGCTCTACTATAAAGGTGCTTTTATAAATTAGGACAAATGGAGTAACATTTACCAGTACTGCAGTTACCGTCCACCCAGCCAGAATCACAAACACATCCACCTGTGGATGACAAAGTGTAAGCAGCCATTATAAAACATCTCAGTGGCTCCTATAATAGGTATAACACACAAAGAGGATATACATACTTGGGGTGCAGGTCCCATGAGTACTGCAGTTTGATGGTCCACAGCTTACAACATTGCAAGAGGCCCCTGTCCAATAGCCTGTACAATGACACTCTCCAGCAATACACTGTCCATGGCCGCCACAGTCTGGAGGATCACATAAGGGTTCATGGACACATACAACTGTAGACACGCTTCGGGGGCAACGCCACATTGAATCAAACAGACTGTGGACACAAATAAAAGTTGTATCAACTGGACAAAACAAAAAAACATAACCCACCCCAATCTCCGTGCACTGCATGTAAAAATTTTTCTATGAAAAATGCAGGCACCATACATTGCAGAACCTGGGAGAGGGGCAATGAATAGACAATGCGTAAGGTTTAAATAGACACTTGTTATTAGAAGGGGTTCTCTAAGGAGGGTTTCAATAGTTACTTCCCCCAGGGTCTACTGTAGATGAACCATGAGTATCCATGCTGGCTCCGACCCTGGGTCCCATGATTGGAACCAGAGTCTGCTAGTTACCTGTACTATAGGGGCTGGCTGAATGTGAATGTATCATTATAATAGTAAAATCAGCCCCCATAATACAGGTAACTACCAGTGAACACAGAGAGGAGTGTGTGTGTGGGGGGAGGGAGTGAAATGGGGGCCAGTTGCTCGTTCTTGTCACGTGACCCAAGATAGGAACCATGTGGTTTGTCTGCAAAAGAACCTGGGAAAGTACATTTTGAAATCACCCCTGAAGAGCCTCTTTAATGTTCATTCATTAGTCTTAAAATTGTTGTTTTTCAAAAACAACCCCTTTCCATATGCCTTATTAGGGCACACACGCATCAAAGAAGGGGGCTCTCCCTATCTAAGTTAGAAAAGAGAGTCACTCCGTATAAGCATCTTCCGTTCTGGCAGGCTCAAGCCATTACAAATATGAAATGGCCACAATGTAATACTAGATTTCCACTGCAGTGACCACCGAGAACACCATGAGCAGTAATCAGAGCGATCAGCTGATCACCCTAACAAATACAACCCCAATTCCAATGAAGTTGGGACATTGTGTAAAACAAATAAAAACAGAATTCGATTTGCAAATTCTTTTCAACCTATATTCAATTGAATACACAAGACAATATTATAGTTAATGGTCAAACTTTATTGGTTTTTTGCAAATATTCACTCTTTTTGAATTTGATGCCTGCAACACGTTCCAAAAAAGCTGGGACAGGGGCATGTTTACCACTGTGTTACATCACATTTCCTTTTAAAAACACTCAATAAGCATTTGGGAACTGAGGACATGAATTTTCAATGGCCAGGCAAGCCAGTCTAGTTCCCGCACGCTTACTACAAAGCCACACTGTTGTAATACGTGCAGAATGTGGCTTGGCATTGTCTTGCTGAAATAAGCAGGGATGTCCCTGAAAAAGACGTTGCTTGGATGGCAGCATATGTTGCTCCAAAACCTGTATGTACCTTTCAGCATTAATGGTGCCTTCACAATTATCCATGCCATGGGCACTAACACCCCCCACACCATCAGAGATATGGCATGGGCACTAACACACCCCCATAGCGTCAGAGATGCTGGCTTTTAAACTGTGCACTGATAACAATCCGGACAGTCCTTTTCCTCTTTGGCCTGGAGGACACGACGTCCATGAGTTCCATAAACAATTTGAATTGTGGACTGGTCAGACCAGAGGACACTTTTCCACTTTGCGTCAGTCCATCTCAGATGAGCTCGGGCCCAGAGAAGCCAGTGGTGTTTCTGTGTGATGTTGATATATGGCTTTCGCTTTGCATTGTAGCATTTTAACTTGCACTTGTAGATGTAGCAACAAACTGTGTTCACTGACCATGGTTTTCTGAAGTGTTCCTGAGCCCATGTGGTCATATCCATTACAGAATGATGTCAGTTTTTAATGCAGTGCCGCCTGAGGGATCTAAGGTCACGGGCATTCAATGTTGGTTTTCGGCCTTGCCGCATACTTGCAGAGATTTGTCCAGATTCTCTGAATCTTTTGATGACACTATGGACTGTAGATGATGAAATCCTTAAATTCCTTGCAATTGTACTTTGAGAAATGTTGTTCTTAAACTGTTGGACTATTTGCTCACGCAGTTATTCATAAAGTGGTGAACCTCGCCCCATACTTGCTTGTGAGCGACAGAGACTTTTGGGGATGCTCCCTTTATACCCAATCATGACACTCATCTGTTTCCAATTAACCTGTTCACCTCTGGAATGCTCCAAACAGATGTTTTTTGTGTATTCCTCAACTTTCCCAGTTTTTTGTTGCCCCTGTTCCATCTTTTTTTGGAACGTGTTGCAGGCATCAAATTCAAAATGAGTGAATATTTGCAAAAAAAAACAATAAAGTTTATTTGTTTGAACGTTAAATATCTTGTCTTTGTAGTGTATTCAATTGAATATATATTGAAAAGGATTTGTAAATCATCGTATTCTGTTTTTATTTATGTTTTACACATTGTCCCAACTTCATTGGAATTGGGGTTGTACATTTTAAGGCTGAGGCCTCACATTGCGGAAACGCAGCTTTTTTTTGTTGCAGATTTTGCTGTGGTTTTTGGGACGGAGCCTCACGTGGCGGAAAAAGACGTTATGTTTTACAGTCACTGCAAAGTGTAAGGGATTCTATACACATACTGCGGGAAAAAACATGCAGCGGACATGCTGCGATTTCCAAAACCACTGCGGCTTTGGAAATCGCAGCATGCCAATTATACCTATGGAAACGCCAGCGGTTTCCTATAGGTATAATTGAAGCAGAAAGTCTGCAGAGGAAACCTCTTCCTGCAGAAAAAAACGTGATGCATTGCCGCCGTGTTTTTTCCCGCAGCGTTTTTTTGCTGTGGCCTGCTACGTGGAGCCTTAGCCTAAAGCAGGTTTTCTTGGTATAGGAGCACTAAATAAAAAAAAAAAAAATTAAAAAAAAAATATTATCCCAGACAACCCTTAACAACCTTAGGGGAAAAGTCTTTTGTCAAACAAGTACAACATAAAACATTTTTCCCCCATGAAACTGTAAATTCAAACAGAAATTTTTACATTGCACATGAATATGGATGCACCCTCATTCATACATGGGGTGTAGTTTGATAACAGAATTTGGCGTGGAATCTGTGCTATGAAAATAAATATATTGGAAGGAATTTATGAAGACCTGCATTCTGTATGCCAGTCTTAATCAAGTCACCAGCTGGAGCTCAAGCCTCTTAATTCAGGTGCACCCCCATGCACCACAATTGAAGAAGTCTAGTCAGTCTTGTAAAAAGTGACGAGTGGGGCACAGAAGGAACAATTTGGGTTGGTAAATTCCCTCCATTTTCTGTATACAAAGTCTATTGTGATTTAAGATTTTAGATTGCAAAAACGGAAATCTTCTGTTACCAAGTGGAACATGTTGACAGACCTGTTATGTGTCTGTGTAGTGCAATGAATTTATAAACTGGCTTCTTCAATGCAATAGGCTATGGATGTGACTAACTCATTGATCCCCTCAATACAACACACTAATGGGGTATTACTATCTCAACTGTGGACACAGAACAAAAGAAAAGGCAGTCACAATAATAGCAGATAAATTATAAGGATAGTAGTTGGAAATGTAGTTTACATAATTTTGACACTGCAAATTCAGATCATATTGTGAACAAATGAAAGACTGCACAGTTCACTTATCCATACACACCAGTGATCGGAGGGATAGCTGGCAAGTGTCCCATTAATAAACAAA
Organism: Leptodactylus fallax; assembly: GCA_947044405.1. Lineage (NCBI taxonomy): Eukaryota > Metazoa > Chordata > Amphibia > Anura > Leptodactylidae > Leptodactylus > Leptodactylus fallax. The sequence continues at coordinate 455,716 of CAMRHE010000203.1, forward strand.
GTAGCAGATCCTCCACCGTCCAGATTTATAGCATTAATAACTCCTTGCTGCTTTAGAAATTCAGCCACCTCCCATAAGTTCATCCTAAAGAAAAAATTATATTTCGAGTAACTGAAGATATAACACACATACTACTATCATGGACAGTTGTAAATCCATCTATATTGCCATTTCATACAGGTGGTGTATCACTTATACTATGGCAGATCATGTTTGTGGGGTTACCCAAGATTAGAAAACATGGCTGCTTTCTTTCAGAAAGAGCTCTACTTCCTTTTATCAGGAAAATTAAAGGAGTATTCCATCTCAAGGATCATATGCAGACTTGTAGCTTAAGCTAACTGAAGTGTCTTACCCAATACATTGCTTCATCTATCTTGCTCGTTCGTCAGATACAGCTAAAAATTCATCCTCAGTGTTTACACCTAGTTGCCAAGGTTACAGACCAGATCAGAATAATAACTCCCTGTTCCTGGCCCCCTATATTCTCTTCTCTCCCTTCTCTCTTTGAATATGGCTATCAGTTTTGGGCCCTGATAAGAACTAGATAAGTTTGTTGAGCAGTGCTTCTGTTATCTGAGTATAACCAACAACAAAAGGGCTATTGTATACAAAATACCAAGATGCTTGTGGATCATGTGATGATAACCAATAACAAAAGATCATGACCACCAAATAATAAAACAACATTTTATAGATGCTTATATAAAAACATACATATAAATGTAGAAACAAAAAAATAAATGAGTAATTGGAGATACCATATATATATCTATATATCTATACACATATACACGCACACGCACACACACACACTATATATAAGGCTAGATGAGCCATGTAGGGATGTACACATTAATAAAGGCTATGCATGGGGAGGGAAAAGTAATACTCTGAGCACTGACACTGTATACAAAACTGGTATATGTCATAGGGAATAATTCCCTCTCAAGTCTAATACCGCTATAACAGTACAAAACTACTCCCTGAACCCACAACTGATCAAAAAAAATACAAAGAACCAACATGTAATCTCACCTAGCCACACTCCACCCCGACGCGCGTTTCGCCATATATATTATATACACAGTACAGGCCAAAAGTTGGACACACCTTCTCATTCCAAGAGTTTTCTGTATTTTCCTGACTATAAAAATTGTAGATTCACACTGAAGGCATCAAAACTATGGATTAACACATGTGGAATTATATACTTAACAAAAAAGTGTGAAACAACTGAAAATATGTCTTATATTCTAGGTTCTTCAAAGTAGCCACCTTTTGCTTTGATTACTGCTTTGCACACTCTTGGCATTCTCTTGATGAGCTTCAAGAGGTAGTCACCTGAAATGGTCTTCCAACAGTCTTGAAGAAGTTCCCAGAGATGCTTAGCACTTGTTGGCCCTTTTGCCTTCACTCTGCGGTCCAGCTCACCCCAAACCATCTCGATTGGGTTCAGCTCTGGTGACTGTGGAGGCCAGGTCATCTGGCGTAGCACCCCATCACTCTCCTTCTTGGTCAAATAGCCCTTACACAGTCTGGAGGTGTGTTTGGGGTCATTGTCCTGTTGAAAAATAAATGATGGTCCAACTAAATGCAAACCAGATGGAATAGCATGCCGCTGCAAGATGCTGTGGTAACCATGCTGGTTCAGTATTCCTTCAATTTTGAATAAATCCCCAACAGTGTCACCAGCAAAGCACCCCCACACCATCACACCTCCTCCTCCATGCTTCACGGTGGGAACCAGGCATGTAGAGTCCATTCGTTCACCTTTTCTGCGTCGTACAAAGACACGGTGGTTGGAACCAAAGATCTCAAATTTGGACTCATCAGACCAAAGCACAGATTTCCACAGGTCTAATGTCCATTCCTTGTGTTCTTTAGCCCAAACAAGTCCCTTCTGCTTGTTGCCTGTCCTTAGCAGTGGTTTCCTAGCAGCTATTTTACCATGAAGGCCTGCTGCACACAGTCTCCTCTTAACAGTTGTTGTAGAGATGTGTCTGCTGCTAGAACTCTGTGTGGCATTGACCTGGTCTCTAATCTGAGCTGCTGTTAACCTGCGATTTCTGAGGCTGGTGACTCGGATGAACTTATCCTCCGCAGCAGAGGTGACTCTTGGTCTTCCTTTCCTGGGGCGGTCCTCATGTGAGCCAGTTTCTTTGTAGCGCTTGATGGTTTTGGTCACTGCACTTGGGGATACTTTCAAAGTTTTCCCAATTTTTCGAACTGACTGACATTCATTTCTTAAAGTAATGATGGCCACTCGTTTTTCTTTACTTAGCTGCTTTTTTCTTGCCATAATACAAATTCTAACACTCCATTCAGTAGGACTATCAGCTGTGTATCCACCTGACTTCTGAACAACACAACTCATGGTCCCAACCCCATTTATATGGCAAGAAATCCCACTTATTAAACCTGACAGGGCACACCTGTGAAGTGAAAACCATTTCAGGTGACTACCTCTTGAAGCTCATCAAGAGAATGCCAAGAGTGTGCAAAGCAGTAATCAAAGCAAAAGAACTTTGAAGAACCTAGAATATAAGACATATTTTCAGTTGTTTCACACTTTTTTGTTAAGTATATAATTCCACATGTGTTAATTCATAGTTTTGATGCCTTCAGTGTGAATCTACAATTTTTATAGTCATGAAAATACAGAAAACTCTTGGAATGAGAAGGTGTGTCCAAACTTATATATATGTGGTTTCTCCAATTACTCATTTATTTGTGTGTTTCTACATTTAGATGTATGTTTTTATATAAGCATCAATAAAATTTTATTTTATAATTTGGTGGTCATGATCTTTTGTCTTTTGTTATCTGAGTATATAAATCCTGAGAGGACTCTTTATAGATGACTTTTTACAACAAGCAGGATTCCGTGCTGTAATGAGCTGAAAATCAGGAAGTGGAGGGGAGAGGAGACAGGAAGACAGATGAAATCCTGAAATGAGAAAATCCCTTTAATGGAACTGAGCTGTAGCATGGCCATGTGACCAACAGAAGTGATGTCACTGCCTAACAAGAGGAAGTGGAGCTTTTTCAAAAAAAAAAAAAAAAAAAGCAGCTATGTTTTCTAATTCAGGATAATCGATTTAAGGCGTTATTCATACAGACAGTGCTTGGTCAGTAATTTGCATCAGTGATTGTGAGCCAAAACTGGCAGTGGAAAACACACAAAAGTAAAATGTTATTGAAAGATTTCCACTTATTCCGTGTTTTTAATCTGTTCCTGGTTTTGGCATACAGTCACTGATGCAACCCACTGGCCAAAACACTGATATGTGAATTAGGCCTAAAACTGCATCAGGTAAAACATATTTAACATGACTCACCTGCAAAATCAAAAACTGCACCAAAAATTGCTTTAAGACAGTATGCAGTTTCAATTGTATCATGCGTATGTACTCTGAATAACTTGTATCTTATTAAAGAAAAATGCCCCATCTTCACATATCAGTTATCATTGTGTGTGTCTCCCTTCCTACAGCAGCCAACGCCCCCATAGACTTCTATTCTAAAAGTAACTCAGTCTGGCTGTCAGTCCGTCTCCTCTGTAACTATGGGTTCTCTTAGTGATAACACACTGAGTGAAGGGACAGGGAAATAAAGCAGCCTGATAAATGGAGACACAAGCATTTTCTTTAGTAAGACCTATTACAAAGCTTCTTCTATTCACTTGTACAATTAATTTAAAGTTGTTTTATAATGGAAGGATGCATTAAGGACCTGGTCTAATTTTTTGCCTTTGTGATGCATCAATTATTATTTTTATTTTTTATTCTTCTTTCAAGTTACAGGGATGGGGCATGACAAAAAGCCCCATCCCTGTGATTTCTTTGATGCCATAATCACCATTCACGTCAGCACCTAAAGGGTTAAACTGTCAGGATCAGATCTCTCTACTCCCTGCAGTTACAACAGAGGGCTGGCTATGTAATGTATATCATCCACAATCCTGGTGCTGATCTCCTGGGAAAAGTTGCAGTACGCAAGAGATCTCTGTGACATACATTTACGTCAAAGAGAATTAAGTCCAGATATCATTGTGAACGCAACCTAATATCGAACAGAAGACATGCAGAAAAGTTGCAAGTTAAGTAGGTGTACTTGTTCTTCCAACTTTGTGTTATGCCACAACAATCAGATTTTTGAGACGATCCCCCAAATTGTCTCCAAGTACTAACAGCCAGCTTTAGCCAATATCACATGCACATCCAATCCAATCATTTAAATAAAGAAAACATATTATGTTCATATAGACTTTTTCAAAATGATACTGAAGGTATGATTATTACAGAAAATGTATTATTATTAACACTCAAGACTTACCCTCTGTCTTTAGTCTGGCCATCTACATGGAACAGAATAAGTCGGCCATCTTTATCATGGCCAAGAGCAGTCCTAGCAGATATCACATTCAAAAAATATTCAAAAGTACCTAAGAAAAAAATGAATGAATAAAAAAAGAAGCCAGGAAAATATAGAAATCCTGCATATCTACACTAGCAGTCTCTAATAGGTGTACATAGCAAACACAGCTGATTCTTTCCCTTAGGCCAGTTTCACATGAGAATATGGGTTAAGTGTCCTGGTCCAACCATACGATGCTATCAGTTTGGATCACCGAACCAGCAGTTGGGTCTGGACACTTAGCCATAAGCTTCCTTCTCACACACTTCTTATTCTGCCTTTTCGGGGATTTTTTTTTCTTTTTTTTTTTAATATTTGAAAAAAAAAAAAAAAGTAGTGTATCCTGGACAATCTCTTTAATATAGCAAAGAAAAAATGAATTATTTGCAATAAAGCATTTCATAATTCCCTACTGACCTATACCGAACATCTGCCCATGATGCATTTGCTGAACAAATAAGTGGATTTTTTCCTAAAAATAATAATACATTTTATTTATATAGCGGCAACATATTCCACAGCACTTTACAAATCATAGGGCTCATGTAGAGACAAAAAACATTACAGTGTAAGAAATCAATTCACATAATCACTGCACTGGCTGACTATTCGCTAAAGAATACAATATAAACTTATTACCCTCATCCACAAAACTCCCCATGGCGTTGCACCTCCCTACTCTCTGTCTATCACCCAACCCATGCTCTCCATTCGGCCAATGACCTAAGAATAACATCCTCTATTATTAGAACCTCCCTCAACTCCAGAGTTGCACCACTTCTCTGAAATGCACTACCCCGGAAAAATGGTAATTACTTACCGGTAATAGGATTTTCCAGAACCCACGACAGCCCCTAGAGAGAGAGGATCCGCCCCCAGGGACAGGAAACCTACAGTATAAAAAGGTGGAGCCTCTCCTACCCCTCAGTTGTTTTATAGAAGCGAGAGAGAGACTCCAGTTAACTTGTAAATCATGACCCTAAGGTCAAAACTTTTTTTTTTTTTTTTTTTTTTTGCTTGCTATACCCGGTGCCAAACAAAAGTCCATCACCAAGAAAAAAGGGAGGGAAAAAGGACGGTGCTGTCGTGGGTTCTGGAAAATCCAATTACTGGTAAGTAATTACCATTTTTTCCCCATCACCCACGACAGCACCCAGAGAGAATAAAATAGGAAAAAACTAAGGAGGGACCACCGCTTGTAAAACTTTCCTTCCAAAAGAAAGATCAGCAAAAGCCCCAATGTCCAGCCTATAATGGCAAAAAAAAGGTAGAAGGTGAAGACCAGGTTGCTGCTTTGCAGATAGATTCTATGGAAGCATCAGCTCTCTCGGCCCAAGAGGTGGCAATCGCCCTAGTAGAATGTGCCTTGAGCCCCACTGGGGGGGGGGGGGGGGAGGCCCAAAGAACTGTAGGCCAGGGAGATTGCTAGTCTCACCCACCTAGCCAGACTACACTTAGAGGACGCCTTCCCTTTGATGGGACCTGAAAAGAGAACAAAAAGGGAAGTAGATTTGCTCCAGGAAGAAGTAGAGGACAAATACTGGATTAGGCAACGTCTTACATCCAAACAGTGGTATTCCTGCTCTTTAGCATTACTCAGGTTAGCACAGAGGGAGGGGAGAACTGTCTCCTAAGATCTATGAAATTTTGAGGCTACTTTAGGCAAAAAAGCTGGGTCTGGTTTAATTATTACCCTGTCCTCTGTAATAACAGTAAAGGGTGGATTAACTGATAGAGCCTGCAATTCTCCTATGCGACGTGCCGAGGTAAGGGCTACTAAAAGAATCACTTTCAGGGATAAATTTTTATTAGGGATAGAGTCCAATGGTTCAAAGGGAGGTTTAGTTAAGGCAGACAGAACTAGGTTCAAGTCCCAGGGAGGAACTCTGGACATAACAACAGGTCTACTTCTAGAGGCCGCCTTGATGAACCTAATCACCCAGGGATCGTCAGCCAATTTAACGTTTAGCAGAGCACTAAGGCCTGAAACCTGGACTCTTAAAGTGCTGGTAGAAAGCCCCTTTTCTAGCCCCTTCTGAAGGAACTCTAGAATCTGTTTTCTAGGTAAATCCCTAAGCTCCCCTGGAGAACCCCCTAGAAATTGAAAAAACTGGAACCAAGTCCTAGCGTATATTTTAGTAGTGACTGGTTTTCTGCTTTTTAGAAGAGTGGAAATGAGATTCTGAGAAAAACCTTTTGAGGCTAGTAATCTCCGCTCAAATTCCAGGCCATCAAATGTAAGTGGCTGGACTCCGGGTGGAGAATGGGGCCCTGACATAGAAGGTCCTGGCTGACTGGGAGAATCCAAGGGTCCGTAACTGACAGGATCCTTAGCCAGGTAAGCCAGGCTCTCCTCGGCCAAAAGGGGGCAATTAGAATAACCCTCGCTCAATCCTCCCTGATCTTCCTCAGAACTGCTGGAATGAGACAGAAGGGAGGAAAAGCGTAAGCTAGATTGAAATCCCACTTGTGGGACAGAGCATCCACCCCAAAGGGGGATTCTCCTGGGTTTAGGGAAAAAAAATCTCTCCACCTTCTTGTTTGGCCGACTGGCAAAGAGATCTATTTCCGGGACCCCCCAAACCCTGGTGATCTCTAAAAAGATGGATGGGTTAAATTCCCACTCGCTCTGATTCAGACTGTGACAGCTCAAGAAATCTGCCCTGAAATTGTCTGACCCCCTGATATGCAGAGCGGACAAGGAGAGAACCAGAGGCTCTGACAGATGTAGAATCTGGGCCATTTTCATAAGGGGAAGGGACCTCTTACCCCCTTGCCTGTTTATATATGAAACTGCAGTCATGTTGTTGGACATGATCCTTACATGGCGATTCCGAATACTCTGACCTACGACTTTCAAGGTCTCCAAAATCACCATTAGTTCTATCTGATTCGAGTATGCCTGAGAAAGACTCCTTGAGCAGCAGCCCTGGAACACCTGATCCCCCATGTGGGCACCCCACCCCCAAGGGCTGGCATCCAGGGTAATAATTAGGGAGTCTGAGATCTTCCATGGAACTTCAATTTCTAGGTGACCCCTGACTAACCACCAACCCAGGGTTTCTCGTGTTGGCTGAGACACCCACATAAATTTGTCGAGAATTTTCTCTTCCTGACGCCAAGCTGTCAGGATTTCCCACTACAGGTCTCAGGAGTGGCTCTGAGCCCAAGGTACTGCTGGAATACAGGCAGTAAGAGTCCCCAGGATGGACATAGCCTTTCTTAAAGTGACCCTGGGGGACTGGATCAGGGTTTTTATTAGGGACAGAACTCTCTCTATTTTCTCTGGAGGAAGAAAACATCTCTGAGCTGTGGAATTTAGAGTGATCCCTAGAAACTTTTTCTGTTGAGAGGGAACTAAACTTGACTTCTCTAGATTCACCATCCAACCTAATTCCTCCAAAATGTACAGTACACTACTCTGACACTTTCTAAACATTCTATTCTGGATCTTGCCACAAAGAGAAAGTCGTCTAGATATGGAATAAACAGAACATCTTTCTCTCTTACATGTGCCCCCATTTCTGCCACTATTTTGGTAAAGACTCTTGGGGCCATGGAGATTCCAAAGGGAAGAGCCTGATATTGGTAATGCTGAACCACCCCTCCCATTTCTACTGCTACTCGCAATAACCTCTGGTGACCTGGAAAAATTGGAACATGGTAATATGCATCTTTCAGGTCTATCACCGCCATCCAGCAATTGGGAGTTAACAATCTCACTGCTGACTTCACTGCCTCCATCTGGAATTTCTTGTAAGACAGAAACTGATTTAACTTCCTTAGATTTATTATGGTTCTGTAGGAGCCATCGGGTTTCCTTACCAAGAACAAATGGGAATAAAACCCCTGCCTCTCCTCTTTCTGGGGAACTGGAATCAGCACCCCTTTCAAGATCAGGCTCTTCACTTCCAATTCCAGAGCCGATTGAGAGGTTAGGAAAGTCTGACTTCTGGTAATCTGAAAACTTGAAGGCGGAGGAGAAGAGAACTCTAACTTCAGGCCTACTCCCACTGTCATTGCCTATTGGGCCTTGGATCTTTATTATGGGGTGAGTTGCTAAATAAGAACCCTTTGTGTTTCTTATTGGATTCCGACCAGTTATTATCTCTGGACTTGACAAATTTCTGCCCTCTGTATGCTCCAAAGGGACAAAAGGACCTCCGTGTACAACCAGAGGAAGGCACAGGAAAACCTCTCTTTTTATCTGCTGCCTTAGTTAAGATATCATCCAAGGCTGGTCCAAATAGATATTCACCGTCACAGGGCAGATTGCACAGCCGGGTCTTAGACCCTACATCACCTGTCCAACTCTTCAGCCATATAGCCCTTCTGGCAGAGTTGGTCAGGGCAAGGGAGCGAAATGATAATCTTACAGCGTCCGCTGAAGCATCTGCCAAAAAATCTGCAGCTTTTCTAATAGTCGGCAGGGCTGACAGAATCTGCTCTCTTGGGGCCTTATTCCTTAATTGATCTTCCAGCTTCCCTAGCCAGATCATAAGGGATCTCGCAGTACAGGTAGCCGCTATATTGGGCTTGAGGGATGCTCCTACTGACTCCCAAAAACACCTTAGGAAGCTTTCTGCTTTCTTGTCTAAGGGATCCTTCAGGGTACCCATGTCCTCGAAAGGCAGTGCTGACTTCCTGAAGGCTCTGGCTATGGCAACATCAATTTTTGGTACATTATCCCAAGAAGAGCAAGCTCCCTCTTCAAACAGGTATTTACGCTTAACTCCTCTAGGGATAAAACCCTTCTTGTCTGGCTTTTTCCATTCCCTCTTGATAAGCGATGTAATATTTTTATGGACTGAAAGTGTCTCCTTTGATGAACCTTCAAACCTCCAAACATAATGTCCTGGACTTCTTTTTCTGGCCACTTTTACCCTTAAGGGAACTCCTGACCTCCTCCTGTATCATAGAGCTGATACCCTGTAAGAATGACAGGGACTCCTCAGCAATAGTTCTATCAATGCATGATGGGCAGAGCTTTTTCTCATAAGAAGAAAGTCTAGTTCTACATAAGGAACATTCCTTATTCTTAGATTTCCCCAAGACTTTCCTAGGTCTATCCTACAAAAGACAGGGGAACCAATTAATCAATAAAAAATAAAGGGTTGGCACGCAGCCACTTACATCCTCCTAGAATACCGAGGAAGGCGGAGGTGGACCTTCATCTTGCCCTCCATCTTGGGGTCTTCCTCTTTCTGGCGGCTGCTGGGACTATGACTGCAGCTGTGGCTGTAGCTGCTGCTCTTCCATACTGTAGAGACTCAGTGCAGGGAGGGCCAGGAACTACCTAGCAGCTCCCTGTGCTTCAAACTGCATTATATGGCCATTCAGCCGCTAGGCCACGCCCCTTCCACCAGAAGCCACACCCTCATCAGTAAACCACGCCCAATTCCTTCCAGGCTGGCACCTCCATGTGTCTCCCTGCAGGCTCGGAACTCCCGCGGCCTAAAGCAGAGGAAGCACACTCCTTCTGCCTGGATATCGGAACCCCCGTGCCCGGAACACCAGCGGCGCATAGCTATGGGGGATGGCACCGACTGCAGACCGGGCCACAGCTAACAGTCACCCATGGAAGAAGAGAGGCAACCCCTACCAGGACCAACTCTTTCCTATGCCATCAGGTAAGCCTGCCTCCAGCAGGCACGAAGGTCTCCCTCCAGGGACAGGAAACAACTGAGGGGTAGGAGAGGCTCCACCTTTTTATACCGTAGGTTTCCTGTCCCTGGGGGCGGATCCTCTCTCTCTGGGTGCTGTCGTGGGTGATGGGAAAAATAAGATTAAGGGTGGGTTCACACTTGCGCTTGAATCCGTCCGCTGCCAATCCGAGTGAAACTCTCGGGAAACTGGATAGGCACCGGATAGTGACAGGTTAGCGACGCATTGCTTAAAAACCCATTCATTTGAATGGGTTTTTAAAGAAATGCGCAGGTGTCCGATTGCACCCTCTGCGCCGCGAAGCCGTTTTTTTTCGTCGGACACAAAGTCCTGCATGTCCGACTTTGTTTCCGACAAAAAAAATCTGGATTCGCAGCGCAGAGGGTGCAATCGAATGAATGGATTTTTAAGCAATGCGTCGCTAACCTGTCGCTATCCGATGCCTATCCAGTTTCCCGAGAGTTTCACTCTGATTGGCAGCGGACGGACTCAAGCGCAGGTGTGAACCCACCCTAACTCTCAACTTCTACAGTTTCAAGCGCATCCAATAGGCCTGCCTGAAATTATGTGTCTATCACATTTCCTAATCTAACACTTCTGCAGTTACGCTTCCCAAACTAACCCTCCTCTGCTATCCACTATCCCACAGGACATGATGTCTTTATCTGCGTGTAACTCTATATCCCAGACACTTTAGATCAGCACATACAAGGATACCAGCTAGTGATGGCTCATACAGCCTTATTTACTTGTGTAAATCTTGTTCATGTGTAACCTTGTTCATAAAAATAACTGGTTTACACTTCTACCTTGTATCAATACTTTCTACCTCTGATTTAAAAAAAATAAAAAAATACTGCGAGTGAAACCACTGTAAGGTTATGTCTGTGTGTAAAATTATGCAGACAGTAAAATTGTCTACAAATCAATATGTAACCCTTGCATATTTTGGTAAATTGGTACGCATGGATGTGCCGTAAGGCTAAGGTCCCATGTTACGGAAACACAGCTTTTTGTTCTTGTAGATATTGCAGTTTTTTTGAGCCAAAACCAAGAATGGCTACAAATTGAATGGGAAATATATAGGAAGTTCTTATACTTCTACCTTCTGATCAATCCACTCCTGGCTTTGGCTCAAAAAAAATGCAGCAAAATCTCTAACGAAAAAAAGCTGCGTTTCTGCAACGTGGGGCCTCAGCCTAAAGCAGATGAAATTTTTTAGAATATGCGAACAAACAAACAAAAAAACTAACCCTTTTAGAAAAATTACATATTTTGGGATGAGTAGTTGTATTCTCATAACCACAGGACAGTGTGAAAGGAGTTCTGGTTCAACATGGTTCCACCTACCAGTGTTCTGTGTCTTGTCACATTCTACATTCTTGCTCTGTTCTAAGTACACTTCACCATTGCGTAGCAACCACCCAACTCCACTCACCAGCTGCACAAAAGGGTTATCGGTACTCAGTACCTCCTCTTCTGATAGATATCTACAAACCAGAAAGGTCAATATAAGCAGTTATTTGAGGGGGGTTTCATAAAAAAAAAAAAAAAAAAAAAAAAAAACCTGCAACAGGGCAAGTAACCATCTAGGCTGCTAAATGCAACTGCTCCAATTTTCCTTTGCGCTTTTTTTTTTTTTTTTTAAATAAATGTCCCCCTATATATCTTATAAGGTTGCATGGCAACATAAATTAATCTAAATACACAAAAAACACAAGCTGGATATTTCTTGTTAAAATTGTGTGAAATTGTATCACCTATGTCTCATGCAGCTCACATTTAATTTTTAAGGCACGCAGGCAGCAACGTAGGAGAGCCTGGTTAGTAGACAACTTATAGATCTCATAAGTGACAGTCATTAACAGGAAGTTATCGCCACTATTCACACAAACAAGTGATAAATTGACAAATGTCCTTTTTTTGTCAAATGCTAAATAGAATTTTTTTTTTTTTATCTCAGCAGTTTACACTATATAGTTGTGTATGGTCACCTTTACAACACAAGTATTTACAAGCACACAGGGATATTGTGCAGAGCCATAACACAGCACTCTATAGGACCTTTTCACACCCCTACATGCTTCCGATTTCAGATGGAGACATGCATAGATTTTTCTTTAAGTTTCTGTATGAATCTGACAAACTAAACAATATAGCACGCTCCACTGGACGCTGTATTTGGTCTCTTCCACACTGTGTCTTGCTGTGTTTGTTGGAGATACATATAGGGAGAATTTCTCAACATATAGTTCCAGCTACTGTATAGTGCTCATCATCCATAGGCTCCCATTGTAAAACGAAAAAACATAGTGCATTCAAGAAGCGTCTATATAGCATAGGACAACATACAGCCCACTGATGAAAACACCGTATCAACACTACTTTAGATCCTGTGACAGGATCCATTTAAAGGTATTAAGGTGGCCACATACCTTACATTAGGTTTACACTAGCATTGCCTGTCCACCAGAGGACCAGAACAACGGACTGGTGGATCTCTAAAATAACGGTTATATCTGGAGCCCGGCAGACTCCAATGATTACAATGGGGTCCGTCGGATGTCCGCTGTTTTAAAACAAACTGGCGGACGAAGAAGCCAAGCACGCAGGATTTTTTCATCCGCCAATTTCAGGCAGACATTGCAACGGAGCCTCCTAGAGAGTCTCCAGAGCAAATGTAAAAGTAGACTTAGTTGTCAATAGGTATCCCTACAGACTCCCTACATACACATGCATGCTCAGCTTAGTCAAGTGTGTGTGTGTTTTCAATAGAAGAGGGGAATATTCTGCTTCTCCATGGAAAACAAAGGGATTGGGCTTTGAAATCCAACATGCCTGGGAAGATTGAAAAGACCCCATTCCCATTAGACAGTTGTTGGTCGGGAAAACAGTGGGTTTTATCCGACTTTTCTCTAATGTGTATGGGGGGGGGACCTTGAGCTATATTTTATGTGCATTTAATCTCATATATGAAGTACCCCATAGTTGAAAGAACTTAGTTGAATACTCACCCAAAAACCATGGTCCCATCTGCCCTGATGCCAAACTGTGCATTTTGAATCCCTCCAGAATTTTTCACCAATCTGCCATTACTAACAACATTTCCAAGACACTGCATAGTGGCAGTATCAAAAAATCCTCCATTTTGGGCAACAATGCATTTCCCATATTTCACAGTTTCTTCTACTGTTGCCGTCGTATTTCTCATACAACTCCCTGGCTTCCCAGGCTCCAGTACAGACACGGTCCTTAAAGGGTTATTAATAAAGGTGAAGTGACCATAAACAGTCTTTTGCACACCCTTAGTAAAGACAGATACAAATGTTCTAGTCGTGGCCACTGGGTGCATGGTGTCATTATTACTGGGCCACACTTCATGCGTGGTGTTCCCATGTTTAAGAGGCAGGCAGCTTCTGGTCTCACGATGACTACGGCTTGGACCATGCTTGGCAGAGACGTCATAGGGCAGCAGCAAATCATCAACCATGGAGGTCCTAATAGAGAGCACACACAATAGATACATTTTTTTACTACTGCGCATATGTATATATTTGTGCAGTTTACATACAGTGATGACTTCTCAAAGTGACTGCATAGTCCTGTGTGACCAGAGTTGTGAAGTGGGCAGGCTCTTATTTTGTCACAACCCAACTCTGACTCCTTCATAGATGGACAGCCACAGTTAGATTTTTGCCAACCCTGGCCCTACCGAAAACTGGTCCTAAATACAACTTCTCAGCCCTGGGTGTGAATGCTCAGCCAATAACTACCAGTTGTGATCTGCTATAGCCATTGTCTAACTGAGTGGTCAAATTTTCATGTCGAGAGGAACCAGAAAGAGCAGACAGTTCTGGGGGAACCTGGGAAGTGTTTCTGAGTAAGCATGCTTTCTTTAACAATCTTTTTACTAGGCAGACAATTCCTTGAAAAATCAATCATAGGAGGATTTGATCTTTTACAGATAAGGTTGGGTTCATATATGCCCTTACTCACCATTCAGGGATTCCGTCCCCCATTCTGCTTTAAAAATGTGGAGAGAAAAGTCCTGCAAGAAGGACCTTTCTCTCTGCATATTTTGAGCGGAAACCCCCCATTATAGTCTATGGCAGGGGTGGGCAATTCATTTTCCATTGGGGCCATATGAGAAATCGGAATGGTTTTAGAGGGCCAGACTAATATACTTAACTCAGTTCCACCCAATAACTATATACTGTATATATACTATCCCTTCATAAAAAACAGTAAATGAAACATTACAATGATTCAATGAAAATGTGGAGGACCTAATTACATCATTATTTAATGATGAGATTTTGAACTTTAATGAACTTTGATTGTTCAGTTTAGAAAATTGTAAACTTTCGCAGTGTTTAAAAAACTAACATCACATCCTGACATAAAATAGCAAGTTTTTCAAAGACCAGCATCCATTTAACTTAATAAAGAATAGTAAATGAAACATTACAATAACATGAAAATGTGAATTATAGCACAATTTAACAAACATTTTTTTGAAAATGAGCATCTTCTGCAGCGTTAAAAAAAAAAAAAAAAAAAAAAAAAACTAGCATCACAACTTTACACAAAAAAATTAGTTTTTCAAAGACTAGAATCACATTAACTTTATACAAAAACGTTCAATGAGAGAAATCTAGCCTGTTTTGGGCTTGAACAAGTGCATTGAAATCAGGTTGAATATCTGAGGTGGATATGCGAAGGACAGCACATAAGTGATCATCACTGACAGAGGATCTGTATCTGGATTTGTTGAACTTCATCACTGAGAATGTTCACATAGGAAGGTAGATCCAAGGAGAACTAAAATCCTCTGAGCATGCCTCCTTATTTACCCCCCACACAGCATATGATCCCCCTATTTACTGCCCACCCACAGTATGTGACCCCATTATCTCTCCACCCCCACACAGAGTAGTGGGCGATAATTTTACTCACCTGTCCATGCTCCAGACCTGGACATCCTCCGCTGCCGCCTCCAGGTTGCGCTGTTGCCGACGCTGCAGAGGGCCGGGACGCTGTATGTAGCGTCCCGGCATTCTTCAGCATCATGACGTCAGTGTAGCGCCGCCTAGAGGAGGCAGCGGAGGGCGGCCAGGACAGGAGCATGGACAGGTGAGTAAAAGTATCGACGGCTGCTTATTGCAACAGCACAATACATAGATGCCGATGCGTTTCACCTAAAATGTCTTGGTGTGTCACCTGTAACACACATGTCATAGGTTCGCCATCACTGTTGTATTTCGTCAAAGTCCTCGATTTCGTGCACCTATCACAGTGTAATAGGTGTCGTAGTTACAAATTTACTTTTGACTTCATATTTTCCAACGATCTCACGCGGCCGTACAATGCCCAGGTCTGGACTATGGGGTCTGCAGGTAACCGCTTTTTAAAGAGGACCTTTCATGTCTTCCTGCACATGCGGTTTTATACACCGCTACAAAGCCGACAATACGCTGAATTCAGCACACTGTTGGCTTTCCTATTATGTGCCCTGGGACTGTCAGAAGGGCATTCCTGATAGTCTAGCTGGGCTGTGAGGGACGCCCCCTCTGACAGTACAGGGCTATAGACGAGTACAGTCAGGGGGTTGTTCCTCTCAACCCAGCTAGACTGTAAGAAACGCCCATCTGACAGTGGGCAGAGATCGGTGCCGAAACTAACGGCACCGATATCTCCAACCCCGTGGCACATAACAGGAAAGCCGACAGGTCGCTGAATCCAGCGCACTGTCGGCTTTCTAGCGGTATATAAAACGGCATGTGCAGGAGGACATGAAAGGAGGACACAAGCTGATTGTGTTTCCATTTTTCGGGTCCCCAAGCGGACACAAAGAACGGAAACCCGAGTGCAGGTGTGAACCTAGCGTCAGTTCACATGAAGTTTTATTTTCAGAAGTTTTGAGGCGGAATACGCTTCCCAACTCTTCCATTCATTTTAATGGGAGACAGCAGATTTTTTTCAGCTAGAAGAAAAAAGAAGAACCATGATCTATCTTCAGAAGGATTCCATCTTGCAAAGCCCATTGAAATGAATAGGAGGCAGAAAGAAACACTCCAAAAAAATAAGCTTTTTTTTTCTGCATCCCATTCATTTCAATCCGCTTGAACATAGGTTATGGCGCTTCCTGATACTGTTTCCCAGCAAAACAAATCCATCAAAGAAAGTACAACTAGTACATGTTTACAGTGTTTTTTTTTCCATATGTGGATTTCAGTACATTGTCCATGTAGGACTCTGCATGAAAATAAGACTTGCCGCAGCCTCCCGTTGCTTCCAATGAGAAATCGCAGAAGATTCTCCTGCACATTGAATTTAGCTCCTGCAGAAGCCAGTCCTTTCTTGTTGCAACTGTTGGCCTCTACTAAATGGGGCAAGATACCAGAGGATAGTTCAGTAAGAAAAATCCATGTTGGGGTTTTTCCAACCTGTACATAGCAATGTGAACATAGACTTAGACTAGGGCTGCACAGCAACTTCGACTCCTGCTGTACATCTAAAGATCTCTGGGTCACCCTGCAATTCCTTTACTAATGCTATAATGCTAGTGAGTGGAGCCTCGACTTCTAGTCGCAATATGCTCGAACACAGCTCAATTTTTTTTTTTTTGTTACTAGAAGTTACGGATGCAATAAGGTTCTGTTTACGAACATTAGTGAAGGAATCGAAAAACGGCCTGGCAATCTTGAGTCGAGGCCAAAGTTTCCATGTAACCCCAGTCTTATTGATGTGATCTTCAATAATGGGAAGTCCTGGGATTCTGTCTTTACTAGACCTGGTTATAATAGGATAAGTATAATGAGCCAGTAGCAGGGGCCACAGCACCCTAAACAGCACCCTGGGGACCCGCACTGTTTGCACCCAGCCTACCCCTACATCTGCACCGACCACCTTCGCATAAAACCAATAAGGACCAGGAATTACTACAGCAATAAAGAAGGCAGATCTCGTCCTGACACTACTGTTTACACAAGGAACTCCACCAAGCAACTTGGGATACGTGAGCCCAGTGAGCGCCGTCCTCCCCGCTCCCGCCACACTGTACCTGGCGCTGACATGGAGCCAGCAATGCACGAAGAGCGCGATCTGCAGCGCCCGCCTGTACAGCGCCGGAAAATACCGCGGACACAGATGAGACACGACAAACCCCTCTGCTCTCCTCCTGGCTGCCGACATGTTACACTTACTGCGGTCACATGACTGCTTCCTGGATGACGTCACCACTCAGAAGAGCCGTCCAACACGCGGACTGCTGTGTGTGGTGACTGACTGCTACACGTGTGACATGCCATGTATAGCTGTGCCACAAGCACACTCCATTAGCTTGTAACTGTGAGCATTTCCCCCAATATAATGTTATTACTGCGGTTACGCATTACAAGATGAAGTAAAACTTATTTTAGGCTGAGTCTACACTTCATGGAAAAGTTTGTTGAAGATTTTGCTGCAGTTTTTTTTTTAACAGGAGTGGATTCAGCAAAATGCAGAAATAGAAGTATTTCCTGTATAGTTCCAGTTGAAACCAGTCATAACGTTACCCTAAAAACAAAACAAAAAAAATGTAAAATCTGCATTAAAAAACCACAACTTTAGGCTATGACACATTGCAGAGTTTGCTGCCATTTTTGTGCCAGCCAGGAGTGGATGTAGCAGAAGGTAGAAGTATAAGAGCGTCCTATATATTTCCCATTGCTTTTTGTAGCTGTTTGGCATAACAAAAGAAAAAGCTACAAAATCTGCACTTAAAAAAGCAGCTTGTATGTAATGTGGGGCCTTAGCTTTAAAGGCATTGTCTGGGATCAAATACAAATTAACCTAAACTAAACCCCCTCCCACGCCTAACTTCTAATTTACTTATATTAAAAAAATGTATAATTATCCATATACCTACATATCGTCCTGTACGGGAACGGCTCCTCCCCTCTTCCTCTCTGCAAGCGCTTGCACAGTCTGGAGGTGCCTGCGAAACATGCACAGTAGAGATGGCACTCCATCTCTGCTGCGCAGGCGTCACAGGTGCTTGTGGTCTATGCATGGGCTAGGAGAGTGGAAGAGAAGCGTCTCCAGCTTCCGCACAGTGAAAAGGAGGAGCTGTCTGCCAGAGAGGAAGTTAGGTAAGTATGATGCTGTGGGGGAGGGTGGTTGGGCTTGTGGGCTTAGTTATTTATGAAGGACTAGTAGTGGGCGGGGATAGCTTAGCTAGGGAGGGAGGGGGGTGTAACGGAGTGAGAGTGAGGTAGTGTGGAAGGTACACAGGAAGCTACACCAGGTAAACAAATGCAGAAGATGTTAGGAGCTTTATAGGGGTTTTCCGGGCAAAAAATATATTTTTAAAAAAAGGTCTATTAGTGCTATTAATGGGTTAATAAGTGCACCCAAATACCTTTAGCAGTGTTTTGAGTGATTTCTGTGTTTCTCTGGGAGCTCTTGGCACCTTCTGCATTTATTTACATGGTGTAGTTTCCTGCTGTCTTAGCTAATGCAATGCATCATGGTACTTGTAGGCTGACTCACACTTTCTCCCTCTCACACCCCTCCTTGTCTCTCTAGCTATCTGATAGCCCTTCCCAACTAACTCAGCCCACTCCCCCCACCCCATCATATTACCTATCTTCCTTCCAGACTTCCTCCTGCGAGACGGCACCTTCCTCTTTTCTGACTCTGCCGGCGCATGCAATAGTCCTGGCGCTGCTCTGCAGCCGGCAATCCAGCTCTACTGTGCAGGCATGGGGGGCCTCTTCCAGAGTGCTCTGGACCTCAGACTAGGCCGAAGGTTCACCTTCCAACAAGACAATGACCCTAAGCACACAGCTAAAATAACAAAGGAGTGGCTTCGGAACAAGAGCCCTGACCTCAACCCAATTGAGCATCTCCGGAGAGACCTGAAAATGGCTGTCCACCAACGTTCACCATCCAACCTGACGGAACTGGAGAGGATCTGCAAGGAAGAATGGCAGAGGATCCCCAAATCCAGATGTGAAAACTTGTTGCATCATTCCCAAGAAGACTCATGGTTGTACTAGCTCAAAAGGGTGCTTCTACTCAATACTGAGCAAAGGGTCTAAATATGACCATGTGATAGTTCAGTTTATCTTTTTTGATACATTTGCAAAAATATCTACATTTGTTTTTTTTCTGTCAACATGGGGTGCTGAGTGTACATTAATGAGAAATAAAATGAACTTTTTTGCTTTTAGCAAATGGCTGCAATGAAACAAAGAGTGAAAAATTTAAAGGGGTCTGAATACCTCCTGTACCCACTGTATATTTCTGTATATGTTAGTGCTTAGTACCGACCCACTGGGGTAAATAAATATATAAAATTTATAAAGCTTGTTTCATATTATTCTATGAATCCGATCCGCTCAAGGTGTGTGAATGGGAGGTTAAAGAAGGTTGATCGCAGGTCTGTCAAGTGGCTTGGCAAGGCAATATCCTTCACACTGTTGGATCCCCCTAATAACAACTGGGGTGTTTTCCACCCCAGTTTGAATAGAATTGATATCAAAGATATGTGAGACTTCTCTGTTTCGTTCAGTAGGATCAACATAGGTAGTCCTAAAGCACTTGGCTCTAATGTGGGGAAAAAAAAACCAAAACAGCTCACTGCTCCCTGGTGTCTCACATGCAAGGTAATATCAAAAGTGCAGAGTCCAAAAACTTGGTCAGTGTCTCCAGTGGCCCCACAGAACCAAATAGAGCAAGGGTATTATGGTATACAACACCCCAGTTTTTGTGATCACCTGGGGTTTCTGTGGTTATATCCCCACCAACTAGAATGCTATCCCCTATACTGTAAATAGGGAGTAACTTGTTTTGGCTGGGATAACCCTTTAAGCCATGACATAACGATTGTGGTTGCAGGGGGTGCAAACCTGCCCATAGGGGGCCGACAGACAGCTGGAGAGGGCTGGGCCCTGCAACAGTTGGGTAAAGCCTAGCTCCACAATAAATCTCAGGCAGCAGAGATCAGCACTCATCTCTGCTAACTGTGAACAGCACAGTTAATAGAAAGTGGCCTGGCATCATGTGACGTATGTACATGCTGCCGAGCCCTTTTCTAATTGAAGCCTGCCCAAGGGAGGTAAGTATAAATAACATACATTTATACTCACCTCTCATGACGTCAGCGCGACCCACGTGACAGCTGAGGCCAGGCTCGGTGGGCCCTGTGCCTTATGGGGGCCCTATTAGATTGCCACTGCTTTTTTAATAGCAGTGGAGGGCCGCTAACAGCCCTATTAACGTACTGATCCCCACTCCTGTTCGCGGCTTCATCAGTCTCCAAGGGGCCCTCATGCGTCACACATCATCGCAACTTGGTGTGTGGCATAAAGGGCCCATTGGAGGCTGAAGAGATGGCCAAGAGCAGTAGCAGAGATTGGTAAGTTAATATAACAGCTGGTTCTGCCGATCCGATTGATTAAAATACAACCAGATCGCAGAACCAGGGAGAAGTGGCGCCTCAACCCGGTTCTGCTACTACTCCCAACTTGTAGGCCACAAGCCACATTAAAAAAACCTTTCATGTCCTCATCAATGTGTGCTATTATATATCGCTAGAAAGCTGATATTGCGGTGAATTCAGCGCACTATCGACTTTCCTGGTATGTGCCTTGGTGCTGGAGATATTTCCCCACTTTCAGAAGGGTGGGTCTTGCATTGCTGGGCTGTGAGGAACGCCCCCTTGACTGTACTCTGCTATAGCCTTGTACTGTCAGAGGGGGCGTTACTTACCGCCCAGCAATGATGCTGAGCTTTGTGTACAGCTGATGGGGCCAGATGTCATCCCCCTACTGACTAGATATCCTGAGGATAGGCCATAAAAAAAATTAAGAACAGACAACCCCTTTAATAATCCCCCTAATGCTCCACACGCTTTTTTTTTTTTTTTTTTTTTATATAAACTTGGTTTATTGAAGTTTGTACAAGGTATACAGTGCAAACAAGAAGTATAGTGGAAATATCAGAGTAATTACACTTAAAAGTCTGTACAGAAAATACCAGCATTGAACAAACAAGTTGAAAACAACAAAAACTGTTGCTGCAAAGTCCATAGCAAAAGGATCCTAATGAAAGAGAGAAAAATGAGCTCAATAAAATGAAAAGTCAAGCAGAAGATCCAGGAGAAGTAGTAGTAGATGATCCAACTTGTAGTGGGCAAAAGGCATAGAAAAAAAAAAACCCACAACAGTACAAAAACAAGCATACAAAGTGCAGTATGGTCAAACTGGACCATGCAATCTGGAATGGACCCAGAGGTATAACAGGAGTCGGGAGCCAGGTGAGGTCATGGTAGCATTTAGGAGGTATTCCAATTTAATTAATAAATGCATTAAGGACTGTACGAAAAGACGGGTCAGTATATAAAGTCAATGGTGAGTTACACCAAGAACCCCAAAGCTTGTGGAATTTATTAGGTCAGCCCCTACCTTTATGCACCAGTTGATTATATGGTAGAATTCAATTCGCCAGCTTTTTCCACTGTGACAGAGAGGGAGGGCAGGGAGCCATCCACCGTAGAGCAATGGCTTTTCTAGCTAGAAATAAGGATTCTCGTAGCAGAATACGAGAATGGTGTGGTCATAGTTCCTTGTCCAGGATACCAAATAGGCAAATATCAGGGGTGAGTGGGATAGGGGCACCGAGGACATCTGACAGAAGACCCACAACTTCCATTTATAAGTTTTTAACGACAAGAAAACCCCAGATCATATGCCAGAAGTCAGAGTACTCAGCTGGACAACACAGGCACCCCATCTTATGTAACCGTGCAGGTGTTATATACTGTACCTTTGGTGCATGATGTACACTTGGATTAACCTATTATTAGCAGACACATACAAATTGTGCCAATTCCTGGAGTTTTGAGTATGTCTCATCAGTAAGAACAGGAATCAGGGTGCGCCATTTCAACAAAGCAGGGGCATCTAAGTGAGACACTTTAACGTTGATGAGGTGTGCATATAAGCTCAATATGAGACCCCCGTCGGCCCTGGGACCGAAGTACACCAATGAGTGGATAGGTAGAGATGAGCATGTCCGATGGGGGAAGTTGTTTCGACAGAAAGTCTAATTTGTATAAACCTAAAGAACTGCATATGGGGAGTGTTGAACAATGTGCTCAAGGAGTCAAGAGTGGTACTTGCCCTGTTCATAGACATCACCTAAGGACACAACTTCAAATTGCTCCCAGCACCGTGCATCTGGAAGGGTCATTTACTCAGAAACCGGGATTGTCCCACAACGGTGTCTCGGTAGGGACTTCAGAATAGGCTGCAACTCGCTTAGCCTGCCTCCAAACCTGTCCTGCTAGTGTATGGAGAGGTAATAACGTACCCTTGTACAGATGTGGACTTTCTAGCACCAGCCATAAATTGGGTAAATAATGTGCTAAATGTGTCTTTGGGTCTGTTAGTAACCAGTACCACAGATAACAAAGTTGTCCCTCTAAATGGTACAAAAAGAGGTCAGGAAGGGCCATCCCACACATACTTTTTGGTCGCTGCAAAGTGGAAAGATGTAATTTAAATCTGGAGTCTAGCTTCCTGAAAAACCTGCCTGGTACTGGCACGGCTGTATGCTCCAAAATATACAAACATTTAGGGGGCACCACCATCTTTATAAGACTTATCGCCCAGCTACCACTGAGATTATCAATGGTCTTGTATGTCTTCCATTTTCTAATTATTGCTCCCACAGTTGATTCCTTCACACCAAGCTGCTTGCCTATTGCAGATTCAGTCTTCCCAGTCTGGTGCACGTCTACAATTTTGTTTCTGGTGTCCTTCCACAGCTCTTTGGTCTTCACCATAGTGGAGTTTGGAGTGTGACTGTTTGAGGTTGTGGACAGGTGTCTTTTATACTGATAACAATGTCAAACAGGAGCCATTACTACAGGTAATGAGTGGAGGACAGAGGAGCCTCTTAAAGAAGAAGTTACAGGTCTGTGAGAGACAGAAATCTTGCTTGTTTGTAGGTGACCGAATACTTTCCACCATAATTTGCAAATAAATTCTTTAAAAAAAATTCAGACAATGTGATTATCTGGATTTGTTTTCTCATTTAGTCTCTCATAGTTGAGGTCTACCTATGATGTCAATTACAGGCCGGCCTCATGGTTTTAAGTGGGAGAACTTGCACAATTGGTGGCTGACTAAATACTTTTTTTCCCCACTGTACCTCCACTCGTATACCGTTCCGGCCCAGTGATTTACCCCTGGTCATATCCGCCAGGACTTCAAATAGTTCCTCCATTGTAAGGGGAAGTCTAGAAAATCTCGTTGTTCCTCAGAGTTGGGAAGGGGACATTAGTCAAATACTGAGTAAGTTTCCGATTAGAGGCTTAAAGTTGGGATTGATAAAGATCCAAGTAGTAGTGAAGAAAAATTTCCCTGCAGTCTTGTCCTTTCCTTCTAGTATACACTGTATACAGTGCTTTCTTCTTGCTATATAATGTATACAGAATTGAACACAGTTCTATACTGTGCACACCACTGTCCTAACAGTGCCGAATATTACATGGGTCATAGTACTGGGCAATCAATCAAGAAATAACCAAAACCAAAATGTTGTGGCATATAACAAGAGGGCTTAGCATGTTAAAAAAGGCCTGTCCTAAAGTAATTGTAATCAAAGTAAATGTTCAGTTAATTGTGATTGCCCAGCCCTAGATATGGGACCCTAAAGGTGGTTTGATGAGCCCAATCACATGACAAGTTCCTTTTTAAAAGGGTGTTTTCTCGGATTTCTTTTTTTTCTTAATGCTCTTATCTGTTCAGATATTAGCTATTGATGCCCAATGAAAGGCCATCAAAAAATTTAACAAAACCTTTTGAATTATGGTGTGCAATACAGAAAAGAGTGTTGCATACTGCAGTGTAGATAGTATTGTTTCATATAACATCAAGGAGATTTTATGTTCTCCCAGTGTTTGCTTGGGTTTCCTCACACACTCCAAAGACATACCGATAGGAAATTTAGATTGTGATCCCTATATGGGACAGTAATTGAATGACTAAAACTCTGGGGAATATTTAAATATTACCACACAGGTACCATATAACACACCATATTCCATTCTGGATGCAACAAAACAAGGTTCTACCCTCAAAATCCATTTCCCAACTCTCCCATTTATTTCAATGCAACCGAAGAATTTTTTGCTTTGATTTTTAAAAAAAAGAAGCGTAATGACCTATCTTCAGGCAGATCCCACTGAAATGAGCAGGGGGGAAGCTTAAAATTCTGGTGGTTTCTTAACATGTTTTTTGCAAAAATACTTCAAAAACCGCTGCAACAAATTGTAGGTTTTTTTCTGTCGCCCATTTGTTTGAATGGGCTTTACAAGGCAGAATCCGCCTGAAGATAGGCCCTGACGCTTCTTTTTTCCCCTCTAGCGTAAAATAGAAGAAAATATCTGCCAGACTCACATTAAATGAATGGGAAAGTTTGGAGGTGTTTCTTGAGGTGGATTTTGAGGTAATTCCAACTCAAAATCCACCTGCAAAAATCTCAAATGTGAACTCTTATCGAAATTACAGCTCAGTCAGATAAATGTCCACTTCCCTTTGTCTTCTGGTGGAGAAATATGCAGCATATCGATTGTGGACAAACACATACGCACACTTACTGACTGCAGCGATCAATGCAAGAAAAAAAAAAAAAAAAAAAAAAAACATACAAACTGTAAAATGGTGCACCTTTAATTTTTTGATGGTGATTTTCAATACAAAACATAACTGATGGTAAAGAGCACACACATTGCAATACATTCAGACTAAACTTTTTCTTTTCTTTCTCTTCTGCACATAAATTGAAACTATGAACCCAAAATGAACAGAAACACAGTCCTGCCCCTTTTTTCCCCTGCAGGGGTTAAAAATGACATTTTCTTAAAATATTTTAAGATGTATAGAAACATATCTTATAAAATGTGCAAAACATTTTTGACTTAGGGATTCTAAATTATGATGTAAAAAAAAAGTTTAAAAATTGGAACATAAAAAAAAATAAAAAAGATTCATATATCAAAAGACAACCTTTCCCATAGGGAAACTTTTTTTTTTTTTTTAAACATTCAGTGAAAGATTTCATCCATCACAGCATCTTCCATATAGCAATAATATTTTTGTCTGTTAACGCCACCAAGTACTCCATTGCTGGGTCCATGATCACAGAGTTTATCACAGACTCTCCAACTTTCTCTTTTCTTGCCATCGGGAACGGCCAGTCTATAATCTGTCATAGAAAAAAAAATGATAAATTACAGTACAAAAGTTTTGACAGTACTACATGTCATTTTACTCAACAACTGTGACCATTTGCCATCTCTATGTGGAAGAACACATGGGCAGTGCTTGCCATATGACTAAGACTGTATTCATACTGGCATTGTGACTTCTGTTTTAACAAGATCCATGGAGGATAGGCTTTATTCTCCATGCTGATTTTGTTTCTGTTACAGAATACTGCTACACAATTAGGAACATCAAATAGAATCAGAAAGCCGATGGAAAAGAACCAGTGTGAACAGAGTTTTATTCACCAGTCTAAGAAGTACTGTGAACTCTTGGTCATGACTATTAGAATTTTCTACATCTATGAGGACTACCAGCTGTTAGTGAGGCACAGCTAGAGAAGCAGATTTGACATATGTTGCACAGGCCTCAACTGATTTGCTGCATCTTTAATGTTCTATATGACAAAGATAAACAGATACACTTTTCATTTTGGCATGGGCTCTGGTTCACATGGAAGAAGCACCAGCAGTAAAAAGACAGAACCCCGGCCTAGATTATTATTATTACATCAATTATGATGGGTAACCAAAACCTGATCACTGTAACGCCAAAAATTCAAGGCAATACACACTAACACAGTACCACCAATGTATGGCTTATGGGATGTGCTTTTAAATATTTCTCCTAATACTGATATTATAGGTTAGTTCACAGTTCCAAAAAGAGGATAGGGCTTATGGTACTGTACCCATAGTGGTGTATGTTCAACGTGCATTGAATGTAGCAAAGGCCAATAAGTAACAGAATCAAAGAAAATGCTGGAGAATATTTAAAACATTAGGATAGATTGCCCATCACTATCCAACTCCATTATACCAGTCTAGACACAACACCTGAAAAGACACGTTTAAACATACTATAAGCAGGTGAATATTTACTCAACTTGTAAGAAAATTAGAACATACTGTATCGCTCATATATACAACATTATAAAGATCACTATAAACCAAACATGACAGAAGAATGCACCCTTAAGCACATATACCTTTGTGGGCTCCTTCAACGACTTGCATGGCACTCCCTTTTGTAATTCAGCCTTACGGGACTCAAGATCATAAACCCATATCTTTCCTGCTTCATCGCCACACAAAACATAGTATCCATCTAAAAACGAGCAGAATTGTAAAGAAAACAATAAATAGACAAATTTACAACTAATTGACTACATTGTATAAAGGTTTTTCTTACCATAACTTTATTTAGTGACTATGTAGATGGACAATACTGAACAAACAGGCAGGTTGGTTGTGTTCACATTTGCATTGGAGACTCAATCTCTGGGACCTCTAAAAATTCTGAGAATGAAGGGTGATTTAGCACTGCATATCTTTGTAAAGCTTCTCTACACTGTGCCACTTCTGACTCTGCAGGGAACTGCAGTTGGCCCCACTGACTGTGCAAGAAAAAACAATGAAGGGGCCATAGCACTAAAACCAGCATTGATGGTCATTCATTTTCAGGAGGTCCAAGAGGTTGAACTACTCCAACCATAAAGTGCTAGCATATCCTAGCAATGTCATCGTTTTTTAAATCAGGAATAACTCTTTAAGAGGTTGAGGCGTTGCGGAAGTGCAAATTTTTTTGTTGAAAATTTTGCTGCTGTTTTTTGAGCCAAAGCCAAGAATGGCTACAAAAGGAATGGGAAATATATAGCAAGTACTTATACTTCTAATTACTGTCAAATCCACTGGCTTTGGTTCAAAAACCACAGCAAAATCTGCAACAAAGAAAAACTGTGGGGCCTCAGCCTAAAAGAGGTTGGCCAGGATTTTTTTTTTTTTGTAATTTTATTTAAATACTCTTGAAGAGTACCTCCAATTATAGAGCAGCTTTTCATGAATTTATAGTACTGGTGAATATAAAAAAAAACATATATTTTATTATAACAAACATGTTCCGTCACCATTCATCAGGCAGAGTTGCATTTTACATAGAAGGGTATGGAGAGGAGGCTGCTGAAAAGATAACTGAAGCTGTTATACTGTGACCAGAACAGCTCTTTTGACTTTTCAAAATCTTCTAAATAGGACTCTACCAATGCACAGTATAAGGTAAAGCCAATTAACAGGCTCCTCCCCGCTCCATAGACTGATGTGCGTTAGGCTAAAGACATAGGATTTAAAAAAAAAAAAAAAAAAAAATTATATATTACACACACACACACACACACACTGGAAAATAGATCTACTCATCTGACTAATGAGGTTCTTCACTGTAAATTCAGATTAGCACTTTTCATTGCACGATCAAAATTAAAAAATTTTAGATTTAGGGGTCTGAAGTCCTGAGATGAATCTTCCGTAACCATTTTAATCGGGCTAGTTGATTTACTTAGTTGATCTATACAACCATGAGGTAAACGTGCACCTTACCTGTAGATGTTGATAGAGCAAGATATGGTAGATCAGTCTCTGACCATTTCAGTTCTGCCAGGATATGGGCTTCTGCTTTCCTACTGCTTTTTGACTTTGGTTTCTCAAACGTTTTTTTCCAGCTCCATATGTATATGGATCCTTGCATTGCACTTTTAGAAGCTGAAATCAATGAAAAAAAAAGTTAACTGCCCAGTTAATTCCTGGTTCAATGGCGCATAACTAATTGACAGTATACAGTCCATCATACAATTACTTGTCTTACAGTAACTGTTGCACACAGTAACTGTTGCCTTACATTACAGGCTTTTTTTTTTTTAAACACTTTTTTAGTAGGTGCATGAGACTTTTTTCGTGAAAGTATACATTACACAGTTAGCAATTTTTGGAAAATACACATTTTGAATGACTTTTTTTCACTGTGACACTGTCACCTTTAATTTGTTATTCAGGTTGTTGCACTTGTGGTAATACTCGCCTGTTCCTGGTCTGGCTGTCTTCTTTTGCCAGAAGCCCTTACTGGCTGTGATGTCCCTGGTCCCTTCCCTGAGGCCAATCGGAAGCCTCAGTGGCCTAAGGAAAGGACCCGGGGACGTTACAGGTAGAGACATCCCATGTCCTTCACTGAGGCCACTGATTGGCCTCAGCAGTCACATGCGGCAGGGTCTTCCACCAGAAGAAAACAACGGAGCTGCAGGACCAGATCGCGCCGAGACACACCAGAACATCGGGGACAGGAGAGAATGATTTTTGGTTTTTTTTTACCACCTCCCCTGCCAAATAAAGTTTTTTTTTTATCCTGGACAACCCCTTTTATTTCTGATTTTTATTTTTGTTTGTAGCTTTAATATACTGGCATGTAACTTTACGGCAAAAAATTGTCCTGTGCAATCAGTTTACATATAGTTGTTAGGGCATAACCTAAGTGTGCGGTAATAAAAAAAATATGGTTAAAGAGCCATGTGGTCCTTCAAAAGGGACCCAGGGCTCTCCGCCCACACTAGGAATATATCCATCTGTGACATGATGAAAAGGTGGACTTTTGATTGATGTTCCCTGCTCCTGATAACACTGGCACACATTCTATGCCCATGCCATCACATGATGAGTATCCTTGTTCTGATCCAGCAACTGCCTGCTGCTCAGGGCAAACATTCTCATCCTGCATCCTCAACTGCTTCAAGTGCCCTAATATTTACTTTGTTTCAAAGGCAAATATCCAGTGGGTACAGGAATTTGACATTTACACTGGGCATGCTCTACTAAAACAGGAGCTTCTGTCCAAATCCACTTCAAAACACATCACAATATGGCTGCTAGCCAAATATTCTAAGACGCTATCTTCTATGAAAAAATGCAATAATCTTTCCTTAATTTTCTCATTACAAAAGAGACTCTTACAATGTGTGCAAACAGACAGATGTAAATATGGACTGGCGTGTATTTATATATAAATGGAAAAAAAAATGATAGGATTAACCTAGCCTTTCATACATAAATATATATAAGCTTAGTACAACGTACCTACAAGATCATCGCTCAAAAATGACAGTCCATCCACAATATGGTAATCTGAATGCTTGGATTCCTTACTGTATATTGGGAAATTCAACTCCACTTCATATGAGCTGGTTTAATAGAAATGGTGAAGTTCACAGTTAACTGAATTATATAGATATATTTTATTGAAATAAAAAGTCTATTTTCTGTGTCAGTCCATAAGATTTATAAGCATCCATCTAACCCACATCTATCAGGCACTTATGGTAGTCTATGATCCTGACCACAGAAACAAAGCCACCTGACCTACTGACCACTGTTTTATTTGTCTTATTCATATACTAGGTTGTCTTTACATCTGCATTGGGGCTTTTACCACAGTTCCCATTACATTTGATAAAAAAATACGGGGCAAGGCATACTAAAGGTGCACAGAGCAAGGGGGGGGAAAAAAAAAAAAAAAAAAGGAGCATAGAATTATTACCGTCTTCCCTGCTGCTTTTTTAGGGTTATGTCCCAAACAAAGCAACCATCTTCACAAGCGGCCATAAATTGCTGATCTGGGCATGTAGGAACTGAACAGAGGCGCAGGGGAGTAGATGTAGTATCCAGGGTGAGCAACTGGCTGGAAAACAGAATAAAGATGAAAAAATTAGACTTTCAAACAAAGCTAGAGAACACAAACTCAGACTAGTGAGGGGACCATAAAGGCATAGGCAGTCGCACTATAAGCCACAGCATTGTATCTGTAAGGCTGGAGTTCTTTCATCATTCTTCAATAAACTAACTGCAGTCAATAAGTCAACATATCAGTGACATTGGGGAAGATTTACTAATCCTAGCTGAGATTAGCCAGATTCACCACAGTGGCTGATGCTGAATGAGCATTAAATGGTTTACCATGCACCAGAATTTTGGCACATTTTTGTTGTACATTACATCCATCAAGCCACATCTTTTTCCCAGTAAGCCCTTTAGGACAAGCTGAATAAAGTCTCTAAAACATAAATTCTTACGATGCATAGCATATAGGACAGTATTTTTTGGCACAGTTTAAGCCACAGTTACTGGAAAATCTACCAGTTTGTATTTGGCTCATTCGTAACACAAAGACTTTGTATTACAATGAAATACACTAATAATAAGTACTAACATCACACCCTTCTGTAAGGTTCCTATCACTGTGAAGCCCTGATCTAAGTGGTGGCAATGTTACATGGTATGCACAAGCCTTCTAGTAGAAGATTGACAATCCAGAACAGTGCAAGGTCATGGGAAAACTACAAGCTGTTTGGCTGCTGTGAGAATGTCTGGGAGGCATTTGTCTTCCTGCACAGTAGTTTGCTACCCACTTTCTCCTGCAACGTAGTTTTCCAATAGAACTAGTCAGCAATGTGGCAGATTCAGATTGATAGAATACAAGTCATACAGATTTTATACAATTTGCACTCACAGGGTAACAAGGAGATACTTTACTGCTTGTAGTTTTCAACTAATCAACACTGTCATATAAGGAAGCACTGAATACTATATTGGTGCAGCATTGTGCCATTTATATTAGATGTATGAAAGAAGAGCCGACACCTCTCCTAACATATCTGCTTTAATAAATAATTGTATTAACAATGAAACAACAATTCTGGAACATCCTGTATTAGAATTCTGCATTGTAATATTCTTCTGTTTTTCCTCCTAGAAATGTCTGAATAAAGACAACTGAGTGTTACAATTTCTCCTGTCCCTCCGTTGGCCGATACTGGTAGCACCAACTTGATAGTGTCAAATGAATATCTAATGACGCTTCAAAATTGCTGTCTTGTGGGAAATCGAAGAAAAAACAAAACCAAAAGTCAGCTCAATTAATTATTATAAACTTGCTGACATTGATTATTTCAATTATTTTGCATCCATGTCAACCTGTGTCATACTGACATAGGCTAAAAGATATGTCACTAACTGTACAACCAGGATTGCTGATATGTGAATAACAGACACCAAAATTTACTGTTATGGTGTGGCATATAAATAGGGGGGTGTCCTAAGAGAATAGTTCATTAACACCTTAACGACCAAGAACATACTATTATGTCCTTGGTCACATGGGGATGTACGGAGAGGGCTGAGGAGCTGAGCTCTCTCCATACACAGCAGATAGGCTGCTGTATAATACAGCCAGCATCCGCCATTAACAGCTGCGATCGGTGCCGACACCGAACGCAGCTGTTAACACTTTAGATGTCGTGTTTAAACGCAACCGCATCATTTAAAGTGTGCAGGCGCCACAGGCGTAGCCACCTATGTCTGATCGCTGCCTTCTGGAACATCATTGGAGGGCGGTGAGAGGTTGCCATGACAGTCGGGAGCCTATTGAAGGCTCCCAGGCTTATCATTGCCATAGTTCTATTATCCATAGGCAGTGTGTAATAAAAGTGAATGGATTTTTACTTTTCTCTGCAATACATTATTATTGAAGTGAATAGTATGAAAGATCAAACCCCCACCACAAAAGTACAAATCACCCCCCTTTCCCTAAACCACATATAAAAATAAACAAAAAGTAAACAATCTTTAGGTATCCCCGTGCTCAAAAATGCCCAAACTATTAAAATATTTATTCCATACGGTGAACGGCGTAGCTGGGAAAAAAAAAATCAAAATAGCCAAATATCAATTTTCTTTTTTTCAACACTTTGCCTCCTTAAACAAAAAAAAAAAAAAAAAAATGAATAAGAGGTGATCAAACCATCAGACCTTCCCCCAAATGCTATCAATAAAAAAGTCATCTTGTCCTGCATAACAAAAACACCATACCCAGCTCCATACTTGTAAATATGAAAAAGTTACAGGTGTCATAACATGGCGACACAAAAATTATTTTCTATTTTGCAAAGTTTTTCTTTTTTAAAAAAAAATGTATCAAAAAACATTACAAAATACTATAAAAATTTGGTATCAACGGGATTGTACTGACCCACAGAACACAGGTGATTTGGGTCATAATCCCTGAGCCCTAGGAAACAGATGTATTTACTGAAACAGACATGTCAGGGGAGCTGACAGATCCATCTGTAATTCTCAAGTATAATCACAAAGTGTAGCTATATATTCACTGGCAAAATTAGATAAGGGGATAGCCAGAGTACTTGTATACCATACCTGGCTCTGAAGTTGTATTCATTGTCAGGAACTCCTATATCCCATAAAATAATCCTCTTGTCATAAGATCCAGCTAATAAGAGATAAATAAA
Organism: Leptodactylus fallax; assembly: GCA_947044405.1. NCBI lineage: Eukaryota > Metazoa > Chordata > Amphibia > Anura > Leptodactylidae > Leptodactylus > Leptodactylus fallax. Next base: position 488,239 of record CAMRHE010000203.1, read on the forward strand.
AAATATGGCATTATTGTTTGCCAATATGGAAAATAGGTATCTAGTTTAAAAAAAAAAAAAAAAAATTATACCATTTTCAGTTTTCCACCCCCAGCCATATTCTGTATACCATTACATTATTATATATTCCAGATCTGTCAATATACGCCATACTGTTAATTCCCAAATAGCCTAAAGATCTTAATTATAACTTCAGTATATTTCATATAAAAGAAAAACTGAAGATCATTTATCCCATACAGTCATTACAGCAGAATTCCAAGCACTTTGGATTTACATGATTGTAAAGTATCCAATAATCTTTATCATTTTGATTTTCAGTAGTAACTGATGAGTCTACCCTTTGGTGTAAGGGTGTGCATGTGTTTTCAATGTGGATAGGGAAGTACTGCACCTCCAGGCACCTCTGTAGGAACAAAGGAATGGGCATGTTGGAATTCAAAATGTTCGATCTTTTTAATCCCGCAAAACTGCTGTCTGGGAAGAGTTGGGACGCCATACACATTGGCCTGCTGCCACCAAAATCAATGGGTCTGGCCTAGTTTTTGTGAGTGTATCTGGGGATCTAAATTACCATACTGTTGAAGCTATTTGCTGCATATTTTGGGTGCACATTTACGATACAATACATGTGAATAGAGTGTGGGAAAAATACATAGGGAAAAAAAAAAAAATCAGATGGATTTTAGTGAACATGCACCATGTAATATTCTACTGTTGCATTTGGTTTAAAATCTGCAGCACATTTTACCTACTATATTGTGAGAGGTGAAGTCCACACTGAGAGTGCAGTAAATCCACATGTAAAAGGAATCTGCTGCGGACAAACCCAGCATAACTTAGCTGAACTGGTAAGTAACCACTGAGGAACTTGGATAGTTTGCAACATTCATAGGGTAGTGGATCAAATATATCACAACTAGCATTCTACTTTCATACAGTGTTTTTACACTTACTGAAGAGGAACGTGTCGTGTGTTGGGCTGAAACACATGATGGAGATGGCCTTTTTATGAGCTTTTATCTCACCATAACATAAACCAACTTTAGAGTACATTAATCTCACAATGCCGAATTTTCCACCAGCTGCTAACACATTGATTTTTCTTTTCTGTCCATCTCTGCAGATCAATGTTAGAGTTGTCCACCCCAGTGTGAAGAACTCCTAAATTACATAAAGACAAGATATCTTGATTTAAAACAAAAACGTGCTATGTACTATAGAATTCTCAGTACTATAACCTTCCTATCTCAAGAAATGGCATACATACAATACCCCTAATCCTCATTGTTATTAAAGAAGGGGTAACCAGAAAATCTCTGCTTTTAGCACATAAAGCGGTTGCCATGCACTGGACAGTGGAGAGACACCCTACCACTCTCCTATATGAAAATAAAGTTTACAAAAACAGAGGATGCACAGATAAATTTCAGCAGGTATGGAGCATGTTGTGCTTGTCACCCTTGACCATGCATACTGTTCAAGGTTATAGGGATTCATTGTAAGACTCTACAATACCCTTCCAAATGGAAGGATTATTCACTTGTTGTATTATCACTGTATTTTTTGGATTTCCTGCCTCCATGCATGTATTGTGCCTGTGAGCACACCATGTGTTATCTCTTTTGCTTCCTTCTGTAACACTTGTGCTTGCTTTTTTTCAATAAATAGTTTAAAAAAAAAAAAATAAAAAAAATCTTCCTATTGTAGGCCATTTTTTCATATTTGTAGTAAAAGATATGCATATTTATTTTTTATTTTTTAAATTAAATATTACACTTACCTCTCCAGAGACTTTATACTTCTTAAGAACTTTGCCAGTCTCACAATCAATTACACAGACAGATTCGCCACCACATGTGGCAATAACTGAAATTCAAGTATCCATTAGCATATTAATACTGTCATTTTCTCATACAGTCACCTGTATATCAGAACAACTACATAAAATGAACAGAAGCATGGTCTTGTGGCTCTGACACGTGCATATGGCAAAAAAACAAACTTTTACAATCGTATCTGTGACTAAATTAAATATTATTGTTAATGAAGGCCATCTAACTTTACACGCAGTGATAGTTGACCTATAATAATTAGGGCATTAAATTAATAGCTAAACAAAAAATTCTACCTGTGCCAAAATCAGAATGCAAAGAGATAGCCTTTGTGGAGGTGGTGAAAACATGTGCATTATAAGAGTCAAAAAAAAAAAAAAAAAAAAAAAAGCTGCAAGAGGCTTAGTAAGGACTCACTCCCCCAGTGAGTCCTCACCTGGCTGCTTATAAAGCAGATACTTCAACTGCTGTGAAGTTAACACTGTAACAGCTCAAGCAAAGTGGCAGCCCCCTTATATACAGAAATTATATATCGCTAGAAAGCAGACAGTCGGCTCTCTAGCGGTAAATACAATACTGTACATCTACATGAAAGGTACATGAAAGGTCCTCTAACATAAAATGCAAATGAACTATTTTATGAAATTTTTATTGCAAATGGCATACTTTTAAATTTCTTCACAGAGCTCAAAAATTAGTGCCCATTACTGCTCTACACACAATATAATGGCCCCATCACTGGTTCCCATGGATACATTATGGGGGACCAGTAAAGGGGCCACTGTATGGGGGAGAATAGTGAAGGGGACACTGTATGGGCCATATAGTAGCCCCTTCACTGGTCCCCCGTATAGCAGTATTAGGTCATTACTTACCTTGTCTACTCCCCTGTCCTGCTCTATCTTCCTGCTACCATTAAAAAAGCAGTGGAGGTCCTGTAGGACCCCCTAGAGGCAACAGTGCTGGCGGGCCAGTGTAAATTAGAACACGGGCCATATTTGGACAGCGGATTGGACTTTAGACATGCCTGATCTACTCATACATTCCCCTTTACATGATATTTTCTCACCTTTACTGGAAGAAGAATCCAGGTTAGGTTCAAAAGCACAAGACCATAATTGTGTTTTGAAATCATCACTGTCATTATTTTTGCTGTGAGATTGAAGAAAATGGAATGGTTCCAAATTAAACTGTTTCAAAGAAAAAAATAAATAAAAAATCAGCAATTTGTAATGACAAGAATGTGTTGTTGTTGAATGTGATGTTGAAAAAAGCTTTAAAATAAAATAAATGCAGCAATATTATAAAAACTACACTCACTTTCTTGCCTGGGTCCTTCTTTTCCTTTCCACTAGTCACTGTTCTGTCTGCTGTTTGCTTTAATGGTGTGCTCCTTGAAGATGTTTTTGCAGGTGTTAATAATAGACGTGGAGCCTGCTCTTTATCTTTTACTGGAGTACCTTTGAGTGGGCCATCTTGTAATTTACTTGACCTCCTTGGTGACAATACAATTGCATCACTCGGCCTGAGCTTTTTAGTGGGAGTAACCACATCACAATCAGTTCTTGCACTTGACCTGTGTGTCTGGAATGGAGATTTCACTTCACAATCCGTTTCTGCATTTGATCTGAGCCTTCTGGATGGAGAATTCACGTCCCAATCTGTTTCTGCATTCAACCTGAGCCTCTTAGATGGTGTTCTTACCTCACAATCGGTTTCTGTATTTTGTATCTGTTTCCTACTGGGAATTAGTGAAGCCTACAGAATAGTTACAGAGTGAATTGTGGCTTATTGGGTCTAGGTGTGGCTATAACATGCATGACATTCTCCAAAAATTGTACAATTAAGATGATCATCAATATTTAAATATTTCTAAATGTTATAAATAGAATCAGCCTAAAAACCAGGGCTGATGGCCATGGGCAGAAGTAGTAAAGGTCCTCTAATTCCAGAAAAAGCTAATGATTAAATTCCTATGAAAGTAAATATGTAACAAACTATGCATCACAATTTATATATTCACAATGGTATAATATAATTAAAAATAATCATTTTTATTTTGAAACCTAGTTGAAGTTGGTAACTTTTTTCCAACTCAGACTCCACAGCCCTGCTAGAAACTAACTGAGGTTCAGAACTTGAATGACCCACCATTTAACAAATATTTGTGTCACCCTGTGCTTCTACAAGTTAAATGGCAAAACTACTTGTAGACCTAGTCTCCTTGAACAGCTACATAAGTTTGCCATAGATTACTAAAAAAACGTAGATCACGACAGGTTTCATTTTGATATCAATATTGTTCAATACGGTTGTTAAAAGGTATGCCAAAAAGACCCCCTTTGTCTACCAAAGTCTGTAAGTACAGTGGCATATACATTGGAACTTAGCTGACATATACATAATTTTATAACATTACAGAAATGATGTACATGGTGTAAGACAGCTACTTTTGCTAGCGTGATCTCTATACAGGTATTTGGTTATTACTAGTGGTCAAAGCAATAGCTCGTGTTAAATCATCTGTATAAAACAAGCATAATCCATACTGCACCTTTAAAGAGGACCTTTCACGTCCTCATGTATTTGCTGTTTTACATACCGCTAGAAAGCCGACAGCGCACTGAATTCAGCGCACTGCCGACTTTCCCGGTATGTGCTCCAGGGCTGGAGATATCGGCGGTCGTAGTTTCACCGTTCACTGTCAGAAGGGCGTTCCTGACAGTCTAGCTGCGCTGTGAGGATCGTCCTCCCTGACAGTATTTCTTCATAGCACTGTACTGGGGGGGGGGGGCGTTCCTCACAGCTCAGGTTCATCACTGGGCGATAACGCTAGGCTGTGAGGAATGCCCCCCTCAGTACAAGTCTATGGGCGAGTACTGTCAGGGAGGGCGTTCCTCACAGCGCAGATAGACTGTCAGGAACGCCCTTCTGACGGTGAACGGTGAAACTACGACTGCCAATATCTCCAGCCCCAGGGCACATACCAGGAAATCCGGCAGTGCGCTGAATTCAGTGCGCTGTCGGCTTTCGAGCAGTATGTAAAACAGCATATACATGAGGGCGTGAAAGGTCCTCTTTAAAGGATTTTTAGGATTCAAAATATTGATTTTCTATCAATATCAGACTGTTTAGGGTCCAACAGTTAGTACCTCTGAAGATCAGTAGTTTGAAGTAAATGGGACAAAGCTGTAATACTCTGTACCCTTCATACCATTAAATTAGTAGCAACGGTGCAGAGTGGTGTAAATCGTCCGAATATTACAACTCATTCAAATAGTTGATCGACAAGGGTGCCAGGAGTCAGGCCCTCACCAGTCAAATATATATGCCACAATGCCTGCAATGTTGCAATATAGCTTGAATGTCCTTTACTTTACATACATAATACTTTATCAGCTGGCAAAATATTAAATGGCAAATGTGACTATTTAACTCACCTCTGCAGTTTCACGACTTGAAGATGCCTGTTCACATTGTGACTCGCTACAGCTTTTCTTTTCACCCAACAAAGATGATATCAAGTTGTCAGCAATAAGTTGTACCTGTTCAAAAAAAAAAGGCTTGGTTATGTACAGTATTTTAGGTCTCTATTCCCAATGTAAAGGTTCTTTTTACCACCACTATTTTATTATGTCAAATTTTCTTTAATGTAATCAAATCTTTATTTTTATAAAGTGATTAAAATTATACAGAACTACCGGTTGAAAAGGATAATGAAAAAATATTTTGTGAAAAAGATTATTATATGACTATAAAGCATAATTCTCACACTGCAGTTTTGGATGCAACTTTTAATAAGGGGTTATCCAGGAACTGTATAAAAACTTACTACCCCCCTTCTGCCAGCTCTATTTGGGTCAAACCCCAGGTTTCTAGATTGGTTTGGATCCTGGGCCATGCGATCAGAATTACCAAGTCTATCTGCCTCCCCTCCTGTGTAAATCTTTACACAGTCCCTGCCTGGATAACCCATTTAAGAATGGGATCCCTGGGGTGATCAGCTGATTTTCTCAGGATCAACTGATCGTGATGGGGGAAGTTTTGGCCATCCATGCATTTACACTGCAGCAGCAGCCACTCATTTGACTGCTCTAGTCCACCTGACACAGCTACATAAACAGGGAAATCCATGGGCCTTTATATATTAAAAAAAAAAAAAAAAAAAAAAAAGTACATGAACAAAGGCTGTCTTCATGTGACAACCCCTTTGAACAATGAATAGATAAAAGGAGGAACAAAACAAAAATTGCACTAAACTGCATTGCATGAATCTTGCCTGATGGCTTCTCTAACAATAAATGCTGCCAAGACCTAACAGAGTGCTACAAATCTAAGTTCTTACTTTCCACTTGGTGAAGTCTTTGAGTGAATTTGGTCCATACTTGACATGATTTCCCACAGATTTCAGAAATTCCTTGCTAATAGATTTAATCATTGCTGGAGTTGGCTCATCCGGCAGTTTGTCTTTGTAGTTCTTTTCCCAGTACGATTCAACCTATGACAATGAAAGGAGTGTACAGTTATTAATACTAGATACATGCTGTTTTACTCTACCTTAAAAATGGGTATTAGAAAAATATTGCCAGCAACTATGTAAGTGGTTTCTAAACATCATTGCCATTTATATACATATTAATGTGGATCCATCAGAATAAGGCTGTCTTGCTGATGCAGGAGGTTTACATAATATGATCACAATTCATGTTAGAACTTAGTAAATATAGCCATATTCCAATTCAAAATCATCCGAATGCTTAAAAGGTATTCCCAAAATTCCAATGATCCTATCTAAACTGCTATCTTATGTAAATTCAAAGAGTTTTCCTAAATACATTGCATTAACAATGCTATGTGAAATTATTCATCCCTGTTTACCTGACTTGGTATCTCTCCTTAACTAGCATTATAGGATGGATGACTTAACTCACTGCTTTCTGGAAGGGAGGGGGCTGAGTTCTCAGGATCATGCTTGCCCTCACAGCTGTTATCTCCTGCTGTTATCAGGTCAACTTAACTGCAGTGTGCTGATAAAGGTTTGGACAGTGTGGTTTATCTCTTTATGTAAAGACAATGATAACACTGACTTTACTGCAAGTCCATTGTCTGTCCTTGCAGTAAGTAAGTTTTTTTTTCTTACCAAACCTGTGTAATGTAATATACATTTACTGTACATATTAGTCGATGTGCATTATTATAGATTTCTAGTTATAATGAATCTTTCATGGTGAAGGCAATGTCTATATGTATTGAAGTACTCCAAACTGTCCTGTCCATCAGTCAAAGCCTGCCCACCAGCTTGTTGAAAAATACAGGAAGTGAGAAGAGAGAAGAGAGAGATTAGGCAAACCAGTGAGAGAGGGAGATGGGAAAATTCCTTTAATGCTTGCATGTATCTTAGCACCAACAGAGTCCCGCTACTTTTCTGTGTTTTATCATTAGGTCAATGCCTTATTACGGAAGGGGAAACACTATTTCCACTCTGAGGGAACCCCTAAAGTCATTTAGGTCTGAAAGAAACTTGGTGCAGGGCAGGTAAAGCTTTCAACCATTTTTGGCCAGTAATTAATTTGGCTCAAATATGTTCACTGATTTCTTTGAACAGTCAGAAATCAGTTTGTCATCCCTATTGTAGAAGTGATAGGTGGTGTTGTAGCCTTGTCCTGGTCAGGATACAAGGAACCCCAGGACTCCTGGGAACTCTGACTGGGAAGCAATGGCTCATGCAATGCAATCACTGCACATATGCTTTATATACTGTGCTCTATATGCACTGCAGAAATAGTATAGGTTATAGGTAAATGGTTTATTATCCAGATTACTTGAGAATTTACAAATTATTGACAGTGCTAGCTACATATGTACTTACCCTGCTGCTCAGTTCTCTGTGGTTGACAAACCTAATGTGATTGGCTAAAGAGGTTATATCTTTATTATTCAGCCGCCGAAGCTTAGGGAGAAGACAGCAAACTTTGTAATTGTCACTAACCTAAGGGAACAGAAAGAGAAAAATAATCTTTACCTCCTATTCATTTTAGCTATTAACGGCAAACACAAGCTCAATTAGATGTGACTACTTACTGTCAGATAGAGATTCTCCTCATACATGACCTCTTCCAGATTGGGAAACTGTTGTAAAACCGTAACATCTTCAACTTGATTGTCACTGAAGTTTAGAACTTTGAGCTTAGGAAGACTGAGCTTTCCCGGAAGTTCAGACAGATTGTTCTTGGAGATATCCAGTTCCTCAAGATTTAGCAATTGGGAAAAGAGCTGGGTATCCATGTCGTTTGTTTCCAGTTGCATTTTAGATAAGCTGTACAAAACAGAAATTAAACACTTACATTGTATTTAATACATTTTTCTTCTATTACTTACATAATACATACTGATACTTTTTATTTAAGTTTTAATTATTTTTTAATTTTTGACCAAATTATTGAATTCTTTCAGTATAAAGTACTTTAATCTGCTCTTCAGAGTATTGAACAATATATTGTATAGTAAGGCTGTAAATGTATAGTTTCTGCAATCTATTTATCACACAAAGCAAAAATAAAACATTCAGAGCTGTAGTGTTCGGTTCACATTGTCTTTGAGCCTTCTGTTCATCTCTGATGTATGCTATATAGAGATAAGTTTCCCACAGGATTCCATTGTTAAACATAAAAAAAATGTATTTTCTTACTGCATGCATCTGCATGGAGTAACATATGCCAATACCTATTGTGATGATTCCACTTAAATATGGCTATAACTCAAAGCTGTATTTTGATCTCTGGGTATCGTATATCCCTCCTAGTTCCATTTACTCATAATGTGCGCAGCCCTAATCCTAGTTGTATATTGTCAATAGTGGCAACACTGTAACAATAGGGCTTTGTATCCATCCCAGAATAGCTCCACACAGCCCTGAGTGATCAAATAAACATGCATTGTTCAGCCTGGGCTGTTAGATCAGACATGGTTGATAATATTGTATCATTCCACTTAATCCTATCTCCGTACAAAGAATCTGGACTTGAGTGCATTAATCAATCAGACTTGCCGTCGCCGGTGACCTTATTCTGGGTGGTGTAATCAAGGGTATAAAAGATGAGGTAAGAGGTCAGTGGGGGGAGATTGTGCTGAGACTACCACTGGGAGATTACTATGAAGTTGCTACTATGAGGAGAGGCTGCGGTGATGAGTTGCTGAGATGCTGGAGTTAATACCGCTGCCTCCACTGGTGATCTCCACATGCTATGTGTGAGAGTGTTGGACTATAGAGCCACATCCAGGATATGTGTGGTAAAGTAATTATTTCAATTTTATTCCCTTTTTATTTATTGTACTGTATCTTGTAACTAGTAACTGTTAATGCTTGTATATATCTACATATCTGTTCTGAACTGTATATGTTAGATGTTAATACCGATCCATTTAGGGGTTAATAAATATATAAAATTTAGAAAGCTTGTCTTGTATTTATCTTGTGAACCCAGCACTCACTGGCGGTGAGTGTGGTTTTTTATGAAAGAAGTCTCAGGTGTGGGCCAGCGCGGTGTTGGTGCACTGAGGATCTTTCACACCTATGCATAATAAAATATATGCTAATGTATTCCAACTAAGCATATACTAAAAAGACATTTTAGTATATGCCAGGTCAGAGGGTCCTACAGATAAAAAGTCTATGAAGTTATCTTACTACAAAAAAAACAAAACACAAGAACAACCTGTGTGAAGTCACTGTCAATAGGGAATGTACTAAGTAGCTAGAAATTCTCTTCAAAATCACTGCAGTCAAATGGATTCTCCAGGGAGCCTTTGAATAGTAACTTACTTTGGGACTTTTAGGCAGCAAACCCAGAGATTATGACCCCAGCTTCATGTGATCAGAACCAGCACTTGGGGTGCTCTGCCTCCTCCTTCCTTTCCCACTGTCACAGGTAGGTAGTAACCAGTGCTATGGGGGCTGGCAGGCTAAGGCAGCCCCCATAGCACAGGTAACTAGTAGTCAAAGGACAAATGGGGCAGAGCAACCCCATGCCCACTGCCTAAAAGCCCTGTAGAAAGTAACTATGCAAAGGCTCCCTGTACAACCCCTTTAAATGAATAGCTCCGAGTAGACTCTGCTGGAGTGATTTAATCACTAGAGATAAAAGCACTGTGAAAGTGCTGCAATAGTTTTCAAGAGAATTTCATGCTATTCTATGGTGGAAAAAGTAGATTTGAAATTGATTACAAAAAAATCCAAACACTACTCACTTGTCTACAGCGATTTCACAGCAATTTTATCTCTGCTGTGTCTATAGTGTGATAGAAAAGTGTCCGACCTAATGGTCCTTAATTCCACATAAATGCACATAGTGATACAAGTTTACATACTTCAAGGTCTTCAAATTGTCCAGATGGTTTGATTTCGGGAGGCCTTTCTTCAACAGAATGTCTTTAGTTAGTTTAGTCATCATGGAAACCAGTCACTTTTCAACCAAAAAAAAAAAAAAAAAACAAAATACAATCCTAGTACCTTTGGTAAAAATGAAAATAATGTTAGTAGTCATACTATGCATATAGGAATGATAAACTATATTATGATATATATTGATTGTATAAGCTACTGTCAATTTTATTGCCACAGGTTTTCGAACCACCACTGGCTCCGAAGAAAAGTAAGAGCTATAATTCCCCCACAAGCATAGCTCAGGTCTGCCTATAGGATGACAGCAACGTACTGTAATAACCTTAGTGTGAACATACCCTTAGAGCTTACACAACTGGGATATTATAGTAGATTAATATGCCAGTTCTATACTACTCTCTTCCAACATACAAGGTATTTCAATAGGGTTAAGTGAGGCCAAGTAATTGTCCTTTTGGCCTCTGTCTGACTAGTATACTGCATAGGATAGGTCATCAGCATGTGATCTGCCGGGGTCCAACACCTGGACCCCAAACAAATCATCTGTCCTAGCAGCCTCCAGGTGCTGAAAGCTGCTGCTGCTAATGGACGAGTGGCACCGCAGCATAGGGGTAGTTCTTGTGAACTGCAGTGCTGCTACTATTACTTGTATAGGAGTGGTACTGCATGTGCCGCCTCCAATCCATTAGCAGTTACCACCCCCGGAGACTTTTAGAACAGATCTGTGTGGGGTCTGGGTATTTTCATCAGTATGGAAATCTGATTTGGGGCTGGACAACCCTTTTAAAGATGAATTAAAAAAAAAAAAAAAAAAAGTATGGAAGAACCCTAAAGGTGACAGATGCCACTCTGTGGAATCTGTCACAATCATCTGCTTATATAGTGCATATCTCTATGTACATGTTAAACAGAGGAAATAAACACGATGTAAAATATACACAGCCATATGAAGAAAATGTCTTGGCCATACTACTGTCCTATTCCAATACCAGAATATGTAGCGGCATGTATATAACGTAACTGAACAGAAAAATAGCATACATGGTGAAAATGCAAGGCCTAAAAACATTAGACCTTTTCTTTTCCTCATCTTCTAGAGACTTTCAGGTTGTTGGAATACCAGGCAATAGTTTTAATAAATTATCCAAATATAAGCTTTTCCTCCACCCAATATTTAGGTCCAAACGAGGAGATTTATGAAAATCAGTGTATTTAATGCCATCCTTCATATCCCCCCTATCGATCTAGGGTGTGCCTCATTTATGATAACGTGTATGCCCCACCAAAACAAGGCACAACCTCCACCAGGCCATGCCAAATAATCTACGCAAGTTACAAGCATCATTTACACAACTTTTCAGGCATAAATGATAAAAGCGCCAGCTGCAACTGGTATTTATAAAGTCGCAAGTCAGCCAAAACCAGGAGTGGAGCATATAATGGAAGGCTGTGTACTTCTGTATTTCACTTGGCTTACAAATACTGATGGAAAATACTGACTATGTGAACATGGCCTTAGTGTGACTATGTGGTACTTGCAGTTAGACCAAGCTAAGAAGCCACAACATGAAAAACTAAAAAATTAAGCAGAGGCTCGTATCAACCAATCAGATTGCAGCTCTTATTAAAACAGTGGAACGTGATTGGCTACCATGGCCAACCCCTTCACCTTTCCTTTGCACCACTTCCCCCGCTATGTAGTGAGGTGACATACAGATCCCTCTACATTCAGGACACATACAGGCACTGTGGTCACCAGGCTCAATGCAGTCATATGGTAAAGCACATGAGCTAGTCAGGCTTGTTATCCTATAGAGCTGGTTACATCACATATAGCGGGTCTGTCCACCTCCCCGCTACACACCACAGCTCTTGCTTACCGCCTCCGCAGTGTTCACGACCTCACCAATGCGCTCACTCTCTGGTTCTAACTCCCGCCAGGATTACGTCACTTCCGGGACTTCAGCTCTTACAGGAAGTGTCGCTGCACTGGGCTCGATACTCATGGCTGACAGCGCTAGTACCCCACCAGCGTGTGGGTGTAAGGGCATACGGTCGTGCTTAGTGTGTGAGTCTCCGGCCGGTGGGTGGGCGAAGGGGCTACACAAGGTACTTTATGATTGTAAACGTGACGCCATAATAACGTAATACTGGTTAATACAAGTCCATAAGTATTCTCCTGATTTATCTGCTGCTATAAGTAGTTGTGGCATATCTGTAGGACAATGATCCCCAACCTATTGCTCTATAACTGCAAACTTACAACTTACTGTCAGAGCATGCTGGGACTTGTAGTGTAGAAACAGCTGCAGAGCCACAAATTGGGAGGAATTTATATCACTATATGGAGGAACAAAGTCACTACAGAGATCTTATCAAGTAGTGACAGACGCTAAAACTGGTAGCTAACAGATTAAGGCTATGTTCACACTACTGTTATTAATGTCTGTTGCTGTTATCCCTCTTAGAAAGACACCAATGGACATTAACCTATTCCTGCCGCAGGCATTTTTTAATTTTTGTTTTTGACTCCCCTCCTTCTAAACCCCATAACTTTTTATTTTTCCGTTCACAGAGCCATATAAGGGCTTAATGTTTGTGGGGCAAATTGTACTTTGTAATGGTACCATTTAATATCCTGTACCATGTACTGGGAAGCTGGAAAAAAAATTCAGAATGGGGTGGAGTTTGAGAAAAAGCTGCATTTGTGTGAATTTCTTACGGACTTTGTTTTTACATTGTTCACTGTGCAACCAAAATGACATGTCAGCTGTATTCTATGGGTCGTTATAATTTTGGGAAAACCAAATTTCTATTAAAAAAAAAAAATCCAAAACGTTGCAAAAAAAATGAAACTTTGAATTTGCCGTATTCTGACACCGGTAACCTTTTTTTTTTATATATTTCTTTGTACCTCATTGTAACTTTTATACGTGTTCTAGGGAAAGGGGAATGATTAGAATTTTTTAAATTCTTTTATATATAATTTTTTTTTTTTTTTTATATTTTTGAACTTTTTTTTTTTTTTTTGTAATAGCCTGATTGTTGATGCAATGCTCTACAATGCTAATGCATTGCAAGATAACAACATTTATATTATAGGCTGCATATAATTACAGGCTGTTATGGCAACGGATCATCGGCCCTGGATCTCGGCATAATAGCATCTTGGTCAAGATGGTCAGAAGCGTTTCAGTTAATGCCCGCCGAGACTTTTCTGTGTAACACAATGGAGACCCGGTGGTTGCATGCAGGAATTTTTCTTCTGTTAGAAAAGTGAAAAATGTGATGGAAGAAACTTCTGTCATGCTTTTTTTTTTTTTTTTTGCATTGGGTAAATACTGACAGACACCTGATGAGGGGGGGCTCCATCTGCATTTGTCATTTAATGTCCGTTGCTCTCATCCTGTTATGGATCAGAGCAATGGGTATTGAATAACGATAGTGTGAACCTAGCCTTACTGGATTAATACATATACACTGCTCAAGAAATTTAAAGGTGGTCAGTCAGCATTAAATTGGTTATAAACCTAATCCCAGAACCTTGTAGAGGTGATGCTATAGTTTCCAAATGTGATGAGGAGAGACCGGCAGCTATGTATTTTCCAGATATGTATTTTACATCGGTGTGTTGTCATGTGCTCATGTTGCTCCTGCACAGTGGGACGACCAGGTCAGTTGTCAAAACCAGTTTGGCTACAAGAATGTGGTCTGGCTGCTTTGTGCCCAGCTCCTTTGTTGTTCTGTCCCTTGCTCAATTAGCATACCCTTGTCCTACTCATTATCTCCACAGGGGTTTCCTGCAGAGATGTGGAATCCCCAGACAAGTTGGAGCCAGCAACAGAACAAAGGGGATATGGTTTTATGACAATATCTTCCCCGGGGAACTCTTACAGTCGCCCCAATGAATTCCTCAGATGCGCCTGGCCAAGGTGCATGTTTCAAGCCCACACAAGGTACTGTTCAAAGCCTGGAAAAGGTCCAGACCCTGAGCTCATCACCCAAAGGGGATTGGGGTGTCATCCTTGGTGTCTACACAATGGGGATCTTGCCACAAACCCTATCATACCTTTTGCTTTACCCTGCGGTCATCTGGCGGGGTAATATGACGATACCTAGTTGATCTCTGGAAGGGTGGCGGGACTCTCTCCTCCTAGTGACATTACGCAGGGAGGAGACTGGGGATAATTTTACAGTCTCACCTGGGGGGAACAGGAGGAGTCCCTATCTTGGAAAGGATGTGAGGACATGTGATGTTGTGGACTGAAGCATGGGCCATGAGGCCTGAAGCCTTTTTCTCTGTTCTGGACAGCATGTAGGGGACACATGCTCTGTAAGTTGCTCAAGGAAGTGCCCTAGGCCCAAATCTTGCTGTGGCCTCGCGAAAGCAGACTACAACCTTGTTCTGGTATTTTCCTATGTTTTATTTCCCACTTTATTTTCTGTTCTGTATTTTGCTTTTACCCGTATTTGCTTGATAATCTATTGATATGTATTTCTGTATATGTTAGTGCCTATTACCGACCCACTTGGGTTAATAAATATATAACATTTATAAAGCTTGTTTCATATTATCCTATGAACCCGGTCACTCACGGGCATGAGTGGAAGGTAAGGAAGGGTGTTCTCAGGCTGCTTGGCAAAGTGAGATCCTTCACACCAAATATGCCTCTGTTATTCAGCTTTAAAGCCCAATTTTCATATAAACGCTGTTTTATTCATATGTAAATGATGGTAAAAGGGATTTGCCTGGAAATCTCCAAATTTCCATATGAAGAAAAGCAGCAATTAACAAATAATGGCTATCCAAAGCTGAATAACAGGTATATTTGGAAACTGTAGAACAGGGGTCCCCAAACTACGGCCCGCGGGCCGCATCTGGCCCCCGGAGGCCATTTACCCGGCCCGCGTCGCAATTTCCTTGTGTTATTTCAATTGTGAGCGCACAGGCGCTTACAATTGAAATAACCCGCCGAGCGCTACACGGGAAGTCTCGTTCCTGTGTAGACGCTCGGCGCTCGTCGTCCGGACCTAGAATGATCACGTCATGACGCACGACGTGCTCATCTAGGCCTTACAGCCGAAGACAGAGCAGCCGGGACCACAGCGCGGGAGCGGCTGCAGTGCTAGGTAAAGTATATTTTCACTTTTTTTTTTTTTTACTGGGCATGGAGGGGGATCAGAGAGCTGGATCTATGTGGGGGATTGATGGGACCTATATGGGGGAGAGACCTGGCCCTATATGAGGGAGACTGCATGGGACCTATATGGGGGAGACTGCATGGGACCTATATGGGGGGGGCATGGGACCTATATGGGGGAGACTGCATGGGACCTATATGGGGGGAGACTGCATGGGACCTATATGGGGGAGACTGCATGGGACCTATATGGGGGAGACTGCATGGGACCTATATGGGGGAGACTGCATGGGACCTATATGGGGGAGACTGCATGGGACCTATATGGGGGAAGAGCATGGGACCTATATGGGGGAAGAGCATGGGACCTATATGGGGGAAGAGCATGGGACCTATATGGGGGAAGAGCATGGGACCTATATGGGGGGAGACTGCATGGGACCTATATGAGGGAGACTGCATGGGACCTATATGAGGGAGACTGCATGGGACCTATATGGGGGGGCATGGGACCTTTATGGGGGAGAGAGCATGGGACCTATATGAGGGAAAGAGCTGGACTTATATGGGGGCAGAGTGCTGGACCTATTTGCGGGAAGAGAGAAGCACATTTCAGAGGTGCACTGTGCTGTATTTGTATGTATATCTCATTAGCCAAAAGCAGGCCCATACTTCACATTGAAATAATGGTGAGTTTGTTGACTTAAATTTACTATTTCTTTATTTTGAATGTTGTATTTGTTCCCTTTTTGTTTTACTTTAAAATGAGATACGTGTAGTGTGCATAGGGATTTTCATAGTTTTTCTTATAGTCCGGCCCTCCAACGGTCTGAGGGACAGTGAACTGGCCCCCTGTGTAAAAAGTTTGGGGACCCCTGCTGTAAAATCACCTCTATAAAGTACTGGGATTAGGTTTATAAAAATTTACTGCTAAAAGACTCCCTTTAAGAAAACACACAAATTACATATCGGATTTCAGTGAACAAAAGATTCAAGCTGAAAATGCTTACTGATATAAATTGTGTAATATATTGAGTATAAAATAACATATCGGTGAAAACCAAAATCACCATGCGATTGAGGGCTTGGGCTTGTTTAGGGCTGGCCAATTAATCGAAAAATAATCGTAATTGATAGGCAGCTCAATTAATGAATGTGAACTTGGTTGCATCGATTATTTCAATTATTTTGCATCTATGCCATCCTTTCTAACGATGCCATTGGCTAAAGGATATGTCAACTGTGCTATGCTATGCAATGAGGATTGCTGATACTGTATGTGAGTAACCGAAACCAAAATTCAGTGGCAGCATATTAGAGGGTGTGGTATGTAAAAAGGGGGAGTGTCATTAACTAATCGTTCATTAATCATAAATGTACAATTTATCGTGATATGGATTATCTATGGACTGGATTCCAAATCACTTTGAGAATCAACGTAAACCACAGTCGGATCCATTTTGTGTGAATTTCAGCAAGGCATTCCCTAATGTGCTTCAGAAGTGTGTCTGGTGGCCGTATGAATTTCTGACAATGTCTTCGCATGCTTCTGATGAGATGGTGGACAGTGTCCTGGGGGAGGTTATAGACGGTCTGTGGTGCTTCTTTACAACATTAGATGCACTGATTCATAAAGTCCCATAAGATCTCAACTGAATTCAGGTCTGGGGAATGTGATGACTGGTCATTGACACACTTGGGCTACATGAACCCATTCATTATCTTGGACTCATCTTGTTCCGGGTGTAGGCTGACATCATCAGGCATGTCTAGTACAGTCAGTACTCTGTCTGCCAGTTGCTGTGCAGATGCTGGAAGTTGGGGAAGAGCTGTCACTCTAGCGCTGGTGGACAGAGCTGGTTGGGATATAGGAGAGAGCATATACTGAAGTCTAGGCACACCCCAAAGCATTTTTTACATTTCTGAAAATGAACAAAGTGAATAACAGAGGCATATCTGGTAACAGTAGAATCCCCTCTACAAGGATCTCTGATCAGATGTATACTGAATTTACTGCTATAATGTTGTACCGTGTTAGCCATTGAAAGTAGTGGAAGAGTGAAGAAATCAGTCAATACCTTTTTGAGGCTAACTGAGTATATTTATAAGTAAGCTTTCAGACGTACTAGCTTCCTTCATCAGACATGGTGTTATACAAGAACTGAAAATTGACAGATTTTTATACACATGGTTTTCAAAGGATTTTAGAGTCCTTAAAAAAACCAAAACAAAATGCAATCTAAGTAGAGAAGTTATTTACAACAGGTTAAAAAAACAATCTGGAAAGTTGTGGTACGTGACAGAGGGATCTGTTATCTGTTTGCTATCAGGAGGTGATTTGTGACCCTCACAGTTCATACATAGTGTGACATGAAGCTGGCATGAATATTGAGTTCAGTTCATGGTTCATACATAGTGTGACATGAAGCTGGCATGAATATTAAGTCCAAATTGCAGAGTTTGAAATTTTTGCATAAATTTCCACCCAACCAATGTGTCCCAATGCCAGAAATGATAGGTCTCCCAGGGTTGCCATCCCACAAGATCCCAGGCCGGGCTGCTTCTATATGCTCCCAAAGATACACAAAGATGGCAACCCTGGGAGACCTATCATTTCTGGCATTGGGACACTGACAGAAAACATCTCAGGTTGGGTGGAAAATCTCCTAAAACCCCTTGTCAGGGATACTCCAAGCTATATCCAGGACACCACTGACCTTCTTAACAAACTGAATGCCCTGGGCCCTCTACCTGAGGGTACCATTTTGGCCACCATGGATGTGGAATCCCTGTATACCAACATTCCCCACAAGGATGGAGTTGCAGCATGTCGGGTACACCTGGCAAAACAAAACCTCCCAACAGAACCAGTAACACAGCTCATACAATTCATCCTTAGCCACAACCATTTTACCTTTGGAGAGGATCTATATCTACAGCGAATGGGAACTTCAATGGGGACCAGATGTGCACCCCAATATGCAAATCTCTTTATGGCAGAACTGGAAGGAGCATATTTATCAACATGCACCACCAAACCTATGATTTACCTTCGTTATATCGATGATATCCTTGTCATCTGGACTGCAGGTGAGGAGGCCCTACTTCAATTCCATAATGACTTCAATGACTTTCACCCTACCATCAACCTTAAACTTAGCTATTCAGGGAGTGAAATTCACTTTCTGGATACCACAATATACATCAAAGACCACCAGCTACTCACATCAATATCCCACAAACCCACTGACAGAACGGCCTACCTGAGAAACAACAGCTTCCACCCCAAGCACACAAGACAATCTATCATCTACAGCCAGGCTATACGATACAATCGTATTTGCTCCGACAAAACAGACCTGGACAAGCACCTCCTGGATCTGAGGATGAAATTTCTCAGATTGGGATACAAACCAAAAGTGACAGACAACCAATTAAACAAAGCAGCAGCCATTAACAGAGACAGTCTGCTCACATATAAAAAGACCCAGAAAGAAGCCTGAGTGCCCCTAGTCGTCACCTACAACCCACAGCTGGAGATCCTACGAAGGATTGCCAAGGAGCTCCAACCTGTGCTACATAGGGAAAACAGACTCAAGGACATATTTCCAGTCCCCCCTCTCCTTTCCTTTCGACAACCACCAAACCTGAGGCGTATTATCGTCCGGAGTGCCCTGAAGGCCCCAAATGAAAATGGCACATCACCTTGCCTACATAAAAGGTGCATGACCTGCAAGCACATCCACACCGCTGACAGTGTACCTATCCCACAGTCACAACAGGTGCACAGAATTAGGAGAACATTCTCCTGAAGGTCTTCCAATGTGGTGTAACTCATAATGTGTGCGCAATGTCCCACCAAAGGCCTCTATGTGGGGGAAACAGGGCAGAGACTCAGTCAACGAATGAACTCACACAGATCCAGTGGCCGCACATTTCTCTGGCGAAAACCACTCTATTGAAGATTTGCGGGTTGTGGTTTTAATGGGACATTTTAAGACGCAGGAGAAAAGGAAAGAATGGGAGTACAAATTTATGCAAAAATTTCAAACTCTGCAATTTGGACTTAATATTCATGCCAGCTTCATGTCACACTATGTATGAACTGTGAGGGTCACAAATCACCTCCTGATAGCAAACAGATAACAGATCCCTCTGTCACGCACCACAACTTTCCAGATTGTTTTTTTGACCTGTTGTAAATAACTTCTCTACTTAGATTGCATTTTGTTTTGGTTTTTTTAAGGACTCTAAAATCCGTTGAAAACCATGTGTATAAAAATCTGTGAATTTTCAGTTCTTGTATCACACCATGTCTGATGAAGGGAGCTAGTAAAAGGTATCGCCTGAATTTACTGCTGACAGACTGCCTTCAATATTCACATTATTTTGTGGGAGAGAAAAGTCTGACTACAAAAAGTCTCAGTGCAGACCTGCAAAAACCACACAAGAGTTGGTATATGTGAACATGTCTCTTCAGACATACTCGCCCACCCATTCTCACATAAAGTGTGGAGTAAAGCCTCTGCACTCTTGGCTGTATGTGACCCTGTCTGCCAGTGGTGTGCTGAGGCAGCTCTATAATGGCCAGCAGGTATATTCTACAGGTCCTATTCTAATTAATAGGATCCTCATTGGGTGTCACAATAACTGTACCAACTCATGTAGGTTTGTATCTCTCCACATCCACTCTCAGATAGGATGGAAGTGAAACAGAGACATAATTCTGTTATAAATAATGATACAATTTTCATTGCCATGGGTGCCGCATAACTATTGAAGCGGTTGTCCAGCAGGACTTGTCCCTTTTCCACATGTCGTCCCTGGCTGCTTGCAGCGAACGTGGCTTGTGATCACAACTGGAGACATGTAAAATTACATCATATCCTTGCAATGTTATTCTGTTCATACAGAGCATGCATGATGCTTGCTACTGGGAAATGCTATGCAACTATGGATACATCGCAGTGATTTCTATGAGTGAATAGGGCTTTTAGTGTGTTTGTGGTTTACTGCGTTCCATTTTAACGTATATGCATATGATCTGTGATTGTACAAATATATCTCCACTCTTTTTCACTTTGGCTACATTATTCTGTAGACAAAATCGTTTGTGTACATCCCAGAGGAAGGCATAGCCAAGGAAGTAGAGCAGACCGTTGCATCTGGCTGGTGGTTCCCATTCCAGGGTGTGAGCTTGATAAAAGAGTTTGTTACAGAAGATGAGGAGTGGGATATGGTACATGTCATGGATCAGGATGAATGGAGACTTTCACAGTCTGGACGTAGAAAACAGGTATGTATTTTCTGATATACTACATGATAAAAAGAAACCAAGCCCAATCTGCTTTTATTTTTGTCATGTGTACTCTTTATAGACCTAACAAATTACTTTACATGTAACAGCCCCAATTATTTAAAGGGATTTTCCAGGCTTATTAATTGATGAATTATCCCTAGGATATGTCATTAATTGATGACCTGCTGGGGTACAACACCCAGGAACCCTGCATATTAGCTGTTACAAACAACCATGGGGAAAGGACCCAGAAAACCTAAAAAAGTCCTGTAAGCTAAGGCCCCACATTGCAGAAACACTACAGAAAAAAAAGCTGCATTTTACATTACCAGCAAAATGAATGAGATTCTGGCTAATCCCATCCACACATTGCAGAAAAAAACTTCATAGAAAAGCTGTGTTTTTGGAAAACGAAGCATGACAATTTTACCTGCGGAAACGCTCTCTCTCATTTTCCCTATAGATTTAATAAGGGAAGAAATAAAGCAATGAAAAACGCAATGTTTTTCCACAAAGTTTTTCTTTTCGCTGCGTTTAGTCATGCACTTCACTATGTGGGGCCTTAGCTTTAAAGAGGGTAAAGATCAGCTGTAGTGGATGGGGTGCATGTGCAGTCTGCTCCGATAACAAGGAGTGGTGCTGCAGCCCCATTCACTGCGTAGTGGTGGTTCTGGAGAATTGCAGCGCTGCTTCTATTAAAATGAATAGCAGAGCAGTCTGTATGCACTGTCCATCCGCTGCATCAGCTACACAACAATTGGATTATTGAAAATTTGGGGCACCAACCAGACTAATGCTGACAAATTGCTGCACTTTAAGCTCTTATGACTCCTTATTGGCATTGCGGCCATTAGTTTGGGATTTCCAGTTTTGGAATCAATCTCTTTAGTGACTGGAAAATTCTCCATGACAAATAGGGTTGTATCACTGATTGTATTAGGCAGCTAAACCTTTCTACTGACCTACAGAGGGCTACCCTGTAATATAAGTTAATTACAGAAAGTCAACATGTAGAAATCTAAATGTACTGACCTCGAAATATATTGCCCCCTATACATCCTCTTCAGCCTACAGGCACTACTACTACAGTGTGTTGTAAAGTAAGTCTACCAGAAGGTTAATACAGTATTCTTAAAAAGGAATTTCAGTCTCTTTTAGTTCCCTGCTTTAAGGCACTACTGTCTCCTGCATACAGTGCCATTATTGTAGATGTTTCCCTAAAGTTATAAACCATTGGTATAGAAACTTTGTGATGCCATTGATGAAGTATCAGGATTAGCTTCCATTCAGATCACCTTTTTTACATTTGTTTAGCTATCCACTTAACAGATGCAGCAAATGGATGGCCATTTGTTTTCATACAGATTAAAGGGGTTTTCCAGGCAAAAAAATCTTTTAAAAAGGTCTGTTAGTGCTATTAATGGATTAATAAGTACACCCATATACTTTTAGCAGTGTTCTGAGTGATTTCTGGGTTTCTCTGGAAGCTCCTGACATCTTCTGCATTTGTTTACATGGTGTAGCTTCCTGCTATGTAGCTTCCTATGTACCTTCCACAATTGCTCCCTCTCACTCACCCCCCTACTCTCTCGCTCAGTTACACCCCCCCTCCCTGTCTCCCTAGCTAAGCTATCCCGACCACTACTAGCCATTCCCAAATAACTAACTAAGCCCACCCCCCCCACACTGCTTCATACTTACCTGTCTTCCTCTCTGGGAGACGGCGCCTCCTTTTCACTGTGCGCAGGCTGGAGACTCTTCTCTTCCACTCTCCTAGTGCGTGCCCAACCCGAAAGTACCTGTGACGCTTGCGCAGTAGAGATGGAGTGCCAATTTTTTTTTATATTGATCTCTATTCAAATGGATAGCCATTTCTTGCATCCGTTAAACAGATCTGCTAAACTGATATCAAAAACCTGATTTGAATGGAGCTTAACATGTGGCAGCTAAAGGTCAGGTTGAAAAATATCTGTATTTTCTCTGCGGTGATCTAGCTTCTCTACTGTATGGTAACATCCCCTCAGCCACCTATGGACCGCTTTATGTAATTTTTCCTTTGGGAAAAGTACCATAAAGTACCTGGTGAGAGTACTTTTTAGTTTCTGCTTTAGGCTAGGAAACAAGCGAACCAAAGTGTTACTAGATGATCACATGTCTAAGTACTGTTCAGCTGATTGGTTGTCACTTAGACGACAACCATGTATATGATGCGGGTACTTTCTGCAATGGGAAAATGAACTATATGCGGAGTCAGCAACATTCAGCACTCCAACTGTTGTAAATCTATAATTCCCAGTATGCTACATGCACATGGGAGTCTTGAGAACAGCTGAACAAATGTGCATGCTGGATGTTGTAGTTTCACAACAGCGGGACTTCCGAAGGTTCCTGGCAGCCGAACAGAGTTGTGATGAACTCAACCAAATTGATCTAATACTATGTAATGGAAAAGTGGCTTAATGGATTGTGATCATTATATTTTACTATAATCAATGCTTTGTATATAGAAACTCATAGATCATGTCTGCTCTGCTGTTCATATCAGGCAGAATATACTGTAAGTAATTCCTAACATACAAAAATTATCCTTAAATTTTCTCTGTTCTACCCTCACACTATTTGTTCTTGTGCTTTCTGTACTGGAAAGATGGCTCGGATTGTAGTTGCATTGGGTGTCCAAGTAAAATGTGTTGAATTATTAATAATCCATATTTTTTGTGTCTGCAGGATTTTGGTCCAAAGGTGAACTTTAAGAAGCAAAAAATAAAAGTTGCCAGTTTCACTGGTCTTCCAAGTTTTAGCAAGGTGCTCTGGGAAAGAATGAAGGGTCACACTGTCCTGAAAGGGTTCCTGCCTGTTGAGCAATGTAATCTGGATTATAATGCTGACCGGGGATCTGCTATTGACCCCCACTTTGATGATTCTTGGCTTTGGGGTGAGAGACTAGTTAGCCTAAACCTTCTGTCAGATACAGTGCTCACAATGACAAGTGCTTCTGTGGACAACCTGCAGCTGTTCTGTACCATGAATCAAGATAGTGAACTAAATGGAATTTGTACACAGAATAACAATGTGACTAATGTACAGTCAGTCCTCCAGGGTGATATGGCTCATAGTACATCGAAGACTTCATTAGTTCCATACAGTGATGTGGAAGTAGCCATACATCTACCACGAAGGTCACTGGTGGTTTTATACGGAGATGCCCGTTATAACTGGATGCATGCAATCCACCGGGAACATATCAAGCAGCGCAGAGTTTGCAGTACATTTAGAGAACTGTCAGCAGAGTTCAGTACAGGGGGCAAAGAAGAATCACAAGGACAAGTGCTACTGGATATAGCTCTTGGATTCCAAGGAAAGTCAGTTTAAAGATGCAACACTCATATGTCCTTAGTCTATATTTTGAATTGCTTTGGCATCAGATTTGTAAATTTCCATTTAGATTTCAAATCCTGAGCAGCATTAAGCCCTGCACTGAGTATAAGACAGTGTCTGAGTATTGCTTGGAGTCTTCATGTGGATGTATTGAAAAATTGTGGAGGAGACGGACCAGGTGGCCATAAGAGATCATTCATACTGTTGTGTGAGTTGCACTATGCCCTATTAGGGCGTATGGATAGAACACAGACCAGACAACAACAAGACTGTCAGAATGCTTAGAGTTTTTCCAGTTATTGATGACTTATCTTAAGGATAGGTTATCAATGTCAGATTGGGAAGGGTCTAACATCTGCCACCCCCAATAGTTACCTGTCCTCAGAAGCTGATACACAGAGAATGGAAGAAGCAGACAGCACTGCTCTCTGTTTACTGGCCAGAATAGGTTTTTGCAGTTCAGCTACCATTCACTTGAATGGGGGCTAAACTCCAGTAACTCGATTTAGCCATTACATGGGACAGAGCTGTTAATTTATTAACATGTTTTGGCTCCTTTCCATGAACCCCTGTACTAAAATCCACTTTCTACCATTGTTGTATTCTTTCCCTTGTTTCTCTCTCTACTTCTTACTGGAGTAAAGGTGTACGGTCTTTTGCGTGATTCAGGAGAGCTGAGGGGATGGGATCACTTCAAATAGTTATATTTTGTGTATTATAAAGCATAGAACAGTTTTGGTGTCATATGAAAGATGAGTTTCTAATCTTTCATATAGCATCAAGATCACAGTTCTCCCTGTATTATTTTTGGAACTATCATCAGTTGAAAATTCAGTCAGGATTGGGAGAGCTTTAAAAAATACACTTGGTATTATAGGGATGGTCCACCTATCCAACAATTTTTTTTTTCTAATATCTAAAATGAACAATGGAGCAACATTCCTGTAGATCATGATTAGAAATTTTGCTATAGTTTACTATAGTATTGTTTCTGCAGACTTCATACAGATGTGTGTCTTCTTGGTAACAGACATACATCTGTTAGGTGACAGATAAAAGAGTATGTAACAAACCATAAGGAATAGATGGAAGAGACTGTCAGCAGGATGAGACTGCAGAGTTTGATATCTGTGTACAAGCTGCAGTAACAACATTTCATTCTGGAGCTTTTGTGAAGTTTGTTTATTTTAATTTTTGATACACATTGGAA
Source organism: Leptodactylus fallax (assembly GCA_947044405.1). Lineage (NCBI taxonomy): Eukaryota > Metazoa > Chordata > Amphibia > Anura > Leptodactylidae > Leptodactylus > Leptodactylus fallax. The sequence continues at coordinate 513,503 of CAMRHE010000203.1, forward strand.
CAATAAAGGTTTATGACTGTATACGTAACCTTTACATGGAACCTGTCACCTTAAAAAATGCACTGTGTTCCTATTTGTATGATGTCGCTTACTACATATGTACAATGTGTTGCTTTGAAACTTTGTTTGGACTCTGCAGTTTCTATGGAATATTGATTGGTTGCTCCATTTTTTTTCATTTTTGTAAAAGATCTATTTTCCGTGAAAAAGCAAAAATGCACTACAGGGAGAATGTTATAGAGCAGGAGGAGCTGAGCAGATTCATTCAGTTAACTTATAGGACCACCCCCATGACTGGTTGACGGTTTCTAAACAGAGAAGAAAATGATATGAATGAAAAAATACAAGTTATACAGAATTCTTCCCACAAAACTATATTTCAATCTACTCAGCTCCTCCTGCTCTATAACATGCTGCAGACTGAACTGCATTTTCATGGTGAGAGGTTCACTTTATTGTGTACATTCTGCATTATAGACAATGTTGGTTTTTGTTCTGAATGCCACAAGGTAATTTTTATAGATAAAATGGTAATTGTCATATAAGGTGTTTTTATAGATAAATTAAATTATTTTAAATTTCACCAAAGCTTAATTTTATGTTTATAAATCAAAAGCACTACATATTTTTTGAGTTTATTTCTTACACTTTTTGCTATACTGTTACAGATTATAAAAATCTGATTAACATGATACTAAAGCTGGACATATGCATTCAATATATTTTTTGCCAAATTCTACCACTTATGCTAGGGTCACACTATAGGTCTGTCTCTCTATTGTTCTTGTCCGTTTTAGGACCAAAACAAAGGAGAGAAAGACTGCTAAAATATCAGATACATACAGAGTCCGTCAGACCCCATTGACTATAATGGAGTCTGTCAGGTGTCCGTCGTTTTAAAACTGAAACCGACAGAGGAAAACACGTCCTCTGTGCAGGACTTTTTCCTCTGCCGATTTTCAGGCGGACACTGCAACGGAGACTCCGGCACAAATGTGAACGTAGCCTTAGTGTATAAGGGCTTCTTGATTACTGCAGACTTATCTTTTGGAGGAAGACAGGTTGGATTGGAACCTGTCCAGTCCTTTGCTTCTCTAGGGTCTGAGTTGCCAACTCTGGTCTACTATAAATATAATATAGTGGTATCTTCTTAAAGGGAGTCACCTGGGTTAAGCATATAAAACCGACAGCACAGTTAGATAGATGAAGTCCATTTTTCCGCCCTAAAAAAAAATCTGGGCTTCTGCTGCCCATATATTCTTTGATTTCTAAATATGCAGATGAGTAAATCCAGTGCGCTGTAATTGGCCTCCTTCCGCCCTCCCTTCCTTGAGTGACATGGCCAGGGAGCTGAACCATTGTTTCGTCTTATCATGTATTCTTACATTTGTGCTGCACATTGCATAATCAGCGCATGTGCAGAACCGCTCTGAAGTTGCCATGCCGGAGCGGGTGTACTGCGCATGTGCCGATTGCATTACAGTACAACCAGAAGCTCATCCCTCTCCAGTGACAAACCACAGTCCCGTCGCTTCCGACTGTACTGTGATTCAGTCGGCACAGTACACCCACTCTGGCCTGGCAACTGCAAAGTTCTGCGAGAGTTCAGCTTAGCTCCCTGGCCCTGTTACTCAAGAAAGGGAGGGAGCCAGTACTCCACATTGCTTTTTGCATGTATAGAAATCAAAGAATATGTTAGCCATGGCGGCCAAGATTTTTTATGGGGAAAAACCAGCACATTTACGTGAGCTTTATCTTTCTAACTGTTCTGTTGGTTTTATATGCTTAATTCTTGTGACAGACTCCTTTTAAATGGAAAAGGGGTCTTTGGTTCCACTTAAACATCACGGTTTGGCACAATTGCACCCCTATAGCTAGGTCCCTGGCATGTAGTTTAATATTTTAGAAACATGGCAGCTGTTGAAAGCTCCACCTGACTTAAATACAAATCTCACATTATCCACATTTTCATTCTAGTTTGTAAATAATGGTCTCTTACACAAAAAAAGAACACAGAGGAAGGTAAAATAAAATTAAAGAATGTGAAGTTTATTATGTGCCTTATTATATATGTGGTAGTTATCTCTCATCGCTCACAAAGAATGTGCAGCAAAACTCGGGGCAGGAAAATCCCCCAGTGGAGGAAACCTGTAGGGCAGGCATGTCCAAAGTCTGTCCCAGGGGCTCAGTCTGGTAACGGCCCCTATTAACGTACCTATCCCTGTTCCTGCTATGACCTCCTCTTCAGCATCCAGGGGGCCCCTGTGCGCTGCACATTAGATCACCACGACCTGATGTGCGGCGCACAGAGCCCATTGAAGGTAGAAGCGGGGAGCGGTAAGTGTATGCAGCCAGTTTCTCCCCGGTTCTACTGTTTGGTTGTTAAACCCATACAGTGTCCCCTTCACTATTTTCCCTATTCCCCCCCCCCCCCCCATACAGTGTCCCCTTCAGAGGTCACTCATACTGTATGGGGACCAGTGATTTGGCCATTATATTTTGTGGGGGCTAATTTTTGAGCCAGACCTGGCCTATTTACTGCAGTTGAGATCTCAGTATCACCCTTCACATTAGTGCAGGCAAGTTATTTGTTTAGTCTTCTCAGGTGAATAAATTCTAAAATATCAGTGAATTGATTCTGGTCTTCAAATATGAAAAGCAGAGGGATTTTGGCATAAACTTGTTTAGATTTATTTGTGTTCTATGTGAAGAAATGAAAAGCAATAAAAAATTTAATAAAATAGTTAATTTGCATTTAATGTTAATGGATAAAAGAATGTCAGGCTGAATGGTCAGGCCCCAAACATTTTCACCTCCCCAGATCTTGCCCTCTTTGCAAAAAGTTTGGACATCCCTGCTGTAGGGAAATCATGGCCACTGTATTACCCTTCCTCTGGGCATACTAAGGGAGGTTACTCTATAACATTTGCACAAATCTGTGTGTGTACTACCTGATCCTTTGACCGTTAGGCTATAGCCCCACATTGTGTAAAAAGATTTTTTTTTTTTTTTGCAGATTTTGTTGTTATGTTTTTTTTTTTGTTGTTTTTTTTTGAGCCAAAGCCAGCATTAGATTTAATGGAAGGGAAACATTTAAAGGTGTATTCCCATCTCAAGGATCCTATCTATACTGCTAGCTTATGTACAGTGGGTATGGAAAGTATTCAGACCCCTTTAAATTTTTCACTCTTTGTTTCATTGCAGCCATTTTCTAAAAGCAAAAAAGTTCATTTTATTTCTCAGCACCCCATCTTGACAGAAAAAACCAGAAATGTAGATATTTTTGCAAACTTATTAAAAAAGAAAAACTGAAATATCACATGGTCATAAGTATTCAGACCCTTTTCTGTGACACTCATATTTAACTCACATGTTGTCCATTTCCTTCTGATCCTCCTTGAGATGGTTCTACTTCTTCATTGGAGTCCAGCTGTGTTTAATTAAACTGATTGTACTTGATTAGGAAAGGCACACACCTGTTTATATAAGACCTCACAGCTCACAGTGCATGTCAGAGCAAATGAGAATCATGAGGTCAAAGGAACTGACCAAGGAGCTCAGAGACAAAATTATGGCAAGGCACAGATCTGGCCAAGGTTACAAAAGAATTTTGCAGCGCTCAAGGTTCCTAAGAGCACAGTGCCCTCCATAATCCTTAAATGGAAGAAGTTTGCGACGACCAGAACTCTTCCTAGACCTGGCCGCCAGCCAAACTGAGTAATCGTGGGAGTAGAGCCTTGGTGAGAGAGGTAAAGAAGAACCAAAAGATCACTGTGGCTGAGCTCCAGAGATGCAGTAGGGAGATGGGAGAAAGTTCCACAAAGTCAACTATCACTGCAGCCCTCCACCAGTCGGTGGCAGAGTGGCCCGAAGGAAGCCTCTCCTCAGTGCAAGACATATGAAAGCCCGCATAGAGTTTGCCAAAACACATATGAAGGACTCCCAGACTATGAGAAATAAGATTCTCTGGTCTGATGAGACGAAGATTGAACTTTTTGGCGTTAATTCTAAGTGGTATGTGTGGAGAAAACCAGGCACTGCTCATCACCTTCCCAATACAATCCCAACAGTGAAACATGGTGGTGGCAGCATCATGCTATGGGGGGGGTTTTCAGCTGCAGGGACAGGACGACTGGTTGCAATTGAAGGAAAGATGAAGGCGGCTAAGTACAGAGATATCCTGGAAGGTTCACCTTCCAACAAGACAATGACCCTAAAAACACAACTAAAATAACAAAGGAGTGGCTTCGGAACAACTCTGTGACCATTCTTGACTGGCCCAGCCAGAGCCCTGACCTCAACCCAATTGAGCATCTCTGGAGAGACCTGAAAACGGCTGTCCACCAACGTTCACCATCCAACCTGACGGAACTGGAGAGGATCTGCAAGGAAGAATGGCAGAGGATCCCCAAATGTAGATGTGAAAAACTTTCCCATGACGACTCATGGCTTTACTAGCTCAAAAGGGTGCTTCTACTCAATACTGAGCAAAGGGTCTGAATACTTATGACCATGTGATATTTCAGTTTTTCTTTTTTAATAAATTTGCAAAAATATCTACATTTCAGGTTTTTTTTTCTGTGAAGATGGGGTGCTGAGTGTACATTAATGAGAAATAAAATAAACTTTTTTGCTTTTAGCAAATGGCTGCAATGAAACAAAGAGTGAAAAATTTAAAGGGGTCTGAATACTTTCCGTACCCACTGTAAATTGAAGAGTTTTCCTAAATACATTGCTTTAGCAATGCTGCTTAGTCTTCTTGCTATGTGAAATTATTTCTCCCCATTGTTTTCACAGCGTTTTCATGGAGCTGGACCTGTGTGATAAGACAGGACAGATAACTTCACTCACTGCTCTCTGAGGGGGCTCTCACTTATCTAAAGCTCTGCTGGCAGGACAATCAGGTCAGCTAATTGCAGTTTGCTTATGTTGTTTGTTATCTCTCTATGTAAACACACAGATAACACGGAGTCCATTCTCTAGAAGCATGTGCATATTATTTAATCAGCATGTATATTAGATTTCTAGTAATCATAATAACTATTGAGATACTTCATAGTGTCCTGTTCAGAAAGCCGGGGGGAGGTGGCTTTGACTATTTGATAAGGTATACAGAAAGTGAGAAGAAGAGACAGCAGACTGTTTTGGAAATTGCAACATGTCAATTATACCTACGGAAACACCAGCATTTTCCCTATAGGTATAGTGGAAGTTGAAAATCCGCCGCGTTTTTTCCCGCAATGCTCTTTTACGGCGGCCTGCCGCGTGGGGCCTTAGCCTCAAAGTGGTTTTGCGACCAGGGCCTGAACACTTAGGACCCATATCAATCAGGAGAACTGCAGAACAAAATGTCCCCTTTGTATGACCAGCATTTTATCCACTACTACAGGGCTTCTGAGACAATGCAGAAGCCCTATAGATGTAAATGGTGCACTGATCAAACAAGCACATCAGTACTTCATTCAGGTGAAGCATACAGGCAACTTTCAGTCCCCTGTTCTCCTGATTGATGGGGATGTAACCACTTTGGATTGGGTGTAAGTGTGTTATCCAGGATTACAAAACATGGCTGTGTATTTGAAATATACGGCACTGAGCTGTAGAATGGCCATGTGATCAACGGACATGATGTCACTCCCTGAGAGGAAGAAAACAGCCATGTTTTCTAATCCTGTATAACCCCTTTAATGTTGATCTCTTCATTATTCCTCGCGAACCAGCATATAGCCCAGTTGTGATGGACTCTCCGTTTTCATTCATGTCTAGTGGTCAGGGTCTTGTGCCGTGATCTAGAAAGAAACATAATATAAATTATCACCACAGACTTTTGCTCGCAGTTTACAGTTTTTTTTGCTTTGTTACTGACCAGATCACCCAAGCTCTAAATCCCATCCAAAGGGTAGTAATAGTTTCTTGTTCAAGGTCCACATTTATTTGAGGATCCAAACGTAGGTCTCACAGCAAAATAGCATTTCTTCGGTAAACTGTTTGGCTAAAATTCCAGACAAAAGAAAAATTAAACCAAACAAATTATAAAATGTCAGAAGAAGAAAAAGAAATGGAAAGAACCAAATACATTTAGCATAGGACAGGGGTGTCCAAACTTTTTACAAGGAGGGCCAGATTTGGTAAGGTGAAAATGTGTGGGAGCCTGACCATTAATTCAGCCTAACATTCCTTTAACCATTAAAGAGGACCTTTCACATCCTCATAGATGTGCGGTATTATATACTGCTAGAAAACCGACAGTGCGCTGAATTCATCACACTGTTGGCTTTCTAGTGGTATAAAATACTGCACATCTATGAGGACATGAAATGCAAATTAACTATTTTATGATTTTTTTTTTTTTTTTATTGCAAATGGCATACTTTTAATTTCTTCACACAAAGCTCAAAAATTGGCCCCCATCATGGCCCCCCCACACAACATAATGACCCAAAAAGTGGCCCCTTCACTGGTCCCCCATATAGCAGTATTAGGTCATTACTCACCTATCTGCTTCCCAGTCCCGCTCTGTCTCCCTGCTCTGGGCGCATTGTTGGGACATCATGTGCGTCCAGAGGAGGAAGAAGCGGGAGGCGCCGGAGAGCAGATAGGGGAGTATTGGTAGTTAGCTTATAGGCCACAGATTCGAAGTCAATGACCTACCAGCTCTACCAGTAGCAGAACCAGGTCGGTGGCGCCACTTCTCTCGCCGATCCTGTTTTATCATTAAGAACTTTATTGAGGTTTTACAAGAAGAGTAAGCAAATTGAACAGACTAGCAACAGAAAAATGGAATATATCAGGATACATGGATAGAGATAGGAAAAAGAAGAGGGAAAGTGACATGAGTGGGACAACAAAGGGCAAGGGAGAGGGAATAAACAAAAGCTCTGTCACAGCAGAGTCGAGTAATAAAAGCAAACAACAAAAATGGAGGCAAATATGTATCAATGTCTCAGCAGGAGGAAAGGGGCGGGGGGGGGGGAGATAACCTCCCACAACAGGGTTCAATCCTGTTTTTACAACTGGATCGGCAGAACCGGGGAGAACCAGGTTGCATTCACTTACTGCTCCCCACTATGTAGCCTGCAATAGAAATGCCGTTTATTTGCAATGCATTAGCATTAGTTCAAGACCCCTAGGGGGTCTGATAAATGCAAAAAAAAAAAAAAATTAAAAAAGTTAAAAAAAATATATAAAAAAATAATAAAAGTTCTAATCACCCCCATTTCCGTAGAACACATATAAAAGTACTTAAATACTGTGAAACACATACACATTAGGTATCCCTGTGTCCGTAAACACCCAGTCTACAAATCTATAAAAATATTTTTCCCGTACGGTAAACGCCGTAGTGGGAAATAAAATCAAAAGTGCCAAGCTGCCGTTTTGTCACTGTTTTGCCTCTGATAAAAAATTTTAATAAAAAGTGATCAAAGCAATAGCAATTCCCCAAAATGGCATAACTAAAAAGTACACCTGGTCCCGCAAAAAAAGACGCCCTATGCATCCCAGTACACGGAAGTATAAAAAAGGTATGGGTGTCAAATTTTTTTTTGCACAGTTTTGGATTTTTGTTAAGGGGTTAAAATGTAAATAAAACCATATAAATTTGGTGTCCCCCGGAATCATACCAAAACATAGACTACAGGTGTCATGTCATTTTGACTACACAGTGAATGCCGTAAAAACGAAGCCTGTAAGAAAGTCACACAAATGCACTTTTTCTTCAAATCCACCCCATTCTGAATTTTTTTTCCAGTTTCCCAGTACATTGTACAGAATAAATAATGGTAGCATCATGAAGAGAAATTTGTCCTGCAAACATTAAGACCTCATATGGCTCTGAGAGTGGAAAAATAAAAAAGTTATGGGGTTTGGAAGGGGGGGGGGGGAGTCAAAAACAAAAATCGAAAAATTTCTCCAGCGGGAAGGGGTTAAGGGTGAAGCCAGCACATGTTGTACATGCATTTCTCCTTGAAAGCCTTAGAAATATGGGTCGTTCGAGACAATGTTCAGAAGAACAGAGTACTCTGATTAAAAAGTTGTTTGGAGAGGGTAAACCTTCTAAAGAAGTGCAGACAATGATAGGCTGTTCAGCTAAAATGATCTCCAATGCTTTAAAATGGAAAGCAAAACCAGAGAGACGTGGAAGAAAACGGAAGACTACCATTCAAATGGATCGGAGACTAGCCAGAATGGCAAAGGCTCAGCCAATGAGCAGCTCCAGGATGATCAAATACAGTCTCAAGTTACCTGTGAGTACTGTGTGACAGTTAGAAGATGCCTGTGTGAAGCTAATCCATTAGCAAGAAGACCCGCAAAGTCCCACTGTTTAAGAAAAAAAAAAAAAAAAAAAAAGACGTACTGAAGCATATACAATTTGCCAAAGAACACATCAACTGGCCTAAAGAGAAATGGTGAAACATTTTGTGGACTGATTAATGTAAAATTATTCTTTTTTGGTCCAAAGGCCGCAGACAGTACGTCAGACAACCCCCAAACTCTAAATTCAAGCCACAATACACTGTGAAGCATCATGATATGGGCATGTTTCTCTTACTATGGTGCCGGGCCTGTTTACTGCAAACCAGGGATCATGGACCAGTTTGCATATATCAAAATACTTGGAGGTCATGTTGCCTTACGCTGAAGAGGAAATGCCCTTGAAATGGGTGTTTCAACAAGACAACGACCCTAAACACACCAGTAAAGTAGCAACATATTGGTTCTAGTCCAACAAATGCAGACACTGCTATTTTTTTGAACATTCCAATGTTAATTTTTTTGTTATTTTCTGTAAAGTAGTTAAAATTATATACATTTCTCCATGTTTTGATATAGAAAACATTTTGAACACGACTGTATGTGTGTTTATTAGTTTGTCTGCACCTCCCCTGGACCTCCACATAATAATGATTTATGGGTAGTTTACCAAACCCCAATTTTGTTTTTAATTTGTAATGAATCCAGATGGTTTTGAACCGGTTACATCATCTCTAACCACAACCTCCTTTCCCTTACATCCTACAGCAGCACAATATGGGGTATTCCTGCCCTGTGTGCTGGTAGGACAGGCAGAACTTTTAATTAGCATAAATTATGCATGACTACGTTACCCTATAAGAGGGCAAAGAGACCACCCCCCTTGTGTTTTTTTCTGTCCTGTGTGGTGGAACAGGTGGAGGGAGGTCTTTTTTTTCCTCCCATGTTTTGTTTTTCCCCTAAAGTTTGTTAACTTCCTTTGGGGAGTCATCTTTACACCTCTCTTCTCTTCTGTGGAAAAGAAGGGGGGTTTTATTTAGGCAGTTTTTTTGTGCTAGCCAAGCTTTCAACCTTCGCTCTGAAAAGGTTGATTTCAGTAGTTCATGCAGCTGTAGTTGCATGCTGCATGTTTAAAGTCCTGTAGTGCAGGCCACTTGTGCAGCCTTGAAGTGGAGCATTGCCGTTTCACTTACCTTTTTTTGTGCCTAGCCAAGCTTTCAACCTTTGCTCTGAAAAGGTTGATTTCAGTAGTAGATGCAGCGGTGGTTGCAGGCTGCATGTTTAAAGTCCTGTAGTGCAGGCCACTTGTGCGGCCTTGATGTGGGGCATTACCGTTTCACTTACCTTACAAGCTCCGCGGCTGCCAGAAGTGACGTTGGTCACTTTGTTCCTCCGGAACCTCTGTTTGTGTTCCGGTTTTCCGGGGACTGAATTCTCGATCAGACTTTTTGCGGCTTGGTTTTCCTCCTTTTGCAAGTTTATATTTGCTGAGCCTCTTTTCTGGCATTGGTCTGTATATTTTTAGCTTAATTCTCTGTACAAGGAATTAAGCTTTGCAAAATTTGCGGGGGGAAGGTTTTTTGTGAGCAATACTTGCGCATTCCTCCTCCCCCTCCTATAGAAGCCTTCATCTCAGTGCAGGAGATGGCTTGTCTCTTAGTGAGGAAGGGTTCAGTACTCCACTTGGATTACTGTTCGTGCTGCTGCAGCTCTGGGCAGCAAAGTGGCTTAGTGGTTAGCACTGCAGCCTTGCAATACTAGAGTCCTGGGTTCAAATCCTGCAAGGAGTTTGAAAAAAAAAAAACAAAACAAAAAGGATCTAGTTTGTATGCATTGTGACACACTGTGAAGCTATTGAAGATTTCCAGGTGATTGATTGAAACGCTTTCATCTGATGATACCTTGGAAGATTCCAGCAGACCTCTCTTTCATCCTGAGAAGATAAATAGGCTGCTGAAGTCCATCCGGTCTAGGGACTGTGATGTTGACGGGGAAGCCTCCTGTTCCGCCTCTAGTGGGCCTAGGGCATTCCAAGTGGAACGAGTCACTAGAAAGACTCATGCTTGCGGAATGGAATCATCCGGAAAGAGCTCCCAGATATTCAAGAAGATTTAGAACCTTGTTCTCTATTTCAGAGGCTCAGCGGGATCGGTGGGACCTCCCACCTAAAGTGGACACGGCAGTGTCCAAGTTGTCACATCCTATGGTGGTCCCAGTGGATGATAGTCCTAACCTCCAGGACCCCATGGATAGACACATAGAGAGTACCTATAGGAAGGTTTATTCTCTGGCCTTCAGTCAGACTTCCGTGGCTATTGCCTCTAATGAAGTCTCAAGCAAATTACGTGCTGACATCGACTCTGGAGTCTCCAGAGACGATCTCCTAGCTTTTTTTTAGTTTGGTTTCCTTGTCGGCAGATTATTTAGCCAAAGCCTCCCAACATCATTGAAGGCTGGCGGCCAAATCGTTGGCCCTTTCTACGGCAGCTATGGTTAAAACCCTGGAGAGCGGATAATGCCTCTAAATTCAGCCTTTGTTCTCTACCCTTTGGGCCGGGTAAGCTTTGGCAGAAGCCTGGATGAGATTATGGAAGACCTTAAAGGGTAAGTCTCTGCCTCAGGCCTTTAGAGGCAGGTCAAGACCTTCCGGCCGGGGTAGAGGTTACCAGCCTCAACCCAGACCTCAGTTCCACAGAAGTCCTAGAGAACAGCCTAGGGGTTCTGGACGAAGGGTCCCCAAGGATAAGGACAAAAAGAAGCCTAGCTTGACATTGGCTGCCTTCTTCCTGTGGCTGAGACTCCTGTCGTTTTTTTCACTTTTACACTGTCTGGCAGGAAAAAATTCAGGACCCTTGGGTCTTGCAGATTGTTCAGCGAGGTAATGCGATCAAGTTTCTTCAGCCACTTCAGGATCGATTCGTCATAACCCGCTCCCTTCCCTTCCTGCGGCTCAGTAGGATATATTGGAATGCTCCATTCACGATTAGGGGCTTTGGAAGAGTTCCCCCCTTGGAGGAAGGATTCGGTGTCTCCCCAATTTTCTGGTGCCAGAACCATCAGGCAGCTGGAGAATGATTATAGACTTAAGATATCTGAATTGCTTCATAAAGAAAAAAACATTTTCATATGGAGACCCTAAAATCCGTTACATCCTTTTTCAACAGGTCGAAGTTTTCGTCACCTTAGATCTAAGGATGCCTATCTGCATGTCCCAATATATCCTCCGCACAGGAAGCATCTTCAGTTTGCAGCCCTGCCCTTGGCATCACTTCAGCTTCTCATACCTTCACCAAAGTTGTGTCTCCTGTAGCCGCCTCTTTCAGGCTTCAGGGCCTTTTTGTAGTTCCATACCTGGACGACTAGCTAATAAAATATCCAGCAGTTACTGATAGCCATTCCCTTCTCCAGAGTTTGGGTTGGCTAATAAATTGGGAGAAGTCAGATGTAGTTCCCTCTACCTGCAGGAAGTTCCTGGGGTATCTGTTGGACTCAGATCGCATGGAGATTTCCTTAACACCTGAAAGAAAAGATTGATCAAAGTGGTCTGGTTTCTCTTCAGGACACGCCTGGTATCCATCAGAACATCCATGAGAGGCCTAGGTCTGATGTCATCCTCAGCCATTGCAGTCCCTTGGGCTTTATGGCATTTGCGTCCTCTCCAGATGGATGTACTAAAAGCCTGGAACCGTACTCCTCTTGGTCTCGACAAGAAGATCAAGCTATATCTGAAAGACGGAATGTCCACGGTCCAACCTAGTTGGACCCTGTTGACTACCGATGCATCCCTCGGGATGGGGAACTCACCTGTACGAGAAGACCGTACAAGGAGTTTGGAGCAGTCTAGAAGAAAAATCATCTTCCAATTGGAAGGAGCTTAGAGCCGTGTACCTGGTACCACTTCATTTTTCTCCTCTCCTCGGAGGGAGACCTCAAGATTCGGTCAGACAGCATGACGACCGTAATGTACCTGAACAGACAGGGAGGCACCAGGTCATTGTCTCTCCTCGGAGAGACCGATCTGATTTTTATCTGGGCAGAAAAAAAATCTGACCCACTTATCCGCAGTTCACATCAAAGGTTCCCTGAACATAGTAGCGGATCAGTTGAGTCGGGGTCTTGTCATATCAGGAGAATGGTCTCTCAATCCAGATGTATTCCATCAGATTACCCTGAAGTTGGGTCTCCCAGAAGTAGACCTCATGGCGACCAGACTCAACGTCAAGGTAGGGATGTTCTGCTCACTGTATCAGGAGGACTATCCCTTGGCAATGGATGCCCTGTCCATCCCTTGGAGGTCCAGGCTGGCATACATTTTCCCTCCACTTTCCATGATATCAAAAGTATTGATTAAAGTCAGACAGGACCAATTCTCTGTGATAGCTATCATACCATTCTGGCCAAAAAGGACTTGCTATTGCCCAGCTCATGTTCATGAGTTGAGGGACATATTGGAGGCTTCCCCCCACCCAGAACCTGGTTTCCCAAGGAACTCAGAAGCACCAGAATCTGAGGAGATTCAACCTGACAGCCTGGAGGTTGACCAGTCCCTAGGGAGATTTAGTGGACTATCAGAAGCCGTCTTGAAGACCCTTTCCTGTGCCAGAGCAGAGTCTACCAAGAAAAGCTACCATAGGATAGGTAACATCTTCAAGCAGTGGTGCTCCAGAAGAGATGCAGATAGCTCAAACTCTACTACTGCAGAAATTCTGGATTTTCTTCAAAGCAGCTTGGATACAGGCCTTTCTCCTGCTACTCTGAGGGTACAGGTTTCAGCCTTATCTGCCTGTTTAGGCAGACGTTTGTCCCAAGATTCCACTATTGTTGGGTTCCTTAAGGGTGCTACCAGACTTAGACCGGTGGTCTCAGCTCCGTTTCCCCTGTGGGATCTCTCGACTGTTCTTTCAGGTCTTTGTTGTCCTCCTTTTAAACCTTTGGAGGATGTAGATCTTAAATTTCTTGCCTTTAAAACCACCTTTTCTATTAGCCATCACTTCAGCCAAAAGGGTGAGTATGCTCTAGGCTTTCTTTTCCAAGGAACCTTATATATCCTTTTTTTGTGGATAGGGTCCAACTTAGGTTTCTTCCTGGGTTTAACCCTAAGGTGCCTTCCCGCACCAATATTAATCAATTAATTTCTTTTCCTGTGTTCTTTCCATCCCCTTCCTCTGAAGAGGAGAAAAAACTGCACACACTAGATGTTGTGAGGTGTCTCCAGATTTACCTCTTACGCACTCTTTAGGAGAGAGAGAATCTCCTTGTCAACATGTATAGTAGAGACAAAGGTCTCAAGCCTTCTAAGCTTACCTTGTCTAGGTGGATCAATCAGGCAATCAAAGTCTCTTTTTTTGCTCAGGGGTTAGCCCCACCCGAATTTTGTACAGCCCATTCAACCAGGGCTGTAGCAACCTCTTGGGCTGAGAACTGGGCCTTACCTCTGGATCAGATCTGTATGGCTGCTTCTTGGTCATCTCACCTAACCTTTATAAAACATTATCATCTAGATGTTTGGAGTTCTTTGACGACTGCCTTTGGTCAGTCAGTCCTAAGTGTTGTAGAGCAGGGAAACCCTCCCTAAGGGAATTACTTGCTATATCCCCATATTGTGTTGCTGTGGGACGTAAAGGAATCGTTGATTATAATGTTAATCTGTTTTCCCTTAGTCCCAACAGCAGCACAAGTTCTGCCTGTCCTGCCAGCGCACAGGGGCAGGAATACCCCATATTGTGCTGCTGTTGGGACTAAGGGAAAACAGATTAACATTATAATCAATGAATATAGCAGTAGGGCAAGATTCCTTGACAGTGATTGGCCAGAGTTTGTATGTATGAAATCAGTGCTGTTGTGATTGGTCTAGGGTTTTTTTTGGCAGCAATTTAGCAGATATATTTAAAGCAGTCCCAATGAGGAAGATGAAAGTGGCCATATGAGATGGATTCAGACATTTTGAGGTATTTTATCCTTAAGTTTAAATTTCTAATTTGAGAGTTTTCAATATACAATACTGTGCAAAAATTTTAGGTAGACATGGGAAAATCCTGCAAAATAGGAATGCTTTCAGAAGGGTTTATAGTGTATGTTTTTAGGCAATTATCAAAATTGAGTGAATGAAGAGAAATGTAAATCCCATCAATATTTGCCCTTTGCCCTCCATCAATTCGTCTCTGTGAGGAGTCTATTGAAGACCTACTGAAGATTTCACCAGAGCTTAACAACTACTGGACTGTGCTGTATCTGCTTCTAATGTTATTCTGTAATTTTACTAATATCTCTCAAGTAAAGAGTTTTTATATCGTAACCAGATTCTCCATGTTTTGTTGCTATTGCACCTCCACAATATTACATATTCACCTTTCCTGGTTGCAGTACTGTGTCCTGGCAAGCAAACATGAGCTAAGTATCAGAAAAATGGACCAAGTCTGCTGCATAGACATAGGTTTCAACTATAACATATTGAGTGCCTATGGCCACCACTAGAGGGAGTTCAATAGTGTACTGCATACTGTTATTTAATACACCCAACGATGGGGCAGATGTAGCAAACTCCTGTGCTCTGTGCTTCCTCTAGTAGCAGGCACAACCATCAAGCATGTTATGCTTTCAATCTATCTCAGCACTGGGGGTTTGGTGCTCTGTATCAGAAAAATAAACCTCTATCACTTTATGTCATATATGGCTGTGCTCGCACATCCACCACGCCTACTCTCCATTGTATTAAATTTGTTTTTTGCTTTTTTTTTTTGTTGTTGGTGTCAGTAAATGTAGCGGTGCGGTGTGGTAAATATGATGTTCGCAATGCATAGGGGGTGCTTTTGTAAAGCCTTCTTTCAAATGGGAAGATAGTGATTTGTGGTATTTAGTCAGTTATTGACAAGAAGGTACAACTGAAGTGCATATCGTGAGTAGTCATATATCCTCTACTACACATTAATGTAGGTATTATATGTCACCTTGCAGCCCTGTAACCTGTATAAAAACTATCACAGGTGCCTCATGTTTTTATCCAATCACAGGGCTCCACACTGATGTCTCATGTTATATCTTATAAGAAATTCTTTATACATCAGATTTGATCTATATTTTTTAACTCAGGGCTATGAAAAGAATGTAATAAGATAAAGATACACAAAGCCAGCTCTAAGGATTATTAAAGGAGCATTAAAGGGGTTTCCAGGAAGTAAAACAAATAATATTGTCAGAGACAAATGCAAATGAGGTTGACCTTTACTGCATGTGCAAATGCGATTGAACTTTAGCATTAGAATTCCAAGACCATTATGACATCACCAGAACATGATGACATCACAATGATGGCAAGTGCATAAGAAGACCTGACACCACAGGAGCTGCTCAGAGAACGGCGATAGACAAGGATGTCCATGCTGAGGAGAGGACTACACCAGGTATGTACAGTATGGAAGATTTACCACATAGGGGGCATCCATGCTGGGGAGAATTTATTATTCATTGTAGATGGATTTAACTTTCCTCTATGATCACATAATACAGCGCCCCCAGTGCTCTCCTCTTGTACTTGTGCATAGACTAATCATCTGTGGCTCTTATTATTTTTATAATAGTAATACTTGAGTATGGATGAAATCATACATACAGTTTTTTGAGAAAAAAACTC
Organism: Leptodactylus fallax; assembly: GCA_947044405.1. NCBI lineage: Eukaryota > Metazoa > Chordata > Amphibia > Anura > Leptodactylidae > Leptodactylus > Leptodactylus fallax. Next base: position 529,386 of record CAMRHE010000203.1, read on the forward strand.
AGTATGAAGTAGAAAAGAGATGTATATGTCCTTTCTTATTCTTTCCCTTTCCATTCCTAGCTTTGACTCAAAAAACTGCATCAAAAACTGGTCTAAACTGCATGTGTGATTGCAACTTAAAGTGATCATTTTAAAAGTGCCTCCATAAACCAGGGAAAGGCACAAAATGTATTAGAGGATCCAGAATCTACAGAGACAACCACAAATGACAGGGGATGTGACAGTTATTTTGGAAATTTTTTTTCTAACCAACACTTAGGGAAAAGGAAAGGCTGCATTTATTAAGTTGCTTTGTAAACCATAAATTAATGCATTTTTTATTCAAATCTGTAAATCTGATAAACCCTACCCTTGTGATCCTCCCCATACCTGCTCCTGGCCTGCATGCAGCCACAGGATCTTTTTTTTTTTAAAACAAGGTTGCCAGCTGAAACTCATAAATGGTGGACCTTAAACGGCCAGTGATGTTTTCCTTAGATTGGGATCTCAGAAGAGCATAGCTGGTATTATCACGGATGGTTGGAAGGAATCCTCTAGAATAGATTGTAAGCCATAAAGCCAGTCTCCAGTCAGTCGAAAGGTCCATAAAGTCATAGCAGGGCTTCTGGGGACTGAGACACGGCACGAGACCACATAGAGTTTGGTAGCGGACAACAGAGCACTAGGGACAGGTGAATATAGGGTTTTTGTGTGTTACACCTGCCCCAGGCCCCTCCAGAGTTTGCCCAATTCTTGGACAATTGACCTTATTGGCAGAAATCCTCTCTTTAGGATAGGGCTAATGGTGAGCAGGATGGCTCCTACAGCTGAGGTTGGTGCTACATGGCGGTTTTGGCTATGGCATATGTCATGTGCTAGGAGATGGAGGTGAATGTGGCCTTGTTACAAGTTGGGACTACATGGCGATCTTGGCTGAGGCATAGGTCATGTGGTTGGAGATGGAGGTGAATGTGGCTGCGTTATGACAAGCAAGTTACCATCTGTGAATCTAATATAATCTGTGAAGAGGTGGCATTTTTTTCAATAAATTGCTAGGCATATAAATTTGTTTAGGCCACCATTAAATTTATCAAATCAGAAATCATGAGAGAAAAGACTTTGAAAAAGTCAATTTCTCTAAAGCCTTCGGTCTCAAATTTTATTCCTGACATGCCCACAAAGTCATAAAGCTGAGGCTCCTAATTTTCAGGGTGTGGTCTCCACATTGGTTCAGGAGTTGTCTCAGCAATTGTTCCGAGGCACCTTCTTTGGGATTGCTCATCATTGGTTGATGAGGAGGAGTAGTGGGAGGAGATAAAATGGAGAAATGGGGCATTTTACCCCAGGGTCTTATATTACTTTTTTCTCCAAAAAAGGGCTAGGGCTTATTTTCAGGGTAAGTCTTATTTTTCAGGCACCGGAGTGAATCAGAATCTTTTCTGATTCGCCCCAGATGAATCTTGTAAAATGGTAACCCTAACCATAACTTACATTCCCAATTGATGGTGCAGAGTCAGTGACGTCACGTGACATAACCTAGGGCTGGAGGCGCTGACTCAACTATATATCAATTATAACTAATTCTAACCAGAAATTAGAATATAAAACCCTGTCGTAAAAGCTACCTGCACAATATTATGCTCAACAGTGGCCCCCACACAGTAAAATGCTTCACATTGACCTCTAACCCTAACCATAACTTACATTCCCAATTGATGGTGCAGAGTCAGTGACGTCACGTGACATAACCTAGTGCTGGAAGCGCTGACTCAACTATATATCAATTATAACTAATTCTAACCAGAAATTAGAATATAAAACCCTGTCCTAAAAGCTACCTGCACAATATAATGCTCAACAGTGGCCCCCACACAGTATAATGCTTCACATTGGCCTCTGCACAGTATAATACGCTCCACATTGGCCCCTGCACAGTATAATGTGCTCCACAGTGGCCCCTGCACAGTATAATGTGCTCCACAATGGCCCCTTCACAGAATAATGCTCCACAGTGGCCCCTGCACAGTATAATATGCTCCACAGTGGCCCCTGCACAATATAATGCTCCACAGTGGCCCCTGCACAGTATAATGCTCCACAGTGGCCACCACACAATATAATATGCTCCACAGTGGCCCCTGCACAGTATAATATGCTCCACAGTGGCCACCGCACAGTATAATATGCTCCACAGTGGCCCCTGCATGGTATAATGCTCCACAGTGGCCCCTGCATGGTATAATGCTCCACAGTGGCCCCTGCATGATATAATATGTTCTACAGTGGCCACCGCACGGTATAATATGCTCCACAATGGCCCCTGCACAGTATAATATGCTCCACAGTGGCCCCCACATGGTATAATATGCTCCACAGTGGCCTCTGCATGGTATAATATGCTTCATAGTGGCCCCTACATGGTATAATATGCTTCACAGTGGCCCCTGCATGGTATAATATGCTTAATAGTGGCCCCTGCATGGTATAATATGCTTCATAGTGGCCCCTGCATGGTATAATGCTCCACAGTGGCCCCGCACAAAATAATACTCCACAGTGGTCACATGTAGTGTGCATTTATGTGTGTGCACATGGATGCATTAAGGTTCTGCAGATAATTGTATGTAGTGTGCATGTTTTCAGTATACTTCTACGCAGTGACTGCCTCTGTGTGAGCCTATATGCAGTGAGTGTGCTGGACACATCTAAACGACTAGGAACAATATTATACATTGTACAAAAAAAACACTATAATAAATAAAAACATTTTGAGCAAGGTAAGGATAAAATGAAGTAAAGTTTACACATACAGTGCCTACTGTACATATAGCAACATCTTATGATATAATATAATGTTTATAAGTTTGGGGTCTAGTTGTGGTTTCTCATCCCGACATCTCCGTTGTACCTTTTAACCTATATCTTCTGGTTCACTGCATTTATTTTTGGGTACATTGATTACCATTGTTACTATCAATTCGTAAGGGTCTTTAAGAGATCACTAGCATTACTATTTGTAGATAGTTAAAATTTAAACATTTTTGCAAATATAAGTAGTTAAAAATTCTGCAGAGTTTTAAAGATTGTCTCTACCCATCTTAGTGGTGCCAGTCTGTTGTCTTGATTAGTTGCCAATGGATACGACCATGAATGCAGAAACATTCTATGGTCTGAGACTTGTCAGGAACCCAGCCATGATGTCCTTATTGTAGGTGGGTTATCAGCCAGGGACACTACATGTATCAGAAGATATCCCAGCCACAATAAGGAAATCATGGCTGATTTTCTGACCTTAGAAAGGTCCTGCATTCATGGTCGTATCCACTGGCAACCAATCAAGACAACAACTTGTGACCACAAGATATTTAGAGAAAATCTGTAAAACTCTGCAAAATGTTAATTTACTTATATTTGCAAAAATGTTTAACTTTTAATTATCTACAAATTTTAAAATGGTTATGTTCATGGGAATACCCCTTTAAGTGTAGGTCTTGGATAACCCATTTAAGTTGGCCATACAATATAGATTGTCACCTAAACCCATCAATGTTTTATGCTAAGTACAATTAGGTCCATATATATTTGGACATTGACACAATTTTTTTTTTTTTTTTTACCTGTTTACTGAAACATATGCAAGTTATAGTTATATAACTTTCAGCTTTCATTTGAGGGTATCCACATTACAAATGGATGAAGGGTTTAGGAGTTTCAGCTCCTTAACAGGTGCGACCCTGTTTTTAAAGGGACCAAAAGTAATTGGACAATTGACCCAAAGGCTGTTTCATGGGCTGGTGTGGGCAATTCCTTTGTTATGTCAGTCTCAATTAAGCAGATAAAAGGTCTTTGAGGATTTGAGGTGGGGTGGGGGGAAGGGGAAAGGGAAAAGGGGAAAGGGAAAGGGAAGGAAAGGAAACTGGTCAACTCATCAATGCAAAAAGACCTGGATGCCCACGGAAGACAACAGCGGTGGATGATCACAGAATAATTTCCATAGTGAAGAGAAACCCCTTCACAACAGCCAACCAAGTGAACAACACTCTCCAGGATGTAGACCTATCAATATCCAAATCTACCATAAAGAGAAGACTGCATGAAAGTAAATACAGAGGGTTCACTGCACAGTGCAAGCCACTCATAAGCCTCAAGAATAAGAAGGCTAGATTGGACTTTGCTATAAAAAAAAAAAAAAAAAAAAAAAAACATCTAAAAAAGCCAGCACAGTTCTGGAAGAACATTATTTGGACAGATGAAACCAAGATCAACCTCTACCAGAATGATGGAAAGAAAACAGCATGGTACAGCTCATGATCCAAAGCATACCACATCATCTGTAAAACATGGTGGAAGCAGTGTGATGGCTTGGGCATGCATGGCTGCCAGTGGCGCTGGGTCACTAGTGTTTATTGATGATGTGACACAGGACAGAAGCAGCCGGATGAATTTTGAGGTATACAGAGACATACTGTGTGCTCAAATGCAGCCAAACTGATTGGTCGGCGTTTCATAATACAGATGGACCATGACCCAAAACATAAAGCCAAAGCAACCCAGGAGTTTATTAAAGCAAAGAAGTGGAATATTCTTGAATGGCCAAGTCAGTCACCTGATCTCAACCAAATTGAGCAGCATTTCACTTGTTACAAACTAAACTTCAGACAGAAAGGCCGCAAACAAACAGCAACTGAAAACCGCTGCAGTAAAGGCCTGGCAGAGCATTAAAAAGGAGGAAACACAGCGGCGTCTGGTGATGTCCATGAGTTCAAGACTTCAGGCAGTCATTGCCAACAAAGGGTAAACAATCAAGTATTAGAAATTAACATTTTATTTACAATTATTTCATTTGTCCAATTACTTTTGGCCCCTGAAATGAAGGGATTGTGTGTAATAAATGCTTTAGTTCCTCTCATTTTTATACAATCATTTTGTTCAACCCACTGAATTAAAGCTGAAAGTCTGAACTTCAACTGCATCTGAATTGTTCTGTCAAAAATTTATTGTGGTAATGTACAGAACCAAAACTAGAAACACGTTGTCTCTGTCCAAATATTTATGGACCTAACTTTAATAAGATGACTATTTGCTAATAACATTCACGTAATGCTTGGTGTTCTATAATAAATAAAGGAGTAGGCTATAATAGGAAAGAAGAATCTGAGCTTGTTTTGATTGATAAATAAGAGCTGGTAGAATCGAGCTGGTGGTTTCTGTCCTTGAATCCACTTAAAAAATGCGGAGAGAAAAGTCCTGCAAGCAGGGCTTTTCTCTCTGCATTTTTGGCGCGAAACCCAGCGGACCCCATTATATAAAGTCTATGGGGTCCGCGGGTAACCACTTTTTTAAGTGGATTAGGTTTCCATTCGGGATGTCCCCAAGCAAACCCCACGAACGGAAACCTAAATGCAGGTGTGAACCTAGCGTTATTCCAAGAGGGCTACATGTTTAGATTTTCCGCTCTTGGTATTGACAATGCTGATTTTCCACTGAGACGGGAATAAATATGTAATCATACTAGTATATCCTTTATGGATTTGATCATTGAACATAATACTAAAACTCTTGATTCACTGTCGTCTGACATCAATTGCCCACTTTGCCCTGAAACCGCTCGGTCTTTACGCAACCACATTTCCTTTAGTGTGAAGGCTGTGATTTGTAAATGTAGGTAGTGGCCGGTTCCATGGTTTCGGCTATACCTTCGGTCCTTGCTATCTTTATCAGGTGACCCCGTTCTTGTCCATGTGATTTGCATATGATTGGGTATTGGTGTAGTGAGATATGTCATCTGTGACACACCCCAAACATCCCCCTGATGACGCCTGCATAGCGGAACTCGCGTTGGGGTGCGTTCATCTTCCTGGTCGGCGGTATGGTCTTTTTTCTAAATTGTGGGGTACTTCCCTTATGATTTTGCTGTGTTTGTACATACTATGCATAGAAATGTAAGTTAGCCGTTTGTGCATCATTTTGATCTACTTTTGACATTTTTGTTGCTACATGAGGAGTTTACAAGGCAGACTTTGTATGTCCATTTACATCTACTAGCATCTGGCTATTTATAGATATATATTCATATGCACATGTATATACTGTAGCATATTAGGTGTTACACACAATTTTCTTTGCTATAGTACTTTTTTGCCTGTGCATAGGATTTCTTAATAGCATCATTACTACTTACAGCTTCTGTTCCTTAAAGATGTGTCTTATTGTGTCTGGGCTCTGTGTTTTTCCTCCCTTTTATTCAATGTCCTTTTTACTATTTATTCAATAAAAATTAATTTTATTATTTACTTTTATTCAGTTTTATATTGTGTTTTGACAAAAAAAAAAAAAAAAGGAGCAACAAATCTAAGGAACAAGGTATAACTCTCAAAGACTAGGCCCCATAGCGAACCTTTGACTTGGGCCCCCCACCCCCACAGTAAAACGCTCCCTTTACTTGCCGACACACAGTATAACTCCCCATTTACACACAATATAATGTCCCACAGTGGCCTATTCACAAGGTATAATGTCCCACATTGGCCCCTACAGTGTTTGTTGCAAATATTGCAAAAAATGTGGGTTCGGCAGAGTATAATGATTGGAGGCACAGCGGAAATGATCAAACATAAAAAAAAGTGTTACTCACCTCTCCTAGAATCCAGTCTTCAAGCCTCTTCAATGACGTCACAAACCACATAGGCCAGTAATTGGGCATCAGTGATTACGTGAGTTACTGCGTCATTATGAGTCGTGACCCATGTCACCGCTGAGGCTCAATTACAGGCCTCAGTGGTCTGTGACTTCACTGAAGAGGCCTAAAGACCAGCGCCGGAGCCCAGGAGAGGTCAGCAACCTTGCACAATTCATTGTGCACACTCTTTACTACACATTGTACTAAATGTCATTATTATAAGCCGACACAGCATCTTCAAGAAAATATATATCAGTAATTCCCTATAGAAGAGGATTTAATCATTCTAGCCAATCATGAAAAAATAAGCAAAAATGTGACCATGTACATAGACATGCAAATGAAACTATTCACCAAAGGGGTTATTTCTCACCCAAGAAACCAGTATTATGGGAACAGTAGGTTCGGTGAAATGCTGCAAATGTTTTACTGCACAGGTGTCAAACACAAGGCCCGCGGGCCGAATCCGGCCCGCTGCCTTCTGTTATCCGGCCCAGCACTTATCTGGCCCCGGGCGGCATTTGTTATTGTCTATGTAATGTAAACCAGCCCAGGACAGGCCGCTTTATAGAAAAAAAAAAACAAAAAAAAAAAAAAAAACAAAGCTGCGCGATACCTGTCCTGGGCTGGTTTACGAGACCTCTGCATGTCAGCGCAGGCGGCGATACAATGACATCATCGCGCCTCCTACGCTGACAAGAAGAGGAGGAGGCGGCGGCTCCATCAAGGCATCGGAGGTAGGTGAAATAAGTTTTTTTTATATACATAAATAGGCCGTTGCCTGCTGGAGTATCCCTGGCACGTAACAGCCTATTTACTTATCGATCCCCGCTGCTGGTTGTGGCCGCCCCCACTTCCCCCTTCTGCTATGGGACGCAGAAGCGGCTGTGTGCAGGAGCGGGGATGGTAAGTGAGGCCGCGGCCGGCGAACCCCATCAAATACTACTATTATTATACTCCGGGGTCTTTTCAGATCCCGGAGTATAATAATCGGAGGCCCAGGGGAGGTGATAAACATAAAAACATGTTACTCACCTCTCCGGCGATCCGATGTTACTCTCAGCAGGCTTCGGCCTCCTTTGGTGACGTCGCAGGCGTCACGTGAGCCGGTCCGACGTCATTATGTCGTGACGCCGGTCTGTGCGACATTGAAGAAGGCCGAACGCAGGGAGAGCACCAGAGCCCAGGTAAGTAACACTGGTTTTATGTTTGTATTCTCCCCTGGGTCTCCGATCATTATACTCTGGGGTCTGAAAAGACCCCAGAGTATAATAATAGTTCATGGGTGGGGGGGTCACTATGGGACATAATACCATTTGCAGGCGCCACTATGGAGCATAATACCATTTGCAGGCGCCACTATGGAGCATAATACCATTTGCAGGGGTAAACGGTATTTGTATATTGCTTAATTTTTGATATATTCAGAAAAGGATGAGGATAGTATGTAACATGCCAATGTCTTAGGTTTTAACAATACATTATGTTCTTCCTGGTTGCCCTCAAAGGGCTGATTGTAACAGTAGTAATGTACAAATGTAACTACTCCTTAATAGCGCGCTTAACTGTTAAAGAGAAGTTACTATTATACATGTGTAAAATAATCTTGGCCCTTCAAGGTACCCCGTGAGGCTGAAGTGGCCCCCGGTGAAAATGAGTTTGACACCCCTGTTTTACTGTAAGTTAGGAGTGGGCGATTAATTGAAAACTAACAAACTGAACATCAACCAGGATAACTAACGTGATTTTGTTCACGTTGGTTATTTCGGTTCGGTTATTACAATATTTGTGAGGTTCTACCTGCAGTTTTGTTTGGACCAAACATGTCCGAATCGGAAATGCTATTGTACTATGGGGTCTCTTCAGATCCCAGAGTATGATGACTGGAAGCCCAGGAACATTGCTACTCACCTTTCCTGGGCTCCAGCGTGACTATCTACTCTCTTTGGTGCTTCTGACTGACATCAGGGACCACTGAGGCCTGTAATTGGGCCTCAGCTGGTCATGTGGCATTGTGGCACATAGACACAAGTGTCACAACACTATGTGACCCAAGTGACCACTGAGGCCCAATCATAAGCCTCAGCGGTCCCCGACGTCAGGGAGTTGTGTTGTAGCCCAGGAGAGGTGAGTAACACTGTTTGTTAGGTGTGATCACCTACCCTGGGCCTCCACTAATTATACTCTGGGGTCTGTTCGAACCCATCTATTGTCAATAGTAGATGCAATGATAGCTCAGTGGTGTTATTTATAGGAGGCTTTATCTTTTATTGTAATACTGTCTGTCACGTAAATGGGGTGACTGTGGCAAAGAAGCCACCCCACCGACAGAACTGTAAAGCGCCAGGCTTAGGCTTAGTGGCCAAAGGGAAAAATTGTGGGATCTGGTACTTTTTTTTATTTATTTATTTTTTTTAAATTGAAGAACGCAACAAAGAGTTTAAGGTTAGGGCCCCACGTTGCAGATTTTGCTGCTTTTTTTTTTTTTTTTGAGACAAAGCCAGGACTAGAGCTGAAGGGAGAAGTAGAAGTGCTTCCTTTATATTTCCCAGTCTGTTTGTAGCCACTCTTGGCTTTAAAAAAACGCAGCAAAATCTGCAACATAAAAAGCTGCTTTTCAGCAACATGGGGCCTCAGCCTAAAGCAGTTATCCAACAAGGAACCAAATTGCGTTAATCTTCTTGGCAACTAAACTTGCTATCGCAAGATGCTGGAAGAAGACGTAGGTCCCCTGAGATTTGGTGAAACATAAATTACAGTGGATCATGGTCAATGGGAGGTTAAAGAGTCTTTTAACAAGACTCTCAAAAGAAATTTGAGGAGATTTAGTCTCCCTAGATGGTTCCCCAATGCAGCTATTCTGATGGAGATGCTGCTCAGGACAACTTAATCTACCCCCCACCCCCCGCCTTTTTTCTTATTTCTCTGAAAGTAAAGTGGCTATCCACTTTTGCATAGTGATAGCCTAACCTTAGGATAGGCCATTGTTATTAGATCTGCAAGGGACTGACGGCCGGATCTCCCTATCTATTGGACCCATAATTCCCTATAGTGGTAGGGTCACTGCAGACTCGTGCCTATTTTATAGTCACATTTAGTTATGAGCAAGTCCACATCATTATACTTCACGTATATAGTATCTATTAAAGGTTAGGTTTTATTGCTTATTTTTGTTTTTGGGACCATTCATTCTATTATTTGCTATTTTGTGAACCCTAATCACTCTGTTACATACTTTATAGGATCTGCTATTAAAGTCCTGGTGCCAGACACCACAAAACACCTTAAAAGCGCCTGGATGGGAGAACCTACAATGTATTATGCATATGGTTTTAAAATTATGGCTAGTTAGAATATTTAAACTAGTCTTCCTTTATTTAATAACCATAAACAATGCTAGTAAGTGTGTGTGTGTATGTATGTATATAGATATATATACAGTACAGACCAAAAGTTTGGACACACCTTCTCATTCCAAGAGTTTTCTGTATTTTCATGACTATAAAAATTGTAGAGTCACACTGAAGGCATCAAAACTATGAATTAACACATGTGAAATTATATACTTAACAAAAAAGTGTGAAACAACTGAAAATATGTCTTATATTCTAGGTTCTTCAAAGTAGCCACCTTTTGCTTTGATTACTGCTTTGCACACTCTTGGCATTCTCTTGATGAGCTTCAAGAGGTAGTCTCCTGAAATGGTTTTCACTTCACAGGTGTGCCCTGTCAGGTTTAATAAGTGGGATTTCTTGCCTTATAAATGGGGTTGGGACCATGAGTTGTGTTGTTCAGAAGTCAGGTGGATACACAGCTGATAGTCCTACTGAATGGAGTGTTAGAATTTGTATTATGGCAAGAAAAAAGCAGCTAAGTAAAGAAAAACGAGTGGCCATCATTACTTTAAGAAATGAAGGTCAGTCAGTCCGAAAAATTGGGAAAACTTTGAAAGTGTCCCCAAGTGCAGTGGCCAAAACCATCAAGTGCTACAAAGAAACTGGCTCACATGAGGACCGCCCAGGAAAGGAAGACCAAGAGTCACCTCTGCTGCGGAGGATAAGTTCACCTGAGTCACCAGCCTCAGAAATCGCAGGTTAACAGCAGCTCAGATTAGAGACCAGGAAAATGCCACACAGAGTTCTAGCAGCAGACACATCTCTACAACAACTGTTAAGAGGAGACTGTGTGCAGCAGGCCTTCATGGTAAAATAGCTGCTAGGAAACAACTGCTAAGGACAGGCAACAAGCAGAACAGACTTGTTTGGGCTAAAGAACACAAGGAATGGACATTAGACCTGTGGAAATCTGTGCTTTGGTCTGAGTCCAAATTTGAGATCTTTGGTTCCAACCATCGTGTCTTTGTGCGACGCAGAAAAGGTGAACGAATGGACATGCCTGGTTCCCACCATGAAGCATGGAGGAGGAGGTGTGATGGTGTGGAGGTGCTTTGCTGGTGACACTGTTGGGGATTTATTCAAAATTGAAGGAGTACTGAACCAGCATGGTTACCACAGCATCTTGCAGCGTCATGCTATTCCATCCGGTTTGCGTTTAGTTGGACCATCATTTATTTTTCAACAGGACAATGACCCCAAACACACCTCCAGACTGTGTAAGGGCTATTTGACCAAGAAGGAGAGTGATGGGGTGCTACGCCAGATGACCTGGCCTCCACAGTTACCAGACCTGAACCCAATCGAGATGGTTTAGGGGGAGCTGGACCACAGAGTGAAGGCAAAAGGGCCAACAAGTGCTAAGCATCACTGGGAACTCCTTCAAGACTGTTGGAAGACCATTTCAGGTGACTACCTCTTGAAGCTCATCAAGAGAATGCCAAGAGTGTGCAAAGCAGTAATCAAAGCAAAAGGTGGCTACTTTGAAGAACCTAGAATATAAGACATATTTTCAGTTGTTTCACACTTTTTTGTTAAGTATATAATTCCACATGTGTTAATTCATAGTTTTGATGCCTTAAGTATGAATCTACAATTTTAATAGTCTTGAAAATACAGAAAACTGTTGGAATGAGAAGGTGTGTCCAAACTTTTGGTCTGTACTGTATATATCTATATAAATAATCTGAGACATCAATGGTCCATTTGACAGACATTTTATAAGGTAAATTCCCCAGTACAAATGCTAAAAACACTTATTTCTGCCTGGGGCCAATGAATGGCTTCTCCTCCTTTTACTTGAATAATAGGGTTCAGTTAAAATTGGATGCTATGTAATCCAAAACTGTTTGTAGATGCAGGAATTTCCATAGTTAAGACTGCAATATGTCCTGAGGATCTAAAAGGAAGAAAAGTTATAAAGAAAAGACAGATATTTCTCTTCTCTGTTGTTCCCAGTCCCATGTTTGAGTCCTAAAGTTATCCAAAATGTCAAGGTAATATTTTCTTAAATATGTCCATAGCAGACTTGGGCCAACAAGCCAGACATCCTCTTGTGTACCCTTAGATATGGTGTACCATGATCACTGTAGAACGCTCAGTAGACTTAGGCTTTGGTCAGGAGTTGTTTAAACATTCTTCCCTTTTGTAGAGCTGATGTGCTTTGTGATAGTACATAGTCCAATATCAGACTTCTCTAAGCACAGTACATTCTAGCCATAATACTCCCAAAAAATCTGTAAAATGAGAAGCTACATAAATGTAATCCTCTACGGAAAAGTTGTGATAGTTTTGGAATGGTCATATTACATATGAAACACCCAAAGCTACAGGTTGGTAATTATATATAAAAAAAAAAAAATTTCTAATATGTATATATGAAAGTAAAGTCCATAAATATTCATCTTTTGATAGAATTGGAACTATTCATCAGAATCATCCTCTTCTGAATTTCCAGCACTAGCTTCTGCTTCCTGCTCATTCTTGGCATTTGTGGAGCCATCTAAAAAAAAAAAAAAAAAAAAAAAAAAAAAAAAAAAACACAAAACAAAACAAAATTATATATATCTATATATGTGGTCCGCAGGTATATATATTAGAAATAGAAACCGATCAGTGGGCTCAAGCATGATCACACTTTATATGCTGCATCATCAATAACCATGTTGTTACTGGTTACCAAGCAGATCAAGAGCCACCAACTGACAAAATAGGTGATTTTTTTTTTTTTTTTTTTTTTTTAAATAAAGGGCATTTTCAGGATATAATAATTTATAGCCTATCCATGAGATTAGCAATTAGTAACTAAATGCTACTAGTTAAATTTATTATGTGGGATATGATGGTGAATGATATATATTGCACAATATATTTCTTTGTTTCTATGCTGTCAATAGCTACCACTACTCCAAGAAAGCATGCTCCATGCATGTAATGGTGTCTGCAAAGGCGTCATATGATCACACTTTCCCTAGAGAAGAAACACATTGATGTGCAGTCAACTGATACTCTCTTTTTAGGCTAGGTTCACAACCGCGTCTGCTTTCCGCTGGCGGATTCCTTTCCCCATTCCGCTTGAAAATTGCTTTTCTCTCTGCATTTTTCACCCTTTTTTCGAAGAAAGCAGGCAGAAACCCCATTATAATCTATGGGGTCCACGGGCAACCGCTTTTTTTAAGCGGATTAAGTTTCCGTTTGGGGGGTTCCCAAGCGGACCACCCGAATGCAGGTGTGAACCTAGCATAAAATCAGATAATGTCTATTAATAACCGCAACTGGTTTTTCATTTTTATACATAAAGAGAAAAAACTAAGAGCAAAAAAATACCAGGGTCAGCAGTTTATATCCTAACATTTCACGCAATGGATACAGGCAATGGAGCACCATTTAGTTCTTCTATATTAAGCATGAGAACCTCAGTCAAGCCCAAACACTCATCTATCTCCAAATGTCTAGGAGAGTAAATGGTTAGGTAAACTTAAGGTGTATTAAATAGGGCTGCTACTCTCTTTGAAAACACTCTGTCTCTCAATAGAACCCCCAAAGGACGTCCTGGAGTGTCTATCCAAGATCCTCATACCTTTTATTTTTTTCTCAGGGCCTCCTCTTAAGGGTATACTTCACGATCCAGTCAAATGATAGTATTCATTTGGGTCTTTAACTCCATGAACAAAAGGTTAATTTTGCTTCTTCTACTTAAAATCTAGCTTTGTATCATGTGGTACAGGGGTCTAAGGTCACATTCCAATACAGTGGCCATAGGACATGTACACAACACACCCTTATCTCAAATTCTGGAAAGTTCTATAGCAGTGATGGCAAATCTTTTAGAGACCGAGTGCCCAAACTGCAACCCAAAACCCACTAAATTATCGCAAAGTGCCAACACGGCAATTTAACCTTAAATTAACCAGGATCTGTTTTATAGTGACCGTGCAAAGTTATTACAGCCTGTAATAATATCACATGTCTGCTATAAAACAGACACTGTGTGATATAAATAGTGAAGGGCCCCAGACAGTACAATGCACTCCGAAGTGGCCTCCAGACAATATTACATGCTTCACAGTGGGGCCCCACACAGCAGTTTATGCTTCACAGTGTCCCCCATACAGTAGTATATGTTACTTACCTTGTCCCATGAAGAGCTACAGTCCCACAAAGAGCGTCCTTCTTCTGATCGCAGGCGCTGATTATTTACGTCATCGCACCTGCGTCAGGGCAGAGGTTACACTCTGCAGTCAGTGTAGGCCACGGTTTCACGGCCTACACTGACAACTTTCAGCTGTATGTGCATTTGCCCACACAGCTGAAAGAAGCGATCGCTCACTAACGGGGAATCCTGTACCGGATTCCCTGTCAGTGAGCGATCATGGCAATGGCGCGCGTGCCAACTGAGAGGGCTCTGTGTGCCCTCTCTGGCACGCGTGCCATAGGTTCGCCATCACAGTTCTATAGATTAGGGAGAGGGGCTAAAAGTGTATAAAGGTTGAGTGCACTTCATATTAGCCAACCCATTTGACTTTAGAAGTCTACTGTTTACTATAATCTTTGCATATCAGATTGAGTCACCACACATGGTAAATGGTTGCCCCCCAATTGAATGAAAGCTATTACTTATATTCTTGTGTATTAAAATCACTTAAATCAGTAGTGTGTAGCATTCTTGTTCTCACTATCCTTAGAACCCACTGTAAAACAATGCTAAACATACCCTTTTCGTTTGGGTTCGATTTTTTGGCCTTTTTCTTCTCTTTCTTTTTTAACCTATTAGGGAAAAAAGTTACAAAAATATTTATTGTTACAAGCACACAAAGAAAAATGAAAATGTTCATATCTGAAGAAACTTTATACCATTAAAAATCTGAATAATAGTTTACACTTAGGAGTAGTCTACCAGCAAGTTATAGAAAATAATGTATTAACCCCTGTGGAGGATACCAGCTTGTGTCTGTTCTCCAACTAACATTCCTTTCATGGGTGCTGTTTTATATACCGCTAGAAAGCCGAATTCAGTGCACTGTCGGCATTCCTGTTATGTGCCCCGGGGCTGGAGATATTGATGCTGTTAGTTTCAGCACCAATCTTCGCCCACTGTCAGAAGGGTGTTTCCTGACAGTACTCGTTAATAGACTTGTAGTGGGGGGGGGGTGTTCCTCACAGCTCAGCATCATTGCTGGGCAGTAAAGAGCAACCCCTTTGACAGTACAGGGCTATGGACAAGTACTGTCAGGGAGGGCGTTCCTCACAGCCCAGCTAGACTGTCAGGAACGCCCTTCTGAATTCAGCGCACGGTCGGCTTTCTAGAAGTATATAAAACCATGTGTGCAGGAGGACATGAAAGGTCCCCTTTAAATACAGAGATACTTAGAGCGGATTGTGCTCACACCCCTACATATGCTGAAGCAGACTGGCTAAAGGGGTTGTACCATTGAGAACACTTATCCCCTATCCAAACGATAGGGAATAAGTGTCGGATTGCAGAGGGTCCAACTGTCTAGTCTAACTGGATAAATATGGAAAATAAAAACACACCAAAATTTTAAAACTTTTTTGTGCAGGGTCACATCGACCATGCCCTTTCCCAACAAGCAACACCCCAACAAAACAAACATCGTGCAAGTTATAATTATTTCCTGAGTGCTGTTTGATTTTGGGGTACTATATATCTATAAGCTACTTATTTAGGACTATTTTGTATGTTACAGTTACGTGCTCATATAAGTATAACCTTTTTCATTTATATAGCTTGATTTTCTTCATAGTACGTTTTGTAATACTTTATTAATGGATTTTGTCTACTTTCTGTCTCTGTATTCTTTCCCCTGTTACAATGTAATGCTAAAAACCAAAATGACTGCCCTTGATAAAATGGCTGACAAGATGTTTATAGAAGCCAACTCATAGTAACCTTAATTTCAACCCGGTATGAGATAATGTCTAGATAGACATGAAGCCAGATCAAAGTTCAAACTCTGTTTGACTTGATGTTTACATGTCTATAAAAACCAGCTCAGAGGTTCAACTTTGTTTGACTTGATTCAATTCTGTTTGACTTGATGTTTACATGGATATAAAACGAGCTTAAAGATTAACTCTGTATGAAGCGTATTTGTCACGAGACATATTCCTGTGGGAGTTGGCCCCTTTCACAGGAATGTGAGCTTGAAGACGAGTAAAGCCTTACAGAGGTGTATACACCTCTGTAACCGCCCACTCCATGACACACATAAAGGGTATAAAAGACGGATGATATCCCCCAGCCGATGTTGCAACCTTGACAGCAGATTGGGGACGCCTAATGCTGCATACCTGTCACAATGGCTTGATGATATTTCCTGAAGCTACCCTTATCGGAGTTCATCAATGAAGCTTGGCAGTGTTGTAAGTTTTTACGTTTGATTACCTTGCTATACCTGCTGTATTGCAAGTGTTGATTAAGTCGCAGTTTGATTACGTTTGATTACCTTGCTATACCTGCTGTATTGCAAGTTTTGATGATATCACACTTTGACTACCTTGCTATACCTGCTGTATTGCAAGTGTTGATAAAGTTTGATTACCTTGCTATACCTGCTGTATTGCAAGTGTTGATTTGATATACCTTCTAATATCTGTTATACTTTTCCTTGTTGTAAGACCTTTTGCTATCTTCTTATACTCTTCTCAGTAAAATGTTACCTTTTGCTATCTTCTTATACTCTTCTTAATAAAATGTTAAGCTATTGTTGATAGTCTAGTGTTTTATTCTATAACTTTATTCTATTACACGGAATCCAAATAATCTTTTCCATTGGCAAAACATACAAGCAGCATAAAAATTCTCACTGCACGTATGGGGGAATATTGGTGCAATACAGAGAAACTGAGGTTTGGAGGGGGAAAGGGGTATAGGGTTCAAATACATCTCAGACATTATAAAACAGAACCATGCTTCTGGTGTCATATGAAAGATCACAGTTTTACTTTTAGGATTAGGAGCAACTGCAGTTGCATATAAATAAGCCAATCCAAACAGATTTGCATATCTACAGTATAATAAACTAAGAACAGCCACCTTGGTGTCCTATGAAAGCTGATACTCACTCTGTTTTATAATGCCCAAGATATGGCTGTTTGAAGTGAACCCCCCCTTTCCCCCAGCCTCAGCTTCCCTGCATTATACAAGAGCCCCTACAGAATACGTAAGAGACAGAAAGTGGATTTCAGCCCAGTATTTCATACAAAGGAGCTGAAATACATTAATGAAGTAAATTACAACATTTATTAATGACACACCTGCTATCAAAAAATTAAAAAACAGGAAGCCTACTTCACTTGCTGGCTGTGGCACCTGTTGATAGGAAACAACTCTAAAATGTTATGACAATATACATCAAACACAGTAGCATCCATTTTATGAAATATTCCTTTATGAAGATTACACTGGACAATTGTTTCTGCAGGCCTAGCTACCACACAGTGATATATTTGACTTCAATTTTCCAACACAAACAACTTCCATCAGTATTGAATAAAATCCAAGACTTACCGTTTTAATCTTCGCTTTGCAGTTCTTTCCTCAGCCTGGATTTGGTTCTCCCTTATTTTCCTTTGGAATTCTTCATCTAATCTTTGCTATCAACAGAAAATCCAGTGTTTGGTTAAATCTGTTTTCAAGGATTCTCTCGTTTGCTGTAGGCAGTTAACGGACATAGTCATAGTCTATTACATGGTCTCACATGATCTGTAGATCTAACCAAAATTAAGTGCAGTGTTGTCTAGTGCAAACACTTCAACCACCGGATCACTTTCTTTATATTGTAATTAAATATATTGACATCTTACCTGCTCAGACATAGAATCCATAAATTCTTGTCTCTGATACTCTCTGCGACGAAGGTGTCGATAAACATGAAACTCACCGCTGCCAGCCCCAGCACTGGACCCTGACAGAGAAAAGGATCAGAAGGCTATACATGATGAACCATAAAGGAGTCAGTCACCTTTAATTTGTTTCATGGTCATATTGTCAGATAGCATCACTTAAAGGGGCACAAATAAAGCTACAAAAATATTTTCAGCTCAGTGAAGTTAGCTTAATATATAGATAAAATATAATTTTATTGCGGAGCTCTTAAGCTACCTGAAGGCAGACTCACATAAGCACTCTGTCCAGAAACAATGGAGACCCTAGTCTTAGTGTGATACAACCATAGTTTCTTGACAGAGTAAATGGGGGGTGGGGGGTTATACAAACACTGTTTCCTACAATTAACAAGTTAAAGAGTTTTTCGGTGTGGGACCTGACCATTAGCCCCCCAAACCAATAAGCAGTTCAGGATTGTTGTGTGGTCAGATGTCTCCATACATTACAGCAGACTTGCTCCCTTGCTACTGTACCAGAGTTCTCTGTACTTTATATAGTGGCTTTGTGATATTACTGCAGCTCTGCTCCCTTTTAAATGAATGTGAGCCAAGCTGGACTAAATCGTGTGCAAAGCTCTCTGCTTACTGCTCTGTACACTTATATAATCCTGGTCTGGCAGCAGTCCCAAGCAACTTATCAAAGAGAGGCTGGATGTCAGATCCCCACTGATCAGTTATTGACAGAATATTCTGATAATAGGCCATTACAAAAAAAATATATATATATGTTTGCGGGACAAACTGTTCTTCATAATGGTACTATTTATTATTCTGTACAATGTACTGGGAAGTACACTGTGCAGCCACAATTACATGTCACCTTTATTCTATGTTTTGGTACGATTCTGGGGATACCAAATTTATATAGTTTTATTTACATTTTAACCCCTTAAAAAAAAAAAATTTTCTTAACATTGCCACACCTGTAACTTTTATATTTTTGTGTACGTGGATGCATAGGAGGTCTTTTTTTGCAGGGCCGTTTTGGGGAATGTCTATTGCTTTGATCACTTTTTCTTCAAATTTTTAGCAGAGATAAAACTGAAAAAAAATGGCTGTTTTGTCACTTTTGATTTCTTTCCCCGCTACAGTTGATAGATGCCACTCCACTGATTCTGGCTCAGTTAGAATTTTCTCTCTAGCTCCCACCAATCCCTAGCAATCAATGCTGTTCTTTTTGGTGGCTGATATGCTATGTAGGCTCTGCACTATCAAGTGGAAGGTGTCCGGCAGGAGCAGACAAGAGGTTTGATTCTGCGCTCTAACACTGGCTGCCTCTGATTGCAGCTCTCAATCACGCCCCCTGTCTGACACTGTCCTTCTGACATTGCAGAGCTAAAATAGCACATCAGGCAACAAAACTAACTGTGCTTGTTGTTCGGGAATGGTAGAGGCTAGAGAAAAAATTCCAACTGCGCTGGAATCAGTGAGGCAGCATCAAATCACTAAGAACATGAATTGGTGGAAGTCGTGAAAGGTCCTCTTTAAGGGTTTAGGATTTTCCATAGGAGTCACACTATAGCTAGCCTGTGTCTGAAGTGTTGGCGTTCATTGTTACACTTACTACAGGGTGCAATTTTGTCACCTATGAACATAATACATTCACCATATCTGTCTGCCAAAAGGCAAAATGCAATGACACAACAAGACGTTACATAGCCCTGCAAGTAATGGAAACATTTGAGCCCTTGCCTATAAGAATCAGCACTCCAGTTATATTTTCTGGAGGGCCTCTGAAACTAGATATGATAACTCCCCCTATTGTATTGTGTACATACAGTGTAGGTGTTCATACATAGAAATTCATATTTACCCATTACATCTCTGACAAACTCTGGGGCAGATCTCGGTGTCCATTCTTTTGGTCTTTCAGGTATTGGAGCAAGCTTGTCCTGTAATAAATAGGATTTATTCTATCTGGTTGAGCTAGCAGAAGTCATATTAGTATTGTGGAGTATTGTGTGTCATAATGTACAGACCTCTAGCCCAGAGCAAACTAGAAAGACCTATTCATTAGATCTAACTAGCAGTGAGGCTCCAGAATCTAGTAATACGATGTAATGGGAGGGGACTGTAATCATACACCCTCCCAATAGAGCACTGATAACCAGTTCCTAAGCAGTACTAGAACTGCGGAAGGTAAGCACAGCCTGTGGCTTCCTCCAAGTCCAGGGTCCGGCCACTTCACTACGATCCTGAGCGCTTACCGGGTTCCTCAGCAGCCTCTCCAGCTTCAGCCTCTGCTCGTCGGTGGCATTCTTCGGGATAATCAGCGGCTGGGGCTCTTTTTTCGGTCGCACAGGTTTCACAGTCCCTGTTTCTGCCGCCATGCTATCGATTACTTGTTTACATCGACGCGCGGCAATGACGTCATTAAGGCGCCGTCCGCTTTGTGGACTCTTCTCCGCGCAACTTTATTTGTATGAGTGAGGTTGGGTGGTCACCTGTTACATAAGGCGGGCAGAAGGCGAGATTACCGCATGATATATAGTGAATAGTAGTGATTAGTGTAGGGAACAGGTGAAAGCCCCGGTCACTGTGGGGCGGTTATGTTCTAAGCTGTCGTACCATATAGCTATAAACTTTCTGGACTGCAGGCAGTAAGGTAGATGCTAGAGTGGAGCGGGTACGAGAAGATAGTACATGGTATGCCGTGGATCCAGTAGGTGGCGCTGCCTTCGGCAGTAATGGCGCTAGAGAGCAGAACACCACAGGGGTTATATACAGGAGATCACTTGGTTGAATGCTTATTTAGCTGACTTCTTTATAGACTTTTATAAGTATTTATATTCAGAGGAATGTCGCACTCTGGTACTATACACATCAGTTTGGTTGATCAGTTTGGAGGTCTGCGGTCAGACTGAATGTGCATAACCCCTTTAAAGGTTTATTTTGACTGCCTTAGTTTTTTGTAAACACAACCTGGACAATCCCTGTAAAGTGTCACTGTCATTTTACTCTCAAATTGGCTCCAAATTTCCCAAAAAATTTCAGATTCTGCCGACTTCAAAACTTTTGGGATTCATTTTGGATTAACTGATCTAAACAAGTCATTGTGCAAGCTTCAGTGACTGAGAGTAACTTCCCAAACCACATGATCCAAGCTAGACTATGCCAGCTGTAAGCTGAGTATTGCTGTCAAACGTCCATTCCGAGGATGAGATGTTGAAGCAGCTGTAAGGGTGTCATCTGTGTGTAGCCACTGATGCCACACTCCAGGGACATACGTCGAGTGCTATGCTGTGGGCTCTTGGTAAATGCTGCCAGGACAGCCACTGATGTTTCGTCATTAGTGACAGTTTTCATACGTCCAGATTTGGGCTTATCCAACAGCGAACCAGTTGCACGAAATTTGGCGAGCAGTTTGCTAACTGTGGCATGGGAGATGGGTGGTCTCGTAGGGTTTCTTGCATTGAAGTCTGCTGCAATGACCCGGGTACTGCGTTCACCAGACATCAACACAATGTTTGTCCGCTCTTCGTCGGTTAACCTCTGCGACATGTCAATGGCAGTAACAATAAGAAACGTGTCAATAACTCGATAATGAATAAAGCTACTTTAAAAATGAGCACATCATTGTTTTTCTTGTACCATTCTCCATGTGTTTAATGTGTCACATGACCCCCTTCTCATTGAAAAAATTAAAGTTGAATTCAAAATGGTGGCTTTGCAGATGGCCGCCATGGGCGTCACCCGGCCTCAAATGTTTCCCCCTCCCATGTACTAATATGCCACAAACGGTAAGGTGATATCAGCAACCACTTCCATTTTATCTGGGTGTATCCATACTTATCCACCCTGTACAGTACTGTGCAAAAGCTGGGCAGGTGTGGAAAAAATGTTGCAAACTAAGAATGCAGCGAATGCAGAGAAAAATGGAAATGCTAATTGCTTTTTTGACAATTAACATAATGCAAAGTGAATGAACTAAAAAGAAATATCAAATCAGTATTTGGTATGACCACCCTTTATCTTCAAAACACCATCAATTCTTCTAGGTACGCTTGCATTCAATTTTTGAAGGAACTCGGAAGGGAGGTGGTTCCACACATCTTGGAGAACTAACCACAGATTTTCTATGGGTTTAGGTTTGCCCAATCTTCCTGTCACTGCATGTAATCCCAGACAGACTTGATGATGATCTCTTTCTGGACTCCTTTTACTTCTTGATGCTGAAGATAGTTTTTAATGACATTGGCTGTATGTTTGGGGTCATTGTCCTGCTGCTGATTACATTTGGACATCTTTGAAAACCATAGATGCAGGGATCGGCCAAGGAAACAATGCAGCAGATGAAAAACACTTGATGTTTACTTTTCTTTGGAATTGGAAGATGTCAAGCAGCGCTATCAGCTCAGGTACTCAGGAACACCCATCTACTGTACAGAGAAGTCTGGCCAGAAGTGGTATACATGGAAGAATTGTGGCCAAAAAGCCATACCTTCTACGTGGAAACAAGATCAAACAACTAAACTTAGGAACTAGGGTTCAGAAAAATGTCAGCAGGTGCTTTGGACTGGTGAGTCAAACTTCGTCTGTAACATAAGGCAGTATATTCACCGAAGGGCTGGAGAGCAGGACAATAATGAAGTGTCTGCTGGAAACAGTGAAACATGGTGGAGGTTAATAGTTTGGTGGTACATTTCAGCAAATGGATTTTGGGGATTTGGTCAGGATTAATGGTGTCTATAATGTTGAGAATTATAGGCAGATACTTATACTTAATGTTGTGCCACGCTGAATAGGCACACAAATTATCAAGAATGGTCCCTTTGCAATTATCGACCTATGATGTATTAGATGTGTTTGATAGGAAACAAGTCTGGAGATGCTGCAGGTCATGGTAGATAAGAGCCGGGCTGGCTGCTTACAGTAGCTAGAGCAACATGAGATCTGGCGTTGTCTTGTTGAAAAATGGCTCCTGGGACACTTTGGAGTAATGGCCATACAACTGGCTCCACGACCAAATCAGTGTAATGCCAAGCTATTGGTGTAGCTGAAATGAAAACCAGAGGGGTCCAACTATTGTACATTATGCCATCCACACTCTAGCCGCCAGCGGTTACTCACCAAGAGGTACACTACTCAAAAGTAGCCTCAGAGTCTTTTTATAGGGCAGTGGGGGAAGCACTGTTATGCCCTTTTGTGGCAAGACCAAGTGTCTAATGAAACCACACCTTTAGCCATCTATCTATCTGCCTGAGACATAACTGCATGCCAAGTTTTGCAGCAATGTGACATTTCTATCTGAGTGTGTTATTTATTTTGTTTTGTCAATGAGTGTATATATTTCTCAACATTTGAAATTGCAACACCAAGAAGGAAAAGCCATAAGGTTATGGTAATTGAGGAAGCAGCATCATTTATCGCTAAGATCTACAAATTATTATATTTTCAAGTACCTCGCTCCTGTCTGTGGCATGTGAGAGGGGCCAGATTGGAAGCAAATTGTTTAGAAACATGAAACCTGCATGTCATGTCCCAAGCCTAGAGTGGAAAAAAGTGTTGATACAAACCACCAGAAGACATTTGCACAGCACTTAGCTACAAGGCAGACATCCAACTATAGGTGTTCAATTGACTTTATGCCACCACTCTCTGCAATGATGAGACCTTCTTTTGTGTTGGAGGAGATGATAGTCAGAGATTGGCCTGGAGGTCACGAGGGCAACGCCACAAACAGGTTCCAAAGGGCCCAGACAGACCAGCAGTAGAGATCGTTTGATCCACCAATAAGTACGAGAAGTTTCCTTGTCCACCATCCAGGCACAGGTGGGCACCTTCAATACACATACCTGTCTCTTCCCAGGTGCTTAGCAGAATGAAATTTGGCATCACAGTGCCCTTTACATGTCCTGCCATTGACAGCCAGCCATCATCGTCTTGGCTTGAACTGGTGTCATGAGTGAGAAACCGGGACTGCAATTGTAACGTCAATAGCGACAAATCCAGGTTCTGTTTGGATTTCTGCAACAGTCGGGTTCAAGTATGGAGGCCCTGTGTTCATCGCTCCCATCCTGTCTTTGCTGTGAAGTGGCATATTGCCCCAACTACTGGTGTGATAACTTGGGGATTGGACCAAATCAAATCTGCCCCAAAATGAGTTTCAGTAAATAAATTCTGAAATAAATCAGAACTGTGTTTACTTGAAATGGAAAATAAATCAAGTTAATGTGATTAATTGTCCAGCAATAATATGCCTCATGTATTAGAAATGGCTTCAAGTGTATCTGACTTTTAAGAATAAGCTCGTGTGTGTATGCATGAGGAACAATACTATTTCTGGCCAATTTTTGACTTGTATTTAGGGTTGCCACCTTTTTCACCAAAAATACAGTGTCAAAAAAATCCCAGAGGTTTTGTAAAAACATTGTGGTGACAGCAGGAAATTATGTAAAAGTAAAAAGGCAGTATTACTTATTATTATTTATTATGCTTACTTATATAGCGCCATCATATTCCACAGCGCTTTACAGTCATTGTCAGTCACTGTCCCATATAGGGCTCACAATCTACATTCCCTATCAGTTACTCACCTCTACTTTCCTCTGTCACTCCAGCAGCGGGACCATCCAACCACCACACATGACCACTGAGGTCAGGTGTTTGCTTGTGCGCCCATATGAGGGGGTCACTGGTGTCATCGCTGGGGCGCCAGAAACACAGGCAAGTGGAGAGAACTGGGGCTCCACCACTGGATCAACAGAGAGTAGAAGAGGCGAGTAACTCTTTATTTTATACTATAGTCTGTTGTCACAAATTTTTTTCCCTTTGCCCTGGAAACCACTTTAGACTCAGGACACACATTGTGGAAGAATTGAGGAAATTCTGCTGCAGAAAACAGGCTATTAAAAAAAAAAAAAAAAAAATCACACCAGAAGGTAAGGAAACTTCTTGTCACTTTTGGTCTATGAGGTTTAGGGTCAATAAGTTTTTATTGAGTGGCATAGAAATGTTCCATAAAAATCATACATACAGATGTCACAGAGAACAAATGCCAATTTTAGATTATTAAGGGAGGGTAAGGGATAGGGGGTTTGATAAAAAATGACCTAGTGGTGAGAACTACTAAAGGGTATATATAGGTAGTAAGGGTTCAATAGAGAGGGAGGAAGAAAGGAGAAGTAAACAAAGGAAGGAAAAGCAGCAAGAGCTCTGCAGTCTATGAGGTTTTAACATGCAAGAATACTGCAGCTACTTTTCTGCAGACATAATCAGTATGTGTTTTTTTTAATGCTTCACAGTGTTTTTGTCCACAATTTTTTCTGCAATGTGTGGATAAGATTAAATGAAATCTCACTTTGCTGGGACTGTAAAAGACAACATTTTTAACACTTGCATTTCTGCGACATCTGGCCCTTACCTTAGTTGTGGAAAATATCAAACCATGTCCTCTTAACGCCACCTATCAATTTATGACTCCACACAGCAAAATACCCCCGTAGTGTTACCCACACGGTAGAATGTCCCTTTGTGGCCAATAGTCCATTTGTGTGAGGGCCT
The DNA here is from genome assembly GCA_947044405.1 of Leptodactylus fallax. Taxonomy (NCBI): domain Eukaryota; kingdom Metazoa; phylum Chordata; class Amphibia; order Anura; family Leptodactylidae; genus Leptodactylus; species Leptodactylus fallax. The sequence goes on from CAMRHE010000203.1 coordinate 554,847, forward strand.
CACTCTTTCTCTCTTTAGGTGCCTTCTCCCTCCTTTCCTTTAAATAGACTTCTATTCTGAACTGTAATCTGACCAAGATGGATTCACAAGAGATTTAACAGATAATGTCAGTTTAAAGGGGGAAGAGAAGAGAAAAAGAGCCAGATCAGTGGATAAAAAAAAACCAAAACATTCTTTTGTAGTTGGGAAAAGAACTATGCTCTATGGGATTTCTAGCAGTAAGAAAACCCGAGTATCTTCTAATTAAAAACAAACAAAAATAAATAAATAAATAAATAAGAAGCAGACAACCCCTGTAAGAGCCACAGAATTATGTTGTGTTCTAGTGTTATGCCAGTTGCAAGAAACTGGTGGTGTAATATCCACAGGATACCACCAGAGGGCTCTGTGCTTCAAGTTGTTATTTCCACCTGCAGTAGGACAGCCGGGTCACTGCACTTTATACAGAGTTGTCTGCTTCCTTTTCTGTACACTTTGTGGAAAACTGCTGATCGGTGTGGGGTCAAGACCATTTTCTTGACCCCATTATAAACCTAATGACAGGTCATTCATTTTTAATTTTGGATAACCACTTTAAGGTCAATGTGAAGATGGTAAGTTGATAAAAATATGTACCAAGAGTCATTTATTGAAATGACTGAGAAATATTACAGTCTGTCAAGTATCTAAAATCACGTTCAGGCCTCCCATATGTTCATATAAACCTATCTCAGAAGCTGCACCATCACAGAACATCAACAAGACATACTTAAGCATCTTTTATTAACGACTTTAAAAGGAACGTACACTAAAGGAAACATAGAAATATTCATTGCATTACAAAAAAAACTATTTCTTACATGTGTGTATTTTGGCAGTTTTTAAATTATGTAACAATTATACAACACAAATGTATACACTTGGTCTACATGTTTACAGGGTTCTCTAAAAATAAAACATTTATAGTAATCATTGACAGTCTCCATTGCGGTAACAGAATTCATGTCAAAGCAAAGGTGCTTTTCTTCTCTTCAATGGGTCAAGTAAAGCCAAATGAGAGAACTAAACATAGAGCATACTGTCCATCAGACTACTTTACTGTACTAATTGTAATGCCCTCTCAACCATGCCTCTATATACAGTACTGATCCAGAGATGTGCAGAAGCTCTGCTTTCAGTATTAATGAATATTGGGCTCTGTAGGCTCTTGTCTTCTAAAATGTACCACATATGTTCAGAATGTTTAGACCAATGCAGCAACCAGGCTAAATGGATAGACATAACTAAAAGCTCTATAGAGGAGACAAAGAATTTTTGGTATATTGAAAAATTATTTTCCAATTAACCATAGTGTCTCTTTTCTCAGAGGATTCCAGGAACAGGAAGATGTGACTAGCAGCCTATGTCAGCTAATCATCATTTCAGCTACAACTGGCTTTAATCCCATAATCAAAATATATCACCTATTCACGGGATCAGTGGTGGTTCAACTGTTGGGATCAGAGCAAGTAGTCTGGTCTATTCAAAGTCTAGGGGACTGCTATAGATAGCAAAGTACAGTATTCAGCTATCACTGTGAGTCGCATAGTTTGAATAGAGTAGCAATGTGCATACTAAACCACCACTACATTTAAACTGTGGGAACGTAGGTATTGGCATCGTAAGTATTTTTGGCACATCCTATGGATACACCATAATGCCTAAAGCAGACATAACTTTTCAGCAAACTTTGCATAAATCGATAGTGTTATTGCTCATGTACATGTACATGTTGTACTATGTTTGGTCATTTTTTACTTGTAGTCTGCTTTTTTGGTAGCAGTTTTTCCCTCTGCAGGCTCCATTTTGAATTTCAGCTCTATGAGCTGGTAGGTGGAGACTAGCTGCTATGTTGTCTGTCATACACTGCACACAGAAAGTAGAGGAGGGTCTACACATCTAACACTTTCTTTCACTTGGACAAATCAGCAGGATTGTATACATAGGACATTATACATAATCAGTAGTACTGATGTGGAAAGAAAGCACTTGGGGTGAGATAGAAAGTTTATGGTTATCTGCAGCAGTCTGTGTTTCTCTCCTCTCTCTTAGCTCCTGCTCACTCCTTTCCTCCTCCCCACTCCATGAAAATCTATGGTGAGATGTAACATGATACTTCTGCAAGCTTCCATCTTGTCATGAAATTCAGCAGAGATTTCAGAATGAATGTCAGTTTAGCTGAAAGGTGGGAGCAGGAAAAGGGCCAGATAATCAGAGACATACATTTTTCTGAGAGATTATATATTACAAAGCTACTTATATTCTTCTATTCTTATATTTCTTCTATTGAGTTATGCAAGTTTGTTGACAAGTTAGTGACCATTAAAGCTGCAGATCGATGTTTACATCAATACAATTATTGTACCCATTTAGCATATTCAAACTCTTTATATTAACATAACTCTCAAATAAACTGCTTACATAGTGTGTACAGTTTCCCACTACTGAGAACCTTAGCACAGAGCTATAATTGCCAGAACATGGCAGTGTTCATTTCCTTACATCACCACCACAAGTGAAATAAAAAATGTCATGGTGTCCATTAAAAATCAATGTTTCTTTGCGTAATATATGGATGTGCCAAGTTTTCCAGAGCCTCTTTGCTCTTCCTAATACATTATGGTTTCAAATAGGAGACTTCCTTGTATTTACTCAGAATACGTCAACAGGGCTTTTCAGAAAGTGGGGTTAAAGCCAAATAACCCTCTTAATCGTTGGATAAACCATAATTATATGTATGATTAATTTGATAGGATACTTTTATTGTTAATTATTTTGTTTATTTACATTAACCATTTTAATGATTGTATGTATTTGATTTTATTGTTATGTTTTGTTGTACTTGGGTGTAAATGGGCATATTCATGTAATATACAAATGATGCTTGCATTATCACAACTCATCTTAAGTCACAAATCACAATGCAATGAAAAAGTTTTGACATGGCTTATTTGCCAATGTCTTTAATTAACCTGTTAATTCCAAGTTTTCTCCCCTCTTGCAGAATTCACTACCCTCATTGTGTTGTCGGTTATTTTTTCTCAATATTTAAATAGCAAAGGACTAGGTAGCAAAGGGATTTTTTCACTGACAGTATTTGCACCCTATACACAGGATAGTTGTCTAGTCTAATTGCTGGGGTCCAAATGCAGGGACCCCCAGAGACCATGCGAACAAACATCCTCAAATACCCTGTGTGAATGGAGCTTTAGAGCGTGTGCATGACTAGTGCTCCAGTTGCTTTTAATAGGACTAATGAAGCCAAGTACAGTGTTCCATGAATTCCTACAAGGGAATACAGCTGTTGTCACATATGCATATTGCTGATCTCTTCAGACAGGAGACTCCTAGGTACCCATATTAACTGAACCCTATTTCTATATAATTAGGGTCATTTTTTTCAATTGATGTAGATACAGTTAAAGGATATTTGATATGTACTTTAATGCTTTAACATATTACTAAAAGTATTATTTGGTGCCCATATTCCTATGGTACTGACTGGATTAGCGTAATACAGAAAGATTCATTTGTTTTTGCACACTCCTTTTGTACTGAACAGTTGGAACTTGTCCTTTCATGCTCTCATCTGATTTGGTACAGGTATATCTCTTATTGGATATTGTCAATCTCAATATGACATAAGTTAGGAAATAATAAAACCATCAAGTAAAGAAAACAATTAAATTAACAACATTTATAGCAAGTACTTTCCATGTTTGATACCAATACAGCAAGGACTAAAGAATCCTAAGAGTATATCTCCTCAATCCCCCTAATCTGTGTATACCTGCAATCTACCCTGCTGGTGTTAGTTTGGCTAAGTCTGGAGATACAAGTAGATTGGTGTCATTTGATGAACAGTTACAGAACATCAAGTGAGTAGCATGAGGAATCTTGCATGACATTTTATTGACTGATTTCCATAGTAGAGGGATGTGTAGCTCTCCTAAGAAAGAGTACAATCTCCATCATTGTCTATGACTTGTGTAACTGTTATATGAAAATGGCCAAGGATCTTGAATCCAAGTGATTATAAGCTACACCACCACCAGTGTAACCATTAGCCAGTGTCTATATTCATACATGTTTACCTACACAAGGCAGGAATGAATTGTGCTGAACTGTGCATCTTTGTGCTTCTGCTACACGGAGGGAGGAATATTACACAGATCTAATAGAGTCAGGCTTGTTGCAACCGCTGATATTTTCTGGACATTCCCAATCTTGCAAGTTTATACAACAATAATTTTGTACTTCTGATAATAACTGGACATATTTGCACAAAACAATTCCATATGACCCACATATAAGAGATATAATATTATTACATAATAGTAATTAGAAAATATGCTGTAATTTATGGTTTACATGATATTTGGAAATTTAGACTTTCAAATGTATTGCTGAGGAGTTATCTGCTCACGCCCTGACAAAAATAGCAGCAACTATACAAATAAGCAGGCCTACAGTCCCTGGTAATGGGGGAGATTTATCATAAAGAAATTTTTTTAAAGTCAGTTTTGCTGGGGTCTGCATTGCCATAACTAGCACCAAATGTAGCAAACATTGCACAATGTTTGATAATTGTGGAGCCTCAGGTCTAACACACTTCTGCCCTGATCTGCTACCCAAAAAGTTGCATTTGATAAATTTGGTGTCCATCAATCTGACATGCTTAAAGGGGTTATCCAGCTTCCAAAAACTATCTGCTTGATACTCACTGTTCCCTTATGCAGCCTATTCTTGCATTTATTTTGAGACTTTTTTCTCACCAGAAGTGAAAGGTGATGAGCTGTAATGCAGCCATTGGACAAACATAATGCAATTTCTAGATAAAAAGTAGGCATAGTTTTTTAATTTTGTACAATCTCTTTAATTCAACCTAAATGTGTACTGTGGGTAAAGTGATGGATACCTGGTACTACTAACTCAGGGGGATGCTCACCTTCCTGCTACATTAAATTTATACAAAAATCTCTAGCCATTTTTTTTTATTATAACTTGACTTCAGTCAGATGAAATGGGGTTCAGCAGCAGCCTATACCACCAAACTGTATGACATGAGGTCCTCACATTTCTGCCAATACAGTGTGGTTTCTCTTTATAGATTTGGCTTCTCCTGACATGAAATGGCTTACTAATAATTATCAGCATAGTACTTCAATTAGAAATGTGGAAAACTATTAGCACTGTGACTTAAAATTGTATTTTTCAGTAAAAAGAATATTGATTTTCGACAGCCCTTGTCCTACTCCGAGACCCATCACTTTCATGGTAGTCTTCTGTGCTCCCATTTGAGGATTCTAGCAAAAGCTCTGCACTGTTGCTTCGGCTTCTGGCACCAAGAGTCCCTTCCACTCTGTGATATGCTGGATGTGTAGTGGAAGATGAGTTTTCTGGAGGAGTTGCGGGCTGAATACTTGTTCCACCAGAAGTAGAGAAATAGTGTTGGGATTGAGTTTCAGTCCTGCAGCTTTGTTGCTGGAAACCAATAGCAGAGGGTCCAGGTTCTTAAGAAGAATAAACAATCAGGTAAAAAAAAAAAAAAAAAATCATACACCGATCAATACACAATGACTAGATACAGGTGCATCTCAAATTAGAATATCTTTGATATGTTTATTTATTTCAGTAATTAAATTAAATTAAAAAAAGTGACCTATATTTTCTAGATTCTTTATACACAGAGTGTTCTATTTCAAGTGTTTTATTTCTGTAAATGATGATTATGGATTACAGCTAATGAAAACCCAAATCTAAGAAAATTTAATATTGTAAAATAGTTCAGTATTGTAAATTCAGTGTGTCACCTGCCAAGGTTTCCTAAGCGTTTAAATGGTTCCCCAGTCTGGTTCAGTAGGACATACAATCATGGAAGACGCTGATTATGAATTGTATTACTGAAATGAATGAATGTTTCGAAAATATTCTAATTTATTGAGATGCACCTGTATAAGTTACTATGGATGAGAGTGTTAAAGGTTCTGTTCATCTGACTTGAAAGTAAACAGAATGCCAATTACAATTGGATTGGTCATCTCAACATACTTTAAAGGGATTCTATCATTTAAAAAAAAAAAAAAAAAAATTATATATATATATATATTTTTAACTAAAAGCACGTCGAATAGCCTTTAGAAAGGCTATTCTTCTCCTACCTTTATTTTTCAGGTCCGCACCACCGTTTTTGAGTTTTGTCTTCTTTCTTCGTTGTGCAAATTAGTCTTCAGAAAGTACAGGTGGCATGCCCCCTGTGCGCAAAGCACTGGCTCAAAACGGCTGACGGAACAGCCGACTGTGCATGTTTCATCGCCATTTTGTGGTGGTCTCATGTAAGAGGAGGAGACATGTCAGGAGCAGAAGAGAGAGGCGGCGCTGGAAATCTATGATGAGCCAGTGCTTTAAGCACAGGGGGAACACCCCCTGTGCTTTCTGAAGACTAATTTGCATAACGAAGAAAGAAGACAAAACTCAAAAACGGCGGTGCGGACCTAAAAAATAACGGTTGGAGAAGAAAAGCTTTTCTAAAGGCTATTCCGACGTTCTTTTAGTTAAAGATAGAATCCCTTTAAGGCCTCTAATGTAACTCTCCCACATATTGAAGGGGTTGGACAAACGCATTTGAATTTTATTTTACTAAGGCTTGGAGGAGAAACATTATTTGTAAAGCAGATCTTACTGGTCCATTTTTTTTTTGTTTTGTTTTTTTTACTTCTGGCAACATGTATATGGAGGGGAGACTGAATACAGGCATGAAAAAGTCCATATACACATGATGTGCTTCTGTTAGACTAGGATCTTTTAAATGCAGTCACACTATGTACAATTTTGGCAGTATTTTGGGGTACTGGTTGTCCAGATGATCTTTAGTAAAAGGACAGAGTAGTCATCATATGAGATCTGCCTACTCCTGAGGGTTGCACATTAGATACCTGGGAGCTGCTTTCTCATAGGCTGTTAGATGGCCATCACTGTTTATAACCAATACCCAACAGGTTGCTATGCGCATGTGTTTTTTCCTGACAAGAGTGATTTTTCCTGCTGTTTGGCATTGGATCAGGCAAGTGTGATGAAGGAACCACCCACCTGAAAATCCCCATGGTTCCTTAGAATAATCAATAGGCATAACTTTTAAGGTGGCCTGAGCAACTTCCCTTCAACCAAAAGTGACATTTTCAGCTTTTTCCTGTAGGGCCACCTTAAGTGAAAGATCTACCGTTAAGTGAACAAGCATGTCTTACCAGATGGCGAATTCTGTGCAACAACATAACTGCGCAGAGTGATGTCAGCTGAGCCACCAGATTCCAGCGGTATTGGATGGGAGTGAAAGTGTTTCAGCATATCAAATATGGTCTGGAACCACAGATGTTGTACATGACACTGGCCAGACTCATTCAGAGACAATCTCAGATGCTGAAAAAAAGAAAAAACCCCAAGAGCAATTATAACCTTCACAATAAAACTATCAACAGCCTTTTAATAGTATTTTCAATAATCTAAGAAAACCTTTATTCCCATAAAAAAAAGAAAAAAAAAATTATACAGATTTGGTAAAGTTTGCTTATCATATATATATATATATATATATATATATAAATATATATATATATATTTATGAATTTATATCCACTGCCACTTTACTATTGTATTATATAATTATATATATTCTCTGTATCCATATATGTAAGTCATGTTAGTCATCTTCATTGCCTACTTTAAAGCAAGGTTCATAACAGACCTTCACTTTGCTGCTTAAAGAGGACCTTTCACATCATGTATTTGCTGTTTTACATACCGCTAGAAAGCGGACAGCGCGCTGAATTCAGCGCCCTGCCGGTTTTCCCGGTATGTGCCCCGGAGCTGGAGATATCGGCGGTCTTAGTTTCATGGTTTACCGTCAGACGGGCGTTCCTGACAGTCTAGCTGTGCTGTGAGGAAAACCCTCCCTGACAGTCCTCGTTCATAGACTTGTACTGGGGGGGCGTTCCTTACAGCTTAGCGTCATCGCTGGGCAGTAAGGAATGCCCTCTCTCTCTACTCGCCCATAGCGCTGTGTTGTCAGAGGGGGCATTCTTTACTGCCCGACGATGACACTGAGCTGTGAGGAACGCCCCCCAGTACAAGTTTATGGACGAGTACTGTCAGGGAGGGCGTTCCTCACAGCGCAGCTGAAACTAAGACCGCCGATATCTCCAGAATCGGAGCACATACCGGGAAAGCCTTTCTAGCGGTATGTAAAACAGCATATACGTGAGGACATGAAAGGTCCTCTTTAATGACCAGTGACCCAACCGGTTCACACACCCCCTTTTATTTCTGTAAAATGACCACCAGGCTACTCTATGCAGACTGTTACGATAGTCTGGGACCCTCTGTCTTGCCTTATGGATGGACCAGCCAGAAGCAGAGGGAGGAGTGTCTCAGACTACCAATGCACAGTATTCATAAAGTAGTTGGAAAAGTTTGTGGCATTTTACAGAAATAAAGAGAAGTGGAAATAGAAGGAACTGAATGCAAACGATTAAGGAGTGTAGATGGTATTTTATCTATGTCTTTATGCATTTATTGTGAACCAGAAGGTTTGCTTTAAGTTGAACATATGTCCTCTAACCTACATATACCATGATGTCCTGACATTAAGATAAGATGGGACACAGTTATCTCTGTAAAGTCAGTCCTTTACTCCATCCCACCTCACACATAATGCTGATGTATGAAGAAGCATAAAGTCAAAGTCAGTCATTATTTTTATTTAAATGGGTTTTCCCACAAACATAACCATATTACAATTTGTGGGTAATTAAATGTTAAATATTTTTGCAAATATAAGTAATTAAAAATTTAGCAGAGTTTTAAAGATTTTCTCTAACCATCTTAGTGGAGACAGTCTGTTGTCTTGATCGGTTGCCAATGGATACAACCATGAATACAGGAACCTTCCTTGGTCTGACACTTGTCAGAAAAGAGCCATAAATTCTATATTTAAATAAAACAATCCATGATATAAAACCATAGCATTATAGAAAAGACTAACTGGTGTCTCCGGGGGAAAAAAAAAAAAAAAAAAAAAAGGAGCATCAACAGATTTGTTATATCATTGGTTATATTTTCATTATTGCTTTTAGGAGTATAAATATGTTAGAAATCTGTAAATATACTCTACAGTTCCTCATAAAGAATAATACGCATCTCAAGGTCTTACTAACCTTCAATGAAGAGATAAAAAAATAAATAAAAAATATGCTCCCGACAAAACAATGAAAAACAACTGGACTTGGAGACATACACACAATCTGGTAGGAATACAGTGGGGTGGGTTAAGATTTCACACAAACGTCTTACTTTACTAAACAGGAATTTGCTTTCTATCTTTCAACATCAACTTTAGTGTAAAGGAGATAAGCAGCTGCTAAACACCTATGGCATCGCTTGTCACCATGGAATGACTGTAGGGGGTTAAAATAAAAATCTCTCTCATACTGTCAATTTTTATTAAAGGGAATGTATTGCCAGAAAATTACATTTTTTTATGACGTTTAAGTTAAAAATAGTTTTAAAGAATTTTTGGTAAGGTTTTTTTAAAATGTTTCGATATTTTAAATCATTCCTAAAAATCCTGCAATTCTGATTCTGCCCACTAGGAAAGTTAATATTCTGAGACTTCCTGTTTTCTGGAGGAGATTTCTTTGCAGTAGCCCTTCACTTATCAGCACCCTGATGATAAAGGTATCATGTATATGAAGGTAAGACACAGAATCCACCAGTCACAATACAGGTGCATCTCAATAAAAAAGAAACCTTGGCAGGTGACACACTGAATTTACAATACTGAACTTTTTTACAATATTCTAATTTTCTTAGATTTGGGTTTTCATTACCTGTAATCCATAATCAACATTTACAGAAATAAAACAAACACTTGAAATAGAACACTCTGTGTGTAAAGAATCTAGAAAATATAGGAGGTCACTTTTTTAATTCAATTACTGAAAAATATAAAAGTTTCAAAGATATTCTAATTTATTGAGATGCAACTGTAGAAGATTTCACAGTTTATTACTCCCCTCTCTACACAATGACCTGGGCAGAGGCATGCCTAGAAAACTCTTCCATAAAGGTCAATAGGGTCTGCTGCAGATCATTGTGTCTATGGCCCATGGTCTGTCTAAAGGAGACCTTAATTCTGTCCTTCACCTAGCCAAACAAGCCTATTTCACCGCTCTCATCTCTTCTCTCTCCTGTACCCTAAAAGGCTATTTGAAACTTTTCACTCCTTACTCACTCCCAAGGTGCAGATGCCATTCACAGACCTTAGCGCAGATGACCTGGCCACTTATTGCCATGATAAAATTGATAAGATCCATCAAGAAATAACTGCCCAATCCCTAGGTGGCACTGACCCCATCACCAGCCGCACTACAGACTGTTCATTCTCATCTTTTGAACCTGTTACAGAGGAGGAAGTATCTCAGCTACTTTCTTCTTCTCGCCCTATGACCTGCAGTAGTGACCCTTTCCCCTCACACCTTCTCCAGTCTCTGTCTCCTGCTGTCATGACTTACCTTACCAAAATATTTAACCTCTCTCTCTCTCCTGGAATTTTCCCATCCTCTTTCAAACATGCTGTCATAGCCCCACTACTGAAGAAATCCTCCCTTGACCCGTCCTGTGCTGCTAACTATCGACCTGTCTCTAACCTCCCTTTCATCTCCAAAATCTTGGATCGCTTAGTCTATTCTCGTTTAATCTGCTATCTTTCTGCTCTCTTCTTGACCCCTTACAATCTGGCTTCCGCATTCTGCACTCTACTGAAACGGCCCTCACAAAAGTCTCCAATGATCTCCTGACGGCTAAATCCAAAGGTAACTACTCTTCTTATTCTTCTAGATCTCTCAGCAGCATTTGCCACTGTTGACCATCAACTCCTCCTCACTATGCTCCGTTATGTCGGCCTCACGGACACCGCTCTCTCCTGGTTCTCCTCTTATCTCTCTGACCGCATTTTCTGTGTATCATTTGCGGGCTCTGTTTCTTCCCCTCTTCCCCTTGCAGTTGGGGTTCCTCAGGGCTCGGTCCTAGGTCCCCTGCTCTTCTCTCTCTACACAGCCCCCATTGGATAAACCATCACTAGATTTGACTTCCGGTACCATCTTTATGCTGATGACCCCCAATTATATACGTCATCCCGTGACATCACCCATGCACTAATACAGAACACCAGTGACTGTCTCTCTGCTGTCTCAAATATCATGTCTTCGCTCTATCTGAAACAATCTCTCAAGGACTGAACTACTGCTGTTTCCACCGTCTGATCGATCTGTCCCTGATATCTCCATTGCAGTCTCTGGCCTTACCATAACTCCTAGGCAGTATGCCCGCTGCCTCAGGGTTTTGTTTGACTCAGACCTTTCCTTCACCCCCCATATCCAATCACTCGCACGCTCATGTCATCTCCACCTCAAAAACATCTCCAGAATCTGCCCTTGGTCCTTACCACAAATGCACTAAAGACACTTATTGTTGCCCTGATTCACTCTCGCCTTGACTACTGTAATTCCTTACTAATCGGTCTACCCCTTACTAAACTCTCTCCTCTACAATCTATTCTGAATGCGGCGGCCAGGCTCATCTATCAGTCTAGACGCTACAGCGATGCCTTCCGTCTGTTGCGGTCACTACATTGGCTGCCTATTCAATACAGAATACAATATAAATTTATCACCCTAAGGCTCTCCATAATGCTGCACCTCCCTACATTTCCTCCCTCATCTCTGTCTATCGCCCAACCCGTACTCTCCGTTCACTCAATGATTTAAGACTAACATCCTCTATTATCAGAAACTCCCACGCTCGTATACAAGACTTCTCCTGAGTTGCACCACTTCTCTGGAATGCTCTATCCCAGACTATCAGATTAACCCCCAATTTCCACATCTTCAAGCATAAACTACAGAGACATCTTTTCAGACAGGCCTATCACAACTCCTAATGTAAACCCTTCCGTAGTTAGAATCCCTAAAACATACCCTCCTCTGTTGATGCTCCAACATTACCTCAAAGGATATGATGCCATATCAGACTAACTGTGTGTCCAGGCAACATCTGCATGTTAAAGGACACGACTGGTAACGGCTCATACAGCTTATATTTGTGCAATGACAGCAACCTCTATTACAAAATTGTCTGACCATTGTACAAGCAATGCTACGTCTGTTGCCTCCCCTGCTACCTCTTGTGTCACCCCCTCAACCTCATAGATTGTAAACTCTTGTGAGCAGGGCCCTCAGTCCCAGTGTGTGACTTGACTATTTCTTTGTAATGTATCTTTTTTGTCAGGACTTGAACCCTACAAATTGTACAGTGCTGCGGAATATGTTGGCACTATATAAATAAAATTTATTATTATTATTAAAAGGAGACAAGAAGTCACAACTATTTTAGGCTTAGTGGCAAGATTAAGAACTGCAAGATTTTTAGGATTTGTTTTAAATATAGATAAGAACAACATGGAAAATTTAAAAAATCATCAACAATTCTTAAAAAATATGTTTAATATAGAAATGTTATTTAAAAAATAGATAATTTACTGGTGATACTTTTCCTTTAAGTTTTATAGTAACAACAGATACAGGAAAGTGAATGTAGAAAAAGATGAGGGGGAGTTAATGCAGATCACACACCAAAATATACAGCCACTATTGGCAGGGAGCATGTAAATAACAATGTGGTATTGTTACAATAGGATACAGATATATGAGGTTGAAAAGCCTGACTGGGGGACATCTTCACTTCATATGGGCAGCACTACCTGCCTCTAAACTGTGATGTTTGCTTGCCCAGGAGCAATGCTGTGCACAACTGATAGAAGGTACTAGTGTTTTTAACATAGTGGCATAATAGGACTAGAAAGATAATCATCAGCAATGCCAGTGAGACTTGTATCACTGGAAGCAGAACCAAGTACAAGTAGATAGACGGAGTAAATAATACCATAATTGCCCTTCAATGAAATTCCTTTTGGTGATCCGAATAACAATTTATGTGAATATACTCTGTCCCCATGCACACAATCGAGTGTGCTTCTCATGTGGTGCTGAGTTTACAGCGGAATGCACTTGGATGACACTGAGTGAAATCCGCATCCATTCATGACTGTGGGCTTCCGATTTTTTCTGTTCCGATGACACAGAGCAGGATAGGACATTGTCTATAATCAACCTTGTTATCTGAACGGATCCTAAGCCCTCATAGACATTAATGCATTGCAGAATGCAATTGGGTGACACTCAAGATGTGTCATGCGAGTGCATTCCGCTGCAAACTCAGCCCCAAATCGGATGCACATCTGGTTGAGTGCACAGGGTCTAAGCATGAAAACTCATCAATCACTTTAGAAGGATGAGCACACTTACCTTTGCTTTTCCTTGAAAGTTGAAAGTCAGCACATACTCCCCTGGGCGCGTTTCACTTTGTCTGATGACAAACAGTCCATGACTCCGAGTCCCACCAGCAAGCACAAGCTGAGCTGCCTTTATTCTTGATAGTGTCCCATGGAACCAAGGGTAATCTAACAGATTTAACTGTGGGTCTTTCTCCACTTCTTCACCTATCGCCACAAGTTTAAAAAAAAAAAAAAAAAAAAAAATGTTATTTCATAATTAAAAATGATACTACAGTCTATATAAAAGGAAAAAGATTACTATACATAGCAATATAAAGCCAACTCTGACAATATGCTTTCTCTAGTGTGATGTCTGGGACAAAAGTGTTGTGCCATTAAGGACACTTATGCCCTATCCACAGCAGGGCGGCTTTAACCATAGGGCCAACAGTGCACTTGCACCGGGCCCTATGGTACTGGGGGCCCCGTTGGGCATACCTCCCAATCGTCCGGGTTTCTGGCTCCTGCCCGCTGTCCCGGTCGGTATGTCCCGGTATCAACTCATCCCGGATGCAGATGATTTAAATAAAATGATGAAGCAGGAGCTGTCTATGGACAACTCCTGCTTCACCGCTCTGAAGCTCATCCCTGTGTGCTCCGATCCCCGGGAGCTGTAGGCTCCCTGAACAGTTCGGGAGAAGAGACAGCAGGGGAGCGAGGAGAGGTAAGTATCAGTGTTTTATTATGTTAAACTGGAGGCAGATGAAGGGGGAACATCAAACTGGGGGGAGAAGAAGATGAACATTAAACTGGGGGGGTAGATGGAGGGTGACATTAAACAGGGAACAGCTGGAGGGGGACATTAAACTGGAGGCAAGTTGGAAAGGGGCATTAAACTGGGGGCAACTGGAGGAGGACATTAAACTGTGGGGTAGCTAAAGGGGGGCATGTCTGCCTCTAGCTTCCACTCAGTTTAATGTCCCCATCCAGCTGCCCCAGTTTAATGTCCCCCTCTACTTTCCCCCAGCTGAAACTGGGGCACCAGGAGAGTAGACTTCATACTGTGGGGCAATTGGAGGGGAACATTATAATGCGGGGGTATATAATGTTAGGGTGACTGTAGGAGGATTATACTGTGTGCACATAAAAAAATGGATGAGAATGGGTGGAGTCAAAGTGGGTGGAGCTAAATTTGCTGCGGGGCGCATAGCCTAATCACAGGGGTATTTTATGTAATACCCCTCTGAACATAACCAGGAAGTTATTGGCGCTGTGACCCAGATGTTTACCATCATCTAGGTTGCAGCGCCAAAAAAAGAGTTGCACCAAACACTTACACAACACATACACAAAGTCATCAATAAAGTTTACATTTGACCCTGTCCCTGTCCTGCCCATACCTGATCTTTCTAGAGTAAAATATGCCAACCACCTCTCTAGCGAAAAAGTTCCATCAGTCAGATAACACATTTTCAACCATTGAAGGTCACCATATAAAATCCAAGTTTTTGGCAGCTTTTAGATAGGTATGATAGCGGGTGGTGATGGGGGGCCCACTTATGAAACCTTTGCACTGGGCCCACCCATGTGTTAAAACGGCCCTGATCCACAGGATAGGGGATAAGAATTAAATTGCATGGGTTCCGTCCGATGGGTTCCCAAACATTCAGGAGAACAGGATATAGTAAGACCCCTTGCCTCCTCCTTGTGAACAGAGCACCACTGTGCTTGCATATCTGGTTCTCGATTCACTGCGAAGGGGCTGCCAGAGCTGCTAGAGATTACAGTCCTGGCAGCCCCTTAACAAGGGATGGAGCATTGATCACTCAAGTGCACTGACATCCCATTCACAGGGAGGAGGCATGGGGACTTTTGGTTTTTCTGGGTTCCCCAGCTTTCAGTGGATTACGGGAATAGGTGTCCTTAAAGTGTTACTCCCATTTTATTAATTTTTATTTTTTTGCTATTGTGTCAGGGTGTGTGTGGAGAACATTTTTGTTATATACTTTATTAATCTATCAAACTTCCTTTCAATAGAAAAAATGCTGTATATTTCCCAGTAGCAATGCTTAACTGAGAATTGTCAAGTAGACTCTGTACACCTCAACTCATGCAATGGCTGCATCTTCATTGTTTATACCACCTAGAACGATGGTTCTGGTATCACAAGAAAACACAAGAAAAATACAGCATGAACTGCATATGAAGTTTTTATCTAGTGATATCTGAGGTTCTATTACAGCTAGTACTTAAATATTGGCATCATATGAAAGCTGAAAAACATGTTTCTAGATGGTATAAAACTGAAGCTACAACCATTTCAAGTGACCATTCCCCTTTGGTAAATGCTTCAGCTCTGCATATTCACAATACAACTGCGTACAGTCTTTCCTTAGTAACAGCTCAGTTAGAGGGTTGCTAAGGAAAATGTTACAGCCTGTTTTATAATAAAAAAAAGAAGTTAGATAGGTTAAGTATATTACAAAAATGGTCACCAAACACCCCCTGACACAATAGCGAAGAAAAAAAAAAACGGGAGTTACACTTTAATAGCACAACTCTTATAAGGTGAACTTGTTGCATGAAACATGCAGAGTTACAGTATCTGCAGGCAGCATGTTATAGAGCAGGACCAGCAGAGTGTATTGAACAGTTTTTTAGAAAAGTTCTAGTGCCCATTCTGAACTGTACATGATACCGCACGTACTGCAGCTCTGTCCTATTCAACCATGATGCAGCTATAGGGGTCACAGCACCACAGTTGCAACTGGGCATTTAAGCCATGGTGGCCCATCGCACAACACTTTAATCTGCTTTGAAGTATGGCAGTCTATGGATCGTATATCCTTCTCTCCTGTTTGGTGCACAGTGTGCCCCACATTCCCTGTTAGGAGATCATTAACTTTGTAATGCCAAAAGCAGAGGTAAGCAAATATATTTGTGGAAGGGATATGTGCTATGACAATGCTTTCCTAAGCTTCAACATTTTTCTCCACGTATATATATGAAAGAGACTGCTGAGTTATTTAGTAGATTTCACTCTGTTCCAACCACTAGTCAAAGAAGACATCACCATATATATGTGCACCTAAATGAAATCTCATTGTGGTATGAAAAACAATGTTTTGTGACTGTATTATAGAGGTATACAACCATAAATAGAGCTAAGCCGCTATATCTGCATACAGTTTTTATTTGCAGTAATGAGTATCACATGTTACTATGCTTTTCACATGTATGTCAACAGCCAGTGAAATCCTCTGGTTTACAGGTCATAAGCATACAGGTGAAATGTACAGTAACATGTGCTACTCATTATTACAACAAAAAATTCATTGCAGAAGCACTGTGTAAATCCAGCCTTCAGTTGATGAACAACCCTGGCAGTGGTGTAATGATTGCGGTCAAAGGGGGTGCAACCGGGCCTGGAGGGAAACAGGGCCCACGGCCAGTTGGAAATGGCCGTGGCCCGGGCCACCATGATAGCGGTCGGGGAAAGCCTGGTTCCCCGACCGCTATACATGTTGTTAATGGAAAGAGGCCTGGCTAAAAATAAAAAAAATACTTATACTCACCTCTGCTGGGCTCAGCATCCTCTCCAGGGCTCTTCCAGGTTGTGACTGAGGTCATGGACAGCGCGCTGACGTATTGACGTCATCGTGTGACTTCAGTCGTCAGGCAGAAGAGGACCAAGGAAGATGCTGAAGACAGCCGGACGGAGCGAGGATGCCCAGGAGAAGTGAGATAAGATGAGTATAAGTGCTTGTTATTTTTAATCACTTACTCAGGGCCTCTACTTATTATACTCTGGGGTGTGAAGCGGCCCAAGAGTATAATAATAGCACCGGCTCTAGGGGGCGGGCTCTTGGGAGCAAATTATTGGGGCCCTTGGGAACATATAATACTGTGTGGGGGCCACTGCAGAGCATAAAATACTGTGTGGGGGCCACTGCGGAGCATATTATACTGTCACAGTATTGTTCACATGCCGGGCGCTGCTCACTCACCATATTCTTGATAACTGCAGTTTTGGGTACTAAAGCTGTATCCCTATCAAGTATCTGAGATATCGCTGCAGCACCCGTAACCGTCACTATCAAGAATTTGCTCTAGGGAGGGGGTAGGGGGCCCCGGACAAAAGTTTGCACCGGGGCCCACAAGACTTTAGTTACGCCACTGAACCCTGGTGACCATTGTAGAGATCAATGTATTCTATTCATCTGCTTAGTGTACCTGCTCCTTGGTTAGATGGTGAAGTCTCCAATGTCTGCAGGAAGTTCTCTAGAGGGACATGTACCAGGTGGTCTGCTGAAGCATGTTCCCGGCTCCGCATCTGAGGAGTTACAGCAGGTGGAGGATGAGGAATGGCAGACATTGCAGAAACCTCCTGACCACACATTTCAAGCGGTCTGTATGCTCCTGATATGAATACAAGAAGATAATGCACATACCACATTTTACATATTTCATTTACTGAAATGAACAGCATAACCCATTTCAAGCAATTAAAAGAATACATAACACGGTGCAAACAAGACTGGCAAAAGTGGAACATATAAACCATGTCATGAAATATTTAGCAATGTATCTTAATAAAATCTAAATATATTAGCACAACAAATTAACAGGTTTTCTCCTCAACCCACTAACAGACGACATAGTAACAGAGCCCCATACTGTAGTCCATATGTTCATTTTATGGATCCTGCACATAGCGCTGTTGACGGTATCATTAATCATTGTACAAGATGGCCAGAAATGAGAAACATTATTGCTTTTAGCCATGAGGGCCAATAACTAGACAGATCTTATTAATATTCACGCTCACGTACAAATATGCCAGTCACAATGACTTCTGTAAAGTCTGAACTGTCTCTGGATTATACTAGATACAAACAGACTAGCTTCTAATCCTATGTAATAGTAACACAGTCAATGTTCTCACTGCTATGTAATAGTAGATGAAGAGGAACAGAAGAGATTTTGACTTTATGCAAGCACAATAAGTACAAAAACTGTACTGATCCAAGGTCTGAAGCACACAAAGTGAAAGGGGTCCCTAATGTAGATTTCATATTGATGACATCCGTAGGATAGATTCCAGCTCCCAGAGCAGCTTATCTGTGCAGGGTCTGGATGTCGGATGCCCACAGATCAGATACTGATGACTTATCCTATGGAAACACCTTTAACCAAAGAATCAGATCTAACACGAACATACTCCTCCAATCCACCCTCTACAATGTTGCCTGGTTAATTCACCTCTCTCTTCATTTCTCCTCTGTCAGTCCCTTCATGGGCTCCCCACTACCCAGGCAATCCAGTTAAAAACCTTTAACAATAATATATAAAAGGTCATCCACAACATGTTCCCTCCACACAACTCTGAGCTCCTAATACCGCCCAATGGGTATCGCCAGTCCTTACAAAACCGTCTCCAACTGTCTCCAAGATTTCTCCTGTGCAACCCCATACTCTAGAACTTACTCTAGTATCCCTACATGTCAAACCGTCCACCACCTTCTTAAACTTTAAAGTAAAACTGAAAACCCATCTCTACAACCTGGAATAACACTGTTGCCACTTAGAGCCCACATGTGCAGTTTATACTCTCACTTATTGTCAGGGCTGTGGAGTCAGAGCCGTCGAGTCGGAATCGGAACTAATTTTGGCATGAAAAAGTCGTAAAAAAGTTACTGAAACTCCAGCTTCAAAATAAAATGACTAATTATATTGTACTATTATTTTTTTTTTTTATAATTCAAATATTTATTGCATTTTTATAATAATACAACAAGGTCCAACATAGACCAATTGCACAAAAACACACACATACAAAGACAAACAATGCGGACCGGGACCACCCGGGGAAACCCCCAGACGGACCCAGCCAGCAAGGCAACAGGAGTATGGAAGAAGAAAAGGGAAGAACAAGTGGAGGTACTAGGAAGAGAAAGAGGGAGAGCAGAAAAAGCAATAAAAGCAGAGAATACTAATACTAACATCAGACTTCTTATGGATGTCTTTCCAGAGGGATCTTCCCATCAGGACAAACCCCTTTGTGAATGCAGACCCACTGGACAGGTCATGATCATAGGAGGTTTGCCAAGGAGGACAGTCGCTTTTACAGTATTTATTTTGCATGTCTCCATCAGTTTAGAAAAATACTTACTTTCTATAGGTTAACTTTGCATGACACATTATGTAACAGGGAAGTTATATTGTGGACCCTCAACGTTAGCAGGTACCGATGTGAATGGGGAGAATTTCTGTACAGCACTGCTGAATATGTAGGCAATATATATGCAACAAGAAATAAATAAGTGTGACTTGGGGCAGAAGCAGATGGCAGAGAGTATCCCTTGCTTACCAAGCATTAGTTTGATGGAAATGAAGTGCTATCAATTGTAATAGACAGAAGACCTGCCCCACTCCATTCCTTTAGGGCATCTGTGGTTATACACACAGTATTCCTGCCTAGCATGTGCCAGTGTCTGTTATTCGGAACCTATGTGATCTTCCCTGCAGCAGCTCTTCTTTGGCTCCTATTTCCTGTATTAACTGTTATGTGAGGTTTACAGCGATTTTACAGTGATTTACTGCAGCCAAGTGTAAGTCATTACCCAAGTGAATAACTATTATTATTTTTGAAGGGCTTTTCCCAACTAACAACATTTATCTTCTAACTACAAGGTGGAGATAAAGTTTCCAATCACTGGGAACACCAGTGATCACCAAAATAGGATCTTCGAGTACCCTATGTGAATACAACATTACTATGTATGGGTCGCCACCGCTCCTTTTACGTCTAAGGGAAAGACAGAGATTGCAGAGTATGGTGTTCCATCAGTCCTATAGAAGTGAGTGGAGCAGGTCCCAGCAGTTGAATCTCCAAACACTTGTGTTATTAACAGGAAAACCCTTTTAAGTAACTGAAGTGTCTAAAGGGTTACTTTAATCTGCATCATGAACTAAATGCCTTACCTTCAGCGAGAAACTCACAGCTACATGAGGAGATACGATTAGGCAGACATGCGCCCTGCTCGCAGGAAGAAAGTTCTATGTCATCTCCGCTATCTCTGCAAAGAAAAATTATAATTGACCCATGTTCTTAATGCCGGCCAATAGTTACAAATAATCTACTGCATTTTGGGGTCCAAAAGACACATTCATAAAATGCTTGTGCAGATAAAAGTTTGCCATCTTTTTTCTGAGAAACTAATTTTAATGTGACAACAAATATGGCTGTATTTCTTGTTATAACTGCAAAACAAAAATAACCATTGCAACAAAACAGCAAAATACTAAATATATAGTAAATGACAATGGGGCCACTGTGACACTGCAATGGCGCCATTGCAATGTAACAATGGGGTATTGTTACAATTCCCCATTGTGGAGTCACAGTGGTCCCATTGTCACAATGCCTATTCTACCCTTCCACCTTCTCGCCTTTTATGCCCATCCACCTTCTCTTGTAGATTGTAAGCCCTCAGATAGTTGGGGATCAGATACTGGCAACCCCACCAATCCTATGGGATTACGTAGCCCCAAACACGCTCTACTGCAGCTCAGCTCCCATTCATGGGACTGTCAATCACTGCTGATGCACTTACTGCTTATTTGCATTTACTAATCTGTTTGTGGCCATCCAAGGTTGTATTCCTATTTAAGACCCCTACATGATCACATAATTGGTTTTAGAAGCATTTGGACTCCCTTTGAGATAGGAAAACACCTTTAAAAGGGTACCACAGTTATGAAAAGTCCAGGAACAGTGGACTGCTAATACAGGGCAAATAAATGCAGGCAAGCAGCTAAAACATAAGGGGGAAAAAAAAAAATAAAAAAATCTATGAACAGTTAGGAAAGCTGCTTACTGAATAATATCCCCTCTAGAATGACAAAAGCAACCAGAAGTAGATACATAGAAGTAGAGAGTAAATACATAGAAGTACATAGACTTATTTCTTACATTAGCTAGCAACAAAGAGTGAAGTACACATTAGCTAGTCCGGAGGCACCTAGTGGCAGGAACTTTAGGCCAACGCTAGGTTCACACCTGCGTTCGGGTTACCAGTGGAAACCTGCGGACCCCATTATAGTCCACTGGGTTTCCGCCCGAAAAATGCAGAGAGAAAAGTCCTGCTTGCATTTAAGCGGAATGATGGATGGAATGCCCGAACGGGCAACGAGTGCAGGTGTGAATCCAGCCTGATGATATGACGTTTTCTGCTGGCAGATTTTTGAGGCTGAATACGTCGCAAAAAGTGCCCTCAACTCTCCCATTCATTTCAATGGAAGTCAGAAATATTTTTTTCAGCTAAAAGGAAAAAAAGAAGCTTTAGAATCTATCTTCAAGCAAAAACCGCTCCAAAAAAACGCTAGTGCTTTTTTTTCTGCCTCCCATTCATTTCAATGAGTTTTGCAAGGCAGAATCTTCTTGAAAGATGGATCATGACGCTTCCATTTCCCTCTAGTTGAAAAATCAGCTAGAGGAACAAAAACTGCTACTCACCCCCACTAAAATGAATGGGAGAGTTCAGAGGCTTTTTTTTTTTTTTCAGATTCCGCCTCAAAATCCCTCTGCAAAAAACTCTGTGCAAACAAAGGCTAAGGCTCAACACCTTGTGGAAACGCAGCTTTTTTTGTTGCAGATTTTGCTGCGGTTTTTTGGCCAAAACCAGGATTGGACTGAGCAGAACGGAGAAGTATAAGCGCTTCCTATATATTTCCCATTCCTTTGTAGCCATTTTTTTCTTTGGCTCAAAAAAACGCAGTAAAATCTGCGACAAAAAAAAAAAAAAAAAAAAAACGCTCACCTTTTGGTCTAGAATCACATGCTCTATGAAATGAAACTATGTTGTCACAAAAGTTATCGACCACTTAAATTGATGGCAAAAAACTGAGCTCTAAATCAAATCAAGAATAAATATCAGAAATGACACTCACCCAGGATCTATACAGTCTTGTATATCAGCCACCCAAGAATGTTTCTGAAGAGAATCGATTGTTTCTAAAATATACTCTGCACTATTTTCTACCTGAAAAGCAAAAATATAGAGAATGTGTTATTTTTATTGCCACCTCTGTAAATGAAATAACAACATACTGCATTCAGTATAAATCCAGTTATACACAATAAAACCACATAATACTCAGAGAAAATGATACTTCTATACTTTCACACATTGAATTACACCTCTGTAATCTGACTGCATTACTCACTCATTTACGCTCAGTGTGGTAACTATACTTGTTAGGGTTTAGAAACCGTATATTTTTTTGATGTGTGACAAAAATGTGTGAAAGTAGCAGTCACCACAAATACATCAGAACTCATTTCTGATTTACGTCTTTGCCCCAAGGTATAGACTTCATTCCAAGTTCTATTTGTTAAGATTTACCATGTATATATTTCTAAAGGTGGCCATATATATAGCCAAACCGGGCAATTTCGCTGGCACTGACCAACCTTCTATGTACTGGCAAATAGGATCAGAAAAATGGGTACTAGCACTTTGAATTTCATGATGTCTCAGGGGAGA
The DNA here is from genome assembly GCA_947044405.1 of Leptodactylus fallax. Classification (NCBI taxonomy): domain Eukaryota; kingdom Metazoa; phylum Chordata; class Amphibia; order Anura; family Leptodactylidae; genus Leptodactylus; species Leptodactylus fallax. Next base: position 577,797 of record CAMRHE010000203.1, read on the forward strand.
TAAACCATTGTCAAAAGGGTGTCCAACAATGGCTTACTCCCCTTTCCCCATTGAGAGCATTCACAGTGGGCCGAACCAAAGTAAGTGTAACGAAAGGAAGCGGGAGAAGAAATAAATTAATAAAATAAAAATCGGCAGTAGCAGTTGGTTTGGCCAACAGCTCTCGGAAGGTGTATAATCACCATAAAGGGGTTTTCCTAAAACATAACCATATTTAACTATTTTTGCAAACATAAATAATTACAAATTTTGCAGAGTTTTACATTTTTTCTCTAATCAGCTCTTGACCAGTTGCCATTGGATATGTCCATGAATGTAGGAACTTTCTATGGTCTGGACCTTGTCAGAAACTCATGATTTCCTTATTGCAGATACTACATGTATGAGAAGATAACCCGGCCACAATAGGGAATCATGGCTGAGTTTCAGAATATAGAAAGTTCTTGCATTCATGGTTCTATCCATTGAAAACCGATCAAGACAACAGACTGTCACCACCAAGATGTTTAGAGAAAATCTTTAAAACACTAAATTTAACTTTTAATTGTCTACAAGTTTAAATATGGTTATGTTTGTGGGAATACCCTTTTAAAAGGCCATTGCTCATTTCCATTACAGTGTGGTTAAAATAGTAAACTGTAAGTAAGTAAACCACCAGTGTGGTAACTAAGCCTCAGTGAGGGAGGGGCTCCTGATTCTGGGCTAATGTAATAAGTCAGACAAGATCTACTAATTTTAAATGATCATATATGTACAGTATGAGGTCAGTGTAAGGTGTAAGGTAATCCTTCTGATGATTTCACTGAGCTGATCATCCTTCCATGAAGTCATGTAAGCTTAATGCATGGCCACCAATTCAGCTTCTTATACTCAAATTTATTTAACTCTCTAGAGGCATTGCATAGATGCCAATATGTCCTGTCAAAGATCGGAGTCACATGCACAGATATATTCACTTACTGTATACCAATTCTGGGGGGTTATCTGTTCATCTTACTCACCACACACACTTGACCCAAATGCAATACTAAAAGTAACTTCCACTTCCACACTCCCTTCCAACTCATCCATCATATTTCTTTGATCACAATATAGACTTTTTAATCAGCCAGGTCTGATGCCGCAATGTCTGCATTGGTCAGTATCCTTGGCTTGTTAATTAGATAGACTATGATTGAATTATGACCTGGGACTGATTCTTACTCTTTAGCAGCACATAATAATTACTGCACAAGTTACATTGAGATTCCTGGATTGCACATACCATTACACAGACTGCACTAATCCATTGAAACAAACTCCTCAGTGACAGTGAACAACAGTTAACGCACATTTTGTACAGTATGATATAACATTTTATTACATGTGCATTCACAGTGAGATGACTAACGGCAGGTTCTGGTCACTTTGGCTTGCACAAAAAAAATAAATAAAAATCTTATACTGTATATGCCAGTATGAAGCTTAATTTATGATAAATACATATGCCCATTTTATTCATCTGCTGTGTTATTATATGACAGACAGTAAGGCCTATTCACATTTGGGTTTTTTCCTTTGAAGGGTCAGAACAATGAAAATGACAGCAGTGCTAAATCCATCACATGGCGGGCACCGTGCCCACCAGTCCCCACTGACCAGAATAGGGTCTTTGGAATTTCTGTCATGGAGCTTGTCATATTACAGCACCTCATGCTGCCTGCTGACATTTTTGTAGAAATATGCAATAGAGCTTCCAATGCAGATGTGAGCAGTCCCTTTCATATACTATTGTAGTAATACTTATTACATAATCCGTAGCTCAAGCAAAATACTTCAGTCTCCTTACTGAAATGCAGAATTCATTATAAACATCAGTCTTCTCTCTGTGGTTTAACTTATCCTTAGCTCACCTTAAAAGATTTGTTTAGTCCTATTCATACATCAGGAAATGCCTGTGTAACCATAGACATGCTCACCATAGGAATTACTAGCACTCTGCAGGATGGCTGGCAAGTCTGAAAATCCCCAAGTGCCCACAAGTCTTCTATCAAATTAATTTTATAGTGATTGATAACCTGTGATGATCAGTTTTCTATACCAGGGGATACATTTTGTCTACCCTTTGGCACTGAATATTAAAGCAATAGTAAACCTAGATGTGAAGGATAACAGGAGATTCTCTTGCCCTCATTGACTGTCAATCTGCAGGATTTTCTGCATGCTCCTGAACAAACTTACTGAAATCCTGCTGATCTTTTTCATAAATCAACCTTTGAGAGCGTGACTCAAACATCCATTTGTCATAATTCAGAAAAAGCAGATGGGGGGGGGGGGAAGATCCTGCTGCAGCCAGTTGTCTTGCAACCAAGACACATGATAGTGAGAAGTAGAAGAAGAAATGGCTGACCTTTATATTGCTTTATACATTTCTCAGTTTAATTGTAGTACAAGACAAAACAGTATCAATAAGTAATACAGTAATCAGTAATACAAGAAAGAACCAAGGTTAAGATTATGTGATGAAATGTTGGGATTTTTTTTTTATATTTCTTGTGCATTTTCTCTGTTCAGTGATCTTTTACAGAAGTAGTATGAAATTAGATAAAAAGGTATACTATTTTTTCCAGAAGCAGCACCATTCTTCTTCATTGTCTGTGTCTGGTATTACATCGACAGAAGTGGGGCTTTAGTGTTATATGGAGAACCAGAGGATGATTTAGAATCTTTTATGGATGTATACATAACAGATGGCGCTACTGTAGCAGCAGTGTACAGAGGGGGGGGAGAAAACATGCTCTGTTTAGGGGTGTAGCTGGTTTGTGTTTCATAATAAGCAAGACCACACATAACCAAGCTACCCACATTCTCATTCCTTCCCCCCCACATGATACATATAAAAGAAACACTACATGTATATAGAATATGCTAGTTTATGGCACAGAAGATTGCAGTACAGTATTTATTGCTTGATCCAAGCTTGTCAAAAAGATGGTTGAGGCTTCCTCAGAGATAATACTTTACCTAAACTAGATACATCTTCAAAACCAAATTCCCACTCAACCCCTAACCACTCTTCCCTCCCTCCTCTGCGAACTAACCAAATATAGTTACTTTAGCAACTGCAAAGTCAACCTCTCTAAAAGCACTGCCCTCAACATCTCTCTGACCGACATCCTAGTTCATTCCCTCCGTTCAGTCTTCCCGTTCACCTGGTCCCCAAGGGCGATAAAATACCTGGGAATTCACCGCCCCTGCTCACCCTCCGATACCTATTCTCTAAACTTTCTTCCCATCCTTCGCACTCTGCAAACTGACCTTGCCTGCTGGGACATGAAAGGATTCTCGTGGCTTGGTCACATTAATCTCCTAAAAATGATTATCTTACCCACAATCCTGCACCATCGGCTGAACTCCAGCAGAGTGACAACTCTCATCAGAAGGTGTGGCTCCTCTGGAACTTCTACCACTCTCCTGACTTCCAACACTTTTTTCATCTTCCATAGATTGACTTACCCCTCTTTCTGTATCCTATATCCTTCTTCTCGTCTTGTCCCTGGCTCTTTCCCTTCACTCTCTGCTTGCTCACCTGGTATTCCTTTGCCTTTTTCTTTTTCGCTTTACATTGATGTCAAATGTTACTTTTACTCAGGTCTTCCCGATGCCTTCTTCCCATTTCTGGTTTGATTGTTAATGTTTACACCACTACTTGAAGCTACTCTGCTGCGTCAGACTTTATTGTTGCCCTCCGCCACCATCTTCCCTAAAAGCCTTATCCAATTTCTATGCCCCCTACTGTCCTCCCTCACAATGCACCATCCCCTCTCCTCAGTTATGTTGTTATATTGGCACCAATGTTAAGGTGTAGTGTGTTCTCTTTTCCTTTTTGAAAAACCTAATAAAGACTTTAATGGTAAAAAAAAAAAAAAAAAAATTCCCTTCTCTTATCCAACAGAGAACTGCAGGTCATATAAAGTGTGTTACTTAGTCGATGGAGAACATAATCCAAAACCAGGGCTCCTTAGACTAAAGTGTTGCCTTCAAGTTAACGCAAAATTGTGAACAACCCTCAAAATTTGACAGGGGAAGATCTTGCAAGGGCTCCACTGTGGCATTTTGTTGCGGGGAAATTGCAATAAAGTCCCAGTATTTTCCCACAGGACGTGTCAGAATCTTTTGATTTTATTGTGACTTTTTAATCTAAAGAGTGAAAATATTTAATGCGGCACAAGTCGTTGTAATGTCATGAGAATATTTTCACTTGCAGTTATTTTAAAAGATACAGTATGTCAGAAAACAACTGCTCCTCCTAGTTTCTACAGCAGTACTTTTATACAGTATAGTAAATTGAGACGATCCACAAAACAAGATAGAAATGTCCAATAATATTATTCAAGAAAATCTATACCTTTAGTACAAACGTGTTGTCCTTGTCAGGCATCTCCAATGGCATTGTAGTGCGGACCTCGATGATGGCAGACAGAGGAATGCTTACTTTAGGTTTTGATGACTGTAGGAAATAAAGAAACACATCATCACCATATAGCAGTGTTTCCAAAACTTTTCAGACTTAGGGCATTCCTGGAAAATAAAAAAATATTTCTCGGGGCACCCCTACCAAATAATTTTTACCAAGGGACAAAAAACATCCTAAGGACACAGATAACGTTGCATGAAGGCATGTGGTCATCTTCCCAACCAGAGTGTTACTGCCCCCTTTTGGATTTCACCCCAGTTGAGAATCACTGCTATATAGCATGGAAAAGTATGGCTTCGGTAATTCAATAAACATCATCCTGGGTATTATCATGAAATAAAAAGGAAAACTATAAGAGTGTATTCAATTGATTATGGCAGTTTTGCCTTGTATTTTGATGTGTTTGCTATTTTTGCCAGTGAAACTTAAAAATAAAGGGGTTTCTCCTATACCAACGACAACTGCATCCAAAAGCAACAGAAAAACTAATGGAAAGGAACACTGGGACAGTTGCCCAAAACAACCAACCAATCAGGTTACTGTTTTTATATATTTGGTCTCTAAAAATGGTCTCTAAGAAAAATGAGTGCTTGAATCTGATTGGTTGATGAACTTTGGGTGGTTGTTTTGATAAGTCTCCAGGCCTGAATTAAAGGGATTTTACCGTAAAAAGTTGCTCAGGATGGGTTACCACTGGTGCGGGAACCAGAAACAGGACAGTAACAGAACCGGAGTGGTGAGAGATCAATGCGGAGTAGTATTACTTTAATACATTTGTTCTCCATTTTGAGCAGCTGAATATATAAAAAGTTACCTAACAATTTCCTGAAAGCCCCCTATGCCATAATCCTGGTGTCATCAATGTCAACCAGAAGCAAGACACTAAGTTTTACCTTTTTTTTAATCCAAGTTTTCTTTTACAGTAGCCCACAAGCCCCCATAGAATTATAGCAACCATACACTAGTGGCTCTTGGTTGATAGATATGGCCCTCACTCCCCCAATTCAGACAAGAACTAGATGCTAGACACATGGTGTCTTCTGACACTTTACTGGAAAGCAAAATGGCAGAATTCATCTAAAGAAATCTAATGTGTCCATCTTTAGATTGTCAACAGATCCCACATCTACTAGAATGACCTATCAGTTATTATGAAAAGGACCAAAAAACCTGAAGCATTGTCAGATCTGCTGTCTGCTCAGAAAAGGTTACCCTTCTATGCACCAGACAGCTGTGAAGCAGGCGGTGAAGTTGTCATGCTAACAAATCATGCAGCACAATATAAGATGTCTGGATCAGAGCAGTTTGTGTTTCCATGTAAGTCACCAAATGTGTCACTTATACGATCATTAAAGACCAGATATGCTTATAGGTTATGGATATTTCACACAAAGGACAAAGTCAAAGCGTAAAAAGGGTCAGAGTCATGAAAGGGTCAAAACAAGTCTCTATTCAGACAGGAAAGCTGCAGTTGCTTATTGAAGACTTCAAAGGATAGAATTTTTATTAACAAGTATAAAACAGGAGAAAATAATCTGGGGGTGAGTGAGTCTCCAGGGAGCAATTCATTTTACCAATGGCGTTCTCCCCACAATGCATTAGGTATGTACATAGCATGTCTGCTGCAGGAGAGTATTCAGAGCAGCCTATGACACAGCACAGCACTAACAGCCGGTGATAAGGGCTCATCCATAATTCACACATGTCATGTTGGAGTCTGTAATACTGCCAGCCTTAGGCATATTTCCCAGGGTCCAGCTCTTCCTGGTCAATTATACTGCCTTATACTTTAATACAGCACATTGTCATGAATTATTATAAAGTTACTGTTCTCTAACATATTATAGCCATAGAATAAATATACTCAGTTAGCCTCTAAAAGGTATCGCCTAATTTCTTCACTCTTCCACTACTTTCAATGGCTAACACGATACAACATTATAATATTATAGCCACAGTCAGAGTAGTTAGAAGATGCAGAATCAGATATATATATATATATATATATATATATATATATATATATACACACACACACACATACACACACACACACACACACACACACACACACACACACACACACACACACACAGTACAGACCAAAAGTTTGGACACACCTTCTCATTCCAAGAGTTTTCTGTATTTTCATGACTATAAAAATTATAGATTCACACTGAAGGCATTAAAACTATGAATTAACACATGTGGAATTATATACTTAACAAAACAGTGTGAAACAACTGAAAATATGTCTTATATTCTCGGTTCTTCAAAGTAGCCACCTTTTGCTTTGATTACTGCTTTGCACACTCTTGGCATTCTCTTGATGAGCTTCAAGAGGTAGTCACCTGAAATGGTTTTCACTTCACAGGTGTGCCCTGTCAGGTTTAATAAGTGGGATTTCTTGCCTTATAAATGGGGTTGGGACCATCAGTTTTGTTGTTCAGAGGTCAGGTGGATACACAGCTGATAGTCCTACTGAATGGAGTGTTAGAATTTGTATTATGGCAAGAAAAAAGCAGCTAAGTAAAGAAAAACGAGTGGCCATCATTACTTTAAGAAATGAAGGTCAGTCAGTCCGAAAAATTGGGAAAACTTTGAAAGTGTCCACAAGTGCAGTGGCCAAAACCATCAAGCGCTACAAAGAAACTGGCTCACATGAGGACCGCCCCAGGAAAGGAAGACCAAGAGTCACCTCTGCTGCGGAGGATAAGTTCATCCGAGTCACCAGCCTCAGAAATCGCAGGTTAACCGCAGCTCAGATTAGAGACCAGGTCAATGCCACACAGAGTTCTAGCAGCAGACACATCTCAACAACTGTTAAGAGGAGACTGTGTGCAGCAGGCCTTCATGGTAAAATAGCTGCTAGGAAACCACTGCTAAGGACAGGCAACAAGCAGAAGAGACTTGTTTGGGCTAAAGAACACAAGGAATGGACATTAGACCTGTGGAAATCTGTGCTTTGGTCTGATGAGTCCAAATTTGAGATCTTTGGTTCCAACCACCGTGTCTTTGTGCGACGCAGAAAAGGTGAACGAATGGACTCTACATGCCTGGTTCCCACCGTGAAGCATGGAGGAGGAGGAGGTGTGATGGTGTGGGGGTGCTTTGCTGGTGACACTGTTGGGATTTATTCAAAATTGAAGGAATACTGAACCAGCATGGTTACCACAGCATCTTGCAGCGGCATGCTATTCCATCCGGTTTGCGTTTAGTTGGACCATCATTTATTTTTCAACAGGACAATGACACCAAACACACCTCCAGACTGTGTAAGGGCCATTTGACCAAGAAGGAGAGTGATGGGGTGCTACGCCAGTTGACCTGGCCTCCACAGTCACCAGACCTGAACCCAATCGAGATGGTTTGGGGTGAGCTGGACCGCAGAGTGAAGGCAAAAGGGCCAACAAGTGCCAAGCATCTCTGGGAACTTCTTCAAGACTGTTGGAAGACCATTTCAGGTGACTACCTCTTGAAGCTCATCAAGAGAATGCTAAGAGTGTGCAAAGCAGTAATCAAAGCAAAAGGTGGCTACTTTGAAGAACCTAGAATATAAGACATATTTTCAGTTGTTTCACACTTTTTTGTTAAGTATATAATTCCACATGTGTTAATTCATAGTTTTGATGCCTTCAGTGTGAATCTACAATTTTTATAGTCATGAAAATAGAGAAAACTCTTGGAATGAGAAGGTGTGTCCAAACTTTTGGTCTGTACTGTATATTAGTACATCAGGCTATGTTGTGTAAGACATTGATCAAAGCTAATGACTTAACAGATTTTATATTGGTTCTATGATATAATACATCTATAGAGTTCAGTAAGGTATACCTCCCATCATATAGCTTCTCTTCCACCGATGATATACAAGGACTCCTGTAGAGTTCAGTAATGTATAGATCATGTCTTATAGCCTTCCTTCTTCCACCCAGACTATTTGTAGCTCTTGTAACAAACTGCAGAGTAATTCATATTTTCTTGTCCCCCCCCCCCATTGTTCCTGAGCAATCAGTGCAGGTAGTTTTGGTGCCAGATCTGATAATTTGGCTCTTTACTGTGAGATGGGCAGTGTCGGACAGGAGGTGGCATAGAAGCATGATTTTGAGGTATGACACTACCTGTATCTGATTGGACAGTATTAGAGCTATGAATCACACCCCCTTACTTGTTCCTGCCTGAGACTACCCGATTGACCGTAGATAGACTATTTATCATATCAGCCACCAAAGCTAACTGCAATGATTGCTCAGAAATGGTGGGGGGATGGAGAGAATTACAACTGTGCAGGAATCAGTGGAGCGCCAACTATTAAAAGGATGCAGAGAACTGGTGGAGGTGGTGAAAGGTGGTCATACAAATGAAATTAATGTAATGTATATGGGGTGTCTTGACTCTTTCCCAACTGGAAATGTCAAGGGAGAAATAGATCAGGCATGCAGGATTTTAACATGCCCAATCCTTTGCTCAAGGCAGGTGTCTGGCAGAAGCTTATTCCCCTCTCTTATTATGAGCACATGCATGCATGCATGCATGTATATGGGAATGGGGTGGGGGAATCGAAGGGAATAGCTGTTGCCTAAACAAGCATTTGACAGAGCTATCCAAAGTGTGTGGCCCCATCTTACCTGTCAATGCTTGGCGTTTCTATCAAGCTTTCCAGCATTCCTGATAGAAAGACTAGTCTGATCTGCAGAATGATTCTTGCCATGAAATATACCAGAACGCCAACAAACTATTTAGAATCAAATAATGAAACATATTTCTTCTAATCTGGTTTTTACTTTCTGAATGTAGATTTTAGTATTACATTTTCTGTACATAGTTATGGAGTCATCTTTCCTGGGCTGCTGTTTACAACATTTAGAGATATGCTTTATAGCAGCCATGTGAAGCATAGACACAATAATCTGGAGATGTTCACTGACATGTATGAGAGACTTTTGTAGATATGTGACTGTAATATCACCAGTTTTGAATGGTGGTCACTGTTATTTATATGTAGTGGACACTTGTCACTAATCCTGCCTGTGCTGATAATGAGGTGACTGCTAAAAAGAAATCTCCTACAGAACAGAAAGTGTCAGCATACTACTAGGCTTAGTGGCCAGAATAATAACTGCAGGATCTTAATCAACAAAAATCAACAAAATCTTTAATCTAAAAATACACAGATTCCCATGATACATTTCCTTTAAGAAAAGGCAGTAAGCAATACTATAAGCAGAGTAATTAGAATACTAATTCCAGTATCATTAGGTCAAAATAATAAAAGTATGCTTGTGAATGTTCTTAGTCTGAACATGGCCTTAATGTCCAAAAACCTACATCAGGTTAGACATGCTGTTTTGCAGTGAGGGGTAACAGTGTAAAAAAAAAAAAATCACAAAGCTTTCATAAATACAGAGCCTGAATGCTATATTTTTCAATGTATATATATTATCATATCATTAAATGGAACAGATATATCTGTACCACTGTGTGCAGCTTTCAGACACAATGAGGCATGGGTTGAACATTAAAAGTACTGACCTAGAGCCTATTGATCTAATAGGCTACTGGAGCTCATCGATCCAATAGGCTTCATTGTGGTTTATCCTGCTAACTAGCTCTACTGCTCTGGATACATTTTAATAGTCTTGTCTTTGCTCTTGTCATTAGCCAAAGTATATGTAATGTTTAGGAGTGAATGACCTCTTACTTGCCTTATGCTCCATCCATTGTTGTGTAGAGGTAATATGTCCTAAGACTCTTGGGAATTTAAGGTCATTCTTCATTCCTTTTTGGCATTTATTTTACTAATTTACCATCTGCCTCCCCTAAACTACCACCTGCCCCTGCACTATAATAGATTACTTGGTCATACTTGAAGGCCTTTAGATAGTCACATCTTCAGATAAAACACAGATCAGTATCACAACATACAACAAAAAACACTTTTATTCCATCAAATGTCAATTTAATTCTCATGCACAAGAACTGCATTAGCTGCCCATGTAGCAATGTCAGGAATACTGTATGTGGATTTGCCCAGCGGCATACATAACAAAGGTATGTTGTTTATCACTAATGTGCTCTGTAATATGGTGGTAGTTGTTGGATAAGCTTCGGTAAACTCCCATTTAGCTATAGGTTGCTGATGTAACCAATAGACATATAGGGTCTTTCAAAGATTAAACCATTACCCATGTACTTGAAGGTTGTTATTGGGACCACAATATTAAAGACCTACCCGTGCAGGTCCAACATGCAACACCCCCACAGCTTAGTGGTTTGAAAAGGTGAATGAGTAATGTAGTCTGTCCACTGATTACCAGACGCAGCGCCATACACTGTATAGTGGCTGTGCATGGTATTGCAGCTCAGCCCCTTACCTGAATGGGACCGAGCTGCAAACAGGCCCGGTGACTGACGAATGTGACAGAACATGACCTAGGAAGTGGAAGCCATTTTAGTCCTGAAAAGCTCCTTAAACTGCGTTAGAGATTAGCAATTCATCTTAAAATTCATGGCAACACCCATATTTACACTCTATACTGCTCTTCATGCAACCTTTGCTCTGTTTCATACATCCATAATAGTGATGCATGTTGAACCCCAAGCCCCCCCCCCCCATAGTTTAATTGGACCAGAATTCCGTACCATTAGAACATTATGGTGATTTTCCAACTAATATCCTGTGAATATGGAATATGTGTCTTACCACAGGGGGTCTCACTGCTGGAACCCACTATAATCACAAGTACAGGAATCCCCTGTGTGAATAGAGCAGTACAGCACATGCTTGACTACTGCTCCATTCACTTCTATGGGACAGAGAGTACTGTACAGGGGAATAGCAATAAAGGTAGAAATAGCTACTGGCCCTGGAGCCTCAGGGGGCCTCTCTACAACATAATAAGACACCATTATTATACATGTTACATACTTTACATTAAAATACTAAGACCCTTCCCTCCAGGACTGCTACTCCCCACCTGTACCATTCACTATTTACTGCTGTAATACCTGTCTACAGAGAAATACATTACATTTAAAAATAAAGAGAAACTAGGAATCGTTCAGACAAGAAGAGTGGCATATGAAGTGTTGCATTGTCTCTAACAGTAGACTTGTAGAAAACACTCCTCCCATACAGAGATGACAGCTTCGACACTGTGATGCTTCACGCTACATGTTAAATGAATTAATGAAAGGTTTTTATTCCCCCATTTTCTCTAGATGTACAAACAGAATATTCAACTAGCTTCTCTTGGCATCAGCTGCTCTTCTCACAGCCATACACTTTGTTTTGTGGTTGTGCTAATTGATCTGGGTGGGAGGATCATGAATTCAATGGCAGCCGTAACAAAGGCAGGCACCGTGAAAGAACCTACTACACGCAGTAAAAAGCTGTTTAAGTTTTTTGTGTCAGACCATTAAGAGAATCCTATAGGCTTTTGTCCAGGGGAATAACTCATATGCTAGCCCAGGCTTTGACTGCAGGATAAGGCATATTTTATTTAGGTGAAAGAATTCCATTTACTACACACTGGTTCTATTTATTATATCATGGCACCAGAGGAAAACTCTTCAACCAGACAAAAGGTGATCTAATATTTGTTTCCATTACAGAGTTCTAAGGAAAGGCAAGTCAGAATTGTTATATCATGGAGAACGCATGTATATTTACTAAAGCAGACAGGTCAGGAGAGCTTACAAGACTACTTTAAGTAACATCTAGCTAAGGTGACTTTCCCTCTGTGAAAAAGTATGGTCAGCCAAAATGCAAGAAAATGTAAAAAGAAAAAGACATTTTAGACAATTATAGTTAGAAAGTGTCTAAAACCTGCTCAGAAAGTAGCACAGGGACTGTGTCATATAAAAATAATAGTTTAAACTGTGCATAGGAAATTAAAGAAAAAAAAAAAAAAACAGTTTAATATCAATTTCAGTTGTGAAAACCTTTTTTTTAAAAAAATATTTATATTGTGTGTTACACTCAAGTCGCACCAAATCTGTGGTGCACATACATTACTTATTACTTGGTTAACGGATTCTGGGATCCTGCAGTCCCAGCTGAAAAGCATAAAAGGGGGTGTCCAGGATTTTATTAAAGGGGGTCTACAACCTCCCTTAAGCACATTGCATACCTTCGTAGATTTGGAGAAAAACAACCTTAAAGCCTTATGCAAATGAGGCAGTTAGTGCACTGGGGGCGGTTCTTCACCCTAGGAGAACTGCTCTTGGTGCTGAAGTAGGATGGATGATGTCATAGCAGTAGGAGGAACAACTCCCACTACATGGGGTAGTGTAGGTAGGAGATGATAGGGGTCTGAGTGGCAAGAGCAGTGTTTCAGGGAGCCGAAGGCCCACCCCTAAAAAAAACAACTGCCTTATTTCTATAAGACTACAGTGTTGTTTTTCTCCAAATCTACAAAAGTGACATACATAACAGAGGTATGTTTATCAGTGTAATGTGATCTGTAACAAAATGGTGACAGTTAAATATGCTTGGAGGAGGTGGTAGATTCCCTTTAAAGACAAACAAGAATTATAATAAAATGGTAAAATTGGTGGTATTTGCTAGTCTTTTCTAATTTGTTGCATTGATGACATGTAATACATGCAAATGACCACTGCAACCAATCACTGGACATCCTGGACAATCCCTTAACTATATGAAAAACATTTATTGCACAGTATACTTTTTGTATACAGTATTCCTACACCATGGCAAGCCTATACAACAATATAGGTATACAGTTGTATATATTAGGGCACATATTCAGCCAAATAGTTTCATCTAGTCCAACTAAGAGTAATGGCTGAAAGCTGTGTGAACTGGGCATAAGTTGAATATGACAACTAACAGCACCACACAATTTCTGCAATTTATTTTTTAATGTAAATAGTTCCATACAGTTTCCTGGTTTTCTGTTGAACTTTCTGATGTGATGTACAAAGTTCTTTTTGTGAAAATGCATTTCTGCCAGTTCACATGCTTGAGCGGCAATAATTTGCTCATTATGTACCGTATTATGAGACTAATCTCTGTGTTCTACTAAAGCTCGTGTAGGAGGGCCACAGATATCCAGCAGCTGGATAAAGCCCCCTTGGCTTTACAATATTCCATATTCTGTGCCAGGACAGACAAATGCTCAGTGCACCACTGGCAGAATGAGACCGAGGTTCGCTGCCAATGTCATGCTCAGTTATTGTTTTACGACAAATATAGAGGTTCATTATTTTTAGTGAGTGTAGATAGACACTATTGTGTGAAACTATATCATCCAGAATCGCTGGTAGACTGTACTGGAAAACATGGACTCTACAGGAGAATAAGTCACCTGTAATGTGCTATTTATTAGACTGTCCTGAAAGCTAAAGTCTCAATCTATAAGCAATCTTAGATTAGGTCTTAGATAAGTGGTGTTTTGGACATTTTCAGTGCAAAGCATGGATCAAGTTAGGCATGTGACGGGCCATTACAGAGAAAATGGGAAGATCCTCCCAGCTAACCAGAGGTTGTCTCAGCACTGAAGGAGGTCCATAGGACCAAAAGGTTGACATGTTAAAAAGGTTTTCTCATGTCAGATCTTCATAGTATAGCCACAGAATGTGCTCTATGATGGTCAGCCAGTCTTGATAAAAATTGGTGGACTAGGCATTCCTTAAGTGTAATGTGTATATCTCACTTTAGTAGACTAAATAAGGACTTGTTGACTGTACTCCAATGGCAGAGGTTGATGAAAATGAGAAATATGTTTGTTCTGATACTGGCCCAGCTCAGCATAAAACTCATCATCCATCTCACTGGTTGGCTTTAAGTTCATACCATCTCCTGCACAGGATCATAGTAGAATAAACTAGGACAAGGATGATGGCTCATTTTGATATACCTTAGATCAGTCATGAAGCATTTTAATGATAGCGTTCCTTTGTTGTTAGAAATTTATAGCCATACTTTATTTCTAAAACACAGATGTAGCAAAGATAAACCAAACTTCTGCAATTGGTTAAACAACTATAGCGTGATATCTGATCATGGAAGACAATAAAACCAATGACACATGATTGGAAAACCTTTTTCAATTACTTTTCATTGTTTTTTGTTGTCTTCTGCCAGAAGATATCATGCAGCAACAGTTTAAGCAATTGCAGAAGATCTGGTTAACTCTGCTATATCTGTGCTTGCAGTTTAAGATAGACATTTTATTACTCCTTACCTTGGGAGGCACATAGAACTCAAGGAGAAATCGTTCCCCTTCCATTTTCACAGCTTTTCTCAAAAGCAAACGACATTTTTGCCACTGAGAGCTTCCAACACAATTGGTGTCGTCAGCAACCATGTACCTGAGAGTTCCTTCTCTCTGAATATCAACAGCATCTATCTTAGCCGCCTGCATTTTTGACAGTCGTAATTTGTGAGTCCATTTCTCCCGTGGCTCTACTTGCTCTTTGCTGCCTGATGTGCAATGTTCACGCTCTGAGCGCTTCATTGTTCCATTGTCTATGCCAGGTTCTGGAGAGGACTTTCTATGCCACATCTCCTTCATGCCATCCACCACACACAAACTCATATTCCTCAATGAGAAACCCTTTTTAAATTTTGGCTTGGAGCTCCCATGTACGGAAACATCCTCAGAGCTTCGTGAGTGTCCATAGGATGAAACCTTGTGGGCCCTGGCTTGAGTCCGACTTAAATATTTATTTGTCATAGTATTCTCCATGCTGTCTAAAGACTCTGTGGAGGTTTCCTCTTTTCTGGAGACAAAATCCCTTGCTAAAGGCACCTGGCAATTTTGTAGTCCTACAAAGGGTACAATGTTATACTTAGTTGGAGAGTCAGAAACATATACCCTACTAACTTCAAAACTAAAGAAATCTAGAAAATTGGCAGCAAAATGGTGTGAGAATGAGCTTTCTGCCCCTGGTGCATTGTAGTGAGGGTTCTCCTTTAAAAACTGGCAGAATTTCTGAGCAAAGTCCACTGCAGCGGCTTGTGCATGAAGCTCACAGAACTCCTTCCAGTCAGGAAGCTGGGAGGAAGAGTCTTGATTAAGTGCATCACCATTCATGGCTGTTCCATTCCTCTCCAAGAAATCTGCAAGGCAAAAAAAAAAAAAAAAAAAAATCATCAAGAAAAATGACCAGCCACAAAATAAGAAATTAAATATGTAAGACATTTTCTATTTTATTTTATCTAAGAAATGTTGTACTCAAATTTCAGAATCTCTCTGTGTAAAGGAGTCAGAGCTCAGTTTTCTTATCGAGCACCAAATCCTCTGTATCCTTTAGCAAATGAGAGTTAAAGGGTTTGTCCCATCTATGGAATAGGTGATAACTCTATGATCCACCCTATTGATCACAAGAACACGGAACCCTTGACCGTGTTTGAATGAAATGACCATCGCATATGACCGAGTGCCCAAACTGCAACCCAAAACCAACT
The DNA here is from genome assembly GCA_947044405.1 of Leptodactylus fallax. Taxonomy (NCBI): domain Eukaryota; kingdom Metazoa; phylum Chordata; class Amphibia; order Anura; family Leptodactylidae; genus Leptodactylus; species Leptodactylus fallax. The sequence continues at coordinate 593,687 of CAMRHE010000203.1, forward strand.
AAATTATCGCAAAGTGCCAACATGGCAATTTAACCTTAATACTGTGTGGATCCACAATTGTGGACAGTTACGGACCCGCAAAGCACAGTCGTGTAAATGGGGCTTTACAGAGCTTTCAATAATACAAACTTTGTACTGAGAAGTAGAAGTTTGCTTTTGGTATACTTTCGAACAATTAATGTTCACTATTTACATCGCACAGAATCTGTTTTATAGTGACCGTGCGATGTTATTACAGCCTGTAATAATATCACATGTCTGTTATAAAACAGATACTGTTTGATATAAATAATGAAAGGACCCCCCACACAGTACAATGCGCTCCACAGTGACTCCCAGACAGTACAATGTGCTCCACAGTGGCCCCCAGACAGTACAATGCTCTCCACAGTGGCCCCCACACAGTATTATATGCCCCACAGTGGCTCCTGCACAGTATTATATGCTCCACAGCGGCTCCTGCACAGTATTATATGCTCCACAGTGGCTCCTGCACAGTATTATATGCTCCACAGTGGCCCCCCACACAGTATTATATGCTCCATAGTGAGCCCCCCACACAGTATTATATGCTCCATAGTAGACCCCCACACAGTATTATCTGCTACTTACCTGAAGTCCCACAAAGAACAGCCAGGCGTCCTTCTTCTGACTGCAGGCGCTGATGACTTGCGTCTGGGCAGAGGTCACACTCTGCAGTCAGTGTAAGCCGCGGTCCCATGGCCTACATTGACAGCTTCCAGCTGTATGTGCATTTGCAAGAAGAAAGAAGCGATTGCTCACCAACAGGAAATCCTGTACTGTATTCCCAGTTAGTGAGCGATCAGGGCGACAGCGCACGTGTCAATAGAGGGGGCTCTGAGTGCCCCCTCTGGCACGCGTGCCATTGGTTCGCCAACACGGGCATATGAGCACTAATGCTCCATTCAGTCTATGGAAAGTTGAGTACATCATTTTTGAGCACAGGATAAGTGCCTGAGCTCATGAATAAAGGTGTCCCCAAGTACCCTTTGTAAATGGGCGGTATCATGCATGCATGAATACCATCTCATGCACTTCTATGGGATTGAATAATCACTGTACTCGGCTATCTATGTCAGTCCCACAGAAGAAAATAGCGTGGTGGTAATACATTCACATTATCACTCCATTCACACATGGAACCATATTCCCATGTACTGATGGTCGTAGTGGCTGGCCCCCCCCTGAAATCAGACACTTAAAGGGTTTTCCCATTTACAGCACTTCTTCCTTCTCCACAGGATGTTTCCCATGTTGAGGAAACGCAGCATTTTTGGCTACAGTGGAAAATCAGCGTAAATCAATTCTGCATTTTACATTACCAGCAAGGCTAATAAGATTTCATTTCATCTCATTCATATATTGTGGAAAAAACACTGGAAAAGTGGAAAAGTTTAGTTTTTAAAAATTGCTAAATTTTTATTTTGGCTGCAGAATATTGGCCTTCATTTTGCTATGTTGTGTCTTAGCCTAAAAGTAATTCTGTCTCTAGTAACCTCCTAACAACCCCTAATAGTGGCTGCTTTATTTAAGACACCTTATACAAGTGTTAGAACCAAAAATTCACGTTAATGATATCATATAGAGAATACACTGGGAACAATGAATGCACCTTTCCTTTCTCAAGATTAACAAAGATTTTCTTAATTGGCTCTAAAAATAATTTCAGCAGCAATGTGTATGGTGTGAACTGAACTGAAGCAATAAGAAGTAAAACAACATTTCTTGCCAGCTTTGGGCAACCTATTTGAATCACATTCATTTTAATAGCTGTAAATATTAGCAGGATGACCTGCAGCGATGGCACAGAAAACACTGTCAAGAACTGTTCATCTCAATTCTTAAACAGATTCAGCAGGTCCAAGATGTAGCAGGCAAAATCTACATTTCCAAGATACTGTATTTAGCCTGACCAAGATTTGCCTTACATAGCGCCTGATATAAACAACTTTGTTTATTTGTACTATAAAACTTAATATTTTTCTTAAAAAAAAAAAAAAAATTATCTATCTATCTATCTTTGGGATTTATTAATAACATTTCTTAAAGGTGTTAAGAGGGGATATACATTTTTTACAGTGCATTCAGGGCACTGTATAAACATGCTTACTATATATATGATGGTCCCCTGTACCCCGCTGATCCACTTTGCAGAGTGCAGCAGGGGGGCGGGGGGTCTCATACCTCATTCTCCCTGCTGCCACTTCCTGTGATGTCACAAACTCAGCTCTACTCCCCAGTTCATAGAGTAGAATACAGTCTGTCATGTGACCGAGAGTCGGGACATCAGCAGTCAGGCTGAGGAATGAGATTTCTGTCCCTCTCCCTACTACACTCTCCAAAGTGAATCATCAGGGTTGTCAGAGGACCATAATAGTAAGCATGTTTATAAAGCACCTTGAATACAATGTAAAAAATGTTATATCCCCACATAAACCCCCTTTAAAATGTGTCCAAGTTTTTGTTGCAGTTAAAGAACCACATATGTACACACGTGGACAAAATTGTTGGTACCCCTCGTTTAATGAAAGAAAAACCCACAATGGTCACAGAAATAACTTGAATCTGACAAAAGTAATAATATAGAAAAAATCTATGAAAATAAACAAATGAAAGTCAGACATTGCTTATCAACCATGCTTCAACAGAATTTTTAAAAAAAGAAAACTCATGAAACAGGCCTGGACAGAAATGATGGTTCCCTTAACTTAATATTTCGTTGCACAACCTTTTGAGGCAATCACTGCAATCAAACGATTCCTGTAACTGTCAATGAGACTTCTGCACCTTTCAACAGTTATTTTGACCACTCCTCATGAGCAAACTGCTCCAGTTGTCTCGGGTTTGAAGGGTGCATTTTCCAGACGGCATGTTTCAGCTCCTTCCAAAGATGCTCAATAGGATTTAGGTCAGGGCTCATAGAAGGCCACTTCAGAATAGTCCAATGTTTTCCTCTTAGCCATTCTTGGGTGTTTTTAGCTGTGAGTTTTGGGTCATTATCCTGTTGCAAGACCCATGACCTGCAACTGAGACCAAGCTTTCTGACACTGGGCAGCACATTTCTCTCTAGAATCCCTTGATAGTCTTAAGATTTCATTGTACCCTGCACAGATTCAAGACACCCTGTGCCAGATGCAGCAAAGCAGCCCCAGAACATAACAGAGACTCCTCCATGTTTCACAGTAGGGACAGTGTTCTTTTCAAGATATGCTTCATTTTTCCATCTGTGAACATAGAGCTGATGTGCCTTGCCAAAAATTTCGATTTTTATGTCATCTGTCCATAGGACATTCTCCCAGAAGCTTTGTGGCTTGTCAACATGTAGTTTGGCAAATTACTTTTGTCAGATTCAAGTTATTTCTGTGACCATTGTGGGTTTTTCTTTTCATTAAATGAGGGGTACTAACAATTTTGTCCACGTGTGTATATAAGTTATGAGAAAGGTAAATCAATTCATGCAAATAGGTATCAACCTTTCCAAAACCACATGGATGTTGGCAACATAAAGCCCTAAAGTTCTTGTCAATTTCTCCAATTCTAATCATTTGTTCTCATTCTTTAAAGGGGTCGTCCAGACTTATGATCATGAGGACCTATCCTCAGAATAGGAAATCATTATCAGATCATGAATATGGGCTAAGCTGCAGTAACTCAGCACAGCCACTACAAAACATGTAGTTCCTGCGTCAGTGGCTACTGTGAACAGCTGATGGTTAGCGGGGTCCAAGCGACTGACACCTACCCCCCTCCCCCACCTGATCTGAAATAGATAACCTATCCTGAGGCTAGCACAGGCTGGACAGCCCCTTTAGGAAGTCCAAGGTCACAAAACAGAGACTTTAATAATAATCAGATTGTGGTGATTTACATCCATTACTACTGAGGTGACCACATCATGCTGGTAATACAGGTGTATAAGCATATATAAAGAACCAGCAGGGCTTGTAACTTGTATGTTGTACTTTAAATGCCAGGGGCTAATAGACAACAGGAAAAGTAGGGAAGAGGAAAAATCACAAAGTAGAAACACTAAACCTAGAATGGATGATGAAAGCAAACAGGATATAAACTTGCCGTCAAAGTTTGTTTCAGGAGTATTTTGGGCTGATGAATGGTGGAGGGTGAGGGGCTTAATCTTGTCTTAATGTGGACGGTCACAGCATTCTGAAGAGGAAGGGTGGAGGTCTAATCTCCGGCAATAGATTAAAAAGATTCCTACTTATATTGCAATTAAAACTGAGAAATACAGAACACAAAACAGGATATTACTGGAGTGACCTGGGAAAGAAAATGCACTGATAACATCCCAGCAAATTCTATGTCTAGCATTCATATAAGGGGGTTTTCTAGCCAGATAAAGCTAATTGACTATCCTTAGGGGTAGGAGTGCTCTTGACATCCCCTAAACAGCTGCTTGAAGGAGCTGTAGTGCTTGCAAAATGTCATCACTTGGTAGTGGTTGTGAGTACTTTTACAGTTTCCCTATTCACTTCAATTGGGACAATAACACAGTGCACAGCCAATATGGATTGTGAAGGAGTTCTGTAAATGTGAAGCTCTGCAGCACTCAGGTGACTCCTTCCAAGCACCGATCTAACACTGAAGGACTATCCTATCTAGCTATCAATTTTATCTGCCAAGAAAAACGCTCAAGGAGAGCAATTTTAAGAAAAGAAATCACAACAGAACTCAATGAAAAGAGTGGGATGGGGTAAGAAGCAAGGAAAGTTGGTTGCTAATGGGAAAGTAGATCTACAGACCTCCCTTTCAGACAGAAAATAAAGCTATGCACATGATCATACAGGGGTGACCAAATCCATATGAGATACAGATTGATATCATAGTAAAGCTAAGAGTATGTTCACACAGTGTAATCCAGAGCTGACTTTCAGGCAGATTCAGCCTCAAAATCAGCACCAAATTCCACCCTGCATTCAAAAGGAGGCAGAGATCGAAGCAGGACACTGAAAAAAATAAGCGCGCTGCTCAATCTTGCCATGAATTCCGCAGCTCAGTCCGCCACAGAACCTGTGACACAAGCCACTTAGATGATCAGGCCTGATCATCTTGTTGCATAGTTGTGTCACAGAAGAAGCTTGAGAGTAGATTATATGGGATAATCAGCATTTACTTCTTAGAACATGAGGTAAACAGCATCAAAACGTTAACACAGCAAAACTTGAAAGTAAATAGGACCTTTTACAATAGAGAGATAAAAAGCAAGGTACAGCAAGTCTCACATAACATACCATTACACTCTATTCAGCATATAACACTAATAACATCGCCATCTACTGTCAGATAGATGTAAACTTCTGCACACAAATAAGTCTATCTGTTGCATATATATGTATATAGTATATACCAACACATCTAACTACAAGAAAGCCACAGTGGAAAGCCGGAAAGGGGGGGGGGGGGACATCTAGTGAATTCACACACTCTAGTACAAAAAGTTAGTTAATTTCTAGTTGAGGCCATTTTGCCAATCTAAATAGGTAATCACAAAATAGTTCAGTCCCATCGGAGCCATAACAGATCAGTCATACTCCAAACTATCCCCTACTTCTTGCTAATCTAAAGAATATATGTTAGATAAATTTGCTACCTAACCACAAGCATATATCTCAGATTCCGAACCGCGCCATTTATTTTGCCAATGACATATTTGTAATGAGCTTTTCTCACACAAGGGACTAAAAGCAAAGGGAGCGTTGTGGAGTGGGGAGTTAGTGGCTGCCATACAGGTGCTCATCCCCAAAACGCACAGTGGTCAGTTGTTTTACAGGAAACTAATTTTATCTATCAGTATACCTCTGGCCTGTGGGAGGAACTGGAGTGTCTGGAGGAAACCCACACAAACATGTAGAGAACATATAGACTGTATGCAGAAGTTGCCCTTGGTTGCATACAGCCACTTCAGACTTAGTACTCAGTGTAAGATATGGAAATGACGGCTTCGGCGGTGGTATGCAATTACTTTGCTGCAGCAATGACAGGCTATACATGTAACCGCTGCAGCCAATCACTGGCCTCAGCAGTGATGTCTGCATGTATGACAAGACTGCTGGGACCCCTGTAGTGGAGGATTCACCAGATGAGTACTGGTTATTTTATACCATTAGCCACTGTTAAATTTATATAATATCATCATCTCTTATTATATATTTATTTATTCTTAGCATAGATCAACTGATTATAGATTACAATTGTAATGTCAATTATGATAAATAACATTTTTTGTAGTTCATCTCTTTTCTATCTCAGGCACAGCACTATGACATATTTGACAAGAAATAACGTAACACTGCAATCCAAGAAAGCATTTCTTTGTCAGATGATTTTACAGAAGGTATTTTCACTACATCAGCACCCCATCACCCCCAACTTCCCCAAATGTGTCATTGTCCATTGAAGAACTTGAAACTGGAGAGAATCCAGCAAGCAGTAGGGCACTGATTTACTGTAAACAAGAATCCCCAACACAATACCAAGCCAAGTCACATCATCAACATTATGGCGAGATGTAACACAACGTTAACCCTTTATAACAGCGAATGTGATCGTGTCAATCTGCACGGCATAGTACAGGGTTGTTTCCTTGAATAAAGATGCTTTCTTCCACACTTGCCATCAACAAAGATTGCACGGACTCCCTTGGTGGTGGTGGACAGATGGAGGGCCCTGATTCCCTCCCTTACTGTGGAGGACTGAAGAGAGGTGCGTGGTATAAATTTACTCGTTTTCCCAGAATCCAATAATAAAAAAAATCCAGCTGTATCTGACGCACCAAAGCTACCTTACCCCAATAAGATCATTTCACATGGGTAGAATGACCTCTAATAGGTGCCACCGTTGTACTGCAAAGCTTGCAGATTTTATACATTTACTATGGGTCTGCCCGTACATTGCCTCGTTTTATAAGGAGGTCCTTGTCCTCCTCCAAGGGGTGATGGATAGACAGATCCCAAATACCCCCGCATTTTGTCTCCTGGGACTAATCTCTGAGGAAGAGTGGACACATCATGAGAGGGTATTCCTACATGAAGTACATCCCTGAAGTGGATTCCCTTATGAGAATATTTTTACAGTAACAGAATCTGCCCAGCTACATTTTCCCAGGTATGGGGTTCCTGGTGCTTGTCCCCACTAACCCATTATATTGTCCGGAGCCTTCGTAATGCGCTCTCTCAGGTTGGAGCATTATTTAGAAGTTGCACAAATGTATGCTTCTAATTTCGGGAAAACTACTTTGAGAAGGTCCTTTTCTGTTCCAACATGTCTGTGCCCTAGTGCAGAAAACAAGACGCTTAAAGAGAACCATTCACCACCTCCTACAACAGGTCCACACTCCCTGCCTAACACTGCCCTGATGATAGAGTCTAAATAGCATATCAGCACCAAAACTGGGCTTTTTGCTCGTGAATGGTGGAGACTAGAGAAAAGTTCCAAGTGTACTGGAAACAGTACAGTGGCACCTACTGTATTTACAGGCCCTCTGATTCAACATCAGTGTCTGACTTCACAAAGGTTTCTGACTGAATAGGCTAAAATTCTCAGACCCCAAAAATCTTGTAGAAAGTCTTTCCAAAGGAGTACAAAATGTTTTAGCTGCAGAAAGGAGCATATTAATACCTATGGGCTTAGAATGAGATGTCATAAAAGTTCCTGTAGGTGCCCCAATATTTTTGTCCATAAAGTGTAGTATGAATTATTATTCAATTTAAGAGACAGTCTATTTTTGCCAGAGAAAAATACAACTTCAGCAACTTATTAAAGCAAACTTATTGGCACTCTGTGCAGTCTATGGGCAGTGTGCTATATATGGAGAAGATCAACAGACTGATTGTTTTGGAAAACTTTTATATTATAACTTGTATTTTACAAATTTAAATCTCTGCTCATTCATTGTTAGTCCAGTGGGTGGTCCTATTCAGCTACTGACATCTATCTCTGTATGAGTATGCAAACAGATATCTGCCAAACGCAGTAGGCCCGCCCACTGGACTCCTAAACCCAGAACGAGCAGCGAATTGAAAAAATAAAATCATTCCCTACAAAACTATATAGCAATTTGCGCATACTCTGCAACATGCTGCTGTCAAATCAGACTGCATGTTCAATTTGACAGGGTCCCTTTAAACATTGAATTAACTCTGACATGGCTGTATGTCATATATGGATACTTGGTTCTTTAATAGTAACTCAGGCCTGCTTGCTTCTTGGGCATAGAGATCTTTTCATGGCATTGCAGTTTTGTGTGAGTTCCTTATTTTGGACAGTAAACACGCATCACAATAAAGCCTGAGATGACTCCGGCCAGTGAAGCTCTCCTCTGGGGGAAAACTTTGTGGTCTACACTCCAGTTTTGTGTTTGGCATGAAGGATGTGTGCTCATCTTTTATTCAATGTTTACTGCTCTGCACATGCCGGAGTCTCATCACTGGCCCCTAGCAATGCCACTTCACAGTCCCTTGAATGTAAATGTAACACTATGTTCCTGTTTAATGGTAAGCTTCTGGTTTGGAAATTTATGTCCCAAACCGTAAGATTCATGCTTGAACATTCCTAGGCTTTCACACAAGGCATCTTTTTCAAGCTATTTTTTCCACAGTATTGCATTTATTTATTCAGCTAGTTTGGATTTCTAATGTCTTGCCTTTTCTAGCTGATCTGGAAGAAGATCAATATCTTTTATTGATTTCTTTAGAAAACAGCATTAAATATTTACAGCATGTACATTTTTTTTTCTGCCTCATAAATTTCATGTTGTTAGAGGAAAATATCAGAAGCAAAAAAACAATAACCACATTACAGCATAATACTGCTAAGGGTTCTGCTGCACAATGTGAATGGTTAACTCAAATGAAGAAATTATGGAAGCGGTCACGTGTTGTGGCTCTTAGAATAGGTTTACAAAAATTAGCATTAGCTTCACTGTAGAGGGGTTCAACAAAGCATTGTATTCTGGGGGTTCTCCCCCCCAATCGATATAAATCATGTTCCTTTAAATTGCACATAGCCCATATCATGCATAAGGCCTAATAGGGTATTTGTAATAAACCCATAAGAAATATACCATGTTGGAAAGGGATTGCCTCCAAAAGCAGGTCCAAATGGGGTGGACCGCTTTTTGGTTTTTGGCACCCGATTTTTTTGTTCTTTTATATAACAGGACATGTGCCCACCAGAGCATACTCTGGTGAACCAGTCCAACCCTACTAATAGTAAATATGTGGACTGTTAAAGGGATATTCCCATCTCCAGGATCATAATTATGCTTATCGCTTAAGCGAACCAAAGTATTTTTGCCAATAGATTGCTTTCTCTATCCTGCTCCATTTCTCAGATGCTGCTGAATAGGTCTCCTCAGTGTTTACAGCTTGATGCCTAGTTTCAAACCACCTTTGTGGCCACTAGCAGTGGTAAGGATGGTTACATCAGTATCTGTACCTGGCCACCTCTAATCCCTTCATAGTTAATGGAACCACAATTACCCCAGTCCCACGGGTCCATTGCCTTGGGATAACCTTGGACTCTGACCTACCCTTAAAGTCGCACATCCAAACCCTCAACACCTCCTGCCGCCTCCAATTCAAGAACATCCATCGAATCTGCTCCTTCCTCACCCATGAAACTACAAAGATGCTAGTCCATGCCCTCATAATTTCCCGCTTAGATTACTCTTCACCATGGCCTCCCAGCAAATACTCTCGCCCCCTCCAGTCCACCTTAAACTGTGCTGCTCGCTTAATACACCTTTCCCCCCCGCTCTTCATCAGCTGCTCCCCTCTGCCAATTCCTTCACTGGCTACACGTTGTCCAGCGAATAGAGTTCAAAATGCTAACGCTGCCATACAAAGTCATCCACAACCTGTCCCCTCCATATATCTCTGACCTAATCTCCCGCTACCTGCCCACGCGCAACCTCCGATCCTCCAAAGACCGCTCCGGTCTACTCTTATCCGCTCTTCACACAACCATCTCCAAGATTTCTCCCATGCATCCCCCATACTCTGGAACTCATTACCAAGACACATAAGACTGTCCCCCACAATCACAAGCTTCAAGAAGGCCCTGAAGACTCACCTATTCAGGAAGGCCTACAACCTCCAATAACACTACTGTCACCACACCACCACCTGTACAGCCTCTACCCCCACCTTCTGTCTCTATCCCTCTTCCCTCATAGATTGTAAGCCATTGCAGGCAGGGACCCTCTATCCCACTGTGCCAGTGATCACTGTTAGTATTGTATTTGTTTTGTATATTTTGTGTGCCATATGTAAACCCTCAAATGTACAGCACCATGGAATTAATATAATAATGTACAGCACCATGGAATTAATGGTGCTATATAAACAAATAATAATAATAATAATAGTGAATGAAGGTGCAGTCTGTCATCTATGCAAAGTGCTCTCAGCTGTTGAGCCTTGACAAGTGCTAGATCAGTGTCCGTTATCTCTGTATGTAAATCCACAGATAGCTGTGTGCTGTTTAGAACAAGAACAGTCTCAGAGCAAGCTGATGGCCTGACTTGTACATGACACTGGCTAAGCCAGCCCACCAACTTCTTACTGAAACCAGAAGGGGGGAGAAGAAAGGAAAAAATCCTGAGATGGGAAACCACTTTTAAGATTGAAATGGTCAAGAACTGCGGTGTTGCCTATAGCCATATTCCAGACCAAATTTGTTACCTTAAAACTTATGGTTAAATAATTATCAAGTGTAGGGTTGGATATCATGGGTTACATAAGATTTTTGATCATGAAAGTTGAAAGTTACTTAACAGTAGACATGGAATGAATGGAATATAATAAAAATATAAAAAAAAAGAATTGTAATTAGAAATGACTGAACACCAATCTAACCAATCAAGAATTCTTCAGCAGAGTACAAAAACATGGTATAGACCCAACCTTGAAAAGACTGTAGACAAATTCTCACCAAAGGTTTGCTAGGACCTAAAGATCTGACTTCTAGGACTCCTAACAATCTCACTAGCACAGTGTCCTCTTTTCTCTGTGTCTCAGAGGTCAGACTCAATGTGATGGCATATTCTAGCAATGATAGGTCAGCTCCCTCCAAAACGACTCATGATATCAGTCTTTAATAGCTGATACTGACACGCCATTTATTTATACTGCAATGAATATATTCTTAATTGTGGTCATTTTTTGCACAATCCATGACTGCATGGACACAAAATATCCATACACACAATGAATTACATTAATCCTTTGACTAAATTGGCCTTCTAATATATCTGTGAAATAACAGTGTATTCCCCTAAACAACGTATCTTTACAAACTGATTTTTTTTGTCGGCTTTACTTTTTAGCACATTTTTATTTTATCTGTTTTCAACAAATACACAAAACAGTAAGAAACACATAACACCTGGTACTGGAATGCAATGTTTCACTGACAAATGTATTAAATTTGGCATGAAAATTATTTATGTGTTTTAATACAGTATAATTGAGTAAGGGGATTTTTGTCCCTTACAATCAATCATAATTCCTATCTATTTATTTACTACAAAAACAATATAAATATACAGTACACAAACACACACACTATACTCATGGGACTCAAAAGCCTCGTGTCATCGCTCTTTTACATTTCTAATGTTCCCTGTGAATTGTATCTATGGCAGTAATTCCTGGAACAGAGAGGGCTTTGCCAAGCATGAGCACAGGAGTGCCAATTAGTAACAGAGATTGATGATATTGCCTGTGTTAATTGGTTTACCAATATTAGGCTTTCTGTATGCCATGTTGGACGAGAGGGACACTTATTCATGGAAATCAGTCAGCTTTTATCACCCTTTGTCCCTTTGTGCTCTATATACCATGACTCAGTTAATATTTCCATAGTCTATGAAAATCATATAAAAAAAAAAAAAAATCTTCCTTTTTGCAATACCTCCTGTGAATACAGATACAAAAAAAAAAGTTAGAAATAATCATTACATAGTAGTATAATTAGAATGAACACATTTTAATTTTTACGCTACATGGACATATGACTGCCGCCGCCAACGCTGGCTGTAGTGATGATGTGTCAAGACCATTAAGGTCAAAACTGAGATCAGTGATAGGCGCCAGTGATCACACGTCTGTGCTGGCAAGTCATCAATAGAGCAGAAAGAACACAGATCATCGGGGGACCTAGGAAGTGTCAAAGGGAGCAGCAGAAGTGTTCGAGTTTTTACGAAAATTGTAGGTGCCTGCACAACCCCTATAACTTTATGGTCTTGAGTACTTAACACTGGGAAAACCTAGAGACTTTAATGAGGTAGAAGAAGAGAGGACATCTGGGAAAGTTCCAATAGCCAGAACTGCCCTTCTGAATATACAAGCCTTAAAAGCCAAGCTGGCACCATGTTCACATCTGCGGCCATGTGTCGGTACTCTTCCGACAGACCCCACTGACTATAATAGGATTTGTCGAGTGTCCGTTTTATTTGAACTGAAACCGCCAGATGAAAAATGTCAGACTTGCAGCATCTGGTGATTTTCATCGGTCACTGCGACAAAGTCTCAATACAGGGACTCTAGTCTAGATGTGAATCCAGCTTTAAAAGACAAAGTATACAAGGAACTGGTCTTTAAAATATGCCCAAAATTTGGAGATAGAAACATCTGACAAGTATTAAACCTAATGATGTCACTCGAAAGTCATCTCAGACAGAATCATAGTGAGATTTTCCATCTTTTGCTCTATGCGCAATGGTCATCTAGGTAGATCATAGATCTGATGGCTTCAGAAAACATTTCAATAGTACCATTTTTACCCCACTCTACATGGGTCTCTCTCCTGGCAGACAGTTATACAAGTCCTGTCAGTAGAATGCACTGCTTGACCGAACATAGAAATGAACTGAACAGGTGCAGTAACGCAGTTGGATGTTTTGGTTTCTCTAGTGAATGCTACTTCCTTTACGTTTAAGATTACGTCCACATTTGAGCACCATTTTATAACTTAGATATATAGAGTTAATTTGTATAAAAAGTTGGCTTATCTTGTAAAGCATTGCATTGCATTACATATGTTGTGTAAATCCTGAGTTACAGCCTGTATTACACTAATAGTTTTGTTGATAGTCCACAAATTTGTTGTCAGATCCATAGTCAGTTCCAAAAATTTTAGCCAAGCTTCTATAATACAGGGGCAGTTGGTTCTTCCTACTTGTATAGTCCCTGGTGAAAAAGTATACTACATAGAAAGCAAATGCAGCAAGCTAACAGGGAATGCTGGGTGATTTACACTCTAAAGCCCAAAGAACTGTGAATGAACGTATACTATACAGAAAATGTAAAAATCATGTTGTGGACACAGAGTCTTTCCTTTCACCAGTTCTAAACTGGTTCAAAAATGAAATTTGAGTCTACTTGTATACAGTCTAGAAAGAGAAGGGCACCATGGAGAGTGTGGAACACCTGAATCTAACTTATTTTATGTTATGGATACAACTCATGATACTATGGCTTCACAAAAAAACTGCAGTCAGTGACAGCCTTTACTGACCATAATGCGTCACGCATATTCACATAATAAGATTCATATACTGAAATACTGGAGCCTAGATTCAGGATGTCAGACATCCTTCCACACTAAATCAGTATATTTTGTATAAAAGGAAGAAATTATTAACACCATGCATACGGAACAATGCTATTTTTTTCACTGTGTACTTTGACACATGGCAAAAAGCTTTTTCAGTTATGCAACCACAAAGAAAGTAGAACTGAAAGTCTAATATTAACAAAAATAAGTTTGTGTGTGAGTACATATGCAGTTATGTAATTTTAAGAAAACGAATGCGCCGAAGTGTGCAAAATGACTCACGTATACACGATATGTGTGTATATATAGTTCTGGGTGTGATGATATGGCCACCATAATATCATCCAGTCCATCTGGGATTACATGAAGAGATAGATGGATTTGAGCAAGCTTACGCTGGGTTCACACTAGTGTTCAGGTTTCGATCCTTTGACTTCGCTTGGGGACCCAAAAGACGAGAACCCTATTAGCTTAAAAAGTGGTTATACTCGAAGACCCCATAGACTATAATGGAGCACGCTGGGTTTCCGCCGAAAACGGTGGAGAGAAAAGTCCTCCTTTCAGGACTTTTCTCTCCGCCGACTTTAAGCGGAATGTGGGACAGAGTCTTACAGAGACTCAAACACTAGTGTGAACCTAGCGATACATTCACAAAATGTCTGGTTAGTTCTCCAAGATGTTTGGAACAACCTCCTTCTCGAGTTCCTTCAATAAGTGTCTGCAAGTGTACCTAGAAGAACTGATGCTGAAGGCTAAGGGTGATCACACAAAATATTGATATGATTTACCGTAATTTTTTTTTTTTTTTTTGTTCATTCACTTAATTTTGTTACTTGACAAAAATAAACTTAAAACTTCTATTTTTGAAAGCATTATTTTGCAGCATTTTTTTCCACACTCTAACTACAGTAAGGTGCTTAAAGGCGTTGTGGCATATTATCTAGCATTACCAGTTTAAAAAAAAAAAAAAAAAAAAAAAAAATATATATATATATATATATATATATATAGGGCTTCACCAAAAATAAGTGTAACAACCCAAATAAAGACCTGTCAATATTTTTGTCACTTGTCTTAAGTCCCAATCAAATTTCTACTCAGAAAATAATTTGTGCACAATAATTTTCATGAAACATTATCTGACGTTTCTATGGATGAGCCAATGCTTGAGGTCCACTTCAGACATGTGACAAAGATTGCTGTCTGTCCCTAGAATGAGGCTTTATTCACACTGGTGAAAATGTACTAATCCTCTATAATATTTAGACAATGTAAACTTAGACCAGGCAGTCTAAAAATTATGTTGGATAACAAATTTTGTAAATCATTAGACTATCTAGTCTAAGTTTATACCACTTGGCCTGCTTTGTGCAATTGTGGCACACATTGTCACATCTTAATCCAAGTCTCCAGCAAGTAACGCCTCTTATCAGCTGAAGTAAAAAACTGACTAAGGATAATGCCCCACGTAGCAAAATGCTGCGGAAATGCATCACTTTTTTTTCTGCTGCGTTTTTAATTGCTTCTTTGCAGAATTTTCCTCTGTGGACTTTCTGCCCTTATTATACCTATAGGGAAAATGCCAGTGTTTCTCCCGGCATAATGGTCATGCTGCGATTTCGAAAAATGCAGTATTTCCGCTGCAGATTTCTTCTGCAATCTGTGGATGGGATTAGGCAGAATCCCATCCACTTTGCAGGTACTGTAAAACGCAGCGTTTTTAACTGCAGTGTTTCCACTACAGCAAAAACGCTGCATTTTCACAACATGGGGCTTCAGCCTAAAGCCAAAAAAAAAAAAAAAAAAAAAACTTTATAAATGTAGTTGAAAGGCATGTACACCTGTTTTTTTGTTGCAAATAGTGCCAGAACTCTGGAGCATTTTATTAGTAAATATCCCCCTCTATTTTTAGACTATACAATGGAGGAAAATGTTTTGACTTAGAAAATTTTTACAGTAACAGAAACCTAACAATATCCTAAGGGTATGTTCACATGGAGTTTTTGCAGGCTGATTTTGAGGTAGAATCCGCCTCAAAAAATGCCTCCCACTCATTTCAATGGGAGTCAGTAGCAGTTTTTTTTTCCTCTAGCTGAAAAAAAGGCAACATGACCTATCTTCAGGCAGATTCTGTCTTGAAAAACCCATCGAAATCAACGGGAGATGGAAAAAACGCATTACCTTTTTTTGATGCACTTTTTGCAAAAATCACATCAAAAACCGCACGCATTTTTTAAGGCTAAGGCGGAAACACAGTTTATTTTGTTTTTTGAGCCAAAGCCCAAAAAATGGCTACAAAAGGAATGAGAAACATATAGGAAGCTCTTATACTTTTGTCTTCTGCTCAATACACTCCTGGCTTTGGCACAAAAAAACAAAAAAACAAAAACGCAACAAAGTCTGCAACAAAAAAAGCTGCTTTTCCGCAACGTGGGGCCTCAGCCTAAGGAAGGTTTCCAGGTCCGTAAAGTGTGCTGGAGCAAAAAAAACTGCAGCAAAAACCGTGGCTAAAACTGCATCATGAGAAAAAAAAAAAAAAAAAAAAAAACATCAAAAAAACGTTTCATAATTCCTGAAGCAGATTTTTTTCAGCCTGCAAGAAAGTCTGTGTGAACATACCCTAATGAACACTACTTCATATGTAAAAATGAGTGTTATCACAAATCTTCATGAATTAGGCATTCTGTATAAACTACATTTTATTAAGCAGGCAGTAGATTGTCTGGTTTGCTTACAATAACAGGATCCATCCTCCCAAGAAGACTTGTGGGTTGGGACCTAAAATTTGTAACAACCAACACTTTTTTTTTTTAATCAGTATTTTTTTAACCACTTTGGTACCTCTGAATTCTTTACATTCTACAAGTAATAAATAATATTTTTTAGGGTTTTTTTTGTTATAGTACATGCCAAATGGAAGTACATCCCTAAAATGTAAAGAGATAAAAAAAATCCTCAAATAACCCAGAGGTTAAAGTGTAAACTCCCATCAACTCCCCATCAACTCTGCACAGTCAAGAATATTAAGGTCTTTTTTTAATATGGCAGGTGGACCACTTGGCCCGCAGACACCAAAGCTAAAGTCTGGCTGCTACCCCTGCACTCTCTAAAGCCACACCACAGAGAACACTCAAAATAAGTCTACCTACCTCTTTCTCAGAATAAAGGCTTTTTTTACAAAAACACTTTCCAAGATTGTTCAAGAACACGGCAACATGGATAAATTTATCAGTCACAGAAGAGGTATAAAACCATGCATATAGAAAGTGAGGGTATATTCATATGAGGTAGGGTTATTCCAGAAATATCTGCGACTGTCCCATTCATCCAAATGGGAAATCGACATACTTGCCTCCACAACAACCCTATTCAGAGGAATGGACTGTCAGTCACAGAAATTTCTTCAACAAATTTGCCTTGTGTAAATAGAACTTAATGAGAGGAAAAAAAAAATGCAAAAACAGAATTCTTCTGTACATCAATCTGATTTTATAACTTGTAAAAGAGGTCAACAGTTTTCTCCATTTTCAGCAGCACATATGACGACCTGAAAGTTCTCCTGACTTCCGGTTTAGTCCGTTTTCCCTACAATATAACTCCAGAGTGTTTTCTTAGAACTCTGCCTTCTGCTATTCCTCTGTTATACTTCTTGGAAATGTATGACTAAATTGGCCACTGTTATCGCTCTTATTTCCATAAGGGGTCTCAGCACTAGACATGTCAGGAGAGTGGACAGGTCAGATGATTTTACATAGTAAATGATACTACATGTATATTCCTTGTGATTCAGCTTCACTGGAAATAAAGAACATCTCTTGGTCACTTCCACCAGACGTTCTACAAGGAGCAGTTATTATAGCTGACATACACATTTATATGCAGATTCCCATGGAAAAATGAGAAGTTGTTATAAATAACCTGTTTTAATTTTCCTACAGTTTGCATAACCATCAAGTCTGATCTGACAAGACAAAAGAATTTAAATAGATTTGTATGTGAATATGAGATACACAATAATAATGCTAGATGTGTATTATTACCAAGCAGCTCGGACATGTGCAGAATACTACAACAAGAGTCCAACAATGGACATATGATGTCATCTCCAGTTGTGTATATGGATTCCCTAACATGAAGTCACCAGAATACTTGTCCATGTTACCTTCTCAACACAATGACACAGTCATAACAATTTACCAACATGATGTCACCCCCATACATGTTCATAATAACTTCAGAGGCAACTTAATAAATATGAGTCATCTATATCACCTGTACATTATCTAATATGAGGTCATACATACATGACTATATTTTCCTTCTTAACCAGAAGAATCTCTTACTGCCTTGGGTGACCAATGAAAGATAAGAAAAAGGTCTTTGATGTTCAAGAGCAATATATATTTACAGGCCAGTTCTATGAATATTTGGGTTTTATCGATATCGCACCCAAAAGATCCTATAGATCGCCTTCAGACACTTTAGATACCTGTCAGCAGAGATCTCTATTCCATATGATCCTCCCCATATACACAAACATGTTCAGTTTCCCGGAGCATGAATGTGTTCTTAATAAGGAATAAGACACTAACAGAGCCCTCTGATAGGAATAAAAGGGCATGTCGAGATTTAACACTTTCAGGACAGCACTGTAGACATTAGATGGTCGGTCAGTTCTGTTAAAGTCTCCAAGTCTATCCATGTTTATGGACCATTGGAAAGATGCTATATACCAACTCTCCAATCTTCTTTTGGGGAAACTGTTCTTTTCACAGAAGAAATGAAAGGTTATAGCATTGTTCACTCAAAATGGTTCACTCACTTGTACATTAGAATAAATATGGGAATGTGGCTGTGCATATACAGTCATATGAAAAAGTTTGGGCACCCCTATTAATCTTAATCATTTTTAGTTCTAAATATTTGGGTGTTTGCAACAGCCATTTCAATTTGATATATCTAATAACTGATGGACACAGTAATATTTCAGGATTGAAATGAGGTTTATTGTACTAACAGAAAATGTGCAATATGCATTAAACCAAAATTTGACCGGTGCAAAAGTATGGGCACCTCAACAGAAAAGTGACATTAATATTTAGTAGATCCTCCTTTTGCAAAAATAACAGCCTCTAGTCGCTTCCTGTAGCTTTTAATCAGTTCCTGGATCCTGGATGAAGGTATTTTTGACCATTCCTCTTTACAAAACAATTCCAGTTCAGTTAAGTTTGATGGTCGCCGAGCATGGACAGCCCGCTTCAAATTATCCCCCAGATGTTCAATGATATTCAGGTCTGGGGACTGGGATGGCCATTCCAGAACATTGTAATTGTTCCTCTGCATGAATGCCTGAGTAGATTTGGAGCTGTGTTTTGGATCATTGTCTTGCTGAAATATCCATCCCCGGCGTAACTTCAAATTCGTCACTGATTCTTGTAAATTATTCTCAAGAATCTGCTGATACTGAGTTGAATCCATGCGACCCTCAACTTTAACAAGATTCCCGATGCCGGCATTGGCCACACAGCCCCAAAGCATGATGGAACCTCCACCAAATTTTACAGTGGGTAGCAAGTGTTTTTCTTGGAATGCTGTGTTTTTTGGACGCCATGAATAACGCCTTTTTGTATGACCAAACAACTCAATCTTTGTTTCATCAGTCCACAGGACCTTCTTCCAAAATGAAGCTGGCTTGTCCAAATGTGCTTTTGCATACCTCAGGCGACTCTGTTTGTGGCGTGCTTTCAGAAACGGCTTCTTTCGCATCACTCTCCCATACAGCTTCTCCTTGTGCAAAGTGTGCTGTATTGTTGACCGATGCACAGTGACACCATCTGCAGCAAGATGATGCTGCAGCTCTTTGGAGGTGGTCTGTGGATTGTCCTTGACTGTTCTCACCATTCTTCTTCTCTGCCTTTCTGATATTTTTCTTGGCCTGCCACTTCTGGGCTTAACAAGAACTGTCCCTGTGGTCTTCCATTTCCTTACTATGTTCCTCACAGTGGAAACTGACAGGTTAAATCTCTGAGACAACTTTTTGCATCCTTCCCCTGAACAACTATGTTGAACAATCTTTGTTTTCAGATCATTTGAGAGTTGTTTTGAGGAGCCCATGATGCCACTCTTCAGAGGAGATTCAAATAGGAGAACAACTTGCAATTGGCCACCTTAAATACCTTTTCACATGATTGGATACACCTGGCTATGAAGTTCAAAGCTCAGTGAGGTTACAAAACCAATTTTGTGCTTCAGTAAGTCAGTAAAAAGTAGTTAGCAGTATTCAAATCAATAAAATGATAAGGGTACCCAAATTTTTGCACCGGTCAAATTTTGGTTTAATGCATATTGCACATTTTCTGTTAGTACAATAAACCTCATTTCAATCCTGAAATATTACTGTGTCCATCAGTTATTAGATATATCAAATTGAAATGGCTGTTGCAAACACCCAAATATTTAGAACTAAAAATGATTAAGATTAATAGGGGTGCCCAAACTTTTTCATATGACTGTATAAGTGAAAATATCTGCCACTTGTCTAACCACTAGAATGCCCTTTCTAGAAAAGGAGATTGCAGCGCTCAACATGGAAATGTGGTTACTTTGAATATTATTATTTATTTATTTAGCTTACTTATATAGCGCCATCATATTCCGCAGCGCTTTACAGACATTGACAGTCACTGTCCCATATAGGGCTCACAATCTACATATGAAGAATTTCCTCAGCAACAGGGATGCAAAATACATCACAAAACTGACATGTTACTTGTACCCATCTACTATCTCCAATAACACTGCTAGATGTTAATTAGTAATTATAGTGATAATTTACAAGCGCGCATCAGTCAGTAATTGAAGGAGTACAGTGACTCGTGTGCTGCATATGATCAGTGTTGATGGCTTGCAAGACCCTGCGCTAAACTGTGAAATTACAGCCATACAACTCACTGGACTACTGGCCTCATATCTTCACGACTCAAGAACCTTCGTAATATTTTTGCAGCTAGCTGTTAAGAATGTGACTGCCAATTACTCCAATAATTTCTAGCTAGGTAACACTAAGCAAATGTGCATATGACCAAAAATAAAAGAAGCCTAAATGGACAAGAACATTTCAATAAACTTTAAATCAATAGTACAAGAATATATGAAAGTTTGTAATGTATCTTAGAAAAAAATGCCTCTTTTTCCCTGCTAAATGAAATATCAGCTAAATTCCATCAGTTCACTGAGTTTTCAGATTAAATGTGCCCATAGAAGTCTATGGAGAGTGGAGGGAGAGGAGAGAGAAGGAAAGACACAGGCATAGAAGCTGCTAGAGTTAAAATTAAGTTTTCATTTTCACCCAACTGCTTTACTTGTATCAGTACTGTTCAGTACTGCTACATAAGGTTCTCCATATTGTTTCTGAGGGAGTGAGATTTAAATAGCAGAACCTCCTGGTTTCTCCATGTTCTCTATGGGAGACATCATATCAGCTAGTCTCCACCCACAATCTCTGGGGCAAATGAGAATTAGGCTAGGGCTGCACGGTGATTTTGGCTCCAGATGCGAGACCAATGATTCCTCGTCCTTCAATAATGTTAGTGAATGGAGATGTATTGTGATCCCTATTGTGCTGGGATCACAACTTCTAGAAGAAAAGTGAAATTTGCAAATGCAAAAAATGCAAATTAGGTCAAATGACGACCAGAAAGTGTTACTCATCTACCCACACATGGCGGCTTATTCTGAAAATTTAAGAATAGGCACACTCTAGGAACCATGAAATGCAGCTTATAGAAGACCTTTCACCACCTTCACCAATTCTAGTTCTAAGCCTCTGTTAATAGGCACTGCTTCACTTAATGTTGCACAGTTGGAATATTTACTCTAGCCTCCACCATTCCCGAGCAACAAGGATAGCTAGTTTTGGTACCTGATGTGGTATTTAAGCTCTATAAGCAAACCTATATAAGCAGGGGCACTTGCAAAGACAGTCAAAGACAAATTCTGTGTGCAACAATCCCACTGAAATCCCAACAATCACACAGAACACAGTGTAATAATAAAATGTCATCCTTTATTTAAATCACAAGTCATGAAAAAAAAAATATATATATTAATAAACACGGTAGGAGGAAGGAGGACAACATGCAAAGATTACATAAAAAGAGGTGCTGGAGCCTCCTAGAATGCTCAGACAATAAAAGACCAAAATAGGGGTATAAAAAATGCTGCCGAACATAGGCATGCTAAACATGTGCACATATCACAAGGCATTATGGGAGAGGAGCTGGGGAGCTCATGCGCCCTCTATTGGATGTAACAGATCCTCAATTTGCTTTTGACTCACCGAGCCTTGAGACAGCAAAAGGGATCTTAGCCAAGCCAATTTCACTTATCTGCATACAGCGCTGTTTCCGGATTGTTGTCCTTCATCAGTACAGAGCAAAGTGAATTGGCTGGCTTAGTGGGAGGCAATGAGTGGGTTAGGGACAAGAATCTCTCACATTGAGGAAAGCACCAGTGAAGGTGTGTAGAGATTTTAATTGCCTTTCGCCCTCTACTTAGCATCTACATATATGTAGATGCTAAGTAGAGGGCGAAAGGCAATTAAAATCTCTACACACCTTCACTGCTGCTCTCCTCAATGTGAGAGATTCTTGTCCCTAAACATGTGCACATACATGCAGCAAGAAAACCCCCACATAAGGAATACATAATATCATAGGAGAAATAGAGGGGAAAAAAACGCAATGTGCATTTAACCGTTATGCAAATTAGGATAGAAGTGCTACAAAGGCGGTCTCATTCCTGGCAAGTGCTTTGGGTTTTCATTTGCAAGCCCTGACTAACAGTGTCAGCATTTTAAGATACTGTTATTTTATTGGAATCTCTGTATGGATGACAGCTGTAACACAGGCAGAATAAGTCTGTGCGGCCATTGCCCACAACAGGGACAGTACTGCGCACCCGCTGGGCTGAAAATGAACAGAGCACATGTGAGAAAGCAATGATGTAGTGACGTCAGATAAGCGAACACTGTCAGTCAGGACATGCAGGAGATTTTGGCAGGGCTTCAGAGTAAGACCTGGAGCACTTGCCTTGAAACAGACCACCATCATGGCACTTCCAACCTAGTTTGCATAATGATTAAAAGTTGGTTCATCAGTATGAAGATGATGTGAACAGTGACAAAGGTAATTTGCTAGTAAATTCTCTACCAAGTTTTGGGAGTCATTGTGGCAGGGATAAACCATCTGGTTTGGTTGCAATTATTGTTGCTAAAAGTAATTTAAGGGGGCTGGAACTTTTTCACATGACTGATGTGGGTGTCTGAAATCTTTGTTCTTTAAAGCAGATGTCTAGTCGTAAGGACATAAACAAAAATGTATCTACGATAGTGTATGAAAAGGAGAAATCAAAGGGGTTTTCTGAGATTTTTTTTTTTTTATTTCCTAAATACAAGTGGTTATAGCAAAGATGAAGTACTTACCAATAAACTTTAAAAGGTTCTGTGCCAATACGCCCAAACACCCTCTGTAAAGTCTGTAAGTGCTTCATCTTACTAGCGGGCTAAATTCACACATGACAGAAAGTTCTGCAACTGTCCTATTTATTCCACAGACTTCCAAATTACCAGATATAGAACAAAAAGGTGTCCCTTATGGTCGCCATCTGGCCGGTATGTGTGGGCATACTTTTTTTTCAACTATATAGGATATTGCACCAAGCAGCTCTTTCCAATATAGAGTAATTACAAAAATATACAGTGAGGTATAGATTGTTTAATAATAAGGCCCTATGAATGATGGATGCCACTATATGGGGGTAATGCAACAAGTAGTGAAATGTATTGCATCACTGCAAGCAGCAAAGATAGTCTGTCTTTATGTACGTGGATACAAAGGTAATGCTTCAACCTGTTGGGAAAGCCTAAAAAGTCGCAAGGCTGAGTTGAAACATGTCATATTCGTGCAAATAAACCCAGAAGATACATTTTTGCCATTAGAGTGCTGCAATCGCTTTCACTACTATGATGTCACTGCATGACATCATTCACAGGCCCCCCATCAGCTTGTGAGAAGCTCGTGTGACAAGTGTTACTCACCACGCCCAATACCAGTGTTGTCTTCTGGACGGAAGCTGTGGCTCTGGCATCGACATTGGTCGTCTCAGGTTACTAGACTGCCTAACTCACGCTTCCTCCATGCCACTGTTGCATTTGTTTTTGGATGTAGCTCACCTCTCTGCGGTCCACATTTGGTTGCCTTTGCAACTGGAACTACCTGCTGTCAGTCCCTGTGCATTATTTAATGGGGACTCCAGCTGTACTATTTGTCCTGCTGATTCAGGCACTTTGGCTCGTGTAGTTGCATTGCATTTGAACTTGACTTTGACTGTGACCTCAGCCTTGTTTCTGGATTTTACTTCCATCTCAATCTTTGGATTGCTTTACCTATTTTATTACTGGTTCTGAACCTTGGTTATCCCTTGATCACATTCCTTTCTCACCCTTTGTCCTGTAGTATCCACGTATGTTTCTTTGGTGACAAAAATTGGTCCTGTTCTTGACTTCGCTATAGTTCCTGCAGTGCTGCTGCCACCAATCTGTAAGCATTTTGTGGACTGTGAACTAGGTTAAAGGCGAAAATGGGGAGATACCTTACACTCTCCACCCCCTTTTAGCTAGCATTAAACCAATTGTGCCTTAGATTCACATCTCAAGAAAGGCAAGACAATAGATTTATGTTTTTTTCACAATGCATTTGCTGTGCTAGTTTATTGTAAGCAACCACAGCTTACCCATAGGTCTTATTATACCAAGGGGGGGCCAAAAGAGTATTGTTTTGACCTGATTTCTGTAGATATGCTAGGTTTTCCATTTTCCTTACTCTATGGAATAGTGGAGCAGACTGTGTGCCTCTATATATTTATAAGGAATATGGGTGTCATATGCCATTTAGTGGCATCCGTTAAACGTATACTTATTCTGGAATACCTCCCAATGGAAACCTTGGTCATCACACTGCTACCACATTATGAAGGAACCTCAGTTGCTTAAGGATGGATTCACACTTGCGACCGAACTCCGCCATGAATCCGACCTAAATGTTGGAAAAAAGGATTGGGACAGGATTGGGAAAGGTTTAAGATGGTTTGCTTAAAAATCCATTCACTTTAATTGGTTTTAAAAAGCGCGGGTGTGCGCTTACACCCTCTACGCCGCGAAGCCGTTTTTTTCCGTCGGAAACCAAGTCATACATGCAGGACTTTGCTGTCCTGAAAAGTTTTGGTTACATTTATGGAAACAGGGAGGATTTGGATACATCAAGAGAAAGGGCAGTAATTATTTTCTCTCTAGGAAGTCGCCTCCTTTGATCTGTTTAATCTATAGTTGACCCTCAGCTTTCAGAATATAATTTTCCATATTTTTAATGAAGCAAATGTTTAACATTACTTCTATGAGATAAACTAGCCAGAGACTACGCTCATGTTTTTAATCTCCAGTCTGTTGTTGACCCTGAGAGACTGTAAATTCAGATTCACAAAGCATATGTGCTGAACGCTAATTATACAACATTAGATAAAACAGGCTTTTTACTGACAGGCGAAAGGACGGATGTTTGGAACACAACTCCATTTTCTAAATACATTCAATTACTTAAACCATTATATCAATTCCCTTATGTAATGTAAAATAATTCACAATTCTGGTCCACACTACAATAACAAACCTGAACACAAACAACAATGACGTACTAAAAGTAAGTCAAAATATGTCCTTATCCGGATTCCTATCACCTGAGCAAAAACAGGCAGTGAGCACAACAATGTTTTCATCTTTTACAAAATTCTCGAGGAAACATGAAGGTACTGAAGCTATAACACCGTATAATATCAGGAACTGGCTATAACCATATGACTTTGATTAATATTTTCCTAAACAAAATCACAAGTAAAGATACATCCTTGATTCTTAGTCTATTCTGACTTTTTTGGTTATTTAAAAATAAATAAATAAAAAAATACCAGGAAAAATTGGGCAACAACCAAAATGGCTGCTATTACCAAAGTTTGTCTGTACAGTTTTGATTTTCTGTTACTCTATCATTACATCAATGTTAAAGGGGGTTTCTGGACCCCCAGGGTTTCTCATACTGATGACCTATCCACCAGATAGATCATCAGCATCTAAT
The DNA here is from genome assembly GCA_947044405.1 of Leptodactylus fallax. NCBI lineage: Eukaryota > Metazoa > Chordata > Amphibia > Anura > Leptodactylidae > Leptodactylus > Leptodactylus fallax. The sequence goes on from CAMRHE010000203.1 coordinate 619,468, forward strand.
CGGTGAGGGACCTACAACTGAACCCTGCACCGATCAGCTGATGTGGCTGCCTCTGGAAGCTAGAGATGGAGGAAGCCAGAAGCAGATCTCCTCCTCTTTCGGTAAATGGTCCTATTATTTGAATATCCTGTGGATAGGTCATCAGTATGAAAAAAGCTGAGGGGCCAGGAAAACCAGGGCTGTGGAGCTGGTAGGAAAAACCACTGACAGACTCCTGGTCCGACTCAGACTCTTTCATAAATTGCTGACAGCCATAGTCTGACAGAAGATGCAAGGCTCCTCTAGTTTACGAAAAAGCTAGTGATTGAATTCCTATGAAAGTAAATATGCAACTATGTATCTAATACAATATTAATAATTCTAAGTAAAAATAATCATTTTGTTTTGAAGCTGTGTCAGAGCCGGTAACTCAACTCCCCCCCTCCCCCCAAATCTGACACCACCCAAAACTGGCCCTGACTCAAACATCACAGCTCTGACGAAAACACCTCGAGGCCGGGGCCCCACGTTGCGAAAACACCACAATTTGGTAGTGGCGTTTTACAGTACCTGCAAAGTAGATGGGATTCTGGCTAATCCCATCCACATTGCAGAAAAATATCCACAGTGGAAATGCTGTGATTTCAAAAACTGTTGCATTTTTGTAAATTGCAGCATGTCAATTATACCTACGGAAACACTGGCATTTTCCATATAGGTATAAGGGCAAAAGTCCACAGAATTTTCCTCTTTTCTGAGAAAAGAGCTGCGAGAAAAAAAACTCCATGCATTTACGCGTCAGTCTTTTCCGCAGTGCTTTTTGGCTGTGGCTCGCTACATGGGGCCTTAGCCTTAAGATTTGCTATTCAGGGCCCTAGACAGCACCCAATTTGGCACATGAAATTGTGGCTGTATTGTTATTGTGGAGCTTTTACAGAAATAGAAACAATATATACATTGAAACCAATCATTTTATCTAAGGATCTATTCACACTGCATTTACAGTGGACATTGGTGAAATACTTCTGGAAATACTCTGATGAGCGCCTCCAATGTATGCCATTATATACCTACACAGTGGCATGCATTGCCCATTGACTTCCATTATAAATAATGCTATACCACACAGTATACTGGTTTGATGAGCTTTGTGGGCACTCTTTTACACTTATTTCCAGTGCATACATCAAATATACATTGCAAATGCAGTGTGAAAATTCAGTGCGAATATAGACATTTTCATCCCCGTCACATTACGAATAAGTGCTATGTAATAATATACTATAATATAGGATTCAAGAGATTATAATGCTAAATAAAATGATCCATTATAATGTTTTGTGACGTACAATCAAAAGCCAACGAAACAGACTGCACATTATCTTATGCTGTACCAGTACATTTTAGGATCCCAAAAGAATGATAAAATTCTATGCGTTCTAATAGCTATATTATCGGATTCAGTTCTAATCAAAGGAAATATTATAAGAAATATAAACAATAGAATTTACTCTGCTGTTTGCTGTATTTTGAGCAGGGTGTTCAAATGAATTTCAAGGGATTGTCCAGTTACATACAAACGCTCCATAAGTGATTTTTGGTGTTTATCACATGAAGGCAGAGATTGGGGATGGTAGGGAGCCACATGTGCATGGTATTGCTATGACACTGGCAACAGAAATCAATTGAGCTCTACAGATTTGTTATAGGTACAGTCTGTTTTCCTGGTAGGAAAGTTGGATAAGACATATAATATGATGCCCATGAACAGTCTAAGAAAGATGGAGAGTAGAAGCTTACCACAAGGATGACCTAATTGACTTCAGCTTCAGCCAAAAAGACCCAACTGCTCATGTAATAACTCCATGTTCTAAATTGGAATGTGTGATAGTGATGAAAAAGAATGTATAAAGACCATCCAGAAGTGACAGAACTACTTGTAACTATTTGTTTGGAATTCCAGGGGCATCAATAGATCCACTAAATCACCAAACTGCTTGTAGGAAACATTATGAGGCTCTACATATGGGTTATCAGAAAATATGTATTAGGTTTAATTATAAATATAGATTAAAAAAAATGTTTTCCAGGACTATGATATTGAGGACATATCCTTAGGAAAGATCATCAGTATGATACCAGAAGACCTGGCACTCCTGCCAATCAGCCAAATAAGGGGCCACAACACTATGCTCTGCATAGACCAATGACATCAATCCCTGGTCACATGGTCTTGCTGCAGCTCAGTCCCATTCCACAGAATGAAATAGAACTTAGTTGCAATACCAAAAACAGTCAATATACAATGTACGGTGTTGCCACTGGTCAGTGAAGAGGCCAAACCATTTGGAGAATCATTCGGGGGTGGCAGGTGTTAGACCCCACCAATCTGATATTGATCCTCTATCCCAAGGATGGAATATTGCTGAAAACCCCTTTAAAAGGGGTATTCTAGGTCTATGATATTGATATATTCTTAGTATATACCATCAATATTAGATTAGTAAAGTCTGACAGCCGAGACCCCAGTGATGAGCTGTTTGAAGATCTTGCGGTACTTGGGTGACCTCTTCTCAGACCAGTGATATCATGTCCATTGGTCCTCTTCCCTGGCCTCCTGGAAGAGATCCATAATTCCTGGACAACCACTTTAACAAGTCCACTACATACCATATACCTGCTATATCTAAAGACCCTGTAAAGGCCACATAAGCCTAATATCTGAAGAAAACACCAACTGCAAGCAGGTGCTTATTTCGCCACCATTTACAAGGTAAGGCAGCACCTTACCAAAAGTAACCCCCCCATGCACACAGTTGTATTCGGGATCCATGTGACATGAAGCTGAATCTAACGCTCACAGGCGTGATAGACTGTACCTCCAATTCTGAACTACAGTAGAGTTTTTTCTTGTAGATTTTCACAGAAAATATGTTGCATTACAGAAGTATTTTCTCACTTAAGCATTATTTTAGAGACATTTTGTGAATTTACAGTGCTGGCCAAAAGTATTGGCACCCCTGCAATTCTGTCAGATAATACTCAATTTCTTCCAGAAAATGATTGCAATCACAAATGCTTTGGTAATAATATCTTCATTTATTTTGCTTGCAATGAAAAAAAAAAAGTCAAATCATTGATCATTTTACACAAAACTCCAAAAATGGTCCGGACAAAAGTATTGGCACCTTCAGCCTAATACTTGGTAGCACAACCTTTAGACAAAATAACTGCGAACAACCGCTTCCGGTAACCATCAATGAGTTTCTTACAATGCTCTGCTGGAATTTTAGACCATTCTTCTTTGGCAAATTTCTCCAGGTCCCTGAGATTTGAAGGGTGCCTTCTCCAAACTGCCATGTTGAGATCTCTCCACAGGTGTTCTATGGGATTCAGGTCTGGACTCATTGCTGGCCACTTTAGAAGTCTCCAGTGCTTTCTCTCAAACCATTTTCTAGTGCTTTTTGAAGTGTGTTTTGGGTCATTGTCCTGCTGGAAGACCCATGACCTCTGAGGGAGACCCAGCTTTCTCACACTGGGCCCTACATTATGCTGCAAAATTTGTTGGTAGTCTTCAGACTTCATAATGCCATGCACACGGTCAAGCAGTCCAGTGCCAGAGGCAGCAAAGCAACCCCAAAACATCAGGGAACCTCCGCCATGTTTGACAGTAGGGACCGTGTTCTTTTCTTTGAAGGCCTCTTTTTTTTTCCTGTAAACTCTGTTGATGCCTTTTCCCAAAAAGCTCTACTTTTGTCTCATCTGACCAGAGAACATTCTTCCAAAAAGTTTTTGGCTTTCTCAGGTAAGTTTTGGCAAACTCCAGACTGGCTTTTTTATGTCTCTGGGTCAGAAGTGGGGTCTTCCTGGGTATCCTACCATAGAGTCCCTTTTCATTCAGACGCCGACGGATAGTACGGGTTGACACTGTTGTACCCTTGGACTGCAGGGCAGCTAGAACTTGTTTGGATGTTAGTCGAGGTTCTTTAGCCACCATCCGCACAATCTTTCGTTGAAATCTCTCGTCAATTTTTCTTTTCCGTTCACATCTAGGGAGGTTAGCTACAGTGTCATTCAGGTCTTTGGAGATGGACTTGTAGCCTTGAGATTGCTCATGCTTCCTCACAATTTTGCTTCTCAAGTCCTTGGACAGTTCTTTGGTCTTCTTTCTTTTTTCCATGCTCAATGTGGTACACACAAGGACACAGGACAGTGGTTGAGTCAACTTTAATCCATTTCAACTGGCTGCAAGTGTGATTTAGTTATTGCCACCACCTGTTATGTGCCACAGTAACAGGTTCTGTTAATTACACAAATTAGAGAAGCATCACCTGATCTTTCAAAGGGTGCCAATACTTTTGTCCACCCCCTTTTTTATGTTTGGTGTGGAATTATATCCAATTTGGCTTTTTGACAATTCTTTTTGTGGTTTTCCATTGAAGACAAATTAAATGAAGATATTATTGCCAAAGCATTTGTGATTGCAATCATTTTCTGGAAGAAATTGAGTATTATCTGACAGAATTGCAGGGGTGCCAATACTTTTGGCCAGCACTGTAGCAGACAATGTCAGTCTGTGGGTCCATACTTCAGACCTGTAGTGCAGTCCAAGCCCAGCTGGATGAGTCCTCTCTCAGGAACATACTTGGTTTCCTATCCCGTGTATTATATAACTCACAGTGCTATGTTCACAGTTTCCAACTTTTAGGAAGATCCCTTCATAATACATCCTACTGAAATAAGCAGCAAATGTGTCAACACGAAGATACAGTCATACAGGAGCGCTGGAAGGCTCTACGACATCCGGGTGACCATCAATGACAGCTATAATGCAGCCATGTTCTCCCAGAAGGATGTAGGGCGAAACGACTGAATGAATTTTTCATCAACTTAATGGAATAGGATTACTCAAGGACTTTTTACTACTTGCTGTGATAAGTTGTCACATGAGCCCTCTTGACATTTCTAAAGCTCATGCTCCCAAGGGGTCAAGTAGGAATCCAGTACAGCAGTACACACAGAGTCCCTATAGATCCCTATAATGTACCAATGGCCACTCTATGCACCTCTATGTGGGGATTACTTACATATGGCACAGGATAGAGCATGCAAAAAATAAGTGCACAGTTAGTTCAAATAAAATTGTAGCAGGTTTGCACCTGAAGCCTAATACAGAGGGTATACAGTCTGTTATCCCCTTATCATTGGCTTTATGGGTGTAAATCCCACAATTGTATCTTACAAAGTGGGTATAAGATGCTCTAAATTTCACCAAAATATATGATATAGTAACATGAATACTATATATGACTATATATGTATCACTCAAGAATCCTGTGCATTTCCAAAGCTACCTGTAAATGACCAATAATTTTTTATTTTGGAAGTAATTCAGACATGCAGTATAATGAGTCATTCCCGGCATCCTTCACAGAACACACACAGACCACAGGGCTGGTACCATGTTCTCTGAGCAGTTTTCCATTTCCGCAGTCAATACTGGAAGAGTGATAAGCTTTTATGATGTACAGTACAGCAGCTGTGTGCAGCCCATACAGCCATGAGACCCATCTGGAGCCTGCCTGGACCTCTCCTACCCATCATAAATACATTAAACCTTGCGATGACCGCTCAGCTCGGACGACACAGTTACGAGGAAACACTGAAACCATTAATTCAATTGGAGCAGAGATGTTGTCAAACTGCTCTCTTATGTGAATGAAGCCTCTCCTGCTAGGGGGCTGTTGCATCTGTAATACACCCCGTTCTCCTCTATCCAATACATCCATGTATGGTGGAGAAGATTATATTTCCCAACGAGGAAATAACAAAGCAGTCTCTTATCCATTATAGCCTATAGCGCTGTTTATTTAGGTAAATGGGCAATAAATGTCCAGATGGCCCCCACTACTGCTATAGAAAAGCAATCACAGCACTCTGTAGTAAGAGGTTTGTGAATGGCTCCTGTCATAGGTGTTAATGTAGCGCCTATAATGCCGCCACTATGTCTACAGTGATAGAAAGAATAATCAAGTGCACCATAAGTGATCAGATCTGATTAGACAGGTATATCAATGTGTCACACACTAGCGAATGGTATACATGTACATAGTTATAGACATAAGGCTACACTGACCAATGCAATTTTAATTTTCACCATTAGAAAGGGGTGTGGTTAGGTCATCACGTATACCGCCACGCATAATAGGTCATTGAAAAGTAATGGTCATACTTCTTCATTTTCTCCAAGTGTATTGAGCAATTTCAAGGAATATGACAGATGAACAAGGAAAGTAACAGATTTTACCAATATCTCACTTTGCACAAGAAACAGTATTGCTAATGTCCCCAATACACTCGATTCTTAAGGGTCCTCCAGAAATATCTACAGAAAGTCCTGTATTATAGGGGTTGATGACTTTCATAAGTTGTTAGTACTATATGTGACCCACATCTCCTACAATGCCATGCAGCCAAGCCCCACACATCTGCTTACACATATTCCATGAATGTCAGTCCATCACACAACATTTACCGCTCTCCCTTCATGTCTCCATGATACTGTACAGTAGTAGCAGGGCACGTCCTCCCCCAGAAGGGCACACACACAGCTACCTGGGCCATGGCTCTGGAGCCTCCATCAATAACACCGGGGGGGGGGGGGGCTGACAAGGGTCAGCTCACATAGGACAGCCTGCAGCCCAGGGCCACAGGGGCATCTCAGCAAGAACAAGGCAGAGCCTTGCTTGTAAATGATGGCTGCAGATCACTGAGGCTGGCATGGAAGGATGCACCATGAATGATACCCACAGCACCGGGATAATAGAAGCAGCCCAGCACACAACCCCACTAACGTGCACTTGTGCCTGGATCCCTCCCTTTCTGCAAATCTGTCCCCAGCACAGAGAGAGGGGCACAGCCTGGGTGCCAGGGTCACTTACCCTGTGATGGGGATCATTGCTGGTGCACGATGCGCAGGGGGATTTACATCCCTGGCTTTGTAGTCAGCATGCTCCACTATTCCTGTCACACTGGCGACAAATAACACGATCACACAAATCCCTTTCTTGTTTTCCACACCCCCGGAGCTGGAGGCGGCGCCCTGCTCCCTGCACAGCTCTTAAAGGGCCAGTGTCACGTCTGGGCTGTGCTGATTGTTTCCACCTGCACCTTCCTCCCATCTCAATGGCTGGTTTCTGTAGCTTCAGTAAGAGATATGACTCAGAAAGGTTTATCTCTACACCTCTCCCTACCAGCAGCAAATATAGGCCATGGGGTTATTGTCATGTTCTTATAAATCACATTCAGCTTTCTATTTAGTTATATCTTTTACTGGATGATAACCAATATGGCCAGAGCTTCCACCGCGCTTGCCATTCAGCTTTTCTTGAGTGCTGAATGGCCGACACAGAGTAAAACCTACCCAGAAGATAACCCCCTTAACCAGACTTGTTTTCCTGCAACAGATTTTCAGCTCCCCGTATACTGTATTATGCATATTGGCCATCTTCTATGAGAAGACCACTCCTTAGAAGACCAATTCTCAGTGTAATTTTGGATGGTTGCCTCAAAGAGATTTCCAAATTCAGTTTTTAAAGGGAGTCTACCATCACCCATTCTTTTCTAAACCACTTGTATGCTTTGTCTATCTATCTATCTATCTATCTATCTATCTATCTATCTATCTATCTACCTATCCAGACTTTATTTTCTTTTGTCTTAATAGAGGAATTCCTGCATAGGTCTGCAATCTTTGTATATGGGGGAGGTGATTCCAAGTAAATAACCCAAGGGGTTGTTGAAGAGTTTGAAAAACTAATATTAAAGAGGACCTTTCATGTCCTCAGGCACATGCGGTTTTATATACCGCTAGAAAGCCGACAGTGTGCTTTCCCGTTATGTGCCTCGGGCCTGGAGATATTGGTGCCGTTAGTTTTCTGCCCATCGTCAGAAGGGCATTCCTGACAGTCTAGCTGGTCTGTGAGGAACGCCGCCCCCTGACTGTACTCGTCCATAGCCCTGTACTGTCAGAGGGGGCGTTCCTTACCACCCAGCGATGACGCTGCTGTGAGGAACACCCCCCTCAGTACAAGTCTATGGACAAGTACTGCCAGGGTGGGCGTTCCTTACAGCCCAGCTAGACTGTCAGGAACGCCCTTCTGACGATGGGCAGAAAACTAATGGCACTGATAGCTCAAGCCCCGGGCCACATAACGGGAAAGTTGACAGTGCGCTGAATTCTGCGCACTGTTGGCTTTCTAGCGGTATATAAAACCGCATGTGCCTGAGGACATGAAAGTTCCTCTTTAAGCACCAAATGTCCATAAGGGTAAGTGCACATGACCAGGATTACACATGGATTTCAATGCACTGTAATCCATTAGCATTAAAGTCAATGAGAAATTCAATTTTTTCAGCATAAAACTTGACCTTCAGTGTAGATTTTAAAATCCATAGCAAGTCTATTTATTTCTTTTTCCAATGCATGGTTTCAAAATCGTCATGTCAAAATCCACATGTACAAGTATAAAAATCACTGTTGGTACAAATTTTGTATGCAGACTTCCATGCATATACATGCGAGTTTTGATATGGATTTTTCGCATATGGATCCCGATCGTGTGCATGTACCCTAAAGGGATTTTTTCCATCTTAGCCATTTATGGCATATCCATGGGGTGTGCTATAAATGTCTATCTCTGAGTACAGGGGTCAGGGACACACATCAAGTTGGTCAAATATCCACAGCTCTCACTACTTGTGAAAACTCCTAAAAAGAGAATAGAAAGAGTCACACATGTGCTGTGAGCTGTCTATAGAGAGTACCCATGGGACGGGGGTTCCCAACCCCTGTTCTCAAAATAGGTGCAAGCTCCAGATGTGGGACCCACATGTATAAGATATTTATGCTGCATCCTGTTGATATGCTATAAATGTCTGCAACTGAAAAAAAACAAAACACTTTTTTTTAAATAAAAGAAGGTACTCACCTCTTCTATCCCATACAGATTGAGCACAGATCCACTGTAGGCAGGTGGCCATGGAGCATGCGCACTGGATTGGTGGGAAATCTTACTTTGTTTTCTTTTAGGATATTTGATGCTTCTTTTTTTGTGTTTTGAACTTTTAGGCTACCCCTTAAATATCAAAGCGGTTGTCCAAATCCTGATATTGATGGCTTATCCTTAGGATAGGTCATCAGTATCAGATCAGTGGCAGACTCACTCCCATGGTCAGCTTCTGTAGCTCATAGAGCCAAAAGCAGACATCCGTGTACACTATGTAGTGGTACTGCCTCTACAATAGTGCGATACACAGCAGCTATACATTGTTGACAACTATCTACTTCCAGCTGCGACCACTGTGTAGGTATGTTGACTGCAGAAGCTGATTAGTGGGGGACCTGAGTGTTGACCTGTCCTAAGGTTTATCCATCAATATCAGGGCTTGGACAACCACTTTAATATTAAAAATGATACATGGATTTATTTGTTGTTGTCAAATTATTTTGTATGTTTATTTTAATTTTGAAATAAAAAGAGAAACATTAATGTGCTATACATGCCTGGCAGATTATAGGGAGTGCACAATGAATACAAGATAACAGATAGCGCAAAAAAAATCAGCATCCTTGGCCACTTTTATTTTAAAACATATCAAGAATAGATTTTTCTTCCAGCATGTGCATCCAACCATACCTTGCATAACACCCGTACTCCTCTAACTTCCCTTTCCACATACTCAATATTGTCCCTTTTTATGGGTCATATGGTCCCCTTATGGCTCCTTACAGGTATTTTTTTGTAGTAATTTAACCTGACATTTAACCTACAAAAATACATTTTACTTTTAACAACTTAAAATATTATGTTACTAGGCCTCAATAAATAACAGTCATACATCCCTAAAATATGTTCCTATAATTGTTTTGCCAAAAATAACCATGGGAAGATTTAATTTAGCAAGTTTCATGCCAACAATGTGTCTAAAATTGTTCGAGTGATAGCTATGTGTAATATGCAGTATCTTATTTTGTTCTTAAAGGGAACTTGTCACTAGGGCAGACCCCTGTATATTGAGGCATAATACACTTGCTGTAAAATGATGAACTTATGGCTACAATTGTACCCTACAAAACAGCCTCTATTTCTATTTAGAAATAATATAAATTTTACACAAATGAATTAATACCATACATACAAGTTCATAGCTTAAAAAAGTAAAACAAAAAAATCAGGGCAGACAGTCTGCAGATGCACCAGATTTACCAACAGCATCTGGCACATTTCAGATGAAGTTTACACTGGCTACTTAATCAGTAAATGTGGACTATTGAGTTTTTTCTTACAGCATTTCTTTGAGTAGTCTCAAGGTGCTAACCTAACTTTGAAAATTTCTTCTAGGTTTTTTTTTTTTATCACCAATCCACTTTTGAATAATGACCCATCTAGCAATGCCTAATATTTTTAGAACTAATCTTCAATGGCGAGAATCCCTTGTACAAGTAGTGCTGCCAAATATAAACAGTATTAGATCGTGACTATAGTGCCCAAAATAGTACTTTTTAGTTTTACAATCTTCCTGAAAATGAGCTATTGCCCAATAAGACAAGTTCTGCAAATATTATCATCAGGTCATATGCATTTCTGGGAAACCCTTTCTATGGCACTTAAGAAAACTTAAATGTTTCTGTCTCTTGTTTAAAAATTCCTTAGTGAATGGCAGTCATCTGTATGGCTCATTTTAGGTTTGCATTTGTGCCCTTAGGCTGAGCCCCCATGTTGTGGAAACACACATCTTTTTTTTTTATTGCAGATTTTGCTGCATTTTTTTGAGTCAAAGCCAGGAATGACTAGAAAAGGAATGGGAATTATGCAGGAAGTACTTGGGGCCTCAGCTTTAGGCCCCATGTAGCGGGCCGCAGCAGAAATGCATCATGTTTTTTCCTGCAGCGCTTTTCACAGAAAGACTTTCTGCTTCCATTGTACCTATAGGTAAACTGCCAGTGCTTCCATAGGTATAATTGACATGCTGCGATTTCTAAAACCATGGAGGTTTTGGAAATCGCAGCATTTCCGCTGAACGTATTTTTCTGCAATGTGTGGATGGGATTCACTTTGCAGGGACTGTAAAACACTGCGGTTTTTGCTACGGAGTTTCCACCATGTGGGGCCCTGGCCTCAACAAGGTTTTCCCACAAAAACAAGTTCATTGGGGTCCGACTGCTCAGACCCCCCCTGATCAGGAGAACAGGGGACTTTTGTCCCCTGTCCTTACGAATCGGCAGTTGGGCAGTGTGTACACCACTCCATTCATTCAATTCAATAGCACTTGGCTATCTCCGGCATGCTCATTGAAATGGATGGAGTGGTGTACATCCTGCTTGACCACCGCTCTATTTAAGACAGGAAACAAAAGTCCCCCGTTCTCCTGATCAGTGGGGTTCTGTAAATTATCCCCTATCCTGTAGGAAATCCCCTTGAGGCTAAAGCCCCACGCTGAAGAAATCCCTGCAAAAAAAACAAACAAACACTGTGTTTTACAGTACCTGCAAAGTAAATGGGTTTCTGGCTAATTCCATCCACACAGAAAAACAAAACGCTGCGTTAAAATTGCATTTTCAAAAATGCCCACGTTTTTGAAAATCACAGCATGTCAATTACTGTATATCTGCGGAACGCTGGCATTTTCACTATAGGTTTAATAAGAGAAGAAAATCTGCAAAAAAAACTCAGCAAAAACACAATGAAAAATGCTATGGAAAAAAATGTGCGTTTTTTTTCCGCAGCGTTTTTTAGCTGCATTTCGCAACTTGGGGCCTTAACCTTAAGGCATAGCTAAACTTTTGAACAACTTTTGATTTTCTGGCAGCATTGTGTCATTAATACATTTTAATCATAATATACTTTATTAGCAAATTTTCCTTTCTGTGAAATCCTGCACTTCTTTATCATTTCCCTTGCTTCTGTATTGTTAGGGGGCGTTCACACTACCGTTGGTGACCGTCAGTGGTGTCCGTTGCTATTGTCCGTTACAAGATTTTAGCATCGGACACTAGCTGAACCGTCAGAAATCTGTTAAAATTTCCATTCATTTCAATGGGTTTTTATATTGTGTCCATTAGTGCCCGTTTACACCCAATCTGTCAGAAGTCCGTTTTTTTCCGCCGACAAAAAATCCTACATGCAGGACTTTTTTGTCCATTTGAAATAACGGATTCTTGACGGACAGCAAGTGTCCGTTATTTTTTTAACATTGAAGTCTATGGGTAATGGACTTATAACGGACAGTAACTGATAGCCATCAGTTACTGTCTGTTATTTTTTGTCCGTTTTTTCTGTGCATGCTCAGAAAGCAGAAAAAAAAACGGACAGTGTTAAAAAACGGACACTAACTGATGCTAACTAATGCTAAGGTGTCCGTTTTTTTAAACTAATCCATTAATTGGATCAGTTAAAAAAACGAACACATTAACATCAGTTAGTGTCCGTTAGGCAGGGTTCACACTACCGTTGGAGTTAGTTATGAAGGTGTCCATTAAAAAAAAAACAACGGACACCTATCATAACGGACACTAACTGATGTTAATGTGTCCGTTTTTTTAACTGATCCAATTAATGGTTCAGTTAAAAAAAATGGACACATTAGCATCAGTTAGTGTCCGTTAGCATCAGTTAGTGTCCGTTTTTTAACACTGTCCATTTTTTGTTTTTTTTGTTTCTCCTTTCTGAGCATGCGCAGGAAAAAAACGGACATAAAATAACGGACAGTAAATGATGGCTATCAGTTACTGTCCGTTATATGTCCGTTACCTATAGACTTCAATGTTAAAAAAATAATGAACACTTGCTGTCCGTCAAGAATCCGTTTTTTCATATGGACAAAAAGTCCTGCATGTAGGATTTTTTGTCCGCGAAAAAACGGACTTCTGACGATTTAGTGTAAACGGACAAAAATGGACATTAACGGACACAATATAAAAACCCATTGAAATGAATGGAAATTTTAACGGATTTCTGACGGTTCAGCTAGTGTCCGATGCTAAAATCTTGTAACAGACAATAGCAACAGACACTACTGACGGTCACCAACGGTAGTGTGAACGCCCCCTTAATGTCTATTATGATAGGTGTCCGTTTTTTTTTTTGTTTTCTTTTCTTTTTAACGGACACTATCAGAACGGACATCAACGGTAATGTGAACCCTGCCTTAGATGTAGCCTGCTTCTCATTATGTATGGGCTTGTGTGGGGGAAGGTTATTTCAAACAGTTATCTTGGGCTTTATAAAAAGTAGAACTTGCTTCAGGTGATGCAGTTCTGCTTATAATATTTCCAGAGATATTACTGGTTGGAAACACAGTCGAGATTGGGATATTTATATGCTGCATATAAATGTCCCATCCTCTGGAAATTGTACAGGTAGAACTGCAAATTTTAGTGTCCTATGAAAGAAAAGAATCTCCTATTTCGTACAACACCACAAGCAAGTTTCTATGTTTCATAATGCCCAATATATTACTATATGAAGTGCTAATAAATAATAAAAAAAATAATAAATAAATGCACAACAAACATATACAAAGCCCTGCCCCAACACATTAACCCTAACTAGGGTATCTTTTATATCACAGTAACCATCGCTCAGTTGTGGAAAAAAATATATGTACTGTATATATTAAAGTTTTTTTGTTTTTGATTTATCGTTAAAAAAATATTTTTTGTTTATCCACATCATAAAAGACCAATATTGTTAAAAAAAACAAAAACTGATATTTTATTTGAAAAATTATAAAAAAAATAAGATTTGTCATGAAAAAATGCAAAGCTACTTTCACCGCCTAATTAAAAAAAAAAAATTATAGCCGACCAGTAAATGCAAGAAATCGGAAGTATAGTGCTGGATATTAAGGCTCAAAACTGCATGTGTATTAAAGCGTTAAAAAATAGGGCCTACATAACCTTGAAGACCATGTCCACCTTGAAAACTATGTCCACACTTTACAAACTCACATCCTGACAAAAAAAAGTCACACATGAACATTTGCAGTTCAGCAGTGGCCCATTACGTTCTTCCATACAGAAGAGCAGCATTTACACATTGCCTCAAGTTCTGATGCTTAAATGTGTGTACAGGGGCGGTGACAGGTGTTTCCTCTGAGCGAGTTTACTGGCCATGTCACTTGGAGGAGTCATTTCAATAGACGTATAAAGAAAAGAAATGGAAAAAATGCAAGTTGTGATTCATGACTGATAATAATACAAAACAGCAATACAAGAAAATCTGAAAATAGCGGAAGTAAAGTACAAAGGCTTGAAATGTTAATATGTTTCCACTATGTGTAGCACTGAAGCATTAGACAACACTGATGAAGTTGTGAATGGAGTGTGAGGGTACGTAGAACATCACTTACAGTGTATCCATGGCAACGGCCTTCAATGGTCATGAAAGTGGCAAATCACAAAGCTACATTCCTGAAAGCTACAACCTTGCTAAGAAATGTGTGTGTGGGCACAGAGGAAGATCATATCCTGTGTCACAATTTATGTATTTATCAGATTATAGATGTAGTCAGTAAATACAGATGTATCGTCAACGTCTTCACATAAACCATTGCATATTTATTATTTGCCTATTTTCTTCTAAATCTGCCCCTCTTTTAAGGTTTTATACTGTGTATGCGAGATTTATCATGTATTTCCCACTATGTGAAGGCTTTTACACCTGCCTTTGCTTTTTTTTGTCGCAGGAAAGTGGCCGTAGTTCATCTGTTGTAACATTTTGTGATACATTTATGATGTGCCCCTTTTTATAAAAAGGTGCAAAAATGGGGCAACTGCACTCAATTGCAGCATAATAAAACCCAAAATATCTGACAGCACTGGAATCACAATTTCCATAAGGTGAATTTTGCGCAAGATTTATGCTGCAATTGTGCCTTTTTATTACTTAGGAGCATGGAATAACAAGGCATAAAAAAGTGCATGCAGAATAAAGGTGCAAAAAAACTGTGCAAATGATAAAAGATCCCTATACTATATTTTGTGTCAATAGTTTGGGAGCAGGCCGTGCCTAAGCATCCCAACATTGTAGGCAATACACATTAGATGTGTATTGGCTGAATCTGCCAATTGTGATGGGACCAGATAACCTTCTTAGGCTAAGGCACCACGTAGCAAGCTGCAGCAAAAAAACGCACAGAAAAGACCGTGGCGTTGCGTTTTTTTCCACAGCATTTTCACTGAAAATTCACACAGCTTTCCTCTGCAGACTTTCTGCCCCTATTATACCTATACGGAAAATGCCAGTGTTTCCGTATAGGTATAATTGACATGCTGCGATTTACAAAAAATGCAATGGTTTTTGTAATTGCAGCATGTTTGCTGCGGATATTTTCTGCAACGTGTGGATGGGATTAGGCAGAATCTGATCCACTTTGCAAGTAGAGAGAAGAAGAATAGTGAAGAAAGCCACTGCTAGACATCACTGGACGGTCGAAATCCAACTGCCTGATCCTTAGGCCGGGGCCCCATGTTGCGAGATGTCTAGCAGCGGCTTTCTTCACTCTTCTCATTCATCGTACATGCACTGCTTAGCTGAGCTGAGTGTGCATGTATATGGGAGTGTCAGACAAGAAAGCCATTGACCCAAAGAACAAACAGCTTGCATACCAGGAACTTGAATGTTACATAAACCGTGGCCGCAGGGTTTTTGCAACATGGGGCCCCTGCCTAAAGAAGTCTTTTTTTCCCCTGTTTTGATGAATTATTGCATTTCCCATAAAATTACCATGCTGGAGCACCTTTCTTAGAACTTTATATTGCGCCATTTCTGTCTTATTCCTGGATGATACAATTGTTTTTATCAATATATCATGTCCCTACACACTCCAACACTGTAAAATGTGTGCCAGATGTACATTATTAGAAAGAGGAATATCAAAAAATTTGTAAGAAAATATGTTTCAGCATTGTTATTTTATGAAGAATACAAACATGAAAAAAGGAGAGGTGACAGGTCCCCCTTAACAATCGTAGCATCCTGATAATTTTATTACTTTTGTCTGTTCTAAAGCAGGAGAATCCATAGGACTAAATCCCCTGTGAATGTCAACATTAATGAAGTCTAAAATTACATGACAATAATTAAATCATTATAATGGAGAACTCATATTCCTAAATTAAACATTTCACACAAATTATACTGCAGATTTTTTTTCCCATGCCAAATGTAAATGTATTATTTTTTTTTATTGTATTAATGAAAGCAAAAAGCATATACAAGATATTTTAATTTAAATAATATTTTGCTGTTATGTAATAAAAATTCAATCTGTGCAGTATAAGTGTATGGTCAAATGACTGTGAGCGTCATCGTAATTCTTGCATAAGTGCAGCTTACTTGCAACATGCAAATCTAAATTGTAGTCAAAATGCAGAGAAATCACACAATTTATTGTTTGTATGACTTCTATGCAATTTGTTGTTGTGTGACCAAACTCACTATGTAGCCATAGCTTAAAGAGGACCTTACATGTCCTCAGGCACATGCGGTTTTATATACTGCTAGAAAACCGACATTGCGCTGAATTCAACGCACTGTTGGCTTTCCCGTTATGTGCCCCGGAGCTGCAGATATCTGTGCCGTTACCGATCTCAGCCCACTGTCAGAAGGGCATTCCTGACAGTCTAGTTGGGCTGTGAGGAACTCCCTCCCTGACAGTACTCGCCCATAGCCCTGTACTGGGGGGCGTTCCTCACAGCTGAGCGTCATCACTGGGCGGTGAGGAACGCCCCCTCTGACTGTACTTGTCCATAGCCCTATACTGTCAGAGGGGGCATTCCTTACAGCCCAGCGATGACGCTGAGCTGTGAAGAACGCCCCCCCCAGTACAGGGCTATGGACTAGTATAATGGGGGGGGCGTTCCTCACAGCCCATTTTTGCTGGAAAAAACATGGCGGAAATGCATTCTATTGTTTTCTGCAGCGTTTTTCATTGCATTTTTGTAGAGTTTTTTTTTAGCTGTGTTTTGCTACGTGGGGCCTTAACCTAAGGCAGGAAACACACATGCAGTTTTTGATGTATCTATAATTTTAGACCAAGAGCATTTTTTTTTTTGACTGTGATAGAACTTGAAGTGTATAATAGTCAAGGACTATGTAATACATTTTGAGGTAGTTTCTTTGGAAGGCCATGATTAATGGAAACCTGTCGGTCTTGTATTATTTCCGTTTTGTTAATGGATTACGTTGAATTTATAAGTTACTGTATGAAATATGGATGTGTCCATGAAACAAAAGAAGTTTCTGGAGGCTGAGCTAGTGATGAAGTGACTATAATCATTATGAGCAGTCAATTGTGCTAAACATAGGATTTCTTTATTTAAGACTGGCTTACAATCCTGCTACTTCTGCTCCCTGTGCAGACCTTACATTGTTCCAAAATAAATCTACTTAAACAGTGATGCTTGATGCTTATCCAATTAAAAGGATTACTAATGGAAGGAGGAACTATGTAATCCAATACAGTGAACACTAACTTGCACATGGGATTGATTACAAAACCACACAGTCGATCAATGCCTTTTGCTTTTTAGTAGATTCCCACAAACACATTTTGGTAGCAAAGTTGCCAGTGAGAAATGTCAAATATCCTAAACCAAAAACTGAAGAGAAACTGACAAAGATGAATATGCAGTAAATTAGTAGGAATACACAAAGGCAGACATAATTTATATAAGGTGGTGAAGCCAAACCCTGTGTTGGGTCTTATGCAGTACAGTGGCTCCTTTATAAGTAGGAGTGCTTGTACGCAACCAAAGGATTTCAAGGCCGGGATTGGTATAGTTAGTAGATATGATATGACCACTAGATTAATAATTTAAATTCTGAAATCAGTTTATGCACCACTAATATGACTCAGCAAAACACATTTGAAGGTTTTGTCTGTAAGGCCAGGGCCCCACGTAGCATAAATGCCGTGATTTTGCCACAACGTTTTACAGTACCTTAAAAGTGGATGGCTTTCTGGCTAATCCCATCCACGTATTTCAGAAAAATATCTACAGTGGACATGCTGTGATTACAAAAACCGTAGAGTTTTTTGTAAATCGCAGCATGTCAATTATACCTACAGAAACACTGGCATTTTCCGTATAGGTATAATTAAAGCAGAAAGTCCGCATAGGAAAACTTTGCAGACTTTCTGTGAAAAGCGCTGTGGGAAAAACTGCAATGCATTTCCACTGTGTTTTTTCCCGCAGCACTTTTTGGCTGCGAATCACAACATGGGCCCTTAGCCTAAAACTGTAAAGTTAATTACATAGTGTGCCCTACTAAGGCCACGTTCTGCATTGCATATTCCCATCTTTCTGTTACGTTACAAGAACAGAAAAATGAAAATTATGGCAATGCCAGCTCAGCTATATGAGGAACACCAATGGTGCTCAGTGGAATCTGCTGACTACAATGAGGTCTATTGGCTTTCTGGCATGCTACTCTATTTTGTCCAGTGTTGTTTTTTTTTTTTTTTTACTGAATCTGTGATGGAGGATCCTAGCGGAGCAGATGTGAGCGCAGCTTTACTCTTTGTAACATTGCGTCAGTACCAATTTTATCAAAAAAGTTATTGAGGGCAGATCTAAGGGTTACTGGTCCATTTGTGCACACACATTGGACCTCATCTGTTTATACATTCTCAGTCTATAGGTGGTTTGTTCCCTATTCCAACACTTACACTACATGTTTGATTTTTTTTTTTTCAGTGGAAGTTAAAAAATAGAAGCAGTGCTCTGTGTAATGGCTGTGCTCGGTGTACTGCTTGTCTTAGCAGACTTAACTTATTCACTGTTCTGTTCCTTCTCCTGTCTCTTTAAGGCTAGTTGCAGACGACTGTATGTATATTGCGGTCAGCAAACTAGTAATTAGTGTTCAGTTTTTGCGGTCAGAGTGTCTTCAGTGTGTGTTCAGTGTGTCTTCAGTGTTTCTTCAGCATCAGTGAAGTAGGTCCGCAAAAACGGACAGAGTGTCTTCAGTGTGTGATCCTAGTTTGCGGATCCACCATAAAAAAACACAGGAGACATCTAATGATATCCCTAGCTTGTCCGCTAAAACGGACGGCACACTGATGACACACTGAGTACTGAGTGTGCTGTCCTAGGTTTTTAGTCTCCCCTAAGCTTCTACAGTGCTGGCCAAAAGTATTGGCACCCCTGCAATTCTGTCAGATAATACTCAATTTCTTCCAGAAAATGATTGCAATCACAAATGCTTTGGTAATAATATCTTCATTTATTTTGCTTGCAATGAAAAAACACAAAAGAGAATGGAAAAAAAAATCAAATCATTGATCATTTTACACAAAACTCCAAAAATGGGCCGGACAAAAGTATTGGCACCCTCAGCCTAATACTTGGTAGCACAACCTTTAGACAAAATAACTGCGAATAACCGCTTCCGGTAACCATCAATGAGTTTCTTACAATGCTCTGCTGGAATTTTAGACCATTCTTCTTTGGCAAATTTCTCCAGGTCCCTGAGATTTGAAGGGTGCCTTCTCCAAACTGCCATTTTGAGATCTCTCCACAGGTGTTCTATGGGATTCAGGTCTGGACTCATTGCTGGCCACTTTAGAAGTCTCCAGTGCTTTCTCTCAAACCATTTTCTAGTGCTTTTTGAAGTGTGTTTTGGGTCACTGTCCTGCTGGAAGACCCATGACCTCTGAGGGAGACCCAGCTTTCTCACACTGGGCCCTACATTATGCTGCAAAATTTGTTGGTAGTCTTCAGACTTCATAATGCCATGCACACGGTCAAGCAGTCCAGTGCCAGAGGCAGCAAAGCAACCCCAAAACATCAGGGAACCTATGCCATGTTTGACTGTAGGGACCGTGTTCTTCTCTTTGAAGGCCTCTTTTTTTTTCCTGTAAACTCTATGTTGATGCCTTTTCCCAAAAAGCTCTACTTTTGTCTCATCTGACCAAAGAACATTCTTCCAAAAAGTTTTTGGCTTTCTCAGGTAAGTTTTGGCAAACTCCAGCCTGGCTTTTTTATGTCTCTGGGTCAGAAGTGGGGTCTTCCTGGGTATCCTACCATAGAGTCCCTTTTCATTCAGACGCCGACGGATAGTACGGGTTGACACTGTTGTACCCTCGGACTGCAGGGCAGCTAGAACTTGTTTGGATGTTAGTCGAGGTTCTTTAGCCACCATCCGCACAATCTTTCGTTGAAATCTCTCGTCAATTTTTCTTTTCCGTCCACATCTAGGGAGGTTAGCCATAGTGCCATGGGCTTTAAACTTCTAGATGACACTGTGCACGGTAGACACAGGAACATTCAGGTCTTTCGAGAAGGACTTGTAGCCTTGAGATTGCTCATGCTTCCTCACAATTTTGCTTCTCAAGTCCTCAGACAGTTCTTTGGTCTTCTTTCTTTCTTTTCTCCATGCTCAATGTGGTACACACAAGGACACAGGACAGAGGTTGAGTCAACTTTAATCCATTTCAACTGGCTGCAAGTGTGATTTAGTTATTGCCACCACCTGTTATGTGCCACAGGTAAGTAACAGGTGCTGTTAATTACACAAATTAGCGAAGCATCACATGATTTTTCAAAGGGTGTCAATACTTTTGTCCACCCCCTTTTTTAAGTTTGGTGTGGAATTATATCCAATTTGGCTTTTTGACAATTCTTTTTGTGGTTTTCCATTGACGACAAATTAAATGAAGATATTATTACCAAAGCATTTGTGATTGCAATAATTTTCTGGAAGAAATTGAGTATTATCTGACAGAATTGAAGGGGTGCCAATACTTTTGGCCAGCACTGTATGAGCGAGTCTGTTCTGCAAAAACTGAACAGAATAGGACCTGTTCTATATTATGCGGCACGGACTCAGGCTGGTTGCAGACAACCGTGCCGCAACCGGCCTGCCGTGATTTCAAAGCACAGACTGTACTCGGGGGACACGGGGATGTCCCCGTGTGCCGCCCGTTCATGGGCCGTGCTTCCGTGACTCCTTTCATTAAATGAAAAGGAGCCAGGGAAGCACGGCCCGCAAAATAGGACAAGAATAGGACATGTCCTATCTGACGTGGATCGGACTGTCGGCCCACACATGGCACCGTGAAAAACACGGTCGTATGTACGGGCCCATAGAAAAAAAAATACACGGATAGCACACTGACCCACAGCACGGTCGTGTGCAACCAGCCTCACGGTCCGCACATGTGACCTTGTAATTCACGGTCATGTGTACGGGCGAATAGAAATGAATGGGTCAGTGTGCTATACGCGAAAAACACGGATCTTGCCCACGGTCGTCTGCAAGGGGTCTAAGTATTAGTGTTGTCCCTGCTTTACTTTCTCCCACCTAACCCCTGGTGTCTGCCTCTATCTAAGGCCCCTTGCAGACGACCGTGGCCGTGATCAGTGTGCTATCCGTGTATTTGACCCATTCATTTCTATGGGCCCGTACACATGACCGTGAATTACACGGTCACATGTGCGGGCCGACAGTCAGGGCTGCGAAATATAGAACAGTTCCTATTCCTGTCCTATTTTGCAGCTCTTCCTTCCGTGGCTCCTATTCATTTAATGAAAGGGGCCGCGGAAGCATGGCTCGCGCACGGGCGGCACACGGGAGACATCCGCGTGTCCCCCATGTGCCGCCCGTGCCTTTAATTCATGGCCGGCAGGACACGGTCGTCTGCAACCGTTCTTAGTCTTTGTCTTTTAGTCCCACTCTGGCTGAGCAATGTGTTGTTGATCCATGTGTGCAGTATGTTGTTTTATACTAGTCTCTGTCGGTCTTGTTTTCCTATGCTATGAGTTCTTTATTCTATCTCTGATATGTGTGCAACACGGGGCTCAGTTATTTTATTGCTGGGGTCTTTGTCTGCCTTGTTTTTATGCTTGTCCTGTTGGGTTTGTTTTTTTTACCTCTGGTATATGTATGGCCCCTGGGCTTTCTGCAATATACCTCTGGTACCTGACTGGCCCCTGGGCTTTCTGCAATATACCTCTGGTACCTGTCTGGCCCCTGGGCTTTCTGGAATATACCTCTGATACCTGGGATTTCTACAATATTCTTCTGCTCCCTCTACTCCTTCTTGCTGTATACCTCTGCTACATTGTCCTGCAATTGTGCCCTTGTTTCTTGTGTTTTACTTTTAGTCTGTTTACCTGTTTGTCCTGGTTTTAGTCTTTGTACACACTGTGCTTTTGTGTGTTTTTTGTGGTGCTCTCCACCACAATTCTAACATGCAGGACTGCACTGTGAGGCACCAGAGCCCTGGGGACAGGTGTGTATGTTTTTTGTTTTTTTTTCACCTCTCCCGGCCTAATTTTAAAAGAAGAAACAGAAGAATTTTCTATGACAGTTACTAAAATGTGACAAATAATGCTGCATTTTCTGTGACCAATGACCACCATGCGCTATAAAAAGCATATCTAAGCGCACAGCTCTAACTCTGATTTACTAATGTACAGCATGTTTTACATTTGTGCCACAGATTCTCTTTAATAGACGTAATTTATCTACAATAACAATGATTTACCATTCAGTAATGGCACGCATGTAATATCTGTGCATGGAAGATATGATGTATAATGATGAAGAATACATTTGTGGCCGTTCAGGTGCTGAGACCCCCACTGATAATACCATCTATGTATAGAGTCTGACCTATTTAGCTATGTTTATTTCTTAGATTTTTTGTATCTCCAAATAGACAGAATATTGTTAACCTTAATAAAGAAAACCCAGCCAGGGCAAGGCTATATAAGCCATGGAAATCAACAAGCCTCGAGACTAAAAGTAGCTGAAGGGGTCAAATTATGGCTTGTAACCTCCCTTTATTCTGGGCACCAGTGAATATCCCATTGTCAAACACCACCAGTGTTATTTTATAAAGATGTCTAAAGATGCCCATACACACTTGTTCAGCTGACAGCTATCCTTACTCCCGTATAGACATGCTCCCTCTTCTCGGCCAAACATACTGTAACGTTCTTGCCTGTATTGCTGCAAACCGGGTCACCTCATCCGAGACTGTTCCATCAAACCACGTACACCAGCGGAAAACTTCAGGGCCTGAGTGGTATTCAGAAGAACCACTCAGGCAGTCAGGTATCTTCTGAAAAATCTCACAAATTGATGTTACCTGTGTCTCTGTCCTTTGGGGGCAGATCTGTTTCTGGGCAGGCCCTAGTAGATTCTGGGGCTGCCACTAACTTTGTTAAATTTTCGTTTGTTTCTGCTTTACGTATTGAACTTGTATCATTAGATACTCCTCTGTTGGTTACTGGAGCGGATTTTACTCCACTGGCCTGCTATTCTGTAAGGGAATTGCTCAACTGGCAATTCCCTTACACATAGACATATTTTCAATGGAAAAAGTGGAGTAAGTCATTGCTGGATTCCCACCAGAGCAAATGATTATTACATTATGAAATCCAACACGTTCTATATTTCTTTCTCTGACATCTACAGTTGGGGAATCGCCAGGTTTCCCACATAGATAATCATCTAGCTACTACCAAAATTATCAGGTTTAACATACTTACATCACATCTATATGGGAACCTTAAAGGGAGATTATGGCAATTAGAAGTTATCCTGTAACCACAGTATAGAGGATAACTGATCATTGGCAGTGCAACAGCTAGTGCTCCCACTGATGACCAGAATGGCAGTCCTCTGTGTCCCATATAAAAGTAGCAGCCGCTTGCATTATCACTCTATTTTGCATTGTTTATATTGGACTGCTGAAGATAGCACTCCGTTTCTCTTGGGCAGATCCATAAAGATGAATGAAGCAGCAGTTTACATGCATAACCTGCAGCACCATTCACATTGGACACATGGGAGTCCACTTTTGGATTGGTGAGGGCCCCAGGATTTACACCCCCTGTGGATAGGGAATAACTTTAAATTACCAGCGTACACGAAGCGGGCCACAGCAAAAAAGCGCTGTGGGAAAAACCACAGCGGCAACGCATCACAGTTTTTCCCGCAGCTCTTTTCACAAAAAGTCCGCAGTGGTTTCCTCTGTGGACTTTCTGCTTCCATTATACCTATAGTGAAACTGCCATCGTTTCCGTAGGTATAATTGACATGTTGCGATTTCCAAAGGGTGTCCGCGGTGCGTATTTTTCCGGAATGTGCAGATGGGATTTGCTAGAATCCCATCCACTTTGCAGGGACTGTAAAATGCTGCAGCCACACTGTGGTTTTTATGCCACATGGGGCCCCGGACTTAAATGGGGTAATGGAGTATCAAGCATATAAAGGTTTTAATATATGTTATTTATATCAGTGAATCTTTTCTATATGCTTCAGTTTTCCTACTTGTGGTATGCTAACATTGTCCAAAATACACATTTAAAAGTAACTTTTTTGGCATTAACATATATTCTGATTATCTCCTGTGTCTGTAAGACTCCCAACCACAGGCATCACCCTAAATACCTTTAGTATAATCTGCCATTGATCTTCCAAGCCTGCTCCACTGGAGCCAAAGGAACAAATGATGATAATAATAGCAATACTAAGCAGTTCAATTGTAGAAATAGTTACATATAAATAATTTGCAGTCTGAATAATTAACTTCATACTTGAAGAAGCCTGCATTGTAGGGAGACGCAGCTCTCTGACGGTTCTCTATTAATAGACTGCTGTGTGCTGAGTCTGGTTTTCTAGTTCACTTGAAACCAGCACCGTGGAGCCAAATGTATGTTTGAGCGGATATCCTTCAGAGTGCTTTATTATGAAATATAATCCATAACTCTTACCCTCTGTTTCTTTCACAGCTCTCCTTTATAGAATTACACTCTGTGAAATCACTCACCATGGCTGAAAACTACAAATGCTACAATTATATAAACATATGAAAAGATAAGGATTAAAAGCAAAAGCCTACAAATGGAGAAAAAAAAATAAAAAAAAAATCTGTTCTTGACAAAGGTATTGTGACTGCTGCTAAATAATCCGGAAAATAACCGCAGATCTAAAAGAAAACTTAATCAAGTTAATGAAAGAAGCGAGCGCAAAAGAAACTTTCTAATGATACTGCATATAATTATTATAGTCTAAGTGAGGTGAATAGAAAGATTTAGTTACACTATTATTTTGGGAGTAATAAGTATAATATACATGGTTTTATATTTTATGCAATGATTAGATGTAAAGGGGTTATTAAATTTTATGGTAAATCAATCCAATTCCAATATCAGACATGTCATTAGTCACATGAGTGGAAGTCCCATGGCCACCACTGCATTGAGATGAACAGAAGTTACAGAGAACAATGAATGATGGAATGGGTATAACTGCTAGGGTAGCAGACATAACATGCTATGGTGCCCAATAACTAAGGGGGCCATTTCCACTGAGATTTAGGGTGCAGTTAGTGATAACAATGAATGATGGAAGGGGATGGAGAACGGAATACGCCTCTATTACTTTACTGCAACGCATAATGCCTGCATGTGAGATTATTGTAATTACTTTCTTCATATGCTGTAGATCACAGTGCATTATCCCTGGGCTATAATGCCATAGTGGGCATTATCTTTGCACTGTGACATCACTGTGTGCATTACTCCTGTACTATGACATCACTGTGTGCATTGCTCATGTACTGTGACATCACTGTGTGCATTATTTCTGTACTGTTACATCACTTTATGCATTATGTATAATGTGGTATCACTATTCCTTTGTGTGAAGGAGACCAAAATAATCCTAGACTTTCAAAGTTCTGAACTTGAAAGGGGTTGTCTGCTTGAAGGGGTTGTCTGGGATAAAATGTAATTCCTACACTAATCTAAACACCATGCCCCTGCCTACTTTCTAAATTACATAATTTATCAAAAATGTATCTTCACCCACATTTTCTGGTTGTCCGGTGACGTTCCGTTTCCCCGTTTCCAGAATGTCACTAATACTCCGCCCCCCCTCCACCCCATTATACTTACCTCATTTCCTTTCAGACTTCCTCCTGTGGGACAGCTCCTCCCTATTTTCTGACTCTGCCGACGCACGCAATAGTCCCGGCGCTGCTCTGTGCTCTGCAGCTGGCAATCCACAGGGAGGGGATGTGAAAGGGAGGGGAGGTAGTGAGAGGGAGAATCAGCCTACAAGTTCAGCCTACAAGTACCATGAGGCATTAGCTAAGACAGCAGGAAGCTGCACCATGTAAACAAATGCAGAAGATGCCAGGAGCTCCCAGAGAAATATAGAAGTCACTCAAAACACTGCAAAAGATATTTGGATGCACTTTAACCCATTAATAGCACTAACAGACCTTTTTTTAAAAAAAACATTTTTTGCCCCAAAAACCCCTTTAAGTTTACAAGTTTTGCTATGGGGACCCACGAATACTTAGGCTTCTGAGTGACAGTGATGCTTGCAGTCACTCTCATCATAAATGGGTGTACCAGATTTCCACTGACAAGTCTTTTATGGAAACCCCTTATATGCATAAGGTTATGTTTACATCTGCACCGGAGTCTCTGTTGGAGACTCCATTGCAGTGTCCACTCAAAATCAATGGAGTAAAAAGTCCTGCACCACTTCCACCAATTCCGGTTCTTAGGATCTATTATTAGACACAGTTCCTCTGATTCTGGCAAAGTTGGAATTTTTTTCTCTAGCCCCCACCATTCCCGAGCAATCAATGCTGTTAGTTTTGCTGCCTGATATACTATTTAACCTCTGTACTGTCAGGAGGGAGGTGTCAGGCAGGAGCAGACAATGGCTGGGATTCTAAACTCTGACACTGGCTGCCTCTGATTGGAGCTCTGAATCACACCCCCCTGCCTGACACAGCCCCTCTGACATTACAGAGCTTAAATACCACATCAGGATCCCATTATAGTCAAGATCATTAGTTTGTTTATTTACCCCCTATGCACTGTTTGCATAGCTATATCATGGTTTTGGTGTCCATGGTATGATGGCTCAGCAAATGTCCCTGCTGCACTGAAAATGTAATGGAGGCCACATATTTTAGAAAGCTAGTGCTCCAGACCTGCTCATACACATGCATGTTCAGCTGAGCTTGCAAATGCTCTCAATCGGAAGTGAAATCTAAAATGCCTAATCTTTCTCTCCCCTGACATCTACGTTTGGGGGAGAGTCGGAAAACCTCCATATACATCAGCCTTTCCTAGCCAAATTGGTCAGTTTGAGTAGGGATTATCGAATGTGAATGGGCATATTAAAGGAGTTTTCTGACCAGAGGCATAACCTGAAGCTCCTGGACCCCAGTGCAAAATATTACCAGGTGTTATCTGTAATACTGATGTCTTCCTATGTTTTAAAAAGGCCTTTGGGTCCACTACAGCTACGACCCTATTTATGACCCAGGACACCTGTCATCAGTTTTTTTCAGCAGCCACTATGTGGAGAACAGAGCTGGAAACAGATAGCCCTGTTCTGTGTCTAGTGGCAGTGCTGACTTACTGCAGCTCAGCTTCTGTTCACTTGTTTAGGAGCTGAGCTGCAGTAACTCAGCACAGCCACTACACGGAGAATAGGGCTATTTGCTTCCAGCTTTGTTCTCTATCTACCAGCTGGTGAGAAGAGCTGATCGTTGTGGTTTCAGGTATCGGCCACCTTTCAATCTGATATTGATGCCATAAGAATAGGTCATCAATATCATTTGTCTAGTAAACCTCGTTTTACTCTCACATTCCCCCTAAACTGGTGGAGACATTACTGCTCTATGAAACTAACCCTAGTATCTCCATGTATGAAATGAGATAGTGATCTGCACTGAAGATGTGGACTGTTATCAGTGATGACAATCTATGGACGGTGCTACAGAACATGCAGAAAACAGCAAATGAATCCCATTTCTAACTATAAGCAGTAAATTTAGAAGATTTAGAAGTGTTGGTAGATCATCTCTTACAGAAGGAGCCGTACATAAAACTAATGGCTGCAGTAGACCTATTCTGTCCTCAAATTTAGAGTACTTTATGTAAAAATATTACCGCTGGTGCCACATTGTTTGTAAAGTAATTTTCTAGAAGCAAAAACATATGACAGGAGTCAGACAATGCTATAAATCAGTATGTACAATTAGTAAAATAGCTAAATGAACCTACAAAGAATATAATTAATGTAAGTCTTTCTATAGAAATTACTTGAAAAGTCTGCTGGAATTGTCTTACTTTTTAGCTGGCTGTATTACTTCCACTGCTGTAGGATAACTGTCTCTTGGATCAACAAAGTCCTTGGACGCCTGGGCCTCAAATGCCATATAATATCCTGCTTGCCTTGCCGGACACTTCAGAGAAGTATTACCATCTGTGTACTGCAGCTGATGTACAGAGAAGAAAATAACTTCAACACATACCATTCTCTTCTGTCAAGAGATTGACTGCCTCTTTAGTGGATCTACAACATGTCTTCTAGTGTTCACCTGACGCTAGACTGTCACCATGGTTGGATATTATTTTATTTTTATGATGTTGGCAAGTCAAAAAGTACAGACCTACTAAGTCCTGGAAATGACTCATCCAGATCTTGAAGGGGTTGTCAAGCTGATATTTTCTGTTTAAAAAATTCCTGAAATGCACTTTGGTGGCCATTGGTGGTGTTTCAGGAGTTGACTGATTTCACTAACTCTTTTTCTTGAGCTCCTGATAACTTGGGATGCGTTTCTGTTACTATATTTAGGTCTGTTGTCCCTCATTTTCTCCCTCCGTTTCTCTCCTCTTTTGTCCCCCTCGTCTTTGTGTCTTCCTGTTCCCGGGTCCTTCTCACATCTGCTCCCATGGGAGAATTAGTTCCCGCGAAGCCCTCTTTCTAGGCTCCAGCCCTTTCTCTCTTTTGTTTATCATGTTATTGCGAGAGCCTGAACTGCACCTTTCTGACTGTCCTGTCTTCTTGGCCTGTGGCCCTGGTTAGCTTTGCATTATGGTGCTACACTGCTTCCTTTTTTGCATTTTGTTCCATCCTTTGTTACTTTTGATGTTATAGATTTGAAAAACTTTAATAAAACTTGATTAAACCTAAAAAAAATCCTGAAGTGCTTTAAAAACAATTAAAAAAAAATCATTATTTCCTCATTGATCCTCTATCTCTCCGATGATCAACCACAGCCAGTTATTAGCACTGCCACATTTCCTGTCTTTGGAGATAGCCCAGAGAGAAGAGTCCAGCAGGGACCCAGACAGCATCAAAGCAGGAATAGTGGGGGATTTGAGAGGTGCTAGTGACTTTTATAAAAAATGATTTTTATGACCTTCTATTCAGCCAGACATCCCCTTTAATACTCAGTGTTTACCACACACTTTAACTTTAGCTCTTGATTTTTGCAGATTCACCCAAGATGTGTGACAGTGGCGAGAACCTAAATTAACCATGACTGAACCTTTGCTATAACCTAAGCCATAAAGTTCTATGGATTACAATTTATGCTCTGCTTCTCATTACTGAGTTTCCTGTTGTGGAGGTTACAAAGTTATTTTTATAGCTGATATCTGTAGCACATACAATTCCAATACCAATAAACCCCATGTGCTACTAAGTTGCATATGTTTTAACCTGTGTTACACTATGCTACTGTGTGTATATGCCTTATTTAATGGTGAGTACAGATGTGAGAATTCAGTATGTCAGGACCCAAAGGGACCTTCAAAGAGGGAGGAAATAGATCTGTGAATCTCCTGTAACACTGTTTAAGTTATCAGGATGTCAAACCCACTTCTTACTCCTTTTATTATATGTTAGCAGTGTAATCTTCTTTGCATCCTGTCTACCATGTCGACCACCCACATTGTGAAAGCATGCCCACTGGATGGAATGGGCTAATATTCACTCAACATGGGGCAGATTTACTGCTAAGGTTGCAACTCAAACAAATTTTACACACTCTAAAGATGCACCAGGTGTAGCATCTGTGTCATCTAACATGAGCTACTTTGATAAATCTGGACCATTTTCAGACTGTTGCCATGATCCATATACACTGAATTGACACTTTATTAAAGACACCTATGTAGTAGTGCATTGGACCTCCTTTGTCCTTTATAACCACAGCAATTCATTGTGTCAAACACAGGTATCAGAAGATCCAGGGTGTGTCAAGCAAACATTCCCCTATACACCATTACTCCACTTTCAACAGCCTGAACTGAATTGATTCATGCCACTTGTGCCAAATTTGAACTCTTCCACCAGCATCATATTACAATTCCCTTTTTTACCGGGCACCATATGAATACTCAACAGCAATCATCCAACCTTTTGAAAGACTTTGCATTAGAGCTGCAAGAATGCTTCATTCTTACTGACCTGTGTGCCCCCTTAACATGTTTTCCAATATGGAGTGTGATATGTAGATGCTAAGTAGAGGGCAAAAGGCAATTCAAACTCTACACACCTTCACTGGTGCTCTCCTCAATGTGAGAGATTCTTGTCCCTAATATGGAGTGGTCATATGTTAAAATACCATCTCTATTGGCTACATTACATACACCAATATTTGCACTTATACCATTCTGCTGAGTACCCACAGGAACAACCTTTTTTGTTGTGCCACATAACCTCTTCTACTAGAATGACTTAGGCCTCAATGTCTGAGCAGTCACTTTCAGATGAGGGCTCAGTGTCAGGGAGGTTTTGTTCCCTTTTACTATTCATTTTGATAATATGAGCAATACATTTCTCAAATGTCTGCTGAAGTGCCAGTTTTGGGTTTTTTTCACAAAGTCGGGATTATTAGAAATCTTCCTGTCTGTTTTAATACTTTCTCTTAATAATTGTGTAATATCTGAGTGCACAGACATCTCTTCCTCCAAAAGAATAACCATAAACCTCAATGATAACTCAGTGGACTCCTTTTCCCATTTTTTAAAGGGTACCTCCAATTATAAATCAGCTTTCCATAAATGAATAGAGCAGATGAATATAAGAAACTTTGAAATGTATTTTATTAAATAAATATGTTTCCTTCTCACTTATCAGGCTGAATTACATTTCACATAGAAGTATATGGAGAGGAAAAGGAGGAGGCTGCTGGAAAAGGCACACAAATAACAGCTGCTAAACTCTGCAGTTCTGTGAGTGATGAAGCTCTTTTGACACTGATGTACCTTCAAGATAGAACTCTTCCATTGCACAGAATGAGGCAATAAATCTATTAACTAGCTGGCAGCAGCCTCCTAAATCCTCCTCTCACTCCCTTATCCATAGAATACTGCAATGCAGAAATTAATGTATTTTTGTCACTTTGCTTTCCCCAAAAAAATAACAATAAAAAGTGATCAATAAGTCATACATACCAAACATTGGTAACAATAAAAAAGTACAACAGAATACAGAATATGGTGACCCTAGGAAAATCACTCATTTTCAAAAAGTGACATTTTATTTGTAAAAGTGATAAAACATAATAAAACCAATATCAATATGGTATCGCCGAAATCATAATGACCCGCTGAACAAAGCTGCCATGTCATTTTTAATGCAGTGTGAACACCGTAAAAACAAAATTCAACAAATTGTGATAGAATTGTGGGCTATTTCACATGGACCCCTAAAAAACCTTAATAAAAACTAATCAAAAGATTATATGTACCCTAATATGGTGGCAAAAGAAAGTACAACTCATCACACAAAGAATAAGCCCTCATAAAAAAGTTATGAATTTTGGAAGGCGGGGAGGGAAAAAAAGAAAAAAGTCACTGAGCATTAACGTACAAACTACCCTGCGTCCTTAAAGGGTTAACGGAACTAAAACTCTACCACATAAAACTTGGTCTGGTTAAAGGGTTGTTTCTTGGAGAAATTTTACTGCAAAAGTCATAGCCACACAGTTTTTACAGCAGAACCACACTAGTGCCATACATGACTGCTCCAGCTTTCCCAGCAACTACATTATTAGGAGCGTGCCCATTGGAGACTACAAACTGAATATGTAATAAGTGTACTAGACACGAAAGGCCTTCTAAGACTTACTGTTTCCTAGGTTATTATTGTCAGGCTGGGTTCACATCTGCGCTCATTGCCCGTTTGGGCAATCCATCCATCATTCTGCTTAAAAAATGCTAGACTTTTCTCTCTGCATTTTTCGGGCGGAAACCCGGCGGACTGCATTCTAGTCTATGGGGTCTGCGGGTAACTACTTTTTTAAGAAGATTAGGTTTCCGTTCGTGGGGTCCCCAAGTGGACCCCACGAATGGAAGCCCAAATGCAGGTATGAACCTAGCGTAAGACTAACTTCTTCAAGGTGTGTACTTATTAGTATAGCCTTATTAGAGCATCTTAACAGTAAAATAGATGATCTGTTGTGAAATCAGTGCCAATGTACTGTATAGATATACTCTCCTGTATTCCTCCTTGTCATGTGAAATTGATAAGTACTAGCAATGATGGTAAGACTGATAGGAGGAACTTTCACTCTGCTAAATAAAGAGAAGAAGAGACAAATTGCTGAGCGGATACAGATTGACAGAAGAAGCTGATTCAGTTCTTCAATAATTCAATCACAGAGCACAGCCCAGAATTCCGCTTTAGTTTAATGTATTTGCAGGATGCTCGGCTCTTACTTATCTTGTTTTAAACACTTATCTATATTGAAATTCTTTCTTATCCATAGTAAAGATTTTCTTCTCGAGGTCAGAGGAAGTTCCATTACTTACTATGTCCGAGATATTTTTATTTTAAATGTAAAGTTTAGCCCTGTCATAATTACATCAGTATCTCTGTATCGTTAAGATGGGACATCTATACAAACCAGGCGAAGGGTTATTTTTATGTTCATTGCGAAGGTTGTATCGGCTCGTTTAGCTGACGCTAATTCCTTCTGACCCCCCCCTCATACACATGCATACTTGAATGAATGGGAGTATATGTAGTAAATCTCTACCAGACACTTCTGGGGGGGGGGGGGGGGGGGGGGGGGTTTGCACCTTAGAACAAATGAATAGGGCATGTTAGAATTCAATATGCTTGACCTTTCTTTTACCCAACATTTACTGTTGGGAAAATGTCAGGACACCCCTTCTCACATTAGTTGGTTGGATGATCCTAATGAAATTGTTGTGTTTGGCCAAAATGTATCTAATGTGTATGTCCAGCTTTACTGTTACTGTCATTATTGTATACAAAGGTTGCATCATCAGTAAGGATTATTTCTGAAACACCATTAAAAGATTAAAAAAAACAAAAAAAAACCCAACTCACCAGAAATTGACCAGCCCTACAGATTCAGATGGAGTTTTTCATTAATGGAGTTCATGGGCTCTGTTGTGGGTACGCTTTATTATCATATCAAAACATGGGCTATCCTGATCTGTGGTGGACTGAGTTCCCTTGGATTCTCAATGATAAATTGTACTCTAAAGTGATCGAAGATCCTAAGGAGTAAGTAATTGGCACTATAGTCCATTACAGTCTTTAGCTGGAGCTTTGGGTCGTTTGGGCCTACTTGAGGATCCTTTGGCCAGTCCAAATTCGATCCTTAGGATCTTCTGGGCCACTAATCCATTTTGTTCTCAAGGACCATCAAAATATAGGTTATGTCCTATTTTTGGCTGTTTTCACGGGTCTCTCCACACACTGAAATGTATAGGGGATCCTGAAAACAGGTGCCCCTTGGGTACAAGACAGCATGAAAAATGGATGTCGTGTGAATGTAGCGTAAGAGTTTTTTTAACAGACGTCACACGGCAGCATGAAATTCAATGTCAGTAAATGGGGGTTATTCACATGATCGTTATTTTGATGGTCCGTTACCACGGACCGTCAAAATATAGGTCATGCCCTATTTATGACTGTTTTCACAGATCCCTCCATACACTCAAATGTATGGGGGATCCATGAAAACGGGTGCAAAACTGCACCTCAGTTAGTGTTAATCAAGCCTTATTTTTTACAAATTGGTTTTTACTTTTTTTGACTGAATTTTACATTGGGGGCTTCTGTCAGAACCTGCAATGCTGTGTAGCCTTGTTTGGTGACAGGAGTGAATACACTCATTTTCAATTTCAACATTTTTATCTTACACAGCCTGTGCTAGCGACCATTATTTCATCTGCAGTAGTCATGAACAAGGTGTCAATATTATTAGCTTTATTTATGGGGATGCTAAAAGAAAAGACACAAAATGTGCAGTATTGCTATTTACAGGACTAGAACTTTCTCTGATCAGATTATAAAACTTTAGTATAATGTTAGCCATAGAAAGTAGGGGAAGACCATGTCTGAAGAAGGGAGCTAGTACTCTCGAAAGCTCACCATCAAATATACTCAGCCTCTAAAAGGTATCGCCTGATTTCTTCACTCTTCCATTGTAAAACTTTGTAATTTGCAGACTTCAGAGTGGTGGCCATGTGTGTTTGCTCTAAAATATAGTATTGTCTATGATATATATTTAATTCTGCACGTACAATAGGATATGAATATGTTAGTAAAGTATAAAAAAATGCAACTAGTGCACTTATTCTCTGACAGCTTCTTGTTTATCGGTGGTTTCTACAAATCACACTAGCCAGTGATTCATCTGTCTGACTGAAAACATTGTCTGAATATGAGAATCTGTTTGACCAGTCATGCATACAGAAAAGTACAACTTCCTTGTTTCTTTAGTCTTTAGACCCATTATAAAGTGCTGAAATTAAAAAATAACCCGTTACATATTAGATAAAAATGCACTGTCATACTGTGTGCTGTCTTATATAGTGCAGGGTTCTGCACTTGTTACTAATGCTGCCCGATCAGTAGTAAACAGAAAAAAAAAATCTTATCTTTTCTTTTTGCCTTCCCAGCAGATGTAGCTACTAATAATTGTCTTTATAATTGTCCTGTAGTATAGAACTTCTGCTTCACCTCCTCCACATATAACCATCAGATGCTCTCTCGATATTTTGTCTGTTCCATACATACACTTTTCTCTGATGTTTTTTTTTTTTTTTAATGAAATGTAGTTTATTGTACTTGCATAACAATATGGTCATACAATCTGAAAGTGTATGTCTTAAAGAGGACCTTTCACCACATCCACCAACTCTTTGCATAATTCAATGGGTGCCGCTCCACTGATTCTGGCACAGGTGGTATTTTTTTCTTTAACCTCCATGGTTCCTGAGTAATAATTTCTCTCAGTTTCAGCACCCAATATGGTAATTAGGCTCCCTACTGTCAGGTGGGGGTTCTGGGCGGAAATGTAGCAAACAGTCATAGACTGCATAGTAACAACTGCCCACTCTGGCTATTATAGGGTGACCATGTAATAGAGCTATAGGGCTGGAGATCTTAGAGGGCACATAGGTGGTGGGTGAAGCTGTAATGAAGATGGAGATGGGCAGTCACCAGAACAGAGAGTGACAATATAATAATAATAATAATAATAATAATAATAATAATAATAAATGTTATTTATATAGCGCCAACATATTCCGCAGCACTGTACGATTTGTAGGGTTCAAGTACACACAAAAAAGATACATTACAAAGAAATAGTCAATTCACACACTGGGACTGAGGGCCCTGCTCGCAAGAGCTTACAATCTATGAGGTAGAGGGGGTGACACAGGAGGTAGCAGGGGCTGCAACAGATGTAGCATTGCTTGTACAATGGTCAGACAATTCTGTAATAGAGGTTACTGTCATTACACATATATAAAGCTGTATGAGCTGTCACCAGTCGTGTCCTTTAACATGCAGATGGTTATAGAGATGGTTATAGAGTTAGTCCGATAAGGCATGATATCCTGTGAGGTAATGTTGGAGCATCAACAGAGGAGGGTATGTTTTAGGGATTCTAACTACGGAAGGGTTTACATTAGGAGTTGTTGATAGGCCTGTCTGAAAAGATGTGTCTTTAGTTTACGCTTGAAGCTGTGGAAATTGGGGGTTAATCTGATAGTCTGGGATAGAGCATTCCAGAGAAGTGGTGCAACTCGGGAGAAGTCTTGTATACGAGCGTGGGAGGTTCTGATATGGCTGCTCAATGAGGTGGACACTGCACTTTTTGACAGTCAATGCACCACTGAGTCTGTCCTGTTTCTCCCAAGCTGCTTCCAAGATACACCACCCCCTGCACAAGTCATCTGGAGCCCCCCACTGGCAGATAAAGGACTCACATGATACCACCAACTTCTCACTATGAATTCCTTTTTGCTGCAGCTGATATCCTTAGTTATCCATGCAAACTTTAGAACTTTAGAACACTGTTTTCATAGAGAAAAGATCTGAAAATGTATTAGGTCACACCGCCCTCTTTATGCATCAAGATTACATGTAACGCCCCCTATTTACAGATAAAAAGAATCAAACTAAATAGGGTAGCATGCTGCACCATTTTGTCTGGTAAAATTCTCCCAAGCTCCCTGTACTGCACCCTTCCATATTTATCACAGGACTGCAACACAAAACCTCCATATTTTATTCATTGGCAAATTTATTTGCCCATGTCCCTTTTAATTCTGCCTGTCCCCTTGTCCACACAATAAAAGTGCCCTCCCTTGTGTAACAGTATAATGGCTCCTTAGTGTCCTCTATACAGTATAATTTCTTATGTGGCCCTTGCACAATATAATAATGCTCCTTTTGGCCCCCACACAGTATAATAATGTCACATAGGCCTATATAAAATCCCAATTCCAAAAAAGTTGGGACACTGTATAAATGTAAAGTAAACAACAATGCATGATTTGGAAATCTTATCTAACCATATTTTATTCACAAGAGAATATAAAAACACAGAACGTGAAAGTTTTTCACCTTCTAGAAAGTGACAGTTTTTCAATTTCAGTTACAAATTGATGGCAATAACACATCAGAAAGAAGTTGGGACAGGGCTGGAAAAGTAATTGGTAGCAATGAAAAACCATTCAAGGGTAATTTTTCAGTATGTTAGTGAGGCAAAATCTCTCAGAAGCAAAGATGGTCAGAGGTTCCCCAATCTGTGAAGAACCGTATGTAAAAATTGCAGAAGAAATTCAGAAATATGTTCCTCAATGTAGAAAAGAAAATACTTTGAATATCCTACCATTAGAGAATCTTTTCATTTTACAAAGCGTCCTAACTTTTTAGGAATTAGGGATATACATATAATGTGTACAGGACCTAAAATTAGTGTTCCAGCCTTAAGAAATGTAGTGCCACCTTGATTTGCAATGTACCATATAAAGTCCAACCTTTGGGACCCGCACTGATGAAGAGAGAATGAAGGGGCTGTAGCTCTGATTTAGTGCTGGTAATTTTTTTCCCTGCACAATTGAGTGGCTTGGGGGTACTGCTACCCAAGAAAAAAAATAGTAAATGGACTGCATAGCTGAATCTTTGGTGGGGGACTTGTAAAGTGATGGTATATTTTAGAGTAACGGTTCTCAATCTGTGTTACATGCATCCATGAGTGTATGCCTCTAAGTTCTCAAGAGTTTCTGGATGAGCAGCAGGCGCCCTCTTTACTCTAACTTACGACATTCTGCTTGCCTTAGCAGAATGTCCCAGCAGTCTTGAAGCGCAATGGAGGTGCTCATTGGCTTTATGGGTGCTCCAGTAAGTGAGTGGTGAGCTGTGTAGTGTTGTAGTGTGGAAGCAGGTTACCTGGAATAAGTCCATTATGCAATAATGACTATTATGGATAAGAACTCTTTATTCCATACTTCCTCCTAGGATCCCTGTCTAGCATCTCCTCCTCCTAGCTCAGCTCCTCCTCTCTTACTACCTCACTGTTGCTAGGCAGACAAAGCAAAATGAATAAGCAGCAAAGAACATGCAGAATACGTATAACAACATCACATCTCTCCCCTTCTTATAAAAAAAACAAAAGAAAATGCAACCATTATAAATGGACAATAAATCAAATGTCCAGATTGACAAATTTTACTGCAGAACATAATCCATGAGGTGCGTCGGTGGCCTTCAACTCATTCTTGTCGGGTAGCGTTGAGACATCTCGTTATCAGCTAAAGTCTGTGAATTGTCGGAGGCATCTCTTGTTGGTGTTGCTGAACCAGCTGTATCTGGTGGGATTTCCTCATCTATCTCCTCTGTACCTGCTCCTGCGTCATAGCCACGAAGCTTTTTAAAATGAGACACATTTCTTGTGACTTGATGACCCTGGTGTTGACCAGTAACCTTTGACGTGAGTGACTTGAAAGGGTTCCGGTTGATAAGGGGATGATAATTTGTCACTAGGTCTCAGCCTTTTGACAAGGACCCAGTCTCCCACGTCCAACTGTTTGAAGTGATGACTGCTCTTATCTGCATATCTTTTCATCCTGTCTTTGGCAAGGGAATCATTAAGGACCAATGGAGTCTGGACAGAAACTACAAGGATGTTTGGAAGCTTAAAGCGCAAAGGCCTGCCGAAAAGCACAGTTGCTGGTGGAGTTCCTGTAGTAGAGTGTGGGGTGGCTCTGTACT
This sequence comes from Leptodactylus fallax, assembly GCA_947044405.1. Taxonomy (NCBI): domain Eukaryota; kingdom Metazoa; phylum Chordata; class Amphibia; order Anura; family Leptodactylidae; genus Leptodactylus; species Leptodactylus fallax. The sequence continues at coordinate 657,834 of CAMRHE010000203.1, forward strand.
GTCTAAGGAATCTGTATAATTCTTGTTGTAAATCCTTGTGTTCCATGGTAGCAATCTGAAGAGTTTTGTTGATTGATTCTTAATCCTCGCTGCCAATTTTAGTGTTGTAGTGTAGATGCAGGTCACCTGACATAAGTCCACTATGCGATAATGACTATTATGGATCAGAACTCTTTATTCCATGCTTCCTCCAAGGCTCCCTGTCTAGCATCTCCTCCTCCTAGCTCAGCTCCTCCTCCCTTACTACCTCACTGTTGCTAGGCAGACAAAGCAAAAATGAATAAGCAGCAAAGAACATACAGAATACTTATAACAACATCACAAGCTGGATTCATTATTCACTGCTCTGCTCCCCACTCCCTTTCTGCTCTAGGCACTGAGTGCTGACATTACATCAGACCCTACAGTAGAAGCGTGGAACATAGCATTGAGTAATGACTCTAGCTCACTGTTGCTCCATGAACATTGTACTGTGTTGGAGGTTACTGATGGGACCATTTTACTGTGTGTGGGAGTACTGAAGGGGGCCATTATAATATGTGTGTGGGCACTGAGGTGGCCATTATAGTGTGTGTGGGTAGCAATGCATTCTCATTGGGACGTAAATCACTGCCAGATACCTCTACTGTATATTGCTATTATATTGCGTGGGAGAGCACTGAGATGGTCATTATAGGGTGTGTAAGGGCACTGAGAGGGACATTATATTGTGTGAGGACACTGAGGTGGCCATTATACTGTGTGTGGGAGTATTGAGTAGATATTAATGCTTTGTGGGGGCAAATTTTTGTGCGAGATATTTTTTCCATCAAATCTGACATAACTGTTGACAGAGGCTCCAAACAAAGCCTTATTTTGATAACATTAATAATTCATTACTACTTTGAAGGTATCTGGTTGGTATTTTTTTCACTGGGGTTACTTTCCTTGAGAAGGTTGAGAGACACTGGAGTGTATTTATTAAGACTGGCATATCATACACTAGTCTTAATAAAGGCCCTGACTGGCAAAGTGACCAAAAGATTTATGAAGAGACCACAGACCAAATCCCTGCACCAGAATGGAGATCTAAGCCAGTTAGGAACTGGTGTATATTTCCATTATAAATGGTGTGAGTGATTGTTTTAAGTTCATTACATCTTTACTGCTCCTGGCACCAGATGAGGTGTTATAAATAATAAGACGAGGAGCTGCTCTGTCCTGTAGGTCTGATAACCTATGTGATGCACATAGAGCAGGCAGTTATCAGAGCTACAGTTCAGAGCAGCACTCCATCTCACTATTTATGAGAGCAGCAGTCCGGGCAGCAATGCAGATGAGCTGTGCTCTGTCATGTGCTGTAAGCAACACAGTGTTCATGCCCATCCAAAAGAGACAACATCCTGGGACTCAGGGATGCTTCTGGTCACACAGGAGATTTTTCAGCTCTCCCATGATTCTGAGAAGTCTCCCCTCTTTTTGGAAGCCTACTGGATTTTCTGGAACAATTGTTCATACTACACAAGAAAGCTGACAAACACAGTGGAGTGGAAGAGCAACTGTGTAGGTCTCTAGGCTGTGGCGATGAACAATGCCCTTCCGCTGCCATAGGGAATCTACTGCCTGCCACCATAGAACTTGTAGTCCTGCTCAGTAAGTGTATGTTAGAGGTGTACTGGTTCACTGAACCAGCTGACATCTTTAATATCACCTGATGTCAGCAAGTCACATTAGGGGGAGAAACAAAAATTTCTCCTCCGTTGCAACTCATAGGCACAATGTAATTCTGAGTCAGGACTGACACAGCTTCCAGAAAACGCTAGAATACTGACCAAGTGATGACCCGCTTCAATTAAAGTGACATGACGCATGCAAATGCTAAGCATGCCAAATAAAACATAATGCACACGTCATTGCAACAGATACACAGAGCACAATAAAACAATGCAGGTGACTATAATGCACCAATGTGGCAGAGCAAACTCCCTTAGTCTTGTGCTTACACTACCACTGAGTGTGCCGCCCACTCCCATCAAAACTCCTCCCACACCTGTTCCAAATAAGTCATACACTCTGAAAGCGGAAATAGGCAATTGCTGAACGTGTGCGTCTGCACCTCATTACCATTGTACTACTAGGATCCTGGCTAAATGTACCATGAAGAATATTGCATTTAGTATTACAAGGCTTTGCATATTTCTTTATACAGGATTCGTGCATTACTTATATGTATTGACTATTTTATGCTTGCTTATAAATTTCAGCTATTCTATGGAGATACATTAAGAATTCATGAACTGAAAATTATTTTTATGATTGTTGAATTTTTGTATAAATACATTCATATTTTATTGATAATGAATGAGACATTGCTGTGGCTTTTAGTTTTTTGCATAGTTCTATTTTGAGCTAGAATTATCTAAATGACTTGTCTTTAGGCCTTTCAGGGGTTGTCGAGGCTTAAGCTTTTTATGGCCTATCCTCAGAACAAGCCATAAATACCTTTCTAGTGGGGGACTGACAGCCCACCGACCGACCGGGACCGATTAGCTGTATGGAGCCGCTTCTAGTGTCTGTCCTATACATTATACAGGGCATGAAGCACAAACCTCCATCTACTTTATAGTGTCTGGGCACTGTGAGGGTGTCTGGCCGCTATACATGCCCCCCCAACGATCAGGTATTTATAGCCTATGCTGAAGATAGTCCATACAAAGTTTAAGCCTGGACAACCCCTTTTAATAGCCAGACTAATTATTCTTAGTATGGACTGGTTTATTAACATATTCATTCACTACTTTTTTGCATAAACAGTCTTTTTTGGGGGCTAAAGCAAAGATTAGAGTTTTCCTATAATATAGACTGTTGCTAAATACATGACCATGTATTGGTTGGAGGAATATTTTTTTTTTTTCCATTTTATTAAATTAATAGTTTTTATGTTAGTATTGTAATAGCATCTACTAAAGTGTTTTGGTTGACCATTGGGGGACACTATCTATTTCTGTTTTTTCTTGACAATTGAAGCTAACATATTAGAAACAGTTACTGAAAAAAAAAACTGGCCAAACTGATAGATTTTTCACAACCAGAACAGAATTAGGTTGCTCTGAACAAAAAACAGAATACCTATAACATCATTGTAAAATATGATATATTATATTGCCCTTTAACCCATCCTGTGCTATTAGAACTGAGCTGCAATGCCAGATAGAACCCATAGACAACAGTGGCACTGTTTCTGTTTTTTTTTGTAGCAGTAGTAACTAAGCTGGACACCAATATGATAGCTTGTCCTATGAAAAACACAAGTCTATGCACATCAGTGCAGCAAACCTGCAATTGTCTATGGGAAGCCCAGTGTGCATTTAAATTATTGTGAAAGCATACAAAGGTTTTCTTCTGTTGGATTTTGTACAAATCTGACATGTTCAATTGAATGCTGAATGCACACAGTTATTCTCCATACATATGACGCCTGACAAAGCTTGGACAGAGAGGATATGCCGGGTATGCTCCCTGTTCAGGAAAAAAAAAAAAAAAGGTTGCACCACCTCTGGTCACTGTTGCAGTCTCCATGTACATGATCTTCATTGTGAATATACCCTTAAAATGCTTTGGAAAAATTAAGGTTGCATTATGAGCCATAATGCAAGTTCTACTGTAACGCAGTTTTGCTAAACTTCCCAGATATTTCCTTGAAATCAGGCAGCAACCAATATATCTTACTGATGTCCTGTCTTTTGAGTTGGTGGTAAAATGGGAGCAGATGACATTCGCACATAAGAAAAACACCATATTAACTACATATTTTTCACGTACATTCAAATGAATTAGCAACCATTACATTCAAGTGAATTAGCAACCATGTAATATGTGACTATTAAATAGCATCTCCGCTCTGATTTATGTAAGTAGCACTCCCCTCCCTCCCCCATGATGTTTATACACTACCGTTCAAAAGTTTGGGGTCACCCAGACAATTTTGTGTTTTCCATGAAAACTCACACTTTTATTTATCAAATGAGTTGCAAAATGAATAGAAAATATAGTCAAGACATTGACAAGGTTAGAAATAATGATTTTATTCGAAATAATAATTTTCTCCTTCAAACTTTGCTTTCGTCAAAGAATGCTCCATTTGCAGCAATTACAGCATTGCAGACCTTTGGCATTCTAGCGGTTAATTTGCTGAGGTAATCTGGAGAAATTTCACCCCATGCTTCCAGAAGCCCCTCCCACAAGTTGGATTGGCTTGTTGGGCACTTTTTGCGTACTATACGGTCAAGCTGCTCCCACAACAGCTCAATGGGGTTGAGATCTGGTGACTGCGCTGGCCACTCCATTACAGATAGAATACCAGCTGCCTGCTTCTTCCCTAAATAGTTCTTGCATAATTTGGAGGTGTGCTTTGGGTCATTGTCCTGTTGTAGGATGAAATTGGCTCCAATCAAGCGCTGTCCACAGGGTATGGCATGGCGTTGCAAAATGGAGTGATAGCCTTCCTTATTCAAAATCTCTTTTACTTTGTACAAATCTCCCACTTTACCAGCACCAAAGCAACCCCAGACCATCACATTAGCTCCAGCATGCTTGACAGATGGCGTCAGGCACTCTTCCAGCTTCTTTTCAGTTGTTCTGCATCTCACAAATGTTCTTCTGTGTGATCCAAACACCTCAAACTTCGTTTCGTCTGTCCATAACACTTTTTTCCAAACTTCCTCTGTCCAATGTCTGTGTTCTTTTGCCCATATTAATCTTTTCCTTTTATTAGCCAGTCTCAGATATGGCTTTTTCTTGGCCACTCTGCCCTGAAGGCCAGCATCCCTGAGTCGCCTCTTCACTGTAGACGTTGACACTGGCGTTTTGCGGGTACTATTTAATGAAGCTGCCAGTTGAGGACCTGTGAGGCGTCGATTTCTCAAACTAGAGACTCTAATGTACTTGTCTTGTTGCTCAGTTGTGCAGCGGGGCCTCCCACTTCTCTTTCTACTCTGGTTAGAGCCTGTTTGCGCTGTCCTCTGAAGGGAGTAGTACACACCCTTGTAGGAAATCTTCATTTTTTTGGCAATTTGTCGCATGGAATAGCCTTCATTTCTAAGAACAAGAATGGACTGTCGAGTTTCACATGAAAGTTCTCTTTTTCTGGCCATTTTGAGAGTTTAATCGAACCAACAAATGTAATGCTCCAGATTCTCAACTAGCTCAAAGGAAGGTCAGTTTTATAGCTTCTCTAGCCAGCAAAACTGTTTTCAGCTGTGCTAACATACTTGCACAAGGGTTTTCTAAACATCCATTAGCCTTCTTACACAGTTAGCAAACACAATGTACCATTAGAACACTGGAGTAATGGTTGCTGGAAATGGGCCTCTATACACCTATGTAGATATTGCATTAAAACCAGACATTTGCAGGTAGAATAGCCATTTACCACATTAACAATGTATAGAGTGTATTTCTGATTCACTTAATGTTATCTTCATTGAAAAAAACTGTGCTTTTCTTTCAAAAATAAGGAAATTTCTAAGTGACCCTAAACTTTTGAATGGTAGTGTATGTCCTAATAGGGAATATGGATAAGGGTTATCTTCATGAGACAACCCCTATGGGGCAAGTTTAGGATTGTGTTTCATCTGTGTTAATCTGAAATGTGTTGAATTATGACGTGTGCTCCAATCTTTGGCTATGAGCTAGACAGTATTTATGCTATAGTATATTTGCGCTATAGTTTGTGCCAATTTCTGTTTTAAACTATAGTAAATTTGTGGGGCAATGGAAGGGCCGCTTCTTCTGCTAATGCCTATCCCATTTTTGACATTTGTGGTTGTTGGGGCTTAGCATAGAAGAAACTATCACAGTAAGGGTTGGTTCACACTACCATTATCAATGTCTGTTGCTCTCATCTGTTATAGGATGAGATCAATGGATATCAACAGCAATATAGGGATGGATGCAGATAAAGCCCCCTCCGTTTCCATTGACTCTAATGTATAAACATAACAGAGGCTTTCCTTCTTATAGACCTGTTCTCTGACTTTGACACAGTTGATCACTCCCTACTTCTAGAAACTGTCTCATCATTTGGCATCACTGACTTGGCCCTCTCCTGGATCTCGTTATATTTCACCCATCGCACTTTTAGTGTCTATCACTCACTCACTCTTCACCTTGTCCTCTCTCTGTTGGTGTCCCACAAGGCTGTTCTAGGACCTCTACTCTTCTCTATCTACACCTTGAGTCTAGGACAGCTCATAAAATCCCATGGCTTTCAATACCTGTATTATGCTGACAAGATTCAAACTGCTCTGCTATCTAGACTTCCAGAGCTGTAGCCTCTTTCTTGTCCTCCCGCTTACTAAAACTCAGCCTGGATAAAACAGAGCTCACCAGCTTTCCCCCATATCACTCAGCCCCCTACTTGACCTATCATTCACAGTTGATGGCTCCACTCTTTCACCAGTCTCAAAAATTCTGATGCCTCGGGGTAACCTTTGATTCTTCTCAGTCTTTCAAGCCACACATCAAAACTCTTACTACCTCTTGCCACTTACGCCTCAAAAACATCTTTTGTAGCCGCACCTTCCTTTCCCCCAGAGTCTAGAAAAATTCTAGTCCATTCCATTATCTCCTGTCTAGACAATTAGTTTTGCAACATCCTTCTCTATAGCCTTCCAGCTAACTCTCGTTCTTCCCTCCAATCCATCCTTAAAGGGAATGTACTCGATTAATCCACCCTCTGTCAATCTCTTCACTGACAACCCATTGCCCAACTAACCCAATTTAAGAAACTACTTATGCGTCTGTGCCCTGGAGACAGAAGCGGAGGCCAGATGCAACAGGAGAGAGGATTGGTGAGTAATATATCAGCTGATATCTGTTGGAATAATTGAATAGGCAGCGGCCAAACTTGTGCACACCATGCCCTGGTGTCACTGCTGACACCTGTGAATGGGTCTCAGAGGTCACGTGGGGCCAGATGAGCATCCTGACTCAGTGGTGACCCCCACAGCGTGTGACATCAAATGGCGGCCTGAAGAGGACATCAGATTCCGCGAAGATGCCCAGAAGAGGTGAGGCAAGGTGAGTATAAGTGTTTGTTTTTTATTCTGAGGAGACTCCAGAATATAATAGTGCTATGTAGATCACAAACACAAAAAATTTTGGGTTTGGTCCTAGTCCGAAACTTTTGGAGAATTGGGGTTGAATCTAAGATTGACATATCACTGTATGGGGGCCAAAGGGACAATATACTGTGTGGAAGCCAGTAAAGTGGACAACATACTGTGTGGGGTCAGTAAAGGGGGCAATATACTGTGAGGGGACCAGTAAAGGAGGGCAATATACCATGGGGGCAGTAAAGAGAGCAATATACTGTGGGGACCACTGTGTAAGGGTCAGTTAAGGGAATGTTATATTGTGTGGGGGCCAATAAAGGGAGTAATATACTGTGGGGCTAGTAAAGGGCTCGATATACTGTGTGTGGGCCAAATAAGGGGAAGTTTTGATCTGCAAATGAAGGAGCATAGCCTACAATATTAATTAGGGGGGGCCATCACAGAACCAAAGATCGCCGGGTCGAGAGGCTAGGTTCACCCCTGGAGTATGTGGGAAAGGTCCTCTTTCCTACTTTTATCACATTGGTCATATAGCTATTGGTGTTTTATTTTTACTATGTATGTAAACCCCTTCACAAATGTACAGAAACAAGGAATTAATGATCCTATGAGGGATAAGAGCAACGGACATTAATAACGATATTGTAAACTTACTCTAATACAGAATAACAATACAAATGACTATAAACACGTTATGATTTGTGAATACAACAGGACAAGACAGCAGCTTCTTCCACACCCAAATTTTATTGTTATACTTGCAAAAAAAGACAAAAAAAGATAATTATTATTATGTTCCAATCATCTATACATCTTTCCTTAATCTCAACCTTATAAAGCACTAAGATCATAGTAATCTGTTTCATTTTAGCAAACCAGAAACATTAGATTATTGATTCCTAATGTAGACATGCACTTAGCGAGTTGAGAACGGCCATATCATCCTTCTTGTCAACCTCAGTATACTATTTCAATGTCTTATAGGAAGAGCGATTGTCACTAAATATTGAGAATTACATATTATCATGAAAAAAATAATCACATTCAAAAGAAGCCTAAAAGAAACCTATAACTCACTGCATTCACATATGTATCTGGAATTTTCGTCACACAGACATTCTGATGCACAGAATATAAATGTCAGATATTTGTAAGGTCTATTTGTGGCTCTAATCCAAGGTAACTCAAGATGTCTCTATGGTAAAGTCATCTACCCATGAAGCAATGGTTATACAGGATATATATAATTCTGTGATTCATGAGAAAATAGGATAACTAATTTGCATTTTAATTAAAACCTGTCCCAAACATGCAAGGAAGAAAATCATATATGTGACGATTATTGACTATTTCTCTATTAGAAAAGCAATCGCTATCAATAAACTTTTACTGATGAACCACGCTATTGACTAACATCAGGGTATACCCACCCCATCAAACATCAAGCTGTCAATGTGCTGACACCAGTAATGATAGGTGTCTAAAAGTATGTACCAAACTACCATGGATGGTAAATGGGGATTCAGGCTTACAATTCCCAGGTCTTGGCATATGTTGAGATGGCAGACACAGGGAAAATATAATTTAATAGTGATAAAAGGGGCTTTTCAGCCATATATATATATATATATATATATATATATATATATATATATATTTTTTTTTTTTACTAAGGATTGGACAGCCACTTTTATATATTGATCTGGAAATGTATTTGGATTCATTATACATGCGCTTGGATTTTATGTATTATCATAAAGTAATGTACAGCGTCAGAAGATAATTTGGAGATTACTCTTTGCGATATTGGTACTAACAAAATGAGTGACTTTATATTTATAGTCCTGAGAGTACAAGGCATTGTCATGTATAATACCTATAGTGCTGTAATATGCAATATATCAGGTCATATTGTCACAAGGTAAGTTATCGGAAATAAACCCCTCCTAGAAATTATTATATACTGTATAATAAAAAGCAATGTGTTGGCTTTTATTATACAGTACAAATAATTTTAGCACTGTGCACCATTTCATATAGAATGAATTAGTATGCAATTTCCATTCTTACAAATCTGACAATACGGCCATATGTGTAGTGCCGACATCGCCTATAGCAGTAAACAAATTCTAGACATAAAATCTATTTAGCTGTTGTTTCATGATTTCAATCCAAGGGATGTAAAAAATCATGAGAACTGCCTACTAGCAAAATTCTACTATTGACTTAGTACCAAGTAAGAGCGAAGGGTAAATGGATAGCCGTCTTGTTAAATATGTATAAGTAGTCCATTTTCTCAGCTCCTGTGTCTGCGCTATTGTAAAGCTAGTCTAGGTCACGCAGCTGTGCATAATGCATGGATCAGGGAAAGCAGCCTGTAAAAATACATCCGGTCATTTGGTCCTAGAGGGATTAAGACGCCCCCGTACTGAAGATTCTCTACTCCTGCCACATGGCTCCATTTTCTCCATTCTCATGGAATTTGTGCAAGTGGTCGGCATATCTAAAAGTGAAAGATCAAGTACAGGATTACTACTGGCTATTTTCCAATGTAATTGACATGACACTGTAATAACAGGAAACTCTCATTTGCCTTTCTTGATATTAAAAAAAAAAAAAAAAAAAAAAAAATGGTATATGATGCATGTGAGATACACATTTTTACTACTAAGACGGCTTCGGATGGCTCCACTTTTATTATATTTTATTATAAAAAAGGTGTGGCTATCTTTGGCACATTTTCACATATTCATACCCCCCAACCATCCCAGATTCAGTGGGACCGATTTTGAGTATTGTCCTGGGTAGCATGTTCCGACTTCAACTCTGTGTTCCTGGGATACAGATAGAGTTGATACAATAGTGAAGGTCCCTGCTCCACCATTCATAGCTGTCATTGTTGACAGTGGTTTGAATGCAGGCAGCTGTGATGCAGTGATGCAGTCATGTGTTATGTGTGATGTGTTATGTGTGATGTAGTGTAGCATCACGCTGCTGCTCTGCTAAGAGCAGAGACTTGAGTGGAGTCACTCCTTTTACGTGAATTGGAGGAGCCTGCACACGCTCCCCATCTACTACAGTTCTGGCACATGAAGACTACTGGAACAGCTGATCTTTGTGGGGTCCATGCAGACTCCCATGGATCTCATACTGATGACCTATCCTGTGGTCATCAGTATAAAAAATCCATTTGGGGCTAGAAAACCTTTATTCTCATCTGGGACATTTATAGCAAATCCACAGGATATGCCAAAAATATCTGAGAACAGGAATCTGCAACCCCATCTAGTGGCTGCAGTGAGCGGAGAGTATACTGAGCATGTACAGCTCACTGCATCCATTTTCATGGAACTTCTGAGAATTGCTGAGCAGAGAGGGTCGGGTATTCTCAGATGTCCAAAACTTGTGAATGGAGAGAGCCACAAATGCGCAGTATACTGCAGCTGCGAGATGGAAGATGGCACCTGCTCCTACAAGCTGTCTCTTCCTCTCACCCGGCTACAAAGTGTAAAAACATCTCCAAAAGCAACTCATCTGTGCAACTTAACATTTATCGAATCATTGCACAATCCAGCTTTCAGAAAATACTAGAACATTGACCCTGCTATGGCATACACCAATTAAAGAGACATAAGTATGTATATAACACATCATAGTGAAAGTACATTGCAACACAAGTTATGTATATATTTTGTGTTCTGTTAGAAATTATATCTTGTTGTATGAGTATGTCTAATGTGTGTGTTAATTCCAATCTTTATTATACATCCCAGGATGCAGATAACTATTTAGTGCTTTTAGTGAGAGACAATAGCACAATATATAACTTCAAAATGTGTATGTCATAATTCATGTTTTATAATCACCTGCCTACAGGAATATGCTTAGGAAACAAAAACGCTTCGATGCACCCAAGCACCTGGCCTGATAACCTTCAGAATCGGCCTATCTGCTCTGCGTACAGGAATATGGTCAGGAAACACAGATACTTCTCTGCACCCAAGCACCTGGACTGATAACCTTCAGGACGGCCCTATCTGTTGAAGGGATTAGGATTTCATTTTCATGTTTGTATGCTTAGACTGGTTAAAACATCCTGCATCACTTGCCAGGCATATTGTTCTGATACGAGGTGCCGTCAGAATTATGGCATATTCCAAAAGGGGAGAGTTCCGTTATCTTATTTCCTTTTATTTTGCATGTGGTTTTGCTTGTGTGTATGTCTTTTTATTACATCTTTTTATTTTGTAACTGTACTTTTTCTGTGTATATTAAATCTTTAAAAGGAATAAGATTGTCTTTGGCTCTAAGATGTCCCCATAACCCTGAAGAGGGAAAATATGACTTAGCTTTGTTACTTTTTGTACACCAGTTTGCCAGAGGTTCACTGTGTGGTGACAGAGGGTGCAGCTGTGAGTGGTCTGGGTATATCAGTGTCTTGTCTACTGTAGCAGGTGGTAGCAGCTATTTGGATGTTGGGGTTGCCTCACTCCTTTGTAGTCTAGTGTGGAAGTGAGTGTTGAAGCGGAGTCCCCCTCCGGGTCACATGTGCTTGTGTGGTTGGGGTTCTGTTTTGATCCTTGACAACATGCTATAAAGAAACCAATAAACCTTACTACGCCCTGTTGTGGGGCACCAGTCTGCTAGCACTGTGCTCTCACTCTACTTATAACTGCAGTCAGGACAGGAGATTAACCCTTCCCTCTGTACAGACCAAATGTTCAATTTGTGCATCTGCGCTACCCTACGCTACCTGAAACTATAGTCCTTGTATAGTCCAAGATTACATCAATCCATAAAGCTTCTGATTCGCCTTTCTACATTGTATGAGCATGTATAGGGTTTCAGTGAAATGTACATTTAGAAGGATAATAGAATGAGTAAGGTATAATGCCTTAGGATAATGGTCCAGGCTGTAAATGGAGCTATGCTGCGCAGCTCTACATTTCCATGTTTCTAGGTTTTTAAATACATTTTTATGAGCATCAGTAGCCAAAAATGAGAGGAAATTGTTTATAAAGCTGACATTTTTTGAGATCTATGTATATCTCCAATGGGAAATGTAAGGAAGTACTTAATCTCAGTAACAGTTGTAATATGATAACATGAGTACTTTTGTGTGATAGGAAATCCTTCTGTATGCTTCTGTGTGCTGTATGTATAGTGCAGAGTTCACATGCTGGTATGGTATCTGAGTACAATGGCTTTTGTATTGTGTCTTGGTTTATACTGTATATTCTACAAGTTCTACCCAGTGGTGTCTGGTCTATGTTTTCCAATGATCAGGTCTAATAAAATACACTAATGGTCAGAGATAATTCTGCATATCTAACTGTATCCATGGTGCAATGAACAGTATTATGTTCTACCATCTCCAGGTCAGGCTTCAAGCTATCCCAGACTATCATTTTAGCTTGCACCTATTATGTAAAATTGTGATAAGAATTAGACAACCAGTTGAAAAAAAGAATAGTGGATAAAATGTGACAATTCTATATTACTGTATAACAGGTTAGTGCAAAGACAACACCATTAAACTGATATTCCCATTTAACACCTTAAAGTGTCCGCCATTCACTTACTTCTTTGCGCAGTAGGCAGCACAATCCCGTCCCACACTTTCACTCCAAGCGGTTTTGTACAAGACCTAATAAATAGATAATATATATTTGTATTTAATGTGATCGGAACAAAGCGGCCCTATTCAGCCCTATTATAGACATTGATGGCATATTAATAGAGGACAGAATATCCCTGTAATCCCCAGAATGAAGATGCAGAAGATGCAGCAGGTAACTTGCTTTGGCTGCTTTGGATTTCTCTGCACTATTAGAGCAGATCTGTACTTTGTGACTATAGTTTATATGGGAGTCTGATGTAGTCTGTGACACACCCTGTTTTATTATTGGTTGAGACTGGTGCTCTGTGTTTCTGCAGCTGAGACATGAAGTGTATTTCAGATTTCCTGAAATACACTTAAACCTTAAAAAAAAGGTTTGATATTTTTACATTTCTGTGTCATTATCTGTTTTAAAAAAGTACTTAATTCTATGGTTTCCACCTTGGCCACTAAACCTAATAATAGACTGACAACTGTCAATTCTGTAGGGGTAATATTTGCAGCAGTGACTTCATTGACATCACAAACAGGATTACAATAGAAGAGAACACCAATGATCCATCACTGTATCCACTACTGACAATAGATAATGTCACACTTTATGTACTCCCCCTCCCTGCACAGAGAATGCCTAGTAAACTCCTCCCACGTTGCAAAAATGCAGTGTTTTGGCCATGGCGAAAACACTGTGGTAAAAAACGCTACATTTTACATTACCTGCAAAGTAGATTGGGTTCTGGCTAATCCCATCCACGCATTGCAGTTTTGGAAATCTCTGCGTGTCCGCAGTACGTTTTTTTACCACAAAGTGGGGATTTGATTTGTTCAAACTTCATCCTCTTTGCTGTGACTGTAAAATGCCGCATTTTTTTCCACAGCTTTCACGCCGCTGGCAAACCATGGGGTTTACGCCACATGGGGCCCCGACCTCGAGCAGATCTTTCAAAATGGTCTTAAAAATATGACAGTCGCTGCCTTTAGCTGATGACTGCCTGGTATTTAGTGACTTCCGTGTTAGCTATGAGGGTATCTTTCTCAACTGTGCTAGATTAGAATAGATATATAGTCTGCGCCTGAGGTTTACCTATAGTGTTTACAAATTGCCTGTAATCCAGCCTACAGTATGTCTTCATCTCTTGTTCAGTGAGTTGCTCTCTCCCTTCCCCATGCTTTACCCTGCAGCTCTCTTTAATAAATAAACCATCCAATAAAACAGTTTTTGTTCTAGCATGTGAGAATGAGCCTGTGTGTAGAGCAATGTTGTTACACTTGGATTTCAATAGCAGAAATGTTTTGTCCACAGGAAGATAAGCAGCTGACAGACATTTCCTCCCCATTTTCCCATTCAGGACACGTGCACACTCAGCTGAGCCAAGTGTACATGTATATGGGGAAATTGGTAAAGATAGATATCAACCAACCACTATCTGAAGTGTATGGCTAGCTTAAAGGGAGTCTATCATTGAGATTTTCAATTTTTAGCTAAGGCTATATTCATGTAGCCCTTATAAACGCTATTGTAGGCATACCTTTTATTTCCTGACTCTTGCCAGCGTTTTTCAGAAAAAGTCTTTTTCTTGATATGTAAATTAGCTTCCAGAGAGCACAGGGGCGTTCCCCTGTGTGCTGAGCACCCCCGCGTCATCAACCCTTCCCTGCATAGCCGCCCCCTTCTTCCTTCTTGTTAACACCTCCTCTGCCTCTTTGCTTCTTTCTCCTGACAGCTCGAACGAAATCTTGCGCATGTGCAAGATTTCGTTCAAGCCGATGGGAGTTAGAAGCAAAGAAGAGGAGGCGGCGTTAACAAGAAGGAAGAAGGGGGCGGCTATGCAGGGAAAGGGTGACGACGCGGGGGTGCTCAGCACACAGGGGAACGCCCCTGTGCACTCTGGAAGCTAATTTACATATCAAGAAAAGACTTTTTCTGAAAAATGCCAGCAAGACTTAGGAAATAAAAAGTGTGCCTACAATAGCCTTTATAAGGGCTACATGAATATAGCCTTAGCTAAAATTGAAAATCTCAATGATAGACTCCCTTTAATTTTTTTATGCACCAGGAACCTGATAATGCACTCAGTTACTTACCAGGAATACCAGACAATGCAGGAACAGAGTATAGAAAAATGCAATTGTGCGGGCCATCTTATTTGACAGAATTAGCCGTCCCTATAGAAAGTGTGAAAAAAATCATAAAAAATATATTACAGGTACATAGTATCAAGAAGCATGCTGTATCATTAATGGCTGACTATATCAGACCAGCTGGCAGACAACCCTATGGATACTGTAGTGGCTGATCTTACTGTTTAGTATACAGAATCTAGTAGCAATGGAGGGAATCTCAGACACCACTGAATACAATGATATAATACTTCACAAAAGGACTATGCAGAGTTTTCATTTAGACTGCTTTGACAGAGATGCCATAAAATCAGGCACTTACAGGACGTCGGTGGCCCACGGGAAAGACAAGTGGTAACCACTCCATGTCAGATTTACCTGACCCCTGCTTCCCCTCAATAAATCCTCTAGGCAGTAACCTGGGGATAAGTGTATTATAGATGAAATGCTGCAGAAGGTGAAATTGACTCAGCATAGTCTGGCAATGGCTGATTTCATTTACGTATCTATTTTTGGTGCTGCTTTGAAAGCCAGAACAGTGTATTTCACCCTTGCTATATTATGCTGGTTTCAGTAACTATTTGGTGTATGCACTAAGAAAGCCAAAGTCAAATATATTCATAAGCCCCCAATAACCCAAAAGAGGAAAAAGTACATCCTTTTTGCCTTCACATGTATAAATTTTTTAGCCTTTTGTTATATTGCAGTTACTATTCTATAGAAGCATTCCACAAAAAAAAAAATCACATGGATATGGGAGTTTATTGGCAATGTAAGGTCATACAGTGGCATACATTGGAGATATACAGTTTTGTGCAAAAGTTTTAGGCATGTGTGTGGGGAAAAAAATCCTGCCAAGCAAGAATGCTTTCAAAAATAGAATCGTTAATAGTTTATTTTCATCAAATTACACTATTAAGTGAATGAAGAAAAGAGAAATCTAAATCACATCAATATTTGGTGTGACTGCACTTTGGACAAGGAGCTCTTGAAGTGATGATACGGCCCCCACAGAGCCCTGATCTCAACATCATCCAGTCTGTCTGGGATTACATGAAGAGACAGAAGGACTTGAGCAAGCCTATATCCACAGAAGATCTATGGTTAATTCTCCAACATGTTTGTAACAACCTCCCTGCCGAGACCCTTCAAAAGCTTTGTGTAACTGTACCTAGAAGAATTGATGCTGTAGGCAAAGGGTGGTCACACCAGATATTATAGTGATTAGATTTCTCTTTTGTTCATTCACTTGATTTTGTTAATTGACAAAAATAAACTATTAACACTTATATTTTTGCAGTATTGTCTACACCTGCCTAACACATTTGCACAGTACTGTAAATTGGTAATGTATACCTCCAACATAACTGCAAATGCAGAACGAACTGACCCTTGGCCCACCCCAAACCTGTGTTCAATGAATAATAAATAAAGTAAAAAACTACAATGTAATGTGATATTATAGGCAATTATATCTTGTCAACTTGCCATGGCAGACTTTTAAAGTCCATCCATTAACATTTGGATCCAATATCGCCATGTCTGCCTTGAATGAGAGCTTGTGGTGGACCTGTATAAATGTATGATGTCCTCTTCATGGGAGCCAACAATCAATAATATTTTATTATTCCATTTCTTTCAACCATAGTGAAATACTGATTTAAGTCATGACAGAAGCTCAAAGATGGATTACAAAAATGGTGGAAGGTCTCAAGAACACAACTTATTAGAGAGAGGCTTAAAGGCGTTGTCCCACTATAGACACTTATCCCCTATCTATAGGATAGGAAATAATTGTCTGATTACTGGGGATTCCCCCGAGATCTGCAGACCCAGGGGACTACAACTTCCCCTGTGTTTACAATGTGAATGGAGTGGTAGCCATGTAAGCACACCACTACATGGAAAGCTGTGGGCAGCCATTCTTCTGCTTGCTGGGAGTACCTGCCAGGGGCTTATTAAGGGTACCATGGGCTCTGGGCTGTTCAGAAAGCTCCGGCTCTCCCCCACTATTGCCCAAGATCTTCACCCAACACATACCTCCAGTAGACTGTAAGCGGGCCCAGTGGCAAGTGACTGCACATTTGCCTCATTGTAATCTGACCTTGTATCAACTATAATGCAGATTACCTTAACTAGATGGGGAGGGGAAGAGGGAGGCAGGAGCAGCTTCGTTTAGTCATACAGTCATACCCTGTGAGGCCGGTGGTTAGGTAAGGTATCAAGCTCACATCTGACAGTGAAGGACATAAAATCATGCCAAGTAGGGCCAATTTAGAGTAGGTTCCCTTTAACATGATATATATCTATCCTAAGATTAACAAAATGCCATCAGCAGCCCTGGCTAATCCATAAACAGGGGAATGTTTCAGACTACCAAAGCACAATGTGCATAGGGGTGTCTGAGAAGTCGGCAGCCATTGTAGATAAAGACTGATGGGATTGGGAATTGGCAGATCTGCGGCAGGGCTAAAACATTGGGCACCAGATACTTCAGCTATACATTCCATATGTTATGTTAAAATTTGATGGACAACAGTGAGTGACATAATCTTAGCATACACTTGTGTCGGTACTTACCATGCTAAGGGTTGCTTTATCCCATGGACTTAGACTGAGATACTTCCTCTGGCGTTCCTGCAATAGCAAAGCAATTTGTTAACTTCTCAGCCACACAAAATATCTATATAATAAATGTGGGATTAAACATCAGCTGGTAACTAAGGAAAGAACACCAGATCAGGTATTGGAGCCATTATTTGAGGTAAAGAGATTTACCCCATGAAATAAAAAAATGTTTTCTACAACCTAAAACCTTCAATAACCCCACTGCCACCACACCACCATCTGAACAACTTCCACCCTCACCTACTGTCTCTATCCCCTTTCCCTTATAGATTGTAAGCTCTTGTGGGCACACCCCTCTATCCCACTGTTCTAGTTGGTCACTGTTAGGCCCCTTGTGGACGGTCATGGATGAGTTCAGTGTGCTATCTGGGTTTTTCCCAGATAGCACACTGACCCATTCATTTCTATCGGCCCATGCACATGACCGTGTATTACACCGATCATTGTGCAGGCCAAAAGTCTGGGCTGCAAAACTCATGACAGGTCCTATTCCTGTCCGGTTTTGTGGCCGTGCTCCTGTGGCTCCTATTCATTGAATTAATGGAGCCACACATCTGTGTGCCACCCATTTGCCGGTCGTGCCTTTCAATCACAGCCAGCGGACAGTCCACTTCTTCAAGGAGCCTAGGATTGTACTTGTTTTGTGTATTGTATGTAAACCCTTAAATGTACGGCACCATGGAATTGCTCTAAAAATAAATAATAATCAATAATAATTCCAGACAACTGCTTTAAATTTCTAGTTGCTTTTTTTTTCTCCATATATGGTGCCATATTGTCTATGGATATTGTCTAGTAGTGCATATCAGTGTACACAGCCCACGGACAAGAATGATGCTGTTTCTAGGGAAAATAAAATAGAGATCAGCAGACAGGTTGATCCAGGTATATGGGAAGACCATCTTATTTATTCCAAGATGATACAACCAAGTATTAAGATATAAGATATATAAAAAATTATTTCTCTTTATGTCATCCATTGTCTGTAGAAATCTAAAATACAACCCCTATGGGCACTGTAATGGCTGCTCTTAGTGTTTGGCATCCAGCATCTATTAGCTATGCACAGTTGAATACAATGATATAACACTTCACACAAGAGGATATCTCAGTTGCCATGCAGACTTGTATGTATTTCACAGCAATGCCAAGTAGAACAAAAACATTAGTCATCACTAGTACGTCACTTACCATGACCAAATGCTATGTTTATATGTAGTGTAATGGTGTGCAGCCACTACAGTGCTACCTATAGAAACAGTATGCTGGATGAGCACTTTGTAAACAGCTTTTCATATACGGAAATGTATATACCTGCTTTGGTAGAGATACTTGTCCAAGGTGGACAATACTACACTATGCGCTGATGTAAAGATATTTAGGTTAGTTTGTCTGACCAGTAGCTGAATACAGCAACTCAATCTTATGGTCTCGAAAAAGCTGCAAATACGACAAATTCTCCATGGAGGAGTAGGAAGACATTTCTCCCAGCCCATGTCTTAGACTGTTAGTTTCAGAGCTGGCCATACACATTAGACTAATGTTGTCGGATCCACCGATTTTGCAGGGACCTGCCAACCACCTAGTGTGTATGTGGGCTTCCTGACTATCCCCCAATATCCGATGTTGGAGGAGATAAGGATCGGTTGCTGGAGTTTAATATACCCAAAGCTTTTGTTCTCAGGGAAGATAAGCCTCTGTCTGAGGTGTGTGCTAGTGACTTACTCCACTCTCCCCATTCAGAACACGTGCATACGTGACCCAGTGAGACAGCAGGTCTAATGAACTAAACTCACATAGGGATCTACGGTATCATGCTGAGAGTTACAGTTATTAGCGGTCAGGTTGGGGCACTTGGTTGTAATAATGGCATAAAATATGCACCTCTAACAGGTCTTGTGTGAAACTGACCTATCCTACTGTAAGTTCAGAGCAGCTGTCACTCTCATGCCTCCATGTTATAAGATGAGCAAGACACAGAAACTGTAGCACTCTTCAGATTAAGAAAAGTGTATAAAACACACTCTTAAGAAATTCCCCCCATTCTTTCTGCTAGAATGATCATTTTGCATTTTTCTTCTTTTCATTTCATCTAATTTTCTGAAGCCTGAAGAATGAGGTATATGATCTAGTGGACAGCCCTACTACTGTGACTGATGGCGTCACCTGTATGACTATGTATACAAAGCTAACTACCAGTCACTAACTAGGACCGCCCACTGGACTCCTAAGCAGAGACAGAGCTGAGATATAAATGAAAAATTACAAGTATTCAGTCTTTTCCCACTATATAACTATAGATCAATCTCCTCAGATCCTTCTTTATAGCATGTAGCCTGTAGGTTGGATTGCATATTCAGTATGACGGGTTATCATGAATTTTCATTTCAATTTATTCACAAATATAGATTCTGCACATATGCCAGGTAAGATGGAATGATATCATAATGGGGACATTCATACCTCCTTGTCATAAATCAGGGGCATCCTCTAGCGGGACATGCAGTAGATTTCAGGCATCATTTATGCCAGAAAACTGATGTAAATGATGACAAATCTACAAATCTGATGGGGGCCCAATGGCTGTAAACGGATGTAAAAATGTGATCTGAATAGAGTCTTACATGTACATGTTCCCTTACTGTAAAATTTTTTTAGTGTGCAATATATAAGTGAATCTTTTTTCATTTTTGGCTTATAGTTTCATGAGCTAGATCGCCCAACCCAAGACCAGGACCCACAACTTCAGGAGGGTTAGGTAGTTATTGAGGCTATATATGAGATATCCCATGTTGAACCCAGGCTAACACTGTAGCTGAAGAAATATAAGACATTTGGGCAAATATTGATCTAAAGATAAACCAAAGCCATAACTGGTACCATACAGGTTAAATCAAAACTGTCTCAAAGAAGAAGTGATCTTGATTCCCAATACAACTATTGCTGAATGTTAAGTATAGGTTCTGGTTGCTAGGGGAACCATAGAAAAATAAGGTCAGATTTTGTTTTGTTCATCTTGTCCACTCCAGTCAATGGGGTTGTTTAGTGCAGAGGGCCTGGTAACAATAGACTCATTAATTTGTACTGGAGAGAATGTTGCATACAATCTGTAACATTGCAACAACAGGTTGCTTAGAACTGGTCTCAATAGAACACTTTAGACAGTCTCTTTATGCAGCACCAGACTCCATCAGTCCTGGTGTATTGTCAGCTGATCTCTGTACCTCCTTCCTTATCAGCTGTTTTGTTCACCAGGCGCCTTGGGTTTTGTGTCTGGCTGCTAGACTTTAAGCACTGCCTCTCTTTCTGGGAACTTTAGTATCAGACTGACTTTCCTCCTAAAACTCAATGCCAGTAAGTTGCTGTCTCCCTTTCTACATCACCACTCTTGTGACTGGCAGCCTACCTCTGTGCTACAACTCTGGTACTACTCATGGAATACTGCAGGGGATTTCTTGTTCAGACTGTTCCCCCACACATTGCTTATAGTTACCTCGACCATCCTGCCCAAGTATCTGGTGCCCCCTGCTGTGCAATGCAAGCCAACCTACCAAAATTAGGTCATTGAAAATATTGTACCTGAAAGTAGTTGTTTTCCTCTCCTCTTATAGCTTTGGCTTTGCCTTCTTGTGGTGGTGCTCACCAGTCCACATCCACCAGTGTTACCTCTGCTAGCTGATGTGGATTCTAATGCATTGGTGCACGGTCTAAATATATTTCTATATGCTGTCTGCAGGCCTATGGATGCCTTTAGATTTCACCTCAAACACTGGTATACATGGATTGGCTGCAGTGCCACGGCCCACCTGGCATCTCAGTTTTCAACGCCAGCCTTCTTATCTCCTACAGTAGTGGAGGCGCTTATGAATCAGAACCACCTTCTGCAGGGCTGTGTGCCTGCACTGAAATCTACACCAACTCCTAGCTGGCATAGAATTCAGGGATCATTCATGCCAGTAAACTGGTGTAAATGATAATAAATCTAGCACAACTCTCATTCCACACCCAGTCCATGAAAGTGGGTGATGCTAAATTATAAAAAGTAGCAAATTTTTGGGCACAAATTTGCGACTTTTTATGTATTGTATGCAAGATAAGTACAGGTGCATCTCAATAAATTAGAATATTTTTGAAACGTTCATTCATTTCAGTAATTCAGTAATACAATTCGTAATCAGCGTCTTCCATGATTGTGTGTCCTACTGAACCAGACTGAGAGACCATTTAAAGGCTTAGGAAACCTTGGCAGGTGACACACTGAATTTACAATACTGAACTTTTTTACAATATCCAAATTTTCTTAGATTTGGGGTTTCATTGCCTGCAGTGGTGAACCTAGCCTCTTTGCTGCCTGAGGCGGACTATAGAAAGACGCCCTCCCCCCCAAAAAAAAATTGAGTTTCCATGCTACTAGTTTAACACACTGTTATCGTCGCACAATATACACAAAGTTATAAAACAGTTTTTAAGAATTCTTCTGACTGTATTACTTCAGTATCAGATCAACAACATGGTATTAACAATGAAAGTAACTTCACACAGCTTCTGGTTGGTGGATGGACGAGCCCACGTGGCCCCACCATTCTCTATAATAGGAGCGCCGCAGATAGCTGAGTACTGGACTTCGGCTATCTTTGGCACTCCCATTGAAGTGTATGAGAGCCACGCGGGTTTGTCCATCCACCAAGTGACACACCTATATATATGGCTGGCCCCTGCACTTGTATTATGCTCCACAGTGGCCCCTGCACAGGGTATTATGCTCCACAGTGGCCCCTGTACACGGTATTATGCCCCATAGTGGCCCACCCATGAACTATCTTTTCAGACCCCAGAGTATAATGATTGTAGACCCAGGGGAGGTGACAAACCTAAAAACCAGTGCTACTTTCCTATCCTGGACACCGGTGAACTCCTTGTAGCTTTCGGCCCTGTTTAATTGCGCGCACACGTCACGTGATCAGGCCGGCGACGCGACCTGATGACGTCACCAGAGGCCCCAAGCTTGCTCGGAGTAACACCGATCGCAGGAGAGGTAAGTAGGATATTTTTTTATGTTCTCTCACCTCCCCTGGGCCTCCGATTATTATACTTCTGGGTCTGAAAAGACCTCGGAGTATAATAATAGTAGTATTTGAGGCACACGGCCTCACTTACTGATGCTCATGGTTGCTCATAGCGGCATCCACTTCCCCTTCTGCGTCCCATAGCAGAAGGGGAAGCGGAGGCGGCCACCAGCAGGCACGGGGGTAGGTAAATAAATAGACCATTACCTGCTGGGGATACTCCAGCAGATTACGGCCTATTTATATATAAAAAAAAAAAAGTTTTCTTGTCCGCGACGTCTGTGTCTCAGCGTAGGCAGTGCGATGACGTAACTGTATCGCCGCCTGCGCTGAGATGCAACGTCTCGTAAACCTGCCCAGGACAGGCCCCACTCAGCTTTGTTTTTATTCTAAAGCGGCCTGTCCTGGGCTGGTTTACATTGAATAGTAAAAATGCCACCCCCCAGAAAGTGACGGACAGTGCCGCCTGAGGCAGCCGCCTCACTTCGCCTCATTAGCAGTGCGCCCCTGATTGCCTGTAATGCATAATCAACATTTACAGAAATAAAACACTTGAAATAGAACACTCTGTGTGTAAAGAATCTAGAAAATATAGGAGGTCACTTTTTTAATTTAATTACTGAAAGAAATAAACGTTTCAAAGATATTCTAATTTATTGAAATGAACCTGTAGATGTTGCGATCAAGGATCTGGTGCCCGCTGCTGTGTGATGCATTAAAGGTAGATGCTGCAGCAGTGTTTCTCTAGACCTTACCTACAATACCAGACACAGTCGATGCCCAAGTGTGGCACTGTCTTTGAAAAAATAGAAAACCTTTCTTCTAGTGTTATACAACCACTGAAATTCAGCTGGATAAAGGTGGATAAAGGTGTCAAATTCTTACATACTGATGACCTATGATGAACCATTCACAGGATAGGTCATCAGTATGTCATCTGTGGGAGTGCGATACCTGGACACACACAGATCAGTTATTACAGCAACATCCAGATGTTGTAAGCTACATAAATAATAATATTAAATGTCTATTTTCTTTATCTCAAGCTGAAAACAGATCTAAAAAGAGAATTATAAAGCTTTTGGTTATACGTTTCCACCTCCATCAGAACAGAACCTTTATTTGTGCTTTTTTTTGAGATACTTAAGTGCGGAACCATAATGTTTCAGAGATCATGAAAAGCAAATAGGGTTTTTGCATTATGAATTCATGGGATGTCAGATAAAAGGCTTTATAAGTTTTTTTTTTCAATTTATGAACCAGACTTAGAAGGGCTTATCCTGGCCAGAGGACAAGGTAAGGAAAAAAATACAGCTCAATGTTATTCTTTCATGATAGTGCGGCAAACCACAAGTAGATTTTCCTCTACCATGGCAGCGGTAGTTTCAGAGTCTGAATTTGTGCCAGGTTGGGTTTAGAAAATTCATTGGTTGATTGAGAAAACTAGTAAATAACAATTTAAGTGCAACAATCAATAAAGGGTAATAAATGTTAAAGGAAAAGCTTTTATACTGTGCATGGAAAGACAAATGTCTTCTGTATACACAAATCTCGGAAACACATTCCATCAAAAATCTTTTTGGATACATCCTGTGGTTTTATGTTAGAAACACTGAAACCACTAAGTAAATCTGGACGCTTATTATTGTGGAAAAAGATCTATAAACCTCGGCTTACATTTTAGAACTAGGTCTGGGTAGGTAAACATTGAATCATGACTATTAAAAATCAATTTCATTATCTCTTGTGTAGGTTTAGTAGTGATCACATACATGGATATTCTTGTCCTGAAATAACCTCAACTAGCATTTCAACGGTTACAGTAAACAGAAAAATATAATGTCTATAGTCACATTACATTGTCTACAGTTATATAAAGTAGATATTTGCTACACAATGCCAGAAAGCAGTTTAAAAGCTCCAATATTATGATATATATAGCTGCAATGCTTTCCGCTAGCCCCCACCATTGCTGAGCAATTACTTTTGATGCCTGTTATGCTAATTAGGTTTTCTAATATCAAGTGAGTTGCCTCACTGAGAAGTAGACAAGGGATCCAATTCTGATTGGACAGTATCAAGGAGCTCCTTGCCTGTTCCGCCCTTTGACCATCCACTTTACAGTTCAGAGCTTAATTCACATATCAGGAACCAAAACTAACAGCACTGATGTGCTGCAGTCACATGATGTAAAGAGCTGGAACTGGTGGAGGAGGTGAAAGGACCTGTTTAATATAGTTGTCAAGACAGCAATCTGCTGATCGACAAAAGTCAAGCTCCCGAGATTTCTCAAAAAACAGTTGTTTTTCATGGGGATAGCTGAAGCCAGACAGATGTTTGTGGTGATTGCAGGGGTAATGATATATTTGGTGGCTGTTTGGTGATGATGGTGGTTATTTAGGTAAATGGACTTTTATGTATTACATTGGTAAGTCGCACTTGTTAGTGGCTCTATATTTTCTGGCTCATAGAGGGGGGAGTCTCTATGAGCTCTATATGACTTACTAGAATAATTCTTGATATGACAATCCCTTTAAATAGGATTCCCATAAAGTACAGAAGCAGAAGGCACCCTGGCCACTCTCTAGGCAACAAACTGAACACTCTGGCAGCACTGTCTTCTCTATGTGCCACCCACGCATGTCCTTTTACAGCTAGTCTCTGAGCATCCACTGTTTTAACCCTTTATGAGCATGTCTTATATTACACTAGTACACAGTGGCTCCTCCAATAACTATAATATGTGTATTTCACCCTACAGACATAAATGGTACCACAATAAAAACATTCAACTTTTTTTTCTGGAAATATTTAATTTGGCAAAGATCCAGAGTCATCCAATCCTTGGTAAAACATATTTTTCCAAGAAAGATAAAGAAGTGACAACCCCCATTGATGACAGAAAATGGAGGTCGTAAAACTTTTAACAAAGACCGGGAAGATACTACAGCTTGAGTCACTATATACTGCAGTAATAACACATAAGTTACACTTTGTACAGATGCAGCACTGAATGTAGTATTCAAGGTGGTATGGAGCATTCAGATTGGTCTGTGTTATACATTTCACATGGCCTACAAGAGTGAACAAATACCTCTAGAGGTAGATATTTTATAGCAGCAAATGCCGGAGCCATACTCTAAGCCAGCTGCCACATATTACAATATGTTGACATATGCGTTGTGGTGTACATTGTTCTGGCCTGTTGGAGGCAGACTGCTAAAACAGCGGACACATATAGAGCCCCACGGACTCCATTGACTATGATGGGATCGGTTGGGTATCTATTCCTTTTAATCAAAATGGCTAAACATAAAAGTCGGACTAGCAGCAATTTTTGATGGACACTACGACGGAGTCTCCAAATACAGACTCTGGCGCAGATGTGAACATAGCCTTAGCAGATGTATTGATGTGTGATCAGAAGATGCTATATGACCAGAAAACATACCTTCTTGCTAAATGAGGAAAATGGGTCAAGTCGTTCTTCATATTGGGATGAGTATCGAAGCTCAGTGTCATCACTCTTACCGCCCTGGTGGAGGAAAACAGAAAGGTTTCACTAAAAATAGGTACATCCAAATGAAAGTCAGCATGTGTCCATTGTCCTAAAAAACAGATTCATCCCAATATTTTATCAATATTTTATCAAATCTGTTTTGATCTCTTTTATCACTATGATATAATCTATTCCATAGTTGACTAAATAAGGAAGGAGCGCACCCTACTGGCTGAAAATATGTTGTCAATCATTAGTATTGTTAAAAGTGTCAGCATTACTATTATCACATAAGTGAAACTTGCTTTTTGATAATGAATTAAAAACAAATGCAATTCTAATATAATATTAAAGGTCTCAAGGACTCCTGCACATGGCACAGTGCGAGGTCATGCAAGTTCCTGTGACTCTGTACTATGGAGTTGTAGGCCCTCAGAGTGCTGCTTTATGGTGTCTCAGTATAACTCTATGTTACCGATCAATTCTTTTAGGTGAGAATATCTCTTTAGTACATCATCTCATACAACATAGCATGTTTGGTGGCCATACACCACTTTAAGTGGTGTATTCTACCTTCATGCAAGTGACAGTTTGTATAAAGCCATGGTACAGAAGTGTGCATAAGCCCACTACTTCACAATTGTGGCTTCTCAGAGACTGGACTGATGTGATTGGGTAGAGTCCTCTCTTGCCTCTGACAGAGTGATCACGTAGAAACCTAGTATTTACCAGATTATGAACAGCTCTGTTGCTATTTTCCCCTTACCCAGGTCTATTATGGCAGTTTCAGATGTCAATGATACAGTGTAAAATTGTGTTTGGTTGTTATCAAAGTGGTGCCTTAGGTATTAAGAAGTTAAAGCAGAGTTTCCCAAGAAGGGTAGTGCAACACTCCGGTGGCAGGGTGTTGTACGGCACAAAGCCTTAACTTCTATGACACAGAGATTGTGCTGACGCGGTCAGCAGTGGCAGTCGGCTGTAGTACACCCTGAGATCCTGCTGCAAAATGCAAGATATTCGCAATGCTGGGTGTTTAACCCCTTAGATGCTGCGATAAATAGCAGTGTATTATAGCAGCAATCAGAAGATAGCTCCTTCAAGTTCCCTACTAAAAAATGACTCCTAAAAGATCACATTTACCCTATTCCAAAATTATTTTTTCTTAAGAATTTTTTTTTTTTTATTTAACATATCGCCAAGTCCATAATGACCCTTGCTATAAAACTAATAAATTGTTTAACAAAAATGTTTAACGCCATAAAGGAAGAAATGCTGTTTTTGTTGATTTAGCCTCCAAAGCTGAACTATAAAGTTGTTAATAAAGTGTATCTACTCCAGAATGATACCAATAAAATGTTCTACAAAAAATAAGCCCACAATCAGCTCTGTCAGCAGAAAAAAAATATTTGGTAGGGGCATAGAGGTAAAAATTATTTCTCTTGGATGCTCCAAGGACAAAATGGTTAGGAAATATTGGGTTAAATTGTTTTGTTTGGAAACACAATATATTTATACACAGGATTACGTGGCTCTTTGGATTTAGAGTAATAACCTTTTTAGACTTAAAAGATGGCTGCAGTGGACAGAGACAGATGATCCGGCTCTGTACTACAGTCCAATAATGTCATGTAAAAGGTTCCTGTTCTGAGATTATTCTAGAAATAAAAAATAAAAATCAGAATGAAAAACTTACTTTGCCCGCATAACTTTGCAGGAATTTAATCTTTTCATACAGCTTGATGTTGTCAGCTCTCAGGTTATCCAGCTCACTTTGAAGCGCCCTCATGGTATGATGCATCATCCGATTTTCCTATTTAGTTTACAGACAAAACAAAAACAGTTAAGAAATTAACTGCAAAAATGAGAAAAACCAAAAAATCCTAAAACAATTAAAAACTCATCTGAAGAGTATAAACCCTGCTTCTCATAATGCAAACTATGACATGACATTCACAATATGAAGAGCTAGTAAACGCTTCTACAACCCTGACAATATAATTCTTTTAATCTGATATGATAACATTAAAATCTAAAATGACTGCTAAACCAGAATTTCTTCAACAAACAGAGACAGCCTTGTTGATCCCGAAGCTCGTGAAAGATCTTATCGCCTGGCACTGCTCCACCCTCTCCTGGATAGGTAGATGAGTACACTCAGTTAAGATGGTTACTCTATTCTCTATTACTTCTACACGCTTCCAACCCCGGTGACCTCCTTTTCATTAGCCACCCTCCAGAAAGAAATTTTTAACTTCATATGGACATTGAAGTGTCCTCATATCCACAGACGCGTCATGTTTTTCCACAAGAGATTAGGAGGTCTGTTTGTTCCCCATTTATATGGATATTATGTAGCTGCTAGACCTTCCCAACTTTCTACTATCTATAATGTATCAGACTGCCCACAATGGGTTGCCTTGGAGTCGACACTTGTAGCCCCATCCTCTCTGCAAGCCCTACTCTGGTCCCTGAAGTCTGCTCCCTATACAATCCCAGCAACCCACAAAGTAACAGATTATATGCTGCAACTGTGACAGAGAGTTCATTTTAATAATCAACTGCAGAGCCCATTCTTGCAGTTAATCCCTTTGTTTCGTAACCCCCTCTTCTCCCCTGACCTATCTCCTGAGGTGTTTTTGGTGGAGACACGCTCGGTTTTGCTACCTCATTGATTTCCTCTTTAACCAGCAGTTCTTCACCAAAGAGTATTTTACTAACACATACTCTCATACTCTCCGTCTCTTTCGGAGGCTTTTAGGACTACACAGGTCTTCCATTTTTTGCATTCCCTTGCCTCCCTAACCCAGAAATCTCCCTTACTAGTTTTGAGAGACTATGCTTAAATAGAGCTGCAGATAGGGGCACTTTATCCTTTATACTGTATATAGTATGTTGAATGCCCCTCCACCTGATACCAAACTAGACTTCATGGTGGCCTGGGAACAAGACCTTGATTTAACCCTAACGCCAGCTCAATGAAATACCTGCTCTACCGAACTGCAGGAGGTACAGGGTGTGATTTAGTCCGATCAGTGCATAACTAGATGAAACTGCTCCCCTCCTCTGTGCCTAGTTAAGGTAAATTTGCATATACCATTGATTTACATAAAAAAGGGCTCCAAAGCTGAATAACAAAGGTATATTTGGAAACTGTAGAACCACCTCTACGAGGTCCTGGGATTAGGTTTATAGCCAATTTACTGTTGACAGACTCCCTTTAACGGACTGTAATAGTTTGGGACATCCAAGGAGCTTCAAATTATCTTATCTTACTATCCAGTCTTTATCTGATGCTCAGTCAAAATAGTACAAGAATAACGGAATTACTAGAATAAAGGATAGGCAAGAATGCCACCATTGGCTATCCATCTTGACAATCTACAATCTTATCTTCTCAGGGAAGGATAAACTCAAGTGGGATTCCGGACTTGGGCTATACAGACTATTCCATGTTTTAATGTCCAATAATGTCTTCCAGATGACCGAAGCACATTGTCCATTGTACAAAATAAGATATAAAATGACTTACACATAAATCACTGAACCACCTTCTGTCTCTGTCCATTTTGCTCCTCCTAGCTGCTGGGGACATCTCTCCAAACCTTGGCCCTCCTTCTTTCCCTAATTTTTCCTCTTCCTGCACACATAGGAATCCTACAAACCTCATCAATATTTGCCGTGTTCCTTCTCCTTTTCTTTCTCCTGTCTCTTTTAACTGTTCTCTCTGGAACGCCCGCTCAGTGTGTAACAATCTAGAATACATTAATGACTTATTCCTCAGTAAATCTCTCAACATACTTGCCCTTACTGAAACCTGGATCCAGCAGTCTGATACGGCCTCCCCTGCTGCTCTGTCTCATGGTGGCCTACAATTCTCACACACCTCTAGGCCCGAAGGGTGGAGGGGTAGGGTTACTTCTGTCACCGCAGTGCACTTTTTAGGCCATTCCACTGGTACCCACACTCACATTCCCCTCATTTGAAGTCCACGCTATCAGACTTTTCCGCCCACTCTCCTTACGTGTAGCTGTGATCTACCATCCACCTGGTTCACTCTACCAATTTCTGGATCACTTCGCTTCTTGGCTTCCCCTCTTTTTATCCAGTGAAATTCCTACCGTCACACATGTAGATGGCAACACCATTGATCTTGTCTTCCATGGACTCCTCACAGATTCTAAATTTACTAACTCTTCTCTGCCACTCTCTGACCATAACCTTCTGTCTCTCACCATCAGTGCTTTCTCTCCTTCATAGGACACACGTACTCATCATACATATAGGAATTTACATGCTATTAACACCCAGCACCTCACAGATACTCTACAGTCCTCTCTGTCCCCCATCTCTTCACTCTCCTGCCCCAATCTAGCCACCAGTCACTATAATTAAACCCTTAAGAGTGCATTGGATGAGGCGGCTCCCCCCTCCACTTGAAAAGTTAGACGCAGGAGGCAGCAACCCTGGCACACGCCACAGACGCGTTTTCTTCAGCAGTGCTCTAGGTGTGCACATGCAGACTTCCTCCACTTCACCTTGCCAAACAAGCCTATTTCAGCACTCTCATCTCTTCTCTCTCCTGTAACCCTAAAAGGCTCTTTGAAACTTTTCACTCCTTACTCACTCCCAAGGTGCAGGTGCCATTCACAGACCTTAGCGCAGATGACCTGGTCACTTATTTCCATGACAAAATTGATAAGATCTATCAGGAAATAACTGCCCAATCCCCAGGTGGCTTTGATCCCCTCACCACCCGCACTTCAGACTGTTCATTCTCATCTTTTGATCCTCTTATAGAAGAGGAAGCTACTCTCAGCTACTTTCTTCTTCTCGTCCTACGACCTGCAGTAGTGACCCTTTCCCCTCACACCTTCTCCAGTCTCTGTCTCCTGCTGTCCTTACCTTACTAAAATATTCAACCTCTCTCTCTCTCTTCTGGAATTTTCCCATCCTCTTTCAGACATGCTGTCATAACCCCGCTGTTGAAGAAATCCTCCCTTGACCCGTCATGTGCTGCTAACTATCGACTTGTCTCTCACCTCCTCTTCATCTCCAAAATCTTGGAACACTTGGTCTATTCTTGTTTAATCCGCTATCTTTCCGCTAACTTTCTTCTTGTCCCCTTACAATCTGGCTTCCGCACTCTGCACTCTACTGAAACAGCCCTCACAAAAGTCTCCAATGATATTATTCCAATATAATATTTTTCTGGATCTCTCAGCAGCATTTGATACTGTTGACCATCAACTCCTCCTCACTATGCTCCACTCTGTCGGCCTCATGGACACCGCGCTCTACTGGTTCTCTTATCTCTCAGATCGCACTTTCTGTGTATCATTTGCGGGCTCTGTCTCTTCCCCTCTTCCTCTTCCCGTTGGGGTTCCTCAGGGTTCAGTCCTAGGCCCCTTGCTCTACTCCCTTTACACAGCCCCCATTGGACAAACCATCACCAGATTTGGCTTCAGATACCATCTTTATGCTGATAACACCCAATTATATACATCATCCCGTGACATCACCCCTGCACTAATACCGAACACCAGTGACTGTCTCTCTGCTGTCTCAAATATCATGCCTTCACTGTATCTGAAACTGAATCTCTCAAAGACTGAACTACTGCTGTTTCCACCATCTAATAGATCTGTCTCTGATATCTCCATTGCAGTCTCCGGCCTTATCATAACTCCTTCCTTCACCCCCCATATCCAATCAATCGCACGCTCATGTCATCTCCACCTCAAAAACATCTCCAGAATAAGCCCTTTCCTTACCAGAGAAACATTAAAAACACTTATTGTTGCTCTGATTCACTCTCGCCTTGACTACTGTAACTCCTTACTAATCGATCTTCCCTTTACTAAACTCTCCCCTCTAAAAACCTATTCTGAATGCGGTGGCCAGGCTCATCTATCAGTCTAGACGCTACAGCGTTGCTTCCGGTCTGTCCTAGTCACTACATTGGCTGCCTATTCAATACAGAATACAATATAAACTTATCACCCTGATCCACAAGGCTCTCCATAATGCTGCACCTCCCTACATTTCCTCCCTCATCTCTGTCTATCGCCCAACCCGTACTTTCCGTTCACTCAAAGACCTAAGACTATCATCCTCTATTATCAGAACCTCCCACGCTCCTATCCAAGACTTCTCCCGAGTTGCACCACTTCTCTGGAATGCTCTATCCCAGACTATCAGATTAACCACCAATTACTACAGCGCAAGCGCAAACTAAAGACATGTCTATTCAGACAGGCCTATCACAACTCCTAATGTAAACCCTTCCGTAGTTTGAATCCCTAAAACGTACCCTTCTCTGTTCATGCTCCTGCATTACCTCACAGGATATGATGCCGTTTCAAACTAACTTTATATGTCCAGGCACCATCTGCACGTTAAAGGACACGACTGGTGATGGCTCATACAGCTTTATCTATGTGTAATGACAGTAACCTCTATTACAAAATTGTCTGACCATTGTATAAGCAATGCTACCTCCGATGCCGCCCCTGCTACCTCTTGTGTCACCCCCTCTACCTCATAGATTGTAAGCTTTTGCAAGCAGGGCCCTCAGACCCATTGTGTGAATTGACTATCACTCTGTAATATATCTTTTTTGTCTGTACTTGAACCCTACAAATTGTACAGTGCTGCGGAATATGCTGGCGCTATATAAATACAATGTATTATTATTATTATTATTATTATTACTTACTGCTTCCAGTTCTTGATTTCTTGCTCTGAAGCGCTCCCTTTGACTGGATATGATTGAAAGGAGAGAGTCCATCTGTCCTTCAGGGATTGGATTATTTGCAGAGTAACCTGAAATGTTAGAATAAGAGAAGTATAGCCATTACATAAATCTTTAAAATATACAAGGTATATACAGTATAAGTCATGTAGAATCATTTGATGCCAGAATAGTTTATATTGATCCATTACACAGTATTGATAACAAGCACTGTCCATGGCTCTGGTGAAGGCAGGGTGTAATATACTAAAGAAAGGCCTCTCACTCTCATTGGCTGGGAGCATATTCTCTGCCATGGATGCAGCCTCTGTTTTGCATACTCTGACTTTAGTGCTGATATACTTAATAATAAGCTCCTAATTAAAAGTGGAGACAAATACCCTTTAAAGGGGATGTCTTATCAGAGACAATTCCTTTCAGAAAGGAATTACAGCAGAGATCCGCTGTTTGCTATAGGTCTGGCTCATGAGATGTGTTAGATACCAAGTTAACATTAGTTACATATATAAAGGGAGTCTCTGTCAGGTCCAAACTGCTTCCCAAAGCAATAATTGTGCCATGTAGGGCCTCTGCATTGCCACAAATCTATGAAACAATGCAGAGCCAATCCTATTTTTACAGATATGCAGATCAGTCTACAAGTGCAGTGGTGGCGGGGTCTGATTTTCCTTTGGTTACCTGCTTTTCTTCATTGTAAACAGTCTGATTTGCTACTATACACACCAGCGGAAGTCTCTGTTCACTGTGTAAGTCTATGACAGCATATCATCCAGGCTCTCATAGACTTACATAGCAAAAGTGACTGTGCATTGGCAGATAAGTATTCCAATAACATGACCAGCCAGGAATCCTGTCTGAATAACATGAAGGATGTGCAGGGTAAGTGACCGTTCATTATACAGCAAATACCCTGTACTTAAAGGGGTTTTCTGGGACTTTTTAATTGATGACCTATTATTACATGTTACCCTGTAACATGTACATCATGTGTAGTTTTCCCCTTAAATGGGTTGTACCCCATGAATTGGGAGCAGAGACTTGGTTAAGACCCACCTAGAGAGTTCTGGAAGGAGAAGGAGACAAGGAGTCAGAGGAAGTAAGAGGAAGTATGCAGGTTATAAAGAGGGACGGAGCTAGAACCCTAGCTGATCGGGAGTCCATCCAGCCATTACAGTGCTGTCAACTATCTGCAGACATGAGAAGGAAATGACCCCAGCTTTGCTTTGGAGATAGGAGTGTGTGCCAGATAAGTATCTGAGGAGGATAATCACTATATGGGCCTCCGAAATGCGACCGTGCCTGTGCCACAGGGCACCTTGCTAATCTACAACGCGCAGTGTGAATCGGTAGAGACTTGTTGGATGGATGTGAGAGAGAGAATGCCACACAGATTACTTCAGCAAGGGAAATGCAGACTGTCGAATGGGTGTACCAACTGCGAGCTCAGCTCCGACCTACAGTAATGGTACAAGCATAATACCTCTAAACTTGGATACTGCTTAACTATGTTCTACCTCAAGTAAGAGAGCAAGTTACCCTGTTCCTACATACTTCATGTCTCCTCTGTTTTATTCATGCATGACCATCATAGGCACTCCAACTCCCATCTGACTCAGGAAGGCTAACTACAACTAGGACATGCTCCATGGGAAACACTACCACAACCATAAGGTACCCTTGCAGAACCCCTTCAGCCCAGGAGGAGAGCTGAAGGAGTTGATGGAGTCTTTAGCCATTGTGATCCTTGAAAGGGCTACCACTCCGAGTCTCCTGATCTCTCCAACCAGTAGCTGCATTATTATCGTCAAAGCAATAAAAAGAAATTGCCAATAATAGCCAATAACCTTCCTTACCATAGAAAACTGCTGTAGCTTCTTTAATGGGGTCAGGAATTTTCTCCATGCTGGGCATTGTAGCTCCCTGTTAATTATAAAATGATATCATGGTGAGCCCTAATGAGGGCAAGTACTGATGCTGATAATGACATGTACAGCACTGGTGAATATATTGGTGCTATATAAATGTATACAATTATGTAAATTTCAAGCAGATTTTTAAAACATATTCAGTACACAAATAACATTGCATCTGCTTTAAATTTAAAGAGGTTTTCCGGGTAAAATTGTCAACTTTTAAATGATAGGTAATCAATCTCGGATTGGTTGAGATCAGTCAGGTGGCAGATCCACTGATCAGCTTTTCTCAACAGTTAATACGCAGAGAATGAAACATGAAGCAGACAGCTCTGTTCTCTGTCTAGTGGCCAGACCAAGTTACTGCAGCTATGTCCCATACAAATCAATGGGAGGGGATCTGCAGTAATGTGGTGTTAGGTGAAGTATGGATTGGTACAGTAATAACTTAGCATTTAAAGAGGACCTTTCACAACCTCCACCAGTTCTTGTTCTTAGCATATGTTAATAGGTGCTGCTCCACTGATTCCAGCGCAATTGGAATTTTTTCTCTAGCCTCCACCATTCCCCAGCAACAAGCACAGTTAGTTTTGGTGCCTGATGTGCTATTTAGAGTCTATCATTGAATAAATCGATTTTGAACTGATACCACTGTGACAGCTTGGGGGAATTAAACTCAAAATGGCGGCTTGTCCTGGTCCGGACAGCGGTGGTTCATGGTACTGGGCACCGGAAAGATAGCTTTCAGACGGTCCAAGTGTAAATAAAAGTGGCTTTATTCAGCTTAACTGCAACATAAAAAAACAACAAAAATCCTATGCCACAGTTAGGGCCTAACTCACTCCTTGAGCCCCTAACTGTCCTGACTGTTGCTCAGCTCCAGCAACCGTGGTCTGTGGACGCCAGCCCTTCTGGGACAGAGCCTATC
Organism: Leptodactylus fallax; assembly: GCA_947044405.1. Classification (NCBI taxonomy): domain Eukaryota; kingdom Metazoa; phylum Chordata; class Amphibia; order Anura; family Leptodactylidae; genus Leptodactylus; species Leptodactylus fallax. Next base: position 693,454 of record CAMRHE010000203.1, read on the forward strand.
TCTCTTGTCCTAGCTGGTCCACTTGAGCAGCCGGACTAATGCTCCACTCAGCAAAAGTCCCCTGTGGCCCCAGCCCCTCTGGCACAGACCGTCTATCTATCCAACTGGTCCACTATTTCCTGCTCTGTGCAGGATACTCCAGTCCTCTGGAGTTACACGCCACCCCCTCAAAGGTGTGGCTGAAGGCCTTTTCAGGGCTGGGCCTGGGTCGCTCAACAGCGCCCTCTGGCTCACATACCTACATACCCTCCCCCTCAGCTCACTACCCATTGGGTGAGTTACAATGGGACAAGACATATGTCGCCGTCCCTCTTCAATGCTATACACTTGTCCAGTGTCTCTCCAGATGTCCCCATCTGGCGGTCTCAGCCTCCAAGTTCCAGTCAGTCGAGCCTTCTGTCTTCTCCTCACTTTAAACGCTATGCCAAGATCCTGGCCATTCTGTGCAAAGGCAAGCTCTACTCCATCACCTCCACAATTCGCCACACAGGGGATCACATCATTTTCATCACATTTTCCATCATAGTCTTCAGCCATCCCATTGCATGACTTTGATCCCTTTAGTGAATAGCCGTAAGAATCTTCTTCTTCTCCTATCACGAATCCACAGGAGCTCGGATACCAGCTAACACGTACTTCATGTACATCAATGTCTTTAGAGTATAAATATTTCACAGGTACCTTTTCTGTAACCTTCATCTCAAAGAGAACTTTGCCATCACCATCAAGGCTTAGAAGTTTAGGAGACATAGGCCGCTTGCTCTCCTCTTTGTTTGAGATACACAATCTCTGCACTGCAATATCTTCTCCTTCTGCACGAGGGCCATACCGTACAGCCTCACAAAATAGCTCAAACTGAACTACATTTTCTGGTATGTCTTTAACAACTGCCACATCATATATTGGAATGGTTTCTGTATAATGCGTCCGCACCTGTACGGCAGCAGAAGGACCACTTCCACACTCTAGTCTTACTTTCTCTCTCTCATACGCATAACTTTCTGGAGGCCTGTTACGATACTGTGATAGATTGCAAGAATTTTTGTGCCAACCCTTTTCTGACAGTACAGGAGCTGGTGATATCGTCATCTCAACATTCTTCAAGTTATTTTCATTCCCTGTGCTAACACCGGAGGACTGGGATACCAAGTTTTCACCATCACAGTTTTTTCTGTCAGTACCCAGATGCTTTTGGGTTACATGTTCTGGCTGCCTTAATGGTTCTGCTTTCTCTGCCTCTATGCTGGCAGCTTTCTTCAATTCTACCGCCTTCTGTAGCGCACAAATCTCTGATTCCAGTTCCGGAACTTTCTTCACTGCCACATTTTTCTGCACAGCCTCCATCTCAGTTTTTACTATTGCAACTTGCTGAACTTCCTCAACCTTCCTGACATCTTCTATGGCCGCAGATGTAGATGCCATCTCTTTATCCACTACGCCTCCTAATTCTAGGACATTCTGCAATGTTCTTCTAACATTTGTCAGGTCAGCATCCTGGATCATATTTTCTGCTTCCCCCACTGTTCCCTGAATTATATTGGATTGATCCTCCAACATCTTCTGATAAAACTTCTGCTCATCTGCAGACTTTTTGTCAAGTCTTTCATTCAAGCCCCGTATCTCAGTGGCTCTCTTATCTTGCTCTTGGTTGAATAAAGACTCTATTTCTTGAATCACATTTTTAAGGGATAACAGCTCTGATTCTTTAGAGGTTAACAGGCTCTGCAGCGAGTCTCTCTCATCTTCTAGTGCTGCCAGCTTTGAAGATAGTGCAGATGCCGACTGTTCCGTATTGGATAAAGACTGCTGCAATCGATCCAATTCTTCTTTTTTAGATTCCACTTCGGTTTTTAACTGTTCAATCTGAGAAGTGCGCTCTTCCAACTTTATTTCTGATTCACGCTTCACTTGATTCATCTGAAACTCCAGCTGTTTCTTGATTTCCTCCTGCTTGTTCACTTGCACCCTTAATTTAGCAACAAGCATTTTTAGATCTACAATCTCAGCAGATAAATTAGACAGGTTTCCTTCAAACTGAATCCTCATGTCTTCTGTCTGGAGGTCCAATTCTCTCTGGGCCTTTTCCAGCATCTCATAAGCATTAGCTTTGTTCTCATACAATATCTGCACAGATTCCAGGTTTTTCTCAACTTCATCCTTGGAGCTAACCAAATCCTCCATTTCAGTGCACAGTTGCTTGTTGAGCCTCTCTAACTCGGCCTTCAATTCAAGGGCCTCTTCTAGGGAGCGAGCCAAGGCAAGAGCTTTGGTCTTTTTTCTACAAGCCTCTGCTTCAGCACGGTCACGTTCTTCTGCATATCTAGCAGAAAGAGTCTTCTCTTCCCCAAGCAGCTGATCAAACTTTTCCTGCTTCCTTTTCAAATTTGACACAATCCGATGTTGATGACCAAGATCTACACCTACATCTTCTAGTTCCTGCTGCAGTCTAATTTTCGTCTTCTCAAGTTTGTCATAAGCAGCAACCTTCTCCTCAAACCGTTGATTTGTAACTTCTAGCTCCTTTTGCAACTTTTCCTTTAGTTCTTCAACAGAGTCCAAGGATCCAATACTATCCTCCATTTTTTTCTTCATATCAGTCGCCTGAGCCTGTAGTGTTGAAATCTGCTTTGTCAAATCTCTTTTTGCTATCTCCTCTTCCTCTAGTTGCTCAAGGAAACCATTTTTCTCATCTTCCATTTGTTTTAGTTTTGTACTAAGGTCAAGCTTCTGACGGGTTTCTTCTTGCAAAAGTTCCTGAGTGTCTTGAAGCTGAGATCCTAGTGTAGAAAAAGCTTTGGAAAGTTTGATAAACTTGCTGTCTGCTTGAGAAAGAAGCCTTGTGACATTATCCAATTCCACCTGTAGTCTGTTTGCCTTGTCTAGCAGTTCTGCTTGAAACCTGTCCCCTTCTGTGACCTGTAGTTGCAGCTCTTGAAGTTGAGTCTCTACTTTTTTATGACTCTCCTGTAAGGCTTGCACTTTCTGAGCATGGACAGACGACATTTCCATCAAATCTTTGTCTTTATTTTGCACCAACACAGACAATTTCTCTTTATCTTCACAAGATCCTGAGAGCGCCCTCTCCAGGCTACATATTCTAGCTTTGAGTTCCCTTTCTCTTTGTTCCAGAACTCCAGCTCTGCTCCGCCATTCATTGACTTCACTATTTAGGCGAACCTGCTTTAGTTCATGCAAGTTTTGCTCTGACTGCAATGTCTGCACCACAGATTCTAAATCACTCTCTTGGTCAGAGACATGCTTCCTCAGCTCTGCAATTTCATTTTCTTTGTCAATTAATGCCGCCGAAAGCTTTTCACACTTCCTCACTTGGTCATCCAGACATTCTGACTGACACTGCAAAAATTCACTTCTCTCACGTTTAGCAGTTTCAAGGTCATCTCTTAATTTTTCAATGATACACTCTTTGGCAATGGAGTCTTGGACATGCTGCTCCTTTAAATCCTGCAATTGCTTCTCAAGCACTTGCTTTTGCTCTACACTCTGTACAACTTTATTAGATAGAGCACATTTCATATCAGCAAACTCCTTCTTAGTGACACAGTCCATTCCAGGCAAACCCAGTACCACATTTTCACAATGACTAGGATATGAACTCTTTACAGTTTCAAGCTCTTTCTTTAACTTAAGGTTCTCTTTTTCTGATACCTCAAGTTGCCATTTCCAATCAGATATTTCATCTTCATAAATGAACCTGATGGTTTTAATCTCATCTTGAAGCTGCTCCACCATAATATTTTCATCTTTGGCGCTTTGATGCACTCCAGTATGAGACATAGTCATAGTCATAGACATACACTCAGCAGGGTCATATTCTTTCATAGAACAGAGGTGCTTTAGAAAAACTGAGTCACTCTCATGCAACCCCTTTTCTTTACTTGCATTCCACCTAATCTGCTCCGGGTTTTGTGTCTCTCTGCATTCAGACTGCTGCACTAATAAACCTGTGCATGACTTCTCTGCTTTTTTACAAGCTGAAATTCTCTTTTTCTTGCCCATGGTTTACTAACAAGATTACACAATATTCCACAGCAACCTTGGGTTCAACCGGCAGCAACTTTTTGCTATCTTCTGCAGTCACATGTATTCAAGCAGTTAACTTATGTGGCACTACAACAACCAGCATTTTCTTCTGTCTTCCACAGAAAACATCAACATGGCACCATAGCCTTTCACATACACTTGTTTGCAATATCCAGCTTCTATACACATTGCTATGTTGCAATTCACTCACCCCCTCCTGGGTTTCTTCAGTTGAAATCACAGATTTCTTCCAGCTGTAGGCCACAATGCACTCTTTGCAGTACTGCAATCACAAACCACTTGTCTTACAGGACTTGCGTGGATCTCTTTCTGGGCGCGATTCTCCACCATATGTGACAGCTTGGGGGAATTAAACTCAAAATGGCGGCTTGTCCTGGTCCGGACAGCGGTGGTTCATGGTACTGGGCACCGGAAAGATAGCTTTCAGACGGTCCAAGTGTAAATAAAAGTGGCTTTATTCAGCTTAGCTGCAACATAACAAAACAACAAAAATCCTATGCCACAGTTAGGGCCTAACTCACTCCTTGAGCCCCTAACTGTCCTGACTGTTGCTCAGCTCCAGCAACCGTGGTCTGTGGACGCCAGCCCTTCTGGGACAGAGCCTATCTCTCTGTCCTAGCTGGTCCACTTGAGCAGCCGGACTAATGCTCCACTCAGCAAAAGTCCCCTGTGGCCCCAGCCCCTCTGGCACAGACCGTCTATCTATCCAACTGGTCCACTATTTCCTGCTCTGTGCAGGATACTCCAGTCCTCTGGAGTTACACGCCACCCCCTCAAAGGTGTGGCTGAAGGCCTTTTCAGGGCTGGGCCTGGGTCGCTCAACAGCGCCCTCTGGCTCACATACCTACACCACGTAGGAATAGCCTTTATAAAGGCTATTCATCTCATACCTTTACTTTCCGGGTCCTTGCTGCTGTTTTCAAATTATGCCCACTTTTGTGTTTATGCAAATTATGTTCAGAGTGCACAGGGGTGTTCCCCCTGTGCTCCGAGCGCAGACTCATCATCTTCCGCAGCACCACCTCTGTCTCTTCTTCATGACACCCCCTGCTTCTTTTCTCTGCCTCTTTGCTGCATCAGCAACCGACCATCTTATCGAAATCCTGCACATGCGCAGTCGGCTCTGCCACTTCAAGTTCGGGCAGAGCCGACTGCGCATGCTCCGGCCTCCATCTTTATTCGATTACTACACAAGCGTACTGAGCATAATTTGCATAAACACAAAAATGGGCATAATTTGAAAACAGCGGCGAGGACCTGGAGAGTAAAGGTATGAGATGAATAGCCTTTATAAAGGCTATTCCTACATGGTATCAATTCAAAATCGATTTATTCAATGACAGACTCCCTTTAAGATCTGTAATGTCAGCAGGGCAGTGTCAGGCAGGGGGCGTGAGTCAAAGCTCCAATCAGATGCAGCCAGTGCCAGAGCTCAGAATCCCACCCCATGTCTGCTCCTGCCTGACACCGCCCACCTGACAGTATAGAGACTAAATAGCAAACCAGGTACCAAAACTCACAACATTGATTGCTCGGGAATGGTGAGGGCTAGTGAATTAATTCATTTAAAGATCTGGACTTGTTGGAGGTGGTGTAAAGTCATCTTTAAAATAGATAATTTATTTACAATAATATTATATAGAGTACATTATATACAGAATAGATTACATACAGTGTAGTACATGGGAGAATAATTTCCACTTTTGCATCTATTCATTTTTACGTAATAGCCATATTTATGAGAACGTTTTTGTAATGTTATGTATATTTTAGCTGCTACAGAAGGTCACTAAATGGAGCCCTGAGAAAATGTAATGGATACCTCAGCATCTGGACGCTGGACAGATGACATAGACTGGATAGTGCTCAGATCATGCTCCAGTTTGGAGATCAGGTCTTTCTGATCAGCCACTGTAGAAACGGCTTCTGTGAACTGGAGCTGCAACTCTGCACTGCGAGCTGGAAAACAATATATGGAAGACATATTAGATTAAATGAAGGAGACCCATGGGAGCCAGCTACATGCAGTTACCTCACTAGTTCTACATACTATTTAGTTCATGATCAGCCACGATATGTAAAGAACAGTGGTCAAATGAGGTCATTGGATTCTTCCTAGTTATTGACATTATTATACTTTCCTGAAAATGAAGATCAAACATTTGTTACATATAGTTAGGTTCTTGTGACCCAAACTGGTGGTGGTCCATCAGCTCCGTCTTTTGCCTCTTCTGTAGATTTACACTACCGTTCAAAAGTTTAGGGTCACTTAGAAATTTCCTTATTTTTGAAATAAATGCACCGTTTTTTTTCAATGAAGATAACATTAAATGAATCAGAAATACACTCTTTACATTGTTAATGTGGTAAATGACTATTCTAGCTGCAAACGTCTGATTTTTAATGCAATATCTACATAGGTGTATAGAGGCCCATTTCCAGTAACCATCACTCCAGTGTTCTAATGGTACATTGTGTTTGCTAACTGTGTAAGAAGGCTAATGGATGTTTAGAAAACCCTTGAAAACCCTTGTGCAAGTATGTTAGCACAGCTGAAAACAGTTTTGCTGGTTAGAGAAGCTATAAAACTGACCTTCCATTGAGCTAGTTGAGAATCTGGAGCATTACACATTTGTTGGTTCAGTTTAAACTCTCAAAATGGACAGAAAAAGAGAACTTTCATGTGAAACTCGACAGTCTATTCTTGTTCTTAGAAATGAAGGCTATTCCATGCAAGAAATTGCCAAGAAACTGAAGATTTTCTACAACGGTGTGTACTACTCCCTTCAGAGGACAGCACAAACAGGCTCTAACCAGAGTAGAAAGAGAAGTGGGAGGCCCCGCTGCACAACTGAGCAACAAGACAAGTACATTAGAGTCTCTAGTTTGAGAAATCAACGCCTCACAGGTCCTCAACTGGCAGCTTCATTAAATATTACCCGCAAAACGCCAGTATCAATGTCTACAGTGAAGAGGCGACTCAGGGATGCTGGCCTTCAGGGCAGAGTGGCCAAGAAAAAGCCATATCTGAGACTGGCTAATAAAAGGAAAAGATTAATATGGGCAAAAGAACACAGACATTGGACAGAGGAAGATTGGAAAAAAGTGTTATGGACAGACGAATCGAAGTTTGAGGTGTTTGGATCACACAGAAGAACATTTGTGAGATGCAGAACAACTGAAAAGATGCTGGAAGACGCCTGACGCCATCTGTCAAGCATGGTGGAGGTAATGTGATGGTCTGGGGTTGCTTTGGTACTGGTAAAGTGGGAGATTTGTACAACGTAAAAGGGATTTTGAATAAGTAAGGCTATCACTCCATTTTGCATCGCCATGCCATACCCTGTGGACAGCGCTTGATTGGAGCCAATTTCATCCTACAACAGGACAATGACCCAAAGCACACCTCCAAATTATGCAAGAACTATTTAGGGAAGAAGCAGGCAGCTGGTATTCTATCTGTAATGGAGTGGCCAGCGCAGTCACCAGTTCTCAACCCCATTGAGCTGTTGTGGGAGCAGCTTGACCGTATGGTACGCAAAAAAGTGCCCATCAAGCCAATCCAACTTGTGAGAGGGGCTTCTGGAAGCATGGGGTGAAATTTCTCCAGATTACCTCAGCAAATTAACCGCTAGAATGCCAAAGGTCTGCAATGCTGTAATTGCTGCAAATGGAGCATTCTTTGACGAAAGCAAAGTTTGAAGGAGAAAATTATTATTTCAAATAAAAATAATTATTTCTAACCTTGTCAATGTCTTGACTATATTTTCTATTCATTTTGCAACTCATTTGATAAATAAAAAAGTGGGAGTTTTCATGGAAAACACAAACTTTTGAAAGGTAGTGTATCTTCTAAGAAAGCAGGGTAAAACCTCTCTTCACTCTGGTGCATGGGGTGGGGGGAGGGGTAGGGTCACTGGTAAGAGTAAACATCTATCAATTTCCTTATTGTGGCTGTGGTTATCTTCTTGAGTAGGAACAAGACCTAGCCACAATAAGGAAAGCTTATATAGTCATGGTCATATCCATTGGCAGCCGATTAAGTCAACAGACTTTCACCACTAAGATGGTTAGAGAAAATCTTCAAAACTTTTCATTATTTATAGATGAGAAAATGTTTATCTTTTAATTGTCTACACATTTATATAGGGTTATATTAATGGGAAAACCCCTTTAAGTCTAATTCAAAAGAAAGTTGATATGTAGAACTATTACTATAATTAATATATGGCATAAACATTTTCATTACCTTAAAGGGAGTCTGTCAGAAGGAAAATTGGTATGAAGCTAATGACAGTACCTTGTAGAGCTTTTTCTATACATTTCAAAGATGCCTTTCTTATTCTGCATTGCAGCTCCATTTTCATGAAAATCAGGATTTTATTCTTATGCTGAAAAGGGTTTTAGGGGCGTCACTTGGGCATTGCCAATTCTTTGTTCGCCGCTCCAGATAATTGCCCCTAACTGCTGACAAAGTGTGCCAAAGTGGGAGATGTCACTTAAGCAATAAGGGGAGAAGCTAGGCAGCAGTTAGGGGAAATTATCTAGAGCAGAGAGTGAAGCCCCAACAGGAGAAGAAACACCCCTATAGCCTTTCTTAGCTAATTTGGATAAGAATAAAACACTGATTTTCATGAAAATGAAGTTGCAATGCCGAATAAGAAAGGCATCTTTGGAAAGTGTACAAGCATCCAGTACAAGGTATTGACATTAGTTTGATACCAATTTTCCAGCTGACAGACTCTCTTTAACTTTCTGCACCATGATATCTCATCACAGAAGACAACGCATGTCCAGTTACACTTTGCTACATCAGTACATCACATAGACATACCATCTCTAGGTATATTCTACAAGAAGCCTGTAACAGCTGTTGTAAAGCTGCAGCAGTAGCTGTGTTGTAAAGGTTGGAGAACAATGACTTCGGCTTCTTTCATACTGTGTACCTTTTTACCTTGAATTCTTCAAATAGGCTCCTATTATGCTCATTATGGGTTTTTTAGCCTCCATACAGAGACATTCAGTAAAATATCATGTCAGGCATTGGATAAAGCAGTGTGAAAAAAGCCTTAAAAAGACAGATTTGGAAGTTTTGTTTTTTGTTTTGTCTTAGAATGTAAGAAAGTTTCAACTGAGACTATACAGACATAGCAGTCCTTCATCTGGTTAATATTCTGATTCTTATATAAATAATGAAGTGGGTGGCACATGAGAAACAGGTCTGAATTAGTTATTTTTCTATTCATTTTGGGAAACTCTGTAAAGATACAGTAATCTTAAATGCAGTTCTATGAGAGAAAAATAGTTCATTCATTATGATAATCACAATAAAGTGCCAAATGACAAACTCAGCTAGACTACGTTTATAAACACATCAGAGTAAAACTACTGTAAATTTGAGCATGTGTAATACAGATAGAACCACTAGATGTCAGTGTGCTATAAAGAATAGAAGTATTTGTACTATTACTTCTGTGCCACAATCACTTGCTCATAGAGATCACTTTTAGCAGTCCAGCACTAATGTACAATAAGGTTAATCTGTATTGTGCAGCAGCGCACACAATATTGACTTTGTAACTTTTGCTGGAGCATGCACTCCTGGGAAGATTGTCAGCTGTCTTGAATATTTTCCACTTGTGAATAATCTTTATGGAATGATGGACTTATTATTGGGAGATTGGGTTTTTATAACCCTTCCCAGATTGATGAGCAGAAACAATTGTTATCCAGAGATCATTGCTGATGTCTTTCCTCCTTGGAATTAAATGTTCCAGACGTCTGCTTTTATAGAGTTGATCAATCAATGAAGGCTTGTGGTTAGCACCACATGGCTACCCTCTTAATTCCTATTGGAGCATACACCTACAGAATACATGTAGAATACACCTTGCTCTACATATAATTTACAGAGTTACTCTCTATTGTAGTTAACATACTAAATTGTCTTCTCCTCACATCTTTCCAAAGACTGGGGTACAAACTTTAGATTATTTCTTGGTGTCATCTGAATTATTATTATAATTGTTTCTTGTGTATATAGCACTAACATATTTTGCAGCACTTTACAGACATTGCCATTATTCACTGTACCAAATATTTTCACTGTGGTAGCCAGTAAATTGCAACCTCTTGTGTAAAGTATCCACACTCCCTCTATTCCTGCCGGTTATGCATTTACTTCAGGTTGTTTTTTGTCTTATGTACCAAAACCCACGAACAGTGCTATGGAATTAATGGTGCTATAAAATAAATATAAAGTATACTAATCTCCAAAAAAAGAGAATGGATCAAAGCAACTCAAGTCAAAGGAACTCATTCTATTCAACTACTATCCCAAATTTCTGAACATGATTGAAAGTTATTACATTTACTAAAAGTGACAAAGGAGGTACTATGTCACACATGGCGTATTATTATTTTTATGAAGATGTTGTTTCTGACACTTTTCGTTACAATTTTGTTTGGTTTTGTCTATTCATACCAAATGCAGTTTTCATTATTATCCACTAGATGTCAGCAGCCTATACTACTTGACAGAAAACCATTTGGGTAAATTCACAGATGTGGGATTTGCATATTACAAATCAAACATATATATTACCACAAGATCTGCGTCAGAAATCCAGAGTAAAGGTTTTTTACACCACATTTTTGCTCTCAAGCTTACAATGTGCACTGAGAAAGCTCCCAGCTCATGCAGTAAATGTATCCACAGAACCTACATTCACCCGATGGAGGCTTACAAGTCTCTGTTTGGGTGAAATCTGGTGGGGTTCGCCTTATTTTCATCCAACAGAACAGTAGAGAAGGCTAAATTATTCCATGAAGATACATGCAGTACCATACTCTATATGTCTTTTAACATGGGCGCCCATGCCGGACAGATACAACTGGAATCTTTCCTGGTGCTACACAGTGGTGAACCTAGCCTCTTTGCTGCCTGAGGCGGACTATAGAAAGACCCCCCCCCCCCCCCAAAAAAAAACAAAACAAAAAAAAACTGAGTTTCCATGCTACTAGTTTAACACACTGTTATCGTCGCACAATATACACAATACACAAAGTTATAAAACAGTTTTTAAAGAATTCTTCTTCCTGTATTACTTCAGTATCAGATCAACAACACGGCATTAACAATGAAAGTAACTTCACATATTTTCTGCTTGGTGGATGGACGAGCCCACGTGGCCCCCATTGTCTATAATAGGAGCGCCGCAGATAGCTGAGTACTGGACTTCGGGTATCTTTGGCGCTCCCATTGAAGTGAATGATAGCCACGCGGGTTCGTCCATCCACCAAGTGACACACCTATATACCGTGTTTCCCCGAAAATAAGACACCCCCGAAAGTAAGGCATAGGAGAGGTTTCGGAGAATTGCCTAATATAAGGCATCCCCCGAAAGTAAGGCGTATGTTCCCGAACAGAACATACGGTATATACGATATGTGAGGCCGTGGGAGAACCCCACAATCTCTGCTATCATTATACTCCGGGGTCTTTTCAGACCCCGGAGTATAATAATCAGCGGCCCAGGGGAGGTGAGCGAACATAAAAAACTATGTGCTTACCTGTCCTACGCTTCTCCAGGCTTCGGGCCTGTTTGGTGACATCAGCGGACGTCATTTTGCGTCGCGACACCGGCCGGATCACGTGACGCGGCCTGGTCTAACAGTGAAGGCGGCCGGAGTAGCGCACGGGCATGCACCGGAGCGAGGAACAGGTAAGCAACGTTGTTTTTTTATGTTTCTATCCTCCCCTGGATCTCCGATCATTATACTCTGGGGTCTGAAAAGACCCCACAGTATAATAATTGTTCATGGGTGGTCCACTATGGGGCAAACTACTGTGTGCAGGGGCCACTATGGGGAATGATACTGTGTGCAGGGGCCACTATGGGGAATGATACTGTGTGCAGGGGCCACTATGGGGAATGATACTGTGTGCAGGGGCCACTATGGGGAATGATACTGTGTGCAGGGGCCACTATGGGATATGATACTGTGTGCAGGGGCCACTATGGGACATGATACTGTGTGCAGGGAAATTAATGGTTTGGATTGTTATGATGATGTCCTAGAAGATGATGACATAACTGTCATTGAATAAATTTTACTTTCTATTCGTACCGTAAATATTGGTAAATGTACCATACTGTTAATTGTTGTACATGGAAATAATGGTACGGTAGTAGTAAGAAATTCTTGATAGGATTCACAGTTTGTCTGGTTATGCTGGTTTGTGATGACAACTACATTACCGTACAGTACCGTATATAATAAATGTTCATTTTTTTGTTCAGCAATAAATGTGAATTCTTCTTCATTGAAAAAAAAATAAGACATCCCCTGAAAATAAGACACAGCACATCTTTGGGAGCAAAAATTAATATAAGACGCTGTCTTATTTTTGGGGAAACAGGGTATATGGCTGCGGTCAGGCTGAATTCCCACCTAGTGGGGGGAAAAACCCCAATTCTCAGGCTCAGTGGGGGTCTCAGCAGACAGACCCCCATCAATCAGGTATTTATTCTCTATCATTTAGGTGAATACAGGGCAGTAACATTCTGTGACTTACAGGTGACGTCTCTGACTAATCCTTCACATTTCCCTTCTCTTCCCTCTGGACCGCCATGGCCACTTCTTCCAGCTGTGACTTGTCTCTGTAAAGTTTGCAACACAGACATCTTTGGCTTCTCACTTTTCCAGGCATCCAACCCACATTGTCCTCACCTACACAAAGCCCCCATTCTGCTGCTACCCCCAATTATAAAATATATGATATAACCCCCCATAATGAATAATACCCCCAAGTGCATCTTTATATTAATAATGTCCGTGTGTACCCTGTATAAATAGTGCCCCTTATTAATAATACCCAGGTGTTAATTAAAAGGTTTTCCAGGTCATTAATAAACTAATCAGTGGGGATCAAAAACCCAGGACCCCCCACTGACCAGCTGTTTGAATGGTACCTGTGTAAGCGCCGTGACCGCTTCTCTGTTTACATAGTGTAATTCATCTCATAGCGGCCATGTAATGTAACTACAGCCTCGTCCTGTACATGTCTACAGTATGTGACAAGGCTACAATTACATCACATGGTCACTATAAACAGACAGCGTATAATATAAACAGGTGCCATAGCCCATGTTTATAGCGCCCAATTTACACACACTATAATGTTCCACAGCAGCCCCCGCACACAGTATTACACAGTGTTATGGCCCGCAGCGGCCCCTGCACACTGTATTATGCCTCTCAGCGGCCCCTGCACACGGTATTATGCTCCATAGTGGCCCCTGCATAGGGTAGTATGCCCCACATTGGCCACTGCACACGGTATTATGTTCCACAGCAACTCCTGCACACAGTTTTATGCCCCATATTGGCCCCTGCACACGGTATTATGCTCCATATTGGCCCCTGCACATGGTAGTATGCTCCACAGTGGCCCCAGCACACGGTATTATGCTCCATAGTGGCCCCTGCACTGGTATTATGCTCTATAGTGGCCCTTGCACTGGTATTATGCTCCATAGTGGCCCCTGCACTGGTATTATCCTCCATAGTGGCCCTTGCACTGGTATTATGCTCCATAGTGGCCCCTGCACTTGTATTATGCTCCATAGTGACCCCTGCACCCGGTATTATGCTCTATAGTGGCCCCTGCACTTGTATTATGCTCAAGAGTGGCCCCTGCACAGGGTATTATGCTCTACAGTAGTCCCTGCACAGGGTATTATGCCCCATAGTGGCCGACCCATGAACTATTATTATACTCTGGGGTCTTTTCAGACCCCAGAATATAATGATTGGAGACCCAGGGGAGAATACAAACATAAAAACCAGAGTTACTTACCTATCTTGGACACGGTGCACTTCCCGCAGCTTTCGGCCCTGTGTAATTGCACACACACGTCACGTGATCAGGCCGGCGACGCGACCTGATGACGTCACCAGAGGCCTCAAGCCTGCTCGGCGTTACATCGGATCGCAGGAGGTGAGTAACACTGGTTTTTATGTTCCCTCACCAACCCTTGGCCTCCAATTATTATACTCCGGGGTCTGAATAGACCCCGGAGTATAATAATAGTAGTATTTGCGGCCCGCGGCCTAACTTACCGATACCCGCGGCCGCTCACAGCGGCATCCACTTCCCTTTCTGCGGCCCATAGCAGAAGGGGAAGCGAGGGCAGCCACGATCAGACGCGGGGTAGGTAAATAAATAGGCCCTGACCTGCCGGGGATACTCCAACAGGTTACGACCTATTTATATATATAAAAAAAAAGTTATACTCACCTGCGATGCCTTGATGCAGCCGCCGCCGCCTCCTCTTCTTGTCCGCGACGTCTGTGTCTCAGTGTAATTGTATCGTAATTGTATCGCCGCCTGCGCTGAAATGCGACGTCTTGTAAACCAGCCCAGGACAGGCCCCGCTCAGCTCTGTTTTTTTTTTTTTTTTTTTTTTTTTAAAGCGGCCTGTCCTGGGCTGGTTTACATTAAATAGTAAAAATGCCGCCCCCCCCGGACAGTGCCGCCCGAGGCGGCCCTCCTCACTTCGCCTCATTAGCGGTGCGCCCCTGGTGCTACATTAAACTGACCAAAATACCATGGTGCGAAAGCACCCTTACACTTGTATTTCTGCTGAAGATGTGTAATAAGGGTGAAATGTGTGGCTGCCCAGGGTCTGAGGCTGCAAGGGGGCCTAACAGCAAGCAACTGCCCATTTGCCCCATTATAATCCAACTGTATTGGCATCCATTGATATAGCTGATTTCTGTGGCGGGGCACAGGAGTATGCTGGAGGTGAGTATTTGTTGGGCGAATCTTGTGAGATTTGCCTTGTGAGGTTCACGTGGCGGTTTTCATCTGGACTAGGCATGCCTGAACTGGAACTGCTGTTATTATACTCTAAGGGTCTTCTTCAATAAGTGGAAGCCCAGGAAGGCGAGCAAACATAACAAACAGTGTAACTTGCCAGTTTAGTGATTCACAGATCCACTGAACTGCTTAGGCCCAATCACTGGCTTTAGCGGTCCCTGTCTTCATTTTGGCACCTGGAAGAGTCCTGAAGAGGGTGGGGACCATATCACTAGAGCCAAGGGAAGGTGAGTAAGATTGTTATGTTTACTCACCTCCCCTGGGCTCCGACTTATTATAATCTGAGGTCTGAAGAGAGCCATGAGTATAATAGTTCTTGGATGCCGAACCCCAACTAAGGCATATTATACTGTGTGGATAGGCCACTATGGGACATTATACTGTGTGGAGGGGCCACTATGGGACATTACACTATGTGTAGGGGCCACTATGGGACATTATACTGTGTGGAGGGGCCGCTGTGGGACATTATACTGTGTGGAGGGGCCACTGTGGGACATTATACTGTGTGCAGGGGCCGGTGTGGGACTTTATACTGTGTGGAGGGGCCACTGTGAGACATTATACTGTGTGGAGGGGCCACTGTGAGACATTATACTGTGTGGAGGGGCCACTGTGGGACATTACACTGTGTGGAGGGGCCACTATGTTATCTGGTTTCTTCCCATACTACAAAGACATACTGATAGGGAATTTAGATTGTGTGCCCTGTATGGGACAGTGTTGACAATGTCTGTAAATTGCTGTAGAATATGATGGCGCTATATAAGTAAGCTAAGTAATTAAATGTGTTCCTGACACTACAGACCATTTTTTTTGTGTCAAAAGTAAATCTTCCCCATTATACATGCATGTCTTCTTCTGACTTCCATCAAATTAATGAAACTAAAATGAAATATGAGAGATTATATGTTTGTCTTTGGTTATGAGAATTCTATTGTTTTTATTCCTTAAACATTACAATATTATAATAAGAATAGAATTCGATTCTGCACTCTTCACCCACTATTACCAAGGAGGTGATTCTATCTACCCCTAACAGCAGTACAGTTGTTAGATGGACACTTGTTTGTAGCCGGTCTTCTGGATTATATCTTTTACATTTCCTATTTCCTCTACAGGGATAGGTACAGTGGGGAAAAAAAGTATTTAGTCAGCCACCAATTGTGCAAGTTATCCCACTTAAAAAGATGAGAGAGGCCTGTAATTGACCTCATAGCTAGACCTCAACTATGAGAGACAAAATGAAAAAAACAAATCCAGAAAATCACATTGTCTGATTTTTAAAGAATTTATTTGCAAATTATGGTGGAAAAAAGTATTTGGTCAATAACAAAAGTTCATCTCAATACTTTGTTATATATCCTTTGTTGGCAATGACGGAGGTCAAACATTTTCTGTAAGTCTTCACAAGGTTGGCACACACTGTTGCTGGTATGTTGGTCCATTCCTCCATGCAGATCTCCTCTAGAGCAATGATGTTTTGGGGCTGTCGCTGGGCAACACGGACTTTCAACTCCCTCCAAAGGTTTTCTATGGGGTTGAGATCTGGAGACTGGCTAGGCCACTCCAGGACCTTGAAATGCTTCTTACGAAGCCACTCCTTTGTTGCCCTGGCGGTGCGCTTGGGATCATTGTCATGCTGAAAGATCCATCCACGTTTCATCTTCAGTACCTTTACTGATGGAAGGAGGTTTGCACTCAAAATCTCACGATACATGGCCCCATTCATTCTTTCATGTACATGGATCAGTCGTCCAGGTTCCTTTGCAGAGAAACAGCCCCAAAGCATGATGTTGCCACCCCCATGCTTCACAGTAGCCATGGTGTTCTTTGGATGCAACTCAGCATTCACTCTCCTCCAAACATGACGAGTTGTGTTTCTACCAAACAGTTCTACTTTGGTTTCATCTGACCATATGACATTCTCCCAGTACTCTTCTGGAACATCCAAATGCACTCTAGCAAACTTCAGACGGGCCCGAATATGTACTGGCTTAAGCAGGGGGACACAACTGGCACTGCAGGATCTGAGTCCCTGGCGACATAGTGTATTACTGATAGTAGCCTTTGTTACGTTAGTCCCAGCTTTCTGCAGGTTATTCACTAGTTCCACCTGTGTGGTTCTGGGGTTTTGCTCACCGTTCTTGTGATCATTTTGACCCCATGGGGTGAGATTTTGCGTGGAGCCCCTGATCGAGGGAGATTATCAGTGGTCTTGTATGTCTTTCATTTTCTAATTATTGCTCCCACAGTTGATTTCTTTACACCAAGCTGCTTGCCTATTGCAGATTCAGTCTTCCCAGCCTGGTGCAGGTCTACAATTTTGTTTCTGGTGTCCTTCCACAGCTCTTTGGTCTTCACCATAGTGGAGTTTGGAGTGTGACTGTTTGAGGTTGTGGACAGGTGTCTTTTATACTGATAACAATTTCAAACAGGTGCCATTACTACAGGTAATTAGTGGAGGACAGAGGAGCCTCTTAAAGAAGAAGTTAAAGATCTGTGAGAGCCAGAAATCTTGCTTGGTTGTAGGTGACCAAATACTTATTTTCCACCATAATTTGCAAATAAATTCTTAAAAATTCAGACAATGTGATTTTCTAGATATGTTTTCTCATTTTGTCTCTCATAGTTGAGGTCTACCTATGATGTCAATTACAGGCCGGCCTCATCTTTTTAAGTGGGAGAACTTGCACAATTGGTGGCTGACTAAATACTTTTTTCCCCACTGTATATACTGAAACTCAGCAGTTGCAGGAAAGGACTACTGAATTGAAGGTAGTGGAACACTACTTATAGACAAAGCTGAAGTCCACCCACTTCTCACATGTGGATTTGAAGCCTGCTGAGAAGGCTTTGGGGCATATCTGCTCTATATATTGGTGTGGTTCTGGAATGGCTCTCATCTACAGAAAGAAAAAAACTGAGTCATGCACACATCATTTATTTTGGGCAGTTTCCTATTAAAATTTACTACAACCAGATTTCTGACCGATCAGATCAGTCTTACAGATATTGAAATTGGTTTGAGTCGGCCATTTACACACACACCTTGTTAGGACCATTTTTGATCTTCCTCATCTGTTATGGTCTTCCTTACTGGTCAGAAATCTGTATGTGGAACCAAACTGAAGGCTTCATGAAGGATGAGTTCTTGTGATAATCTGGTGAAGACACATTGGGGCGACTTTATTTTTTGCACTGTCCACACCGCTTTCCCGAAAAGGGGATTTGGTAAGTATGGCCCAGCCAGAAATCTGGTGTAAGTGATCCTGGAAATCTATGCCAGCTCATCATTACCTTCCAATTGCACAGCCCAGCAAAGGGTTCGCCTCATTTATGAGGAGGTGAACACTTTGTCATAAATGAGGTGCTTTCTCCATACTGTAAGAGACAGCCAATGTTGTCTTAAGCTTCATTTGTCTGTATAAACTGTTAATGTTGAATGTATTTCTGTGATTCTGTTCCTTTAAGACAGCAGCCATTGTAATTGTGACATGATGCTGGAGTGAGACCCCCCCCCCCTTTTATGTCAGCTTGCCTGTTCTGCAGACAGAGTGTGAGCAGAGAAGCAGGAAGTGACGAGAGAGAGAGCAGCAGCCATCTTAGCAAGTGTTGTATTGAACTGGTGTGGAGATTTTTCTGTACAGCTAAGCTGTATCTTGGTCCAGAGACAAACAGAGTGTAAAGAGACAACAGGACTAGTGAGTCCACGTGAAAGGAACTGTGCTCAGTGGCTGATCAGTGAGACTGACATTGTGACTGTGTATATGGATACCACAGATAGAGACTCGCAGTGCTGTTGATGTACTGGACGGCACCTGCTAAATCCCGGCTTACATCCCAGCTCAGTGTATGGATTCGGCAGGACTGTCAGTGTGCTGAGTGGAATCTGCTGTTGGATTACATTGCATTCAGTTGGTTTCCCTGTCTGTTAAAGAGGACTTCATTTCTCCCAAGATCCTGATAACCGTGAGGAGAGGACGCTTCACTATAAAAGAAAGGACCGACTTTGGGCCCCACCGCGCGCTTCTACGGACTGTAAGCGGTCCACCTGGACCACTGGGGAAAAGGGGGTGCACCCAAATGTGAAGTCAGGGTCAGTTAGGGATAGTTTTGAGTATATTGTTCATTCAGTGTCCATACTGCAGAAGTGGACAGAGTAAAAGTAGAAACCATTGCAGAATTTGCCTTGAAATTGTTCATGCTATATTGTATATTTTGCTTGTCTTTAGCCCTGTCATTTTACCTTTAACTAGCCTTTATTAACTTATAGTAAATATATATTTTTTTTCTTGAACTACCGCGTGTGCGTTCATTTCTGGTTGCGGAGTCCAAACCACCTGCCTTGCTCTCGGTTCACAATACAATAAAGGGGTCATCCAGGATAAGAAGAAAGAACTTTTTTTTTCAGTTATAACAGAGTTTATTTCAAGTTTTTCCACAAAAAAACCCTCAAATTTAGAACAAAGTGAAAACAAGTTGAGTGTGGAGCAATGATCACCATAGTGTTGTCATATAGTGGTAGATTCAAGCATTCATGAACAAGTTAGCACAGGTAAAAATGCAGGTTAATATTGTGTTCAGTAGCTCTCTAGTCAACACAATCCTCCAAGGTCCCATTATGTTGTTAAGGTGTTCAAAGAAAAGCCCCCAGGGTTGCCCAGCTTCTTTTCAGTGGGTGGCTCTGGTTTGGTGTGCCACTGCTAGAAAATCTGAGAAGACTTTATTTAACATACAGACAGAGGACTGGTATTAAGGACAGTAGTATATTAAGTATATACAGTGCCTTGCGAAAGTATTCGGCCCCCTTGAACTTTTCAACCTTTTGCCACATTTCAGGCTTCAAACATAAGGATATAAAATTTTAATTTTTTGGTGAAGAATCAACAAGTGGGACACAATCGTGAAGTGGAATGAAATTTATTGGATATTTTAAACTTTTGTAAAAAATAAAAAACTGAAAAGTGGGGCGTGCAATATTATTCGGTCCCTTTACTTTCAGTGCAGCAAACTCACTCCAGAAGTTCAGTGAGGATCTCTGAATGATCCAATGTAGTCCTAAATGACTGATGATGATAAATATAATCCACCTGTGTGTAATCAAGTCTCCGTATAAATGCACCGGTTATCAAACTTGGGGTTTGTTTGGAAAAAAAAAATATGGCTTAGGGGTGATCTAATTGACCCTCTAATATATGAATGGACCATACAGAGATGTTTCCAATGACCTCTTTACACCTAGGACTGTAACTATGACAAGGGGACATCCTCTACATGTAAAGGATATAGGGTTTACCATAGTCATAGATGGGGCTTCTTCACAGCAAGCGCGGTGAGACTATGGAACTGTGGTGATGACTGATACCTTGTGTGGGTTCAAGAGCGGCCTGGATGACTTTCTTCAGAGTAATAATGTTATAAGAAATATAAATTTTTGGAATAGAATGTTAATCCAGGGTCTTTCTCCAATTGCCATATTTGGATTTTGGAAGAAAATTTTTCATCAGATGGGGTAATTGGCACAACCTCATGGGGTTTCTTTTCCTTTCTCTGGTGGGTTTATAGATTGGACTTGATGGGCTTGTGTCTTTATCCAACCTTATCTACTACGTTACTTTGATTCCTTGGCCAAACTTTATGGCTCTGAATGTCTGGATTGTGATGTGAATAAAGGATTTTTTTTTTGTCCCCATAAACAGCAACACATTCACTTATGGGCTGTGTCTAGTATTGCAGCTTAGCTACACTCAAGTAAATGAATAAATAACTGCAACCAGGGGCGACTCTCCATATACTTTATGGGAAAGATTCCCGGTGGGCTGCTCCTTTTGATCACACATTGGTCCAGCCAGTCTGCCTTCTAAGCCCATGTATAAATCATGCTCATGATCTACATTTTCTCTGGGGAGTTTTCTATGAAGAGTTTGGCTGGGACTTCAGGTTCTTATCAGTAGAGGTCAGTGAGCCTGAACTCTGAGCCAATAATGTGTTGGCTCCCTGACATGTTAGAGTATTATAATTCTGACTCTGCTCCACATAGAAAACATGTGCTTCAAGTATAAATCATGATAAGCATTCTGCTGTCTATGCCCAGTGACCCCCACTAACCTTCTACAGACATAGCACCCCCTGACATGTGAGTGGGATACAACACCTCAATCCCTCATACAGGTACTTTTAGACACTTCTACCTCAAGATATGGCCTCTTGGTGTGGTTTGCTGAGGTGGATGGGAAGGGGGGCTTGACGGTGTGAAGCAAGTTCACTGAGATATGTATCTTTTGTAGACATCTTGTTCCTAAAGAAGTGGGCTTTTCAGTGTACTGTAATGTATGTAAAATCGCCTTCTCTATGGTGCCAACTGAAGTGAGCACCTCTGCATGTAGACAAGTGAGTGACACCTGAGTCTGTACAGTTATCTAGTATGTTGCAAAGTCTAAGAGTGATCAGGCCATGTAAGGATTTTAGCGTTACTGCAATGTTTACGTACAGCGGTGAGAGAATACTTACTTTTCCCACAATATAATTTTGGGTTTTATGGGAAATATTATTTTTCGCTTTGCCACACCTTGGTAAACATTATTAATAAATTGCTAAAAATTATAATAATAATAATAGTAACACTGCTCTATTTAAGCACGTACAATATGGTCACTACACTGAGGTTCTAGTGACCTGTACTAGAATAATAGCAATTCTAACACCTACTATACATGTCAAGTCACATGTAATGAAGTAACACTCCCAAGATCACACCCTATTTTCTACTCTTGTAGACCTGGACGGAACGCAGGCATGCAGAGGAATAGGGGGATCACTTTCTCCTGTAACAGATATACTACTCCATTCCTCTTCAAAAGGTCCAATCTTGATACCATGTATAAACTTCTTAACAACCTTCCTAAAACTCTACACGCTTCATAGTATATCATTACACCAAGCCTTTGCATACCTATTAACTGAACCAATAAACTCTAGTGGAACGCATTGGGACTAGTATAGCTCTGCATATAGTGAGCTCCCCCTAGTTGTGGTGGCAGGTAGAGTTTTGATGCTTTCTGGCTTTGAGGCTGCTTGACTCACCAGTGAGCTCACAGACAAGTGACCCTATTTGGCCAAGACCTCGAGTGTAGTACCACTGGTACTGCCCAAATGACCAGGGGTGTATTTATAGGGGGCGCAGAGGACCTAAGAACCCATGGCATAAGATGACACCAGTATTATTGATAGCTCCTGTTAAGTGGGGGCCCCATTACAGATTTTGCTTTGGGCCCAGGAGCTGTAAGGTTCACCTCTACAAACAGCAATACATACCACAATTCAAAATGATTTCTTTTCTTTATTGCCAAATGTAAAGAATACTTTTTGGTAAACACGTGGCACCGTGGGAAGATAGTCTAACCTCAGACAAATGAAATATAAGGAAAGATTTTTGAGGTTAATAGCTTTAACTTTGTTTTCTTGGATTATCATCTTTCTTCGATCCACACTGAAACCATTTCCTGCTTATCTTCGTTGCAATGTTCTGCAAACCTCTGTGTTTATGTCTAAGACTGTTAATGGAGCTGAATATTGAAGAGCTTCTCCACTGAAACCAGCTACACAGAGCTCCTATTGTGTCTAAAAATGAAAAATGACAAATCTTCCTCTGCAGCTTAAACCTTCCTGCTTCTTTAGGATTTACATCTAATATTACATTGCTATTATCGACCTTTCTATTGTGCCAGCATAAGCAGGTGCATTGCATAGTTACTATTCACTATTCTGTATTCTCAGTGCCCTGGGGGTCATATAACCGTCCACCAAAAACCTTCCTTGGACTTTGTATTTATCTGAGCAAAAAAAGTTAATTTTATTGCAACTTTTTAAATGAGACAACAGTTGTGACAAAGAAGAGGCTTATCTAATGGACAAAGCCAAACAGCCAGCGAAACACACACATAACCAACAGAAAGATCCCTGTTGACACATCACAGTATACAGGAGAAGCTCTGACCAGGACAGCATGGCTGCAGGATCTGGCCATCCCTAAAGTATCGAAAATAAGAGTATTCTGGTATTATGCTTCCCTTTAAGGTGCCCATGCATATTAAATGTAAGTCATCTGAACCGGACAGTTGCAGTGGTTGACTATAGAGATGATTTTTCAAAACTCTCCCCCAATAAAAATGTAAGAAGGAAGAACTATTGGCCATGGTTGATATTCTTTGTGAAGGGGAGATAATCCCCTGCCAGAGGTGTCTCTCACCTTATGCAACCTATCCTAATGGACATCACATCCCGAGTCAATGTACAGTATATGAGGGACGAACAGTTGTCATCCAAACAAATGTCTGGCCAAAAGCTATCTGAAGTTCATGGACAGAGTCCGGCATGCTGTATTTAGTTGTACCTCCTAGTGGTGTGTGAACTATGGCAGATTTCTGTTTTTCCTCTCCCAATGGAGACAGCATTACGCAGTGTAGGATTCACTCAGCTTCCTCTAACACAGATTGTTATGGATACTTAGATCTGGACACACTCACCAACATGACAATGTCAGTACAGTAATTACAATGGAGTCTGAGATTGCTGGGTGGTCTAACTGGGGGTCTGCAATTATTGTAGGGTCTGTCTAGGGTTGTTTGTTGGAGTTATGTGATTTAGATACAATAACTTGGGAAGAGGGTGTGTCATGAATCAGTAGGCTTCGCCTTGTGACCCTGGGTTTCGCCCCCTCTACCATAGTTTGTCGTGGACCCAACACAACAGGTTAGTGCTATAAGAACACTCTCGGGTCTGTCCAGAGTCTCAGATCAATGTGAGATATCTTGGGGTCAAGTGAATTTAAGTATATTAACTTTGGGGTGATCGGAGAAAACATAGCAGCAATACATTCTGGAACATTTTGTGGAGTACAAGGGGGGCTCTATACCAGTAGGAATGGATCTTGTAGTTAGATTCTGATAAACATTAAAGAGATTATCATATTTATTAACCCCTTCCCACCACTAGCATTCTTTGATTTTGATTTCTGATTCTCCACGTTCCAAACCCCACAACTTTTTTACTTTTCCGTTCACAGAACCATATAAAGGCTTAATGTTTGTGGGAAAAAATGTACTTCATAATAGTACCATTTAATATTCTGCAGTGATGTACTGGGAAGGTGGAAAAAATTCTGAATGGGGTGGAGTTGGGCTTTGTATTTACAGCATTCACTGTGCAGCCAAAATTACATATCACTTGTTTTCTATTGGTCGGTATCAGTGGCGTAACGATCACGACCGCAGGGGGTGCGACCGCGACCAGGCCCGGTGGGGTATAGAGCGCGTGGCCAGCTAGAGATTGCCGGGCCTGGACCACTATGATAGCGGTTGTGGAAAGCCTGGTTTCCCGACCGCTATACAGTGGGTACGTAAAGTATTCAGACCCCTTTAAATTTTTCACTCTTTGTTTCATTGCAGCCATTTTCTAAAAGCAAAAAAGTTCATTTTATTTCTCATTAATGTACACTCAGCACCCCATCTTGACAGAAAAAAAAACTGAAATGTAGATATTTTTGCAAATTTATTAAAAAAGAAAAACTGAACTATCACATGGTCATAAGTATTCAGACCCTTTGATGTGACACTCATATTTAACTCACATGCTGTCCATTTCCTTCTGATCCTCCTTGAGATGGTTCTACTCCTTCATTGGAGTCCAGCTGTGTTTAACTAAACTGATTGGACTTGATTAGGAAAGGCACACACCTGTCTATATAAGACCTCACAGCTCACAGTGCATGTCAGAGAAAATGAGAATCATGAGGTCAAAGGAACTGCCCAAGGAGCTCAGAGACAGAATTGTGGCAAGGCACAGATCTGTCCAAGGTTACAAAAGAATTTCTGCAGCACTCAAGGTTCCTAAGAGCACAGTGGCCTCCATAATCCTTAAATGGAAGAAGTTTGGGACGACCAGAACTCTTCCTAGACCTGGCCGTCCAGCCAAACTGAGCAATCGTGGGAGAAGAGCCTTGGTGAGAGAGGTAAAGAAGAACCCAAAGATCACTGTGGCTGAGCTCCAGAGATGCAGTAGGGAGATGGAAGAAAGTTCCACAAAGTCAACTATCACTGCAGCCCTCCACCAGTCGGGGCTTTATGGCAGAGCGGCCCGAAGGAAGCCTCACCTCAGTGCAAGACATATGAAAGCCCGCATAGAGTTTGCCAAAAAACATATGAAGGACTCCCAGACTATGAGAAACATGGAGGTGGCAGCATCATGCTATGGGGGTGTTTTTCAGCTGCAGGGACAGAACGACTGGTTGCAATTGAAGGAAAGATGAATGCGGCCAAATACAGAGAAATCCTGGAAGAAAACCTCTTCCAGAGTGCTCTGGACCTCAGACTGGGCCGAAGGTTCACCTTACAACAAGACAATGACCCTAAGCACACAGCTAAAATAACAAAGGAGTGGCTTCGGAACAACTCTGTGACCATTCTTGACTGGCCCAGCCAGAGCCCTGACATAAACCCAATTCAGCATCTCTGGAGAGACCTGAAAATGGCTGTCCCCCAATGTTCACCATCCGACCTGACGGAACTGGAGAGGATCTGCAAGGAAGAATGGCAGAGGATCCCCAAATCCAAATGTGAAAAACTTGTTGCATCATTCCCAAGAAGCCTCATGGCTGTATTAGCTCAAAAGGGTGCTTCTACTCAATACTGAGCAAAGAGTCTGAATACTTATGACTGTGATATTTCAGTTTTTCTTTTTTAATAAATTTGCAAAAATATCTACATTTCTGTTTTTTTCTGTCAAGATGGGGTGCTGAGTGTACATTAATGAGAAATAAAATGAACTTTTTTGCTTTTAGCAAATGGCTGCAATGAAACAAAGAGTGAAAAATTTAAAGGGGTCTGAATATTTTCCGTACCCACTGTACATACTATTATTGGAAAGGGGCCCTGGCATATTGCGGGCCCCTTTCCAATAGATAGCAGCCCAGGGGAGGTGACTGAAAATAATAAATACATATAACATATAACTCTCCTCTCCTGGGCACAGCGTTCTCTCCGGCGCTCTTCCGTCGTGTGACTGAGGCCTGTGATTAGGCCCCAGAGGTCACATGGGGCACGGCCACGTAATGACGTCAGTGCGCCCTGTGACTGCTGAAGCCCAATCACAGGCCTCAGCAGCGACGTCGGAAGAGGGCCTGAAGACGGCAGGATGGAGCATGGATACAAGGAAAGGTAAGGCAAGGCGAGTATGAATGTTTGTTATTTTTAATCACCTTCCCTGGGCCTCCGATTATTATACTCTGGGGTCTGAGGAGACCCCAGAATATAATAATAGTACCGAAGCGGAGGGGGGCTGTTGGGACCTTATACTGTGTGGGGGCCATTGCGGAGCATATAATACTGGGTTGGGGCCACTGTAGAGCATATACTACTGTGTGGGGGCCACTGTGGGCATATAATACTGGGTGGGGGCCACTGTCGAGCATATAATACTATCTGGGGCCACTGTCAAGCATATTATACTGTTTGGGGCCCCGTAACCGTCATTATCAAGAATTTGCTGTAGGGAAGGAGTAGGGGGCCCCGGACAAAAGTTTGCACCAGGGCCTACAAGACTTTAGTTACGCCATCGGTATGATTCCAGGGATATCAAATTTATATAGTTTTAAAAAAAATTCAAAGCCAGCCGTAACTTTTTTATATTTCCGTGTATAGGACGTCTATGTTTGTGGGGCCAGATGTACTTTTTAGTTATACCATTTTGGGGAATGTTTGATATTTTGATTTTTTTTATTCAAATTTTGATGGGAGGCGAAACAGCGGATTGGCCCTTTTTTTTGCCGTATGGGAAAAATATTTACATATTTTTTGTATTTATTTGTAGAATGGGCATTTTCAGACACGGCGATGTATAATTTGTTTATGTTTTTATTTATTTATTTATTTTTATTTCAAATCTATGGAAAGGAGGAGAGTTTTTTAATTTTAATTTTTGGTTGCATTTAGTTGCATTGCTGTATTGCAGTCTATGGGAGATTCGCTACTTAGCCATAGAGGCTGGTCATTGACCAACCTCAATAGCTATAGTCCTATGCAGGGACGTAACTAGCAAAGACTGGACCCCATAGCATACTTTTGACTTGGGCTCCTCCACACACAGCATAACTCCCCCTTTTCTAGCCCCCACACTGTATAAGCCCCATTTACACACACTATCAAGTCCCACAGTGGCCCCTTCACCAAGTATAATGTCCCACAGTGGTCCCTTCACACTGTATTATGTCATACAGTGGCTTCTATGGTGTTTGCTGCACATATTACAGAAAATTCGGGTTCGGCAAAACCCAAAACTTTTGGGGTCCACCACCTACAAACTATTATACTTGGGGGTCTCTCCTGGGCTCTGGAACAACTCCTTGCCGTCTTCCAATGTGGGTTAAATTGGCGTCATTACATATCGTGATGCCTGCCTGACCCACATGATGTCTGTGACAACATTGAAGAGGCCCGAAGACAGCTGGGAGCCGCATCGGAGCACAAGACAGATGAGCTAGGCTGGTTTTAACTTTTTTCAACTTCACTGGGACTCTGATCATTATATTTTGGTATCTGAAGAGACCCCCTTGTATAATAAGGGGATGTGTTCAGTCCAAACCAATCGCCAGGTGAACCTTGTGAGACTAATCTCGCGAGGTTTGCCCAACAAATACCAAGTACTGCGGCCCTACTTCTCGATCCCCGCTCCTTCCCATGGCAACCTCCACTTCCCCTTCAGCCTTCCAGCGGGCCCCATGCATTCCATATCATGCCCGTTAGCGATGTAATATGGGACACACTGGGCCCCCTGGAGGGCCGAAAGGGGAAGCGGAGGCAGGAACGGTTATCGGTAGGTAAATAGGGCCTGTTACCTGCTGTGTAAACTCCAGAAGGTAACAACCTATTTAAAAAAAAAAAAAAAGGAAGCAGCAGGGACTCATCGGGCCTTGTAGCAGCCACTACGGCTACCAACAGTGGTAGTTCCACCACTGGTCCTTTCAAGGGCCTGGGAGCCTTCATTAGGTTCCTGGCTGTCATTGGAACAGGATGGCTGCCGTGATCTCCTCTCTATTATACATATACGGAAAACGCCAGCGTTTCCGTAGGTATAATTGACATGCTGCGATTAACAAAAATGCATCGGTTTTTGATATCGTATTTCCGCTGCACATTTTTTTCTGCCAATCACAGTATAGCAGTCCCTATATAAACCCACAGCTTACTCCATCCTGTGCCTGATTATTCTGGCTGTCTGCTTCCTGTTTACCCTGATTCTCACCACTACTCTACTGCTCCTGTATACCGAACTCTGCAAACGTCTGACCACGGTTACTTCTACTCCTGAGGTACTATTTCTGCATCTCCTACTATTTAAGTACTGTACTGTTAGCCTCACCAATTGGACTCCAGAGCCATCGTTACACAGTGCTTCTATACTGCTTCTACAGTGTGTGCAGCCACAGCGATAAGCAAGGCAGCGGCCTGGACTGCGTAGACTGCCCATCTGAGCTTGTTCCCAATGAGCTGGAATAAGGTAGGGGTTGTAGAGACATCAGGCTTCCAACAGGTCACCTTGTGCTCTGATGTTTCGTTTGCAAGCTTTAGTGCTCGCATGGAGATTAAAAACTAAACATCACAGAAGTGGTCACATGATAAGAATGTAACTAAGGTAAACCGCGCATAATTATAACATTATATATATTATTGTTTATATTGAGGAATCCAATATACGAACAATAATTTAATGAACCGGATAACCTCCCTATTAATAGAAGCCTTGGGAGCCAAGATCAGAATCTTGTTTCATCGAGGCCCAAGTCCCCCTCCCATTTCACGAGTTACGGACACAAACATAATCCTCTGAAGGTGTGAGTGATTCAAAGGTATATGAAGGAAAAACTTGAATCAAATTGATGCTGAAATTTTATTCAAGTTTTTCCTTCATATGCTATTCATTCCTACAAGTCCTGGGGATTTTTTCCGTGCATCAGCATTCAAGATTGCAAGCTGTTCATTTAGTTGGTGAGCGGTGAGAGACCTTTTTCTCTCTCTTTATTTGTGATTCAAAGGTAGTCACAGACAGTCTAGTCACTGTGAGGGGAGAGAAGACAAGAAATGCAACATCTGAAACACCTGCCAATCCAATATCTACTGTCCTACTTCACTAGTGTCCAGTTTTCACATCCATATAGAGCAAAAAGAAAAAAAAAAAGTGATTGTACATAGCAATGTGAATAGAGACATCCATGTAGTAGCGTTGGAACTCCCTTAGCCTTCAGAACAGCAGCAATCCACTGTGGCACACATAAGTATAGGGGACCCAGGGAATTCAATATTCCACCATTAATCCACCTTCACCAGCCTGGACTGTGGACACCTCCAATCAGCATGGTCCAACAAAAATCTGAATTCATATGATCAGGATATGTTTTTTAAATTGCTTAGGTTTTTTTTAGCTCTTTTTCCCACTTGAATCTTTCCTATTTCCCTAAGTCAGCAATGGCACTCAAACTGGTCCTCAGCTATTCTAGTCCATCCATGCTATGGTACTACTCCGTGACTGGCATGCTTTCCCAGTAGGCATACAGATTGAGCAGTCATTCATGAAGAAGGACTGCCCACTGGACTCCTAAGCATTGGGAGAGAATGGTTTTATATCAATAGATTATGAGTTATACTTATTTTTTTTCTAATAAATAAGCAAGGGTTTGAAAATATAACCCATTTTTGGTAAGACCATGCCCAATTGGCACCTTAATGAGACATTTTTGTAATGATGTTCCACTTATTCTCGCTAACCTCCATACCACTCTTCTATACAAGCTGCTGTACTATTTTGGCCCTAACGCTGTGATACTTTCTGGGAGGGACTAAGGGGGCCTAGCAGTTCTAAATATCTTACAGTATTATTGGGCAACTCACCCTATAAACATTTCATTTTGGGCAATTCAGTACGCATTCAGTAAATAAACAAATTGAAAACATATGGCTTACTCCAATGCATCCTAATTTTTTTTTTTTACTTTGGTGCCACAATCCCCTTCTACTACCTCTTACCTGTGGGATCCAATGTCCAGATCTGGACCTTTTGCTACATGTACTTTCCTTTAGCCTCTCCAAATTCACCTAGGATTTTGTCCCTCTTCAACCTGGCTACACCAAAGAGTTTGCCTTCCTGTATGGTGTGGAAATAGTCATCAGTGGGTCTATTCCACCTAGTGGACATTATTAACATGGCTACCCTAGAGCTAAAGACCCTTGAATACTTGTCAGGAACTCTACAAGTCCCAACTAGTGAAAGACCGCCATTTTGTGATATCCCTTTTTGGTAGTATTAAGGCATCCACTCACTCCTATTGAGATGATCTCTGCAATGTATCAGATTGTCTCCTCACCTGTAAAAGATCCCCCACAGTCACATAAATAGATTGCTAGATGGGATCAGATATGGGGAAGACTATCTCCCACCTTGTGGAAGATTATCTGGAGCCAAGCAGCGAAGTCTTCTATTTGTATCAAATAGAAAAAGTTGTAATATAAACGTATGATGCATTGGTTTTGTACCCTGGCTCTTCCCTACTCATTTAATACATTTATTCAATAAACTTGCTAGCGAGGCCAAAGCTTAGGAAATGCCCTCTCATTGTCCCATTTTAGAGAGGTGTTTGATGGACTTCTTCCATGTAGATATTCCACTGGACCACCTGGTATACCTCCCCCTAGATCATTCGGTAAGAATTTCCGCAGATGATTGTTATATGTCAGCAGTGCAGCTGAACACTCACTGCACAGCCTTGGAAACAGACTGTCCCCCTTTCCAATATGATCTCTGGGCGCATCAACAAGAGACTCACTAACTGAAGAACCTTATGGCGTCCTAAAAAAGTAATTTGGATCTCTTTGAACCAATTTGGGTTTCATGGGATGAACATGTCTAGTAGAGAGAGAGAGACATCTGTGCTAAGTATCAGCACAATCCCCCCTTATGTCCTTTCCCTAATCTTCATTTCATGTTTGTCTCAGTGTTGTTCTTACTCTTTCTTTTATTCATAAGACCACACTAGTCCATTGTTAACTAATTTTGTTATTGTTAGACTTTGAAGTCCCCGCCGCACGTGACCACTGAGGTCAATCAGCGGCCTAAGGAAAGGGACCTGGGACGTCACAGCCGGCGAGGACTTCTGCCACAAGAAGACATCGGAGCAGCAGGATCGGACCATGCTGGGAGGAAATCGGAGCAGCGAGGCCAGGTGAGTATGTTGTTTTTTTTTTTCCTTTTTTCACCTCCTCGGCTTAATTTAAAAAAAAATTATTTATCCTAGACAGATAACCTCTTTATAATTTTTGCTCCAAATACAGG
Organism: Leptodactylus fallax; assembly: GCA_947044405.1. Lineage (NCBI taxonomy): Eukaryota > Metazoa > Chordata > Amphibia > Anura > Leptodactylidae > Leptodactylus > Leptodactylus fallax. The sequence goes on from CAMRHE010000203.1 coordinate 724,781, forward strand.
ATAAAGAGGGTAAAAGGAAGCTGTTAGAATTACCAGTATTGTGTGTACAGTGTAGAAGGCAGACAGAACAGGAAGTCAGTGAAATGTAGCTTCTGCCAATAGCTGCAGAGCAGAAAATGATGTCAGAGAAAGGGGTGTCATTTAGTCAACTTCTCCTGTACACCCCAGTAACATACACCCATTTTCTTTGTTTCCTGTGGTTTTAAGGTCAGATAGTGTACAGAGGACCTTTGAAACCTGCATCTGAGTGGCTATAGTGAAAGACTTAACAGTCCGGGTATGTTACATTACCCCAGAAGGTATATTTTATTAATTATTGAAATGTGTCCACAGTTTTTACTTTAAGCTTTCTTTGTAACTAAAGCTAATTGGATGTCCTCATTGTGTCCTGAATAGGTCACTTGTAATGCTTATACATCCAGGCATTATATCATCTTGCAGTATTGCACCAGCACATTGTTGTATAACTCTTCATAGCATTAGAAAGCAACTGTGTGCAGACTCACTTTACTATATACTGAATATGGGTGGACAATTTTTTCTTTAGTAAAGATCTATTGCATTGGAGGTATGTTTATTATTTTATTACTACATTTTTGGGTCTCATACCCACCATGGCTTGCATTAAAGTGAGTCTGTAACCAGGGTGGTGAAGCATATTAAACCAGCAAAACAGCTAGGTCAGACTCACCTGACTGTTACACTTTTTTTCTCCCCATGAAAATGCATGCATTTGTTGCCCAGATATTCAGTTATTTCACAACATGCAAATGAGCAGTCTGGAGCACAGAGGGCACTCTGTTGCTCCAAACCGCTATGCTTCACGCTGCTATATGTTCTCCTTCTCCCCTCCCGTCACCTGTGTTCTCAGATTTGCACCAACTTATAAAAGCAGTATGGGGCATAGCCCTTTGGAGCAATGGAGACGCTCTTGGTTCTCCAGACTGCTCATTTGCACATGGTGAAATAAATGAATATTTCGGCAATGGAGACACACATTTTCATGGGGAAAAGGGCGTTACATTCAAATGAGATTGACCCATCTACTGTAACTGTGTTGCTGGTTTAATATGCTTTACACTGGTAACAGGCTCCCTTTAAGCTATGCATGTAATCTTGTGGTTATGAAAATAAGACAGCTCAATGCAATCTACAAAAGCTGCAATATACTATTTAAGGCTAGAGCAAAGAAGCAGTGGTGCAGCCCAGTAACAACCAGATTTTAGATTTGGATATAAAATTTGGACAAGCGCGTTATGGATTGTTTTTCTAAATCCGCAGCATTATTTTAAACAGTTTTTTCAAATAAATCCACATACATAATCTTTAACATAATTTATGGTTTTTCATATATATAATTGATAAAAAAAACAAATGTAACAGTTTAAAATAAATACACTGTATGAATATTCATTCTCTGGTGTAAATGTTTGCTGTTTTGACCACATAAAAGAATGACAAACCACCACTGACTGTGTTTGTATAAAAGATATTTACTTCAATTATCACACCTAGGGTGCTAGTGAATAATAATAATAATAATAATACATTGTGTGAGATTCATACAGTGATATTGCTTCTCCATATCATATAGGGACCGTTGTACAGTGCTGAGAACAAACATTATTATGGCTACCCAAACAAAGACAGAACAATGCCTGCTGACGGGACCTCTATTCCCACTGTCGCCAGCCATAAAGAACTTGTACTATATGTTTGAACAAATACCAATAAAGAAAAAGCTACAAAAAAGGAGTCACAGCAACACAACATGGGCTTCTCAAAGCTACGTGTACAAAAATTACACTTTTTTTGGTCAGTTGGGTCTCTCGTGAGGATTTTTTGTTTTTGTTTTTTTTCCTTTTTTTTAATTTTTAAACTTGTGATCGTGAATAACAAACAAGCTCTAAAAACATCTAAGACTTAATGCAGTACAGAAAAAAAAAAAATAAAAATAATAAAGAAAAAAAAAAAATAGAATACTGCTAAAAATGTCAGACACCACAATACACCGGGGGAATTGAGCTTATTCAAATGTTCTCAAGAAATAAGGATAAAAAAGACAAGTACATCACTTCTGAGTTCATCTTGTGCTGTGTTAGTAGTCAGGGCATTTTTCAGCTGCACCCATCTTCATGGCAAGTAGTTATTGCACAAATATAAAGAGTTTTAGAGTAACATAAAACAGGGATATGAAAAAATGTGTTATATTTCTCCTTGGTTACAGGTGAATCTTGCCTTTGGATATAAGCCCATACGTCTATCCAAATACAACTGCATTTGTAGTAGACTCATTGCAGAAAATATGAAATGAGGAGAAAAAAAAAATATAAAAAGTACTGCAGGCTGTATTGTCATGAGGCTATAACCAATATTTAGTGTGACAATATGTAAATATATAGTGGCAATTTTTGTATTATTTTTTAAGCTTCTGTCCAAAAATAATCAGAGCTCATTGTGGAAGTGGAATTCATCTAAAATAACTGAGGTCTAGGTGACATAGACATAGGTACAGATGTGTCCTTCGAACCTTTCCTCTTGGCCCAATAAGTCCCAAGATGTGTGGTATGAGATGACTAGTTTAGAAAAAAAAAAGCCATAATTTGCAATATTGTCATGAGATGTGTCTATGTGTGGCCACCAAGTGGTTGTGTTGTGAATTGCAGCCTGTCAAGGGTTTTGCTAGCATGTTGTGATATTATATTAAATTGGGTTCATGAGAGATTAGAGTCCTTAACCAAATTCGAGCTAAGGTAAGAACAGACACATCTGTATATGTGGTAACCAGCCACCGACACAAAGTAGAGGCAGCCATGGCAGTAGGCGTAACCATAATTCCTGAGAATACAGACTATGAATTCAATTGGAAACAGTCATATCACTAGCAGGCATTGGTTCCTCTGTAAGGTCACTAGCTCCTAGTTACGGATAGGCTACATACTCATGAATATTGGTTGAAGCTCTACAATGGCTGCCTCCACCAGTAGTTACTGACAAAAGCATTTGTGAAAACTCAAGTCAGGCCACCAAAAACATACAGTGATGGTCTAGTCAATCTCAGTTGATACTTTCTGTAACAATGTAGCAGGGTAAAAATCTTACAAAACAACAATTAAATATTAATGGAATTTAGAAACCAAAGTTACAATATTTCTTTGTAAAATATTATGAGCATTTGGAAGTCCAGAAACAAAGTGCTATTCACCAATTGATACGCCTTAGTAGAGCAGAAGATAACTGTTGTCTTGTGTACAGAACAGGTCTCTATTTCCTAGAATGATACATGTGGTATATTCCAGTTTCTTGCATTATAACCAGTTCTGAATCTACTTAAACTAAATAGTACAAGGAAATCCAACACTTTTAACTGAAATATTTGTTGAACATATTACCAGGCTCTTAGAGGCATAAGGCAAGAAAAAAAAACACATATAGAAAGCTCTTGAAATCAAGCAGAATATTGTGCCCATTATAAACAAAACACATTACGGATTTACCAATTGATGATTTATCCTTAGGACAGGCCATCAATTGAAGATCGGCAGGGTCCGACTCCTGGGGTCCCCACCGATCAGCTGTTTGAAGAGACTGCAGCGTTTGGAAGAGTGCTGTGGTCTCTTCACACAAAACAAAGCAAGTGCTGTGCATTTTAGAGTGGCTGGGTTTCGTATCTGACCCCACTTCACTTGTGTGGAAAACCCCTTTAAGGTTAAAGACACGCATTGCGGCTGACATATGGCTGTGATCAGGGTGAATCGTACTGATTTGGTTTTACTGCAAATTGGTGCAGTTTTCAAATTGTTAATAACTGCACTGTCATTAAAGGGGTTGTCTGGACTATGATATTCAGCTCCGCTTCCTCTTCTCAGGCAGTGACATCACATTCATTGGTCACATGACCATTCTCCAGCTCAGTTTCATTCCAATGAATGGGATAGAGCTGCAATACATAGCACAGCCACTATGCAATGGACAGCACTGCCCTTGGTAAGTAGTGATGAGGCCACGGCAATCAATATCATAGGTCTGGATAACTCCTTTAACAACAAATTTCGAAATTGCACCATCAACCTCTATGCATGTCTCTACCCACAGAGGTAACTTGAAGCTCATTGGCCCTAAAGCAAAACCTGTAGCAGGACCTTTAACCATGACATATCATTAATAGTACTGATCTTCCTATATCAAAACAGAAAAATCTTATGGCCCCCCTCAGGCTACAGAACTCTGGTGCAAGTGTAACCTCTGCATCCCCTATTGTTATGCTCCCTCTCTCTACCCTATAACAAATGTAATTGACCACAGGACACAAAATGAGGAAGTTTAACTGGCTTTAAGTGTTTTTACTTTCATCTATTCATCCATATGCTATTTCTCAAGCTAAGTGAATCTGAAACACAGAATATGTGCATTGTCACTTTTATTCCAGCATCCTGTATTAAAGGGAGTCTGCCACCAGAACCAAGCATATCAAACCAGCCCCACAGATAGGTTAGGGCCATCTGAATGGAACAATGTTTTCTCTTTGTAAATCGCTGCTTTGGTTGCTGAGATATCGCCATGTTTGTCAATATTCAAATGAGCTCTTTGGAGCAATAAAGGCATTGTCACTTAGCTCTTTGGGGGAATGGCAACACCATCGCTGCTTCAAGGAGTTCAATTGCGTATTGACAAAAAAAGACATCATCATGGTAACGGAGGCATGGATTCACAGAAACCACTGTTTGATTCAGGTGACCCCACTCTATCTGCGGGGCTGGGTTGATATGCTGGATTCTGGGGACAAACTCCCTTTAAGGCACACTATTATTTCTACTGGAACACTAGGTAGCAATGACTCAGATAATAAATTGATTAGTTTTGGTTTAGATTTTTTTTATGGCACATAAAGAGCCAGAGATGCATCTAATTTATTACAACGGAGCATCAGGGACAGGTGAGTATGATTTTTTTTATTTTATTTTTTTCAATGCCCTCGGCTGATTTAAAAGTTAAAAGGGTTGACCATTTTTGCCTGGACAACCCCTTTAAGAATCAAGTGTCTCTTAATATATTAAGGTACAGAATAGATTAATGCTAATTTAATGTTGGCCTGCACATTCAATTTTTGACAGCCAAAATGGCCAATTTGGCCCATGACCAGCCATCGATTGGATATGTAGATGCTGCAAACAGCAATTCGCAGCTAGCCAACAGCAGACTTTAGTCTGCCAAAAACAGATCAGGCATGCTGGATATTTTTGGCCAGTTGCTGGCCAAAAATACCATTGTATGACATGATCGGCTGCTCCTCGCTAATCATCATCCAATTTGTGCACATTCAGTTTTTTTTTTCTTTTTAAACAACTAAACTGTCCCCTTAAAGGAAGCACGGGCGGAGAACAGGCGGCACACAGGTGACATTTGCATGTCCCCCATGTGTCGCCAGTGCTGTTCATTCATGGCAGCTGGTTAGCACATGGTCGTGTGCAACCAGCTTAAACAAGGAACGACAACAAGCAGACGTCTAAAAAAGCAGTAGGAATTAACACAGAATGTATAGAGGGAAACTGTATAATTTGTACAAACAGTAACATTTATTGATAATCCCTTTAAATAAAAGTCTCCTCCATCTTTACAACTAAACTATCTTGTTTTCCTTCTACATCTCAAAGAAACATTGTAAAGATTTTCAAACAAGCATTATGGTTTCAGCAATACATTTCTTGTAATATACTTGCTTTTTTCATTCTTCGGTTTCAGGATCTCTGCTTACAGTTACTACGATCCTTCATTGTTTACTTCCATAGAATGAAAATCTGTCTATGTAATGGGATGGGCACACAGGAGCAGGCCTGGTTACATGAGAGTGCTCTGCTACCTGGACACTTGTGTGGCACATTACCAGCATTGTCATTCTATGGAAGAAAACAACGAAGGATCCAGGCAAGTGACTACAAGCAAAAAGATCTTGCAAACCATGAGGAATTGATACAGAAAGTATATGGGAAAACTTTATAACTTTTCATTATGCAATAAATAACTTTAAATTGCTGAAATCAGAATACACCATGAATATGAATTGATATGAACAGAAACTGTGAAGCCTCCACAGTACTGAGCTCTTTGGGCCAGCAACTTAAGTCACTAATACCTTTAACATGGACTATTTCCTTATATATAACAGCAGTATATTATTAGTATAGTATAGGCCTATACTTTATTGCTCAATGGTGCTGTAATACAGTAGGTTACTCCATAAATTAGATGATCAATGTTTGGATTACCAAGTTTTTACCTACAAAAAGGAGTACATGAAATGCTTATAGCCCTGTTGAGAAAATGTGCCAACTGCACACAGTATACTGTCCATTGAAACAGATGATACAGCTCAGAAATACAGTATACAGTCTGAATAGAACTCCTATAAACTGTAATTGTGATTTTTGGCAATCTAGTTTTTTCTTGTTTGCATAGAAGACCACAGTTCTAACGGATTTCTCAATGTCTTTTGATGTCACACAAGAATAGAATGGCTTTGAGGAATTATTTTACTATAGCTGCTCATCTAACACACTGAAAGTTGAATAAATTTGCAGCTGGTTACCCTAAGGAGACATTCAGGAAAATCTTCATATGTATAATAGACAGGACATAAGGTATTATGAAGCTTGAAGACTGAAGTTTGTTCACCTAGGTGAGGAAGGTTAGGGTTTTGTTACATATATTCTTTAAGGCTTGGTTCATATGGTGCTTTTTTAATTAAGAACTGCATATTTTTTTTTTTTAAAGGAGTGGCACATGTTATGATATATTGCACCTGAAAACTAATGGCCATTAAATTGAAACCTCTGGTTTACTGGCATAGTAATAATCTACTACTCAGCTGAAAGACATAGTAAAATGTGATACTCATTACTGCAATGAAAAAGCAAGCAGTCCTTAATTAAAAAAGCACTGTGTGAAGCCAGCCTAAGGATGGCCCACTTTGCATAATCCCTTTCCATATGCTCTGTCAGGGCATGTGGAGGTAATAAAGGGGCAATTTCTGACTCTATCCATGTCAGAGCCATATTTACCAGCCTGAACACTATCGTAGAATTCTAGTTCCATAGTGATCACAGTTCAGTTCTGTATTTTGCTGGGAGGCAGGGACTCGCATCATAGACAAGTATAACGCTAGATAGAGGTCCATCTCGCGGCATAGTGTTCAGACCAGTAAATATAGCTCACACACGAGTTTGAGTACAAGCTCTTTAAAGGTACATCCACGTGGCCAAATTTTGTGTTGTGCAGTTTGCCTTAAATTTGTAGTAAAATTCCCTGCAAAATCCATGTGTTAAATTCCAATTTTGGTGCATTGCAGAGGGTGAATTCCGCAGAAGTGACCTGACATGCCGCAGATTTAAAATCCACAATGCATGCCAATTTCCTAGTGGATTTTTTTTTCCTGCATGTGGATGAGATTTGCTAAAATTTCATCCACTTTGCAGCTACTGTAACACGCTACGTATTTTCCATTCGCAAATACAGATGGAAAATCCACAGATTATCTTCCACATGTGAAGAAACCACAATTGTGCTCTTCTGAATTATTATCTGTGGATTATGTGGTTCCATTTACACCTTATGAAGGCAGAAAAGAATGTATATTTTATAAATGCATACAATTTTTTTGTGGTTTTAGAGATTGAAATAGTTCAGCATGGGTGAAGCTAAAATGATAGACATGAGGAGTAGGCAGCTGTCGGTTCTAGGTGCAAAGGACTTTCTACAGCCAAGATACAATGTCTCAGCATCTTAATGCTATATGACACAAATGTACATACATATATGAATGGTACCTCTTTGAGAAGACCACCCCTTTAGTTCGACCAGATTTCATATGACAATTTCACCATATATACTGCATACTGGCCATCTTTATTGAGAAGACCCCCCACCCCCAACCACTTTTTCAATGCAATTTTAGCTGGTTGTCTCATAAAGGTTTTACTATCTTTAAAACTTATTGACACGGGTATTATTCCTGACCATCAGGGCTCTGACTATAGTTGCACATGTAAAGCTAATGATTTTTTTTTAAAGCTTATTATGTCACAGCAGAATTTATTGCTTTTTATCCCCCAATGTCACTCTAGTGATATAAAGGTAATAAATGGTTTATCAACAACCCTGTTTTTTTCTTACTAAGACATTTTTAAGCCTGATACCATTAAATAGTTTAGTTGTCTCAAAGCTAAAACTATGCTGGGAATTATAATTTTGCAAGAGCTGGAAAGCCACAGGTTGGAGACCACTGAATAAAAGGTATAAAAAAGTGTTGAAAGGGCTGTTAGAGTCTGGACATTTGTGTACAAGTACCAAATATATTGTCCAGATGATGATAAAAAAAAATATTTAGAAGAGGCTCAAATGGTGTGTAAAAAAATAAAAAATGATGCTCACCTCTCTTATTCCTTCCCTGGGCCCCCTCTGGTCTGTACTTCCTGGACCCCAGAAGTAGAGACATGGTCACCCACTTCAGCTGCTTTTCCTGTGTGCTGAGAGGGAGCAGGAAGTATAGACTAGTGGGGGGCCAGGGAGGCGTCCGAACAGGAGCAGCAAGGGATTGGTAAGATTTTTGAAAAAAATTTTTTTATAGCGTCTGAGCCTTTTCTAAATAACTTATTGGCCAGACAACCCCATTAATCTGTATAAATATAGGTTCAATAAAATGTCAAAGTATTAAAAATGGGCTTAAAAGAACATTGAACTCACATAAACAGGACAAACAAGTATTCAAATAAAAAAGAAATCCCTACAATCTACAGAAAGCAGTTTTATCAATTGATCCTACTATAAATACTGTAAAAACGTGCCGATAACAGTAACAAAGTGTTTTTTACTTGCCCCTTTTGCCTCTAAGAGCCTCTTTTAGTTGTAATTTGTTTTCTGTATTGTTCGTCGAGAATCTATCTTTAAACCTGAAGTGCTACTGCATCTTACCAATGCATGTAAAGAGCATTTCATTTTTTTTACTACACTCTTGTATAACAAATGTGGTTCTACACATTAAAATGTTTCTACTAAATAATACAAGCTCATTGAGGTTTAGCATAGGGAGTACGCTTTTATAACAACACTCCCATCCCCTATAAGATAAAGGGATTAAAAAATAAAAAAAAGATAATATTATTAAAACATAAGTAACAAATGCACCAAATAACGTCATCAAAAGATGCTGACCTAAGACACAATGTTTCAATGATACACGATAAGATCAAAGAAAAAAAAAATCTTTAAATCAATAATATACAGTATGACAACTACATCTTGTAAATTATACCCAATACTGCCGGCAGTCTATCCCTCTAAAGAATATTTGCCCCCGTTTTCATCCCTTCCTAACAATCAGATAATAAAATACAGCACCTATAAATAAGCAAAAAAAATATATATATACTGAAATCATCTATTGTTAGTTTTTAAGATATGGCGAGAAACGAGCCTAGTTCAGCAAATCTTGTCGAAGCCATAGCAGATAAACCAGCTTATTGAAAAAGGTGGCAGTAATGCACTCTATGTGTGCACAAGTACATAAGAAAATACACAGACTTATAAAATTGCATACACGGGTATTCCCACACGTCTCTGTTCTCTCTCACACACATATTGACAGCAAGAAGGAACAGGATACAAATTGGAATGGGTGTCGTACTTTGAACGAGAACGGACAATTGTAGGAAAGACTGCTCGGAGCCACAAAAGCCGTTTCGTCAAATTGTTATTTTGGTTCTAGATTTGTCTATTTACATTGTACTATGTCAGAGTTAAAGAGGTTTCTTAGTTTTTTTTTTTGTACATTTTTTTTTAATTTTATTTTTATACATAAAAAGTTTACTATTAGTTTGCATTGAAAACATCTCTTTTCTCTGCATCCTGCTGGCAGCATATTTGGTAATAGTTAAATGTATCAAACAAAGTGGACTTGTAAAGAAAACAAAATATATATATGATATATATATATATATATGTGTGTGTTGGTATGAAGGGAATACTGTAAGGATGTATTAACAGTACAGGTCTGCCATTCCAACTTGTATCCTTTACCCTCCCAAAATATGAGGTCTGATCAGCGTGCTCTGTGGTTAGAGGTTAAAAAGCAGATTAGAAAATACCTAAATTCAGATTTTTTTTGTCCTGATTTGGCCTAAAATGGAGTGTAATAAACAAATCCTGGTCTAGAAAAGACCAGAATCAGTTAAAGCTATGAAACAATGTGCACTGGATATCTAGTTTCACTACCAAGAAAACACTACATCAGCTACCACAAATTAAAATAGTTTCCTGATGTGACTTTAGTTAGAAAATAAGTGGATTGGTGTATTTCTTTTATTTCAAAGTTCCGAGCAGGTTTTTTTTTTTTTTTTTTTTTTTTTCTCTTTTTTTTTTTTAACTTCTTGAAAATAGGAATCCAAACTAGTGTGTTTAGAGTCAGATGACTGTGCAATCTCTTTGTGGCAACTGAAACACCTACTAAAAAGGAAAACCAAAATAATAAAAAAGGACAACCTTTTTTTCCTGAAAAATCTCCTCCTTTTCCTGGTATAAGAAGATCATAGTGTATTATCGCTCTGCGGCCATTACATGGCAGATAAAAAGCCCCCATTTATTTTGTGGGTTCAATATTTTTTCGCTTTTTTTTGTACTTTTTTTTTAAGCCCACACTAAAAAGGTGGGCACAAGGCAAAGCTGTAAGAGTTATTCCAGAAAGTGTGAAAATCACTTGGGTAATAGTAAAAACACTTCAGGGTACAAAAAGCTTGACTACATATTTCAGTTTTCGTCCTCGAAAACACAACATAAAATTGGGCTTAATGCTCCTTTTGTATTCTATATGCACCTTGGCCTATGGCGTTTTTGCCCTGTGGCCTGCAGGGCGGTAAGTGCGCAATACGATATAACCAGTGAAAGGTCCAGTTTAAATCCCCAGTTTGGTGGAACCAGGGTTTATTTAATTTCAAAACTCCCATTCGATGGGTTCTTCTCGACTAGCGGCCTTCTCTAAGCGGTGAATTATGCTGTTCAAGTTTGCGGCTTTCTTTTTCCTCAAAGAGTTGTCCCGTGTGTTTTTGGAACTTGCGGTCTCAGAAAAGTTGAATAAGCTCTGAATGGAGCTTCCTTTCTGTGAACTTGTACTTGGCACACTGGATAGTTTCTCAGAATCTTCATTAGACTTGTTGAAACCCTCCTTTGTGGGGACCAAGCTTGAGGCAGCTGAGGTAGAGGCATGCTTTTCAGTAGCAGATTTCGGTGTTGTCTCTGAACTCTCTCCAGAGCACCGAGATCCAGGAAGGGAAGTCCGACTCTGCTTTCTCTGACTTTCCTCAACCTTATCAACTGGGCTTTCTACTTCTGATCGGCTGTTGTCCGACTTCTCAGTAGGTCTAGCGTCTTCACCCTCTTCAAAAGCTGAATCAGTCTGCCCGCCCTGAGACTTTATGTTGTCACTGAATTCATCTCCTTCAAGGATACCATGTTTTCCATCAGTTGTGCTTTCCATATCTACACCATCACAGCTATCTCCCTCCGAACTGTGGGCTGCTCTGCTGCTTGTAGCTGATGGAGAATCACTAGAACCAATATTTCCATGACTACCTGCTTGAATTTCTTCAATGAACAGTTCTCTACGGATGCGTGACCTGAGGAGAGAAGGGGAAACGTTTTTTTCCAATTACACTTTATACTTTATCTTTAACCAAAATAAAATATATACATAGACGATGAATCATTTGCAGGGATTCACCAATATCCCAAGTAAGATTTAGCAGATTACTGGATGAGAGATAAGATGGAAGAAACAGAGAGATGTATTTATCACTGTGTGTTATCACAGCCTTCGCAAATTTAAATTGTTTGGATAGGCCTATATTGCTGGCAATAAACATTACATTTTAGGTGGGACTGGTCAACCATCTAATTTGACCCTTCAAAGTAATATAAGTAGGAGCAGAGATATGTTGTTTCTGCTGCCCATCTCTGTAAGAGTCTTTAGTGAGTACCATGCATCTACTGCCACTTAGGCCCAACTTCTGAGAAGTAGGGCCTGGGATCCCATAATCAGTGTGGCTCCCAGTAGTCAAACCTCTATCAATCAGACATGACCTATTCTATGAATAAACTATAAATATCTGGTGCTTTAATGCCTCTTTAACTAAATAAGTCCCAAAAAGCAGCCGCACTCCCCAATGGGGCTATTTGAGGAGCAGAAACATTGCACTGTGATGATGGGGTAATAAATACATTTCACTTGATACTATAGAGTGCTGATTCTTCTTGGGATATCAGATACGGTAATAGTCAGTGGCCCAGATGTACTAATAGTTAGACAGCATGAACTTAGTCTGGCAATCTGAAAATACACCAGATTTATCACAGTGGCTGATGCTGGATCTGATGTATCTTTAGACATTCTAGTGTAAATTTATATCAACTATTAGGTGACTTACTTTGAGCCACAATTTTATGACACAATTTTGGCACAATTAAAGGGAATCTGTCACCAACAGCAAGCATATCAACTCAGCTCTACAGATAGATAGGTTAGGGTCACTTGAATGAAACGGTGTTTTCCCCTTTGTTATTAAGAAATCACCTTGTCAATATGAAAATGAGCTATTTGGAGCAACAAGGGCACTGCCACTTACCTCTTTGGATCAACGACAATGCCCTCATCTTTCCAAAGAGCTAAGTTGCACATTGGCAAAAAAGGCAATATCTTGGCACCGGAGGCACGGATTTGCATGTGGAAAACATGAATTGATTCAGATGACTAACCTCTCTCTCTGTGGGCTGAGTTGATATGCTGTTTTTGGTGACAATTTCCCTATAAGACACACCCCCTTTTTCTGAGAAGCCACACCCACATGTCTAGGAAGTAAAAAAAAAAAAATTTAGCTGAAACTAAATGCGCCAAGTAACCTCAACAGTAAATCTGGACCTAGTCTAGAAGTGTTGGCAATCTACTTTTGTGAAAAGTATTTTGTTTGCTGTTCTATTCCTGTTTAACTTTTGGATTCTTCAATTACCCATTTACTACCAAACACTGAGGGACTTGTCTCTGCCGCCTATTCTAATGATAAGCTTTCCTTAGGAAAATGCTATTTCAGCACAGTATAATATGAAGTACTACAACTTGCAAATTTACTTTGCTTTTTCATTTTTTTACCAATATCAAAACTCAGGATTAAGAAGCCTGCACATACAATATACATATATATATATATATATATATACATACATACAGTACAAACCAAAAGTTTGGACACACCTTCTCATTCCAAGAGTTTTCTGTATTTTCATGACTATAAAAATTGTAGATTCACTCTGAAGGCATCAAAACTATGAATGAACACATGTGGAATTATATACTTAACAAAAAAGTGTGAAACAACTGAAAATATGTCTTATATTCTAGGTTCTTCAAAGTAGCCACCTTTTGCTTTGATTACTGCTTTGCACACTCATGTGAGCCAGTTTCTTTGTAGCACTTGATGGTTTTGGCCACTGCACTTGGGGACACTTTCAAAGTTTTCCCAATTTTTCGGACTGACTGACCTTCATTTCTTAAAGTAATGATGGCCACACGTTTTTTACTTAGCTGCTTATTTCTTGCCATAATACAAATTCTAACACTCCATTCAGTAGGACTATCAGCTGTGTATCCACCTGACTTCTGAACAACACAACTGATGGTCCCAACCCCATTTATAAGGCAAGAAATCCCACTTATTAAACCTGACAGGGCACACCTGTGAAGTGAAAACCATTTCAGGTGACTACCTCTTGAAGCTCCTCAAGAGAATGCCAAGAGTGTGCAAAGCAGGAATCAAAGCAAAAGGTGGCTACTTTGAAGAACCTAGACATAAGACATATTTTCAGTTGTTTCACACTTTTTTGTTAAGTATATAATTCCACATGTGTTAATTCATAGTTTTGATGCCTTCAGTGTGAATCTACAATTTTTATAGTCAGGAAAATACAGAAAACTCTTGGAATGAGAAGGTGTGTCCAAACTTTTGGTCTGTACTGTATATCTCCTATATACCCTTCTACTATTATTATTGACTCATATAGCACCATCACACTGTCAGTAACTGTACAAGGTACATGGTACATGTGGCCATCTAAAGGTTTGGGCACAGGGACGGTTTTAAGGGTTGGCAAACTGGACAATTGCTAAGGATTCTGAGAATGAAAGGAATCTAAAATCACCAAAATAATATAGAGGGAATAATGGTATAAAGTGGGAAGTAGTGGAAGTATTATTTAGACCACTACATGGTCATATCATATGGGCTGTATATGACAAAATTACCGGAGCAATACATGGTGAGATTGGGGTCCTATTTTTCTAAATTCCGCAACTGCCCCTGGCATGATTCTGAAGATATCTTGTGTTACATTCATGTTACATAAGGAGACAAACTGCAAACATGCTATAGGTGAGATGATGAATTGTGATGCTCTTCTTACCAATAGATACACCGGCTTAGTGTTGCACCTACCTGTAATTATGGAACCAGTTAATAACAGTGCTGGTTTTCAGGTTCAATTGTGTTGCAAGCTCTTCGATGGTTTTAGGGGAAGGGTATGGCTTTTGCTGGTAAGCCCGTTTCAAAGCTTCTTTTTCCTCCGGAGCCAATACTACACGTGGCTTCTTCAGCTGGTGCTGTGGCTGGGGACTTGATCCCTGGCTATAGTCTATGCCTGTAGGAGGTGGCTCACAGGGCTGGCTGTCACTTACTGAGCTGTGTCTTCTCTTCATGTAAGCTGGAAGCAAGAGCATTTGACTAGTTAAACACATAGTAATTTAAGGTCTGCATTCACACTACAAGTACTACTATGATTATTACATATCAGGGCAGATTTACTAAAACAGTCTAATAGTTAGACAGTGTGAAATTAGACTAGACAGTCTTAATCTACACCACATTTGTCATAGTGTCTGATGCTGGATGATAAATTTTACTGTCTACTCTAACCGTACACATGCTATAAAGCACGCTTCATTTTTGGCAGATCTCAATCCATCTTGCTAAGCAATACTATTTATCAAACATGCTGTAAAAAGTGGGTAAAAACATTTGACAAGTGGAGTGCAAGCCATGTGTGCTACTTTTTTGTGCAAATTGCTCCTCAATATGTCATTAGTAAATTTGCCCAAAACACGTTTGCTCTTTTCAGTTGAGAAAAACATCTTTCGTCAAAACTTGCTAGTTCTTCCGGCATACCTAATTTTAGTAAATGCTGTCCTCCAGAAGGAAGAAGGTTGTCTCTCTAAAGCCATCCTGTAAGTCAAACTCTGACTTTTGGAGTAGACTCTGGTTTTGCTGATATCCCAAATCATGTTCCAATGCTCTTCAAAGGCACAGGCAAAAGACTCTTCCTTCTTTAGGAGAGTTTATTTGCACAACCTTTCTCAGTAAGTATTGCCTGTAAGACTCCCTACGCCAACTGGTGTCTTCCAGAACACACAGCATATTTCATTGCTATTATACTAATGCTGTAAATATAGATGGGAGTTACAAATGAAACGATTAAGAGACTTACACTACACTAAAGAGTTATGTTAGTCATTTCCAGAAGTTGTGCAGGATGTTTGTAATGTCTCACTTCACCACTAGATGGCGCATTTGGCAAAGTAATTGATAACTGAACACAGGCTTGAACCTTAGAAACGGAAACTGTGGCATGTATTAGAAATGAATCACAAAGGTTTTATTTAAACCATGACCAATTTTGTATTATTTAGCGGCATGCTATTTTTTTTTCTTTTAAAGATGTTAAGCTTTCAAATTTAGATTTTGAGGACACAATTATATTTAGCATCTGATGTTATTCATAAGCATTACAGCAAAATACATATAAGGAAAAAATAAAAAACTTTACGAATTATGGATGTGGAACGCTCTTATGACAAGTAGATTACTGGGTGGGGATGGTGTGGATCCAGCGGTCATGGTGCACGTTGGCACAAATGACAAAGCTAGCAGTAGGTGGAAGTTCCTTAAAAATGATTTCAGGGATCTAGGGAGAAAGCTGAAGGCAAGGACCTCCAAGGTAGTATTTTCAGTAATACTACCTGTACCGCGAGCCACACAGGAAAGGCAGCGGGAGATTAGGGGAGGTAAACAAGTGGCTCAAGAGCTGGTGTAGGAAGGAGGGGTTTGGGTTCCTGGAGAACTGGGCCGACTTTGCTGTGGGCTACAGGTTCTATGGTAGGGATGGGCTGCATCTCAATGGGGAGGGTGCAGCTGTGCTGGGGGAGAAAATGGCTAGACGGATGGAGGAGTGTTTAAACTAGGGACTGGGGGGAGGGTAACAGATGTAGAGGGCAAGATAGCGTAGAAATGGAAAGAGGGCTAAATAATGTAACTGGGGGTGGAGTGGGGGGTGGCGTTAGAACAGTCAGTAGGCAGTGGAAGAGTAGGGATAAAGATAAATCCTTGAAATGTATGTATACTAACGCCAGAAGTCTCACTAACAAGATGGAGGAACTAGAAGTGATAATGCTGGAAGAGAAATATGACATGGTGGGGATAAGTGAGACATGGCTGGACTCCAGCTATGACTGGGCTGTAAATATACAGGGGTACAGTATGTTTAAAAAGGAGCGTACCAATAGGAAAGGGGAAGGGGTTTGCTTATACGTAAAATCCTGCCTTAAGCCAGTTCTGCGTGAGGACATCTGGGAAGAAAATGAATATGTGGAGTCCTTATGGGTGGAAATTAAGGGAGGAACAAAGAATAATAAAATATTGATAGGG
This sequence comes from Leptodactylus fallax, assembly GCA_947044405.1. Lineage (NCBI taxonomy): Eukaryota > Metazoa > Chordata > Amphibia > Anura > Leptodactylidae > Leptodactylus > Leptodactylus fallax. Next base: position 741,571 of record CAMRHE010000203.1, read on the forward strand.
GTTTGTTATAAATCTCCAAATACTGTATAATGGAAGAAGCTGAAAATGTATGTGGCATCCCAGAGCTGGCTATGGCTGGGCTGAGGGTGATCTCTGTGCATTGTATTATTTCCTGTTGCTTCATAGCCTGTGTGACATAGCAGGGGGTCCTGAGTCTCACACAACACAGCGCCACCTAGTGAGCCTCACACATGCATTACACCTCCCATAGGATTGAATAGTAACCAAATGTCCAATGGGAGGACATCGCCTGGGAAAAGGGGAGGAGTCAGCTGATCACTGGGTCCCCATGGTAACACCCCTGCAGGAAGGTCCTGCGTGTGAGTAGTTAGAAGTGTGGAGTGTTAGGAGGAGGAGGTGAGGAGATAAGTGTGATGTCCTGTGAAGAAAGCAGTGAGTTTAGTGCAGGAATCTCAAGTCCTAGACAGGCCCAGGAAGGTTGGAGAGCTGACATACTCCAGCTATTCAGAAGATCCTGTCCCCTGTCTGCCTAGCCATCGCCCTGAAGGAAGTCAAGCATCATTATCTTGTCAGCCTGAGACTGTGGAGAGAACATTCTGGAACACGTGCTCCATAGCAAGTATCACAGGATCCAGGGGCCAAGGCCAGACCTGTGGAATATCCTGCCACCCTGACTATTGCACCCCGAAACTCTGAGCTATCAGGACCACATAACGTGAGTGGGGAATATTATGTACTAGTATCACGGTGGGCATCCTCCTATGAGCCAAATAGGAGCCCAGACGCACCTTAGGGCTGTAACACTGAAGTATAAGGGGCTAGGAACACCTTTCACTAAGTCTACCCTGCACCCCAGGACTTTGCTGTGTCACCAGGCGTACCCCGTTGTTTTGTATTGAAGAAACTGTTTAAGCATTTGTGCCTCCACACCCATGGAAGTAAAAGTTCAACTTTACAACCGTTTCTGTGTCTGACTCTGCACCAACAACATCAGGGCGCCCCAAACACCACCAGTCGGCACAGTATAGGGGAAGCGCCCCGGGGGAACAATCACCACCAACATTTGTGCAGCCCCCTCATCACCGGTACCAGTGGTGGTAACGTGGGACAGCACCAGCGCTGCGCCCTCGTGCCCAGAGACCGTGACAAGTCTGCGCTGTTTGCACCCCCGCAATCCCAACTGCAGCGTTGCCTTCCATCTGGTCACCGCATGTACTAATATGAAGGCCCTGAAGACTCACCTATTCAGGAAGGCCTACAACCTCCAATAACGCTACTGTCACCACACCACCATCTGTACAGCCTCTACCCCCACCTTCTGTCTCTATCCCTCTTCCCTCATAGATTGTAAGCCCTTGCGGGCAGGGCCCTGTATCCCACTGTGCCAGTTGGTCTCTGTTAGCATTATCTGTTTTGTATATCTGGTGTACCGTATGTAAATCCGCAAATGTAAAGCACCATGGAATTAATGGTGTTATATAAATAAACAATAATAAATAATAATAAAAACAAATAGACGAGGCCACAAAGCACAATAAAGTCATTATTATGGGGGATTTCAACTACCCAGATATCAACTGGGAGGCAGAAACCTGCAGGTCCAACAGAGGGAACAGGTTTTTGTCAGTAATAAAAGACAATTACCTATCGCAACTAGTGCAGGACCCAACAAGAGGCGAGGCACTTTTAGACCTAATTTTAACAAATGAACCTGACACATTGTCAAAAGTGGAGGTTGGGGGTCATCTTGGTAATAGTGACCATAACATAATAAGTTTTCTTGTACACACTAAAAAAAATGTTCAGTAGAGGGGGAACAAAAACACTAAACTTCAGGAAGGCCAATTTTAACCAGCTGAGAGAGGAGCTTAGCAGCATAAACTGGGACAATGTCCTCAAAGTGACTGGAACACAAACAAAATGGGACATTTTCAAAAGCCTTCTAAATAGGATCACTAAAAAACATATCCCTTATGGGAATAAGCGGGCCAGAAAACATGGAAAACCAATATGGCTAACTAAAACGGTAAGGAGTGCAATGAGGGATAAAAAGGAAGCATTTAAAGTGCTAAAAAAAAGAAAGTAGTGACAGCATTAACAAACTATAAAGAGAAAAATAAATTGTGTAAAAGACAAATAAAAGAGGCAAAGATTGAGGCTGAGAGAAAAATTACCAAGGAAAGTAAAAATAATCCAAAATTATTCTTCAACTACATAAATAACAAGAGAATAAAAACTGACAATGTGGGCCCTCTCAAAAATAATCTGGGTGGAGGGGGGCGTGGCTAGCGCGCGACATGGACGGTCGCATGTGAGCGGAGCTCCGGCTAGAGCCGCTCATCCATCCTGAAATCCATCCTTGCTTACCGGTGCCCGGGTTCGCTGTCCGCTGGAACGCACTTCTGAGGCCCTCCTCCTGGTTCCAGAGCTCCCGTTCTGCCGGTGTCCTTCTCCGTTGGGTAGTAGTCGGTGATCGCTACGCGTGGCCGGCGGCCATACACTCCCACCGCCGCTGCCGGAGCCGCTCTGTCCCGCGCTGCTGTGGCCTGGAGCTGGGGTGGAGCTGCTGTTCTGGGGCTGCGCTCGTGGGCCGGCCTGGGCTGTGCAGGCACCGCTGGGGCCGCTGGTCCTGCTGGCACCCGGACGGCGGTCTCCCCTCTCTCCACGTGGCGGGCGGCCATTTTAACCCTGACCGGTTTGGCCATCTGCTGATGAGGGGGCGCTGAGTCTGGCGTTCCTGGCGAGCTGAGCCTATCTCTGACGGTTCCCTCTATCCCTGCCTGGAAGTTTGGGAGCCGGCATTCCTCTCTCCTCCTTGCTGCTGGGCACGATAGGACCATCCCTTGGCTCCTCTGGGCAGTAGTGCAAGGCAATATCTGTGGCAGCCATCAACTGTCTCTGACCCATTGAAGGTGTGTGCCTCTGTACGATTTATCGTCCTGCTGACTGCTTCTCTGGAAGGCTTTACTTATAATCCAGTGACGGTTGCTGTATGTGCTATTGGACTGTTGAGTTACCATCTGTCCTCCTCTAGTTCCTCCTGGCAATCTATCTACTCCATCACTTCGCTACTGGCCTTCTTGGAGGCCTTACTTATAATCCAGTGACTGTTGCTATCGGCACTATTGGATCGCTGAGTTGCCATCCGTTCCCTCTTAGTTCCTCCTGGCAATCTATTTATTTCATTACTCTGCTGACGGCTCTCTCTTGGAGACATCGCTTATAATCCAGAGTCTGTTGCCATCGATACTATTGGACTGTTGAGTTACTGTCTGTCCTCGGCTGGCTTATTGGCCCTTGTGGCCTGACATAGAGGCTCCTACTGTGCAACTGCTATTAGCCAGAGACCTTGTCTATAATCCTCTGGGGCCGGCCAGGTCTTGCTACAATCACACCTCCTCCTCTGCCAACATATCCACCCGTACGGAACGCAGGAAGAGCGGCCGCCGACTCTCTAAAATGAGTCGCCCGCAATCAACCTCTGTCTCTGATCGCCTGAGGGGGTTCTCCAGGGCAGCATCCTCTTCTACATCACCATCGCTTGAGGCAGCCTCTCCTGCCCTTCCAGAGGAGGACCCCGAGCCCACTTTAAAGCAAGTTACTGGACAGCTACTGGAGGCGATCCATGCCGGCACTTCCTCGCTGACCGGGAAAATTGAGGAGGTAAAAATCGACCTGGGCCTGCTCCGTCAGGACTTTCAGACCTTGCGAGGCAGGGTGTGTGAGGTGGAGGATCGGGTCTCTCAGGTAGAGGACACTGTTAACCCACTTCCTGCCAAACTCCAGGAGCTGGAGAGAGCTGCAAGTTTGTGGACCCAGCGTGCGGATGACTTGGAGAATAGATTGCGACGAAACAACCTCCGTATCCTGGGCCTGCCGGAGCGGGCGGAGGGTGAAGATCCTCGGGCCTTTGTGGAGGGGTGGCTGAAAAATGTCCTGCCGGAGGCTCACTTCTCACCAATATTTGCAGTGGAACGGGCCCATAGGGTTCCGGCTAAACCGCCGCCTCAGGGCGCACCTCCTCGACCCTTGTTGGCCCGTCTGATTAACAGCACGGATCGGGATACGGCGTTGCGGGCTGCACGCCAGGCCGGCGAGCTTAAGTACAACGGAGCAGCAGTGGCCATGTTTCCAGATTTCTCGGCGGCTCTCCAGAAGACCCGAGCATCCTTCGTGGCCGTTAAGAGGCGGTTGAGAGAAAAGGCTATACAATACTCCATGATTTACCCAGCACGTCTTCGGGGCGTCCATGACGGCAGGTCCCTTTTCTTTACTTCACCGAGGGATGTGGAGGACTGGCTATCTCTTCTTCCTCGATCTCCGAGACGATGATCCTGACGGCGTGTGGTGAGAGGTCCGATCGGACCATACATAAGGACTTATGTATTACGGGATGCTCTTGTTTATTGCATAAGTAGTTTTATGAAAAGTGCGGTTCTGTTATTATAGTATCCTGTAGTCTTATAGTTACCTGGGCTGGCGACCCCCGGGGCGCCGGTGTATCTCATTTACTCATGTGAACCTGGCTCTGTTGAATAGTATATCTCCTAGCCTAGTGATTATCCATACCTTTAAGACAGTGCCCCGTATACCAACCACTGTGGGTGCACTTCTTCCCCCGTTAATTGTAGCCACGGTTAATTTAACAAATATTGTTTGTTTATGCCAGTAGTATGTCTCACACCCTTTAGGGGTGTAATGGTTCATTTCGTTTGTATATGGTTCTTAGGTTGCTGCACACCACTTTGTGTTTCACTCAGCCACGTGCTACACACTCATAGGCGGGTCACTTTTGGGGTCCTGAATTGCCATGATTACATTACACTCTTAGACGACCATGGCGTCCTTTAGTGTACTATCTTGGAATGTGAGGGGCCTGGGTAGCCCACGAAAGAGGTCGTTGGTTTTCTCTCAGATTAGGAGGGCTGACCCACACCTCATATGCCTTCAGGAAACTCATTTGGTTCCAGATAATTCCAGGCGACTTCAGAAGCCATGGGTTCAGTGGGCGGCTCACTCTACACACACTTCCTATTCCAGGGGGGTGTCCATCTTGGTGCATCGTAGACTCAGGTGGGAGCCAGGCCTCATTGTAAGGGACCCCGAGGGACGATACGTTTTTGTCCAGGCCTGGGTTGACTCTGTCCTGTATGTTATCCTGGGTGTGTACTTGCCACCGGCGTCTGATCTTGCTGTGCTCCAGCAGGCTGCGCAGTTTGCGACCTGATTCCCTGGGGCTATTGCATTATGTTTGGGTGACTTTAACAAAGTTATGGATATTGCATTGGATCGGTTCTCCGCGGAGCCAGGTTCCCCCTCTCTGCCTCGCCCTACTACAATGGCCGGAGTGATCCGTGAATTGGTGTGGTTGGATTTGTGGCGGGTCCGGTTTCCGGAGGCCCGCACCTTTTCCTGTCACTCTGCCAACAGACATACTCTGTCCAGGATTGACCATGCTTTTGGAAATACTAAAGCATATTCTTTGTTGCAGACCATATCCTATTTACCCAGGGCAGTGTCTGATCATTCCCCGTTGTTGGTCCAATTAAATAGTAGTACGGCTGCTAAGCCACGACAGGGTTGGCGAATCCACCCATTTTGGTTGAAACTATTTGTACCACATGATCGAATACCTGATCAACTTCAGACGTTTTTGACCATTAATTCCCCAAACACTTCTCCGCTCCTCTTATGGGAAACTATGAAGGCATATCTTAGGGGTTGTATTAAGTCCTCCATTTCCTTTGTAAAGAGGGAATCCTCGCTGTTGGAGACCACCTTGGCGACCCAGTGTGCCTCGCTCGAAGCCGCATACGTGGCTAATCCAACTGATGAGGCTAGGTCTCAATGGTTGCAGACGGGTAGACAATATCTGCATATACTGCATGACAAGGCACGTAGGTCTCTGTTTTTTAGCAAACAGAAGTTTTACGAACTCGGCAACCAGTCGAGCAGCTTTCTAGCTCAACTAATACATCAAAACACAGCCTCACCTGCCATACTACGAGTGCATTCAGAGACGGGGGAGGTACTGTCCAATAGCTTGGCCATTAGTGACAGATTTTATAGGTATTACAGTGAGTTATACCTCTCCAAGCTTAGAGTCACTGACGGAGAGCTTGCCACCTATTTGGGCTTGATCCCCCTTCCTACATTGTCAGAAGACCAACGTGAATTTTTAGATTCCCCTTTTACGCTAGAGGAGCTATCGGGTGCCCTGGCAGATATGGCAAGGGGCAAATCGCCGGGTCCGGACGGCATCCCGGTGGAGGTTTATGCCCAGTATGGGGGCCTGCTTCTCCCGGTGTTGCTTGACTGTTATAACGCTGCCTTTGTGGGTCCCAGTCTCCCGGAGTCCTTTTATGACGCCACCATTATCCTGTTACTTAAGCCTGACAAGGATCCGCTGGACTGTGGCTCATATAGGCCTATATCACTGCTTAATATAGATTATAAACTCCTTACTAAAATGTTGGCGAAAAGGCTAAATTCTGTTGTTCTCGACCTTGTCCATCCGGATCAGACAGGCTTTATGCCTGGAAAATCCACATCGGATAATCTTAGAAGGGCTCAGGTGATAACTCAGATTGGGGCATCATCCTCACATGACTGGGCGATGGCTTCTTTAGATGCAACAAAGGCGTTCGACTCTGTCGAGTGGCCTTTTCTATTGCAGGTGTTGCGGGGATACGGATTTGGAGAGGGGTTTGTTACCTGGATTTCCCTTCTATACTGTTCCCCTAGAGCGGCACTGTCCATTAATGGCGCGTTGTCTTCCTACTTTCCTTTGGGTAGGGGTACAAGACAAGGATGTCCATTGTCACCGCTACTGTTTGCTCTGGCGGTGGAACCCTTGGCAATACTGCTTCGGAATGACCCCATATATAAAGGCATAGTGATAGGCACCCGGGAGGAGAGAACAGCACTATATGCCGATGACTTACTCCTGTTTATGAGCGACCCCTCCCGGTCTCTGCCCAGAGCCATGGCTATAATTGATGAATTTGGTAATTATTCTGGCCTACGGACCAATTGGACTAAGTCCTCATACATGCATATTGGCCGTGCGTCAAGTGTAGCTGAGGGGAATGTGGTATGTGGATTGACTACAGTCTCAACCTGCAAATATCTGGGCATCTTTATATCTAGGGACCATAGGTGTTTTTTGGAACAGAACATCTTTCCGCTCATCTTGCACTTTAGGGTTAAGTTTAATCTTTGGGCTACACTGCCTTTGTCGGTGGCTGGTAGAATCAACCTAGTTAAAATGATAGTACTACCCAAATGTCTATATGCTATAAGCCATTCTGCTGTGTCCGTGCCCCTTAGATTTTTTAAACAAATGGACTCCCTCATTATCTCCTTTATATGGGGAAACTCTAGATCTAAGCTTAGGTTGTCATCTCTACAACGACCAAAGCAGCTCGGGGGCACATCACTCCCTGATCTGTTTCTTTACTACCTGGCAGGACAGCTCCGTTTTATTAGGAAGTGGCTCTCATCTGATCCCCTACCGAGGTCCGAGGCACATCTGGCTCACCACCTGGGTCTGCATAATCTGTGGCCGGTGTTGGAACACCCGGCCTTGTTTAGGGGGAAATTGTTGCCCATCCATGCCCTGGCGGGACAGGTCTGGCGTCAGGCGAAAAAGGTGTCCACTTATTCTGATATACCTGCGGAGACCCCGCTTTGGCACAACCCTGGTCTGCCGACGTTATTTGCCCTGCCTGGCGCCCGGGCCTGGTCGCAGTATGGCGTGTCCTCTCTTAGTGACCTGTACATACAAGGGGTTTTTAAAACGTTTGACTCGCTAAGCTCCTCCTATGGCATCCCTAGAACGCAGTTCTTTAGATATCTACAGATTAGACATGCACTTTCTTCTCAGTTCCCGGATCGATTGGACAATATATCTGAGTATCCGCTTATCGGCATACTTCGCTCACAGGGCCCTGGGGGTTTGATATCTACTTTATATGCGCATCTGATACAGGCCAAGGTGTCCACTTTGGACGCCCCGGCCTTGACGCGATGGAGCATAAATATCCCAACTCTCACAGATGAGATGTTTCAAGATATCCTTGAATCTCCTCAACATGTGTCACCTTCAGCTAACAACAAACTGATTCAAACGTATATTCTACACCAATGTTACTTGACACCTTCCCGTCTATACAAAATGGGACGTCTGCCCAACCCAGGATGCCTTAGGTGTCTTTGTCCACAGGCAGACTTTTGGCATATGATTTGGGAATGTCCGATCATACAATGTTTTTGGAAAGGGGTCGTGGATCTCCTGGCGGAAGTTCTGGCTAAACCTATACCATTAACCCCAGAGATATGCCTTTTCGGCGTATTAGATGAAGAAATATGGCAACACCATGTTAGAATCCTTTTGAGGGAGTCTTTATTTTATGCTAGGAAAGCTATCGCACTGCGATGGATGGCTCCGAAACCCCCATCAGTATCTCAGTGGAAGAAACTTGTTAATACTGTTCTTCCTTATAACCAGATTGTGTATAAAGGGAGAGGGTGCCCTCAGAAATTCCATAAGGTGTGGGGAACATGGTGCAATTCTCCGGTAACCCAATATACGGCTCCCTCATTGCGCTCTGCCATTAATTTACTCATGCCGTGAGGGGTGCGAGACACCAGGAGTATCCACGACCTCTCATTTTGGAGTGTATCCTTGTTGTTACCCTTGACTTATTGACTGCATGTTTTGTACATGATAACTGATGTATACAGTATTACGCATGTCCTGATTATATTCTTTCTGTACCGAGTCTACGTTATATGGTCCGGATGGGACGAGGACCTGGCGAGGTGGGATGTGGTGCGTTGAGTGAATTCACATTGAAATTCTCGTTTTTTGGTGCGCAACATGTTATGTATTTGTTTTGATTTCTTTTCCTTTGTCTGATACGCAATTTTCAATAAAACGAGTTTAAAAAAAAAAAAATAATCTGGGTGTAATGGTGGAGGAGGATGAGGAAAAAGCACAATGCTTTCTTCTCTACAGTGTTTACACGAGAAAATCCAATGGCCAGCAACATGATTAGAGGTAATGTTAACACTCTATTAAATGTCACCTGTTTAACTCAGGAGAAAGTGCGGTGCCGCCTTCAAAACGCTAAAATAGAGAAATCGCCAGGTCCAGATGGCATACACCCCCGAGTTCTGAGGGAATTATGCATGGTGATAGACAGACCCTTATATCTAATATTTAAGGATTCAGTAATGACTGGGTCTGTTCCACTTGATTGGCGCATAGCAAATGTGGTGCCAATTTAGCCTGGAAACTATAGGCCAGTAAGTTTGACTTCTGTGGTGGGTAAGACATTTGAGAGATTTCTAAGAGATGCTATCCTGGAGTACCTCAATGTAAATAATCTTATCGCACCCAATCAGCATGGTTTTATGAGGAATTGGTCCTGTCAGACTAATCTGATCAGCTTCTATGAAGTGGTCAGTTCAAGACTGGACATGGTTAATGCAGTGGACGTGGTGTATCTGGACTTTTCAAAGGTTTTTGATACTGTACCACATAAAAGGTTGGTATGCAAAATGAGAACGTTGGGACTGGGTAAAACATATGCATTTGTGTTCGCAACTGGCTCACTGATAGGAAACAGAGGGTGCTTATTAATGGTAAATATTCAGACTGGGTCACAGTCACCAGTGGGGTGCCACAGGGGTCAGTATTGGGCCCTCTCCTGTTTAATATCTTTATTAATGACCTGATAGACGGTTTGCAAAGAAGGGTGTCCATATTTGCAGATGGTACTAAACTTTGTAAGGTAATCAAAAATGAGGAGGATAATAGATTATTACAAGGGGATCTAAGGAAGCTGGAAGCATGGGCCAAGACTTGGCAAACGAAGTTTAATATTGACAAATGTAAGGTTATGCATTTTGGACGACGAAATAAAATGTATGATTATGTACTTAATAGTAAATTACTGGGTAAGACTGCCAATGAAAAAGACTTGGGGATTGTGGTGGACAATAAGCTTACCTTTAGTGACCAGTGCCAGACAGCTGCTGCCAAGGCAAATAAAATTATGGGATGCATCAAAAGAGGTATAGATGCCTCTATACAAATCACTGGTACGGCCACACTTAGACTATTGTGCAGAATTCTGGGCCCCAGTATACAAGAAAGATATAATCGAACTAGAAAGAATGCAAAGAAGGGCAACCAAAATTATTAGAGGAATGGGTGGATTGGAGTACAACGATAGATTAACAAACTTGGGGTTATTCAGTTTAGAGACGTCTGCGGGGAGACCTAATAACAATGTATAAATACATGAAGGGACAGCACAAAGAACTTTTTAATGATCTTTTTACCCCTAGGCCAGTGACAGTGACAAGGAGACATCCTCTACGACTGGAGGAGAGAAAGTTTCACCAGCAACATAGAAGAGGATTCTTCACAGTAAGAACAACAAGGCTATGGAACTCTCTGCCCCAGGAAGTGGTGATGGTGGATTCATTGAACAAGTTCAAAGAGGGCCTGGATGCCTTTCTCGAACAGAACAATATTACGGGTTATGGGTTTTAGATTTAAAGGGCACGCTGATCCAGGGTTTTATACGGATTGCCAGATTGGAGTCGGGAAGGAATTTTTTCCTATGAAATGGAGCAATTTGCATAAGCCTCATGGGGTTTTTTGCCTTCCTCTGGATCAACACTGTAGGGGACTGTAGGGTTATAGGTTGGACTTGATGGACTGATGTCTTCATCCAACCTCATCTACTATGTAACTATGTAACCCACTAGCCCATGACACACTGTGCTGCTCCTATTAAAAGTGAGTAACCCTTAAAGCAATTGTATGTAACCCCTGGGTACAAGTATCACAGGGGAAGAACCTAGGATATCGAGAGAGACTAAAAATGTTTCGAAACTAGAATTCATGGGACAAGCTGTTTTGTCATACACATAAGTATTTTTATAGGCACACTGAATGCACTCTTGCTGGCCTTATATTTCATGATATCCCACAATCTTCTGACATGTCTTAAAGTATGCCAATAATGGAAAAACTAGCAGACTTCACAGTGCAGACATACTTGGGGAAAAGCAACTACTAAACTATTTTCAAAATTATAGAAGTCCCAAAAAATTTTTTTTTTTTTTTGCACATATCATCTGCTCTGGCAGCATCAGGGTACCGGACGTTACAGCAGTGGATGGGGAGCACGTGTAGACTCTCCTATTGAAGTACTAGCAACGGTGCTGCACTCCCCGAAACCACCGCTATACAGGGGACAGAGCTGCTACACTGCTCCTATTAGGAGAACCTGCACGCACTCCCCATCCACGGCTGTAACTTCTGGGGCCCAGACGCTGTCTGAACAGCTGATCTGTACGGAATGTCAGTGGATAAGTCAGCAGTATTAAAAATTCTCTTGGCATTGTATATAAAGAAAGAAATAAAATAACATTGGAATTTAGTAGTTTCTGTAAGTTAGGAAACGTCAGTGATGCAACTTCCTATGGGGTGTGAAGAATTAACCCTGCCATCTGAACATGAACATGTCCTGTTTTGGAATTTTATTTACATTGTGTGAAAAAGTAGCAGAGAGGACACCAAATCCCTGTCAATTCCCCACCTAGATTTTCCATACAGTACTTTCAATGAGAATTAAAGCGACTGTTCTGCATGACAGTCACTTTAGAAATGTTTTCTGAAGAGCTATATTCAGCTCTGACATCCCTTTTTAATAAGATCATGCTGGCATCTATTACCTATCCCACCAGCACGTTTAGACTACTGCTTTCCTCCTATTTAAGACTGCTAAGTGGGTAGGCACAGCTTATAATGCCACTCTCCAGTATCTGCCCTCAAGCCAGGAGAGAAGCCCCAGGAAGGACCATAAGGAGTATCCAGTTAGCCACTGCCAACCAGAAATAAGCTTAAATTAAATGGTCCCAGACTTTTCAATAAACTTTGCATATATCAATTGTACAGGAGATTATAAAAAACTTTGTAATATATCATATCAGCGATAAATGCCTCTTTCTCCTTTTGATAGTAGTATAATGTTGTACCGTGTTAGCCATTGAAAGTAGTGGAAGAGTGAAGAAATCAGGCGATACCTTTTAGAGGCTAACTGAGTATATTTATAAGTAAGCTTTCAGGAGTACTCGCTCCCTTCATCAGACATGGTGTGATACAAGAACTGAAAATTAACAGATTTTTATACACATGGTTTTCAAAGCATTTTAGAGTCCTTAAAAAAAATTGCAATCTAAGTAGAGAAGTTATTTACAACAGGTCAAAAAAACAGTCTAGAAACTTGTGGTGCGTGACGGAGGGATCAGTAATTCTTGCTGTTATCTGTTTGCTATCAGGAGGTGATTTGTGACCCTCACAGGTCACACATAGTGTGATTTGAAGCTGGCATGAATATTGAGTTCAGTTCATGGTTCAAACATAATGTGACATGAAGCTGGCATGAATATTAAGTCCAAATTGCAGAGTTTGAAATTTTTTCTAGTTGTCACCTACAACCCACAGCTGGAGATCCTACGAAGGATTGCCAAGGAGCTCCAACCTGTACTACATAGGGACAACAGACTCAAGGACATATTTCCAGTCCCCCCTCTCCTCTCCTTTCGACAACCACCAAACCTGAGGCGCATTATCGTCCGGAGTGCCCTGAAGGCCCCAACTGAAAATGGCACCTCACCTTGCCTACATAAAAGGTGCATGACCTGCAAGCACATCCACACCGCTGACAGTGTACCTATCCCACAGTCACAACAGGTGCACAGAATTAGGGGGACATTTTCCTGCAGGTCTTCCAATGTGGTGTACCTCATAATGTGTGTGCAATGTCCCACCACAGGCCTCTATGTGGGGGAAACAGGGCAGAGACTCAGTCAACGAATGAACTCACACAGATCCACCATTAATAACAGCAGAACCGATCTCCCAGTGGCCGCACATTTCTCCGGAGAAAACCACTCTATTGAAGATTTGCGGGTTGTGGTTTTAATGGGACATTTTAAGACACAGGAGAAAAGAAAAGAAATGGAGTACAAATTTATGCAAAAATTTCAAACTCTGCAATTTGGACTTAATATTCATGCCAGCTTCATGTCACATTATGTTTGAACCATGAACTGAACTCAATATTCATGCCAGCTTCAAATCACACTATGTGTGACCTGTGAGGGTCACAAATCACCTCCTGATAGCAAACAGATAACAGCAAGAATTACTGATCCCTCCGTCACGCACCACAAGTTTCCAGACTGTTTTTTTGACCTGTTGTAAATAACTTCTCTACTTAGATTGCAATTTTTTTTTAAGGACTCTAAAATGCTTTGAAAACCATGTGTATAAAAATCTGTTAATTTTCAGTTCTTGTATCACACCATGTCTGATGAAGGGAGCGAGTACTCCTGAAAGCTTACTTATAAATATACTCAGTTAGCCTCTAAAAGGTATCGCCTGATTTCTTCACTCTTTCTCCTTTTATCAGGCTGTTTTTCACTGCCTCTCTGTTTTTCTGTCTTGTAAATCTACAGGTCACATGAGTAAGATTATACATGTCTATAGCAGTCTATGGAAGGGGGAGTGAGTAGCACCAGAAAGAGAGTATGATAGGCTTAGTCTAATGCTGGAGCTAAACAGGAGATTTCTATCACAAAGTACTTAATTCACATCAGTGTGTATTTCAGTGCTTCTCTACATATGTCCTGCATGACCTTGTTTCTGTGTGAGAGAGACAATTATGAGGGTTATAAAGCAGAATCCCTTCTACGTAGTGTAAGCAGTTTATAGCAGCTAGTCTCCCTCTACCATCTCAGAGAAAACTGAAAACTACAGATATGGTGCGATTTAGGTTATGTAATGGCCAGATATAGTGTTACTCTTTATCTACACACTGTACTACTGATATGTGCAAAGTTGTTTTTAAAGGTTAGGAACACTTTATCTACTATAATAGCTACAACAAAGAGCATACTGCAATATTACAGAGCTACTTGTATACATGTGATGGTGATGGTATGTGTATAAGGACACAGCTATGGTGATCACCTGAGAGGATTTCTTTAGTGGTGTACACAAGGATCATCATACTGGAGCATAACATATAAACTCTCATGACCAAATCACATGAGAAGCCATAAGGATTTTGGAACCAATTAAATGCATTCATGTACAATGTATATTGTTTTCCTAGGATATTAACTTTCCTAAAACAATTATTTGTGCACTATGTAATCTCATTTTCAATCAAATTTAATAACTTTTGTTAAATAGTTATAAGTGACATTGTAGACAGCGCATAAACCTAAGCTGACTCAGGTTGGCAACATGTCTGCTTCTACTCCTTGAAACTCTACAGACACCTTAATCCTCAAATTTAATATATGCACAAGCAAGTTTGTTTTATATTTACTAAATGGTGTAATGCTTGGATAGTATTCAAAGATTTATCGCCTCCAGGATTTCTGGCGGTTCACCGATAAAATTGGTTTGCTCAACCTGCACAGATTATACTGGAAGTCACATGGTGGATTTGTACTAAAAATGCCACCATGACCTTAAACAATGTCTTAAAAAGAATCTGAAAAACCTTTGACTTTAAATGTTTCACTTTCTCATATTTCACTTCCTATAAAAGACATGGCATTGTAGTTCTAAGGGGAACACTAGTGATTTGTAATATCTAGACTAAAGGCCAAATTACACGGGCCAATGCTTGGGTGGGGCAAGAAGCAGCTGACAGTATAGCATGCCAGTGCTTGTTGGCATTAGTCTGTAGACTTGAATGAGACTGAGCTGTGGTACTGGACACAGTCACTACAAAATATACAGTGATGTGCCTAGTAAACAACAAGGGGGCCACAGACCCTTCAGTCTGACTGATGAGAGTGCTAGGAGTTGAACCTCCACTGATCTGAAATAAATGGCCTATCGTAAAGGGAGTCTACCACCTCCATCAAGCATATTCACCGGCCACCGTGTTCCAGAGCACATTACAGTGATGAACAACATACCTCTGTTAGGTTTGTCACTTTTATTGATATGGAAATGAAGAACTTTGAAGACTTATGCAAATGAGGCTGTTGGTGCACTGGGGGAGGGACTTCAGCCCTGGGAGCATTGCTCTTGTTGCTCAAAAAGGATGGGAGATGTCATAGCAGTGGGAGGATCAACTCCCACTGTGTGGCATGACACACGCAGGAGATGGTAGGGGTCTGAGCAACAAGACAAGACCAGTGTTCCCAGAGCTGAAGGTTTACCCCCAGTGCACCAACTGCCTTATTTGCTTACGTTTTCAAAACTGTTCTTCTCCAAATCTACAGAAGTGACATACATGACAAAGGTATGATGATAACCACTGTAATGTGCTTTGTGACACATTGGTGAATAAGAATTAAGAATAGCCCTTCAATATCAAAATCTTAGAAAACCCAATTGAAGAGACAAAAAAAAAAAGCTGCATAAGCTGCAAAAAAATGTAAATGAGTTTTTCCTTTATAAAATCGACAATGTCAAGAAATAAAAGGGATGAATAATTTAAGATGATGGCATAAGTTACTGCAAACTGTTAGCTTATGCCATAACTTTATGACAAATGAGGGTCCAATCTTTGGGACCTCCACCAACTCTCAGAGTGAAGGGACAGAAGCACCGATGAAGTGATGCAGTTGTGTTTTTCCCTGCACAGCAGCGCTCCTGTAGCTGGCCTCATTCACTTGAGCAAATCTGTGCTGTAGTTCCATTGTACAGTGGATGGCTGGGGCGCGATGTGCAGGGAAACAATGTGAAGAAGCCACAGCACTGAATGAGCCCCTTAATGCTCTGGATTGGTGAGGTTCTTAAGAGTGTGGACCCTACTGATCATAAAGTGACTGCCTTTAAAGGAAGTCTGCCACCTCCCCAAGCATATTCAACTGTCTTCATCATGTTTCAGAGCACATCCCAGTGAAAAACAACATACCTTTATTATGTACATTTGAGGAAAAAGAACTATGAAGTCTTATGAAAATGAGGCAGTTGGTGCACTGGGGGAGGGAGGCATCAGCTCCGGGAGAAATGCTTTTGATGCACCACCCCATGCAGTGAGGGTTGACCCTCCCAATGCTAGGACATCACCCATCCTACGTGAGCAGCAAGAGCGGTGCTCATCTGGTCAATCTACAAAAGTAACATACATAACAGAGGTATGTTATTTATCACTGCAATATGTCTGTAATGTAATGGTGACAGTTGATATACTTGGGGGAGGTGGTAGACTCCAGGTAAGCACAGAATCTTAAAAAAATGGCATGGAAAGAGGGCAGGGGTGAACAGTCACTTGTAGATCCTGTTGAAGAGGTCCTTGTAGATGTCCCATGTTAGAATTTACTTCACTGAATGTGCATTTTGCTCCTGTGAGTTACCCATGGTGTTAGTTATAATGAGGAATCAAAGAAAAAAACGGAGACCAAATTGACTAGATACCTTTCTTTTCCATCCGTTTCATGTCCATGAGCTTGTCTACATTGTTTGGGTCATTGAGCCACAGTTGCATTCGTACAAATGGTTCTCTTCCTTTCAAACTTAGTTTATGCCAGGGTTTTGGTCTAGCCAGCAAATCAGAGACGGAGCCTTGAGTTAAGCCAAGAATGGTCTCTCCAAAGAGTCGCTGACCTAAAAGAAAGAAGACATGGCGCATAGATAAGTAAAGTGATTCTATGAGGTTTTCTGAATTGTTGGTAAGGGTAAAAACATCTTTTTATTGCCTTTTCTATAAGCTGAATAACTTTATATACCTAAATTATTGTCCGTTAAAACTTCTTTCACTCTCTTGGTGATGCCATAGGTGTCCAGTTCTGGTGACATGGCCACCAGCTCCTGTATGCTCAGTGCTGAATGGCCAGGGAATGGAAGTGGTGTTGCTGGCTGGGAGTCTCCGCCAGTGGCATCACTTGACTCCTGTGTTTCCCCTTCTTTGCTGGTCTCAATTGGGGGGCACGGCTGTTGCACCAGTTCTGTCAGGCTCTTCACCGATTCATTGGAGCTCATTGGAGATTCTGGAGCAGGACTGCAGCTGGTTGAGCTTTTTGGAGTGTTTTCTGTAACGATAAAATAATCCAACTGGTTAAAGTGTGTATGGTACTTTAAGATGGAGAGATAGTAATGTTTTAATGGATTCCTAACACTCTGCGTTTTTATCCACAATTCAAATAAAATATGTTAAAAAGGTAGATGAGTTTTTAAATCTATTTATCTATCTATACACGTTTTTTCAGAACATATTTTTCTAGGTAATACATTGAACATATTAAAAGTATGTGGTGTTTTTACTATTGCATGATGCTATCTATATAAATAAAGTCCTGACATGTTGCAGTTTTCACACCAGTGGCTGAACCCTCACGAAAGCCTGACACTTCCTGTTTAGTAGAGATCACATTTCAGCTTATGTTGTGTAAACCAGGGGCAGGGTCAACAGTCATCTTATCATCACAGGTGGGACTTCAGGGAATGATGACACCATCACTTGTAAAGCCACAAGTTCCACCAGTGACCCTGCTTATCCCCATAACAGTGAGTACTGCACATGGTTACAACATTTAAACCAAATACACCGCTCACCTATCTTAGTTACATAGACTTTGGCTAGAGGGGTCATTAGTTTTTAGTCTTGTAAACCCCTTCAAAAGCATATGGTTGCATTATGTCTCTAATGGTCCATAATGCATAATGCATATGGCCTATAGAGGTACATTCTATATAGTGATGTCTACTATATTTCTATATGCCTCCATAAGGATTCCAAAGAACCCAAGAAAAAAACATGGTTTGCTTTGTCACACTTCATATGTACATAGGTATTCTATCTCCATATATATAGCAACCTACACGGACTATATGGTAGTGGACAGAGGCTGTGCAGGTCCATACTTGGGATATCATACAACTTCCATGAACTTGTGCAAGTTAAAGTTGTGCAAACTCTTAACATGCTTCTGATACGTGCATGAGCCCTAATGACTATGACTGGAGAAAACAGGAGTAGTCTAGTATCTGGACCTGGGGCTGGTGATAATATGCTTTATGTATAGCATTGGTTATGAGATCAGCTGGAAAAATCTGCATTGGTATTTTACATAATTGGTCTTTTAATGACCATGAACTGTATATCGTAACCTTAAACTGTAT
This sequence comes from Leptodactylus fallax, assembly GCA_947044405.1. Lineage (NCBI taxonomy): Eukaryota > Metazoa > Chordata > Amphibia > Anura > Leptodactylidae > Leptodactylus > Leptodactylus fallax. The sequence goes on from CAMRHE010000203.1 coordinate 759,707, forward strand.
ATCACATGACCATAGACTGAATTTTATCCACTGAAAGTAAACGAAGAATGACAATAAGCAGAGATCTAAAAAAAAAACACGAGAAATTGATACAAAAAGTACATTGGAAGATTGTAAATCTGTTCATTATACAAATAATAAGATTTATTTGCTGAAAATGGACAAGCCCTTTAAGCAAGCACAATATTTGGAACTCAATGATGTCCTCAAGCACTCTGGATGCAAATACTATTTCTTTACCCCAGCTAATAGAGAATTAATAAAAATATGAATCTAGGTTTTCAGACCAAGACTGCAATGACAAGAATGACACATGCACTCACGGCGATCACTGAAGCACTAAACTTTCAGCATGACCTGTGGTTTAGAAGGTACAGATATTATTTAGTAATGACAGAATCTGGGTAGGTGTCTCTCAATGGGCCCTCATTACTTGCTCAGTCTGCAGCATTATTTGTAGTGTGCGTTGTCTCATATACGTCAGTGTCGGAGGTTTATTATGAGTCACATGCAGCTGCAGCGGGAGGCCCACACAACGTATGTAGCTTTCTAATCACATATCTATACTCCCTGTTCTCTGAAACTCTATACCCCTATAACAGGAGACATCACCAGACACACATTGTGCACCAATTTACTTTTTGTGTTTTGTACTTTTTACGTTTACATGGTGCATTTTTTTTTTTTTTTACTTTAGAACCACATACAGTTTTTATCATCAGTAATTTGTAGCGCATATTACTATGCATGTCACCTGTATTGTAATGGCCATGAAACTAAAAACCTCTGGTTTACTGGCACAGTAGAAATCTGATACTCCAATTAAAAAACTGCAATTATTCCAATTAAAAAACTGCATGCAGATCTTCAGCAAAAAAAACCCCAAAAAAACCACACAGTGTAAACCCAGCCTTAGGCCGGGGACCCCCACATAGCGGAAATGCTGCAGCAAAACCCGCAACCTTTTACAGTCCCTGCAGAGTGGATGGAATTCAGATTGCAGATTTTGTTGCCTTTTTTTGAGCCAAAGCCCAGAATGGATACAGCAGCATACAGAGTGACTACAGTCCCATTCTATGGTCAAGGGAAACCCATGTGCCAATGTGTGCATAATTCAATGTTAGGAATGGACTTTATTCATCCTAAATAGGGACAAGCTACAAATAGAAACAAATTCTATAATCTTATTAGATGACTTTTATATAGTTATTATCCAAACTTGTTATCTTCATGGTAAAATACAGAAATACCAGTGAAAGTATACAGAATATGGTGAGTACTATAAAATACTGCCCATTTGTATAGTTCTTGCATATCTACCATATTCATTGTTTATATTACCCAACAGTTTTCTTATAAATCCTGCAGCTCCTCTTCTCTAAACCCTAAGGTCACTACACAGAATATATAACCTAGCAAATGTTATTTCTGTATTGCAGACAGCTGAGAAACAGTAGTGTAAATTTGCCCAGATTCAGCCAAGCGCAGGAGTAAATTGGCAGGTCATCCATCTTGCTCACTGTACACTGTCAGGGATGCTATGAATTCCCTACATGATTAACAGACTTCTTCTTGGGCCTACGTCCTTTAACCTACAGCAAGGTCGACATTATGGCTGCTCGCCTGATAAAGTGCACAGTGCTTACGTTAAGTTTTACTCAAATTTTGTTCCCTGAATCAGCCTAAACCAACCTCACGAAGCAGTAAGATTAATGACTCCACCATAGAGCGCTGCACCGCACCAAGAGCGCATGTCCCTGATACCGAGAAAATGACAGATGAAAAGCAAGGGTAAACACTTCACAAATTATTAACACCATAAAGCTGCATAGCAAACAGGAGACAACATGGTCTGGGATTCCAGGAGAGGAGATATGCGATCCTACAAACAACAACCAAAAACACTACAGCCGTGGTTCCAAATTTCTGTTCAACACACATCAAAAGATATACAGCAGCGACAGTCAATATTTCTAACATACACATTATTACCAAAATACTATATGAAGATATGCTATATATCTGGTTCTGTATTCATTTACTATATCTGCAGGTACATCTACTACATTGTCTTAGGTTTGGAGCTTTTTATATTACGTCTTTACTGTACATTTAGCATATACATTAGAAATACATGGAAAAAAACCTAAACAATATGCAGCTTTGTGCATAGGTTTCATTTTTTTATATTCATTTTTATTAATTTACTTTTTTACATTTATAAATTAGTGTTGTGTCAGGGAAAGCTTGGAAGATACATACATACATACAAAAAAGGATGTTATTTTTATTTCAACGTATCAGCAGGATATATATAGAAAATATGATGTGAACTGTCTACCAGTGGATAAATTCTGTACTTTTAGATGGTCATAAGGCTTGGCTCACATGGTGTTTTTTCAAATTAGAATGGCATGTTTTTTGTTTTTTTTTTTCATTGCAGTAATGCTAGTATATTTTACCTTGTATTTCACCTGCGAGCTAATGGCCATTAAACTGAGAACCTCTGGTTTAGGTAACATGCACACGACTATGTGCGTGCCAGCCGAGATTGAACACCACGGACGGCACACGATGTCATCCGTGTGCCACCCGTGCTTCTGCAGCCCCATTTATTGGGACCAGTGAACACAGTCGTGTATGTCGAGCCAAAGAAATGAATGGGTCAGTGTGCTAACTGTGACAAACACTGCTAGCACACTGACTGTGCACACAACCGCATGCATGAGGCCTTACTGGTATAGTGAAATGTGCTACTCATTACTGCAGTTAAAAAAGCATGCATTTCTTAAGTGTAAAAATTGAAAATGTGTGAACTCAGCCTAAGGATTTTGGTAGTGAAGTGACCATAAACTACAATTGTTAATGATAATCATGGCAGTGACAGCATTATTAACAATTAACCAACACTGTTCACATTTGTACTAGACTTGTCAGACTTTTATTGATAATCATTATGCAATTGGGGAGAGGGCAAATACTGATTCATTAAGTATACTGGTTGCTGATTCTGCGTCAGTCATCAAGCAACTTAAGGCTAAGGCCCCACGCTGCGGAAATGCAGAGGAAAAAATATGCTGCGTTTTACAGTACCAGCTAAGCGAATGAGATTTCATTAAACTCATCCACACATTGCAGAAAAAATGTCCATGTTTTTGAAAAGCACAACAATTGTACAAGCAGAACCGCTGATATTTTTCCTATAGGTTTAGGAAAGAAAATCCTCTGATAAAAACTCAGCAAAAACTCAATGGAAAAAAACACAACGCATTTTGGTATATTTTTTAGACTAAGGCCCCACATAGCGTCCGTGGCAACAACGCATCACAGTTTTTCCTGCAGCGCTTTTAACAGAAAGTCCGCAGAGGTTTCCTCTGCAGACTTTCTGTTTCCGTTATACCTATAGGGAAACTGCTGGCGTTTCCGTAGATATAATTGACATGCTGTGATTTCCAAAACGGCAACGGTATTGTAAATCGCAGTATGTCCTCTGCACGTATTTTTCCACAAAGTGTGGAAGGGATTGTGCTGTGACTTTAAAACGCCACTTTTTTTTTTCTGTGGTGTTTCTGCTCCGGGCAAACCGCAGCGTTTACACCACGTGGAGCCCCAGGCTTATTTTTATTTTGATTCGACACATACCAACACTTGGCATTGCTAAACACCTATTGCTTTGTGGCCTAACCATCCGTTATTTATGTAGTTTTACAGCAACATATATTCTGCAGCCTGTATAGTACAGGATGACAAGGGGGCTTTAAAAATCCCCAATATCCCAGTATGATAGCACCCCCTCACACAATTTTCAGCACTGACATTATGTTACGGTACTGCCATTTAAACAATCCCCCAGATAACTCTTGTGTACATATGTGCGATATGAATGGTTGCCGTAGCTTTACCACTATACGGGGATCACCCGCTTCCACTGCAGATGCAAGAGCTGACTTCAAGGACAGTGAGTGTCATGCATCAAACACCACTGAAGAGAAAGCAAATGCGCATCCTGCTTCTGTAGCCTACAGCAGAGTCAATTATAAGGGACTTGTTAATTTAAAACTTTCACATTTGACATGATGTGTTTGCCGTGAGGTTTAATACAGCGGAGACCCATTGGGGATTTTTGCTTTGTAAAATTAAACATACAAAAAGAGCAATAGTGTTCACAGATTGAACATTTAGAAGACTGTGACTGGAGACTATCTTCAGAACTGACATATAGGAAAGCACCTTATAGAGGATCCTATAGTTTGATTATGGTATTGAATTGTTCTTCAACAGTGAACCCATCCTTCCCTGGACACAGTCATATATAGCTATACATTCTATCGTTTGGACAGCAGTGATGTCACCATTTATACAAATATTCATATTTGGACAGCAGTGATGTGATCGTTTATAGTAATATTCATATTTGGACAGCAGTGATGTCATCATTTATAGCAATATTCATACTTGGACAGCAGTGATGTCATCACTTATGACAATGTTTATATTTGGAGAGCAGTGAGACTAGTTATCTGTATACAAATACCTAAAAAGAAAATAAAGCACTGTAGAATATACCTACGATAAAGGAAATATAATGTAATACCTGTTAGTGCTGTTAGGCCTTATACACGTGGACAAAATTGTTGGTACCCCTCGTTTAATGAAAGAAAAACCCACAATGGTCACAGAAATAATTTTAATCTGACAAAAGTAATTTGCCAAACTACATGTTGACAAGCCACAAAGCTTCTGGGAGAATGTCCTATGGACAGATGAGACAAAAATCGAAATTTTTGGCAAGGCACATCAGCTTTATGTTCACAGACGGAAAAATGAAGCATATCTTGAAAAGAACACTGTCCCTACTGTGAAACATGGAGGAGACTCTGTTATGTTCTGGGGCTGCTTTGCTGCATCTGGCACAGGGTGTCTTGAATCTGTGCAGGGTACAATGAAATCTCAAGACTATCAAGGGATGCTAGAGAGAAATGTGCTGCCCAGTGTCAGAAAGCTTGGTCTCAGTCGCAGGTCATGGGTCTTGCAACAGGATAATGACCCAAAACTCACAGCTAAAAACACCCAAGAATGGCTAAGAGGAAAACATTGGACTATTCTGAAGTGGCCTTCTATGAGTCTGACTTTCATTTGTTCATTTTCATAGAATTTTATATATTATTACTTTTGTCAGATTTAAGTTATTTCTGTGACCATTGTGGGTTTTTCTTTCATTAAACGAGGGGTACCAACAATTTTGTCCACGTGTGTATGTACACAACAGTACTGTTTTTCGTGGTCTAAAAGTCGATGAAAAATGGATTTGTCAGTTTGTTTTTGGCCTTATTCACATAACAGTGAAACATAGCTGTTTTAGGAATGGCTGTCACACAACCATTTTAAAACCTGTGAAAGTCTATGGGTGTATTCACATGGCTATTTTGTGTCCATCAAAACGGGTAATCATAAAAGAATGTATGTTTTTTTGACAGCCATGTAAAATGGTCCATCAAAATATGGACATGTTGATGTACGCATTCACTCTCTTTGTTTTTAAAACGGCTATGTAATGTCACATGGCTGTTTTTCATTGTTGTGTGAATAAGGCGTTACACCTTCTAAGTTTTCTTTTACAGATTTACCACTTAGATGAAAAAAAAATCTCCACTTCATCTATATGTTGTCTTACACTGTCAACGTCAATGCCATTAATTCTGTTCATTTTAACAGCCTCTAGGAAACCTGGAGGCCATCTTGTCAGGGCTGTAACTTGAAGGGGTGCAGTCGCACTCAGGCCCAGAAGTGTCTCTTCCCAATATGGGGAGACCAGCACTATAATTGACACATCATAGTTGGTGGGCCTGGTACAGATTTTGCATTGGGGCCCAGGAGCTTCATGTTCTTCATCTTGCTTTCCTAGATGCCTAGTCAAAGACATACAACTTATGCTACCTACATCTACATATATTACAATGTACTGATTTGCTATTCAGGACTTTCATGGGCAGCCACATTGTTATACACATGCACAATGTACTTTTTGCTGTTATATAAACTGTTTAAACTACAACAACAAAGCCCCCATTAACCAGTTAATGGTTCCGGATTTTTAGAAAGGAAACCGTATAGTAATTTTCAGAAACAAATCTTCCATTTATCAGATCCTTCTTTTAAATTTCCAGACACAGGCCTCAATTCTCAGTAATAATAACCTAAATTCCATTTAGTGTTTATTTGAGCAGTCAGGATAAAGTCATTTCTTATTATCTCCCCGCTGTGTAAAAAACAGCTTGAAGGTAGGAAGTCAGCAAGCATTTTCACCAAAAAGTAATTATTGTAAGTGACATTTTTACTGCTGGCGTGCCATAAGGCGTACTGTGCATTCAGAAGGACAAGTTGCTGAAATGAAATGGCAGGGTGCTCTGTGACATTTTGACAAGAACCCAAACATTATTTATCTGATGACTGGTCTGATACTCTTCCTTACAATACGACCATGGTAAGGACATACTAAAAACTGTCTAATTCTCACTGGCACTCTGGATGTACACAGTGCTACGCATAATGCTTTTTACTGGAGTGACAGGGGCAGATTATACATCATTTAGTGGCATGAGATTTTGGAATGGGCAACAGGATTTGAAGAGTGTGTACTAGCGCTCTCTACAGAAACATCACAAAGTTTACCATAATGGTACTAACAAATGACTGATACCATGGGTAATATATAATAGCATCTAGGCAGCCGGACAGATAGTTGCAGGACCACAGCTAGACAGTAGACATCTACCGATACAATATGTTTTGCACATAGGGGCAGTATATAGACATTTGGTTTTGTTGCTAAATATTGTAAAATAATCTAGTGTGTATAGGCAGTCCTATATAAAAACACATAAATTATTGTGGGGATTACCAAGTGGTACCCAATATAACTGTACTTCATGCAAATATTTTAAAGTATATTCGAGATTCTTTAGGGATACGATATTTCCACCCTAACAGAGCCATACAGGTAGTGTAGCAAAAGCCCAGATACCAATTTCTTACATAGCTTAGACACTAGATGCATGCTTATAATTCATTACTCTTCTCAAAAAAAAAAAAGGAAGAGGCTAAAACCATAGAACTCTTAGAAGTATAGAACTTTAAGTATAGGACTAGATGTACATAGCTTTATGTGAATGCAAAATCACATGTATGATTCAATACAAAACTGGATTAGCAGAGTAACGCATCAGTCATTGCTTCTATTTATTATGGAGACACCTCTGCTTTCAATTGAATAATGGCATTCCATGATATACTCCATTGGCGTTACAGGGGATTTTCAGGGTCAGAATTTTGATGGACTATGATAGACATATCAACATCATATCAGTGGAAGGTTCACTTTTGACACACTTGCTGATCAGCTGTTTGGCTGTTCCGCTTTTACTACGTATACTACATGCACATAGACTGGGCAAGGTAAACGCTGAAGAGGACCCTACATAAAGCTGATCCGTGGGGGTGTTGAGATTCAGATTAATCAGATATTGATGGCCTATTCTTAGCATAGGATGATTTTCTGATCCTGGGAAACCCCTTTAGGCTAAGACCCCGTGTAGTGAGCCGTCGTCGAAAAGCGCTGCTGGATAAAGTGCAGTGGAAACGCATTGTGGTTTTTCCTGCAGCTCTTTTCACAGAAAGTCCGCAGAGTATTCCTCAGCGGACTTTCTGCTTCTATTATACCTATAAGGAAACTGCAAGCATTTCCGTAGGTATAATTGACGTACTGCGATTTCCAAAAACGTAACGGTTTTGGAAATCGCAGCATTTCCACTGCAGGTATTTTTCTGCAATGTGTGGATGGAATTCGCTAGACTGCAGGGAATGTAAAACGCTGCAGCTTTTACTGCGGCGTTTCCGCCATGTGGGGCCCCGGCCATAGAGAGGACTGTCTGGTGCGCCAGTATTTTTGAGAATAGCAAGGCAGATGGAAATTCAGATGGAAAACCTAAACAGCTGTGTGAACAAAGCCTAACCACTTAGTCAGGATTTAGTGATGTCCAATTCCATCTTAAAGCACAGGACAAGACATTATTAAATGGTTGTCAACTTCTCCTGCTATGGTGTTGGTGTATTCAATTAGACCTAGCGTGTCATGTTTTTTTCCCTCTACAATGAATATATCATATATTTTTCTTAATTTTTTTATACAGACCCTACTCAGCAATCGATAATATGACTTGAAAAAGGTGCACGGTCTAACCCCAGCTGACCAATATTCCAAACAAGGCCTATACATAATGCATGCGCAAAACGCTGCATTAACTATTTTAATAATGAATCAGAGGCAGGGGATTTCAATGAGTCTAAGGTTTTGATGATCGATGGCTACTTAAATTCAAGAATGTATTATCTAAGTGAACAAAAGAAGCATTGTTATAAGGACATGGTGCGTGGTTCCAAGGTTCTATACTAAACGGAGGTTAATGGGTCAGAAATGGATTTTCCCAGGGCACCTAATCAGACACACAAAGCATTGTTCAAGAACACAAATGGACACGCATACATGAATATTTTGCTTTTTTTTGCCGTTCTACGTAAGAGTGCACAGCTGGGGCAGCAGAAACTGAATATCTCACCCCCACGGACGTCTGGCACGGCTGGTTTTACTATAGTTGTGTCAGACCCTTAGAAATGGAATCTGGAGTCTGCTTCAAGTAAGCAGCCTGGGAGGACACACAGACTGTAGAAATGAGGAGCAGAGCAAAGACCAGGACAAAACTGAATGTTAATATGCTGGGTGTCATTTAGAAATGCTGGCAAATGTACATTCGTCCCCTCTATTCATCATCGTGCTCAGAACAAATGGATTTTTACTATATGATTATCCATTTCATATTGCAGAAACCACCTTGCCATCCTTGTAAGTGGACCATTAATCAAACTGCTAAACACAAACATACCTACAGTGGCTGGCACAAAAACAAATCTTTCCTCGACAGAATAGTGCTTGGTCAGTATTTGCTAACTCTTCGGCATAGCGCCACTTTCATTTATTTATCCTTGGCTGATCTGACGTAGGTTATAATATAACGGAGCATAATAATCAAGTAGTGCTGAATGGTACAAGGACTGTCAAAGGCTATAAGTATAGAGCGATGAGTGACGTACATTTGAGGGTAGTGGGCCATGTCGGAGATTAAGGTCTGATTATCTTCAAACTGTAGCGATACAATATTTTACTTTTACTAACCTTGTATGAACGCAAAAAGGAATCAGCAAGCAGGAAAAAAAAATCACTTAAATGGTACCACAAGTTTGGAGACATTTCTAGTAAAATATTTCTGAACTATACACCTTCACCAATTCATGTTCTTAGTATCTGTTAATAGGTGCCGCTCCACTGATTCCAGCACAGTTGGAATTTTTTTTCTCTAGCTCCCACTGTTCCTGAGTAACAAACGCAATTAGTTTCGGTGACTGATGTGCTATTTAATCTCTGTAATGGGCAGCGTCAGGAAGGAGGCGTGATTCAGAGCTCCATTCAGAGGCAGCCAGTATTAGAGCTCTGAATCACACCACCTTGCCTGCTCCTGCCTGACTCCACCCACCTGACAGTACAGAGCATAAATAGCATATCGGGCACCAAAGCTCAGGAATGGTGGGGGCTAGAGAAAAAAATTCCAACTGTCTGGAATCAGTGGAGCAGCACCTATTAAATGATGTAAAGAATTTGACATGTTGGAGGTGGTGAAAGGTCCTCTTCAAGGCCAAGGCCACACGTTGCGGAAACACAGTGTTTTTTTGTTGCAGATTTACCTGCATTTTTTGGAGCCAAAGTCAGAAGTGGCTTGAAAAGGAATGGAAAATATAAAGGAAGCGATTCTCTTCTGTTAAATCCACTCCTGATTTTGGCTCAAAAAACCACATCAAAATCTGCAAAAAAAAAAAGCTGTCTTTCTACAATGTGGGGCCTTAGCCCAAATGCGTTTTTTCCATGAATATAGCCATATTTAAATTTGAGGACAAAAGTTATACATTTTTGCAAATATAAATAATTGAAAATCATAGCAAAGTTTTAAAGATTTTCTCTAATCATCTTTTGTCTTGATAAGTTGTCAATGGATTCAGGAACTTTCTATTGGCTGGGGCTTGTTCAAAGCCCAGCCATAATTTCCTTACTGTGGACAGGATATCAGACAGAGGACAGTGCATGCATGAGAAGATAACCCGGCCACAATAAGGAAATCATGTCTCTTTTCTGAGAAGAGCCAGACCATAGAAAGTATATTCATGGTCGTATCCACTGACAACCAATCAAGACAAAAGACTATCACTACTTACGCTAGGTTCACACTAACGCTGGCTCTCCTGCTGTTCTGGTCTGTCACATGTGAATGTAGCCTTAGATGGTTAGAGAAAATTTTGAAAACTCTGCAAAATTATAAATTATTTATGTTTTCAAAAATATTGAACTTTTAATTGTCTACAAATATAAATATGGTTATGTAACTTTGTACTACAGTGCCTATGCTATGTAGATGCTACATCTGTATACCTCCGACAGAAGACTGCAACCTATCCCACTGCATAGGTATAGGCCACTAATATATTTAAATACAATATACCATGCAGTCATTTTCCTGTATATCCATGTATGAAATAGCGCAGTGTACTAAGCCATTGCATACAAATAAAACATACACTGCTGCGTACCAGCTTGAAAGAGGCCAAATTGACACTTTTTTGGTCTCTAAGGTGAATGGAGCTGGTGACAAACTAACTCCTTTGTCCCCCAGTTACAGCTCTAATATATCTATAAAGTGTATAAATGACAGCAGCTGAAAATGTCCAATGCAAAATTCTATCTGGCCAACTGCATGATGGTGTCATAAGTGACCTAGAACAAATAGAGCACCGCCTTCTATTGTCTTCTAATCTATTGTGTATCCTTCAGCAGTCTGTTACAACAAGTGATCTTGAGTGAAAGCAATACCCAGGACTATCTTCCAGTGCAACCTCTGCACTTTCATCCTTATTTACAAGCATGCAACCAAAGATGATGAATGTGGTGACAAGGATCTGTGTTAAATGTCATTTGTCATTCTCCAGTCATTTGATATCCTCGGTCCGGCCCCTGGTAGCGAAAGCTAATGATCAAGATGCTTCCATAGAGAATGTGCCTCCTGATCATTTCATTAAAAAAAAATCCAGGCCCAGGCCTTAACACACCCGTGCTGACTACATGGGGTCAGGAGGCCAAAGACAGGTTATATTGATAAACTGTAGTGCTCATAGGCAGCCGTGGGAGGGATGATTGTTCTTGAAAATGTAATTTTGTCGTTATCTTAAGAGGCAGGAAAGTCAAGATTTACTTCTGTTTCTTCATGGAAAATGAACCTACCGGTACACACTGGGTTTGAAGACTATAGCAACCAATTTAGATTTTTTATTATACACCATTGCCTGCTCTTAGGCATTTTTCTTTTAATTCCGGACAAACCTTTTAACCAATATTTAATAATACCTATATTTATGCTTGCTTAGATCTATGTAGGAGCTATTATGGAAATAGTATCAAGGACTAGTGGCATGTCTAACTTTATATGGACTTTGCATGGCTGAGTACAACTGTATTTCAGCAAGTGTATTACAACCACAACATCAGGCTCCGCCATGGCTCCACAGAACAGAACTTACATTAGTATAGAACAGAGGTAGGCAACCTTCGGCACTCCAGCTGTTGTAAAACTACAACTCCCAGCATGCATACTTGCTCTGCTGTTCTTGCAACTCCTATGGACGTGAATGGAGCATGTTGGGAGTTGTATTTCCACAGCAGTTGGAGTGCCGAAGGTTGCTGACCCCTGGTCTAGAACATGGTGGTCTAAGTTTCGTTAAGTAAAACTGCGGGGGTTGCAAACATAATATGAAAGCTGTATAGCAACTGTATTACCATAATGTGAAAGCATCCTAAACTACACAAACAACAAAATGTAGGGTCCTTTTCCGATAAATACATCTCAGACATGAAACATATGCTTCCTGCCTCTCCAAGCAGTGACAGCTCTGTGGAGATCTGGTTAATGCTGGCCTCTTCTGGCCTTTTGATGTAAAATGGAGACAATTGTGTCCAGGACACTGTATGGATGGATCATGTTCTGGTTGTCAAACCAACCAAACTGCTAAACTATTATTTTATTACTTCTGCTATTATTTTGTGATAACCAAAATGTCAAGAGGGATCTTACAGGTTCGAAATTAATTTTTTTTTTCCTCCTGAAGTATTTTGTCTGTATCTCACAGTTCCTTGGTTAGAGAGAACAATTGTGCTGACATTGTGCCATAATAAGAGCTTACTGGATCCAGCAGCGAATATGTAATAATGGATACCTCAAGATCACCAGAGGCTTCTTGTACTGTGTACAAATGGTTATTCACTTCTCCAGACCTCTCCCCGGAGTATCTGGTTACAAGCGGTATCTAAACTCACTTTGTGTGGTCGTAACAGTAATTGTTGTAAAGACTAAAGGAAGGAACCAGCGCTGCCTCTGATAGACGTTGAATTCCATGTACTAATCTGTGACTCTATTCCTACCCCAAAAATCATCTCTGGTCTGTACCCACTGACATCAGGGCAGCGCAGTTGATACGTAAATGTCCCACCGCCAACAGCAGCCTTCTAATCTGTCAGTTCTTTGTTCAACAAGACTAAGTACAGGTTGACTTGAGCAAATGGTTAACACAGTACAGATCTAAAGATAAGGCTGGCTATAGACATTTAATAGATGTTGGTCCTCCAAATCCTCCATACACATACATGCTCAGCAGAGAGCATGCATGTGTTTTGAGTGAAAAGGACACTGCTGCCATACACCTCTGGTGGCAGCTTATCTTCCATTACAACAAAAGGACTGGGCATACTGAAATTCAACATGCTCAATCCTATTTCAAATGATTGCTGGCCAAATGTTAAATATACATTAGATAGTAGGCTTGTCCTGCAGAAATCAGTGGGTTTGACTGATATTAATGTAAGGCCTCATTCACATAACAGTCCTGTGCATTCATTGCTTAAAAAGTATACCCAATTGTAATCCATTTTCATGGATGCTCATAGGCATGAGTCTGATCCGTGAAAACAGCCTGAGAAATATCATGTTCTATATTTTCTGGGATTGTTCACACTGACTGTTAAAGCAATGTTCGTGCAAAAAGATCCATAAAAGTCTATGGGGATCCATTAAAGTCTATGCTGGATGTTAATACAATGGCCAGCACGCACCCTTGGAATCCTGTTGTGTGAATAAGCCCTAATGTGTATGGCTACCTGTAGATATTGGTTATTTGCACTAAAACTGCAAAATGACACTGAGATGGTGCTCCCGAATTATATGGAGATATACTTCATTACTAGATAATTATAAAGTACTCAGGTTGGGAGGAAGCAATACAAGAATACTGGTTCAGCCCACAAAATGGCTGCCTCCACCGTCTGGCTGTATCCCTGCAGTGTCACAGAGCGCAGTTAATGGCCACAATGCTCTCATTAGAACAGGCCAAGAAAGACAGATTATAGCTGACTTCTTCCCGTGTTCTAACTTCACCTTTATACGGAGATCAATTGCGCATAATGAATAAAACAAATCTCTGCTGAGTGCGAGGTGAGGCGCTGAAACGAAATGGCTCATACCCATACGCAGCAATAATACAGCACTTATTAAGGTACATTATTTTATACAATCCTACAATATCCATACTGCTTCATTCAATTTCAGATAAAATTGTTTGGAAAGGGTGCTTAATGTAGGACAGTCAGTAAAAGTAATTTATCATGTTCTCGCCTCACTGCTCACGTTATCAGCGAACTCATTTTCTGCATTCATCATGCAATCAGCCTATTATTTGCATATTAATCAGGCAGTGGACCATGAAAGGACTGCATCCCAGCCAAATGCTGCACTATCTCAGGAGAAACACTCAGTAATTATCATACATCAGTGTTATGATGTGGTAATTGATTAGAACATCTTTTTGTTGCCCCTAGGGAGTCCCACTTCCAACGCTGCTTAAGGCGTTTGCCGTAGATTTTATTTTTCTCCTATTTTTCCTTTGCAGATATCTGCGGCCCTCTTCGCTACTAGTGGAAGCTATGTTTTGCTCAATTATGTTACTCATTGAAGGCTTTAAATAATCAAGTCTTGGTACATTCATCTCCAGCCGGGCTCTAAGTGTTAGCTGGGAATCTCAGCTATTAGACACTTTACCGTGATTATTCTGATTATTAATGTGTGATGATGTTTTATCAGATATTTCTTTAGAGAACTCTTACTGCCAAGTAATATGTAAGCCGGGTATTATCACTCTTATTGTCATTTCATTCCATTGTGCCAGATGTATTCATTCTTTATTGAGGGCATCTGTTAGGAGGGGGTATACAATATGCCCTTATGGTAACACTGACCAGGGGGACGGGGTTTGTTGTTGGTTACTCATGCTCACAATCTGCTCCCTCTGTTAGGACATCTAGGAGATGCTCTTCTTTTAGGTGTTGCCTGTGCTCATTACACTAGCCATTAACAATTGTTATGGAAAATCATAAACTACATACATTGGGGCAGATTTATTAAGACTGGTGTTTTGTACGCCAGTCTTAAAAAGGGCCTGACATGTGCAGGACACGCCTGATGTATCAAGAGGCTCAGACTATTAATAAATTAGGTGCATATCCATGCGCCATAATGAAAATCTATGCCAGTGAGGAACTAGCATAGATTTCCTGTATATCTTATGCCAGAAAACTGTTATAAATTATAATAAATATGTTGGGCCGAGGTTTCTTCACCCCTCTCTACCCACACAATCATGGAAATTGGCAAGGCACAGATCGGGGATGTGTTGCATCTTTGATGCACGAGAGGGCCTTGTGCCAAAGATGCGTCACATCTTGACACATCTACACCATAAAACTGAAGAATTCTCCCCATTGTTGTATGGGGAGCATTCTATTTCTCATTGACTTCAATGCTAATGGGTTACGGTGCAGATTTTCCACATTGTAATCCGCGCAGAAAATCTATGCGCAATCCTGATTGTGTGCTCAGTAACATTTTTGTGCCAGTTTGGTCAATAGCAGTAGGGACCTATAGCTGTAACATGCTTTCCTTACAAAGGGCAGCATATGCCACTAACAGATCTGCTTGAATAATATCCACATTAGTACTCTCCATGCCATTCTCCATCACAAATAGACAATAGGTGGCGGCACTTTGACTACATTAGAAATGAATAGGCATCGCAGAAAAAACATTCTTCTCTAGTGCTCTCCCTGACAGTACAGAGAAATGACCCAAGACAACCAAAGTCTTCGGAGACTTTGTATGGAGAGGAATAGGTTTTCTTACCTGGTCTCTTCTACAATAAATTCAAAACTTTTTTTTTTTCCTTAAAACGATTGTCCTTGCAACATATCTGAAAACATTTTTTTTTTGTAAAATGGTAACCTTGGGAGATAACCTTGGGGAATATTTCCTTCCCCCTTTTTTTCACAGACTTGTATGAATGACCTGGTTATTGTGAACAATGAAGGCACTTTACATTCACACCAGTTCACCGTGGTCACTGTTGTGTAGCTTATTGATAATTATTTTAATCATTACTATTTGCCAACTTGTCATATACGAATGGGCCATTTCCTGCAGAACTGTATTACTGGCACAAGCAAATAAGACACAAGCTAAGATTTTCACAGACAAATCTGGAACAAATTTATGGGGAAGAGAACATGGTAAGTAATGCATTTGCATTTCCCACAAAACGTGTTAAATGAATATATTTAGTACCTGCTCCTACAGTATTTTATGTGGCCAGGCGTCTTGTGAAGATGACAGGTGTGTGGTGTAAATAGCGGAAGAAGTGGCTATAAACAAATGAGCTTTTAATATCTTAGCCTGTTTCTATATAACAGCACAGTGAATTGAGAACACTTTTCTTTCCAGACAGATTGCTCATTCATGTTTGTCAGCATAATGACTACAGCCATTGTTCTACCACTCACAAGTTTGCTTAGCCAATTACATGTGAAATGGACATGCATGACTTTCTGCTCATTCATAAGTAAGCAAGCTTGTAGGATCCCCATTCTGCTTGGGAAAAGCTGGCAATATTGGACACACATTATTATCAGGGTTATCTTCCTAAAGTGGAATCATATGTACCATCTGACTTAATATATACGTTATTTCTGCCCCATGAGTAATTTGATGTGGGTATATATAAACATATACATGGGAGAACAAGTGTATTAATAGTGCGCACGATCAGGAGTTACCCCACGCTGCGACAAACATCTGCCTCATAAAATCTGACAGCTGTACCTCGCAGAGCAAGGAAGAGAATGAAGTGTACCAATAATGGCAGCACATTAGCCACTATGAAGGCCATTTATGTGATAGGCCATGTGAGGTTATACTACACTATGTTATTGTGTCCTGAAAAAATATTCTTAATATGAATGATTTTGTATAACCCATCAACAATTATTATTCCATTATTAAAATGAATGGGAGAGATTTACTAAGCTAAATGAGGCAGGATTGTGGGTCAGTTTGTGCCAGTTTTAGATTTTTAGACACTTTTCCCTCACTTGTTAAGGAGGAAGAGGCATTTGAGTGGGGTAAAATGAGAGTCTAACATGCCTAGTAAGAGGCATTACAAAGTGTGAGTGACCATGATAAATCTGGGGTGTCTTTAGACTGTCTGGAGCAGGTTTATACTGTCTACCTATATGGCATGGTTAGTAAATGTGCCCCAGTATTGTTTGTTCCGATTCTCTGTTCGCTATACTAGATCACATGAAAGACTTAAATTACTGCTTAGAAGTCATACCAATACATGCCAATGTATTGCTTCATGTCCTCTTTTAGAAATACACGATTTTCATTCTCATATAAGGGCAACCTAGAAGACAGTGCACCCCCATTCCACCTATAAATAAATGGGTGAGGAAAACCAGAAAACACTGTTTCGTTTTTTTTCAACAAGTTGAATAAAACTGAACTCTATTTAAATCTATAGATATATTTATGCATAAAAGATTGCCCTCAGACCAAAAAGATACTTGTGTGATCTGTTCACTGAGAACACTGCACAACTTATTTACACATTGATTATTATGGCAATTTCAAGTTGGAAAGGAGATTAGTGGGTCATGTTAGATCAAGTTCAAGGAGATAGAGAGAGATAGTAGATAGATAACTAGATAGATTAGATAGTCACTATATATTATATAGAATTAATTAAAAGTGATACTTGTCATAGCAGACATTGCTGAAAAGGGGTATTGCTGTCATTATAGACTACTTAGAATAGTGGTTATGGTGTCCTAAGAAAGAATAAATCCAACAAGATCGCAGTTCTACCTGTATTATTTCCAAAGACACCACCAATTGAAAACACAGACAGGACTGGGAGCAGCTACAGCTGGAAATAAATTCACCAATCCTGACTTTGTTTTCAACTTGTGATATTTCTAGAAATAATAAAGGTAGAACTGTGATCCTGGTGTCATGTAAAAGATGCAGGATTTCACAGAAAGGAACCAAAATTCATGAATAAAGTATATTACAACATTTATTAATGTCACAAAAGCTGCCAGAAAATGAAAAGTTGTTTGAAAGTTTAGTGTGACCCTTCTATAAATCCAGGATGCTGAAATAACCTGAACATATCCCAAATTATTGAGCAGCCTACAATGATAATGTATCATGAGATAGGAGGAGACCCCCTTTAAGTGACTCTTACACCTGACGATAGTTATTAATGGTGGTTTAGCAGCCAATTACTTTTCTTAGTGGAACAAAGTACAACTTGCATTATCTTTTTCTTCCTGCATGTATAAAAAAAATCTACCGAAAAGTACTACAAATGTATTGAGACAACTCTAACAACCTTCATGAAGTGAGCCTCCCCCTGAACTGCTCTATCCTCACTGTCCTATCCTATGGGACCAGGAAGATTAATTGCCATGTGCTATCATTAACAAAACGGACTTTTGTTTGTGTTCTGCATTATTTTAAGCAGCTCTAAACATATTGCGGACATTTAAGTCACTAATGCATAAGCCATTATTCAAGGTATGAAGTGGTTGTATGGGGGGGGGCAATCCTTAATTAGCAGTTGTCTTTTGTTGTTGTACGAGTTTCTATTCCTATGGGTTTGTCTTCTGCTAAGCAGCATGAGGTTAGACATGATGGATGATAGCTCAGAATATAGACGAACAAAGAAGAAAGACCGAGTCCCTGGGGATCACCCACAGCTGTAACTTCAAATGCAGTTTTCCACCTCCAGTTTAATAATGAGAGGACACTAACCAAAATAAAGTACTTTTGTGTGTCTCTCCTTCGAGTGTGACATGAACAATAAAGGTCTATGGTAAACAGTTTTAAAAGTAACAACGCACAGCACAAGTCATCTAGTGAGGTTACAGATCACCGATTCTCAGGGACAAGTCCATTCATTACAGACAGAGCTGTCCATCAATCTGTGCTGATTCTGCTTATTGCTCCATTGTGACAACCAGTCTAGGTAATGTTGCAGTCATACATACCCTCCTGTGAGTTTGCCAGCATACCAGGTACAATGCCTAATCCTCGCTATGTACATTACTATATATCACACAGTATAACGTAACAAAGCAGGCTGGTGTTAAGTTTTCTGATATATATTCCTTGTTGTGATGTAGCCGGAATGAACAGAGAAACTTGCAACATAGGAAACTGCTTATACTAGTGCTAGTTCTTTTCCATCAGGTTACTTTTCCTTATTAATAGCAGCACTATTACCTGGTTAAGGTGGCCATACACATTAGATTTAGTCAGCTGAATTTGCTGATTTCAGTGACCATGTTTATGAAATGCTTGGCTGACATGTCAGAGATAAGAGAAACATAAGATAAGATAGGGTATGCTGAATTTCAACAAGTTTGATCCTTTGTTCTTAAAGAGAGATAAGCTGCTTCTAAAGGTGTCTGGTAGCAACTTGTTCCCATTTCCTAATTGAAAAGACATCCAAACTGAGCATGCATGTGTATGAGGCTTTCTTTAGGAATAGCTGTTGGGCAATGCCCAATTGAAACTAAAGGGGCACCCTTAGAAACATAAAAAATAATAAAACAGATATCCAAACTGAAACTGGGCAAACCAATTACCAATAAAAAACGCTAGTGTGAACATAGCCTAAGTGGAAAAAAACCATCATCCATAAAAAGTTAAGAAGTTGCAGTTTTTCCATCTGGACAACTTCTTTACTAAACGCAGATCCACTGCAGATCAGCTTCATTGTAGGAGTATATGAGGTGAAGGTATCTTTAGAAGCAGTTGGCGCAGTTATATAGTTGTCAATAGTTTAAAATCCAGTGGAAAAAAATAAAAAGTGGAAAAAAATTACCAGTAACTGAAAAATATTTACAATTAGTCCCTAGTTTTATATGGAGGTACTTGTATATATTTGTTATACACCGCTTAATTATAATATATATACGTCAATTTTTAAGAAGAAGTTTTCATAGGTTCACAAAAAAAAACGAAAAAAAAAAAAACCTGCTACATACTACTGTACAAACAGTGGAGGAAATTTATTAAAGTTGCCATACTAGTTTTCTGGGTGCCCTGGCCTGCCAAATTTTCTCTAACTCCTTGACTCGTGGATTTCAGTTCTGGTGTACGTGACCTTCCCATGGTGTGCAACAATTATCCATAGGATAGAGGATAAACAACTGATAGGTGGAGATTAGACCACGGAGACCCCCACCAATCCTGTTTTACCCCCACCGTGGATACATTCTTTTCTGCTGAATTTAAGTTGTGTGTGGACATACCCCAAGACTAGCAGCAGAGTGGGTGTTAATGCGTGTGAAAATGCAACGTTTGTGTGTTATATATATATATATATATATATATATATATACACACACACACGTACACACAAACAAATGTATATATAATTTTCAGTGCATAGATTTGACCTGTGCTGTGTGTAAGGGCAACAAAGTTATTGAAAAGTTCCTAACAATGGGTCATGATTGTATAATATACTTGTACAGACTGGATCACTGTGGTAAGTAATGGATTTGGTGAAAATGGAAATCAATGAGTTGACAATTGATACATATTCCCAAATGTAAAATATTCCTTTATTAAGAAATCCTGAATAATATCCCTAAAAGCGTCTCTGAAATCTTACATTAAAGTTGCCAAAAAACTCTCAAAGAAAATACTGTTTACATGGAGGAAAATTACTCTCCAGCGCTTTGGAACGAATGTGACAAAAACACCACAAATCCCCTTAACACGTTTAGCCCCAAGTGTCAAATATCTCAGATCATGTTGAAACTAAGAATAACTATGAAGTACCTGAACTTGGACATCCTTCGATTACAGAATCCTGCTGAGTTGCTGCAGATTGCAGGGCTATAAATGGAAATAAAAGGTAGATCAGCAGAGGATGTGGCAAAGACATCAACCCTGTAAGAATCTTTATACATCAGCGCTTTATTTGCCACAGGGCACTAAAACACATGGTACTCAGTGCCCGCCAACAGCAGAACATATCTCACGTCCCCACACGAGTCGAGGAGCACAAGTGCTCTACACTACACTATCCCCTGTCAGGTCTGTCTGAGAGAATTATCCAAGGTCACATTATGACTACGCTGCAGTCTAAAACCTTTACCAATAAAAGAGGAGATAAAGCAGGTAGTGCACGCTCACTAGATGTTTATATATATATATATATATATATATATATATATATATATATTTATAGTGTACCTTGTCCTTGCTGCTGTCCTTGGGAATGCAGGACGCTCTGCCCCAGCTCACCATTCAGCCATAGCTGCATTCTAATAAATGGCTCCCGGCCCTTCTGGGTCAGCTTGCTCCAAGGTTTCGGCCTGGACAGCATGTCGCTGACGCTGCCCTGTGACAAGCCCAGCACCTAAAATTACAAAGGACATGTTTAATCCTAGGATACTGTCATGGCTTCCTTATAAATGTTACATGTTATAGCAGAATGGAGCAAATAACATCTTCTCAATATCTCCTGCAGTTCACCCATTCAACATTCATAGATTTCAGGATGAATCTGTACAGATCCTTAATTCATAATCTTAAACATCCTGAACAGAGATGAGCTCCTTCATGAAAACATTATTCAAGGTCATGCAGGGACAAGAAACATAGAAGGAGATTGTCCTGGGAATACAAGGCATATATGTATGGACCGAATCAGTCACCTCTGTATATGACTTACTACAGCACGGGTTTGACATGACAGAATGACAATCTCTAAAATATCTCATTATACTGCATGTAGTATTTTTTATACATTATATGCATACATATGTGAACAATTCATAGGCAGTTCGTACTAAGATATGGACAATACTTTCGGCTCGACCACTCTTGTCTGCAGGCAGCATGTATAGAACAGGGGAGCAGAGCAGACTGATGTAGTGTCTTGAGGGAAAAGATTATTCTGTGAAATGTTTGCTCATTCTGGGCTTAGGAGTCCAGTGGGCGGTCCTACTCAGTAACTAACTGTTAACACACTCATACAGGGAAGGCCTTCCATCCCTGAGTAGCATCACCCATGGGACTCCTTGGCTCAGAATGAGCAGAGGTTTCATTGGAAAAAATTCATAGATTAGGGGGGAATCTCTTCCTACAAATGTCTTGTTCCAAAGGGAGTCTGTTATCTGAACCCAGCCCCACAGATAGGTTAGGGTTCCCTGAATCAATAGAGCAGTGTCTTCCCTTTGTGAATTGGTGCCTCAGTTGGCGAGATCTTGTTGTTTTTGTCAATATACAGATGAGCTTTTTGGAGCAAGGAGGGTGTTGAGCTTACCTTTTTGGAGCAACAGTAATGCCCCCGTTGCTCCAAAGAGATCATTTGAATATTGACAAAAACAGCAGTATCTCAGCAACAGAGGCACCAATTCACAAGAGGAAAACACCATTTAATTCAGGTAACCCTAACCTATCTATCTGCAGGGCTGGGTTGATTTGTTGTGTTCTGAAGACAGACTCCCTGCATTACACAGTGCCCATTCAAGTCAATGGATTGTCTGAGCATGGCAGAAAAACATCAGGTTCCTGAATAGGAGACTCCACTCCACATTAATCCAGACAGAGTATCTGAAAAAGGGATTTTATGTGTTGTTGGGGGAGAATTAGGACACCTCTGTACACATCAGATGGTTGGCTGGTCCATCTGACATTCATCTAATATATATATTGTATTTTTACCCTGGACCTGCATGTATTCTTGGGTTGGCACCCATACCACCTGGGATATATATATATATATGTCCCACTTGAGTACACCTCTTCAGATGGTTATTCACATTAAGTAAATATAAGTTGATCCTACAGATTTGGGCAGTTTGACTATATTTTAATGTGGGTTACAGCTGCCCGTCAGGTGTCCTATGCCAGTCCTTTGTACTTCCAGAGGTCTGACATCTGCTTATGTGCCTCTCCATATCGAAATACAGTAAACATGAACACTCCACTACTCCAAATGTACATACAAGTGTAGTGTGCGGTCAGCTTAAGATTTTGCATCCACAAAAAGTACCATAAGCTCATGTGTTTAATATGTGTAACATATTAAATGACACAAACAAGAAATAAGATGATTGTATAGTCATACTGGAGACACGCAATTTGACAAAAGCAGGCTCTGGCAGGTAGTAGGATGTATTTGCAGTTCCCACATCTGTCTGAATATAGTGAATAGCACTCCAGTCATATACCTGGTAACATATTTTGCATTCTTCAGCTGACCTCCCACCCAAAAGTCATTTTTAACAACACTGGGACAAGTATCACCTTATTTCTGTACACTGCTTGATGTACTTTCTTCATGTTATTACTGTATACTATTGGAGCTAATACTCACAGCTTCAGACTGGGGGCACTACCATGCATGCTCTAAGACATTTATAGACAATGTTATCTAGGAGTCTCTGTGCTTTAAAAAAACGATATTCACTAAAAGAAAGCATCTTTCAGCAATTTTCAGACTGTCTATGTTTTCCTGTGCCAACCCTAACATTTATTTATCGTATCTGTGTCAAGTACACGTTTTGACAGTCCAGGAACAACATCTACCTTCTGCCAAAATGGGCTGTGAGCGGCTACATTGTATGATTTATTAGCGTGTGCCCAAATCAAGACAAATCAAGCAATGACTATATCAAGAACAGCTTAGGAGCGACGAGCTATGCCAAGATTTTCTTTGGAAAGCTTTGCAGGTAATAAATAGAACATTGTAATTGTGAAGGTAAGTGAAAGTAATGCACATGATATTTACCTTTTCACCGAATATCCTTTGGCAAATTCCATTTTTTGCAAGCTTCTCTTTGACTTGACGAGTGAGCTCAATAGTGTCCACCTCCTGGTACATGTAAACCTCGTACTGCTCTGGGGTTAGCGGAGGGACAGATGGTTTGGTTGGCTTGGCTATAGACACTACAGGAGAAGAAGGCAGTGGACTGTTTTGCGGAGTCTCACTACGACTAGCTCCAGTCATGCTAATTTCTGAGCTTTGAGAGTAGGGAGATTCAGCATTTGGCCACTCTTTCCAGTACTCTGAAGAAGATGAAGGCCCTTGGAGTTGGTTTCGTTCTGACCTATTCTGATTGATAAGTTTTTCCTTTGTGCAGTTGGTTTCCTCTGTTTTTGTGTCTTCCACTGAGGCAGTGCTTCTCCGGTCATGTTGAACAGTGTTCCACCAATGGTCTTTCCAAACGTTTCCTCGTCCCAACTCATTTTTTACATGCCTTAGTATGCTCGGTGTTGATTCGGTCATACCATGAATTTCTAACACTGATGTCTCCTGGGGCTCTTTTTTAACACCAGAAAGGTTTTGTAAGGTAGCAATACCAGAGTCTAAGACAGGCGTATGTTTCTTCAGGGACATGGTTAAAGGAGAGTAAGTAGACACAGAAGAGACAGCAGTGGTGGAAATTATTTTTGGAGAGAGGATGGCAAGGTCAGCTTGGGACAAAGATGCCGTTTTTAAGGCAGGTTCAAAAGCAGCCTGCTGGGCTTCCATCTCTCGCCGTGCTTGTTGTAGAATGGACCGAATAGTGTCATCTGAATTACCACTGCTGGATGCTGAAGGGGGCTGAGCCGGCTCAACTGCAAAAGCAGAGTTTAAGGAAAAAGTGAGAATATGAATGAAGAACATCCATTAACTTTTCACTGAACATAAGATATGATTTTGTTATGGGAGAAAGATTTATTGTAGGTCTAGGCTATTTATATGTTAATGAGAAATACCTTCATCTCAACCTTAACATAATGTCAGTTTTAGGTCTGTAAAGCAGTAGTAAGAAAATGACAACCTATCTATTCACAAGATTAATGGGTGTCCGACCACTGAGACCCCCACCAATTACATGAACAGGGGTCTTCGAGTGACCAGTATTAATGAGCAGTGATTGTGCATGCACACTGCCATTCCATTCATCTCTATGGGGCAGCCCAAAAGAAGCTCAGTACAGCGATATCCAGCTTTTGCATAGAGCTGAATGGAGTGCCACCTTGCCATTTACACACAGTAGTAGGACCCCCAAAAATCAGACTCTTAAACATCCTGTTGATAGATGATAAGTTGTCATTCTGATAATATGCCTTTAAGTCACGGTTAGAGTTCATACAGGCTGATCTTCAAATTCTTGCATAACCATTGATTCTGAATTCTGAAATTATGGCTGCCTGCAGCCGCCACTAGAGGGAGTCTAGGAGTGTACATCATGTGGAATATTATACAGTTCATTGAATAAACAGTATGCAGTACTCTACTAAACATCCAGAATGTTATTTAAGCAGGTAATGTGGAATGCTACATCCGAAAAACGCTAACCTATGAAACATACATAAAGAAATGAATCAACATAACAGTAGACCTATTTAGATTAAAAAAAACAAAATGGCATTCAAGGGTTGGCATTCATGATATGAAACGAATAAAAAAATAATAATAATTGCACAAATATGTTTTAGGAGCTAGAATCAAATATTAAAGAGGTATAAAACAACAATAATGAACAGTTTACAGTCTTCTTATTTCTCTTACTTACCGTGTTTCCCCGAAAATAAGACACCCCCGAAAGTAAGGCATAGGAGAGGTTTCGGAGAATTGCCTAATATAAGGCATCCCCCGAAAGTAAGGCGTATGTTCCCGAACAGAACATACGGTATATACAATATGTGAGGCCGCGGGAGAACCCCACAATCTCTGCTATCATTATACTCCGGGGTCTTTTCAGACCCCGGAGTATAATAATCGGCGGCCCAGGGGAGGTGAGCGAACATAAAAAACTATGTGCTTACCTGTCCTACGCTTCTCCAGGCTTCGGGCCTGTTTGGTGACGTCAGCGGACGTCATTTTGCGTCGCGACGCCGGCCGGATCACGTGACGCGGCCTGGTCTAACAGTGAAGGCGGCCGGAGTAGCGCACGGGCATGCACCGGAGCGAGGAACAGGTAAGCAACGTTGTTTTTTTATGTTTCTATCCTCTCCTGGGTCTCCGATCATTATACTCTGGGGTCTGAAAAGACCCTACAGTATAATAATTGTTCATGGGTGGTCCACTATGGGGCAAACTACTGTGTGCAGGGGCCACTATGGGGAATGATACTGTGTGCAGGGGCCACTATGGGGAATGATACTGTGTGCCGGGGCCACTATGGGGCAAACTACTGTGTGCAGGGGCCACTATGGGGAATGATACTGTGTGCAGGGGCCACTATGGGGAATGATACTGTGTGCAGGGGCCACTATGGGGCATGATACTGTGTGCAGGGGCCACTATGGGGAATGATACTGTGTGCAGGGGCCACTATGGGGAATGATACTGTGTGCAGGGGCCACTATGGGGCATGAGACTGTGTGCAGGGGCCACTATGGGGAATGATACTGTGTGCAGGGGCCACTATGGGGCATGAGACTGTGTGCAGGGGCCACTATGGGGAATGATACTGTGTGCAGGGGCCACTATGGGGCATGAGACTGTGTGCAGGGGCCACTATGGGGCATGAGACTGTGTGCAGGGGCCACTATGGGATATGATACTGTGTGCAGGGGCCACTATGGGATATGATACTGTGTGCAGGGGCCACTATGGGACATGATACTGTGTGCAGGGAAATTAATGGTTTGGATTGTTATGATGATGTCCTAGAAAATGATGACATAACTGTCATTGAATAAATTTTACTTTCTATTCGTACCGTAAATATTGGTAAATGTACCATACTGTTAATTGTTGTACATGGAAATAATGGTACGGTAGTAAGAAATTCTTGATAGGATTCACAGTTTGTATGGTTATGCTGGTTTGTGATGACAACTACTGTACAGTACCGTATATAATAAATGTTCATTTTTTTGTTCAGCAATAAATGTGAATTCTTCTTCATTGAAAAAAAAAATAAGACATCCCCTGAAAATAAGACACAGCACATCTTTGGGAGCAAAAATTAATATAAGACGCTGTCTTATTTTCGGGGGAAACAGGGTATATAGCGCCAACATATTCTGCAGTGTTTTACAGACATTGTGATTGACTTTTCCACAAAGGGCTCACAATCTAAATTCCCTATCAGTATGAATTTGGAGTGTAGGAGGACACCCATGCAAACACAGGGCGAACATACAAACTCCTTGCTGATGTTGTCCTTGGTTGTACTCCAGCCTTCTAGGTCATTATTGCCACTTTGGCCTACACTGAAGTAGCCATACACCATAGACAGATGTTGGTGGAAGGCTTGTTTACCTGAAAGCTGTTTCTCCTCAATATCCTACTTCTCATGCACACTTCAACATGGCCACTGCCACTCAATTTAAAGGGGTATTCTTGTCTTGTGTATTTATAACATATCTATAGCACCCACGTTCTCAAGGTGTGGGACCCAGAGGAGGGACCCGCATCTATTACAAGAATAGGGTTCCTGTAGATATGCTATAAATACCCAAGATGGGAGTTCACCTTTACTTCTATAAGACTGCTGAAGATAGACCAGTGATGTACTCCGCTTCTCTTCATCTGTCCCCATGGACATGCATAGAGGTAGCAGCACACATGCACAACTGCTTCTTCATACAAACAGGGGACTCAAAACAATTTCATTCATGGCATGACCTGCTAAGGACCTTTCACAATATAAATAATTTTCCAAATTTTGAACAATAAAAAAAAAAAGAAAATGTACCATATATATTTTACACGTACATAGAGATGTAGCAGAGTTGACCCAAACTTTTGCAATTGGTTAAACTGCTCCATTGTGATATTTTATGACAGAAGACAACAAAAAATCTATGTCTTATGTAATAAGATCTCATGCTGCAGCAGTTTAACCAATTGCAGAAGTTTTAGTCAACTCTGCTACATCTCTATGTACGTGTAAAATATATACGGTACTTTACTTTCTTTTTTTTTTATTGTTCAAAATTTGGAAAATTATTTGTATTTGGATCAACATTTCTATATAAAAAGTGGTATAAATAGTGTTCCACTATAGAGAGAATGGAAATACTCACCAGTCTTCAGCACCTGCAGCTCTCTTTTGGCTTGCTCTAGAATAGACTTTATGGCTTCATCTGAGCCTGTCTCTGAGGTTCTGATCCGTGTAGTAATATTTCCTATAGTGACAATATTAGCAAAACAACACAACATTTAGAGAATGCACATGAAATAGATCAATGCAATTTTTTTAGTAGAATATCAAAATCCAAAACTAGAGAAAACTAGGTCAGCGAGGTCAAGGTAACTTACTGACCCAGAAAAGTCGGTGACTGCCTTATCGACCATCTCCCATGATACTCAGCTACAGGCCCTATGGACTTTATGAATTACCACTTATTTCTGTGTCCTTGTGTAACATCACTCTTCACTCTCTGTCATGTGCAGCAAGGTAATACTTTACACTGAAACTGAATGCAAATCACGCTGCCATCATTTTATAAGGGACCTGTCAATCCAGCCCCGCCGATTAGAGACTAAGTGCTTTTCTCTCTCCAAACTGAAGTTAGTTGGAAACAGGATATTGAACACATCAACAAATGCAGGATATTTGGCCAGACTGTAAAATTTGTTTGCCAAGTTTCGATCAAGTAAAAACTATTTTTAGCCATGACTGGTTTAAACTCAGCTGGAAATGCTAATGACTTGTAATCGTATATCTTCCTGGCAAGGCCGCGCCAAGGTGCAACGCTAATCATGTGGTTTCTACAGACGGTTGACATGCATAGGAGTCAATGCATCACGTAAAGTGTAGTACTGATAGTGCTGACTCACAGAAATAGAAGAGAACTGACAAGAGTTGCGAGGACAGGATCATATTAGGTAGACAATCTACTTCTCTCTTACACGTCTCTCTGTGCTAGGGTTAGGCAACAAGTTTTTTGGCCAACTAGTAGTCTAGGACTTTTAATGACTCTTTAGTCAAGTGGATGAAACACATCCAACATGACTAAGGTTACTACAACTGTGGGCCCAACATTTAAACAAAACCTGTCACACTGAACATGATGTCTGACTTTTGGGCATCATGTTATAGAGCAGGAGGAGCTGAGCAGACTAATTTTAGTTTTATGTGAAAAAATTCTGACCCGACTCTCCTATTAAAGTCAATGGGTCAGTGGAAAAAACAAACAAAAAAAAAAAGGCAACTACACTGGTACTGACTCAGACATGAATAAACATAGCTGAGAATTAGCACAGTCATGTGAATACAGCCTAAGACGTTATGGCGTGATGTACAGAGTGCGCTGTATGAAGGTGTGCAGGGGTGTTAATACAGTCTATATGTAAGGACAGACAGAGGACACTATAGATTCAATATAATAATGTGTAATGTTTGGCACCAGCAAATATATCCACTCAGTGAAGACACTGCAGTTATCTGCTCAGGAATTATGCACACTATATAGTTTTAGCTCCTTAACTACTGAAACCAAATGTATACAGTTCTAAATCCTACAGAACCAATATAAAGGGGCAATCTCAATACCACAACCCCTCTCTACATTGAACTGACCCTGTGATCAGCTGATCAGTGCGGCTCTACCCTTATAAAACCCCAATCAGCTATGATTGTTCCAGGAACAAACGGCCATCCTTGGTATACACTGGAAGGTCGTGTCCGCCCGCGTTTATAGTGGCTCTCTGCTCTGCCTCATAGAAGGTTGTCCTAATATACCCTTATAGGGAATTACAGAAAGGGTTGTCTCAAGGGAGAAAAAAATCTTTAGCCCAAGGGTGAAATTAAATGTGTGCATGTCCGATACTATAAGTGGATGTCTGAAAACTGAGACTGCAAACACTTTAATAAATCCAGGCTTTAGGTAACATTAAGCACTGCTGTGTAATTGGTCTTTTCCAATAAGAACCCGGCTAATTCTAAGTGATCTATACGCTTGTTTTCAGTTTTTACCATTAACAAATGGGACCATTATCAGAGCAGGGTGAGCGTATAACATTTACACAAGCAGTTAAGCTACGAGAAGAATGCTGACAAATACATATTTAAATTACCGCTTATTGTTGCTTTCACATATTTCTTAATGTTACTGTATTGTCAGCACATTAAGTGAATCTAAAAAGCAAGTTGCTGCGCAGGGCATTGCTATGACAAGCAGCCAGAAAAATTAATTCTATACTTTGCAGGGTCTTTGAACTGAATACATTTGAGATAATTCTGGCATTGTGGGGAACAGATTTCACTATATATATATATATATATATATATATATATATATATATATATTATAGGCATACTATACACTTTATATAGCAGAATTCACTAGTGATTTTTACCACTAACCTTTAGGAGCTCATCCTTTTCAGAAATGTGAAACATAAATAATATCCCCAAGAATGTTTGCATATAAAATAGCGTTGGGTTTAAAGGGGATGCTCAAAGTTATAGGACTCAGGAACCAGGGTCCAGATCTTAGGCTCTGTTCACATCTGCATCGTGCCACATACACAATTGCTGTGTTGTGAGTTATAATGGTGGCGTGTTAGGTTCTGTCTAGAGGTTTGTTGCTATGACAGATTAGTCTGTGGTTTAAAATCACACAACCGAGCGCCGTCCAGGTAAAAAGGTCCAGGGTCCATGTGTGGCCCGTATTTCCCGGACTGAACTCTTCTGTGTAGAGTGAACTCACTGGATCATAGTCCGTTATGACGCAGTGATCTCCCATATGGCCAGATCACTATTGTGCTAAACTAACCAGCTTTGTCAGTTCAGTACAGTAACAAATCGGCCCTTGAAGATCATCCTGCATCATAACTTACTAGGATATAGTAAGTTCAATTCACACAGCTAAGTGCAGTCCGGGATATTGTTGCCAACTATGGGGGAAATTTAATTTGCTATAGTTCTCTGATATAACTAAGTTGCAATTTCAGGTACACACAATTTTTGCACAAAAATGTGTAACTTTCAACCCTTACATGTTTCTTTAGCCACGTTTTAAAACAGACAAGAAAAGTGGGTGGGCTTTAGCATGTGGTAAGCCTCCTGCAGCTCTATAGTTTTACACCAGAAGTTGGTATAAAAGGATAGCAGAAATATATAGGGGAGATTTATAGAGACCAGGGTCTATTACACCGGTATTAATAACCCCTACGCCGCCAGAAGAAGCGCCTTATTTATGTTCAGTTACATGCCTTGTCATAAATCAGGTGCAGTCTCTGGCAGGGCGGTGTACCAGCTCATATCTGGTGTAAATGATCATAAACCTGAAGGGGCCGGTGGTCCCGTCTACACCTCTCACCATGCTCCCTTTCAGGAAAGTGGAAAGGGTAATGTATAGACAAAAAAAAGAGTTGCAATTCTTGCAAAAAACTCTACAACATTTTTATGCCTTGTAGTTAAGAGGCATCTGCTGTATGGAATGCTGGTTAAAGGGAACCTATCACATGGAAAATGCTGTTCAATCCACCGGCAGCATGTTATAGAGCAAGGGGAGCTGAGCAGATTGTTATATAGGTTTATGGGAAAAGATTCAGTATAACTTGCCATTTATCTATTGAAATCTCTGTTCCTTCTATGCTAAGAAGTCAAGGAGGTGGTGCTACCAGTGACTGACAGACTCCTCTCTATGACTGTACATGCATAGATAGCTGTCAATCACTGATAGGACCGCCTCTTTGACTTAGCATAGAAAAAGTAGAGATTTCAATAGATAAATGATTGTTCCCTAGAAACCTACAAATCAACATGCTCAGCTCCTTCAGATCTATAAAAAGCTACTTACAGACTCAACAGCTTCTTTTCATGCTACAAGTTCCCTTTAAAGAGAAAGGAGTGAAAACCCTTTGCACTTGTTTGTTATGTATACAATTGTTCTAGGTAAATCGGGAACTGTAAAGCAATATGCAGTACAAAGTCATAGTAAATGGTACTGATGTAGATCACTAGCAATAAGTTAATTTCCCACTTTATGTGTTCACACTAAAACAGCAGTTACACATGCAGCCCGGCGGACCACATTGACTATAATGGGCCCCTCAGTGTTCCTAGTTTTTAAACTTCGTGCAGAACTTTTTCCTCCGCTGATTTTCAGGGGACACTGCAATGTAGTTTCCAATGAAGACTCCAGTGCAGATGTGAACTTAGTCTTAATAAATGCTGCAACCAAATAACATCATTTAGTACTGTTAGTACTATAGGGCTGAGCATTACATTTACGTGCAAAGATGGATTGTCAAGATGAGGGCAAAATTGTTCTTAGCAAGCAAAATAAATCCTTGTGATTTTCCCAAATTAACTGTCAATTTATTACGTTGCTATAAACCTATTAGGATAACTATAGGATCTAATTGTCACAACCCCATACAACACATTGTAACAAAGCACAGATATGTCTTCAGTACCTTATTTACTCCCACCCCCACCCTCCGCAGCTAATGTTCTGACCTAGAAACAGGTCGCCTTATAACAGTGTCCTGATGCACCCGTGTTTTATACTTACTACCGCTGTTTTTCTATCAGATTCCAGGCCAGAATCAAATGCCACAGTCTGACTACACAGAGCAGAGTGAAAGCAGAACGGCTGGCTACAAACACAGAGACACCTGCTTGTCACGTACCTTCAGACCCATTTCTTCTTTTCGGTACTTCCTGAAATAGTCTGTTCAGGTTCTGGCCTGGATTCTCTGTTGAAAAACAAGTTTGGTAAGAACAAAACAATCGGGGGGGATGTCAGCTTTGTAATGTCATGGGCTAAAGTACATGAAAAGATGGAAAATCTAATGTCGGTGAATACATAGATGGTTTAATAGGTAGCCACAAGCACCCCAAACTGCGCTTTCTAATAAGGTTACCCCTATACAATCACATGCCATATACACTGCATTGCATAAGCATGGAGAACATATTGGTGCCAACCCATCAAAACAGTGTCAGAGACAAAGCGACCTTGTTGTCCATAGCGACCAACCAGACACTATATTTTATTCCCCTAGTGTGGTTTAGAAAGTGAAAGCTGATGTCAGGTTGCTATGGGCAACAGGGCCTCTTAAATGTGGTGTCTAATACCTCATATATGAGATTGTGGGGGTCTGACATCTTGTGTCCTCACCGATCAGCTGATATCTGCATAGTACACAGCTCCATATACTGCAGGCTCAGCTGCCATTCACTTGCATTGGAGCTGAACTGCAATGGCACGGCAAGGTGACTATATAGTGTAAGGAGCTGTCTGCTTCGGGCTCCATACACTGTGCAGATATCAGCTGATCAGTGGGGGTGCCAATCTCATATTGATGGCCTATCCTAAGTCTTGGACAACCTCCTTAAAGCCAGGGCTACACTGTGACTTTTCATAGTGCTACAAATTGATTTTTGCTTGTAGGCAATGCAGTGGGAAGAAGCTGTCAATCAATAGTTAAAAACAATTAGCGCTACAAGAGTCGCCGCGTAGTCCTGGCCTTATTCATCTGCCAACCTAAATTCTAAAGTATCAATGTACAGATGCAGCAGAGCTGAGCTTGTCATCTGGCACATCATTATATCACTGGAGTTTTTGACAGTTCCAATATACAACAAAAATTGGTTTAAAGACAAAGTCAGCTCTGCTAGATCTGTCTGCATTTGTATTATCACTCTTTAAAACAAAGTTGGAGAAATCCAGTAGCCAGGTAACCAGGATGCCAAACCACCATAGATAATTCAGTTTTACAAACATTTTGTCATTGACTACTCATCGTCTCCTGTGTGGATTTATTTATAAAGAAATGTCATAAGCTAGCATTAGAAAATCTGACATATTTTATAGAATCTCATGGCTGCACCTTCAAAGACTAGCAGAACCTAAATAACACACACACTGTACACACACACACACATATATATATATATATATATATATATATATATATACACACACACACACACATACATATACGTACGCTTCTAGCTCCAACTGTAACAATGCACAAAGGCCAGTAGAGGTGACCTATCACAGTGTAGTTTGCATTTCTTGTACTACTCCGATGACTGGTTGCAATGAAACAAAGCCATTTTTGATAAATCTGCCCCAATATTGTTGGCCAATATAAATCTTTAGGGGTTATCACATGTTGCAATACCTTGCAAGGTACCAGGTATTACTGGCTTAATCCTATGCATGCCTACAGACGTGCTACAATAGCTGCAGAAAAGCAAGGTGAGTAACTTGATGTAACGGCATAATTCATACACAGGAAAATATTCCCATGTGATAATAGTCTACTCCTATGTGATCCTAAACAGAGCTAAAATAGGGGGAGATAATCGCAGATAAACTGCACTGGCCACATCTTATACAATATGTATTGTGCTTAAGCTAAACAGAGAACAAAACTATAAAAAAAATGGAAGCACATGGCTATACTACTTTTTGAGTATGGAAAAATGTTTGGCTGGTTATTATTACTTATTATAGATAAACATACTTTTTAATGATGAAAACACGGGAATTATTAAAACTAGCGACCTCTGCTTATAAAATGGACAATAAGGTTAAGATCAAATGGCGACTTTGGCTAAACAACATGAGCACAGCTAAACATTGTAATATTGCGTTTTCTGCAATACAACTAATGAAAGGGAACATGGTCACGTTGCGATGGCAGGTCGCTATTACCATGACACAACAGTAGCCAGAAATCAAAACCTGCCGGTTGCAACATGGCCACACTCACTTTCATTGGGCAGTCAGTGCAACACTGATCTTTGGCCGTGCAGCAGGTCATGTGAGCAAAGTCGCTGTGTAGCCCTATTGTTATGGATTTCCTCTTTATGGACTGAACGTTCAACTTTTGTGTTTTATGCTTTATAAAAGGTTTAGTATAGCAAGTGCAGTTTGACAACGAGACATCAGTCTTAATAATCCGCTTCACTGGCATCAGATGCACCACAATTATTAAAGGGGCCTATGTCCTATGGGAGTGCTCTTAGACTTCAGCTATAGTTTACTCCAATTTTCTGGGAACAATGGCCTTACCCACCCCCAACCACATTTGTCACAATTTTATCCATAGTGGTGTAAAAAATGTAAAAAGTGGCACACATGGACAGGCGGCACTTTTGTACCACTTTTATGACACTATTCTGACTTTTACAACAGAAGTCAGTAGTATATCTGCCCCATTGTGTCTAATAATATAAATCCACTCAGTAATTCAGGTGGCAGCTGCAATAAATCTCAATATCCCACGTCTACCACGGCACACTCATGAAGCAGAGATATAGGCAAGTGTTTGATGGAGTCCTAGAACCAGGAGACAGTGGTCATTGGCATCACAACAGCGCCACACCTGTCCAGGGGTTGTGTCTGGTATCGTAGCATTCTCGCCATCACTTTAACAGAGACAAGCTGCAATACCAGGCACAACCTACCCATGGACAGATGTGGATCGGTTTCTGGAAGGTAAACCCTTCAAATATTAGTAAACTAATAGTTTCCACCATATTGTACATCAGCTATTCAAAGTCAGAAAGCTGCAACACTAAGGCAGGTAGAATGGAGCCTTAACTTTATGCTAAAATAGGGCTGGGCTATTAATCCACCACTTCAGAGAAGGACAATTCTAATTGAAATCCATGTTGACCCAACCCCAGAGTCCTGATATGTTCTGTTCCATGTAGGCTTTCTCCTCCCATCACAAGCTATAAGCTGTTATTTCTGTGTAGTCAATAGTTGGGTGGTAGGACAAGGAAGCCTGCGCTAGATACACCTGATTCCTCCTCACTGTGCCAGCTCCCTGAATTTTTTTTTTCTTTTTAAGTATTTTTAAATAAAAAAATGAAAATCTATATTAAAATCAAAAAACACCCATAAACTAGAAAAAAAAATGTAAAATTATTCATTTTAGGCAAAATCTCCCAGTTCTAATCTAAATGCACAGGTATATAACAGTCATGTATATACACATGATGATGTAAGGTGTATATATGTATCAAATCCGTAACATATTCAACAAGAAATGGTTTTCATGTGGCAGTCTTGTAACAACGCTCATCCAAAAATTCTATTCAAACTGAGTAAAATAGCCACAGCAGAGCACCGAAAAGGTCCTTCTAAAGTTAAAGGGGATGGTCAATGATTAGAAAAACATGGCTGCTTTCTTGTAAAAACAGGGTCAGACAGACTGAGTGTGGTATTGCAGCTTAGCCCCACTTATGTACAACTGCAATACCACACATTACCTGTTGCCAGGTATGGCACTGTTTTTTAGAAGAAAGCATCCATGATTTCCTAATATCATGCTATCAATAAAGCAGAAGACCAAATCTTCTGAATAGTTTTGGGATATGAAGTATTTAACATTAATATCAATCTATAGGTACACAGCATTCTGGTTATATCTGGCTCCTGGATTTGACTGCCTGGTTTCAGAGTATGTCTATGTGGCTCACCTCTGCACCCACTGTCTAAACATGAGATATTAGTCGCCTGTGTACAGATATGAAGATGATGGCTGTAAAATGAAGTATTCTAAACATGTGAGGTGTTGGAAATGATTAGGAACATGGCACTCACCTCTTTGTCTGCCTTGTATACTCCGTAGTGCAAGGATGTTCTGCTCATCGGAGAGGAACTGCTTCATCTTGTGGAAAGGCTCCTTGCCTCGTACAGTTAGTTTATTCCATGGTTTGGGCCTGGCTAGTATCTCACTCACAGACCCCTGTGATAGTCCTAGTACATAATGTCCAAAGATACGTTGCCCAATATTGTGCTTGATCAACTGCTCTTTCACTTGACGTGCAATTTCTGCAGTGTCTATTTCTTCGCCTTCCGAGACGCTCCCAGCGCTCTCTGACTGGCTTGGTGAAGGCGCCATGCCGTTTACATCCGGACTTGGCTGCTGTAATGGACTTTGGGAAGATATGGAGTTTGTGCTGAAGTGACCTGTTGAAAAAAGCATGCTTGTGCTTCCTGCTTCCTGCATTGCCTTGGTGTAGAAGGACTGCATAAGCTGTCGCTGGAGAAGTGAGTTTAGTGCAAATTTTCCCGTGGAGGCCAAGGGTAAAGAAGGGCTTGCAATGGATGAGTTGAAAAAGTCTTGGTTTAAACCCGTTGGTGAGAACTGGTGTGTACCATTAGTATTGGAAGCCTGCTCCCCAGTGTTGCGGAGCAACTGAGAGGGAGGGGAGGCCGGCAAGGTTGCAGGACGCTGAGTTTCATGCTGGTCTTTCCCTTTTCTCCTGGCTGACCCTACAAGAAAGGTCAAACATAATGCATTATGGGGGGATTAAAAAGGGAAAAACCAAGATAAAAACGCAATGTTTGCCCCACAAAGTGAAAAAGTGCATTTTTTTTTTCTTTTAAAAAAGGGCCAATTAGGTTTTTAAATTGAATTTTCAGTAAGCCAAACTTGGCCCCCAAAACAAACAACATGCATTTCATGTTTGTACCTTTCTTGTACAGTTTGTTGCAGCCTGGAGAACACCTATGACAAATGATTGCACTTCACTTCATCGTACATACAAAGGTTACGTCATGATATGTGATCCTGGACAATGACATGGTCTTATAGCATACAGATTCAAGTCAATGTGTGGCCCCACAGCAAACATTTACACTTCAGAGCGGCCGAATGCAGCAGATTAAAGAAAACCAACATTGATATCAATGATCACGATCAGAACATGTTTTATAGAAGGCTATATAAATGGTCTGAGGCAAGATTACCAAACTGTACAGAACAGAACCAAGTAATTGTTAGTGTAGAATCTAGCAAACTCCTACTTCCACCTATTAAACAGACCAATGGGAAGCATTATCACTGTATTTCTGCTCTTATCATTCCACCTTTCCTCCTACGGCAGAGGAGAGGAGAAAACAAGTCTGTAATGGTGTACTATACCAGCTTACATAACCGCTATATTCTACGGTAATTAGTCTTTTTTTTTTTTAGCACAATGCCATGGAGGTCCTCAAGATGTATTCTATTCTCCTGATCACACTCCTTACAAGTCGCACAATACTTGCGGATTCTGTTGTTCATTAATCTTGCTGTCAGGTGTCTCTAACATCGCTTTCCCCTGCACATTCATTTTTGTCACTTACTGAAGTCAGCAAAACAAACTTACCGCTCAGGTCGCTGTTGGAAATACGCAGTGTGGCGTTCTCTGACTGCAGCGAGCGGTTCTTCTCCAGTAACAGAACCTCCAATGGTTTTGATGCATCCTGAATAAGGTATTACTTGGAGATTTAACCAGTTACAGCACACATTTTAAATCAGAATTCTACAGAAGCGTTTTAGGTATTCATGTGCCAGGAGAAAGGTGCGAAAATGCAATATCCAAATTACATCAGGTACCTGTTCACCAAGGTCAGAATATTGCTATACATGTTACTACCCAGCATTTATAGCAGAAACAGTATACAGTCTTAAATACTAGTACCCAGACAGATACCAGTAGTATCAGTCTATGTCCGCTTGAAAGCTGATCTGACATAGCTGTCATGGCTCCATTAAGAACAGAATCAATGATTCTAGTATGCATAATAGGGCTAGGTTTACACCATGTTTTTTCCATAAAACTGAGGCATATGTCTTCAATACATATAATGCTACAACAGGACGACACAAGATGCAATTGTATACCTATACAGTTGGATTCTGTTCTGTTGTCATTCACTTCTATTGCAGAAAAAAAATAAAGTTTTATACCTTTTTTTTTTGGACAGGGCAGCTTGCTATATTTTTCTGTCCTGTCAAGAAACAGTATCCAGATGCAGCTTTTTTTCACAATAGAAGTCAATGGCTACAGGGTCTAACTGTATAGGGATACGCAGAAAATGAAATGGGAATGGCAGCTCACCAAGAAACTTTACCAATCGATAAAATGTTGAGTGCACTTGTGTGAGTTTAGATCTGTAAAAATCTCAATTATTAATAGCATCTCATAGCAGGCTATTTTTCCAAGTATTTTGCTTTTGCAGCAATTTAGGTTTTTTCTTTTACAGTAAGCAGTAAAAATAAATGCCTCAACTTTATGGTAAAAAACATGGAATGAACAAAGACAAAACAAAAACCAGACAGTGAATTAATGCATTAAAGCACCAAACACAAAAAAAAAAAGCTACAACAAAAAAACTATTCCGTAGCTCAAGAAAAAGTCACGTGGACACACTGTAACACTGGCAACACGGACTATACCTGTGCACTTGATCCTTCAGACTGGGCAAACTCCATGGATTTCAGAATGCTACAAAAATCAAAAGAGAAAGGTTACTTCTTATTTTTCCATATCTGGGAGCGTAGTAAAATGAGCTTTCTGAGCATCAACATTGCAGGAAAACAAATCCAGGTAACTTTCTCTACTTGCTCCGCAACGCAATGATCAGATAATGAATCTGAACACCCATCTATCCCTAGATGAAATACATCTTTCTTATGGGTCATTTAAATAATGCATATCTCATTCCCAGCAGGCCACATCACGGCATAAAATGAAATGTTAATAAGGATATAACATTTGAAGCTGTCAGAAAGTGTATACATTTGTTAGTGTAGCTGCAAGGGAGGTAGATTTGCATAACAGTCGTGGTTAAATAACACTGATATTTTCTTCCCTTAATAAATCTCTTTATAAGGATCCATGGAGGAACCAGACTGTGAAATAATACATGGATTGTTAATGCTTTACCGAAATACTGCAAATTAAAAGCCACATAAATATCTGTATTATTCAGTGTCTGCAGCTGCTGTGCATTGATTCAAGGCATACTTGTCGCCTGCTCACGACATACATGAATTTTGTTGGCTGCAGCAGATAAATTCATTATGAAGTAAAAGTGCCCTTAAAACTGAGACATAAACCACAATCTGCTGGCAGCAGCAATACTCAGGAGAACGACCTAAAAATTCATGGTGAATTAGGCTAGGGCTATAAGGAGACTTTAGTCGCACGACACCAAGATTGCAAGATTGCATTATAACATTGCAAGATGTTGTGACCTGCAACCAAATGGCACCCTGAAATAGTTGTGCAGCTTTTCTTCCATAGGATAGGGCATAACTTGCAGATTATTGATGGAGGTCCAACCACTGTGACAGCCACTAATCAGGAGAATGGGGGATTTTTGATCCCCATTGTGATTGAAGTGGTGGACAAGCAGCAAGTGTGGCACTTAATTTATTTCAATGGGAGTGTCAGAGATATCTAAACTACAGCACACGGTTATCTCCGGCACTCTAATAGAAATGCATGCAGCAGTGCTTGTGCTGCTTGGGACACAAAATATTCCCCCATTCTTAGCAGTCAGACCCACAATGGATCTGCAAGTTAAGTCTTCCCTGCGGATAGGGCATAACACTCAGCTGGTAAGGCCCATTTAATGTAAAAGCATGTAAAATGTAATAGCACATGTTTTTTTGGCTGTATGGCATCATGTAACTCTTATCTTACTGACATCATCAAGGCATTAGATGTACCAATATCAGGTATTAGTAGAACATAGCGACAAGGAACAAAAAATGTTTTACATGATATCTGACATGTATGGCAGATTTTAAAACCACAGCATGTCAATTCTTTCTACAGAATTTCTTTCTTCTTTCTTTCATTGTGGACTTTGCCCTTTATTTACCTACTAAACATCAACTGGTCACAGACAATGTAACATTTTGCTCAGACGATTTAGGATTTGAGCTTCTGGGCCCACAATCTCCAGAAGCCCCATAGAAGTCAAGGAGGATGGACTTTCGAGCCCCTATTGTCATGACTGATGGGGATCCCAGCAGTCAGACCCTCAGTGATCTGACATTTATCCCCTATCCAGTAAGTCTGTGAGTTCTAGGGAAATTAGAGAGCTTCTGTGGCCATATGCAATCAACTGATGTTGGCCAAATCTGTACTGTTTACGGTGGAGCCCACAAACTATCTGATGTGTATAGGGGTGTCACAAACAGATGATGTTGGATGACACTGGGATGGGGCATGTTGAATTTTATATGCCTGATCCTTTAGTTCTTAGGAGAGATAAGCAACTGCCAGAAGTGTCTGGCAGAGGTTTACTCACTTCTCACTACTGAGAATACTTGCATGCTTGGCTGAATCAGCCCTCAATTTCCATGAGGGGTATCAAGGAGAAACAGTTGTTGGCTAAATAAG
The DNA here is from genome assembly GCA_947044405.1 of Leptodactylus fallax. Classification (NCBI taxonomy): domain Eukaryota; kingdom Metazoa; phylum Chordata; class Amphibia; order Anura; family Leptodactylidae; genus Leptodactylus; species Leptodactylus fallax. Next base: position 800,373 of record CAMRHE010000203.1, read on the forward strand.
TGTTTAACCAATGGATTTTGAAGAGATATGGCCACCATAAGCTCCAGTAACTGAAACTAATGTGAGCGGATGCATTCTGCATACAGGGCATAAGTTAGCAGTATGTAAATAATTGGATATAAATGATAGAAAGGATAAAACACTGCGCTTTTCTGCAGATGGCCTGTGGTAATATGATATTCATAAGCGCACACCGTCCCGCACGCTGTGCTGCAGTCAGCAGCAGTCACTGGCATTTTCAATGTAACTTTGTGATTGCGTATTATGAGCGAAGGAACTGTTTTCCCAACACTCACAATGTAATTTCAACAAAATGATTTATGGCTGCAGGAAGCACTTGTCAAATAAAAAGAAGAAGGATTGGTAAGGAAGGCAGAACACCAGGAAAAGGCAAGGAGAAATAGATGCAGACGATAATATTACATTTTCGGACAGCATATGATACACTTGAGGCCGATGATATTCAAGTCAGCTACAAGATGACCTGAACATATCAGTAAGGAAGGGTAAGTACTACATAATAACCCTATATCAGCTCTCCTTATAGAGGAAACACACAATGCAGGCATTGTATTACAATCTAAGACTAAAATTGACTACATAGTATTTTTTCTTTTATATAACATATATTAACATGTTAAAGTGAATCTCCGACTTTTATCATTTGTGCTGATTCATTTCTTATAATAGCTTTATAGCAGCCTTTATAGCAGTCCTATTTCTAACACAAGGCTCCGACTCTCCTACATATAAATAGACTCAAAGGGATTGTCCAGAACTATGATACTCAGCTCTACTTCCTCTTCTCAGGCAAGTGACATCACATCCACTGGTCCCACGGCCATGCTGCAGCTCAGTTCCATTCAAATGAAAAGGGCTGAGCCTCAGTACCAAGCACAGCTACTATACAATGTATGTACTTGGTAAATAGTGAAGAAGCCACAGTAATCAATATCACAGTCCGGGACAATCCCTTTGCAAAATAACATGCTGACTACCTGCAGTTCCCGGTAGGGAGAACCTACTGCATACTGTTTAATGACCGAACTAAATAGTACAACACAATGCAAGAAAGTCCCTCTAGTGGCAGCTGCAGACAGCTAGCATATACATTTATATCTACATTTTTTTTATACAAAAAAAAAAATGGTACGGAGGTAGAATGTAAGCAAAAAGTACATAAACTAAACTAAAACAGAGACATTTAAAGGTTATCCCAAGATCACGATCGGGATTACAATGGTTGGGTTCTCATGATCAGATATTTACGTCATTTCCAAATGGCATATACTTGTCAGTGTACCAAAAGTAAATAAACAGTTTAGATAAACCCATAAAACAGAATATACACATTAGATGACACTAAACCCATATACTGTATATACAGGACAGATTTCGTTACATACTTGAGCTCCTTTTTTTATTTCTTCATAGTCCGCCTGCACTTTCAGTTTTTCTTCAAGTTGCTGTATGTAAAAAGTGGAAAAGACAATGAGGAAAAACAAGAAGCTTTAATTAAAAATACATAATATTTACCACACTCCACAAATAAGAAAAAAATACATGAGAAAAATGATATGTTACTATTACACTAAACAGTTGAAACATACAATGTAGCAGCACCGTCAAGGTAAGAGTAGGGGATCATGAGCAGTTTTTACAAGGAAGATACAGTACAGTATTTAGTATACAGTCATAAAGGAAAATCTACTTCTATGTACTAGGCCCTAAGCATATGGGGGAATCTAGGCCAGAAAATATGGCTCATATATTAGCTGGATTTCCCAGCCTGAATCGAGTGAGAAGATAAGAACTCATTGCTTTCAAGTGATCTATGATGCCAGGAGTCCTCCTTGTGGCTATACTGTCTGTATTACATACAGTATGGACAGTGAAGACACTGGCAGGCAGGAAGCCTTAGCATCATAGAGCCCTGCAATGCAATGAGTTCTGGTCTACTGACTGGATTCAGGCCGGGTGCATCTGGCTGATGTACAAAATGGGTTTTCTGTCCCTGATTCCCCATGTGCATGGAGACTTAAAGGGGTTGTCTGGTTTAGAAAACCAATTTGAAGAACCCTATTCAGGCACTCCAAGCTTTTAGATGTAGTCCCTCTTTGGTCCTCCTTTAAAGCGGTCTTCCCACCTCCAGGATCATATTTAAACATGTAGCTTAGGCTAACTGATGTGTTTTACCCAATATATTACATGATCCATCTTGCTTCTTTTGGCAGACACTGCACATTGTGTCTCCTCAGTGTATACAGATTGTTGCCTAGGTTTCAGACCTTTTCCTGGCCACTGAGATTGACAGCTAATGGAGCCTTCTGTCAGCTCTTCAAAGTGCATTCAGCTGTTGCACCCTGGTATAGACTACAACAGTACCTATATCAGAGCCACTATAATTCCAGAGATAACAGTGCACAGCCTCGGAAGGTATATTACACAGGCTAAGCCTGTCCACCAACTTGTCACTGAAACCAGGAAGTGGATGGGAGAGGAGACAGGAGAGCAGGTGAACCCCTGAGATGAGAAAACCCCTTTTATTAGCTGGAGCAAAGAATTGCTACAAAGAGCATCTCTCTCTCTCTCTAGAGGACTGCATTACACAGCACCATATATTTCTTTATCTCCGCTGTAGTAGTGCTACCAGAGAACTTAACAATAGATGCCAGGATGCCCCCTTATAGCTGGTCATTGTGGGGTCACAGCAGCATGACAACCTATCACTTAGCAGTTAACCTAGGCTTTATGTATACATGCATTATCAGAAGTACAGTGGTGTGGCAAAAAGTTTGCAGAGGTTGAATTTGTAACCAGACCCCTATTTCTCAGAAACCAGCATGCCCCCCCCTCAAAAGGGAAATTGGAGGTGTGAGAGAACAATGGCTTATTATACTTATTGAACAATGACACAGTCATTGTGTAAATGACTAGTTTATAGCAATCCTACACTGCGATGTTATCACATGAAATGGTTGGTGAAGGTTGTCCCAAGCATAACTTGTAACCAGGAACACAAACATCTGATCATTTTTATATAGTCTGATTCCACAAATATATACTGCCAGCGGTTGAAGCAGGTAGAATACATTATGATCAAATGTCAATACATTGTTTCAGACCAGTGTCTGTCATGTTGTCTGAGACCAGCCCTCACAATTTTGCATTGTGACTAGTGACTCTGCAGTTTCAGTGCCAATGGTGAGAATGATTGATAATTATACAATGCAGAGTTGCTGCAAGACACATCACATGTTATAGCAAACAAATGTCACAATGAATTCCCTACTTAAATTGTTAATGTGATTTTAATGGTGCTATAGAAGGTCTACATCTGGGATCCATTCACATGCCAAGATGTATGGAGCTGAACAAACTGTTATTCCGATCCCACAGAATGACACAGGGTGCCTGAAAACAGTTGTTAAAAATATAGTACATTAACCTCTTCTCTATAGAGGGCATATGGAACATTTCATCTACAAACATCCATTGACGGAGAAAGGCAAGTTCCGCATATTAAGGGCGGGGGAAGGGTATCTGCATTGTCTGACAAGAAGACAAATGAATAGTAAAGGCCGTGTATAGCTTCCTAAGTATATCTACTTATTTAAAATAATAAGCTACACACATCCGCAAAATATGACAGTACTGGAAGCATCAATGGACTCTACCTTGCCTCTGGCTACAATCGGTTACAGGAACAACAGTAGGATTTGCATGTTGTGCTACTAGACTACAATAGCAAAGACATATTTGTAAGCTACCCTGGTGTCGTTCTCTAGAAAACACTACATTCATAGAAATATAAAGCAGTCTTGGGTTATATCATCAAGAAGTACAATCCTGAGTAGAATAACAAAGCAGTAGTACAGCAGTACCACTATGACAAAATCCCTCAATGGTCGTAATCATACCTTGTGCTCATATAATAGCCAATGTGATCACTATCATGCAAATCATGGGGTTTTGTGCTGAAAAATTACTCCAAAAGTGCTTGCCTCTAGGTGTCTCCCTTCCCTCTACCTTCCTGTTCACTGCCTGTCATGTGAAGTCTGGCTCTAGCAGCAAAGACATGGAGACAGATTACAGGAAATGTGGGCAGGGCTTTGCCTTCATAGTCATAAGCAATGCTCTCCTCTTCTGTGTGAGCCCTAAAATTTCCCAATGATCAGTATTGCCATGATTAACGGTTTGCTTCTCCCATTTCAAAGCCAGCTACAGTATGATGGCTCCATCTGCAGACATAACCATCCTGTTTGTCCTAGACATACACTGTACTGTCATTTTTTTAACTACTATGAATGGCATCACATATGTGGGGACAGCGAGACAATGCAGCCAAGCTGTTTGCATCACTTTGGTGAACTGTCTCACAGTCCCCAAACATGTTATACAATAGGAAGTAGTAATTGCAATGCAGTACAAGATGCAGAGATGTAGCACATGTACTTCTAGACGGCATGTACAGGACACACAGGATAGTTGTGGCTGCAGACAAAACCAGCATACTGGCTATAAAACATGACTATTAATGCAATGAATAGCACATAAAGCAAAAGGTCAACGCATTTCTTTTCACTGCATTTCTGCCACATAAAGAACAGCCTGCTCATTTTTTTTCCTATATGTAGAAGATGTTTACAGAGTGTCACCCACATAAATGATGCTGTGTATTACACATGCATTGTACTGTAACTCGCTGTCAATATGCCGTCTGGAACCACAGAGCAGGCAAGTATGCCATGTGTACCAGTACCAGTGAGGCAGGTTTCCTATGGCTGCCAACAACGCGTGAAAATAACACCCCACAGAGTTGCTAATCCAGTAATCTGGACTTCAATCACTATGCCTTTTATTAAATAGGATATAGTTGTTTTGGCTGTATTACAACTGTATGAACCTGGCCATAAGGCCTCCAAACACACAAGAAAAGTTGTCTGAACCCACAGTTTTGAACTGCCTATTTTATGTCTGGTGGTCTTCCAATTTTTCCCTATACATGAGCTCAGTGGAAGACAAGGTCGTGCAGTTTTTGTTTCCCCAGGATAAGACAGTAGCAAGTGTGCGTCTAGCAGCAATTTACTTTCTTCTACCAGAACGGAGCATGCGTGTGTAGGGTAAGACCAACAGCTATTGAAGGAATTTTGTTACCTTTACCCTATGAATAGTCAAATTGTTAATTCTACTTTTGACATTTAGCTCTAGAAAAGATGTGTGACTTAAGGCCATAATTACAGTTTGTCAGTCAGATTTCCTGCCTAATGCAATACTATGGTATATATTACTGCATCGCTTATAAATGGCTATGAGGTCATTTTTTATTGAAGATTATAATATATGGCGCTTAAAAAGTAATGCAGACCCTACCCTATTATAGTGATATAATGCTGCCCTGGCATTTGCGCTCCAGCATGCATATCATGGCAGCAATTTATTTTCATGCTCAGAACACACAAGACAAATTTTTAGTGACATCATTCATCAAAGGATGTGGACATATGCAAAGCTGGCTCTAGTGATGCATGCGGGACAGAATAAAAGATTCGCAGAGATCAAGAGGTTTTGCTTTTGTGCGTGTCTCAAAAACACACAGTCTATTAGAAACGACTCATTGAGCACAATTTCTGGAATTATCTGGTATGCATGTAAAAATGCACATTGTGATGCAACAGTGTAGTTTTCAGGGCAATAAAGGTTAATGGTAGTATCTCAATCCTCAGCATGTCTAACATGGCAGCAAAAGATTGATAACTAATTTCACAAGAACATTGTGCTTTTCCCACAGCAGACTGCAGTTGAGAGCAGTGATCTAAAGTTCTCCAGAATTCACATAAAAATTGATTTTGTAGTTTATGCTATCATTTCTTTATGTAACCTAAACTTGGCCATATAGATGACATAACTGTCACTGTGTACATCAGGGGTAGGCAACCTTCGGCACTCCAGCTGTTGTAAAACTACAACTCCCAGCATGCATACTTGCTCTGCTGTTCTTGGAACTCCCATGGAAGTGAATGCAGCATGTTGGGAGTTGTAGTTTCACAGCAGCTAGAGTGCCAAAGGTTGCTGATCCCTGGTGTACATAGATACTTAGCTGAGTGTGCATGTTTATTTAAATGAAGAGTGCGGAATATGTCACTGTCAGATACCCATAGCAGCGACTTATCTCCAGAATTTGGATAATATTGAAACCCTACATCTAACGTGACCCATACTTCTGTGTGCCTGACAATCAGGTCATACAGGAAACAGTCAATCTAATCAATATTGATAGTTTCAAACAATTCTTCTTATCATGTATATGGCCAGCTTTAAGAAAATCACCATTGGTCTTCTGTCTCTGAAGCAGTAGTAAAGAGTCAAGTCAAAACTTTACATAAGAATTAGACAGTGCAAAGTTAGACTCAACAGTCTTTAACAGTGCCAGAGTTATCACAGTAGCTCATGCCGGAAAAAAAATCTGATGTAGTCAAAAAAATTGCACCAAAATTTTGGTGCACAAAGTCACAGTTTAAATTATGCCCCTTTTTCTGACAAGCGATGTCCCTTTTCGTAAGCCAAACCTCATTGGAAAAAGTGTGCAAGACATGTATTCAAGTCTTTTGGCTCAAACTGCAGAATTCTGGTTTATTTTCATATGCGCTCCCCTTCTGTTGAATAGGAGAGCATGGTGTACCAACTGTCAGCAGACAAAGGAAGTGGGATTTAGCAGGTGTTTTAAAGTCCGATCCAACATATTTTTCAGATATATGCTGGGTGTTGACCATCATAAATGAACACTGGGGCAATTATTTTACACAGACATCAACTGAATAGATTAAAAACATCCATTTCTATCTAGCTTTTAAGGGTAGTTTAGATTACCCTAGTTTAGCTACGTTGACATAGTAAACTGTTACTGTGTCGTGATCTAGTGGTCGCGATTCCAAAAGTGAAAGGTAGAACATGAAGCCTCATTATTATTACAGAGCAGTTCAACGGCACTTACTTTAAGAGTGCTGTTCTTGGTGTTTAGCTGCTGTTCAAGCTGAGATATTTGAGAAGCTGAGTTTTCACGGAGCTTTGTAAGACTGGCCTGTAACCTCTGTACATCTTCCACAAGTTGGGCTATTTCACGCTCCTTTGCGGTAAGTTCAATTTCCATATTGGAGCGAGCTGATCCCTCCGTCGTCTGATCCTGAGGACAAAGAGAAAATTTTTGTTTTATATTAACGGCATAAGAAATATCTGCAAAAAACTGAAATTGACTTATCCTTAAAGCTAGAAGATCTCAGAAAACTCACAGGAATGTTTAAACGTGATCTACATACTACTGTATGAAGGTAACACATATAGGATCAATTTAGATCATCCCCTACAGCCTATAAAGGAATGCCACCCATAATAATTATATGGCTTCCAGCACATGGTAGAAAACACTGTATAAAATACTATTTTAAAAACAGTGAATTGGTCTTGGAAAGTGGCTGCCATTTATGATCGAACATGGAATTTATTTAAGCCACTGTCTTCAGTATCTAGATTCCTTCTGTATTGTTGTAAAATACCGTATCTAAAGTGATAATTCCAAAAGAAACCTCACTTTTCACTATAGCAATATATACCTCACTTCTAGTACAGTCTGTAATTACTAGCAAAAGTGTATATGAGGTAATTGTCTGAACACTCATTCCCCTCCCAATCTCCATACACATTCACACTTGGCAAAGTCACTGGCAAACAGATATGGCAGTAACTTATATCCCCAGAAAACAAAAGGTTTGGGCATGTTGAAATCCAACGTCTTGAACTTTCCCTGACATTTGATGTCAGGGTAGAGTCGAACAAAAGGATTGTAGGGTTTGGCCATATGATCAGCTTAAGGGCCAGTTTACACTATAAAATTTGCCATGCTATGAATTCAACAGCATCTAGCAACAGCAGTGTGGACAGGTGCCTTTATGCCAGTTGCAAAACTACAGTTCTAAGTATGGTCCAGCAGCTACAGGTGCATGCTGGGAATTGCAGTTTTGGAAATGCTGGAGAGCCACAGAACAAGATCAATGCTTTAAATTCTAGGAAGATTCTAAGGCGAGAATCTGAGGACCATTTTCACCCCAAGAATCACCAAACTTTTTACTAGTTGAATAAAAACCACCACTGTGGCCTAGTGATAGTTTTCACATCAGATGTGTGCTAGGCAGCAATGGCCATTACAACGGTCTTCACAAGATAAGATTGCGCCGCCTTGATGCACTGCGTTGGAGATAATAACTATTATGGGGATGCAGTCAGTGAAGAATAATTGTTAATTATTTATTACTGAGCTTTTCCTGCCCTTACACAGATTGTGCTAATAATCGGGCACTGTAAATGGGTCACCTAGGGTCATCTGCTTTGTGGTTTCATTTTAATAATAAAAACCACAACACAGTGCCAGATAAGTCACCTAACAGACACCTACAGTGCTTGACATACCCTATTGACTCATTACATGGTCCATCGAGTTCCACTTAGGTGTCCTTTGGTTTGATGGAAAAAAACCAGCGCCGCATAGAGCACCTTTTTTCCTGTCAAACATGACTAAATCTGCAATAGTGGCTCCTGAGTCTTTGATGCAGATGTGAACAGGGCCTTTGGTCTCAAAAGTCCTCATATCATTATAGAGGTTAGAAGGAAGCAGAATCATATAGTGTATGTTCACCGTATCAGGCGGCTCCTGCGTCTGCGAGGCATGGTGGAGAGATTTGTTAGCTGTCGAGAGCTGCTCCTTTAAGGCCTCTGCTTCTCTCTGCGCCACCTCTGCTCTCTGAAGGGAGGAGGGAAAAAAAAAGGTGAAGAGAGAAATACATTCATTTTAACAACTGACAATTAATCTGAGAACATTCATCAATTCATGCCCGGCTGACTATAATTGATTTTCCTAAACACTCAACCTAATAAATGTTAGGGGGGGAAGGAGGAAAAAAACTGGAAAGTGATGGATTTTTATTTTAAACAGTACAAGGAAGAAATAATTGAGCGATTATGACAGTAATTTAACGCTAGAAGCAAGGAATCCCCTGCTGCTGTTAATGCTGCAGCCCACTGAATTTATCAGGCTGAATAAATATGAGGAGAAATGGAATCTTTTTTATTCAATTTATTTCTATACTCACGCCGAGAATGATTTCATTTTAGAATTACTTGTGGGAATGACTCATAGGGGGAGGCACGGTAGGAACCTTTTAATCTGGTAGGGATGGATTCTATTCAGCCAATGGAACAGTAGAACTGGAAAGAAAGGGGTTAAAGCGGCAGAATGATGGACCAGGATAAAGTAGCCATACTTGATCAAACAAGGAGGCAAGCTGCCCTGTGTGTGATTCCAGAGCTGAATACGATTATTTTACTCCAGCTGATGAAACTGATTCGGTCATGAATGTTCAGCTTGACTGTGACTTCTGTGGACGCAGGGAAACATAGGCTACAAAGATCTGCAAGTGGCTGGCTTAGAGATTTTGGCATGGTGGAAGATCGCGGGTCTTCCTTGTAACTTCAAAAAGGTAATATATCCCTACACTAAACTGGCCATACAATTTTGGTAAGTTGTCTGCTATTTATCCCAACCCCTCCATACATATGCACACTCTGCTTGGCCAAGCTTTCATGTGTCTCAATAGGGTGAGCAGAGTATACTTCTCTCAGACACCATTGGTTGTGTCTTATCTACCTTGAGACAAAAGATTGTCATGTTGAAATCCAACATACCAGCCATTTTTTTTTCCTTTATCTTAATCTATCACGGGTGGGAGTTGGGACACAACTTTAACCATTAGATGGTTTGCTTGTGCTACCAAAACTGTTGGGTTCCTCTGCCACTATTTGATGTGTATGGCTACCCTTGGATTCACCCATGTTATAAGAAGTACACTAGTATGCCCTAACCATAGTGAAACCTTTTTGGGTGTCTCTCTATAAAAGGGCTATACATACTGGGATATTTGAAGGGATGGAAATGATTTTCTTGGTGAAAATTGTTCTTGACATGTCTAGAATTACTCAGCCAATAATAGATTAAAACATTACAGCAGTGACAGCCACTAACAAATAATAACTGATAATCGCTCTGACTGCTGGAACACATCATCAACCTTCGCAACTGACTGTTTTCTCAGCATAGACATAACACAAAGATTGGAAGGCTATGGCCTACATTAGTCATAGTGTGCTGTATGATGGCTCTATGCATATATACTGCTGACTTATAGTTGTTGCATCTTGATTGCTTCTGTAAAAAAAACCAAAAAAAAAAAAACAAAAAAAACCTGTATGTCTAGGACAACAAAAAATGCTAAAGAAGAAAGAAGCAGCTGTCCTGGAAGTAAATGCTATTCTATTAGAAGGAAGTCATTTTATGATGAATATTAGTATCCGCTGGTCATTAAGCTGCTTTCATGTTGACTCCATCAAAAAAACATAAAAAAAAAAAAAAATTGTGAGATGACTTCTGAAAAGTATGTGTTCATTGAGTACGTCACAGTCCTAATACATAAAAATCCATTCAAAGAAAGCCCAGATCCCAGTGCTTTTCAGCATGATCTTACACTCCCAGAAGATGTGCTTAATCAAAACGTCATGTACAGCGCTCGCCTGCCAAAAGACCTTGGTTAGGACTACAAATCCTTCTTGGACAAAAGCAAATGTGTGCATGCCAAAGCAGAGGCAAATAACTCCAGTCTAGAGCATAGTCCAGGACAAATTTCTCAGCATGTTATTATGGTGCGCATTAGAGGGCTTTTAACACTGCGATCATCTTATAATGAAATTTCAATGGCATTTCATTTCTTCAAGGAATTATTACTGAATGTACAATATCCTTTCTCTTAAGTGTATAAATAAAATGTAGCCGGGTTTTTGTGTTTTCTTTCTTTTTCCAAATTGGAAGTTGCCCAAAAGAAACAAAAGCGATGACATGAAACAGGTGGCCACGATCCAGCTCCTCACCTGCGCCTGGAACATGCATACACTAGTGCTGACTGTAATAGTCTAGATGTAGACACATTTTGTCTTCTTTCGGTTAAAATGAGGTTCTTGAACCATGTTGACATGAGACAATTACATGCCGCTAAAAGACTGGAAAAGTTACCTGGTTGGCTCTCTCAAGGTCAGTCATGATCATTTCAATCTCATCGGCCCTATAGAGGAAAAAGAAAAACATAGATAAACAAGGCTGTAAATGCAAAACGTAAAAGGTACTTTTACTTCAGTCTAAAAACACAGCTGATAATGCAATCCCAAAATCACTTTAGTTTTTTATGCCTTTCCAGGTAAAATTAACATGTTGTGTTTTTCAAGAACACTCTTTTTGCAGCATTTTATTTCACAAAGTGGGGATGAGATTAAATAAAACTTCACTCCCTTTTCGCCGGGCTTCTAGAACACAGTGTTTTTCCTGCTGAGTTTCCACAACGGCCAAAAACGCAGTGCTTCTACAGCATATTGCCTCAGCCTACTGAGTAACCAATATTTATATTTTTTCTCATAAATCATTAGTAAAATTGGCAATACAAGACTTTGTGGTACTTCTCATTACATAAAATCTGCTGCTGCTTCTAGTAAGTGTTATCTCATCCAGCAACACCACTCATTACTACTGCTTCTTCTAAGTTAGGCTAGGTTCAGATGTGCGTCAGAGTCTGCCGAAAATCAACGGAGAGAAAAGTCCTGCACGGAGGACTTTTCTCTCCACCAGTTACAGTATAAAAATGGCAGAAACCCAACGGACACCCGAAGGACCCTATTATAGTCTATGTGGTCCACGGGTAACTGCTGTTTTAGCAGACATTGCCTAGTGCAAGTGTGAACCTAGCCTTAGGGGTAGGCTACAGATAGAGAGAAGATCTGATCTTTCTTCCCGATCTGTATGCTGTATATAGGAGACATTAAGGCAGCTAGTCTTCATTTATTCCGGAGCCTGCCCCGTGAAAAACTACATATGAAATGCAGGAGACAAGTCATAACAGTGAAAGCTAGTGCTATTCCTCATGTACACATTTGACTGCTTAGTCTGAAAATCTTATACAAGTTGGGTATCAGGCAGCACACTCAAGGAACAGCTTCACTGTGTGCAGGCTCCGAAAGGGACTGATCACACTCTCTCGGGGTATAACTAGGCAGAAGAATGGAGCAGCACTCCAAAATAAGTCTTGTCAATCATGAAATATTGGGCACCTTATCCACTGATGGAACTTTTTACCGGTTACCCCATTCATACTAGATAGCCCCTAGTTGTTTGGTCCATTACCAACAGCATATGCCTAATGAAGGGTTAATAACCCAAAACATCGCAAACTGCAAATATTGTACATCAGCAAACATTGTACCAAGCGTATTCCTTGTATTGATATAATCCTTTTGGATTGGATGTCACTCACTATAATAAATGTTTCACGATTGACAAGACTTATTTTGGAGTGCTGTTCCATTCTTCGGACTACTGATCCCCCGAGGGAGTGTGGTCAATCCCTTTCAGAACCTGCATCCAGTGAAGGAGTTTCTTGAATGTGCTGCCTGATGCCCACCTCCTACAAGATTTTCAGAATAAGCATTCAGATGTGTTCAGATTTTGTTAATAGTAGTAAAATAACCCTCACATAGTGTAAAGTTAAACGATAGATAGATGATAGATAGATAGATAGATAGATATATAGATAGAATACTGCATATATATATACAGTGGGGAAAAAAGTATTTAGTCGGCCACCAATTGTGCAAGTTCTCCCACTTAAAAAGATGAGAGGCGCCTGTAATCGACATCATAGGTAGACCTCAACTATGAGAGACAAAATGAGAAAACACATCTAGAAAATCACATTGTCTGATTTTTAAAGAATTTATTTGCAAATTATGGTGGAAAATAAGTATTTGGTCAATAACAAAAGTTCATCTCAATACTTTGTTATATATCCTTTGTTGGCAATGACAGAGGTCAAACGTTTTCTGTAAGTCTTCACAAGGTTGGCACACACTGTTGCTGGTATGTTGGTCCATTCCTCCAATCAGATCTCCTCTAGAGCAGTGATGTTTTGGGTCTGTTGCTGGGCAACACGGACTTTCAACTCCCTCCAAAGGTTTTCTATGGGGTTGAGATCTGGAGACTGGCTAGGCCACTCCAGGACCTTGAAATGCTTCTTATGAAGCCACTCCTTCGTTGCCATGATGGTGTGCTTGGGACCATTGTCATGCTGAAAGACCCAGCCACGTTTCATCTTCAATGCCCTTGCTGATGGAAGGAGGTTTGCACTCAAAATCTCATGATACATGGCCCCATTCAATCTTTCATGTACACGGATCAGTCGTCCTGGTCCCTTTGCAGAGAAACAGCCCCAAAGCGTGATGTTGCCACCCCCATGCTTCACAGTAGGTATGGTGTTCTTTGGATGCAACTCATCATTCACTCTCCTCCAAACATGACGAGTTGTGTTTCTACCAAACAGTTGTACTTTGGTTTCATCTGACCATATGACATTCTCCCAATACTCTTCTGGAACATCCAAATGCTCTCTAGCAAACTTCAGATGGGCCCGGATATGTACTGGCTTAAGCAGGAGGACACGTCTGGCACTGCAGGATCTGAGTCCCTGGCGGAGTAGTGTGTTGCTGACGGTAACCTTTGTTACGTTAGTCCCAGCTTTCTGTAGGTCATTCATTAGGTCCCCCCATGTGGTTCTGGGATTTTTGCTCACCGTTCTTGTGATCATTTTGACCCCACGGGGTGAGATCTTGCATGGAGCCCTTGATCGAGGGAGATTATCAGTGGTCTTGTATGTCTTCCATTTTCTAATTATTGCTGTTGATTTCTTCACACCAAGCTGCTTGCCTATTGCAGATTCAGTCTTCCCAGCCTGGTGCAGGTCTACAATTTTGTTTCTGGTGTCCTTCCACAGCTCTTTGGTCTTCACCATAGTGGAGTTTGGAGTGTGACTGTTCGAGGTTGTGGACAGGTGTCTTTTATACTGATAATGTAAAACAGGAGCCATTACTACAGGTAAAGAGTGGAGTACAGAGGAGCGTCTTAAAGAAGAAGTTACAGGTCTGTGAGAGCCAGAAATCTTGCTTGTTTGTAGGTGACCAAATACTTATTTTCCACCATAATTTGCAAATAAATTCTTAAAAATTCAGACAATGTGATTTTCTAGATATATTTTCTCATTTTGCCTCTCATAATTGAGGTCTACCTATGATGACAATTACAGGCCTCTCTCATCGTTTTAAGTGGGAGAACTTGCACAATTGGTGGCTGACTAAATACTTTTTTTTCCCCACTGTATATAGTTTAATAGTTAAATATCATGTTTCAGTTCAGTCAGTCTGGGTTTCCAGGCATCCAAACTAAATACACAAGATTACAAAAAAAAAAAATCAATGTGCAACAGAAGCTAAACACTAACACTATTTTTGTCATTGAAAACGGCCAACATGGAGCGCTCTTTTCGATATATCTCTCTGGATAAAGGGTAATTGCAGCTGTTTACATTCCAGGCCTCTTGTTTAAGAAGTGCAGCTCTGCTCAAAACAGCTCCTAATTATAGATCCGCACTGTAAATATGAATTCATCTTAATCTCTACGTGTATAAATATTTCTATCCATGTTTCTTGTTCAGACCAGAACTCTTATTGGTATTTTAAATGATTTTCCTGGTAATAAACATTTTAGCAAAATGTAATTCTTTTTAATACTGGTCCACAGTTGTGCCCTATTTTGGTCAGATCGGAGGATATTCTAATAGAAGAGCACAGTTTATCCTTGGTAAATCCACTACTAACAGAGATCACGGACACACAGTTTGCATTAGCAGCCGAATTAACTCCGACATAAAGAGATTTCTTTCCTTTCTTTTGTTTTACTAAAGAATGAGCCCAATGATCCCACTGGACATAGTCAAGGTACTGCTATAGGTGGTGGTTCTCATATGTTAAAAAAAAAATAAATTACACCTCAAGTTCTACATAACTGACTCATAATATGTAATAATGCATTATGTCATCCATGCTGCTGCTTCTAAGTATGTGAAATTTACAGTTAGGCAAGCACGATCTCTTCTGTGTGTGTAGTGTATGGGAGACATTATAGCAGCTAGTCTCCATTCACTGGTTTAGGAAAAAATGAGCGCCTTCAGAATGAAGACCTGTGCAGGATATAAGTGCAGGATATAAGTCATATAATGGTCAGAAATACTGTAATTTCCCAGGTACATGCACACCCACAACTGCTTTCTTAGAAATGTCACCTTAAATGAGTTTAAAGGGTTTGTCCGGGATAAATGGAAATTTCTATCCTAATCTAAACACCCTCCCCCCTCCTACTTTCTAAATAACATAATTAATCAAAAATGTATATTTACCCATATTCCTGACATTTACTGGTTATCCTTTGACGATCCATTTCCCCGTTTCTGGAAACGGAACGTCACTACTACCTCCCCCCCATCCACTCCATCATACTTACCTTCCAGGCTTCTTCCTGCGGTACGGCTGTTCCTTCCTTTCTGACTGCAGGTGCTTGTCCCAGCGCTGCTCTGCGCACTGCTGCCGATATTCCACCACTACTGCGCAGCTCCCACACATGTGCATTAGAGGTGGATCGTCGCTACAGAACTGGGACAAGAATGCAGGCCGGCAGTCAGAAAAGACGGATGGGCGTCCCGCAGGAGGAAGACAGGTAAGTATATAATGGGGTCGGGGGGTTGAGCTGAGTAGGTAGGGAAGGGCTAGTAGTTGTTAGCGGAATAGCTAGAGAGACAGGGAGGGGTTGAATGGGAGGGAGAGAGGGAGGGAGGGAGAGAGGGAGGGAGGGAGGGAGAGAGGGAGGGAGGGAGGGAGGGAGGGAGAGAGGGAGGGAGGGAGGGAGGGAGGGAGAGAGGGAGGGAGGGAGGGAGGGGGAGTGAGGTGAGAGGTAGATAGCGTGGAAGTTACATAGCAGGAAGCTGAACCATGTAAACAAATGCAGAAGATACCAGGTGCTCCCAGAGACACCCAGAAATTAATGGGTGCATTTATTAACCCATCAATAGCACTAACAGACCTTTTTAAAAAAAATATTTTTTGCCCGGAAAACCCCTTTAAGGTTTTATGCAAATATAAACTATTAAAAAACACATGATTTTATTAGGCATAAGTAGAGACCTTAAAGAGGTTGTCCAGGCTAAACAACATTTTCTAATTAGGCCAGGGGAGGTGAAAAAAATAACATACTCACCTGTCCCCGATACTCTGGTGTCCTCCCAGGGCCATCTGGTCCTGCAGCTTAGCTGCTTTCTTGCAGATGAACTTCTCACTGACTGTGACGTCCCGGTTTCCCTTTGCTGAGGCCACTGACTGGCCTCAGCTGTCACGTGCGGTGGGTACTTCCGCCTGAACACAACAATGGAGCTGCAGGACCAGACCACGCGGGGAAGCCTGGGACCACCGGGGACAGGTGAGGTTTTCTTTGATTTTTTTTCACCTCCCCTGGCCTAATTAATCAATACAATTTTATCCTGGACAAGCCCTTTAAAGCCAACAAACCCTACAATGAGGAAGGCTACATATTTATGGTCACCTATACTCTGCAAACACAGGTCCTCAGGAGGACTAGAACTACAATCGTCAAAGCCCTTTAATGAAAACTATTTACAAAACTATCATAAGATAAGACACAACATTTGCGACACTGGAAATGAATTTTTCTTTTACATGGAAATCAATTTGCATTTTTATAACTCTTACAAGGTATGGGAATGTAACATCAAGCATCCTTACAGACAAACATTAGAACACTGGATACATCTTTATGTCTATAAAAAACATAAAGAGGTTTCCTCACCAATATGCCTATTCTTGTGAGTCCTGTCCCTTTAACCAGGATGGCCAGCGTGACAGGGTAGAGCATAGAGCTCTATAGGGTAGGCACAAATAGCTGACTAAGCTGTGAATAGCAAAATGTTATTATTTGTGGAAGGACTGATGTAAGGGAGCAATACTCAAGGTCTGTTCCTTGCTAGATCAATAGTTCATGCATTGGTTGTAGTACAAATTGCCATGCATGGTGCACAATCCTTAAAAGACAATATTTCTGTCATGTATGATCGCACGGTTAAATTACAGTATTGCCACAACCACTTGTTATCATCTGCATTTGACTGATAAAGTCTTCTTTAAATTGGCCTCTATATTGGCACAAGGGATTATCAATGACACATGGTTTCATGTTCTATTTACTGTGCAGGGGAATCTTATCTTTAGGTGATAAAAGTACTGTTATCAACCCCACTTCTATCTGTCTTGGGTTATTTATAAGGCTGTAAAGATGGTGGCATTTAATGGTTTATTACATTTACAAAAAACAGATAACATTGAGCTTGTTCCATTTTAGGCTTGCTTGCTCTAATTTATTGGAAAATTATATATCTGATAAGTTTCAAGGCATACAACAGCTATAAGATGGCATCTGACCTGCTTAGCTGAGCAGGGAAACAATCTGTTGCCAGATACCCCCCCCCCAATAATGGCTTAGAGCCAGTTCACACAGAGGAATCTGTCACAGAGTTTGAGGCGGATTCTACCCCTGAAATCAGCGACAGATTCTGTCCCGATTTTGTCTGTCAGAGATCAGAGCAGTACGTGTGAAAAATCATTGTCTTGTTTGATCTTGCTGCGGCATAAGACTTCCTGCCACCTCAAATTCCTCTTCATTCTCCAAAGTATGAACAGACCCTTAAATCTTAACTAAGCTTTCGAACAACTTTTGGTTTTTGGCAGCATTATAAAATATATTACAAAATTTATTAATAACAAATTGTGGCTCCTTTCTGTGAAATCCTGCCCTTCTTTATTCTTTCCCATGCAGCTGCACTCTGCTTCTCACTGTGTACAGGCTTGTGTGTGTAAAAGAAACTGAAGGTTATATCTAGGGCATTATAAAACATAGAAACCTGATTCTGGTGTCGTATGAAAGAGGAGACTCTCTCTTTCATATGACACTAAGACTGTAAACCAGTCTGTATTTTCAACCAGTGATATTGCTGGACATAGTAAAGGTAGAACTGTGACTTAATGTCATATGAAAGACGAAAATCTCCTCTTTCATATGACAGAAGGTGCAAGTTTCTATATTTTATAATGCATAAGAAATAACTATTTGAAATGACCCCCTACTCTTACTTTCCCTGCTTTACACACACAAGCCCATGCAGAGTGATAAGCAGGGGACAGCTCCCAATAAAGAAGGAAAAGAATAAAAACAATTCAGAATTTCACAGAAAGGAGCCAAAATTTTTTAATAAAATAAGTTACAAAATTTATTAATATCACAAATGCTATAAAAAAAAAAAAAGAAAAAGAAAAATCAAATGTTGTTTGAAAGCTCAATCCCGCTTAAACTGGTCCTATATAATAGATACCTGTCAGCTGAACCATATTGCTGGTAGATATCTCTGAAATTAAAAGGATCTGCCAGTTGATATTGAAATGGACGACCCTGCTCTACCCCAACATTTCCTGTTGGATAAATTACTGTTTAGCAGATACCTTTTCCTTCCAACTACAGCATCCAAACCATACATCTATATATAGAGAGCTGAGGAGGCTTTAACATAGACTCTTATATTATAACCCTAATAGAAAGCATTTACTGACCATAAATTCTATACTTGATGAGGCTCCAGATCATAAAACCACACAACACATCAGTAACCAGGAGTTAACTGCTGAGAAAACAGAAATTCCATTCCACACAATCTACACATGTAAGAATTTACTCCACAATTGGCCTCTAGTGGCCCAACATGGTGTCCAAATAACATGTGTGTGGAAGACAAGGGGGCAACCGGAATCATATAGACAATATGTGAAATGCAGGTCATGGCTCGGCATGTGACCCAGCGAGCAATCAAAGACATTGCCTGTATCTGTCACTCAAGGTTCAATCACTTCAGTGCAGGACAAATTGAACAGCTGTGGCCCGGAGAATTAAGTGTACTGCATGATTCATTCTGTATCTATGAAGGAAGGCATGTGAGAATGTCCTGTGCTCGCTAATGCATTATAGGCTCTCCGGCCATAGATTAGGTTAATGCTTTCACCATTATGTAACACAATATTATTGACAGAGATTGTCAAATCTTAAAAATATCCCTACAGACTGGTTAACACTGTTACTTGGATAATGTATAATGATCACTGTAGACCTAATATTCAGTATGAGTGCATTTCCTAAGCTAAACACAAGCATACATACTTGATGGATGGTCTTCAATTGTCGTGTGGAAGAACACAATTCAACTTAACCAATCCTTATGATCTCAATATATATTATATTTGCATTATTCTGCATTGTGTACGTAGATATCACAAAAAAAAATTGGAACCATAGTGTGAAATGTGAGTTAACCAATACATCTAACAAACTTAAAACTCCTACAATAAGTGTTCCACATAGATCACAGATCATCCAAAAACAATTGTGTTTGCACTATTGATATATATCCTAGTAAACCCTGCAGAAAATAGTAGGACTGTCCTAAAAGGATGGAACACAAGGATGGTGCCCGATGGGACCAGATGGCGATGTCTTCACTGGTGCTGACCAGTATGATAGACACACTTTCACCTGGTTCCACCGGGCACCATCCTGTGATCCATTCTGATACCTCAAGGCCGGCCTGGCACTGCACAGTTTTTACATACTGTAACAAGTTTGTAATATATATATATATATATATATATATATATATATATATATATATACACACACATACACACACTCTATAAATATATATTGTCCACATGTTTTTCTCTATGTGCAGGTAGGTTCATTGGGAGACCAGTTAGTAAATCAATCATATAGATATCAGCACAGTATTACAGACCAAAATCATATACTACTGTACATAAATCATTGTAACATGTTGACAAATACACATCACCAGTAAATAGACACTGATGAGTGGCCTTACAGATATCAAATTGTGGATATAGGGCAAGGGTCGACAATCTTAGGCACGCCAGTTGTTGTAAAGCTACTTGCAGCATGCTTACTTGCTCGGTTGTTTTCAGAAAACCCACAGAAGTGAACAGAGCATGCTGGGACAACGGCTGTAGTACCTAAGGTTGCTGATCCTTGACATGGTCTGCTTCGATGAAGACAGCGTATTTCTTCATTGTAGATGATCTGCACACATCCCTGTGTGATTTATAAATGGTGGCACAAACTATTTGGTCCAACTAGAAAACAAAGACAGACAAACTTCTAGATAACTGGACAATTAAGGCTATATAAACTAAAGTGTAAAGGTGACATACCCTTTAGCTAGCTGTTGGTCTAATGCTTGTTCAGTCAATGGGTATCTTTCCCCCCAATATACTTGGAAGACATTTGGAGGTAAGACATGTCTATGTTTGACCAGTCTTGGCTGACACTTTACAAACCACTTTAAGGCTAAGGCCCCACGTTGCGGAATGCAGCTAAAAAATGCTGCAGAAAAAAAAAGGCAGGTTTCTGCTGCGTTTTAATTTTCCTTATTAAATTTATAAGGAAACTGCAAGCGTTTCCACAGGTAAAATTGACATCCTGCGTTTTTCAAAAACACATGCGTTTTTTTTTCCCCTGCAATGTGTGGATGGGATTATCCAAAATCTCACTCACTTTGCTGGTACCGTAAAACGCAGTGTTTTTTTCTGCTGCTTTTCCGCAGCAGGCAAAACGCCTGGTTTCTGCAACGTGGGGCCTTAGCCTAAAGGTGGCCTTCAATTACTGATGGCACACATTTGGTTGACTATACCTCCTGATCTACCCAAACTCGTGTACACATGGTTTGGCAAAGCCTGCGTGTATTCTCAATAGAGAGAGAAGAAAAAAGCTGCTGCCAACCAGTCTGATTAAAATTGGCACGGCTGGACAACCTGAGTCTAATGTGCACAGCCGCCATACCTGCTAGAACAAATCTCCATCTCTGCTGACAGTCTTACAAGTGTGCTACCTAAATAACTATCTGTAACTGGGTTAACATAAGATAGACTTTAAAACATCTCTAAGAGACCCAAAACAGACATAGCCACCCGTATCTATACACAGCACCAGAGTAAAGATATGGGTGGCTATGTCTGTTTTTGATCGCTTAAGGATGCTGACATGCCGCCATTAGGTC
This sequence comes from Leptodactylus fallax, assembly GCA_947044405.1. Lineage (NCBI taxonomy): Eukaryota > Metazoa > Chordata > Amphibia > Anura > Leptodactylidae > Leptodactylus > Leptodactylus fallax. The sequence continues at coordinate 821,525 of CAMRHE010000203.1, forward strand.
CAGCAAGAAGCTTATTGTAACCAGACTTGTTTAATCTGTCTTCTTGAAGAAGAGACATGTCTATGCAGTGATGACTAAAATGGTCTTCAGGACACTTTGTCTATTGCTTTCAAGTAACTGTCTGCTCGTCTGGAGTAAATATTTGCCTACTGCGGCTAAATTGTTTGTTAATGTTAAATGCTGGAATTACATATTGTTTATCACCATAGCAACAACATGAAAAGAATCATTGCCTCCATTTTAATTCCAATGAATCTTGATGTTTAATTAAATTAAGCACAATGGAGAAGAAAATCGGAGCTGGAATGCTCTAAAGGAAAGAAAGAAAAAAAAAAAACTTCAGCAGTTTAACAGAATAAAAAGAGCTTGTATGCCTAAGGATTTAATGGAAAGTTAATCAAAATATACATAAAAAAACCTTTGCACCATAATCTTCCTACAGCAAGTATCTATAGTAATGTGAACTAACCTTAATACTGCAATACTCCTACCAACATAGAAATTGGGGAGGAAACTGTAGTAGGAGGGACACACAGCTGGGGGTAGGGGCTTGTTACCCTCAGTATGGGGTTGGGTTGCTCTGTTTTGAATTTTGCATGTTGTTTAATGAAAACTATACTTAAAAAAATCTGGTTCAAAGGGGTTGTTCCATTACAGACACTTATTTACTGTCACCTAGCTGGAGGTCCAATCGCAGAGTCCCTGAATGATACGGAGAACGAGGGACTGAAATTCCCCTGTGGCTCCTCCATGTGAATAAAGTGCCAGTGTGCTTATATCCAGCGCTCCATGCACTGCTGAGGGGCTGCCGGACTGCGATCTCCAGTCAGTCACACGAAATAGGCATAGAGAAGACTGATCTTCTGATCATCCCGGGATCTGGCAGTCAGACCCCCAGAGATGTGACACTTTTCCTCTATTCTGTATGGACACTCCTATCTAGCGGCTATTCTACCCAACCTGTGGCATCAGCTTATCTTCCCTAGAACAAAAGAACCAGCCATGCCGAAATCCAGCTGCCCGATCGTTTTCTGCCCAGACACAGGCCAAAGGGGTAACCAAAAATGGTTGGTTTAGCTGTAGTATAATAGTATAACACATTCTATGTTTTTCTTTCAGATTTCTTATCATTTTTGTTCCAGATATGAAAAATTAAACTATATGTATGCAATATCTTTATCTCTCTTTGACCCTACTGAAACCCAGACAGGTAGTAAGTACAATACCAATTCCCAGGAGACAACATTCACTGTGATGTCCTACTGAGCACGATGCTAGGCCTGAAGCTCTAGTGACATGGATAGTTCTAGCTGACATCCTTCAATTCCCAGAGGAAGGCAGCGCCGAAGCACGTGTTGGGTTGGGCGTTATCGCAGGAGGATAGCATGTTGAATACAGGTAATGTACCTGTTTACATGTATGTGCAAATTGTACTGCCAATGCAATGTATGTGTATCATGGTCAATACCTTTGAGGTGACTTTGAGGTTTTTCTAGCTACACTGTGTTCTTGTGTCATGTGGCATTAGTTTTGGCCTTTGCTATTAGTATATTATATATTATGATTGGACTATTATATATGCCCTTTTACTATTAGTACATTATATATTTGGATTGGGCCATTATAAATGTCCCTGCTCTGAGCCATTACTACTTACTCTTGCCGCCTGATTCTTTCTGTGCCTATATACCTCTGTGACTTAATCCTTTATTACTTGATCATTTTATAACTTCATAATATTTCAATAATGTTGTGATTGTTTTATTATATTTGCCCTCAATACGTTTTTTTTTTCCTTTTTTCGGTTTACATTGATTGTTTGTATAATTTTCTAGTTACATTTACAGGACATATGATGGTTATTTCATTACATGGTTATTACTTTTGTCCACATATATACGTGCCTATTTATCCTTTGCTATCCTTATTGGTATTTCATTGACCTCCTTCAATAGTAAATGAAATAAGATGTTCTGGAGTAAATGGGAGAGAAAGTGGCTACACTTGGGTTCTGTAAAACACCTCTAGACAGCCAATACTTGCTGAGTATTTTACTGTACATGGATTGTGAATGCTTGAATATTATTTTTATGTAATATACTTTTTTTGGTTTTAGAGGCAGCTGCATCACAATCAAAAAAAAAAAAAACTATTTTATTTTTTTTTCAGCTTTTATTGCTAAGACTTAGCATTAGGGTATATCCACATGGGAAAAATACACTGCAAATTTTTCAGTGTGAAACTGTAGGCAGAAAACTCACAGTAGCAACAGAGTGGATGAAATTTTACCAAATGTGATCTGGTTATAATCCGCACAGAATCTGACCGGCGGTGGCTATATGAAATCTGCAGCATATCAATTTTCGCTGTTGATTGTCACCGTGGAGTTCACACCTTTCAATGAGCGTGAAATGTACTATGTGACTGGCACAGTGATGAATCATAAACAGTTATATGTAATTTTTTTTGCTAACTGCATAAAAGTGCTGCAGAAAGAAAAAAAAAAGCACAACTGAATCTAGCCTTACAGGAACTTCTGCGCACCCCCTCCCCCGCCTACAGTTCACACATATGATTGCAATTGCTAAATTAAACTTTCACGGTAGATAAAGGGCAGACATAACAGTTATATCTGTTTTATCCAATGGCGCTTCTTAGCTGCAGTGACATGCCGTCAGTTCTCCTTTCACCTCATTTTAGGAATAAGTTACCTGTCAAAAACTATGAAGATGTTGCTACAGGCAATTCAGACATTTACCTCAGTACACCAAGCACAAGTCAGAAGCGCTGTAAGAGCTTAATATGGGAAATAAGTGCGCTGAACCCTCCGAGGTCACATGCCTGCCAGTGATTAGACTTGTTTCTCATTACTACGGTATGAGATGGGACTCAAAAGCATATCAATATGTTTTACTAGGAGAATACTTAACACTCTACTTGCACTAACAGTATAGGTATAAGCCGGACAGAAATATATAACAATATACAGCAAAAGGCAACTCTCCGGTACTCACAGCACAGCAATAAATTCAATATTGTCTCACCTATGTATTGTAACCTATTAAAAACAGAGGTCATGCAACGATAATACTTAAATCCAATTATGAGAAAAGGGGTCCCTTGTACCCCTAAGTGGAGTATAGCTCCATTCAATTCTATGGGACTGCCACCGACAGCTGGGTGCTGTACTTGGTTTCTCTTCAACAGCCCCATAGAGATGGATGGAGTGGCAGCGTCTTTCAGACAGCAGTACAAGGGACCATTTCTGATAATAGGTTGGGGTCACAGGGATCAACCCCTTTAAGGATCATTTACTTGAGGCCACAATCGCCTGAATGATCAATTCATATGAACATTGGTACCCAACTATGTACAGTGATTAATCGACAAGCAAGGAAACATAGTTATTTGTCAAGAAATACATTTTTTTATACAAAAAAAAAAAAAATTGTTGGCAGCACATCTCCCTGTGGAAATTAGGTGTTGCAGTTTATTTATTGCAGAAGAGATAATCCAACTATATAACAGTGTTACGTTTCAGTCTCATCATCAACCTTCATCAGACACTATAAACAAATTGGTACATAGACTATATATTAGCTATACTGTAACAGATAGATAGATAGATAGATAGATAGATAGGATAGATCGATCAGTGTTACCGACAATAATATAATCCAAACTAGATTGATTGATAGACAGATAGAAATAGATATTACTCTACCATCACAAAGAATATTTCCACTTAACTACTGTACGTACAATTTGAGCTTTCAGAAGCATTTTCCCTGCAGAACAGTCAGCATCCTACTTGTTACATCAGATTATAATCTTCAAGATGATGAAAACCCCCAGGCACCTTATATTTTGCCTGCTATTATAATTTAACAATGACACAGCTTTTAAGTACCAGCGGGTAAAGAAGAGGCCAATGCAATAGAGCTAAGTATACCCATCTGTAGAGTCAAACAATCTGAAAATAGGATTTAACAAATCACTTAGTTTCTGTCCGACCGTCTCAATATACTGTATTGATTTCAGTGCCGAGCTTTGGATTTTTAGATATTTGAAGTGCAGTTACCTTTAATGCTTCTAATAGATAATATATCAGAAATAAGTTTAAAGGGACCTACCACCTTACAAATCGCATTCAAACTAGATACGAGGACATATAAGGCCACTTTACTACCATTACAAGTATACCTATGTAATTCTTGCATGTTCTGTAGTTTCTTACTAAAAAACATGCTAAGGCTTAGTTCACATCTGCGTTAGAGACTCTGCCGCAGATTCCTCCTAAAATTGGCAGAGTGAAAAGTCCTGTAAGGAGTTATAGTCTATGGGGTCCGCGGATGTCCTCAGGTAACTGTTTTTTAAACAGACAGGCTCTCCGTCTTTTGGGTTCCCCATGAGGACCCGAACAACTGAGAGCTGAACGCTAGCGTATTACACTTGGTGCACGAGGAGAGTGGATTCACCTGCTGTTGCACGAGTTTTTTTTCTGTCCACATTGCCTCTAACACTTCCCCTCCTACATTTCAAAAAGTGGAGTGACTGATGTAAAAAATGCAAAATGTTTTATCATTTTTGCACTAATAATTTTAAACAAATTCACAGAATACTCTACTTTGCGTTTTTTTTATACCAGAATTCTGGAGTATAGGGCTTGACAAATTCCACCCTATGGGTTGTCCTCCTAATACATAGACATTCTGAGTCCTCCACAGTAAGAGGCGCTCCTTTCTCAACCTTTATTCATTCAGAATAACCTCACAGGGTATATGAAAATGGGTTGTCTAAGTAAGATAACCCCTTTAAAAAGGCTCCAAAGGTTGGGATCATTACACATCTATACAAAGTACTTGGAGCTAGACTTTGTGCAACTTATATTTTGTTTCCAGAGATTTAGCCGATAAAGTTTTCCCTGGTAGATATGTGATTAAAAAGCAATCTAACAATTGATGTATTAGTCTCCTATTATAAAATACATTACAATGATAAATGGAAAGGTCTTTAGGTTACCCTGAGAAGCGACTATAAAAGATAACAAAATATAAAATTACTGCTCTGAAAGTGGAGCCCAGGATCGGCTCCAAACATAAAGCACTGAAGTAATGCTGTGACAGGCCGAGAGGCGCTCCCACATACAGAAATGTAACTAGATACTGGCGCTTTGCATTTACACAACCTCAAGGAATGATTCACAAATTCATCATAACTTGTAAAGCTACAATAAATCTATAGTCTCTTTTAGTCTTTTTCATATGGAAAAGATTACATATGCTGCGTGTCAGAGCTCCTCACTCATATTTCAACTGCTTACGCTAAAAGAACAAGGTGGACTGTAATATCCTTTTTATTTTACTGTGAATGCATACTTTATGCTTTATAAGATTAGGTTTCAATGTGAAACAAAGCGGTTTCTCATATTAGGTGATCCCTCTATGCAGGTGTATTTACTTCAGTCAGCAAGATTATAGGGACAATCTCTCATAATATATACCGCATATGCTGATCAGCCAGAACATTAAATCACTCACCCTAATGCTGCCTAAACAACTCTGACCCATCACAGGACACAAGATCTCTTAAGGTATTGTAAAGCCTTTTTTACAAGTTGCAGGGTGAGGTCGCTTAACCCAAACTGGTGATGGGGCAGCCAAGTAATTCAAGTGACATGACTTTTCATGACCTGCACTCCTAGCTTATATTCACACACAGCAGATATCTTTTACTGAAATCAGTTTCACACATATGAATTGTGTCATTTCTGCAGCATGTGCATGTATCTTTGCGGCTCCCAAGGGAATTTTTTGCTATACACCTACTGCATGTGAATAGGTAGCAATGGAGATTGAATAGACAATATGCACGATACTATTTAAAGGAAACCTGTCAGGATGATTTGGATCTTTAAACCACCCACAGGTCCTTATGGACTGGTGGTTTAGTGCCCCAAATATCCTTGTTGTAAAGTTGTAAAGCTGTCCATGTCCACATTAAAAGAAAAACTTAAGGCCGGAGTCCCACGTGGCGTTTAAAAAAACGTGGCGTTTTACAGTCACAGCAAGGTGGCGATTCCCATCCACACCTTGTGAAAAAATATGCGCTGCGGGAAAAACCTAGATCTGCCCAGTGAGTTGCAACAAGAGTGATTTTCTAGCCGTGGTGCTGCATAAGGCAACTTGTTAAACAACTACGCGTTTCAAATACACATGAATGAAAATGTTGCACATTGACTTCCATAGAGTTTAGCTGTTGAACAGCTGTCAAGCAAAACTGTCACACTGTGCAAAAATTGCAGTCCTGCAACTATGGCTGCTTAGAAGTTTTCCCAAAGTCTGTTACAGCTAACAATATTCCACATGTTTGGCTCCTTAGATATTAAATTTGGCTGTAGGCGTTGAGGGTGGACATCCAGGGTACCTTTCCTGATGGTGGCAGAGACATACAGGAGGGGTTTGAGATATCTAAATAAATGTTGATTACATTGAGCAGCCTGCCAAGATGGCCAACAGTGGAATTTCAGGCAGCGCAACACAGCCAAGATCTACATAGCTCTATCTCAGTGGTATAAATATGACCATGGAAACAGAAACGGAGTTTTGGTTGAAGGGAAATCCTTGTTTTTGTACAGATGTGATGATCGGTTTCCCTACATAATGTTCTAAAAAAACAAAAAAAACATATATATATATATACACACATACACACACATCAGCCCTGCATATAATGGTTTAGTGAGAAGTATATTCTGTGCACCTTTCTATCAAACTCTATGTCTGATCACTCAGACCTGGTTGATGGACTTACACAATATCCTATTTCTAACAATGAAAAAAAAAACAACAAAATAATAATAAAAAAAAAAAGTTGTCAGTGGAAAACTCTGAGGTGACAGAATCCGACTATGATGAATACCAAAGCGATCTTCAAAACAGCAGTCCATAAATCTGCTACTGCGGCATAAAAATATTTAATAAAAGCAATTGTTTACAAAATGGCGTTTCGATGGGCAAATGATAGAGAGAATAAGTGAGCCAATGCCTCTAAAGCACAGCAAACAATCAACTACATTGCTATGAACGTTAGTGAATGGTGCTCTAAGGGTTAACCCCGAAATGATGTAGAACGCCCCAGGCCTGAGCTCTGCTCATCAGAGCATTAAATCTGAAAGCTCAAGAGAACAGAGCAGTCGAGCTGCAAGGGCTGTGTTATGAAGTTCTGCATTAAAAATTCATATTGCAGGCTCGCCACAGTCCCCTTGTCTGGCTGAATGGAGAGCTGGCGGGGGAAATATTACACACCCCACTGTCTTTCTGGCGATTGGAAACATTCCTCAGCAAACAGCACCTCAGGAAGAGAACGAAAGGGCAAACAAACCGTGAAACAAATCAATGGGTTCAATTATCTCTCTTCTCTCTCGTAAAAGGAAACTTTTGATTTTGAGGCCGTTTCATCAAATATATTTTTAATGACAGCTCATGACACGAAGACCCCAGCCCCTAAACGTGTGTCTGGTTACTTGGAAAAGAACAGTTTTGTCATAACGGTTATTTCCATCTTCCACATCACGTGCTATTAACTGTTGGAATACAACACCATAGACTCGGTAAAGGCCAACAAAACCAACTCATCTCGGCCTATACAAATGGAACTAAAACCCGCGATGTAGCGCGATGCCACTGCACATTCATGGTCAAGATAGATTTACCTAAAGGCACAGTAGGCCTGAGCCTATAGGCGTCCATAGGGAAAGGCACCGGCAGAAGAGTTCATTAACATATGATATACTAAACAAGGTGTATTCATTTTGACATTACGGGTCATTTTTTTGTTAATCACCCCATCCAAGTGGGAAAGGAAACGTGACTTAAAGGGTGGCCTACTTGATGGGTACATTCTAAGGTGCCAGACAATCTGGGCCTTTTTTTTGGCTTTCTCCAGTGTTCCCAATTAAATGTATGGAGTAAGGGCACACCTTTCAGACTGGGATGAAAAACACCTTTGTTCTGGTTATCAATGGGGTCCAAGCGTTTGGACCCTCACCAATCTACAACTTTCCCCTATCCTGTGAATTAGTTGCTGAGGAGAGAAAATCCCTTTAATAAAAAAAAAAAAAAAAAAAAATTAAAGGAGGGCAATCTGTATGTATTTTTAATTAACAACAACAACAAAAAACACACCAGGAAAAACTCATATAGTAGGTAATACCTAGCACAGGGCCTAAGAGGCACATGACAGCAGGATTTAAAGTAAAACTATGGTGATGTAATATAACAGGATAATTTGGTCACTGAAATGTAAGTTTCTAAAGTGCTGTGTATACTATAGGACCTTAACACCACAGGCCATAATAAAATGGCTGAATGGTACTGACCATACATTAAATTGATGCCTCTTTAGTGCCACTGGCTTAAGCTATAACTCAAATACATCTTGGTTTGCACACCCCCTATATACAGTTTGCAAAAAAAAACAAAAAAAAACATAGCAGTACATCATCTGAACCTGCTGATTTGGGGTGAGACTGGTTGACTTTCTAATATGTGTAGATATATGTTGACCCTCCATCAAAGACAAATAGCAGGGAAAAGAAGAATTAGATAAGTTGCATTTCAACATGTGCAATCCTTCATTCCCAATCCCCTTTCATCAAGATTGCATGTGTTTTGGGGAGTACAAAGGAATAGCTGTCAGCTGTGTGGGGAGTTTTAGTCTAGTTTTGCACAGCCTAAATTGTACAGGCATACATGCTATACAAAGTCCCAGACCTCATATAGAATACCTGGATTTACGTCCTGCAAATACTTTTACTATAAAAATTGCATATCCAAAATACACAGTTCTCACTGGCAGCCATACAATTCCACTAACTATAAAAAGCAAAAGCAAAGACAAAGCATTGTTAAAAAAAAAAACCTATGCACAATGGCAAGTAGGTTCATATCCACAATAAAATGATGTCTGTGCTATGCACATTGTCAAAAGTCTTAGCTCATCACCGATTATTACAAAGTTTTATGTGGTCATGAAAGAACATGCTCACCTCCTAAGAGCAGGAGCCAACACCAACCTTATGCCTGGGATATCAGTGTACAAGAGGACTGTCGAAACTCTACCTTGTATCATACACAGCCTGTTTAACTTTAAACTTTTATTTTTTAAATGTTGTGTTTTTAATTTAACTTGGTGGTAACCTTATTTTTCCAGTACTCATGTAAATCGCTAGAACCACATAAATAACTTTCATTTACCCTGGTTTAACCTCCATCCAAAAATAGGTCTGAACCCAGGATTGAGGGTCAATTACACTGGGCAATTATCATCATGATTCCTTAATTTCCAAACAATTGTCATAATTGCCCAGTGTGAATACAGGGGGGGAATCAATGATAGCTTTCTAGTTTATCATCCATCTTACTTGGTTGGAATACGCTGCAGTTTTTGTAGCAGTTATAGACCCAAAGCCAGAAGTGGATTTAAAAGGAATGGGAAATATAAACGAAAGACTTTCACCACTTCTTCCCGCTGGATCCATGTCAGGCTTTGGATAATAATAAAAAACATCAAAAGCTGCAGTGGCGTTTTTCCAAAACACCCTGTGTGTGAAACCACCCTTACAATGCTTAGTGCAGTGCAAGGACACTGCCTGCTGGGGAGGGCAGACTCCTACAGTACGGTGTCAAATTCGCAGAATAATTTTTCAGTCCATCACTGGTTGGTGGTTTGAAAAATTGTAGGTGTAAACAGGGCTTTAAGAAATCTTCTCTTCACCTGTTTGGGTACAATGTAGAAGTATTTTCGAACCATAAGTTTTAAAATAGCCTTCTTGTACCACTACAGAAATACACATTTTCCTTCTCAGTATCATATACACACGTGGACAAAATTGTTGGTACCCCTCGTGTAATGAAAGAAAAACCCACAATGGTCACAGAAATAACTTGAATCTGACAAAAGTAATAATATATATAAAAATTCTATGAAAATGAACAAATGAAAGTCAGACATTGCTTTTCAACCATGCTTCAGCAGAATTTTAAAAAAAAGAAAATTCATGAAACAGGCCTGGACAGAAATGATGGTTCCCTTAACTTAATATTTTGTTGCACAACCTTTTGAGGCAATCACTGCAATCAAACGATTCCTGTAACTGTCAATGAGACTTCTGCACCTCTCAACAGGTATTTTGGCCTAGTCCTCATGAGCAAACTGCTCCAGTTGTCTCGGGTTTGAAGGGTGCCTTTTCCAGACAGCATATTTCAGCTCCTTCCAAAGATGCTCAATAGGATTTGGATCAAGGCTCAGAAGGCCACTTCAGAATAGTCTAATGTTTTCCTCTTAGCCATTCTTGGGCGGTTTTAGCTGTGTGTTTTGGGTCATTATCCTGTTGCAAGACCCATGACCTGCGACTGAGACCAAGCTTTCTGACACTGGGCAGCACATTTCTCTTGATAGTCTTGAGATTTCATTGTACCCTGCACAGATTCAAGACACACTGTGCTAGATGCAGCAAAGCAGCCCCAGAACATAACAGAGCCTCCTCCATGTTTCACACTAGGGACGGTGTTCTTTTCAAGATATGCTTCATTTTTCCATCTGTGAACATAGAGCTGATGTGCCTTGCCAAAAATTTCGATTTTTGTCTCATCTGTCCATAGGACATTCTTCCAGAAGCTTTGTGGCTTGTCAACATGTAGTTTGGCACATTACTTTTGCCAGATTCCAGTTATTTCTGTGACCATTGTGGGTTTTTCTTTCATTAAACGAGGGGTACCAACAATTTTGTCCACGTGTGTATATCTAACCACATGCACACTGTGTATATGAATATATATTTTACTTTCTTTATACACTGAAACAATTGAGTGAATATTCCCCATGGCTACTTCTCCCCAATGCTATCACCAGCACTCATGGTATAACCATAAATGTCCAATTAGATGAATGGACACAGTAATGGACTCAACATTAGGAATTTATTTTAATTGTTTATTTTCATCTTTGTTTTAGAAAATCAACAAAATAAGTAAATAAAAACTTATACAGAACCTGCTATTTGGGGGTCAATGTTTAGATCAACTCATGGCAGAGCTACATTGAAAAACATGGATCACACTAAGGCTAAAGACCACATGTAGTGTGCAGCAGTGTAAAAGAGCTGCAAAATTAAACACGGAGGAAACTGATTGTGGTTTTTCCCATAAAATCCACAGAGGTTTCCTCTGCAGACTTCCTGCTTCAAATATACCTATAGGGAAACCTCTGTCATTTCCATAGGTATAATTGACATGCTGCGATTTCCAAAACCACAATGGTTTTGAAAATCACCGCATTAACGTTGCGCTTATTTTTCTGCAATGTGTGGAAGGGATTCGCTGGAATTTCATCCACTTTGCAGGGACTGTAAAACGCAACGGTTTTTGCTGCAGCATTTTTGCCACCTGGGGTCCTGGCCGAATTTATCCAACACATAACTAGCCTCCAAACACTGTTAGTGTGTTAGTGGGGCCTTAACCATAACAAACTGGTACTCACCTCTTCTCAGCCCTCAAATTCCAAGGACGGCAGCTCCATTCAACTGTATAGAGATTCACTGACTGACGTCATCAGTGATGTCCCGTTTGTGCAAGAGGATAGCTGCAGCCAATCACTGGCCTCAGCAGTGACCTCTTCACAAACAGCACATGACTGCTGTGACATGTAGTTTGTGAAGAGGCGATCGGCTCAGGTCTTCAATTGGCTGAAGCAGTCACCTGGCACAATCAGCCTGGAGACCTGTATACAGGCGAATGGAGCTGCCGCTGCTGGAAACGGAGAGTCAGAGAGAGGTGAGTACTAGTTTGCTATGTTTATGGCTCCACTAGCAGCAATATTTAATAAGGAAATTAAAAAGCTAACCCCTTTAAATGAATGGAACTTCAAAGGGAAATCTGCAACATGTGACTATGCCTTAATCTAGATGAATTGCTATGGTCTACATCACTGATTAGTGCACGAAGGATCAATGAAGCTGACATTACAAATTTTAGACCAAAAACATTAAAAACTAGCAATTCCTATCGACCAAAAAAGTAGCAACCTCTCCCAAATACAGACCACATATGCAAAGAGTTTGAGGCCATCATTATAGTGGACATACATTGACATTCCTTAATGCTTATAATGTACAATGCATGTTCCCCCGGTATCTGCTTTAAATAAAAGTGCTCTCATTTGTAAAGCCTGTTCTTAGTGTAATTGCAAGTTACTTTATAGTTCTAAACACATGCTTTGGATGTTCATGACTCATTAACTGAACAGGAAATCGGAAACTTTAATTACAAATTAACTTTTATTATAGACTCAGCATAATACCACATGTAACAACCATAAAACCACTGTCTTTTATACTCGTTCCAGGAATGCAGTCACCAGTTCAGTATAAGCGTGCACAACAAAAACACTGGTTCGGTTTTCTCTTTTGATTATTCGTTAACACCAAAGCTCAACATGCAACTTGTCATTTCAGCAAAAATACAAAAAAGTCTAGATGAGGCAAAGAAGGAATTTTTATATTCTATTTCACTAATGCAAAAAATAATATACAGTAGACAAAGATCCCATTCTGCGCTGTGAGGGGCTGAGTTGGCTTAAAATAACTTCCTTTTCAGTTTTCACAGTTTTGTCCCATGCCTGTTGCCAAAACAACTGATTTCCATGTCAACAGAGTAGAGATATATACAGCCAGTGTAATATTTGCTGTCCACCTGCACGTCTCCTTCTCTGAAGTGACATTCCATTGCTAGCCACAGAAGTAATGGTTATCATTGCGTCAATGTTTCTGATACCTATTGATTGTGGTGGATAGAAATCTGCCCCATCAGCTGAAACACTTCACATTTATGCACTGTCTGATCATTTACTATGATTGTAGAGTTTATATCAACTAACATTGTGATTGTAAAAAGCATATTTTGAGAACATCCTTCCTATGGTCAGCCTGAAGGCTATGGACACCTTCAGATCATTTTTTTTCTATTTGCAGGTATTTTGAGCTAAAATTATCTTTGTAATAGATTTTTAGTAACAATTTTGTACTGTTAGGCTTCTGCAGCTGCCATGTATATACACTGCATAGGAAGCTGCAGAATGCTGCTTCCTAGCAAATTCGCCAGACTGGCTGTCTGACAGCTCCGTCTTCTAAGCTGATTTATGACTAAATCAAAGCTTATGACTATTTTGGTCATAACTTAGCTTAGAAGATTGCTCAGGGCAGAAGAGAAAAGGGCTGGAGACCAAACCATTAGGCAGGCAGTCTGACGGATTTGCCAGTGAACTGCATTCTGTACCTCGCTATGTAGTGAATATACATTCTAGCTGCAGACGCAAAATGGGCAAAAGCTTTCATAAGAACCTAATATATTTAAGCAATTAAATAAGTGAAATAATAAAAATGATATAAAAAGGTATTCAGAGCTGGATATACACAAAAAGTCTATAGAAAATTAGTAGGTCTAAATATGCAACTTTTTTCATCCAAAACACGGCATACTTTGGCAATCTCTTTTCTTAAAGTCATCTCTATCTCTATTACATGTTAAAAAGAAAGTGAAATTCATGAAACTTTTTCTAAGCATTTAAAACAGTGCAAAATATTGTGTGAATGAGCCCGAAAGCAGATATCACATATATAGTATACTTTCTAACCTACTCTCCTATTTAGTGAAATGTTTAAAAAAAATTGTATATTATAGTATTTGGATAATGGTTGACTGTATTTATGAGTTAAGCAATGAGACTAATGAGAATACATACAAACACAGGGAGTGCAGGACTGAACTCTCCTTGTGAATGCAGCAGACTCCTAACTATGAGTCCACTGTAGACTGACAGCTGTAAATTGCCAAACACAGAAGCACAGACCAATGGCAGTGCCCCTGTCCCATACTGTAATTCGTACTGGACAGTATATCGCTAGGAGGAAGAGAATCCTAGCAGTATAGATAACTATACAGCTAGGAGTCTCTCTCCTGGCGTAAGGTGCAGGCTGGTAAATCCGGCAAACACACGGACCGAATTTCAAGGCTGAAACTCGGATGTGTGAATGCACCCTTAGTCATGCTCTTAAAATCATACATTTTATAAACCCTTAACGGTTCAAGGCTAGAATTCCACTGCGATCAGGAGTTGCCTGTGAGTTACAATAAAATTGCTCCATTACTAGGACTTACACGGAAATTACAATGTTTCCCTATGGAAGAAAATTCCAAGGTAGTAATAATTACAGTAATAACAATAGTACTGTATATGTTGGCACTATATAAATAAAATAATTATTATTTTATTTATATAGTGCCAACATATTCCACAGCACTTTTCAAATCACCATATCAAATCAAGGTACCATGTAACCGAAACAAGAGCAGCCATGTCAGATTTTACTTCTTTTTTTTTTTTTAAACAACTTGTGTAGGGAAACACTGAGGTTAGGGGCCATTCACATAATGTTTTTAATATCCGCTTAAGAGATCCATTAAAATCATTTGCAAACGGATGCCAAAAAAAAAAAAAAAAAGATCCGCTTTTGTCTTTTCTTTGGATTGGATACAAAGCGTATTCTGCCACCTGACATCAGATCCTTTTTCTTTAATTTTCTCTTCATTCTTTAAGAACCCTATGTAAATGGATGCCCTTCTTTTTGCAATCATTTTTAATAGACCAGTTAAATAGATATGAAAAGGTGATGTAAATGTATCCTTACCTATGAGTTTCACTAATTCTAACTTTTTAATGCAAATTTTACTGTCGCTGTCTGACAACAATCCAATTTTAGAAGTTGCAGTCACTTAGCAGCAATTCCTTAGCAACAAGACAGTCTTAATTAATTTTGTTGGATTATTGTGTAACAGGTATCTTGGAAGCAGTAAATCATGTACCATGTCATTTCACTATAGCATTTTTATTTATTGCCAAGGCTAGCAATCCAGAAAAAACATGGAGAGAAATGCAAAACTCTCTTTCTGAGTGTCCATCCATTAAGACAGGAGGGCACCCCTGCTTAAGGAGGTTATCCAGCCAAAACATCTGAGAATGGTGTACAAACATAAAAAAGACCCACTCACCTTACCAACCGACTGCCGCACACATGCCTGTTACTATTTCCTGTTGCAGGTGATTGGCTGCAGGGGCCACATGTCCCTGTGTCCACATGTCATCGCTACATCAGGAAGTAGACTATGGCAGATAATCAGAATGGGAGGGGCGGAGGATCAGTGAGGCCAGTTTAACTTTATGTTTTTAGAGTGACCACCCCTCAAAGTAGTATATGATGGATGGATAGTGGATGGCGTATATCTATATTAGTTAAAATGCATATCTTAACGTAGCACTTTATAATAACATGGAATAGATCACAATTAATATTCTTAAGGATATAAAGCCTCCATACAAGTGCTGTATGTATTAGTTGAGTATTTAACAGTATATTTATTAGTATTAAATTCTCCAGCATAAATCTCATACACAAAACCAATTGAGAACTCTGCTTAGCATCTGTCTAAAAAATGCTGCATTAATAAACATGAAGAACACTTTTACCTCCCACTCTCAAAGACAGAATAAAACAAAGACCAGCTGTATTCATCAATGGATCCTTGTTCTAAGCATAAAGGCTAATTACATTTTATTTTGAGCCTACACATGGAAAACTTTACAGTTGCCATAAGTGGCTTTCTGATATTCCATCCGACACACTGGCAATACTGCACGGGGATGGAGGGAGGGAGGGAAAGAAAAAAAAACCTGGATATGTAACACTTTCCAAGCCACGTACCTGATTTTACTTAAAACCACTCTACAAAGGTTGGCCACATTTTATCACTGGAAATGTTTTATATGACTTTTATAGTGTATCTCTTGACCCCAGTTTATTGGGTTTCTTCTGGTTTTTGAAGGCAAGAAAAGTGTAGTCTACAGTACTATTGTTATGGTAAAAAATAGACTGAAACTAAAAAGGAAACCTGACAAGTTTCAATATAAGTCAATGGGATCTGTCAGGGTTCATTTAAAAACAGGTCTATTGCAGTTACGTTATAAGAGCCATGGTGCTAATGTGAACAGAGGTTAACATGAATAATGGGGAAAAAAGGCATCACACATCCTGTACAGAAAATTACATCAATGAGAAGGGTGAAAAAAAAAAAAAACATAAAAAGGTTTATATAGTCAAAACCTGAAATAACAATGCTTCTAAAATAAAAATAGCAAAATAAGAGAGAAGAGAAGAAGTCCTGTATTCCAGTAACAAGCTTGCTAAGCAGCAGTACTCAGTGTCAGGTGGCAGCTGCAAATGCACATGTTTTAGTGTATCTCAAATGAGAGGTAAAAGCCTGCGATTCCGATGTAATATTACCCCTTTGTAAATCTCTGGTAATACCACGTCTCAAATATGGGATTCAGTTTTAGGCTTCACCATGTAAAAAGAATACAGGAAGGATGAAGGTGGTGTGTAAATTATTGGGATGGAAGGACTTTATTATAATGAGAGGCTAGATAAATGAGGCTTGTTCAGCTTGGAAAAAGACTCCTTAGAGGTGATCTCATTTACATGTATAAACATACATGTTATAATCTTTCCACAAAGAACCAGAGGAAATTCATCAGCTGTGTAGGAAAGGCGATTCAAACAAGTCTATAGGAAATGGCTCTTTACAGTAAGAGTAGTAAACCTAAGGAATATCCTAGCCCAAGGAATAGTAATGGCAAATATTATAACAGCAGCCAAAGGAAGGTATTGAGAGTTATAAATACTCAAGAAATGAATGCTACATAATAGATTGAGAATGGCAGACCATAAAGGATCTCTTTTTCTCCCATCTATGTTGGTATGTAAGTACACACCTGGACAAAATTATTGGTACCCCTCGTTTAATGAAAGAAAAACCCACAATGGTCACAGAAATAACTTGAAGCTGACAAAAGTAATAATATATAAAAATTCTATGAAAATGAACAAATGAAAGTCAGACATTGCTTTTCAACCATGCTTCAACAGAATTTTTAAAAAAAGAAAACTCATGAAATAGACCTGGACAGAAATGATGGTTCCCTTAACTTAATATTTTGTTGCACAACCTTTTGAGGCAATCACTACAATCAAACGATTCCTGTAACTGTCAATGAGACTTCTGCACCTCTCAACAGGTATTTTGGCCCACTCCCCATGAGCAAACTGCTTCAGTTGTCTCGGGTTTGAAGAGTGCCTTTTCCAGATGGCATGTTTCAGCAACTTCCAAAGATGCTCAATAGGATTTAGGTCAGGGCTCATAGAAGGCCACTTCAGAATAGTCCAATGTTTTCCTCTTAGCCATTCTTGGGTGGTTTTAAATGTGTGTTTTGGGTCATTATCCTGTTGCAAGACCCATGACCTGCGACTGAGACCAAGCTTTCTGACACTGGGCAGCACATTTCTCTCTAGAATCCCTTGATAGTCTTGAGATTTCATTGTACCCTGTACAGATTCAAGACACCCTGTGCCAGATGCAGCAAAGCAGCCCCAAAACATAACAGAGGCTCCTCCATGTTTCACAGTAGGGACAGTGTTCTTTTCAAGATATGCTTCATTTTTCCGTCTGTGAACATACAGCTGATGTGCCTTGCCAAAAATTTCGATATCCATAGGACATTCTCCCAGAAGCTTTGTGGCTTGTCAACATGTAGTTTGGAAAATTACTTTTGTCAGATTCAAGTTATTTCTGTGACCATTGTGGGTTTTTCTTTCATTAAACGAGGGGTACCAACAATTTTGTCCATGTGTGTATATATGGTTAGAATGTTTCCTAACAAAATCAACCCCAATGAAATGCTGCTCTTGCCAGCTGACCTCCCTGACAGGCACCATTGAAATACTAGGTTCACACTGCGCTCTAGGATATGAGTAAAGATTAGAAGATGGGTATACACAATGTGCAACTATAAAATATCTATAAAAAAAAAAAAAAAAACCATAACATTTTCTAAATAGGCGCTGATTAGAAAACAAAAGTGTTTATTAAAAACACTGATATTAGAAATAGATCATTGGAAGTACAAACAAATAAAAAACCCCAATGTATTACTTTTATGGCTTGCCAGTTATTATTATGGCTTGCGTGACATTTCCTGTGAATATAGTGGAAGAAAGAGCCAAGCTGCTTCCCTTCCATTACATGCGCGATAGCTTGTAAATAAAAATCTCTCTTACATTAAACTTATGTGATCTTAATAAAGGTCAATGCGGTTTTTTATGGCTGCTGGGTTAAACTGTAGATATACATTTTATTTTATATTTGTATTCCCTTAGGTTATGGGATTCGCAGGAGATATTTTTTAGTGCACTGCAGATAATGAGAAAATTCAAGTGTGCATTACACCATGACCGAAAATTTTGCAGAGCTTAAGGGTATGATGCTAACAAATGGTGGATGGGATGATATAAAACCAAAAGGGGTTGATCACCTTTTATGTATTTATGTTGTTATATTAAGTGGAAAGCAAAAAACTATCACGACATCAGTAGCAGGCCTTTATACAAAACAAGACAGCTTTCCTTTTGTGACTCAGATTGTAAGCTCTTGCAAGCGGGGCCCTCACTCATTCTGTTAGCATTACTAGTCTCTTATTATGTGATGCCTGGTACTAAAAAAAAGTGATAAAGAGGACCTCTTATAATTTCCGCCAACTCCAACTCTTTTTCTGATTTCTCTAGCCCCTTTTGTTCCTGAGCAATCAGTGCAGTTATTTTTTGGTAACTGGTAGGCTAAATAGGCTCTCTACTGTCAGGTGGGCGGTACCAGACAATCTCCTCCATCCTAGGACTGCCCATCTGTCCATAGAGAGCCTAATTAGCATATTGGGTGCTGAAACTAACTGCCCTGATTGCTCAGGAATGTTGGAGGCTAGAGAAAAAATTCCAACTGTGCTAGAATCACTGGAGCAGAACACTATATAAACTTATTATCATCTTTATTGCAAAGCATGTCATTCCTGACATTTACCTATAACTATGTGAAAAGAATATTGAAAAACGCTGATGTATATTGTTCAGAAACTTATAAGATGGTCATTGATCTAACTGTGACAGATAATAAGGTGAAAAACATAACTGGTTGGAGGGCTTTTCCAGTTCTTAGCCACCTTAGCCACTGATGAGCATCTTTTTCTGTGTGCTGAGAGGGACCAGTAAGGATGGATTCACATCTCCATTGGAGACTCCCTAAGAGACTCCACTGCAGATTCTGCTTAAAATCGGCAGAGAAAAGTCCTGCAAGGTGAACTTTTCTCTCTGTCAGTTTCAATATAAAACTGGCGGAAAATGGGTGGAAACCCAGCGGACCTCATTATAGTCTATGGGGCACGCGGGTTTCCGCTGGTAACCTCTTTTTAAGCGGCAGGGTCTCCATCTTTTGTGTCCCCATGTGGACCCGAATGTAAGCGTAAGCAGTGGAGGAGCAGAGTAGCTTCAGAATGGCAGTATTGGTGTATACTTTTTTGTTATACTTTTTTCAACTCATTCTAAACAGTATATAAGTCAGTTTCCTTGCTGGGAAACCCCTTTAACATGCTAAACCCATGAATGTGTGTTCCAAGTGTTTGAATATTTTTATATTCAGCTTGAGACAATTGGTAATATTACCATTGCAGAATTAAAGAATAAAATACATGAGAACAATAATAGAAATAAAGCGTGGTGGAAGATCATTTGTATTACTGCATACACCAATATGTATATGATACTGTCCCATACTGGAAAGCTGGTTCTACTGGGTGCATTAGTGTGTGTGGGGGGAGGGGGGACTGAATTAAGACCTTGTACATCAAAGTGTCCGCAGAAAAATTGCTTCGTCTTATTAAAATCAATGTAAATACAATACATTCTTGGCATACAGGTACACAAGTATATATGTCTCCAGGGTGATACTTAAATTGCGATTAAGCATATGAATAATCACATTATATTAGTAAGCATGACGTCTAAGGAAACCACATCTTCCACAGGTTTATCTCTGACCGGGCCGGGCAGGAAACATCTGATGGTTGCCTAGCAACCCTGGAAAGCAGTGTATCGGAGCCGGGGGAATTCCACATGTCAGTAACGGAGTACCGCCATCTTTGGAATACCACCAAATGTGAAGAGTCAGGCTATTTCTTCAAATAATCTAACAATAGGGCTCATTTTGGTCAGACCATCCTAAAAATAGCCTAGTTGAATAAGGAACAGAGCTATACACTGCTATGAATAAAATAAATATGGGTTAAAAGTCTTTTATATAGCCATACACATTACATTATTGACCAAATTTTCATTTGGCGATCTTGCCCAACTTCCCCCCCATACACTTGCACCCTCAACCAAGCATGCATATGCTCTGTAGTGGGAGAGAGGAGAATGCCGCAGTCAGACCCTCTAGTAGTGGCTTATCTCCATGAGCATAAAATTGTGCAGTTGAAAACCAACTAAAGACCCTTCACCCCCTATCCCGACATCTGCCATTGAGGAACAGTAGTGAGCGTCACATACCCATGCACATACACATACTTCTTTGGTATCGCTTCGCCGCTTCTCCCATACAAATCCATGATGAGGTTATTTTATATACTGTGCCTTAACAAGGTCCCCAGTTTGGCCATTGATAGTGTTCATTGCTATGTGTTGTATTGATATGGTTCTGGTTTTTGTCAGAAACTCTACGTGACACATGTGGGAAATGCTGTCCCATATGACAAAATGAGCCCCCCAAACATACAGCTCCTGAGTGGCCACCTGAATGTAGCTTTTAAGTATAAATCCAGCAGAAAAACATACACATCCTTTAGACAGGACTATCATATTTCCTAATCTAACACTTCTACATTTACGCTTCTCCCCTCTGCAATATCCTATAGGACATGTTGTCTTCATCTTACTGTATCCCTGCATGCTCATGCACTTTGGATCTGTACATACAAAAAAAAAAAAACAGCTTGCACAGCTTTATTTACTTATGTGAAATATGTTATGTAAAATTACATCTGTAAAAAATTACGTCTGTAAAATTACATGGTAAGCTCTTGTGAGCAGCGAACTCACTCCTATTTTGTGAACTGATAATTTAGTAACCTGTAATGTTTCATTTTGTCAGTATATGAATGCTATGACTTGTAAAGTACTGCTGAATATGCTGGCACTACATAAATAATAAATTACTATTACTATGTTAGTACAGTCTATGTTATAATACTATGATCTTTTCCAAAGATGCATTGTTAGAAATAAAATGTATAGTAATATGTAAAATTTCTTCACTGTGGAATGGCAGCCATAATCCTCTCCGATGTTGGAAGCAACAACATGAACCAACAGATATGGCCACCACATCAAATGAATGCAAGTATGTAAATGACACGTGAAGACCTTCACTAGAGTATAGATATCTAGTTGTGTCACCTTGTGGCCATAGCCTGTTTTGCTACAGACAGCTTAATTATTTGGCTGTTACTTAGCAACAACAGAACTGAAAGGCTCCTTTGCGAGGACCTGTCACCTCTCCAGGCATGTCTTAGTAAATACTTGCATTCTGCATGATAACATAATTCTGGTGCACCTTTTCTCATACTCTGCACTGTGCTGTTCCTCTTTTATTTGTCCTGGAAAAGTATGACTATATTGACAACTGGGCGTTACCAAGCCCCATGTCGATGTGGTGTGTTTCCACAGAGTCAACACTGATTGGACAGTGTCAGAGAGGGGACACACCTACAACTGGTAACACCTTACATAGAGTTCTAAGAATTGTTATATTGTAGAACTGAAGGTCTAGATAGTATACACAAGCTTTTAAAACAAAAAATCTTATACCAGATCAATAACACGGCATGGCGGTGTCGATTTTCTTAAAAGCCTGTGTGTACATCTTAAGCCTTACAATTGGGAATCATTTATTCCTATCTGCTCAGTCTACGCCAGGCAACAAGAACAGTCTTTTCTGAAAAAGTCATATGTTGTTGTTAAATAATAAAGTATAAAGTTACTTTAGTAATGAAGACTTTGCAAATCTTCATATGTGAATCTTTTACCATGTGAAGCAAATGCTGTTGTATCACCATTAATGATAATAATGGGTAATTGATCCCAGACCTCCGCATGAGGCCTGTAAGTGTGTTCCCTGGGAAAACCTGCTAAAAATCATTACTGGTCATGCTGGTAAGTGTGGTGGGAAGGTCACTATCCGGCACCGCTAATGCTGGGCTAATCAAAGTCAACCTTATATCCATTGCCAGTTCTTGATCGAAGTAAGTGGATCAATCTCTGTGTTACCAGTCTTAGCCCTTCTACCACTACTAATTTTTTTCTATAATGTGATGGATACAAATAGCTCTTGGTACTTACTTTGCTGATGTTTCTTCATCATATTTCGTTTTCAGGTCAAATAACGCTGCCTGAGACTTTTCCAAAGCTACAGAAAAAATAAATATTATATTAGATTTTGTAATATGTAATTATTTATTACACACACTATATTCTAATACAAGATAATGTTTTAATATATATATTTATATTAATGTAATAATTATTTTTTTAACTCATGTTTATTAACGTTTTCACAATATACAATAGAAAACAAAACCATACAACCCCTCTGTATAAATATTATTTTTAATATGTACCCAGACATCCAAGACTGTCGGGGTATTGACTTTTTTTAAAATTTTAGATCAGAATTTAGATGAATTAAAAAGAATAGGTCACCTCTCCTGTCTGATATTTAGTTAATTCTTGCATATGCCACAAAAAAAGAAATAAAAAAATTTAAAAACAAAAACACAAAAACAACTCTGTATCATCTTTACACAGAGGTCTGTCCTGTGTCTTTCCTCTGTTATTCCCCCTAGAAATGTATGACTAAGTTGACAGCTGGGTGCTATCTACATACTCTGACACGGTCTTTTCAGTGCTGTCACTGTGAGATTGTGTAGGGATGCTTGCCTTTAACAAGAAGAATGGCAACACCCAGTTGTCAATTGATTCATAAATTCTAAGTAGGTATAAAAGAGAAACGGCACAACACAGAATTATAATAAAAGAAATTTCAGCCTTATTTCTTGATGAATACAAGTATTTACTAAAACAATTAAGTCAGTAGTAATAACAGGTGATCTTTAAGGCCGGGGCCCCATATAGTGAAAAAGCCGCAATCTGGCTGTGGCAGTTTTATACTACTTGCAAAGTGGATGGGATTCTGGCTAAACCCATCCATACATTGCAAAAAAATATCTGCATCAGAAATGCTGCGATTTCAAAAACCGTTGCATTTGTGTAAATCGCAAAATGTCAATTACACCTATGGAAGCACTGGCGTTTTCTGGCTAGGATTAATAGGCATGTTTCTGCTGCTGTCTTTTCCGCAGCGCTTTTTGGCTGCAGATTTTAACATGGGGCCTTAGCCTAACCATACAGACCAGCACTTCTCAACCAGTGACTTAGCCACATGTGGCTCATGGTAGTGGCCATTAGTTTTCACCATGTGAACTAGCTACAATAAAACATCCACACTGACAATACTGCAGACATATCCTAATAGCACAGGCACCAAAATAACAGCAACTAAAATGTCTTATCTATGTTAATCGCAACATCCATGAACGCAAAATTAATATAAAGATCCAAACCTGTCTGCAGAACTTGAACTCTGTGTTCAGTCTCCTCGAGCTTGGAAGACGTAGACATCTGAGTCTCCTGCAGTTTCCTGAAAGAAAATGAACAATTCGCTCTGAAAATGGTCGACTGGACACACATCAGCCAATAATGGAAGATTTATTTAATTTAAAATTTTAAACTTAAAAGATCATAGATCAAACAGCGATTTATGACCAGATATTAAGTAAATGGGGTCACCACTGTCATTCACTACCTATCTCATAAGCACATCTTATCACTCCAGCCTGGGAAGTCATCTGTTCATAAGGGTACAGGATAGGACTGAATGTGAGAGTATGACTGTCATTGGATGTATGTTATCATTTTATACCTAGAAGTTAAAAATGTGATTATGGATTTATTTTCCAGAAAAATTGCGATTAAAGAGAATCTGTCATCACTTTCCTGATCATGGGCAGCATGAAACAGTGACAGGCTCCCTCTTTACAAAGAACTACTTCGACTCTGAAGTGTTAGCCCACATTTACTATTATGATTGCGCCTGAATTAGGGCTTATTGTGTAGGAAAACCTGGTGCAAAATGTTGATCCCGCTTTACACATATTTATCAGATGAATGTGCTGAGAATAACAGATGATTATTATAAATGCTACCTTTTGCAATTGCGTCTAAATGAGTGGGCATGGCTTAGCTGAAAAGTGATGTGCAACAATATAGCTCGCATTGCACCAAAATATTTGGCCTAAAAATTAGGAGCAAATTAATCCAAACTAAGGCTGGTTGCAAAAACGCAGTGTTTTGGCTGCGGCAAAAAAAACACTGAGTTTTACATTACCTGCAAAGTGGATGGAATTCTGGCTAATCCCATCCACACATTGCAGGAAAAAAATCTGAAGTGGAAAAGCTGCATTTTCAAAATAACCTATGGAAACGTTGGTGTTTTCCATATAGGTATGATAAGGGCAGAAAGCCTGCACACAGCTAAAAAAACGTGGTGCATTTCCTCTGCGTTTTTTTTTTTTCTCGTTACGTGGGGCCTAAGCCTAAAGGTGGTATAAACTTGGACAACATTGTTTAAACTCAAGATACCAATCTGGTATATTTTCAGACTGCCTGTCTAAATTTACACTGTCTAAAATTTAGACAGAATTGGTGAATTTGCTCTATTTCTTTACATGGTGCTAATCATGGAAAGAGTCCAGTGGGCAGATTCCCTCCAGCTTCTCTCTGCCCGGCTCAGCTTCACTGACAGGTCGTTTCTTATTTATTTTCCGTATCGGAAGAGATCTGTCAATCTAGCTTGGATAGGCAGGCAAAGTGGAAGACAGCTGCAAACCACCCAGCAGACACTTCGCCAGGTCCTTGGCTCTTTATAAAATTACAGTATGTTTTTAGTGAAACAGGGCAGCACTTCAGAGTAAACGCAGTATGGTTAGGGCAGCATGAAACTGATAACAGGTTCCCTTTAATGCAAATATCTGCTCTCACAGCATCAAAGTGATGGCCAAATATAGGAATTTCTCAGCAGGTGTTCACACTGAGGTACAGCATAAAGACTGTGAACAATAAGATCCAAGAAAAGCTGCAACAAAAGAAAATAACGACGAAAAAAGCCAACACAAGCTTGATTTATCATTCTGAATAATATGCATTGTCATCTGTACAGAGTAAAAACAGGACAGTGCAGAATCCAATAAGGTAACTCAGCTGAAAACTAATATTCAACCATGTCCTGCATATGTCAGCATATCACTCTTATAGAAGTCCAGTCTGGAGAACTGTTTGGCAGGGTGTGCAAAGTGGTGTAACTGGTGGTCTCCAGTAGTTTTTTTCCCTAACAATTTAGTGGCTCTGCAATATAAACACATATGGACTCCTTAAATAAGTGTCACTTTTTTCTCTTCAAAAATAAACACAGTAGAGGGGTAGAGTTCCTCTAGAGTCAAGACCAATGTTTCTAAAGCCTAAACCAAATACCCCAACTTTAACTCCCAAAGTACTGCTCATACAACTGTGCCGCACCCCCTAGAGTACAAGTCTAAGAACCTAGACAATGCAAGGAGGTTACCTATATGTTAATTTTAAATTGCTGTTCTGTAGAAGTTTGAGCCCTAAAATCTTTCCTACTGTCCCTGCCCCCGGGACTGCCCATCCTCTTTTGGGTGAGGTTTATGTAAACTATAACCATTTAGCAGGACTGACAAATTGCCAGGTTGTTCCAGAGGGGGGGGCCGCCGGGGCAAATGCGACTGGCTCCGGGGCTGGGTATTTTCGCCGGGAGAAAGTGGGGGGGGGGCGCCCTCAAAAAAAAAAAAAAGAGTTGTTTTTAAAATAAGGGGGGGGGGTTGCTGACAAAAAAAAAAAAATGGAGTGCTGCCTGTCCGTCGGGGCGGGAATTTAAAAAAAGAAATTTAAAGTTAAAAAAAAAAAAAATGGGGGGGGGGGGAAGAAAAAAAAAAAAAATGGTTGCGGGAAAAAAAAAAAAAAAAAAAAAAATAATGTTTTTTTAAACTCGTTTTATTGAAAATTGCGTATCAGACAAAGGAAAAGAAATCAAAACAAATACATAACATGTTGCGCACCAAAAAACGAGAATTTCAATGTAAATTCACTCAACGCACCACATCCCACCTCGCCAGGTCCTCGTCCCATCCGGACCATATAACATAGACTCGGTACAGAAAGAATATAATCAGGACATGCGTAATACTGTATACATCAGTTATCATGTACAAAACATGCAGTCAATAAGTCAAGGGTAACAACAAGGATACACTCCAAAATGAGAGGTCGTGGATACTCCCGGTGTCTCGCGCCCCTCACGGCATGAGTAAATTAATGGCAGAGCGCAATGAGGGAGCCGTATATTGGGTTACCGGAGAATTGCACCATGTTCCCCACACCTTATGGAATTTCTGAGGGCACCCTCTCCCTTTATACACAATCTGGTTATAAGGAAGAACAGTATTAACAAGTTTCTTCCACTGAGATACTGATGGGGGTTTCGGAGCCATCCATCGCAGTGCGATAGCTTTCCTAGCATAAAATAAAGACTCCCTCAAAAGGATTCTAACATGGTGTTGCCATATTTCTTCATCTAATACGCCGAAAAGGCATATCTCTGGGGTTAATGGTATAGGTTTAGCCAGAACTTCCGCCAGGAGATCCACGACCCCTTTCCAAAAACATTGTATGATCGGACATTCCCAAATCATATGCCAAAAGTCTGCCTGTGGACAAAGACACCTAAGGCATCCGGGGTTGGGCAGACGTCCCATTTTGTATAGACGGGAAGGTGTCAAGTAACATTGGTGTAGAATATACGTTTGAATCAGTTTGTTGTTAGCTGAAGGTGACACATGTTGAGGAGATTCAAGGATATCTTGAAACATCTCATCTGTGAGAGTTGGGATATTTATGCTCCATCGCGTCAAGGCCGGGGCGTCCAAAGTGGACACCTTGGCCTGTATCAGATGTGCATATAAAGTAGATATCAAACCCCCAGGGCCCTGTGAGCGAAGTATGCCGATAAGCGGATACTCAGATATATTGTCCAATCGATCCGGGAACTGAGAAGAAAGTGCATGTCTAATCTGTAGATATCTAAAGAACTGCGTTCTAGGGATGCCATAGGAGGAGCTTAGCGAGTCAAACGTTTTAAAAACCCCTTGTATGTACAGGTCACTAAGAGAGGACACGCCATACTGCGACCAGGCCCGGGCGCCAGGCAGGGCAAATAACGTCGGCAGACCAGGGTTGTGCCAAAGCGGGGTCTCCGCAGGTATATCAGAATAAGTGGACACCTTTTTCGCCTGACGCCAGACCTGTCCCGCCAGGGCATGGATGGGCAACAATTTCCCCCTAAACAAGGCCGGGTGTTCCAACACCGGCCACAGATTATGCAGACCCAGGTGGTGAGCCAGATGTGCCTCGGACCCCGGTAGGGAATCAGATGAGAGCCACTTCCTAATAAAACGGAGCTGTCCTGCTAGGTAGTAAAGAAACAGATCAGGGAGTGATGTGCCCCCGAGCTGCTTCGGTCGTTGTAGAGATGACAACCTAAGCTTAGATCTAGAGTTTCCCCATATAAAGGAGATAATGAGGGAGTCCATTTGTTTAAAAAATCTAAGGGGCACGGACACAGCAGAATGGCTTATAGCATATAGACATTTGGGTAGTACTATCATTTTAACTAGGTTGATTCTACCAGCCACCGACAAAGGCAGTGTAGCCCAAAGATTAAACTTAACCCTAAAGTGCGAGATGAGCGGAAAGATGTTCTGTTCCAAAAAACACCTATGGTCCCTAGATATAAAGATGCCCAGATATTTGCAGGTTGAGACTGTAGTCAATCCACATACCACATTCCCCTCAGCTACACTTGACGCACGGCCAATATGCATGTATGAGGACTTAGCCCAATTGGTCCGTAGGCCAGAATAATTACCAAATTCATCAATTATAGCCATGGCTCTGGGCAGAGACCGGGAGGGGTCGCTCATAAACAGGAGTAAGTCATCGGCATATAGTGCTGTTCTCTCCTCCCGGGTGCCTATCACTATGCCTTTATATATGGGGTCATTCCGAAGCAGTATTGCCAAGGGTTCCACCGCCAGAGCAAACAGTAGCGGTGACAATGGACATCCTTGTCTTGTACCCCTACCCAAAGGAAAGTAGGAAGACAACGCGCCATTAATGGACAGTGCCGCTCTAGGGGAACAGTATAGAAGGGAAATCCAGGTAACAAACCCCTCTCCAAATCCGTATCCTCGCAACACCTGCAATAGAAAAGGCCACTCGACAGAGTCGAACGCCTTTGTTGCATCTAAAGAAGCCATCGCCCAGTCATGTGAGGATGATGCCCCAATCTGAGTTATCACCTGAGCCCTTCTAAGATTATCCGATGTGGATTTTCCAGGCATAAAGCCTGTCTGATCCGGATGGACAAGGTCGAGAACAACAGAATTTAGCCTTTTCGCCAACATTTTAGTAAGGAGTTTATAATCTATATTAAGCAGTGATATAGGCCTATATGAGCCACAGTCCAGCGGATCCTTGTCGGGCTTAAGTAACAGGATAATGGTGGCGTCATAAAAGGACTCCGGGAGACTGGGACCCACAAAGGCAGCGTTATAACAGTCAAGCAACACCGGGAGAAGCAGGCCCCCATACTGGGCATAAACCTCCACCGGGATGCCGTCCGGACCCGGCGATTTGCCCCTTGCCATATCTGCCAGGGCCCCCGATAGCTCCTCTAGCGTAAAAGGGGAATCTAAAAATTCACGTTGGTCTTCTGACAATGTAGGAAGGGGGATCAAGCCCAAATAGGTGGCAAGCTCTCCGTCAGTGACTCTAAGCTTGGAGAGGTATAACTCACTGTAATACCTATAAAATCTGTCACTAATGGCCAAGCTATTGGACAGTACCTCCCCCGTCTCTGAATGCACTCGTAGTATGGCAGGTGAGGCTGTGTTTTGATGTATTAGTTGAGCTAGAAAGCTGCTCGACTGGTTGCCGAGTTCGTAAAACTTCTGTTTGCTAAAAAACAGAGACCTACGTGCCTTGTCATGCAGTATATGCAGATATTGTCTACCCGTCTGCAACCATTGAGACCTAGCCTCATCAGTTGGATTAGCCACGTATGCGGCTTCGAGCGAGGCACACTGGGTCGCCAAGGTGGTCTCCAACAGCGAGGATTCCCTCTTTACAAAGGAAATGGAGGACTTAATACAACCCCTAAGATATGCCTTCATAGTTTCCCATAAGAGGAGCGGAGAAGTGTTTGGGGAATTAATGGTCAAAAACGTCTGAAGTTGATCAGGTATTCGATCATGTGGTACAAATAGTTTCAACCAAAATGGGTGGATTCGCCAACCCTGTCGTGGCTTAGCAGCCGTACTACTATTTAATTGGACCAACAACGGGGAATGATCAGACACTGCCCTGGGTAAATAGGATATGGTCTGCAACAAAGAATATGCTTTAGTATTTCCAAAAGCATGGTCAATCCTGGACAGAGTATGTCTGTTGGCAGAGTGACAGGAAAAGGTGCGGGCCTCCGGAAACCGGACCCGCCACAAATCCAACCACCCCAATTCACGGATCACTCCGGCCATTGTAGTAGGGCGAGGCAGAGAGGGGGGAACCTGGCTCCGCGGAGAACCGATCCAATGCAATATCCATAACTTTGTTAAAGTCACCCAAACATAATGCAATAGCCCCAGGGAATCGGGTCGCAAACTGCGCAGCCTGCTGGAGCACAGCAAGATCAGACGCCGGTGGCAAGTACACACCCAGGATAACATACAGGACAGAGTCAACCCAGGCCTGGACAAAAACGTATCGTCCCTCGGGGTCCCTTACAATGAGGCCTGGCTCCCACCTGAGTCTACGATGCACCAAGATGGACACCCCCCTGGAATAGGAAGTGTGTGTAGAGTGAGCCGCCCACTGAACCCATGGCTTCTGAAGTCGCCTGGAATTATCTGGAACCAAATGAGTTTCCTGAAGGCATATGAGGTGTGGGTCAGCCCTCCTAATCTGAGAGAAAACCAACGACCTCTTTCGTGGGCTACCCAGGCCCCTCACATTCCAAGATAGTACACTAAAGGACGCCATGGTCGTCTAAGAGTGTAATGTAATCATGGCAATTCAGGACCCCAAATGTGACCCGCCTATGAGTGTGTAGTGCGTGGCTGAGTGAGACACAAAGTGGTGTGCAGCAACCTAAGAACAATATACAAACGAAATGAACCATTACACCCCTAAAGGGTGTGAGACATACTACTGGCATAAACAAACAATATTTGTTAAATTAACCGTGGCTACAATTAACGGGGGAAGAAGTGCACCCAAAGTGGTTGGTATACGGGGCACT
This sequence comes from Leptodactylus fallax, assembly GCA_947044405.1. Lineage (NCBI taxonomy): Eukaryota > Metazoa > Chordata > Amphibia > Anura > Leptodactylidae > Leptodactylus > Leptodactylus fallax. The sequence goes on from CAMRHE010000203.1 coordinate 852,061, forward strand.
GTCTTAAAGGTATGGATAATCACTAGGCTAGGAGATATACTATTCAACAGAGCCAGGTTCACATGAGTAAATGAGATACACCGGCGCCCCGGGGGTCGCCAGCCCAGGTAACTATAAGACTACAGGATACTATAATAACAGAACCGCACTTTTCATAAAACTACTTATGCAATAAACAAGAGCATCCCGTAATACATAAGTCCTTATGTATGGTCCGATCGGACCTCTCACCACACGCCGTCAGGATCATCGTCTCGGAGATCGAGGAAGAAGAGATAGCCAGTCCTCCACATCCCTCGGTGAAGTAAAGAAAAGGGACCTGCCGTCATGGACGACCCGAAGACGTGCTGGGTAAATCATGGAGTATTGTATAGCCTTTTCTCTCAACCGCCTCTTAACGGCCACGAAGGATGCTCGGGTCTTCTGGAGAGCCGCCGAGAAATCTGGAAACATGGCCACTGCTGCTCCGTTGTACTTAAGCTCGCCGGCCTGGCGCGCAGCCCGCAACGCCGTATCCCGATCCGTGCTGTTAATCAGACGGGCCAACAAGGGTCGAGGAGGTGCGCCCTGAGGCGGCGGTTTAGCCGGAACCCTATGGGCCCGTTCCACTGCAAATATTGGTGAGAAGTGAGCCTCCGGCAGGACATTTTTCAGCCACCCCCTCCACAAAGGCCCGAGGATCTTCACCCTCCGCCCGCTCCGGCAGGCCCAGGATACGGAGGTTGTTTCGTCGCAATCTATTCTCCAAGTCATCCGCACGCTGGGTCCACAAACTTGCAGCTCTCTCCAGCTCCTGGAGTTTGGCAGGAAGTGGGTTAACAGTGTCCTCTACCTGAGAGACCCGATCCTCCACCTCACACACCCTGCCTCGCAAGGTCTGAAAGTCCTGACGGAGCAGGCCCAGGTCGATTTTTACCTCCTCAATTTTCCCGGTCAGCGAGGAAGTGCCGGCATGGATCGCCTCCAGTAGCTGTCCAGTAACTTGCTTTAAAGTGGGCTCGGGGTCCTCCTCTGGAAGGGCAGGAGAGGCTGCCTCAAGCGATGGTGATGTAGAAGAGGATGCTGCCCTGGAGAACCCCCTCAGGCGATCAGAGACAGAGGTTGATTGCGGGCGACTCATTTTAGAGAGTCGGCGGCCGCTCTTCCTGCGTTCCGTACGGGTGGATATGTTGGCAGAGGAGGAGGTGTGATGGTAGCAAGACCGGGCCGGCCCCAGAGGATTATAGACAAGGTCTCTGGCTAATAGCAGTTGCACAGTAGGAGCCTCTATGTCAGGCCACAAGGGCCAATAAGCCAGCCGAGGACAGACAGTAACTCAACAGTCCAATAGTATCGATGGCAACAGACTCTGGATTATGAGCGATGTCTCCAAGAGAGAGCCGTCAGCAGAGTAATGAAATAAATAGATTGCCAGGAGGAACTAAGAGGGAACGGATGACAACTCAGCGATCCAATAGTGCCGATAGCAACAGTCACTGGATTATAAGTAAGGCCTCCAAGAAGGCCAGTAGCGAAGTGATGGAGTAGATAGATTGCCAGGAGGAACTAGAGGAGGACAGATGGTAACTCAACAGTCCAGTAGCACATACAGCAACCGTCATTGGATTATAAGTAAAGCCTTCCAGAGAAGCAGTCAGCAGGACGATAAATCGTACAGAGGCGCACACCTTCAATGGGTCAGAGACAGTTGATGGCTGCCACAGATATTGCCTTGCACTACTGCCCAGAGGAGCCAGGGGATGGTCCTATCGTGCCCAGCAGCAAGCAGGAGAGAGGAATGCCGGCTCCCAAACTTCCAGGCAGGGATAGAAGGAACCGTCAGAGATAGGCTCAGCTCGCCAGGAACGCCAGACTCAGCGCCCCCTCATCAGCAGATGGCCAAACCGGTCAGGGTTAAAATGGCCGCCCGCCACGTGGAGAAAGGGGAGACCGCCGTCCGGGTGCCAGCAGGACCAGCGGCCCCAGCGGTGCCTGCACAGCCCAGGCCAGCCCACGAGCGCAGCCCCAGAACGGCAGCTCCACCCCAGCTCCAGGCCACAGCAGCGCGGGACAGAGCGGCTCCGGCAGCGGCGGTGGGAGTGTATGGCCGCCGGCCACGTGTAGCGATCACCGACTACTACCCAACGGAGAAGGACACCGGCAGAACGGGAGCTCTGGAACCAGGAGGAGGGCCTCAGAAGTGCGTTCCAGCGGACAGCGAACCCGGGCACCGGTAAGCAAGGATGGATTTCAGGATGGATGAGCGGCTCTAGCCGGAGCTCCGCTCACATGCGACCGTCCATGTCGCGCGCGAGCCACGCCCCCTAAAAATTTTTTTTTAGAGAAATTTATTATATAAAAAAAAATAGCTGCCCCTATATTTTTACATATTTATTTTTATAGGAGGGGAGGGGCTTCTCCACGATTTGGGGGGTTTTTGGGGGGCCGCCCCGGCGGGGGCGCCCCCCCGTGGGGGGGGGGGGCGGGGGGGGAAAGGGGGGGGGGGGGGGGGGGGGCGGCCCCCCCCCCGCTAACAAAAAGGGAAAAGGGGGAAGAAAACGCCCCGGCCCCCCCCCCCCCCCCCCCCCGGCGGGAACGGGGTTACATATTTATTTTTATAGGAAGCAGTAGCTCCACACGAATTTGGGGAGTTTTTTTGGGGGGGGGGGCCCCGGGGGCCCCCCCCCTTTTAGGGGGGGGGGGGGGGGGGAAAAAAAAGAGGGGGGGGGGGGGGGGGGGGCCCACCACCGCTAAAAAAAAAGGGAGAAAAAAAGGGGAGAAAAAAAAAAGAGGAGGGGGTCGGGGGGGGGGGGGCGCGCCCCGCCCGGGGGTTGGTTAAATGGGGGGGGGGGGGGGGGCCGGGTCATTAGATCTGTAGTCAGAAATAATATGGGCCTGTATTATGCCTGTGGGAAACCAGTCTAACTAAGAAGACGCATTTTTTTTTTTCCTTTATAAGGTTCTGTTCACACTTGCATCATGGCTTCCATTTGTACAGAAACCATGATAGATGATGGTTTTGCAACAAAGTCTATTGAACCCCATTGACCAGCATGAATGTAGTGTCTCTAAAAATAACCAATGACAATCTGTGTGTCAGGGGAAAAAAACTTTCAGTTTCATGGATACCTTGAGTGCAACTATAGTCACACCTCAATTTTTCAGTTTTAGTTCTTTAGTTTCAGTTAGGCTTTAATTATAGCTGCGTTCACACTAGCATTATGTCCTCTGTTCACAACAAAAGCCATAATGGTGTGATGGATCCAAAGTGTGACAAAAGGACCTCATTGACTTATGACTGTATGCTGCACTTCTCTATATTTTGACAATGGAAGTGTTAACACTTAGTCATTAATTTATTTGTAAATATATGAGAGGAAAAGTACCATCCAGGTTATATGAAAAGATGCCTCGGGACTGTGGAGTCTTACTAAAACATACAGGAGAACAAATAAAGAAACCATACAGAGCAAATTATCTTAAAACTCTCAGCACTATCTGAAAAATCAATTGAATGGTCACCAACTTTTCCAAAAACTTTGCACAAATCTATTGTACAAGTGAATATAAGAAACTTTGGAATATATCTTATCAGAGAATAATGCTTCTTCCTCCTATTAGACTATTTCCCTGTTCCCCTCTTCCCACTGCTACACTGACTTTCACTCTGAAAATCCCGCTACATCTATCTTAGGACAGACTTCAGGTCTTGACTCACATTACACATTTCTATAGAAGTTTATGGAGTGAGGTAGAGGGAGAAGTGGGCAGAGGGAGCGAGAATTAGTAGCAGAAACACAGTTTTAGTGTCATGGAGGAGCTACGTAAGAACTTTTTGTAACAACCAAAGTACTGTAACTTCTCCCTGCATATCCTGCATGGTCATGGGGCTTCTTCTAAGTGCCAGTCATAAAGCAGATTCTCCTCTACTTACTGTGTGCAGTATATGGTAGCTAGCCTCTAGCCAACTGCTCAGGGTGAACTGTAAGTGACAAACAAAGCCTGCAGATGCAATGCAAATTGTTAGATAATAAAGAATCCAAAACATATAGTGGCCAGAAATATTGTTGTTTCCCACGTACATACACTGTGAACGGTAAGGCAGTTTGGCCTGCAAAACGCAAGAAAGCTAAGAAAATGTAGGCAGGCCCATTAAAAGCACTGCATCTCAGTGGCATCACACATATGGATGGCACAGTACATTAGAAACACTAAGACGTCTACTCACCTCTCTTTCTCAGCAAAGTCATTTTGTAACTTTTGTTCTTTCTCCAGAGCCAGATTTTCCGCCTGGTTCTTCAGGGTCTGTTCATATTCCCGGATTTTCTCTCTAAGTGCTTTTATTGTAACCTCTGTAGAAAAACAATTGGGAGAAAATGTGTTTACATAGCTCTGTGTGGTTATATAATACAAGGCTTTCTTTACCCTGTAGGATCAGTGTGTTTTAAACTCCATCTCTTCAACTCTGACACAAAATCAATAGATATGAGTCCCTTTGGAGACCTTTTACTCCCTAAATGTTAAATTGAACTTTAAACGTTTCAGTTGAGAAGGATCAATGGATTTTGCTGGGAAACAGAGCCGGGGTTTCTGCAACATGCCTGAAAAGGAAAAAAAATCAATGCTAAAACATAATATCACCTTATTGAACAGTTTCAAATTATCTCTCTGTTGAGCGGGGATTAATAAAGTCTCAGTGTGGGTTAAAGCATGAATTAACATGTGGAACCGTTTATTCATTTTTCTGCGCACATTAGGACATTAATTTCCCATAGCCTCCACGCGTATGATGAATGCTCCGCATGCCTCTCTGCTTCTGCTCGAGCCATTTGCATATTTCTCGGATTGCATTGTGATGTAAATCAATTAAATTCATCTTAAGGCCTGTAGACATGTACAATTAAAGAGCCACACAAGAGGAAACACAAACCGTTACCTCTGCGGAAATCTGACCTGCTTCGCTCTACTACTTCGGTGATGAGCTGGTGACTTTTCCCTATCCAGAGAGAGCACATTCAATCAGGTGCATATGTAGGGAATACAGCATCCATACTGAATGGGGAAGACCTGTGGGCTGCATGTGGCCAACATGTAACTACATTTCTAAATTCTTGCATTTTGTGGGCACATGGCTACCGAGGAGGATAAAAAAGACAACAAAATGCTACAAAAGGGATATATAGACTTGGAGACACAATTGGGCAAAGTGTGTTTCTAATACTTGTGAAAAAACATATAGGAATATCCCAATATGCTCTGCCATAAAAATTAAGGAAAGGCATCAAAAAATAGACCTGGTCCTTTTTTTGTAATACATGCACTGCCAGAACAGTAAACGTACATACAAAGCCTCTCTATGACATCCATATTACCTAACAAACAACCCCTTAAGCTGTAGCTGTGTTCCAAGGCTTACAACAAAAGGATTCTTTGCGCGTAACATGGAGACCATTACATAGTAGAGAATGTAGTTCACCACACGAATATCACTAGGGCAGGGAGGAGGCCCATGGGCAAAATCTTTGGTGGATCTGCTGACAATCTAATGCATAGCCTCAATGTCTGCTGATGGGAAAATCAAGATTTTCCTTTGTCCCCCAAGTAGTAAAGGGAACTGGGGGTGTCCTACAGCCACTTATACCCATTTCACTATGTCAGCCATAATGACAGGCACAGACAGTGGAACACTTCTAGTTAGTAGTACATGTAGTTTGGACATTTCAGCTGGAAGTGGTGTTCGGCCATGAATTACAACCAGGGTCGGACTGGCCCACCGGGGAACCGGTGAATCCACCGGTGGGCCCCGAGCCCCGACTATTAGTCCTCATGTCATGGGGGCCTGATCGGGATCCTAACCATCCCGATCGGTTCCCTGACCAGTGGCGTTACGATCGCGGTCGCAGGGGGCGCGACCGCGACCGGACCTGGCAGGGTACGGGGCCCGCGTTCAGCTGGAGATGGCCGGGGCCCCGGACCACTATGATAGCGGTCGGGGAAAGCCTGGTTCCGCGACCGCTATACATACTGTTATTGGAAAGGGGCCCTGGCATATTGCAGGCCCCTTTCCAATAGATGGCAGCCCAGGGGAGGTGACTGAAAATAATAAATAGATATTCTCACCTCTCCTGGGCACAGCGTCCTCTCCGGCGCTCTTCCGTCATGTGACTGAGGCCTGTGATTAGGCCCCGGCGGTCACATGGGGCGCGACCGCGTAATGACGTCAGTGCACCCCCACGTGACCGCTGAGGCCCAATCACAGGCCTCAGCAGCGTCGTCGGAAAAGGGCCTGAAGACGCTGAAGACGACAGGATGGAGCGAGGATGCCAAGGAAAGGTAAGGCAAGTAGAGTATGAGAGTTTGTTATTTTTAATCACTTCCCATCCTGGGCCTCCGATTATTATACTCTGGGGTCTGAGGAGACCCCAGAGTATAATAATAGCACCAAAGGGGGGCTGTTGGGATCATATAATACAGGGTGGGGGCCACTGTGGAGCTTATAATACAGGGTGGGGGCCACTATGGAGCTTATAATACTGGGTGGGGGCCACTGCGGAGCTTATAATACTGGGTGGGGGCCACTGTGGAGCTTATAATACTGGGTGGAGGCCACTGTGGAGCTTATAATACAGGGTGGGGGCCACTGTGGAGCTTATAATACAGGGTGGGGACCACTGTGGAGCTTATAATACTGGATGGGGGCCACTGTGGAGCTTATAATACTGGGTGGGGGACACTTTGGAGCATATAATACTGGGTGGGGGCCACTGTGGAGCTTATAATACAGGGTGAGGGCCAATGTGGAGCTTATAATACTGGGTGGGGGCCACTGTGGAGCTTAGAATACTGGGTGGGGGCCACTGTGGAGCTTATACTCCATACAGTGGCTCCTTCATTTTTTTTTTAATTACGCAGGGGCAGGTGAAAAAACCAAAACAAAAAAACCCCCCACAAACTTTCTTTCCTGTCCCCAGTGTCTCCAAGCACAGTTCGGTCCTGCAGTTCTGTTGTTTTCTTCCAGCTGAAGTTCCCCCTGCACTTGACTACCTGTGACGTCACGTGACCCCTGAGGCCAATCAGTGGCCTAAGGGAAGGGACCTGGGACGTCACAGCCATTGAGGAATTCCGGCAAAAAGAAGACAGCGGAGCTGCAGGACCGGACCGTGCTGGGAGGACACCAGAGCACCGGAGACAGGTGAGTATGTTTAGCATGTTTTTTTTTTTTTTTTTGGGGGGGGAATTCACCTCCCCCAGACTAATTATAAAAAAGAAAAAAATTATACTGGACAATCTCTTTAAAGTGTGGTGCATTAGGGGGGCCCTGGGGGGTATATTAAAGGGATTGTCCAGGCATAATTTGTTATGGTTTATCTTCAGGATAGGCCATAGATACCTGATCTGTAGGGGGCTGACCCCGGACCGATCAGCTGTATGGAGCCACTTCTGATGCCCGTACTGTACACAATACAGGGCCAGAAGCAGAAAGCTCTGTCCAATGTAAAGAGGCTGGGCACCTTCACTGTATCTCAGCAATCATTGAAGTCAGTAGGAGCTGAGCTGCAGTGAAGGCGCCGGGCTGCTATACAGCGGATGGAGCTTTCTGCTTCCGGCCCTGTGTTGTGTACAGAACGGGCTCCCGAAGTGGCTCTGAACAGCTGATGGGGCCATGTGTCAGCCCTCTACATGATCAGGTATTTATGGCCTATCCAGAGCATAGGCCATAAAAAAGATTAACCCTGGACAACCCCTTTAATATGCCCCACACAGTTTAATGTCCCCCCCACAGGATGTTAGCCCCCATCACTGCTCCACACAATATAATGACCCCATCACTATTCCCCATACAGTATGGGGGACCAGTGAAGAGGCCACTATGTGGGGGGACCAGTGAAGTGACCATAGAAAAATTTGGCCCAGACAACCCCTTAAAAGAGGTTGTCCATAAACTGGAGCGACCACTGTGTCGGCCGCCAGGGAGGTGTAAAAATAAGAAAATTTTTAAAAAAGCATACTCACCTGTCCCCAGCACCCCGTTGTCCCCTGCCTGTGTCTGTTCGGTCTCATGGCGGCGCCTCATTTCTGGAAATCCTGTACCTAATTGGTCTTAGTGATCACATGAGGTGCAGGACTCCCAGCAAGGAGTCGCCGGCATGAGACTGAATGGACACTGGCAGTGGAAAACGGAGTGCTGGGGACAGGTGAGTATGCTTTTTAATTTACTTATTTTTTACTTTACACCTCCTGCCAGCTACATGGGTTGCTCCAATTCCTTCGACAACCTCTTTAAAGGATTTATCCATCTTCCTAATATTGATGGCCTGTCCTTAGGATAGGCCATCAATATTACATCTACAATGATACAACAGCCAGGACCTCTGCAGATCAGCTTTACCAGGACAGTGCGGCTACAGGTAAAGGTAACAATTCTAGGAGCCACGCTTTTCACTTGCCATACAAGGTGTAGCTGTAGGTTTAGGTAGTGCAGTGGTGCACATGGTATAGTGGGTGAGCAGCATGGCTCCCAGCATGTTATTACCTTTAGCCGCCCTGTCTCGGTACCGCTGATCTGCAGGGGTCCTGGCGGTGGGCCCCTAGAAACAATTCCACTGGTGGGCCCTAGACATCCCAGTCCGACACTGATTACAACATACTATTGTTAGAAGCTGCTGGGAGTATCTGGGAAGTGCTTGGGGAAACTTAGAGATTGAGGTTTCTAGGTAGCAGACTCCTGGGCAATTGCCCCTTCTGGCCTCCCTATAATCTGACACTGAATATCAAATCATGCCTGATATGTTTATCAGTCATACAATAGATACCACTAACGTCCCAATGTACATCTGAGGCATCAGTCATTGTAATAGAAAAACAAAACAAAACATGGAATGCAATTTTTTCCATCAACTGTGGTGGAATCCGCTATGCTTACGTGGACAGAGCTTAAAGGGAATCTGTCAGGGCAATTTGGGACACTAAACCACCCACACGTCCATATGGACCTGGGGTTTAGTGTCCCAAATCACCTTGTTATAACGCAATCCATGGCCGCATTAAAAATAAAAAAGCTTTATACTCACCCTGCCGCTGTACTCCCCACGCCTGCGCAGTTCTTCAATGAAGCCAGAGGAGTACACCTCAGCTTCAGTGCGCATGTCCCGTACCTCCAGCAATTGCGCAATGAAGCCAGGGTGTCAATCTTCGGCTTCACTGAAGAACAGCGCAGGCGCCGGAAGCATGGGGGAGGCGTGCCAACAAAGAAGCTCATGAATAGCCGGACTGTTCTCGGCTGAACAGCGTTTATCGGACCCTTCTCTAGCTAAATATAAAGGTTTTTTATTTTTAATGCGCCTGCGGATTGCATTACAACAGGGCGATTTGGTCACTAAATCCCAGGTCTATAAGGACCTGTGGGTGGTTTAGTGTCCCAGATTGACCTGACAGCTTCCCTTTAAGACAGATTGGTAGAGCAGTACAGTAGTCTGGTCATGAAATTATTTCTAGATATCACTGGTAACAGAATTATACTCCATGACATTACAAAAGGTTACATTATTGGAGTTTGTTGCATGTGCGACATACAGAACGACCATAATAAACAAATAATAAACCTTCATACTGATCCTTATGTTAGCAGGGCAATAAGACAAGACATTGGTGATGAAAAGGTTATACAAAACCTTTGTCCTGTAAGTGAAGAAAATAAGTCAATTGTTCACCTGGTAAAGTAAGATCTAACTTATGCAGAGATCTTGGGTTAGTATCATGCCCTGTCCTCATTTAGACTCTAATAGGAAACAGGCTATGACCAGAGCAGTCACATTTCACAGTGATTCGGCTGAGACAGGTTAAATGTAATCAAGTTCTGTACTTGTTTCAGGGCCAAGAACATTCAGCCTAAGAAGAAACACATAAGCCATGTAAATTGTTTTCGAGTAGCACTCCAATTAGTCTGCCTTTCCACAGTATTTTAATTAGTAAAGGTTTTAGGCTCAAAGGTGGCCTGATCTGGTGCCGGTCACACAGACTCATAACACAATAATCGCTTCAAGCTGGGACGTAAAGGACTGTCCTTCCACGCTGATCCTCGGACCAGGAGGGCTTCAACTATATATTCTGTGGTAGAAGCAAAATTGAAAGGACAAAAGGGACACCACATAAAATATAGTTAAAGAGTCCCTTTATAGGTGTAAATCTACAGTTTTTTATGAAAAATCTTGTATCTTTGTTCATTCCAAAGGAAGGCTTCTCTGGTTTTCAAAAATATCAATCTCCGGTCATCATGTGTAACATGCCCTCCAAAAAATCAAGTCAGGTCAAAAGGCCAAATGATTCTAATAATTTGCAGGCAAATAATGAAAATATGTTAAAAATAAATAACTCTATGAGGTTCCTCTGTTATTCTTCCTGAATATATGTTAAAGGGGTAGTCCAGCTTCCAAAAATTATCTGCAACTACATCCACACCAGTGATAAATACTCACTGTTCCCTTGTGCACCCTTTGGCTTTATTTTACTTGCTGCTTCTTGTATCACTTTTATTTATTTACATGCAGTGAATTTGCATTTCCCATGATTCATCTGTCTGCTCTCACTCTTTGTGTACCCCTCCCTTCTCCACTCTCCCCTGCAATGAAATCACAGGTAATAAATCACTCCTACATACTAGGTCATGTGCTGTTGAGGTTTCATTTGCCTTAACTGCTTACAGGTTAAGGGTTAGTGAGCTTCCAAATAAAACGTCACTCTGAGGTAATTGATCTGAAAATAAATCAGATAAACAGTGTCGAATTTAAATAGGATACATATTAGGAAGTGTTTTGTATTGATGCATCCTGCTATTTGGCCCATATTTTTTAAAAACTAGCAAACCCCTGTAATAAAAAGACACCTGGGTGTTACTATTCTCTTTGTCAAAAGGGGTGTCAGAACTGACACTGATGGCACCTGTTGTCAATCCATAATTGTTATTTCATAAAGAATAACAAGTATCTATTACATATATGTGTCAGGAGAGGTGACAAGTCCTCTTTAAAGGTAGTCTGTCACCAGAACCCAGTTCTGCAGATAGATAAGTTAGGGTCACCTGAATCAAGCTGTGTTATCCTTTTGTGAATCAGTGCCTCTGTTGCTGAGATTTTGCCATTTTTGTCAATACACAAATGAGTTATTTAGAGCATTGAGGGCATGGTCATTCACCTCTATAGAGCAATGGCAACTCCCTGGTTGCTCCAAAGAGCACTTTTGCATATTGATAAAGCAGGTGCTATCACAGGAAAAACATTTTTGATTGTGGTGACCCTAGCCTATGGATGATATACTGGGTTCTGAATAATCCCTTTAATTTAAGAATATCTGCATCAAGCCAGTTGTGCCACATGGCTGTGGTTGTGCTATAATCTGGAGCATAATGTAGGCAGATTTAGCTTGAACAGAAAGGAGAATTGAAAATAAGGCCTAATAGAACATCCTGCAATGTATAATTTACACAGGGAGCTGAAGATTCAGAAAACTGAAACTGCGACTAAAAATAAATCCCTAAACTAGCATCAGATGAACTTGATCAAGAGTTATAGAAATCATCAAAAACTAGCACTGCAAAGTGGAAACTCGACTGTCAACTGGCAGAGGTAACATGATATCAATGAGACTATTCACTTGTCTTCCTAGAAACCCGCCATGTTGTTCATAGGGCTATCATATGCTGTGCTCTCTTAAATTCTAGATTAATATATAAAAAGACTTCTCAGTGGCTAGAAAACGGGAATCATTAGAAAAATATTGATAATTGGATAATAAGCGCAACGTAAATTCAGAATTCAAGAAGGATTAAGGTACAAATTTTGTGCAGAATTATTATAAATTCTGCTAACTATCCATATCCACGACAACAAATATTATCCTACACTAACACGGACAAGGACTTTGTAGACTACAAAAATTCACTGTATGATCGGTTACATTGATTTTGTATAGAACGTTTCTAAAAGAGTTGTCATCATTTTACTAGTGCCTCTCCAGCGCCTCTAATGGCATGTCATAGCTAGTCTTAGTCTTTATTTCCTTACTACTTTACTGTAGTAGGCACTGGTATTGTCACAGTTTTAGTTATTAAATCTCAGCCACGTCAGCCTGTCTGTATGGACGACGCCAGGATTAATTTAATAGAACATACAGGAGAAGATGGGCTGCTAACATAACAACCTCATAAATACCTGCTGCTATAATGAATTTAATAGTACAATATCAACAAACATGCTTGTTTACATGGGTGGGGTAATCGCTGCCGAATATTACAACCCAATTTTAAGAATACAAATGAACAGTAATTATAGTTCTGGATTACATACTTTAAGAATTGTTTGCTATGAGGATGCTCTAATCTGGAACCAGGATGGAAAGCTCCTGAAATATCTAAGTAAACAGTTGTATTCATCATGTAATAACAGGTCTGGAGCATATTTTCTCAGAACTCTGCATTGTAAGTTCCACCTGAATATGAATAAATTGATAACTTGGTGTTTTTATTCCCTATGTCAATCAGGTGAATTTCCACAAAGTCAGCATAGACTTTGTGTAGGAAGAGTAACACCCACTTGTCAATGTATTCATAAATTTCTAGGACGAATAATATTGGAATGGCACAACAAAGATGCTTCAGAATTGGTATTACATTATGAAAACAAGTCTTTACTAAAATTGACATCTCGGGAGAGACAACATGTCCTTTTCAACGTGAGTCCATTATGATAAATGAGAAGTAGTTGTTTTTTTTTTTTTTTTTTGTTTTCTTTAAGGAACAGGATCTCTCTTCTATTTTTTACTGAAATAAGTCTTAGGATGAGCAGACATCTCCCCGTCAGCTGGAAGACATGGACACATAATACAGTACACACCTTGATTTTTGACTTCAGCAAACTCTTTGTTGTATTCATCTAACGTCTCTCGGAGCTTCTGATTCTCTGTTTCAATATCGTGCATTCGTTGAACCTTTAGTTGCAATTGTTGTCCCAGATCCAAGGCAGGTACTGGATCTAATGGAAAACAAAATTGTTAGTGTCTGCCAATTTATTGGTGTAGCTATAACACAAAGGAGACAACATATAGAGTTAAATCAAGAGTCTGAAGCTATACACTGCGATTGATCTGAATTATAGATGACATATGCTTTTGCAAACACTTCAGATTGTAGATTTTGACAGATAGAACATAAGCATGAGCAGTGTGAATGGACACAGATGTATAAACCCTGCTGACAACCCTGCAATTTTCAGTAGTTGTCCCTGAGAAGGTGTAGAACTACCACCAAGACTGGTTTACTCCAGCAAAGTAATTCAACTGCTGTGAGCGGTATGTGACATTAAAAGACTTGAAAGGGATTTTCCAGCTCCAAACAGAGTTTTCATACTGATGAAGTATGCACAAGATAGATTATCAGTATGTGATCTGTGAGGGTCTGAGAACCGGACCCTTCACAGATCAGCTGATCTGGCAGCCTCAAGCTACTGTAGTGAATGAGGAGTGCATGCAGGCTGCTCCTATTCAAGTATTCAAGTAAGTAGGGCAGCACGGTGGCTCAGTGGTTAACACTGCAACCTTGCAGCGCTGGAGTCCTGGGTTCAAATCCCGCCAAAGACATCATCTGCAAGGAGTTTGTATGTTCTCCCCGTGTTTTCATAGGTTTCCTCCGGGTACTCTGGTTTCCTCCCACACTCCAAAGACATACTGGTAGGGAATATAGATTGTGAGCCTTATATGGGACAGTGACTGACAATGTCTGTAAAGCGCTGCGGAATAAGATGGCGCTATATAAGTAAGCATAATAAATAAGTATTAAGAGTAGCTCCTATTACTTGAATAGGGGAAGCCTGCACACACTCCCCATCCACTGCAGCAACAGTTGTGTGTGAAGTCAGTATGTTACCCTTGGATCCTGTGGATAGTTCATCAGCATGAAAACTCCAGTACTAGATAGGCGAAGTATAAAGCATTTAAAACATAAGGTCAATCTAGATGCAATACAGACAATAATAACTTTGAACCCATGTTGTGCCATGCTTCAAAGATTCCACAGGGCTGTGCCTAAAAACAGAAGTGTCCGGGACTCTCTTCAATCAGTGCTCCACAGCTCCTTCCCTAGGCTAATGACGGCTCTAGCAGTCTCTGTTGAATGGACGCCAAGCAATCACTCAAAGGTGAAGGGTTGGAGAGCAATGACTGTAGAGAGCCCAGGACACATGGTTAGGTCAGGGGAATCACTGGTCTAAGGTAGAATAAAATATCTTTTTCTGCAGTCCTACTAGTCTGCCCGTTTCCCTAAGTATGCTTTATCTACTTTACACATCACCTATCTAGAGCTGTCAACAGTTCAGAGGGTTCAAAACTGCTGACAGACTCCCGGTAACTAGAAGACATATTAATGTAATATACATCTAGGGATTAGTAGTCAGGAAAAGCATGACAGTGACATCACTCATATTCTTATCCCTACAGAGACTTTCCTATTTGTTCATCTGGTCAGCAGCAGTATCAACAATGAAGTGTGTGTCATATGTGAACCTCCATTATATTATGTTTGTGTATATATGTGTATAGCATGTTTTTGTGTATATTTTTATATATAAAGCCGTGGATAAGCATTTTATATACTGTATATTTATATTTCTTATTTCTGTGACTGGCACTCTATGGCTCTGACAGCTCGGTATCTTCATCAGGACCCGGTTGCCATGAGATCCACTGTCCCTATGTAACACTGAGCCATCAGAGCACAAGGCAGGAAGTGTTGTCATAGACACAGAGACTATTCTCACATCAGGGTCTGTAACACTGACCTCTGATACTCTGGCATGGGAATAAGAGGTTTACTTTTAACATAGTAAAGGAGAGTTTTCTGGAAATCTTTTAGTAGTTCCCCTTTAACAAACTACTCAAAACCCAGCACTATTCAGCAAAACATAAAAAAGTCTTCCCATGAGCGAGACTCATTCATCAGAAAATAGACATTAGTTATAAATAGAGAATATGACTTGACCAGACGTGTTTTATGTAATTACAGTGAATGAGAATGACACCCATTAGACTGTCTGTCTCTTAATGCATACTTATTGCATTAGTTCACAATTGGACTGACCACTACAGCATTGATTTCCAATACTAAGATAATCACAGCAGCTGCTTGAACAATACTTTGGAAAACATACAATGGGGGGGAGGTTGCTGGAGCAGAGCGAACTTGGGAAAGATTATTGAATACATGTCTGATGAGGGCGCCAGATTTAGTGGTATAAAAGGCAGGAAAGATTTAGTCTCATCCAGTGGAATGCTAAACATCAAACTAAATGGATCAACAACAGTGTACATTAGCGAGTTCATTTAACTTCAAAACATTGCAGTCATTCATTCTGCGGACCACCCTCAGCTTGTAGGAACATAGTGTATATCTGTTAACACATTAGACATGGACACATGCTTTTCCTCAGCTCCCCGAGAGGAGACTGTCGCTTGATAGGATGGCACCGGATTTCACTTGATTTCCCTCTACAATTAAGAAAGAGCGTGCAGCCTGCCATAGTTCTGCACCCAATAGGTTAAACAAAGACATATTGTAATCCACATATAACTTGGACTGGTCCCAACTCACTAAAATAAGCAGTAATTCATATTAAAAAGGATGGAGACAGACAGTCGAGTCTTCTAAATGCTAGTTAAGGGTTCAGGAAAAGCCCAGTCACTTCTCTGATTATTAAGTAATGACAGCAGCCTTTAAAATTAGAAAGCAGAGAAGTCTGGAGAAGCGCAATGGTCACCCTCTACATAGCAGAGGCCAAAAGGGGAAAAGAGAGCTGGCATGACCAGCACAAGAGCGGCTTATACCGTACGGTCATATATTATATGTAATACTGCAGAGAAGGTTATACATACACATAATATAAACACACACAGGAAAGAGTCTGATAACAGGCACTGTTCAAATATATATATCACACGCTTACATATACACTCATATATACAGTAATGTGCTAAAGGCAGGCCTGGAAAATATACTGCAAAGTAAGAATACTTTCAAAAATAGAAGTGTTAATAGTTTAGTTTTGTTAATTAAAATGAAGTGAATGAAGAAGAGAGAAATCTAAGTCACTGCAGTATTTGGTGTGACCACCCTTTGGCTTCAAAAAAGCATCAATTCTACACTTGTACACACTTTTTGAAGGAAATCGGTAAGGAGGTTGTACCAAATATCTTGGAGAACTAACCACAGACCTTCTGTAGATGTGAAATTGCTTAAATCCTTCTTTTTCTTCACATAATTACAGACAGACTGGATGATGATGAGATCAGGGCTCTGTGGGGGCCGTATCATCACTTCCAGGACTCCTCCTCCAAAGGATGGTCACACCAAATATCGATTTCATGTAGATTTCTCTTTTGGTAATTCACTTCAATACATTATTTGCAATGGATTTGAATATGTTTTTTTCATGGACTTTTTTTTAACAGATCACTGGCACAATGGTGGCGATAAAACACAATCATGATGTGAACAGGCTCTTACTATAGCTATAATCTGAACTCCAAAACCTCTTGATCACACTGCACATGGTGTGAATTTTTAATACAGTAAAAAATTTGTACTGTGGAATAAATGCCAAACTTCTTCTAATGACAGAATTGTGTCTTAGGCCAGGGATCCACAGAGACTTGTTTTGTATGTTCCCATGTGTGTTTGGCATAACTACGATGTGACTGATTTTTCCTTTACTACATCAGAAAAGTTCCTTGCATAAAGTTTATAGGGATTGTCACATAATGACAACCCCTATCCATATGACACTATTAGGGACACATGTCTTTGAATTGAAAAGAAGCTGTCTCCGTGTGAAAGTTTGTACTGAATACAGCTTTGGTGTGAATGACTCAATGCATTACTATGGATACTTGTGCTGTGCAACCTGACCTACTTTTATAGCTATTACTTTTAAGTGGGCAGTGTACTTTCAAAGTTTGCATAAATCAATAGCACAGACAAATAAAATAAACTTTGTAATAAATCTTATTAAAGAAAAATGCTTCTTTCTCCACTTATCAGGCTCCTCCACCCCCCTACATTCTTTGCTAAATTTGTCTCGAGAGGCAAGAAGGACTGTTATCCATAAGAGGGGTCAGATTACATGTTGTCTATAGAAGTATATGGAAAGGTGGAGGAGAAGCTGAGGGAGAGAGAAGCTATAATGTCCTCCATGCTGCTACCAAGTGAACAAGTGCATCTCTGCTGGAGATGTCAGGGTAAGGGTACACATTTAGGTAATTGAAGCCTATACCAGAAGTGGAATACAAAAAAAAAAAAAAAAAAAATTTGACATGTCCCAGACTGCACTGCAGTTATTCATGATGCTGTAAGTCGCTGCCACATCACGGGACAATGCCCTATTATCATTACAGTATAAGGAAGCAGAATGGCAATGACTTACAGCAACATAAATAACTGCAGTGATATACGGACTCTATATTCATATATATATAAAAGCCAGTGTGCAGCTGGCCTTATAGGTTCTCATCAATCATGATCCACATGTGTCCTTATACCCAACAGCCCAGGGAGAACTGAGTATTAGAAATAAAGCATGCAGAGGGGACAACTGCTAGAAAAAAACAGATTATAAATCATATTCTAAAAAGTGACCTAAAAGGACAGGTAAACTGAAAGTTTCACACCCCACATGTCCAGGGCTTTCAAGTAAATCTGTCAGCATTTAGAGTTTACCATAAAAAAAAAAATAAAAAATAAAAAAAAAACACATTCCCACAAAACACTACAGTAACTCCCTCTTACACATTGGAGCTCTGTTAAGTCTGCTGGGAAAGTACACAATCTCTGGGGTTATTGTTTCCCTCAGACTTTGGAGCACAGTTTGTTCAGTGCTGCACATTTTAATATGCACTAATGTATCAATGAAATAAAAACTTTGGAAATCTGATGGGAAATGTGATATCTAGCCTGCAGGAATCTTTTCAAGTGATCCTGTACATAAAGGTCTTATATAGGCGAGCCATAACCAGCAATTTCAAAGGATATCAGGGCGACAGGCTCTAGTAATAACACATACAACCCAATAGGGGCAGTCAGTGGTTATCTTCTTACGACATTCACTGGCCAAGATCTAACAGGTACTATGGTACTAAATATGGACAGGCAAGTTACAAGAGACATTCTAAAACCTCGAGGGGCACAATAACCACATTCACGTTTGCAGACAATTAAAAGTTAAACATTTTTGACAATATAAATGAAAAAAAAATTTGAAATTTACCATTTTAAAAATGTTCTATAATCATCTTAGTGGTGACAGTCTTTTGTCTTAGACATCGGTTGTCAGTCGATACCACCACGAATGCAGGAAATTTCTATAGTGTGCCACTTCTTCTCATACATGTAGACCATAGAAAGTTCCTGCATTCACGGTCATATCTACTGACAAAAGACTGTCACCACTAAGATGGTTAGAGAAAATCTTTAAAAGATTTTAATAACTTTTATCTGCAAAACATATTTAACTTTTAATTGTCTTCAAACTTAAATTTAGTTATGATAAAAACCACATCGAATTATATATCTGTATACGCCGTACAGTATATATCGATACACTATACATACAGATATAGCAGAGTTAACCCAAACTCCTGCAATTGCTTACACTGCTGCAGCGTGATAAATCATCACAGGAGACAACAAAAACCAATGAAAAGTCATACAAATGTTTTTCCAATGACTTTTTTGTTGTCTTCTGTGAAAAGATATGCTGCAGCAGTTTAACCAATTGCAGAAGTTCGGGATAACTTTGCTACACCTGAATAAACACACACACAATTATTTGTCTTATTACTATTACAAAAAGTAACGGAATACTTTGCGTGAAAAGTCATACATTTCTTTCCTTTTGCTAATGTCAGTCATATTGAAGATTCAGATCTGTATCTTCTCATTGTCAAGGGTAAAAGCAGTTATTGCAATAAGGCTCAGTGTTCATTGTATGAAGTCCATCTGTGCTGTCATTTCTAATTGACTGGTGGGAAGAGTAGGTTTTCTGGCTCAGTTTCCCGGCAGACGTAGATGAGAAGGTGGAAGAAGGATTGGAAGGATGTAATCAATAATACTTCTTGTCGGTTTAGGTCTGCATCCCATCATTTGCAACCAACGCAGATGGCAAAGTATTGACCCTTTATGTACCGGTGTGGGATTTTCAAAAAGCTGAAAATAGCAGTGCTGACTAAATGATAATTTATGATGGTGATCAATAGTGAGACCACACTGGACTAGTGTGAGAGTGACTAATGGGACTGTGCACGGTCTCATAGGATCCATGTCCTTTCTGTTACTTAGAAAGAAGAGATTCCAGTTAGAAGTCAAAATTAATGGAAAACATCTAATTGGTTAGTGTGGTTAACACCACAAATGAGCCACAGACATGTTTTTAATAATGGGAAAAATCATGAAAGTGAATCTAAATCTAATCACATGACTGGTGGCATCAAGCAAGTCATAGACTTTAGATTTTGCTTGACAGATCCCAATCTAATACTTGTAGGACTGATCTATCACTTTTTATTTCTTCCATAAGACATAAAAGGCTTATAAATGCTTTTCAACTTGTCTGATTTTATATCTTAAAGGATATCAGTTCTGTATATTCCTGCCGAGCCTTCTGCCAAAAAAAAAAAAAATTACTAGGGAAACCATTACAACTTATCACTTACTATATTGATCACACGAACTGAGGTCTCTTGTATACAGTTAGAGCATAAAATATTTCTAGATTAATAGAGGAATATTTTATCATAGGACAGTGGCCCACATTTACTAATACAATCTAGAAATCAGAGAACTTTGACTTAGACCCTTCACTCACAAGATTCGTCCAAGTCATTACCTTGCTGCACCTGAAAGATTTTTCCGCATCTTGCTTTAAGTTAAACACTCTCCTCTTTTTATCCAACTGGCACATATACTGACAAAACCTCCCCAGCATGACTGAATGCAAAAATTTCTTTTTTTGGCATAAATCAATAAAATATTTGTCTAAACTGACTTTCACCAAACAGAATTCTGGCCCAAAGGTCTAGTAAACGTGGTTCAGTGTTCTGTTGGACACTTGGATAACTGTATACAATATTTTTTATTATTATTACTTTTTAAGGAAGGGTCTATTCTAGAGTTCTGGAAGCCATCTGACTTATCCAAGTCACCATTGTCAATATAAAAAATAGGGCATGTGGGCTCCTTACTTTTCATGACCACAATACATGCCACTTACTGAACCATTCATGCAAAGGAACTGCAAGTTATAGACGCCCTTCTTTGCTTTAGGATGAAGATGAATGCCCCCCTTGTGTGTTTGCCTTATGCTACTACAAGACATTCCTGCATACGTTCTCTTTTGCCAGGGCACTCTAGGCTAATATAATCATACGATTACATAATTAAACCAGCTGTCTCATTATAGAAAATCAACTGGAATTCAGGGCCTAATTAGTCATACAGCAATTAGCATGCTGATGAGCAACTGATGAAAAGCTGCCTGGATTTCAAGTGTGTCAAGACCACCCAGTTATTTAGTAGGCAGGGGGCACTGAATGGCGAAGCTGAGACTGAATACTGGACATGTTGATTATATTTCACACACAAGTTACGTTGCCCATTATGTTACCTCAACCACCACAGAAAGCTGATCCACCCAGTCGAGTCCTCTGCACTTCCAAAACAGAGCAACCCGATCTAATTGTAATATACAAACACAGAATACAAAGGGGTCAGTAACATGTGCTCTGGACTTGCAGCCAGTATCTGAGATCACTTCTCTTGGAAAAGTAATAGGTCATGGTCAAGTGTTCTCCAGAGAAGCAGCCCGAAATAAAGAAAGGAAATGTGCAGATACTTATATAATGTTCATTCTATACAAACGCTGTTAAAGGAAGAATCCTTATTCCGTGGGAGTAAAAGGGTTGTCAGTTTTAAACAATTATTTTTATATTAAAAGGGTTGCCCTAGAGCCAAATGGAATCCACAGGGAAATCTGTTAAAAAGTATTCAATCCCTGTCACAGGGAAAACCTTGCATTATATGGTGCCGGCTGTAATGCAGAGTCTTCCTAAGGATACATGCACACGATCAGGATTATGCAAAAAATATCTGTGTGGATTTCAATATGGAAAATCTGCACCGTAATCCATTAGCATTCAAGTCAATGAGAAATTTTAATTTCTCATGCACACGACGTAGATTTTTTTCAGAGCTGAAATGGACCTATGGTGCAGATTGTAAAATCCATAGAATGTTAATTTAATTCTCTTTCCAATGCAGATTTAAAAATGGCTTCAAAATCTGCACTGAAATTTGCATGTACATGTATTAAAATCTACATCTGCGCCAGTTGGTGCAGATTTTCTATACAAATACATGCAGATTTTGTGTGTAAGTCCTCTTAAGTGTGATGGCACACTTAGTGGCCGCTATCCAATTGCGATGAGGAGCAGAATTAGATAGGCACATTGACGTATACTGTTGGAGGAACAGATTATGTATAACTTGTCATTTATTCATTGAAACTCTGCTCTATCTTTAGAAGTCAAGGAGGCGGTCCTATCAGTGATTGACAGTTATCTCTGTATGTATAGTCAAAGAGGGGAGGCTGTCAATCACTGGTAGGACCGCCTCCTTGACTTCATAGCAGAGAAAGAGCAAAGACTTCAATGGATAAATGGCAGGTTACGCTGAATCTTTTTTTTCACAAACATATATATATATATATATATATATATCTCAATCTGCTCATCTGCTCCTACTTTATAACATGCTGCCTACAGATTGGACTACATTTTTATGTGACAGGTTCCCTTTAACAATATTTGTGTCCTACTGCAAACAGGACACAGCAGCGAGGCTTCTGCTGCAGCCAGTTGTTTTACAGACTTCGAGAGGCGAGTGAGGAAGAGGTAGGCGATGTGTCTGATGTCTTGGAACACAGAAAGAAGATATATCTAGATATCAGTTTTATTTTTACTATGAGGCATTGTGAACATTCTGTTTAGTGTTCCCTTAATAGAGGGGACCTCCTTAACCCTGTACTGCCCCCTGTTTAGTGTGCCTGTGCAGACTATAGCTGAAAGCAGGACAGCCTGTGATCAAGTTATCAGGACGTATATGTAAACACCGCACCTCCACAGAGATCTTGCATATGCAACTGTGTCTTCATTTTATCCATCATTCCTTGAACCGCGGCTTTTCTACTTAATTAAAATGGCGACCTGAAGTTAATATTCTATTTACACTTTAACCAAACATAAAATGAAATGAAGCGAGCGGCAGAAGCCTGAGCTGAAACCGCCACACCTGCTAAATAACTATAATTAAACGGAAGAGAAAGTTCCTACCTTTAATTGTAGTTCCCAGAAAACCTTTAGAGAGACACAATGCAGTTCCTGGTCGGGGCCTTGCTTGCCTTAGGGTAAGATGGTTCTAATGATAAAAGGCTTTGTAACGTGTTTACACTACTGAGTTATAGCTACTGTCTGAGGGACCTGTTCCTCTGCCAGCCACGTCATACTGCTTAACCCACAATTTATCACCGTCACGGGACACAGAAAATGGAACTACCTCGGGCATTAGGCTCAGTGGATTGAATGCCTACAACACAACAGCAGCAGCCCACAGATGCTTGCTATGTATTTTCTCTCAATGATAACGTGGCAACCATAAAGGTTACTATTAATACTGAAGAATTTGCAGTTTCTATACTAGGTTAGGTTTCAGAACTGGTGATAGGCTTTGCATACTCCACGCCTTATTGATGACTTGCCACTTTTTTTTCACATGGTTAACCAGATTTCTCTCCTACTAGCTCATCCATGGGGACAGCTACACTACCACAGGTATCTTATAAAATGGGGTTTTTGTTATGCCCACCTTTAAACAAAAGTGGGTCATCAAAAATAAGGCATACACCTTTAAAAATATTTATTTTCCATATTTCTTTGTAAAACCTAAAGCGATCACTCACTTACATTTATGTATGCCCAGTGCATCACTTTAACTTTGAGTGTTTCTTTATAGGGATCCAGTCACCTAGAATATGTAGTGTGATCTGAAGTCAGCATGTTAGACAGCAGGAAGAGCTGAGCAGAGTGATATAGTTGTGGGAAAAGTTTCAGTATGGCATGTTATTTATTGAACTAAAACTCTGCTTATTCTGGGCTTAGGGGTCCAGTGGGCGGTCCTACTCAGTGATTGATGGTTATCTCTTTATGCACTTATAGAGAATGTTGTCAATTACTGAGCAGGACCGCCCACTGGACTCTTAAGCCCCCCAATTAGCAAAGTTTTAAATCAATAAAAAAAAGTTATAAAAAAATCCCACAGCCCTATATATCAGTTTATTCAACTCATCCTTCAACAAGGCAGGTTCTTTTTAGCTTCATTCCAGTGCAGGTGCAGTCCGATGTAAAAGATAGTACACGTATATTAATGCTATTTGTATATTTCGTATATTCATAGTTTGATGTCAATATAGTTTTTCAGTGCAGGAATAGGTTTCTCCACAGTGGAATAAGGTAGCAATGCCAGATTTATAGTGTAGAGAGGTATAGGTTCACAAAGTAGAAGGAAAGGGTAGTGTCCCCACACAATGCACTGCCTACTCCCAATATCAGCAGCTGGTAGCTCCACATATCTTACAGGTTGGGGGATGTTTCATTCCATGCTTTACACTATCACAATTGAATCTTAAAGGGGTTGTCCCACAAAGTGAAAATGGCAGGACCTTTCTTCCGCAGTCAGGCTGAATTTGGGAGTAAGTAGTGGTGGATTGCGTTCCCTCTGAAGCTCTACTTGGGCTCTCCGGCACTCTGACTTTACTTCGGCTGTCTCCGCTGGTCCCATGGAAAGTGAATGGGAGCACCACCAGTCATGCCGACATTCAGCCAGGCTGTGGTCAGGCTAAATGTGCAGCAGGAAAAAGGTTCTGCTATTTTCACTTTGTGGGATACCGCCTTTAACTTAAGTGGTATTTTTTAGTTATCGCTATAAGGAACACCACATTGGTAAGATCCCATATGGTGCTTGTTCGTCCCTCATTATTATTCTGAATATTTCATTAAAGTGTACCTCCAGTTAAACAACTCTTCATAAATGAATAGTATAGGTGAATATAAGCTCTTTAATAAGATATATTACAAAGTTTCTTATATTCACATGTACTATTCATTTATAGAAAGTGGTTTTATAAGTAGGGGTACACGTCAATCTCAGAATGTGTGCCCTTGCACTTTGGTTTAACAGGTAACTTTCACTAAATGTATCTGATATGACAGGTCATTTAGGGTGAAGATGTGGCTTTATATTTAAGGAAATACTTTTCTGTCTCAACCCATCCACATAAACTTTTGCTCAATCATTGACTGATGAAATGTTCTGTAACTTGCCACATCCTGTGTTAAATCATTAAACTGAACCCATAAGGTAAAACTGCCTAATTCTGCTGAAGATAAGTTGTGTATCCTGTGTACATACAGCATCTTGTCCATTTTCTTATTGAATTACAAGAAGCCTGAACTGAAAGCAGACTGCAACCGTCCATATTCAGAAGACACTAGGGAAGAAGCAAGGGTTGTCACACCAAATATCCATCGTCTCTACATTAGCAAAGAGTTAATGAGCTGAATGTCCTCATGATCACTCGCACTGAAGTCTCCATGATTCCTAAAGGTTTTAGTGACTGCGAATACGTAGCCTATAGTACCTTATACAATAATGAAATCAGATGTGGATATTATCATTCTCAGGAATGATAATTTCTCCACAACTGGAGGCCTACTGATCACACATATGTCACAGTCTTAAAAGTTCAGAACTTGAAGACATCTTTGGTTTTAGGCCTGATGTTACCAGTTAACTCCTCCACAAACTGCCCCACTAATTCTGGAGCATGCATTTTTATTTCCATGCACACCACCCCCCACCACAGTTGGTGGCGCCAGATTCTGCGAATGACAAGCAAATGAAACCCAGCACTGGTCAAGTGTGTGGTGACTGGGATGAATTGACAAGAGGGCATAAGGCTGAATTCTCTGACACTGCCCAGTTGTAAACAGCGGCTCCTGAAGTGTCATCTCGCGAGATAGGATTATATTACAAGATATCACACTGCAGGAACAGAGAACAGGGGGAGCTTGAAAACATGCCAGAATAAATGGAGCAGTGCCTGTTATTAGATGTAGTAAGATGGAATTGGTGGAAAAGGGGACAGGTCATTTTCACAGCTAATAAGTGTCTGATCAGTGGAAGTCCCACTGCTGGGACCTCCACAACAAGAAGCAAGCTCAACCATTGCTCCATTTAGATGGTGGATACAGAATTGCGTTTCTCTTATTTTATCCCATGGATACGTTATTACTTTTGATACAATCCCATTAATGTAGACTATACCCTGATAGAACATCAAGCTTCTCCTGTGATATGATCAGTACTAGGCTACTGATCTGCACTGCACTGTCACTTGCTTATGTCCCCTCAATTGTGATGTGGTAGATTTCCAAATCAAAGTTTTAGTATGCTCAGATATACAGAAGTATAAAATATACATCATGGCTAAAAAAATCAATCAATCATATTCCACAATTCTGACACAAGAAGGGTTAAACTACTACATATACAATACTGGAAAGAACACAAATAGTTTACCTGGGACATCAATTAATCTCTTATAAACATTCAAGAAGGCAGCTTCAGCTTCTTTGCTTCTTTTACTTAATGCATCGATCTAGAGAAGAGAAGAAAATAATTCTTAATTTTATTAAAATAATCACAAGATAAATTCTTGTATGTTCTTCCCCAGCGTAAGTCTCCTATACCAGCATCTGTGTAGAAAATTCAGCTTATCCCAGCAAGTGTCAAAGTGCTGAAACGTTGTCAATGCAAGCATGAAGTGATGGACACACATCTCTGCTCCAGACAGACTGGTCACCCTGCTGGGGACTAAGCCCAATAAGGAAGGTTTAAAAATCAAACTCTTTAGGTAAAACAGAAATGTGTGAACTGAATCCAAGCTCAACAATAATGTGATCATCTATAACTGCAGAAAATCATGGCTGAGAACAGTCCCTCTACCTTGTAAAGTGACAATTCTTCTTGTTAAGTTAATGCAAGGTCTAAACCATGGCAGGCAATTGTTCACTTTTACAGTCTTTGCCATATCACTGCCCCAAATCAAAATGTGGCATGGAGGCAGTGGAAAAGTGTTTCTACAACTACGATTGCCATCTGGCATAGAGCTTACTGGACCATACAGCTGGTGAGGCAACTATCCAATGCCAGAGTCCTAGGTGCTGTATTATTACCAACGTTCTCCCTGTAAGTCTTCACTCCCAATATAAGTTTGTGAAGGAGATCACAACTGTAAGGACTTTTCCAAAACTGTCCACAGGATAGGTGATAAAATTCTGATCCTTAGGGCCCCCCCATTGGAATAGGGTTCCTAAACCCCCCTCACTCCTGCTCACTGCACAACCCCAGTGAGAAGACATGTGAATAGAGTAGATGTTGTACTTGCTGCTGCTTCATTTAAGGGCTGACTGAAACCACTAAGTGCCAAAGGCATTTAATGGAACAGTAAAGCGCATGGTTTGACCCCCTGGCTATTCATACTTCTCACACTGGGCTCTTGCAGGAAGAGAGATATCAGTTTTCAGGATTGCCATAATAATCATTGGGGATCCCAGTGATCAGAACCTCAGGAAATCATTTATCATGTCATCCTAAGGATAAGGGATAAATGTTGATAATGTAACATCCTCTTTAATACTGCTGCTATGCACCCGAGACAATGGGTTTGAATATGACCACGCAAGCTTTGCATTAAGCTTCCAGGATCTACACATAGTTTTGTGGGTTTCCTCTTTGTGTTCCGGTTTCCTCTCACACTCGAAAAACATGGATTTTAATTGGACTGCTGTGAAATTGGCCTTGAGAATACATGTGTGAATGAGATAAGGATATTACATTGTGAGCCCCCCTGGGAGCAGGGACTGGTATGAGTGCATTCTTAGTATAGGACTGGAGAACATGTCAGTGCTACATAAATAGCAGAAAATAAATAATAATGCTTAACGTTCAATTGCTCTACACATAGACAATAACCAATTATTTCCAATGGATAAGTTATTATGTCTACCATATTTTGCCGAAGGAGCCTGTAAATGTCACTGCAGGTCAGAAACTATTAACAAGACGCAACAAAAATCTATGTAGGTTGTGACTCCACTATTCATCATTCGGCTTTTAGGTGTACATAGCTTTCCCTTCTCTTTTACAGATGTAGGTGAGAATAGTTTGTCATTCAGTACCTGTTACTTGTAGTTTTGCAGAAGTGACCATAAAACCCACTCATTTATCTTAAAAGAAATCAACACAAAAATGCACAAAAAAATCTTAAGACTTCCTCCATTTACCTCCTTGTTCCTCTTGGTCCTATTTTGTCATATTACAACTGACACATGTTACAACTATAAAGAAATATCCCCTCTTCTTTCAGTGCTGAGACATGGTGCAAGACAACTGGCTGGAACAGGAGCAGCCTTCCCCACTAACCTGTCTACAGTAAGGGTGTCAGGCGGAAGGAGGCTAGAGGGGGAAAAAAAAAAGTGACATAACCTATCTTCAGGTGGATTTCTCCTTGAAAAGAGCATTAAAATCAATGGGAGGTGCTAACTTTTTTGAAGCAGATGTTCCAGGTCCATACAGTGTTCTGGAGTTTAAAAAAAAAAAAAAACTGTGTCAAAAACCACACTGTGTTAAAAAAAAAAAAAAAAAAAAATGACGCGTCAAAAACAGTTCCGTAATTCCCAAGGAAGCGTGCAAAAAACTCAGTGTGAACATACCCTAAGACAAAAAGCCCCTCCAGTTGGCCATCTGCCAGAGATGGAGCAGATCAGCAGGAGATTAACCTCTGTCTTCTCTGCAGGATTTCTACAAGACTCATTGGGGGGGATTTATTATAGTGAAAAAGTGGCACGTTTCGGTGCTTGGTTGTTTTGCTCCAAAAAAAAAAAAAAAAGTGCCACTTTGTCCTTTTCCTTCCACGCTCGCCGCTTTTCAGAAATCTTTACCAGTACCTGTATGGTTTAGATTTTATTTCTGGAACATGGGACTTCACGAGATGTGCTAGAATTAAGAGGAGGCTGGATCATATCACGCCAGTGGAGGAACTAAGACTGGTGTAGAAAACTCCAGTCTTAATAAATTCACTCCTTTGTGTCAGGATCATGCAGAGAATGCTGCAGACTGACAAACAATGAGGGCAACTATATTTCTCATTTACCATTATCATTCTGTCCTAGGTTTAGTGTACCTTTAATTTATCATGAAACAACAAAAAAATCGTTCCAAGAAACTTAGCTCTGCTACATCTGTATTTTCAAAAAGTGTTAAAAGAAGAAAAAACATAGCCTGAGACCTATATAATTACCAGGAAAAGGAACACTCAGACATTGGCATGGTTGAAATGACGTCTCGTCTGCAGATGTGTTTTCATTGTTTTTGGGTTTACATATGTTCATATGAAATTCTCAATTGCAATAGCTGTTAATAGTAATAAGTATATCTATAGTAAAGTGAAAAATCCGAAAACTCAGAGAAAGGTAGTCATAGAAAAAAACATGTAAAAGGTGAATCCCATTCTCAGAAGCGTTATTGTAAGCATTAAATTTGTATGTCTGCCCAGAATCAGAGAATGTACTTTCAACAGATAACTTGCTTTTCTAATATTCTGGCAAAAAGTCAGTACGATAAAGTATCAACTTGCGCTTCCTGGAGTGATATATCCCAGTGTATGATTGCAGGAGATATGCAGCTTCATTGACAAGTATAAATTGAATTTCACTGCATACTCTTCCCCTAACGGTGGTTAGTGCTGAATTTTTCATATATTTCTTTTCCACTGCTGAATATTTGAGTATCGTTTTATGAAATATGCGGTTTCCTCAGATGGTACGTGACAGGACTAATGGAAAATGCATTTTTTCCCATCCCCACTACATTTTTGAATTACATCCTATAGCCAGTTGACCCTATTATTAAATATTGTAAAACTGTACTTATTATTATTAATGGGGACTACAAAATGCATTATCCTCAAAGGCTGTAAGCTGGCTGGCAATCCAGGCCGAAAGAGTTAAACCAGGAGGATCACTGCGGTACATTTTATAGGTATGCAGACTAAACTAAAACAATGCTATACAATATATATATATATATATATATATATATATATATATATATATTATATATGATCAAAGTATAAATAAAACATGGCACCTTTAAATGGTACACCAGAACTGCAAGATACAGGTCCCACTACGATCAGAAGAATGGGGGTCCTGTGATCCTGTTATGGAGACAGAGCTCACCATAGACTGCAATAGAGAGACGGCTGCAATTGTGCACGGCCTACTCCATGGACGTCTATGAGGAGCCATACCACGTTGAATCAGCAAAGAAGGGGTCATAACACCCCCATTGTCCTAATAGGATAGGTGGGACTTTCATCTTTCACATATTTATGGCAAATCCTATACAAATGACATAAATATATATGTTAGAAATACCCATTTAAACAGTTTTGCATTTTGAGGCTGCTTTTGTAGCCACAACTAGGAACAGATCCAACAAAAAGAGACTTAAAATGCTTTTAATTATACTTTAGTCATATAATAAATGACTTTACCATAGACATTTGTGCCCTATCCACAAGACATGCCAAAAATGTCTTGGGGTACATTCACACTACCACTATTACAGTCTGTTGTTGTCATCCATCAATAGCCCAAAATGAATATGGAGGCTGCTGCAGCCACCACTAAAGAAAGGACATTAGGATGTAGTCAGTGCCTCAGTTCTTGCCACACAGCCAAAGACCATATGGCAAAAACAGCATGCAGTTGTACCACCAATGGCAATGGTAGCACAACCACTACATCTGAATATAGTCTAAGCGCAGCATAAAAGTTTAATGACAGCTGTGTAATGCTGGCTTCAGAGAGCCCCTCTGAGTGAGGGCAGCAGCCAGGGCTCTGCAACAGGAAAACAGAACTCTGACTAAAACGATTTTAGGATATCAATCTACACAGAATTTTGGAAAAAACTTAAAATGGTGCAAGGACAATCTGAGCAATCAGGTCACATGATCTAGTGCTCAGTGCCTGCGATGAATGCTCCGCATACAGCTTTTACAGATTCACATGCCCAACAGCAAAGTTTCCCAGGAAACGGGTTTCAGTTGTTGGCAAGTATCTTAAAGTGAGTGAAGCTCATAGCAGCCAAATGCAGTAATTCTACTAGTACAGACACAAAAAAATCTGGCACATTACCGTAAACAAAAAAACAGTCTGGCACATGCAACCAATAATTATTCTACAACCAGTCCACATACACTTTACCCAATGAGCGCTCCACATTAGCACAATGGTTTCTCTAGTCTCGGAGTCTAAATCTGACAGGTGTCACATTTATGTCACCTTGTCACTTCAAGCACTGAGTGAACTTCTAGAAGACACGCTTGTCATTGAAACCAATGAAGACGACACAAGGAAATAGAGACAACACTACAACAGAGTTCACAATCCTTCATCCAGGACATGCAGGCTACATTTCTTTACTTGGCTATACAACAATGAAAATATTCTCAATGTGCATTGTGGGAAATTAACATAATACTAAGAATCTCTGCAGTTCTGCACAAACATTTGAAGAATAAAATATCCTCTAGGTTTAGAGAAAATAGGTCTGCTCCATCTATAAACAGCTCTCCAGTCCAGGGGTTAAGCTGCAATACTACACACAGCCAGTGGGCACATGTGGTTCTGTTCTTGGCTGTCATGTTTTTCTATTTCTGGGCAATCACTTCACTGACTGAAAAAAAGCAAATTTTCTATAACACGTTATTGCAATAAGGCCTCATGCATCACAATTGCAGATAAAAGTATAGGCCTGTTCATTACTGCGGGGCCCATTCACATGGGTGTAGTTTTTGCAACCGTGTGTCCATGCCCTATACAAAAGCCGCAAATTATGAAGCATGTCCTATTTTTGTCCGCAGTTGCGGCACAGACAAGTGTAGGGGATCAATTAAGTCTTTTTGCGGATCCGTGTTTGTGGATGACATACTGACATGTTGTTTGTGGACAGTAAAAACCACTAAAGTCATGTGTATGTAGCCTAAAGGAGTGGGTTTTAACACCATTATTTACCAAAACTTCTGGAGAGAGTTGGCAACAATTTTTGCGACTAAGTAGTCGCAGTTGATAAATCTGGAGTAAAGACAGTTACACAGGCTAACCAAGCCATCTCGTTAAAAGTGGAGTGAGTGGTGCAGAAATCAAAAAGTTGCAAAATTTTTGTGCAAATGAGCTAAAAAAATTCTAATTCCTGCTTTGTTACTTTATACACCAGAAATCTGGAGTGCAGGGTTTGATAAATTCCCCCCAAGGGCTCAGAGATCACACAGAGTTCTGCAATGAAATCAAGGCCCCAATCAGGGCTGCAGAACTGTGCAAGCCAGGGCTGTGGAGTCAGAGTTGGGACCAAAAAATTTTATCGACTCCTGTTTCAAAATAAGACTATTATTTTTATTTATATTAACGTGGCTGACACCCTCAGACACCACCTCCCCTGCTGCCCTCTCCTATGGCGGTCTGCAATTCTCGCACACTACCCACCCCAACAATAAACCTGGTGGAGGCGTAGGCGTACTCCTGTCTGACAATTGCTCCTTTGCCCCAATCCAACCGCTACCTGCTCTCACCTTCTCCTCCTTTGAAGTGCACTCTGTTCGCATTTACTCGCCCTCCAACCTTCAACTGGCCGTCATATATCGACCGCCAGGACCTACAGCTGCCTTTATCAACCACTTCACCACCTGGCTAATGCACTTCCTATCCACAGACACCCCCACCATCAACATGGGTGATTTCAACATCCCCATTAACACAACCCACCCCTCCGCTCCCAGTCTCCTGTCACTCACTAACTCCTTTAACCTCTCTCAATGGCCCTCCTCTGCCACTCACACAAAGGGGCACACGCTGGACCTCATATTCACCCGCCTCTGCTCTCTAGTCAACCTCTCTAACTCTCAGTCCACGCTCTCCGACCACAACCTGCTGACATTCTCGGCCTTCTCCTCTGTAATTGAACCCCCAACCCCTAAACCAACACGCCCCCCGCAGGAACCTTAATCGCCTTGCCAACCGCACGCTCTCAGACTCTCTCCGACCGCTTGCTGACATATCCTCACTCCAGGACGCAGATACCACCGCTGACTTCTACAATACCACCATAAAATTCACTGGTCATGCTGCGGCTCAGTCCCAGTGAAGTGAACTGGATGGCGTGCAAGATCAAGAACAGTCCTATACAACCTATGGCGCTGGACTTGGTAAGCAGTGAAGAGCCCAGAGCAATCAATATCATAGTCCCGGAAAACCCCTTTAATATGGTGATCAACTGATCCATAATCCTTTTGGTTGTTTAGTGTCCCAAACGTACGTGACAGATTGCCTTTAAGGTCTTAGATCAGTACTGGAAGCTGAAAATAGCATTTGGGGATTCTCAGTTGAAAAGTTAACATTGGTAAATGAAGTAGCACACCTCCCAGATCAGGGCAAAAATGATAACGCTACAGATAAATGTTTGGGATTGTATTCCTTTATCACATAAATAGACTTCAATTAAGTGTGAATCAGTAAAAGGAGTTTACAATAATGTGCTTATTTCTATAATAAAGAGCGGCATTTGGCGTCTAAGGAGCCTACAGCAATTGTCTGCTGTTTAGTTCAATTGAGAGAATTATGGTTCAATTTCAGAGCTGCAAGAAGCTTCACGTTTTCTAAACATTATATTTCAAAGCCAATTGCTAGTCATTCTTACATTATGTATAGCACATATTACTGCACTTCCACAGCTTCATTACACAAGCAACAAGTCAAGTGACTCAAACTACTTCAAGGGAAGTGTACTAAATCAGAATTTTACATGAATCAAATCCCAATGCCATCACCTAGGTGCATGAATAAGTTATTTCATGAGACTGAGGAATATTCCCAAGAGTACAAACCTCTCTAATGAATATTAGTCAGATTATTAAGGAAACATAGCCATCAGGCAAGCACAGCGAAGGAGATGGTCAGGCTGTTCCCAAGCACATTCCATCAGCGGAATCGGTTAATGTTTCTATGGCCATCTTAAGAACTGCTCGAAGTTCAGAATTTGTAGCAGAGCTGTTTGTGCTCCACGAGCCACGTTTCCAAATAATAGGGCAGGGTTTAGCAGAATGGACATGGCCTTTTACAGCCCAGCAAATTTACTATAATTTATGCCAGCAACCAAATCTTCAACAGCTATAAGCTAGTGTAGATATGAAATTCTGGCACATGGAGGGTAGTAAGTTACTTAAGAAGGCTCTTAAAAAATGAGGTGCAGGGGAAATCTAAAGACTTGATCATTGAGATTGTGAGTCCGATATGGGACAGCGACTGACAAAGTCTGTAAAGTGGCGTGTAAAATGTTGGAACTATACAAGAGAAATAAATAATAATATATCTCTCCCATGGTCTTTTCAAAGCATAAATAAACCTTCGGATGACTCTTCAGGATAAACTGCCATATTTGTAAATGAGGATTAACACTATTTCTGGCCATTATTCAATTGTATTTTGCATTTTCTAGCAGCTGCCCCTTTAGAAGGCTTCATATTCAAAAGTTAGTTGCTCCTTTGTGGAAGCTAGCTGCCCTCATGCTCCCATATATTATACATGGGGCAAAAGCAGGAAACTATGCTCCCAAACTTTTACTACTTCAGAAGCAGCAAAGAGGACATTATACAGTAGAACTGAACAGTATTCAAGTGAATAAAGCACTTACTAGCTGCATCAAATGTGTGCCTGTGACTCTGTTTCTCTCTTACTCAGACTCTTCTGCACAAACGTCTAAGGGTTGCTATAATTTAAACTATAGTGAACTGACAGTCTGTCTTGGGAGACCAAGATGGATTCAGTAGAGATTTCAGAGTGTGAAGAGTTTAGGAGGAAGGGAGAGTAGAAAAAAGATTTTTCACATCTTTGAAGTGGGCCAAACCTCCAACTCCTCTATTTTCCTAAAGCCCAATTCCGACTCCTTCATAAATGACTGACAGCCATTGTCGAACAGAAGCAGTAAAACTCCTCTAATTCAGGTGATTGAATTTCTAGGAAAGTAACAATCTAAGCATCTAATAAGCTGTGTATCCAATTAATTATACAATATCAATAATTGTATATCATATGAAATCATCAACTGGAGTGGGTAACTTTTTTCCAACTCAGACTCCACTGCACTGAATTTACTACAGTTTGTTAGAGCTGTAGCAAAGTTTAAAAGGATATTCCCATCATGGGCACAGGATACGTCATAAGTTCTTGAGAGATGGGGGTGTCATCTCTGGAAGCTGCATCTATCCCGAGAACGGAGACCAGTTCAAGGCCGTAGCGAGAGGGTCGTACATGCAAAAGTCTCTAGTTCTAAAATTCTAGTTTTCACTGACTGTTTTGCAGTGTTTTTTGCCATTTTTGCAGTCTTTCTTTTGAAGAAAAAAAACAAAAAACAAACAGTATGTATTTTTGTCGTGTGTATGTTTTGCACAAATGAAGCACTCGGTTCCAATGCACACAAAAAAAAAATCCTCACTGCCAAATTTAGGTAATTTGTGAACATTGCATTTCTTAAAATGTCAATTAATTTCCTGAGATTAAAACATTAGTGCAAAAAAACCCCCACAATTTTAAACTGTTAAAAAAAATTTAAAATACCAGTGATTTAAAAAACAAAACAAAAAAAAAACAATGATTCAGTCTATATTTTAATTGGTAAAAACAGTCTTAAGTTATATAGTTACAGTATATGGAAGTTTTCAGTAGGTAATCGAACTGGAGGAAAAGTTAAGTGTTCACTTAGAAATATTCAGTGATCGCTGGAGTCAAGTTTCAATGAGGCCTCCAACAGTAAACAGACCAAAAGTGAAATATTACCACTCTCAACCAGTAATACCAGCGACAATAATGACTTATATATTTGACCGTGCAAAGAATATCATATAAACACATGTCATACTGCAATGGATACAAATTCATCTCCCCCGCCAATCTGCTGCTCCTCTATATACCCACCTAATCTCTAGGTTTATACAAACTATTCCTTTCCACGGGCTTGGCTGGATGGTGTCTTATGTACAGAAATGTTTAAATAAAACATACTTTGTAGGGATGAGATAAGACTCTTAAAGTCACAAGACTGCACCATGAAATTGCCTGCTACAAGTGAGTAGCAGATAGCACTAGAATAATCTAGAGCGAACTTGCTACCACAGCTAGAAACAGCAGACGGTGCCATCATGAGCATCACACTCGGCTTCCACTGTCCTCAATTCACCCTGCAGCATTCCAATGAATTTGCGCAAAATAAAACGTCTCGGCGCCCTCCAGCTGTAAAAAGCTCCGTACCAGATTTTATATGGCTATGGATTATTCATCAGCACTCACAAATCTGTAAACTTGTGATTCCTGTAATAAATGAAGACTGAGAACCATCCCTTTCAAGAATTCTGAATTCCACTTTTTATCCACCAATGTAGAGAAAATCATCAAAGGGTTACCATCTGATATATTGGCAGACTTAAAGTTACAGATCTATACAAGGTCGATCCACATAATTATTAGTGAAGTGCACCACATGTATCATTCTGGACCAAAGTTCCACTGCCATTAACAGCTCTTTATCCACACGATAGGCAGATAGGAGTTTGATCACTGGGCATATGCCCGTTGAGTACCTTGTGTAAAAGTAGCCGCAGTGCATATGCACAACAGACAATGGATGCACTGGGCTATCGCTGTCGATCTCATAGAAGTGCATAGGGCAATGGTAGTCCATATGCACAACTACTACATTGCCACAGAGGACTCATGGACCCCCATGATTGGTGGGGGTTGTAGAGGTAAGACCACCAGAGATCAGACGCTTATACACTATTCTGTTAGAAGTTGGGTAAATCACTGAACACAGTGACTGCAGTTAACCAAATCGTGCCACAGAAGTATCCCCTACCCTGCAGGTATAAGAAGCTGTGATATGGATGGCTCCTTAAACTATAAAAATATATAACTTTATTGAAATCCCTCCTCTTTCTGTGCATTGGAGTCCGGTGGGAGGTCCTAATCAGTGACTGGCCACCATCTCTATAGGCATGCTTATAAAAGGAAAGCTGCCAAACACTGAGTAAGAACGCTTACCGGACTCTTAGGCACAGAAAGAGCAAGGATTTCAATCAATAAGTACAAGAGTACAAGTTATATTTATTTTTTACCCATAAAACTATGTTGCAATATATCAAAAGAGGAGGAGATAAATTCCCTTCGACTAGCTCTATTCTTATAATAGAGATTTACTATGCTAAATACACTGGCGTACATGCTGTAAAGAAACTGCACTCCAATACTGGAGCAAAGTAAGCCAAGCAATAGCTGTGTAAAGATAAACTAAAGTGTCTAATACACAAAACTTATCATCCAGTATGAGCCAATAAGACAAGGCAGCCTGAAGTTGCATCAAAGCTTATATTTCATAATTAATATTCAATGGGAGAAATGTATTATCCCACCTAGGTCAGTTTTCTGGTGTAGATGGGTGATAATGTGACACACTTATGGGGTAAGGCCCTTACTTGAGCTAAATGTGCACTGCATCCCTTGTTCTGTGTCTCAGTCGTCACTTTCCATGGATGTAGGCAGAACGGAGAGGAGATGCATTGGCCCATATGTCTATTATAACTCATGACAGTTTTATGGCATAAGTTACACAGGATTTCCATTCTGACGCACAGGCATGCAACTGAATTATTAAGAGGTCGGAGAATCTTGATAAATCAGGCATGCCTTGTGCCAGTCGGTGTCTTTATTAAATGACTGGTGCACGAAATGCCAGTCTTAATAAATTGCTATATAAGTCAAAGTACATACTAGTCAAAGAAGGTTCAATGTGAACTTCTGCTAGACTTAAACATCTTCCATACAAAAATTGCAGCCTTTCTTAAAAACTGAATACTTTACATATGAGCAGAAAAAAGGCCTTCAATGTTCATTGTCCCCCCATAAGTGTAAACATCAAATATCTACACACGCATATAAAGAAAAAAAAGGTATGGAAGTAGCAAGTCTGGCCTCTTCTAACAGCGTCCACATTTTGCATTTGACTACAGGCTCACGTGTTTGTGTGCGAGATGGCTGCGAACAGGGTTTTCTTCCCTCCTCTGGCAGCAGCACCCAACTGTATTTTACAACGTAACATCCATTGAGCAGCAAGTAGCAGATGATGCTTAAGAGGTTAACTCGGCATATATCTGGCACCTCTCCAGCCTTTGTAGAAGAATCACTACTAATGTGAGAGCACAAAGCATAGTCCAGGCCAGCCGTGATTAATAGACTGCTGAATACGCTCCTTTCCTCACACACACACACTTTTCATTCCCCTGCTTCCATAGATCATGGACTTATCCTCGAAATATCTGACTGAAATTGAATTTGGCTTCTCTCTCAACCGTTCATTTCCTATGTTATGCAAGGTTATATCCTTTTCTGCATGAGCAGAACCAAACCAGCTGCAGCTCGGGAGAAGAAAATATGTTTTCAATTATGGAGCTGGCCTGAAAACAGAATGGTAGATCTGAGAGCGCCCTTAATAGAGCCATCATTGAATGAACCTGCTAGACGGAATCCTATTAATTAGGTGTTTAGCCTTACACAGGGAACCTTTGATACTGCAAGCACGTTCTACCTGGCATGCTGTAGCTTTGTAACGCAGCAGGAAGTTAATATGGCAAACTTCCTCAATTGGCTATGCAAAGGTCTGACATTTGAAACGGAGATGATTGCGATGAAATATTGACTTTCAGGAGTGTGTTAGGCAATGAAGAGAATGAATCAGAATTTACTGAGCTAGCAATGCAAGCTGCCGCATTATGGAGGGATTATTTTTCCCTCAAGGAGGGAGACTGAGAAAGAAAAGCATTTAGGAAAAAAAAATTGCAGTTTTCTCGCACAAGCTACGGGGATTTTCGGCTCCGGTCCCCATTTAGAAAATGGAGTTTGCTTCGAGAGGGAATAAGCATGAAACAATAAAAAAAACTAACAGCAAAACACACAATAGGGTCTGAAGCCGCCTTCTCTTCTAGTTTTCAATTACTCTGGTACCACTGGGAGGAAGTGACAGCCTTGAACTCATAAAAGACAACTTGGCCATTTGTACTCCATCCGTGTTCTCTTCTGTCACACAGCGCATTTACTTGTAATGGTGTAATACACTTGTTGTTAGGACTAGAATCATGTAATAGTGAATGCACGGACAATGTTCCCGCTGTA
This sequence comes from Leptodactylus fallax, assembly GCA_947044405.1. NCBI lineage: Eukaryota > Metazoa > Chordata > Amphibia > Anura > Leptodactylidae > Leptodactylus > Leptodactylus fallax. Next base: position 890,521 of record CAMRHE010000203.1, read on the forward strand.
CTGCTGAAATGCAAAAACTCGTGCTAAGAAACCTAAAGGGAATGTGTCGCCAGAAAATGACCTATTGTTTTAATTAAGGTTTATGTTAAACATATTTTTAAAGAATTTTTGGTCAGGTTTTATGAAATTTGTCCATGTTCTCTATAATAATTAAAAAAACAAAAAAAAAATCCTGCAGTTCTGACGTTGTCCACTAGGCCATATAATATGCTGAGACTTTCTGTTTTCTGTAGATTTCTTTGCAGCAGTCCCTCACTTATCAGCACATTGATGATCACAGCTATATGAAGATAAGACACAGAAAGGACCAGTCACAATAAGTGAATTTACAGCTTATCTACTCCCCTCTGTACAGGTCACAAAGCATGCCTAGAAAACTCTCCCATACTAGTGAATAAGGTCTGCTCCAGACCATTGTATCTATGGCCCAAGATCCTTCTACAGGAATCAGGAAGGCACAGAATGTTTAGGCTTAATGGCAAAAGTTAGAGTTTTTTTTCCGTTTTTTTTTTAAATATAGATATTTGTAAAATTAAAAACAACATCACCAAAAAAAATATGTTTAACATAAAAATGTCATTTAAACAATAAGTCATTTCCTGGAGACACATTCTCTTTAAGAATAATGAAAATGAGGTTTTCATTTTCTATATATGAAGTTTAATGAGCACTTATTAAAAATTTACATATCAAAAGTGCAGGACTGGGTGCTAACACCCCCAACCAATCACTAAAATGTAGGGGCAGAAACATTCATTGAGTGCTGTGGTGGTATAAGGGCTCCTAGAAAGTCTATGGGGCTAATTTACTAAGACTGGAGTTTTTAACACCCATTTTCATATCTCCTGTGCTGTACAAGGCATGATAAATCTGGCCTCATGAATCCATATACCAATTATTGCCAATTGTTCTGAACTTTCTTAGATTGTTCCAAATTTTTAAAAATCCCAGCAAATAACTCAGAAGTGGGAAGTTCAGTTCTATTTGGAGCAAGCCATGGAAGTGGCACTCAAGTGCTACTGTTTTTAAATGTTGGCAACTATGATTAGAGATGAGCGAAGTATTCAAAAATTTGATTCGGCAACTTCGCTGAATTTCTCGATATGATTCTATTCGATCAGAATTAATTTGCGGTGAATAAACAGCTATTTCCTGTCTGCAGAGAACCGAGGTGGGCGGCAAAATGGTTGAAGCCCTTGAATGCCGTGGTCATGTCTCTCTCTTTTTCTCCGGCACGGACAACTTTTATTCATGTGGAAGGATCTGCTAACCAGCAAAGACACGCCTACCCAATCACATCACTAGAGAACATCATGTGACCGTCTGATGTCACAAAGGTCCTTACTAAATATTCGGAACCGCAAAGCATCAGGAAATCCGGATTCCATGTGAATTGAATATTTACTGAAATTTGGATCGAATTCCACTTCTGCAGCTTCGATTCACTCATCTCTAACTATGATACTCAGATGTGTACTTTTGTCACTTTACTATTAAATGACAGTTATCCTATAGAGAGACTGTCTCACCAGTAAAACCCATCTTCATATGCCTTAGTACATATCCTGCTCTCTGCACTACTCATTTATGATATGTTGTCTTACTGGAGGTACGCTTTAATGAGCCCCAAAGCAATGGATATTTCCATTCGCCAACAAAATGCACAGTTTTTGAATAAAAAAGGATATTAGAAAGTAGCATATAAAGTAGGATATTACAAAGTAGCATTCCTACGATAAATGAAGCTTCATAAACATAAAACCAGAAACCCCTATATAGGCAGAGTCTCTAAAAAATTCAGGGAATATTAGAAGGGTTAGAGATTAAATTATAAAAAGAGAAATTAAGTGATGGGAAACTAATTGGTTTTCCAGAATTTAAATATTGACCTATTGGGAGAGCACTGCGCCCTCGTCTTCTGGCCTGTGATGTCACATTCAGCAGTCACACGGCCTTTCTGCAGGTCAGTTCCAATCAAGTGAAAGGGAATGAGCTGCAATACCAGGCACAGCCAATTTACAATGTATGGCACTGTGCCTGGTATACAACAAAGAGGCTGCAGTACTAACCCAAGGGTCGTGGCCCCTTTATACAGCTGATCAGCAGGGTGTTGGGAATCAATCCCAGCCAAAGTGATACTGATGACCAATCCCAAGTCAAAGAAATGCCCCCTAATGGTAATACAGGTCATATGACTGTAAATAAAGCTAGTCATAAGACACTTGGTATTACAGAAGCTCTACTGACTGTTATAAACATCATTACTTTCATGTTTGCAAATGCAGGCGAAAACCTACCCAAAAGTTAAATGCACAGTTACCACCAATGCACATTAAAAACATTGCTTAGACTAAACCAAAAGAACTTCTTTAGTTTACAAGAACAAGACTTGGCTATCCCAAACCATTGTGTTAGCTGTGTCAAAGACGAAATATATCCCAGGGAAACAATTCACAGGGCATCAGAGGGAAATTCAAGTTCTCCAAGCTTAATACTGAACCACAACAGTGGAGGTAAGGAATCACCATAGAGAAACATTAGGAAATGTGAGGTACTAATGTGCTCAATGTGTCACTGTCATAGGATGCCACTTTTCCCATAAGTCAGTTTGTCAAATTTCTGTCATACTAGAGCTGCCCCCAGTCAAACGTGAGTGATGTTAATGTGAAGTGGAAGCCTTAAGGACTAACATCTCAGCTGAGAAATGCTCGACTACAGGGATCTCCAAGTGTTTAAAGCATTAAACTAAATATATATATCTACATATTTATTTTATGGAAAAAATACTGGAGTACATAACATAACTGGAAGCTACATCAATGTGAGAACTGTTCATCTGAAGCTTCCGTGACTGGGTCTTCATGAAGACGTTACAAGACAGGATCCTGTATCACCCATGTATAATGCTAAACTTTAGCTGGTGTGGAATACAGCACACCGCCATTACACTCTAGAGAAGAAGAATCGCATCTTCTACAGTGATGAATTTCTCATCAAATTTCCTTGGCAGTCCCAGAGCTAAACATGGGTTTGATGAATGCCGTGGAATGTATGGGTGTTCCAGGGACTTCCATTGACAGCCTGCTAGGTTCTATCAGAGGACAATCCTGAAAACCCCCTTGTCCGCTACTGTATATAATGAAAACATTAAAAAAAAAAAAAAAAAAAAAAAAAAAGAGCTTCCTACTTTGTGACGTTAGTTTGAGAAGGGCACTTTCCTGTTTCCTCATGACTGTGCCCAAGTGTATTGGCAGTGTATTATACACAAAGCCAACAACAAAATGCTAAATTTTTGGCACCAAAAGTAAAATCTCTTTTAGATAAAAGATAATTTATGACAATTATAATGCCATTACCAGAACATTGTAGCTAGTCTGACACATCATAACACGGTCATTAGAAATCCACACAAATCCAAAAATTGCCAAAACCTAGACAAAACACACTCTCTGGCCAATATGCAGCAGACTATCAAAAATAACCTCGTACTCGGGATAAAGCTGTGACCATGAAGGACAACTCTATGTGTATACGGTTTACACAGCAAATATAAATGAACACAAACATGCATAAATAAATGACACATACAAAGGGTTCTGGTGTGAATGAATGAACCATTATGTACTAAGGTAAAATACAACTTCTTCAATAAACAGTAATAAACATTTTGTGCTGACAGTACTAGACAAAGTGGTCTTACCTCTGCTTGGAAACTCTTTAACAACGGAGCTACCTGTTTCCGCAGGTCCTATGGAGAACAGAGACAATAATTAGTTTTGTGAAATCCACATTGTGAGAAGACAGCAGAAAGAAAATTACATCTCAAAATCCCCGTCACCAGACGTTCGCTAGACCTGCCTCCATTTGGCAAATCAGACTCTCATAGAAGTCTCTTATGCTCACGAAAATATTGCATACTTACACATTATAGATCTCATAGGACAAGTAATCCTAAATATACCCCATAGAATAACATTTCTGGCAATGAAATTATTACTTTTGTTACTAATCCAGGCGAATGGCAGAATAGCAAGCCACGTTTAGATCTTGGCAGCCTGAAGTCTCTAGTGGCCGTCCTTCATTTCCAGTTCTATTTTAAAGACAAGCTCCAGCCAAGTGTATCTTTCCCCCCCATTTTGGCAGGAGTCGCCCTTCCCCCCAAACCACAATCTTTGGGAGCTCTTAAAACCTACTCCTACTTAGCTTTATTCACTGGCAGCCATTACATGAGCCATCACATGCGACTTTTACAGAAAATGTTTTTTGTTTTTGTTTTTTTGCAATAAGGAACCTGAACACCTTACATATCTCGCTGACGTATTAACTAACACGCCGTTTGCTTAGACACCTCCTGTTTTATATTTGCAATTACAAAAAACTGATGTCTTTCTGTTTAATAGATAGAAAAATATATTCAGATTTACCCGACATGTGATCTGTTGTACAATGATGTTATGAAGTCAAAACACAGAAAAAATAGTAAAAAAAAAAAAAAAAATCAATAACATTCAAGTGTCTTTTTTGTTTTGTTTTTTTAATGTAAACACAAATTTAAACAGCCATACTGAAATATTCCACCACAAGTCTTTGACCAACCTATATTGCACATCATCAGGCCTGTATATAAAGGCACAACTGTGCATAACTGAGCAGGGTGGCCTATGCAGTTTTGTCTCCCAGTATTCACTTGTATGGTAGCTCTGACCAGCAATAAATGTTGACATAGGAATACCCCTTTATACCTGCATTACTCACTCAACCATGCCTATAAGCAAACCACAAAGTATATATGAAGTACAGTACAGACCAAAAGTTTGGACACACCTTCTCATTCCAAGAGTTTTCTGTATTTTCATGACTATAAAAATTGTAGATTCACACTGAAGGCATCAAAACTATGAATTAACACATGTGGAATTATATACTTAACAAAAAAGTGTGAAACAACTGAAAATATGTCTTATATTCTAGGTTCTTCAAAGTAGCCACCTTTTGCTTTGATTACTGCTTTGCACACTCTTGGCATTCTTTTGATGAGCTTCAAGAGGTAGTCACCTGAAATGGTTTTCACTTCACAGGTGTGCCCTGTCAGGTTTAATAAGTGGGATTTCTTGCCTTATAAATGGGGTTGGGACCATCAGTTGTGTTGTTCAGAAGACAGGTGGATACACAGCTGATAGTCCTACTGAATGGAGTGTTAGAATTTGTATTATGGCAAGAAAAAAGCAGCTAAGTAAAGAAAAACGAGTGGCCATCATTACTTTAAGAAATGAAGGTCAGTCAGTCCGAAAAATTGGGAAAACTTTGAAAGTGTCCCCAAGTGCAGTGGCCAAAACCATCAAGCGCTACAAAGAAACTGGCTCACATGAGGACCGCCCCAGGAAAGGAAGACCAAGAGTCACCTCTGCTGCGGAGGATAAGTTCATTCGAGTCACCAGCCTCAGAAATCGCAGGATGACGGCAGCTCAGATTAGAGACCAGGTCAATGCCACACAGAGTTCTAGCAGCAGACACATCTCTACAACAACTGTTAAGAGGAGACTGTGTGCAGCAGGCCTTCATGGTAAAATAGCTGCTAGGAAACCACTGTTAAGGACAGGCAACAAGCACAAGAGACTTGTTTGGGCTAAAGAACACAAGGAATGGACATTAGACCTGTGGAAATCTGTGCTTTGGTCTGATGAGTCCAAATTTGAGATCTTTGGTTCCAACCACCGTGTCTTTGTGCGACGCAGAAAAGGTGAACGAATGGACTCTACATGCCTGGTTCCCACCGTGAAGCATGGAGGAGGAGGTGTGATGGTGTGGGGGTGCTTTGCTGGTGACACTGTTGGGGATTTATTCAAAATTGAAGGAATACTGAACCAGCATGGTTACCAGAGCATCTTGCAGCGGCATGCTATTCCATCCGGTTTGCGTTTAGTTGGACCAACATTTATTTTTCAACAGGACAATGACCCCAAACACACCTCCAGACTGTGTAAGGGCTATTTGACCAAGAAGGAGAGTGATGGGGTGCTAAGCCAGATGACCTGGCCTCCACAGTCACCAGACCTGAACCCAATCGAGATGGTTTGGGGTGAGCTGGACCGCAGAGTGAAGGCAAAAGGGCCAACAAGTGCTAAGCATCTCTGGGAACTCCTTCAAGACTGTTGGAAGACCATTTCAGGTGACTACCTCTTGAAGCTCCTCAAGAGAATGCCAAGAGTGTGCAAAGCAGTAATCAAAGCAAAAGGTGGATACTTTAAAGAACCTAGAATATAAGACATATTTTCAGTTGTTTCACACTTTTTTGTTAAGTATATAATTCCACATGTGTTAATTCATAGTTTTGATGCCTTCAGTGTGAATCTACAATTTTTATAGTCATGAAAATACAGAAAACTCTTGGAATGAGAAGGTGTGTCCAAACTTTTGGTCTGTACTGTATATGTATGTATAAATTAATAGGGTATATTCTCATGTAGCAGAGTCAATGCAGAGTTTCCATCCTAATTTACAGGTGGAATATCCACAGCATATTAGAATATTACAATAGCAGCAGGCTTTTAACTAATCTCATCCACATGCTGAGGAAATAAAATCTGCATGGAAATGGACACACGGAACAGATTTTTAACCCACAGCATGTGAACTGCTTTTACATCCCATACGGACATCTGAAAAATACATGGAGTTTATAACTCTCTGCAGACCTGCATTATTCTAGAACACTCCATACAACTATTCACAACAGATTAGGGGATTGGATCAAATTGTAACTACTCTTTAAAAGGGATAAGGGTACCTGGCTTCAGTTTTTATGACCCTGAACCACTATAACCACAATATAGGTGGCAGTTCAGTACATATGTATGTATAGCTGCAGTGGTAAAGAATGCCTTAGAAAAAGAAGCTTTAACAACTCCTGCAGACTCACTCTTCTAACATCTCACAAGGCATTATGGGAAAGGAGCTGGGGAGCTCATGCGCCCTCTGTTGGATGTAACAGATCCTCAATTTGCTTTTGACTCACCGAGCCTTGAGACACTCTTCTAACAGAAAGACGATACAATAAAAGCCACAGCCGAGCAGGTACACACAATTTGTTACATGGCATTAGTGTTAGGTGCAATCCTTCTTCGAGCGATTATCCTGGCAGCGTCGACATAAACCTCTATATGTTGTAACTTTCCAATTAACTGTTTAATAGAGCCTATGGGAGCATCAATTGTGCATGGATTCAACTGATCAATACTACATGCCACATAAAAACTCCCTCAATACACATCCTAACTAGACAAAGCGTTCTCAATATATATTTATAGATATATACTATATGGACAAAAGTATTGGGACACCTACAGGAGCTTTTATGACATCCCCTCTAAATCCAAAGCCATTAGTATGGAGTTGGTTCATTTGTTACAGCTAAAATAGCGTCTACTCTTCTTGGGAAGGCTTTCTACAAGATATTGTAGAGAGTCTGTGGTAATTTTTGCCCTTTTGTCCAGAAGACCATTTATGTGGTCAGACACTGGTGTTGTACAAGAAGGCTTGGCTTGCAATATCTGTTCTAGTTCATCCCAAAGATATTCAAAGGGGTTGAGGCCTGTGCAGGCCAGTCAAGGTCTTGCCATGCGTCTATGGACTTTGCTTTGTACACTGAGGCACAGTCATGATGAAACAGAGAAGGACCTTCTTACCAAACCTTACAGCTGGGACAATGCAGTCAGGCAGGTAACATTATCCTGGCATTTTCCAAACCCAGACTCATCCATCAGACTGCAATTCATCACTCCATAGAAGATATTTCTACTGCTCCAGAGTCCAGTGGCGGTGTGCTTTACACCACACCATCCGACACTTGGCATTGTGCTTAGTGATGTAAGGCTTGCATGCAGCTGCTCAGCCATGGAATCCCATACTATGAAGCCCCCGGCGCACATTTTTTGTGCTGATGATAATGTCAGAGGCGGTTTGGACTCTTCAGTTATTGAATCAGCAGAGCATTGGTGATGTTTCTACACTTTAGCACCAGCAACCCCTCTCTGTCACTTCTTGGGGCTGAGTTGCTGTGGTTCCTAAATGTTTCTACATTTCAATAATACTACTCCCGAACTGACTTGTTACAACACTGGCCTCCTATAACAGTACCACACTTGGATTCAGTAAGCTACATAGAGAGACCCATTCTTCACAACTGTTTGTAAAGGCAGACTGCATGGCCAGGTGTAGGATTGAGTCAATGCACTGAATGAAACACCAGAATTCAGTGATTAAGAGGGGGCAGTAAGCGTGGGTTTCCTCCGGGTACTCCGGTTTCCTCCCACACTCCAAAGACATACTGATAGGGAATGTAGATTGTGAGCCCGATATGGGACAGTGTTCACAATATCTGTATTAAACACTGCGGAATATGATGGCACTATATAAGAAAGCTAAATAATATCCCAATACTTTCTCCATAGAGTACATTTTCCTTTTTCTAAGGCAGCCAAGATTGTGACTTCTCTGCACCAGGAGCAATAAGGAGTCAGAGACTCACGTGCACATTCCTAGGATAGTCACACATCTCCATACAGATGGTGTAAAAGTTAATGATTTTAAAGGTTCAATGTAGGGCCACAGAAAGTTATAGCACAACCAGTACAAGAACTACAAAACCAATCGATTCATTTGTACTCCTGTATCAGTAGTTTTGCTGGCCTAAGGGGGTACCCCAAGCAGAATACTTCTTAAAATGGATGTAGCCATACTCAAAATGAGTAACATAACTTATTCAAACATGGACACATGAGTGTAATGTCAGAAATGACTAAGGTGCACATGGCTTCTTTTATTATTTTATAACATTCCAAGATGTTCAAGAAACTATTGTCTGAGAGTTTGATATTAATGACATATCTTTGGGTAGTAATTTCAGATGTGCAGGTGACAGACACAGTGACTCCTGGTCATTAGCTGTTTGTAGAAGCCTCAGTTCCACTCAACTGAATGGGACTGAGCTGCCATACCAAGCATGGCACTATATAATATTACAGTCCTGTGCCTGCCATTTAAAGAAGAGGTCACAGTACATAACCAAGCACTGCGGGCTCTTTAAACAACTTTTTGTAAAATCTGCCAGAGGGGCAGATAATGTGACCTAATCTGACCATTCCTAATATCAAAATGCTGGAAAACCTCTTTAGGATAAGACCCCACATTGCGGAAGTGCAGTGTTTTTTGTTGCATATTTTGCTGCGTTTTTTTGAGCCAAAGTCTGGAGTGGCTTGAAAAGGAATGGAAAATATTAATGAAGCCCTGAGACATTTCCCTTCTGTTAAATCCATTCCTGGCTTTGGCTCAAAAAAAAAAAAAAAAAAAAAAAACACAGCAAAATCTGCAACAAAAAATGCTGCGTTTCAGCAATGTGGGACCTTAGCCTTAAATGGCTGGACAATCCTCTTTAAAGCCTATAAAGCTTATTTCTATATGTTCAGAATTATTTCTTGTAGACCATACAAAGCAGAAAGTCTACGGGTAAGTCACAATAAACATGAACTGAACGTGTTGGCCCTAGACAACCCATATACTTTCCTAATCGATAAATTTATTTTTTTCCTCTTATATAAATCTTATCCGCGCTCCCACCTTTATAAATAGAACGTGTTGATTTTTCAGCGCATTTACCAGGTACTTTTGTGTCGGCTGCAGTGATAAATAAAAAATACCTTGATCTGCAGCCGTTCACAGCCTACAGAAATTCCCCCTCACAGATCTTGTGAAAATTCCATTAGCTTTAATTATTTACTAGGAGGAGATGTAGATTTCTCTTCTTGACCTATTTTTCAAAGCAATGATTAAACAGAAGAATTGCGCTATTGCACATATGCTGAGCAGCCAGCCAGGTAAATCTAGAGCAGAACCCCAAGTGCGCGGCGGCCTATGGAGACTGACAATGCTCTCAAGATGTCACACATTACACTGACCATACTACAATGTATACAGAGATCCAGCACAAGCCTTTATACATTTCATGGGTAATGAATTACATTTTAAGCCTTGTAACAGCTGGACAGCCCTGTCACAGAGGAATGTGTTAACGGCATATGTATGAAATCTGTATTCGACAACTGACCTTTCACTGCATGACCCCAAAGGGATGACATATCTGAAACATATTATCTTCGTCATTTCTTGGCTCGTTAAACAATGAATGTGCAGCGGATAATGTAAAGTCATGAAGGAGAGCACCTTTGTAGGAAAAATAAGTGTTGATCCGGTACTAATGACGACATAGTGGAGGAAACTGTACAGATACACGCACACAACGACATTATATAAACGCATATACCCACACACAGCAGATCGCTTCTAGCAAAGCTCATGAATGTACGACACAGGCAGCCAATTCCAACACAATAGTGCATACATATAAAAAATCCTAATAAACTCTTATTATTACAATGATCCAATAAGAACTTTGCAGCATAGATACTCAGATGGGGTGGAATGGCGGTGGTTTTATGCTGCGGATTCTGTGCTAATAATCTACAATAAACTGCAGTACAACAGAAATGAATGGGGTTTAACAATCTCAAACTTGCAAGTGGGAGGGAAAAAAATAAATCTGATTTTGCCATGATAAAGTCACACAGGTTGGATACACAATGTGCAGTTGTGTTCATCTTATAGTGGATCATGAAAATGATTAGAAAGGGAGAAATCCACAGAAAAATGTATCACTCTTTCACAGACAGTACCTTGTATTTAAAATTTCACAGCAAGCCCTAAAAACTGATGTATTTTTTTCTGCAATGTGTGAATAAGGTTTTCAAGTCCCCTTGACTAGCATTGCACTGTGATATGCTGGGAATATACAGAGAGAAATCCTCACTGAAAAATCTGCAGCAAACCACTGTTGTCTTTGGAAGGTAAAGGGTGAAAAATGTAGCAAAAGCCACATGTACTGTAAGGCTAAAACGTGTCACTAAACGTGTTTACATCCATATGGGTTCTACAGAAACCAAAGGTGGCCAAACAAATTAGATTAATGATGGATGAACCTTATGATTTTAGCAGGAGCAGCCAACCATTTCATGTATGGGGGCTTCACAATTCTTCCCTGACTGCAGATGTTAGGGGAGAGGCAGGTTGGGGATATTGGATTTCTACATGCCTAACCCTTTTGTTTCAGGAGAGGTAAGCTGCCACCAGAGGGTATGGCAACGGCTTTGTCCCTGTTCCCATTCAAAATATATGCATTCATATGGGGGACTAAGGCTAGGTTCACATCTGTGTTGGAGTCTCCATAGTTGACTTCGCAGCAGATTCCGCCAAAAATCGGCAGAGAGAAAAGTCCTGAAAGGAGGACTGTTCTCTCCGCCGGCTTTATACTCAAACTTGACGGACACCTGGTGGACCCCATTATAGTCTATGGGGTCTGAGAGTGTCCTTGGGTAACCGCTTTTTAAGCGGACAGGCTCTCCATCTTCGGGTCCCCATGCGGCTCGAACGCCAGAGAGCCCAACGCTAGGGTGAACCTAGTATCAGAAAGTACAGCTGTAAGAAGGTCTGTGGAGTCAAAACCAATCTTGGTGGAAAAACTTAATTGACTTGGGCTTCAAAATAAAATGACTAATTATTTGCAATTATATTACACAATTATTGATATTATATAACTATTAGATACACTTTCATAGGAGTTTAATCATTGACTTTTTATTGAATTAGAGGAACTCTAAAGCTTGTACTGTAAAAGGCTGCCAGACATTTGTAAAGGAGACAGAGTTGGATGAAAAATAATAGAGGAGTCAGAGTCTACTAACTTCTTAGCCCTGGCCCTGTGGCTGGCAGCTGAGGTGTATGGCCAGTTTAAGTGTGACCTCTGCATTCCCACATAATAATCTAGCAGGTTATTTCTAAACCTTGAACAAGACGTCTGAACAGCTTCTGATGCTTACACAAACTTATGATGTTTACACAACTTTTATGCACGCTGAATGCAAACATAAGAGAATAGGCTATTGTACACCTAATCACTGTCAATAAGTGAAAAAATACAGAAGCCTGGGATCAAGGCAGCTCTAGAGAGAAAACTTGGGAGACCAACACCGGCAGTGACATTCAGTTATTTTCATCTCATTTTTTAAATATTCAGTATATTTGGTCACATCAGACTTCCTGTAAAATCTCATATGTGCACACAGGTGCTTACAGCATACGACGCTTGTTCATTTTCTAAATATTTATGCAGCCACCTGTTATGTGGGAGAATCTAAGCGCAGAAGGGCAAAATGTGTTGTAAGCACGGTTCATAGCCAGGACTTTTTCCATGTGTTTCGAGACAAACGCAGGGCAACAATCCAGAATCAGATTAGAGATGGATGCGCCGGAGAGAACGGGAATAATTTCTTAAAGCGAAATCACAGCTAACATTCAGGATGCCACTTTATTTAGAAACCATCATCGGAACCATTATAGTATATACCATAATCTCAAAACATGTCCAGGGGAGATTTCTCATCCTGCCTCGCTGCTTAATATTCTTTGGTTCTCTATCCTTTCATTCCATTGAGCCCAACTATGCGCAGTATAAGAAAAGTATAAAAGGCAACAGAAAAAGTTGGGCACAATTTATCATGTCTAAGAAAGGGATGTACAGAAGCCACAGAAAGCGCTTTAAATTGTGTTTGCATTTCGCACGGTCAGCTTACTAATAGTTTCCTTATCACAATCTAAATTCGATAGCGTGCTCCTGGAGACGTTGTCTTAAAAGCTGCAATAGCTCAGCGAACAAATAAAATAAGCCCCAGAAACATTAAGGGGACTTATCACAATGTATTGCAAGATTGTTTTGTTAAAAATTAATCTGCAATTATAATTTACAGATTATCTATTCAACCAGTGATATGCAATATCTAATTCTAAGAAGTCTATAAAAATATCTTTTAATCAGCTCCTCCAAACTATCACAAGATTCCTTAAAAGGGATTGTCCAGGGACTGGAATTTACCTGTGCAAGTAACTACCTGTGCAAGTAACTACCTGTGATTGACTCCAATCACATGACCTGGGATCAGAACCAGCCCAAGACCACTGAGTCCAGTTTAGACAAATGCACAGAGGAAATAAGGTACATTACAGTCCCTGGACAACCCCTTCAACGGAAACCCAAACGCAAGTGTGAACCTATCGTAACACATTCATGTAAGGCTACACTTAGCAAATGAAAAAAAAAAAAAGAAACCACAGCAAAAAAAAATGCAGCAAAAACGCTTCCGTTTTTCACTGCAATTACAGTGGATTTTGCATTTTTGATCCTCCCCCATATTCTTACTGTGAAAAAAAATAAAAATAAACCCTGTGCACATCTATGATCCCCTTTATAAGAAGGAGACAACTTACAAGTACACATAACTCATGCTCACATTCCCATTATTGGTTTCCATCTATCTAGGGTGCTTTTAGACCACAATATTCTACAACAAAGTACCCTTTCTTATGCCAACCAAGATCAAGCGTATACTTTTCTCCATTCATCAGTAATTTATCTAAATACCACACTATGGACAGTACCACTAACTTTCTAATGTAGGTTTTAGAATCTAAGGATACTATTTCAACCCTTGGTGGTAGAAAAGAAAGACTTATAACCTCTAATTATAGATTTGGGGGAAACACTTCTCTTTTTTTAAAATTGTGTATATTTACGGAAACTATAAATTATCCTAAAAATATATGATGTGCTGATGTGAAAAAAAAAAATCCAACCACCAAAGAACAGCAGTGTGCTGACAAAGGGTAACACAGAATCACATGGAGTAACTGGACTACAAAAAGTAGGTTCTCGGAACAATAAATTGTGTAAATATATATATATATATATATATATATATATATATATATACACACACACACACACACACACACACACACACACACACACATATACACTGGCTAAAAACAATGTAATACATTTTCAATACGTATCACATTGATCAGTTTTTAACCAGTACATAGCATATAATATTTGGTAAAGGGAATCTGAGCAAAGAATTTGTCCGATTCAGAGCAGATCTCCAAACAAGAGAACTAGTCCACATGTGGCAGAAATTTTGCTACAAGATGTACCACAGATTCATAGCGAGTTTTACCCATAGTAGATTTTAAGTTGTAAAATCCACAATGAACATCTATGACTTGTAAAATCTTATCCAGTTGTCTAGTACTGTAATCAGTGGGTTTTACAAATCCACAGGTTTAGCTGAATATAACCCCTTTTTTCCACTTGAAAATGTAACAGTTGCTGGTGTAATATGCTTCATCCTGGTGACAGTCTCTATTACACAAATACGGTCCAGCTTCATTCTCTGTGAAAATTATAAAAAAAATTTATAGACTGTACTTGGGATCTTAAAAGAGTTAACCCAATTTAGTATTTCTTGACGGACTTCTGACTCCTTAGCAGTTCTGGGTGAGTGGTTGACACGTATGCGTACCGCTTCTGAGTGGCCAAGTAGGATCATGTCTCCTTAAGCAGGGTTCACACTACTGTTGGAGTCCGCTATGAAGGTGTCCGTTAAAAAAAAAAATAAACGGACACCTATCATAACGGACCCTAACTGATGAGCATCAGGTAGTGTCCGTTTTTTAATGTCACATACCGCTAGAAAGCCGACAGCGCGCTGAATTCAGCGCACTGCCGGCTTTCCCGGTATGTACCCCGGGGCTGAAGATATCGGCGGTGTGGAGTTACATGTTTTACTTTACTTACTGTTTGAAGGGCGCTGTGAGGAACTCCCTCCCTGCCACTTCTCGTTGGTCCATAGCCCTGTACTGAGGGGGCGTTCCTCACAGCTCAGCGTCATCGCCGGGCAGTAAGGAACGCCCCCTCTGACAGTACAGGGCTATAGACCATTACAGAGAGAGGGGGCGTTCCTTACAGGCCAGTGATGACGCTCAGCTGTGAGGAACGCCCCCTCATACAGCGCTATGAACGAACAGAAGTGTCAGGGAGGGCGTTCCTCTGACAGTACCCGGCTATAGAGGAGAACAGAGAGAGGGGGCGTTCCTCACAGCCCAGCGATGACGCTCAAGCTGTGAGGAATGCCCCCTCAGTACAAGTCTCTGAACAAAGAGAAGTGTCAGGGAGTTCCTCGCAGCGCCCTTCTAACAGTAAAACATTACACCGCCGATATCTCCAGCCCCGGGGCACATACCGGGAAAGCCGGCAGTGCGCTGAATTCAGCGCGCTGTCGGCTTTCTAGCGGTATGTAAAACCGCATGTGCCTGAGGACACGAAATGTCCTCTAACGCTGCTATTTTTTTTTTTTTTCTTGTTTGTTTCTCCTTTCTGAGCATGCGCAGGGAAAGTAAACGGACATAAAATAACGGACAGTAACTGATGGCTTTCAGTTACTGTCCGTTATATGTCCGTTACCCATAGACTTCAATGTTAAAAAAGTAACGGACACTTGCTGTCCGTCAAGAATCCGTTTTTTTCAAACGGACAAAAAGTCCTGCATGTAGGATTTTTTGTCCGTGAAAAAATAACGGACTTCTGACGGATTTGGTGTAAACGGACACTAACGGACACAATATAAAAACCCATTGAAATGAATGGAAATTTTAACGGATTTCTGACGGTTCAACTAGTGTCCGTAGCTAAAATCTTGTAACGGACAATAGCCACGGACACTACTGACGGACACCAACGGTAGTGTGAACGCTCTCTTAGCATTTTTTGGTGGCCATCCTGGGTTAGTCCTACTCAAATTTTCTGGGCAAACAGACCTGTGTACTATTTTTTTTGTTAGACAGAGATGGCCTGCTTAGCATTTTTAGGTTGGGTTAGGGTGGGTTCACACTTGCGCTGGCACTCCATCCGCCGCAAATGCGACCTAAATGTCGGAAAACTGGATAGGGAAAGGTTTGCGACACTTTGCTTAAAAACTCATTCACTTGAATGGGTTTTTAAAGCAATGTGCGGGTGTGCGCTTACACCATCTACGCCGCGAAGCCGTTTTTTTTCATCGGAAATAAAGTCGGACATGTAGGACTTTGTGTCCGATGAAAAAAAAAACTGGCTTTGCGGCGCAGAGGGTGTAAGCGCACACCCGCGCATTGCTTTAAAAACCCATTCAAGTGAAGGGGTTTTTAAGCAAAGCGTCGC
Organism: Leptodactylus fallax; assembly: GCA_947044405.1. Lineage (NCBI taxonomy): Eukaryota > Metazoa > Chordata > Amphibia > Anura > Leptodactylidae > Leptodactylus > Leptodactylus fallax. Next base: position 906,659 of record CAMRHE010000203.1, read on the forward strand.
AAACCTTTCCCTATCCAGTTTTCCGACATTTAGGTCGGATCTGCAGCGGACAGAGTGCCGGCGCAAGTGTGAACCCACCCTTACTTAAGACTTCATGCAGTATGCAGCCTGAGGGTGTTCTGATGCTCCGTTCCAATATTTATGAAGTAGATCCTATAAAGTATTGGAACGCAACGTCGGGACACCCTCCTTTCACAGTCAGTCAAGTGCTAGTAGCCTTAACCATTTTGTGTCTATTTAATTTTTAGTTTTTTTCTCTATCAGTTATACAATATCCATACAGATTATCTTTTATAAAACAGAAATTTCAGCGCTAGACTGGTAACATGCTATGGTAAGTTTTACCATGCCCAATTTAATTAGCACAGCCAGTAATAAGGCTGTAATTTGACTTTTAATAAGAAATTATGGTAATTAATATAAGTACGGTGTATCGATGGCTCAATGCACTACAAAATCATGAGTGTATGAATTCAAAAACTAAAAAAAGACATCAAGAGTGACAAAGAATTTGCGTCTAAATCCCAGATGGGGAATGTTTTCCTTAAAATGGCTAAAATTAGTAACAATAATGAAGCAGTAGTGTTCTCCGGCCTATATCTTTTGAGGGCTATTACCGAGCCAGACAAATTAATGTGCCATTTCCTGACAATCAGCAAAGAAGGGAAACGAGCAGAGCCAGGATTCCTGATGCATTTCTTCACTTCTTTGAACATGAGCCATTCCGCACACCCACCAAAGATTAGCAAATACCTTTCACTTATCAAGGTCTAATTGAAATGCCCTTCTGATAGGTTGTCTGCTGCCTGGGACAAGTACGGACAAAAGGGCATTTTCATGTAACAGGAATAGTATGCTTAATACTCTCATTGCTGGAGGGTGGCAGCAGAATGCAGCAAACACACTTAATTCCCTAACATTACCACTTAAGATTGTAATCTCCCAAGGGATTGTCCTTTATGTTTTATTCAATTAGTAGAGCAAGGATAAAGCATACTTATGAGGAGGATCATGTGTATGACAGGTCGGCACATTTACTATAGCACATTATAATAGGGGACTGCAGCTGAAATAATCTTGCATGCAGGTACAAAAGACACAAACACAATGGACAGATGAAAGTTTCCTGAACACTATCTATAGGCTATGAAGAATAAGAGAAAAACGTTACTGTTGTTATTGAAAGAGTTTTGCCTTTTCATGAGCTACTAGACATGTGTAAGCAATGCCCTGTGTGTCATGGTGTTACTTTAGGCTATGATATGATTGCATTAAATACTACTGGTTTTAACACTTAGTTCTGAATTTAAAAGAGGAGAAAAGGTTTCAATAAGGTTCAGAAAGGGATAAAAAAACAAAAATTATGCACCGATCTTTCTCATTTCTGACACTAACAGTGTCCTCTCTGGTCTCTAATTCCTGGCCCCATCTTGACACACTGGAAATGCTTGCTCAGCCAATCACTGGCCAAGGCAGGTCACCACTGTGGCTAATGATTGGCTGTGTACACTTTTCCTGTGTATCGAGGCAGGACCAGGAAGTAGAGACCAGCAGGGGACTAGACCTGAGCATTGCTCCTTATTTTGTTTTAGTTCTTCCTGAGGCTTTCTGAAAACTGTTATCCTGATGAACAACTTTAATAGTGTGGGTGACCCAAAATCTAGCAAAAAATAGCAAGGCAGCATACATAAGACATCACTGTAGTTATAGACCATACTATGCCACCTTAGACTGACAATAAATTGGGGATCTCCACCAAGAAGTCCCTTCATTATTTAGTATTGGACTGTTAAAATTTATTCTGAGGCAAATACCATACAATGTACTGAAAATCTGGAGGAAAAAAAAAGGAGTGGAATTACAAAAAACATCATCTGTGTCATTTTCTTAGGCTAGGTTCACACTTGTGCTGGGCTCTCCGTCGTTCTGGTCTGCCAGGGAACTCGAATAACGGAGAGCACATCTGCTAAAACAGCTGTAACCCGTGGACACCATAGACTACAATGGGGTTTGCTGGGTGCCTATGGGGTTTCTGTCTTTTTTTTACACTAGAACTGGCGGAGAGAAAAGTCCTCCGTGCAGGCAGAATCTGGGGTGAACCTAGTCCTATGGGTTTAGTTTCTATAGCATTACTGGGCTGCAAAAATGACATGTTGCCTATATTCTCTGGGTCAGTACAATTATGGTGATACAGAGTTTATATAGTTTTTGTTGTGTTTTTATACTGTTACAAAAATTGAACACGTTGAAAAACAAAAAAATAATTCTTTCATATTTTGATACCTGTAACGTTTCTATATTTCCATGTATGGAGCTGTGTTTGCAGGGAGTTGTATGGGATAAATATTTTTCTATGTTTAAAGTTCTGCCACTTTTGGACTCAAAGATACCTAATTTGTTTATACGTGGTCTAGGAAAAGGAGGCCTGATCACCCATACAATAGACTGCACTATATTGTAAAATCCATTAACATCTATTACAGTATACAGTTATAAATCTACCGCTGTCAAACATCGCCCCCATGACTAGATGGCTGTTTCTAAGAATAGAAAAATTAAAAATCTAAGTAAGTTACAGTGCTCAATCTTTTCTGCTCTGCTCTGTCGGCAGACTACATTGCATTTTTAAGATGACAAGTTCACTTTAACAAACATTGATAATTTATTTTGAATTATTTTGGGAAGTAAACGGTTAATTTGCATTTTTAAACTAAAAATCTAAAATGTAAATGATTATAAATTCTAATTCATGCACTTGTATAGTTAAAGGAATCAGCACTGACACATGTTTATGAGCACAGGCCTACATCATGGTGAGGACTGCTGCCAACATTTTAATTTCTTGAAGCAATCCAAAATTTGGGTGCCAAAAATTCACAAATACTCAACAGATAAATACTTATATGTATTGGTGAATGATAAGACTTGTAATGCTTTCATTATACATAGAACATCCAGTCCTCATTGGAATGTTTGTTAGTATGTAATATGGTTGCATTGTATTGTCCTTTCTTCGCGTGTAATTGTACCGTTGTATTTTATATTGGTCCTGCGCAACCAGTCATTTTGTAAGTTCTTTCTTACCATAAAAACTCAATAAACTCAATTAAACATACTTAGACCTCCAAGTAGGTGTCAATCCTGCTGTTGTCTTAAAAATATAAATAAAAGCACAAAAAAAGTCCATTTTTTCTGTATCAAAACAAAGGAAATAAATTTGGACCATATTTTAAATTTTTGGCTAGAATTTAGTGATGCTGGCATATCAATTACCCAAATGTTGAATGCAAGCAAAAGTATTTAAATGGGTTTTCTAGCCCCAAATGCATTAATGATCTATAGGGGTGTGACACCTGGCCCAACAAAGCTCAGCTCTATAGTGGTGGTTCTGGGGTAACTGCAGCACCACTATTATTACTTATATATTCTATTATACTCCTATTATTATAGGAGGATCCTGCATTTGCTCACAAATCTATTGCACCAGCTTCTGGTCCTTTGATGCTCCCCGAACAGCTCATCTGTGTGGGGCCTGGGTGTTGGAACCCCACAGATCACATATTCTGTGGCTAGATCATTGGTATGAAAAATCCATTTGGACCCAGATTTAATATATCATTAAATATGCTGTTAAATGTAAAAGATAATCTTTTCAATACTATGCCAACCCAGAAGTTTTAGACTGAAAGTGGTTTTCTGAGTTAAAATAACAAAATAATCTATATTCACCCATTAAATCCCACTACGCTATTGAGCTGCCGCTCCAGTACCATGTACCCCATGTGACTGCTGCAGTCAGTCTTATGCTATATGCTACTGAGGGCAGCGATTGAAGCAGTGACACTTGGTGAGGAAGATTGGAGTGGCAGCGCCACGGTAAGTAAATGGATTAGTATAGGAAGTTTTTGTTATTTTTTTTTAGTATTCCTCATGGTAGACACATTTATGGACATTTGGAAAACCCCTTCAACTCCATGTAATTGCTCTAATAATAGATTCCCTGCTTTTACAAAGAAATGTGGCAAATAATGCCTGGGAATAACCTTTTATAAAAATGTACAGAAAGTCTGGGACACCCTTCATGTCTCATCATTTCTTTAGGCTGCTCCTCTCTCCCTTCCATTTCTTTTTTTCTATGAACAGCACCACTCTTGTCTGTAGTCTGTGCCTGGTATTGCAGATCAATCCTGTTCACAGAAATGAGCAAGAGGTACAAAACCTGGCACAGCAAATAGACGAAAACAGTGTTTTTTTCTGGAAAAAAGGGATCATTTTATCTTCCTGAAGATCATTCTGGCAATAGAAAGTAGGCAGACCATTAAAAGCAAGGGAAGTTAGGAAAGTAATAGTTGGGCACAGTAATAGGGCAGACAGCTCCAGATGTTTGCATTTCACCATGTCACTTGGTTTCTTTCACACTTTTTAAATAGACATTTAAAAGTGGATTTCTAACACCTAAGTGTTAAGAAATGACAATGACCCCTATTGTGTATAACCCCCTAGCATGTATGCTGGAGATCATTTGGCTAGTTCAATGACAAAATGTGACTTTTGTAATAGATACAACATTCCATGTAACAACACTGCAATCACTTTCTTGTCTGATGCCCCCCTTCTGCCCCAAATTACGTCCTCCTGTCTGCACGTGTAGACCATGTCATGACCTAACTTCCTCATTATTGTGTATTGTACGGCCTTCTCTTTTGTATTGTTTCATCAACTAAAATTGGAAAAATAAAATTGCCTAATTTCCTATCTCAGTGGCCATAAACATAAAGGCTTTGCCGAATATTATGTCTCATTTAATGGGAAACCAGAATAAAGTTGCTGCCCTGCTGATCTGGAGAAGGGCGAGCGAGCACCCAGGAATGCGTTATTTTTTTGGCTGCATATCAATAACAAATATAAAGGAAGTCTGTCACACAATACCCAGTGGACGTGCTTTAAAAGGCTTTTGGCGGGTTTCACTAGTAGAAGAACATAAGAAGGCGAGAGAGAAATAATATACTTGCATTGCAAGTTTGGCTTCCTGTTTATACAGAAAACACTGTGTGCATTAGGAGCATAGAGTAGATCAGTACTCCAGAGGGGAGCACATAACTTCAGAATTAAAATGGCAGAAAGTTCATCAATAACTTTACACTACACAAAGTCTCATTTTCAAATGAGACTACCACTGCACAGACTGTGGCAATAAATCGACAGCCTACTCCTATCCTCTTCCCTCTCCATAGACTTGTGTGTGTGTGTGTGTGTGTGAGGTGAATAGGAGAGGGACTCTATATAAACAGTCTGAATTAAAATAAAGAGGGGGAAAGCAACCTAAACTTGTTTCATTTATAAGATATATTACAAAGTGTCGCTCACTCGTTCATTTATTAAAAGTTTTATTAGTGGGAGTACGCTTAAAAGCCTTGAAGTTCATTGGAGCTGAGCTGCATTACCTTCATGGAGCTACTATACAAGGCATGGAGCTAACTGCTTCCGGCCTAATGCACTGTATAGTACACAGACTGGATGTACCTCTGAACAGGGGATCCATTCGGGGCCGTCTGTCAGCCCCATCCTCCCAAAGGATAGACCATAAACAAAAAAAATCATGGACATCCCCTTTAATGTCCATCTATTTTCTGTGGAACAGAGTGTGATTAATTGTTCACCATTATCAACTATTGTACCATTTAAGGAGTTTATGGCAAAGGGGCTGACACACACTGCCCCCTTGATTATTCTTATCTCACACATCCAACTTTGAGAACCTGGAAGAACATCTGTTAACCATATTAATCTGCTCTTTTATAAGCTGAGGACTGTAGGGTTGTCGTTCCTTAAACACGTCCGTTTCTGTCTCAATCTGTATTTAAGTCGACTCTGATCATCAGAAATCGCTCCCTAACACATGAAGTCTTATAAGGCAGAAGATAAAATGCTCGCCTTTAACTCAAGACAAACATAATAAAGCAGGTAAATGAGATTATAATGTGATCTAACAATAAAAGAAAGGAATGGGAGGCTGTTTCTCATAATGGAAGTGTCTAAACTGGATCAGATTCTCTGCAATTGAAGGTGAAAGTATTTCAAAGCCAGTTCTATATATACTTCAAGCAATTTGTTACTCTGAAAAACCATCTGTTTCTCGGTATAACAATCCTCAGAGGGCAAATTACAGCTAGTGTTCAACATAAAACATCAATTTAAACCATCAGCTATTCATAATTTCAATTCTTTATTGGAATCCAAGGACATAAATGTCAGAGTACCCAGCAATAATTCTTTTATTAACCGTGCTATTCATCTGCACATTAAATAAAGAGTAGATGCCCAGTAAATACCGCTAACCTTTTACCGACAGCTGACCTACAAGACAAAGTATTTTCACATCATACGAACACAAAATAATATACGTTGGCAGCCACAGAAGCCGAACCACTAGGCTACATACATTGACACATGAACCAGATGTTCTACACGTCACCAACCTCTATGCATTGTAAAATGCCAGAAGAGTAGACATTTATCATGAAACACGTTGTGTTATATTAGAGAATAAGTTGTCAGGATTGCAGGGAAGAAGTCAAGTTCCTTCAGACAATACTAGCGCTTTGTACTCTGAACTGATCACAGGCTCTCGGTATACTAATGGACATAGCATCACCATCAGCAAGTTGTCTATTCACCTGAAGGGCAGCGGAACAGAATCTGATTATGTCACAACCTTACAAGCTAAAACATACCAAAGAAAGAATCCCTACAATAGGTTTAAAGGAGTTGACCCCAAGAACATAGCACTTGGCTATGTTTGTTGGTCTCAGAGACTGAATGGAGAAAGACTCCTGTTAGGTGGTAGGTTGTTATTACAAAACAGCCAAAAGAGAGAGCAGCTCCTCCCATTTCGGTGGACTCAAGCACCCAAGGACATCCATGGATCTGAATAACCACCATGTAACACTACATTTCCCATGCCCCAGGAGTCAAAATACCTTGAAGGCCATAGATTTCCTCTGCAAAATCAGTAATTTGCCAAGTGAGATATTTTAAAAGGGGCTGTCTGTGATGAGAAAACCCCTTTGGTACAGTGCATCATTTTGCAGTTTTGTCCCTTTAAGGTAGCCATACAAACTAGGTAGCTGTCAGCTGTTTCTCCCCATAAACATGTGCACCCAACCAGAACTGCATGTTTATTTCAATGAGGAGATGGCAGTAAATAATTGGGCAAGCTGAAATCCAACATGTCTGATTCTTCCTTCTCCAGAAATCTACTGGCAAGTTGAGTTTAGTCTTTGATCTAAAAGGCCAAACCTATCATAGATGGTTTGCTAGGCTTGTATAAATACCTGCATTAGGCAATCCCAATTCAGCTAGTCAAGAAGGTCCTTGACACAGGGAACATCCCTGAGGTCTTGTTCACACTATGTACTTTTTGCGTATTTTTTTAAGCCAAAACATAACTTAAAAAAAGTCAAACAGAATAGTTAATTATGTATAATTAATAATTCTGAAATGACGGCAAATACTGGAACCATCCTGAGGATTTTGCCGTTTTGCTACAACAATGCTCGTCTCTAAAAACACTCTCACACAGCTCAGCTAAAGAACATCGAAAAAGTCCTTTCATGGGTCACAGAACATTTGCGTGTGATGAAATGCCATAAAAAGGAAATGTGAGTGTTCAGCTTTATCCATAGCTGTCGGTGATATTTAACAGTCTGAAATTCATTAAGAATTTAAATAGTCATCTAATTCCATGCTAATATATTTAATCAGCACATCCATTTTCCCTGGTAAGTGCATACACAACACTTCTGTAACGATGATAGGGACCCGAATGGAAAGGAAAGGAGATCTTAAACTCTGCCTTATCTCCGTTCCCTTTCATAAACTAATATGCATGAGGGGCCTCTAAACAGCCCCTTATCAGCACAACCAATATAACCAAAATGGACTGACGCAAGAAGAATTGCTAGCTCAGAACGATAAGAGAAGTGCTCTAATTGGGCTAAATTTAAAGAAATATGAGAAAAGACTAACAATGGTAGAAGGTGCACACAGATTAAACATTGCATAGGTCCGAAAGAGCATAAGGAAAACCAAACACTTACAGCTGGGATCGAGCAATGGTGGCTTAGGATACTGCAAAGTATATGCCATGGGGCAAACCAGAAAATACAGTAGTACTTGTAAACACAACTAACATCATGTATATATAACATACACTATAAAATGTATAAAACTTGTTCTAACCTGTGTGTACACACCTTCCCTTCCTCTGTTTGTACCCCACGGCAACTTTGGCTTCCCAATGAAAATGTCTACATGTATACAATACTGAATATTATTCCAAAAATATTTTCCAAAACATTCACAAGGCCTGTGCAATATGAAGTAGATCTGATTTTCAGGAGTCTAGTATCTTTCCTGTACAAGTCCCACATGGGTCTCATAAACTTGACCAGCAGAACATAACTATGACTTAAAGAACAACATTACATAGGATCTCATTTAAGTCTTTGTCACCGGCCAGTCCTGTTTACTTACATCTGTCCCACATGGGGATCTCTTGTAATGAGAAAATGTAAGCGCCCCACAAAATTATAATAACTAATTTAGAAAAACTTTTTCAATCATCTCTGAAGTTGGCACTCCGCTTCCTGTCAGGCTGTATCTGTTACGCTCAACGCCACCCATGTTTTCTTCCCAGTAACATGGACTGTAAAACCACATGACCTTGCTAGTTACTGCTAGTTAGCAGTCTTGTAAGCCACAGTTGAGAGATATAGGAGCAGATTTACTATTGTACATGCCGTGTATATACACACAGTGTTGAACTGGGGTGCATAAGGCTGACTAGTACAATTTATTCTGGTTGCGCCTACAGGAATTATCATCTCACTATCATATGTCTATTGCTAAAACTGTTACACACATTTTTTATTGCAGGAACAACCTGCTGACCGGGGCATTGTGAGACAGGGATATGGGCTCACATAGCAGCAGACTGCAGGAAGATGCTGCAAGAGGATGCTGAGAAGGTGGGGTCCGGAGAGGGAGGATATTGCCTGGGCTGCCTATGCACCTACTGTATATCATCTCATCCACCTGATGTGTCTATGTTATCATTACCTACCTGCAGGGAATGTACTATGCTGTACACTGCTCATGCAGGGGTTGGAGGTTAGGAGCCTACCTTGTCTCAGGTGCCAACTAGAGGATACTCCTGTACCTCTGTGGGCCAATCCAAGCCTGGCTTTACACCACATTTATTATGTACAGTACAGACCAAAAGTTTGGATACACCTTCTCATTCCAAGAGTTTTCTGTATTTTCATGACTATAAAAATTGTAGATTCACAGTGAAGGCATCAAAACTATGAATTAACACATGTGGAATTATATACTTAACAAAAAAGTGTGAAACAACTGAAAATATGTCTTATATTCTAGGTTCTTCAAAGTAGCCACCTTTTGCTTTGATTACTGCTTTGCACACTCTTGGCATTCTCTTGATGAGCTTCAAGAGGTAGTCACCTGAAATGGTTTTCACTTCACAGGTGTGCTCTGTCAGGTTTAATAAGTGGGATTTCTTGCCTTATAAATGGGGTTGGGACCATCAGTTGTGTTGTTCAGAATTCAGGTGGATACACAGCTGATAGTCCTACTGAATGGAGTGTTAGAATTTGTATTATAGCAAGAAAAAAAGCAGCTAAGTAAAGAAAAACGAGTGGCCATCATTACTTTAAGAAATGAAGGTCAGTCAGTCCGAAAAATTGGGAAAACTTTGAATGTGTCCCCAAGTGCAGTGGCCAAAACCATCAAGCGCTACAAAGAAACTGGCTCACATGAGGACCGCCCCAGGAAAGGAAGACCAAGAGTCACCTCTGCTGCGGAGGATAAGTTCATCCGAGTCACCAGCCTCAGAAATCGCAGGTTAACAGCAGCTCAGATTAGAGACCAGGTCAATGCCACACAGAGTTCTAGCAGCAGACACATCTCTACAACAACTGTTAAAAGGAGACTGTGTGCAGCAGGCCTTCATGGTAAAATAGCTGCTAGGAAACCACTGCTAAGGACAGGCAACAAGCAGAAGAGACTTGTTTGGGCTAAAGAACACAAGGAATGGACATTAGACCTGTGGAAATCTGTGCTTTGGTCCGATGAGTCCAAATTTGAGATCTTTGGTTCCAACCACCGTGTCTTTGTGTGACGCAGAAAAGGTGAACGAATGGACTCTACATGCCTGGTTCCCACCGTGAAGCATGGAGGAGGAGGTGTGATGGTGTGGGGGTGCTTTGCTGGTGACACTGTTGGGGATTTATTCAAAATTGAAGGAATACTGAACCAGCATGGTTACCACAGCATCTTGCAGCGGCATGCTATTCCATCCGGTTTGCGTTTAGTTGGACCATCATTTATTTTTCAACAGGACAATGACCCCAAACACACCTCCAGACTGTGTAAGGGCTATTTGACCAAGAAGGAGAGTGATGGGGTGCTACGCCAGATGACCTGGCCTCCACAGTCACCAGACCTGAACCCATTCGAGATGGTTTGGGGTGAGCTGGACCGCAGAGTGAAGGCAAAAGCGCCAACAAGTGCTAAGCATCTCTGGGAACTCCTTCAAGACTGTTGGAAGACCATTTCAGGTGACTACCTCTTGAAGCTCATCAAGAGAATGCCAAGAGTGTGCAAAGCAGTAATCAAAGCAAAAGGTGGCTACTTTGAAGAACCTAGAATATAAGACATATTTTCAGTTGTTTCACACTTTTTTGTTAAGTATATAATTCCACATGTGTTAATTCATAGTTTTGATGCCTTCAGTGTGAATCTACAATTTTTATAGTCATGAAAATACAGAAAACTCTTGGAATGAGAAGGTGTGTCCAAACTTTTGGTCTGTACTGTATGTTAAACACTTTCTGTGCCTTGTACAGCAGGAGGGTGGGGTTGAAAGAAAAGGAGTAGGAAGGGTGTGGCACCATAACCACTGGGTCAACATTGTTTTACACAGCAGAGGTCCCAGCACTAATGCCCGTAATCGGAGACCCCTCTAATCGTGGGCACTTAATACATCTAAGGACCCCTGCAGACCTAGGCCCCGCCTCTTCACTTACCAGTATGGCTCCCATGTCACAAGATCACAGGAGCCATCTGGTGTATATTTTGTAAAGGTATTAAAACATGCAGAAAACTATATAAATTTGGTATTACTTTCATAATGCCGACCCAAAGAACATAAGGACGCCTTAAAAAAACCTTAAATCCACTATTTTATACATGGAAGGCTATTATACTAATGGTTTCCTTACTTAAACAGGACCTTTCATGTCCTCAAGAGATGTGCGGTATGAATTCAGCACACTGTCAGCTTTCCCAGTATGGGCCCTGATGCCAAAACTAGTGGCACCGATATCTCTCCACTATCAGAAAGGCAGACCTTACAGCCCAGTCATCACTGAAACTAATAGCACGGAATACCGAACATCTCTGAGGACATGAAAGGTCCCCTTTAAATAGTGACCTCTTAGCATTATAACGCATACATATCATTTATTTCCATTACTGCGACCTCCGCACTCCTGTGTAACTAACTACAAATACTCCTCAAACATGATAACAGGAATATTTTTACTCTTCTGAAAAAAATGTAGCGTGACCCCAGGTGATAGGCTCTCTTTATTATTTTCCTCAAAAATTGCCCTCAATTGTCCTCAAATTTCCTCTTCTGACATGTTAAAAATTCTAACTGAAAGCTAGGTGACTACAAACATGCCTGCCATTGCAGAGAGTGTCACTCAGCTGTGTTAGCCTCCAAATGGCAAATCTACTCACTTATCCAAAGATACATGCCCAATTCCCATATCAATGCATAACTGGGCAGATTTTCCAGTCAGGAATCTGGCAAACTTGTTTGGATGTTGGTTGTCATCCAGCTTTTTCGTCATAGAAAGACGACAACAACCGATGACTTCTATCTGTTGTTTTTATTGTTTCTAAAGCAAATAGGCTATGTAAATAGCTGAAAAGGTGGACTGCATACAAAACAGGGGCACTTATTAAGAATATAAGGATAAAGGACAGCAAGTAAAAGAAACGGTAGTAACGTGCTATAATACAAATGAACATTATTATATATGTGAACCGATGCTCTGTTTTCTTGTTAGAAGTAAAACACATCTGGAATTATCCGCTTCACCTAATCTTTTCGTGTCAAGGTTGAGCAGACGTGTACTAGTCCTCTCCTCCGCACACTGTATGTTTGGTGTAAGCTGTAGTTAATGAGATCAGCCAGCTTACATGCACATGAAGGCACTGCCTTCCACAAGACGTATTCCTCATTACAAGTTTATTTCTGCTTCTACATACATAGAAACCTTAAAGCCACTATTAAAAATATGGGAGTCGTGAGCATGTAGGGAGTGCATTACGATTGTAGACTATGGAAAACGTGTATCCTCTCACACATCAGACTGCATTTACGGTGAGCCAAGCCGTCCGAGATAATCACAAGCACAACGTAATGCAATTTCTAACTGAAGACATTATTGTTCATTTGCTAATTTGTCAGCCATTTCTAAAATCTGATTTGACAGTCATGACCTAAAGGTAGAGTACAGAATCGGAGCCCTAAGTAATCTGCAAAATCAGGGTCAATGGCATTAGCTGAGCAAATCTGGAGTCAGCGCAGAACAGCTACAAACATGGCTTAAATGCTGCTTAAAGTGCACCTGTCACACCCTGGAGGCAGACATTTTCTGTCCTTGGCCAATATTGGTATGTAGCCATTGTTTCTGTTAGCAGCAAGTGACAAGATTAATGCACAGGAACTAAGGATGCGTTTGCAGTGAGTGCAACACACACACACACACACACACACACACACACACATATATACAGTCATATGAAAAAGTTTGGGCACCCCTATTAATCTTAATCATTTTTAGTTCTAAATATTTGGGTGTTTGCAACAGCCATTTCAATTTGATATATCTAATAACTGATGGACACAGTAATATTTCAGGATTGAAATGAGGTTTATTGTACTAACAGAAAATGTGCAATATGCATTAAACCAAAATTTGACCGGTGCAAAAATTTGGGTACCCTTATCATTTTATTGATTTGAATACTCCTAACTACTTTTTACTGACTTACTGAAGCACAAAATTGGTTTTGTAACCTCACTGAGCTTTGAACTTCATAGCCAGATGTATCCAATCATGAGAAAAGGTATTTAAGGTGGCCAATTGCAAGTTGTTCTCCTATTTGAATATCCTCTGAAGAGTGGCATCATGGGCTCCTCAAAACAACTCTCAAATGATCTGAAAACAAAGATTGTTCAACATAGTTGTTCAGGGGAAGGATACAAAAAGTTGTCTCAGAGATTTAACCTGTCAGTTTCCACTGTGAGGAACATAGTAAGGAAATGGAAGACCACAGGGACAGTTCTTGTTAAGTCCAGAAGTGGCAGGCCAAGAAAAATATCAGAAAGGCAGAGAAGAAGAATGGTGAGAACAGTCAAGGACAATCCACAGACCACCTCCAAAGAGCTGCAGCATCATCTTGCTGCAGATGGTGTCACTGTGCATCGGTCAACAATACAGCACACTTTGCACAAGGAGAAGCTGTATGGGAGAGTGATGTGAAAAAAGCCGTTTCTGAAAGCACGCCAAAAACAGAGTCGCCTGAGGTACGCAAAAGCACATTTGGACAAGCCAGCTTCATTTTGGAAGAAGGTCCTGTGGACTGATGAAACAAAGATTGAGTTGTTTGGTCATACAAAAAGGCGTTATGCATGGCGTCAAAAAAACACAGCATTCCAAGAAAAACACTTGCTACCCACTGTAAAATTTGGTGGAGGTTCCATCATGCTTTGGGGCTGTGTGGCCAATGCCGGCACCGGGAATCTTGTTAAAGTTGAGGGTCGCATGGATTCAACTCAGTATCAGCAGATTCTTGAGAATAATGTACAAGAATCAGTGACGAATTTGAAGTTACGCCGGGGATGGATATTTCAGCAAGACAATGATCCAAAACACAGCTCCAAATCTACTCAGGCATTCATGCAGAGGAACAATTACAATGTTCTGGAATGGCCATCCCAGTCCCCAGACCTGAATATCATTGAACATCTGTGGGATAATTTGAAGCGGGCTGTCCATGCTCGGCGACCATCAAACTTAACTGAACTGGAATTGTTTTGTAAAGAGGAATGGTCAAAAATACCTTCATCCAGGATCCAGGAACTGATTAAAAGCTACAGGAAGCAACTAGAGGCTGTTATTTTTGCAAAAGGAGAATCTACTAAATATTAATGTCACTTTTCTGTTGAGGTGCCCATACTTTTGCACCGGTCAAATTTTGGTTTAATGCATATTGCACATTTTCTGTTAGTACAATAAACCTCATTTCAATCCTGAAATATTACTGTGTCCATCAGTTATTAGATATATCAAATTGAAATGGCTGTTGCAAACACCCAAATATTTAGAACTAAAAATGATTAAGATTAATAGGGGTGCCCAAACTTTTTCATATGACTGTATATATATATATATATATATATTTATTTATTTTTGGAAAACAAAGGAAATGACTAGATAAGGAGGGTCAATACTGTGGCCAGTAACTGGCTGATAGGTTTCAATTTAATTTTTTTTTTATTTAATCTTCTGAGTCCAGAGGGGCCATAAAGAAGAGACAGGCAGGGGAACCAAACAGAATTGGAACAGAAGCAGGTGGCATTGACAAGGTGAGCAATTCTGACTTTATATTTTTAAACCCATTCTGTGCCTTAAAAAATAACCTTCCAGATGACCACTTTAACAAAGTATAAATGTTCTTAGCGCAGGCAATATACTATAAGTTATGCCACATGATCTTTAGTATACCATTTCCATTTTAATATTTAGAGTGGTTCAACGTCATCTGTTTTAAAGGGGTTTTCAAATCTGACCATTGTCAGATCACAAACAGAACCTGGATTCATCTGTAAAGACACTGTGGTTCCAGTCTGTAGTAGTCCAGGTTTCTTGTTCACAACATCACTCCAAACAAAGGTGACGGTGGCTGGATAAGAATGGCAGGAAACGTAATGGGTACCATGACACCAATTTTTCTTCTGCTACAGACCTGGAAATTGTACAGGCAGAGTCAGGGGTGTGTAATGCTCCGTATGTCTGGGTGGTGGACGAGAAAACCTTGGCAGCAGCTCATGCTTGTTGAAAGATCAAATGATCTGTGTTGATGGTGGTCTATTTGGGCCATCCAGAGCCTTTTTGGCATGTGTGGATACCCTCACGTATCCACTGCTCCCTACGCCTTATAAAAGCAAGGTCAAGATGGGGGGCAATTCACCAAAATTGCCAACATGCTTCTCTCAGTCCAATGCTAAGCCCCCTCTAAATGTCTATCAACTTGGCAACATATCTTTGTTTGTAGAAGCAAGTCTAACAGTCAACATTCTCTCACCGAGAAAAGTAGCCTTCGAGATTGTCTTTGTAGGGCAATAAAGAAGGGGGGGGCACTTTTACCCCCCTTGTGGCAAGACCCAGTGTCTAATCAAGGCCAGACCACACCGTCTAGATGACGTGTTAGTTAATCTTCTGGCTCCAAGCATTATGACATCATGGGAATTGAGCACTGGTCACAACTAACACCTGTAATCATTTACATATCTGCCTGAGACATAACTGCAAGCCGAATTCTGCAGCAATCAGACATTTCTGTCTGGTTTTTTTTTTTGTTTTTTGTTTTATGCTGGCACATACTGTATCCCTTTAATTGTTTCATAGCAGGGGTCCCAGCAGTCAGGTCCTTAGCACTTAGACACTTATCACCTAACCCGTGAAAAGGCGATAATAATAATCCGAAAATCTTGTAAGCATGACATATATGCATTCTATAAAATAGGATTGGTTCGGTTTTCTTTGGTGCCATGTTGGATACGAAGTAGAAGTACTCTATTAAAGAAATCATGGCGACAGCTGCCAGTTGACATTAAAAAGCGAAAAATTCTCCTATAAATGTTTTTTTTTTTTTTTTTTTTTACTAGAATGGGGGAGGAGCGATCAGAGTTGCCATATTTATCATTGAACGGTGGCGGTGCTCGTCCTGTCTGTATATTGGGCAGTGTAAAATAGCCCTTAGTCTATACTGCGGCAATATCCTACCATGGAAACAAGGTATATGCAGTAAAATGAATAAACTAACTGGCTTTCTAGCTGTAGTCAGAAACATTGTTAGCAATCTATACTAATATGCAAAGCTCTCTGTAAATGCTCACACTAGACAATGCCTCATCTAACAATAGACAACTAGCAGTGGAATAATGTGGCATCTTGGACATATCTGCTGATACTGTAAAAAACAGCATTTAAACACTGTTCTCTGAAGGAAAATACAACACATTGCAGCCGCTGCCTTTTTATGTGCTGTACACTTACTGCTAGTCGTGACCAGTGCTCAATTCCCATGATGTCATAATGCTTGGAGCCAGAAGATTAGCTAACACGCCATGCAATTGGCAACACTAGAAAAGGCCCAGTCATCCCTCCACAGTCATCTAGACGGCTAGGACTTTGGGACTAATTTTACTGCGACTAATCCTCACCCTTCAATTAAGCCAGTCTACAAAGAAGTTTCAATGTGAATATAAATTATTTTTTAAAAGCTTCTTGATCATGTTTCTTTCAACTTCGCATCACGTTGTGACTGTAATAAACAAAAGCAGAAAAATAACAACGTTGGCGGAAACTAAATTCATGGTACAGCTGGGGATGCCTGTAACTAATTTCTGGCCTGCAATACACGATGGAACCGAGGATAATGCACACTTACAAGCATTACATTTACGGAGCCATTCTAGACAAGTACCGGCTGGATTGCCTAGACATTACAGAGTTAAATCTGGCATATATAAAAGCATACGACTTAGAACACTGGAAGCCCACCGATCTTGATAATAAAAGGAGCTACAGTACTGATTCAGCTCTGTGGCCCTCGGCACCTGACTGTACATTCACTTGAATGGAGTGGTGCTGTGGTTCCCTGTACAGCTGGGTGACCAGGATCACCAATGTGCAGAGAAACACTGTGGAGAGGCTCCAGCCCTAACATCAATGTTGTGGTCCATCATTATTACAACTGCAGGAGGTCGAGGAGGTCCTAGTTAATATGTCATCACTTTAGAAGAAGCTATACACCCTTAACAATCACTTCCAAGAAAAAGAGACATTCACATAAATCCACACACATGCGGCAGTAACAACCCATTGAGATGTATAGAACTGATTTTTGGATTTACTTTGGCTAAGCTTAAATAAAGAATTTCTGCAGTTTTCAGTTTCCTATGAGCGTGTTTTACAATACTGCACATAGCCCACAGCCAAGGGTGGCGCTGTTTCTGGAAACATAACAACAAGCACAGGCAGGGTCTCTATCTCCATCTTCAGTGGACAAGCTTTAGAATATTTTACTGAGTAAGGTTATGTCCACATCGGGATTTTCTGTACGGGAATAGACCTATCATATGATGGACTAAATTGGATCCCGAAGAACCCCACTAACTATAATAGGGTCTTGCATGTGAGACTTTGTCATTCGCAATTTTTCATGGAATCTGTGACACATATGGAACCTAAGGAACCTTAGACACATATGTGCACACACCCAGCAGCTGAGAGGTGAATACTCTTATGTATATGTATGTGTATGTATATATATATATATATATATATATATATATATATATATAATCTATTTATCTATCTCTGTATATTCTATATACTTAAATGAATAATCTAATTTTTGGTTCTTTAACTTTCAATAACAAGTACTGTAGGAGAGAAGGATTTGTAAAATAATAGAAGACTACAATTTGTACACCTCCAGAACTACATGTTGACCATTTATGTAATTAGCTTCTTCTTGTAGACAATGTTTTGCTGGCCCTCCGGCAGTCACGGAGCTCTTTGTAGGACTATCACATACACATGTTGTGCAAGCTTAACTAAAGTCAGCTTGCAGGTTGCACCATGCCAAATGAAAACTCTGCATGTAATTGAATGACTAAATTGTGCCTGTAAATTTGATAATAAAAAAGTGTCACCTCCCAAAAATCAAGCCAGGGCAGATCAATGGGAGGTGGAGCGTTCCCCAAGATAATATTAATGCCAGCATCAGGAATGTACCACGCCTTGTTCAATAATCATTAGGGACGGGATGAAGGATTACGCCACAGTCTGATGGAATTATTACAGTCATGTTTTTCAATCAGGGAATACAGACGTCTTATACATGATCAAAACAAGACAGTGTGCAAGCGTGCAACACAAAACTAAACAAATCTCTGAAACAGGATATGACTGCATACAGCCACGTGCACGGCCAGACTAGTGGAAGGAGTCTAGTTATTTCTGCGTATAGGAAGAAATATAAGGAGATTCTCACAAATTCAAAAAAAAAAATGTCATTTTTCCACACAGTTCTGCATGCTTTGTGTTGTAGGCATCGCTCCAGTATATTCAGTGTTATAATACATCTCCAACATTGGTACCACTTCAAAATATCAGCATTTCCAACAAGATCCTATATTTGTCACCAGGACATTGACATTAGGGCATACACATAAAGGGAAAGACCATAGACTTAAGACACATTGTTCAATAAGGCCAAAAAGCTGCATGTTTGTTTTTTTTTTATCGAAGGTCTCAAAGCTGTGCCAACGAAAAACACCAGTGCACGACAAAAAAGTGACGGGTGCCACTGAAAAAAACGTGCATAGGATGCTGTCTATCGCAAAACCCCCCTCAAAAGAGAAAGGGTCCTCCGAAACTGTCCCCAAACTCAAAGCCAAAAGGCACAAGAGTAAGGGGGGCTGTACCAACCCAACTGCCTAGACAGGAGGGTCAGTGACTTACTTGGTTTCCTCCATGGGCTGCCACCACCAGGAGTACCGCCAAGCCAGCTACTTGCATCAGTCCCCTCAAGGGCTGCCACCCCAAGAGTACGACTGAGCCTGCAACTGTTGTCCGTCTCCACAAAAGCAGAGACAGACACTGGAGAGCAAAGAAGGAGGGAACCCGAAGGCCACACACTCCAACTCCTAGACTTCGGGTAGGACCCAAAAGGGTTTCCGCATCCCTACATCCACACAAAAACAGTGACAAAACAGGTGACAAAACGTGATAGACAAAAAAGAATAAATAAGTGAATAGAGTGCCAGTGTACTGGCCCGGTCTATCCGCCGGATCTATAAAAAATTACCCATGCTGGATAAACCAAGCATAAGGGTGAGTGCTTCTAAGGTGTGATCAAGTGCTTGTGCAATGTGCCAAATTCAGTGGGTTTCCCAGGCCCAGTGAATATAGGCACCTCTGGAGTCACCGTCCCCAGAGGCACTTGCACCATGAGACCTTCGAAAGCATCCCCGGCCTCTTGGCCTTGATCGACCAGGGTCCCGGTCCTAACCCTGGTGTGTTTCTCTGTCTCATGTTCGCAGCGTTCAGTTGGCCCTCTACAATGGTGCACACCCCACTGGCAGAGCCAACCTACTGGCTGTTACTGATAAGAACAGATACTACACTTGATCTTAGCCAAAAGGCCAAAAAGCTGCATGTATCTCACACAGCGACATAACAGTGAAGACAATGGAAAACCATGAAAAACATGGCTGCACTCAAGGCCCTGCATTTGGCCAAACCATGACGACTTGGTGAGACCAGCCAACTATCTTATGTTTATTGGGATGTTCTGATTCTCCCGAGATGGCAGATGCTGAGGAAAAGAGGGGTCACACAAACTGGATTTCAACATGCCCAACACATTGTTATCAGAGATAACGTGGTGTCTGACAAATTCTTATTCCCTTCTCCCTTGGCTCATGCCTTTGGAACAGGACAATTGGCTTACACTGCTACCAGTAGGTGCCCTATCTAAGGGATTTTCATAAAAATCTGTGTCTATGGACACTGTGTTTTTCCCCTTATACAAAAAGAGTCAATCCACATATAACAATTTATTATATGAGACATAGAAGACAAAAAGCATGACTCAAAACACTACTTCAATGTACGAAATAAGAAGGAAGATCAAGTTAGAATGGATACTATAGACAAGACTGAAACTGAACTGAGGGGAACTTATCAAGTCCTACACTCCAGAATTCTGATGTAAAAATATATGTGCAAACTAGTTTTGCAACTTTTTGAGCATGTTTGTGCAAAATTTTTGAGACATTTTGCGTTTTTGGACCACTGTCTGTACTTCAAAAATAGATGGGAAAGTGGGCATGGCTAGCCAGTGAAGCCATCTATATACCAACTAGATTTCTAAAATGCATTTCTCTAGAAGTGTAACTTCAAGCTCTTGGGCCCCAATGTAAAATCTGTAATGGGACCCGCCCTCCCCATCTACCATGTACCATTTAGAACAATGGAATGTTTTATGTGGACGTAGGGACTTTTGGAGGCCCCAGTAGTGACTGCTAATGCTGAATCCACAATAGCTATACCCCTGCATGCCTATAGCTATACCCCTGGCGCATCCTAAGCTGTGCCATGCGCTGCAAACCAACTTATGCCAGCTGCAGAGCGGGCGTGAATTTCATTTATAATTTTATAATTTTTATTGGACAAAAATATAAAAAAAATAAGTCAGACTGCAAAGGTCAGGTCCCACTTTGCCCATTTTTTTTTTTTTTTTGTAAAAGTGCAAGCAGTGGAAAAATTGACAAAAATCTAATTTTTTGCCAAAAAGCTATATGTGCCAAGAAAAGTGTGACTTTTTACCAGCAGAAAACTGGCACTAATACTTTCATAAATTCCCACAGTGCTCTATTATATGCATCACACAATTATAGCTGTTCTAGTACATTCTCATCGTGGGTTATTCTGCTGGCACATATCACTGCATTATACCAAAG
The DNA here is from genome assembly GCA_947044405.1 of Leptodactylus fallax. Classification (NCBI taxonomy): domain Eukaryota; kingdom Metazoa; phylum Chordata; class Amphibia; order Anura; family Leptodactylidae; genus Leptodactylus; species Leptodactylus fallax. The sequence continues at coordinate 927,576 of CAMRHE010000203.1, forward strand.
CCTTTCTTAAAGGCATATTTGGCCTTAATAGGCGAAGGTTACATTTTCTAATAACATTCTTTCGTTCTTTCCATCTATCTTCTTATTTTCAGTGGGCTGTTTCAGGGGGTGGCTGAGCAGATATATTATAAATTACTGTTGGGAAAAAGCAGTGTCTGTTCCATCTTCCTTTCCTAAAAATACTCTAATTCACATGTTTCTATATTTTTTTTTAAAGAATAAAAAAAAATATTCCTAAATATTCACATTGCTGTTATGCCTGAAGAAGGCAGTATCATTAGATCAAAGACATTTCAGAACACTTGAGATCTGCTAGATTTTTCCTAGGAAAGAGAAATTATACAGTAGTAATCTAAATGTTTCAGAATACCCCAAACTGGTAGGGTTCCCAGCTTACTGACCCCACTGAGGGGGGAGTAACTACCAACATTTTATATTTTCTCAGTAGCCACAAGTGGCTCCTTATTGCTCCTCAGTGATTTTATTGATATATGTTCAAGAAAAATCGTGCAGTACATGATAACTTGCCCTACAGTACTGGTACAGTGGGCAGAATCAAATGAACAAACCAAACCGGCAATGGTATCAGAGTAGACCGAATAGACAACAGAACAAATAAACCTGACAACATGTAATAAGCCACACAAGTCTATTGAGACTAGACATTCTTTGCTCCTCTGAACTTGTAAGGTCTGTTTTAACAAACTAAAAAACGCCCTGTATGGACACGTAATGACTGCTCACAGAAGATGATGCAACAAGGGAGAGAACATCAACGGAGAATAGAGGACGAGACACACAACTTAGGCTTCATTCACATAAGTGTTTCCATTGCAGTTTCCGATTCTGACTGATAAAAATGTCAGACCCCACTATGGAGACCTGAGCGAACTCACCAAAGACAATGGAGTTTATCAAATGTATCCATCTAACAATGAACCTGACAAAACAGAACAATGGTAATAATACAGATGTGAATGAGGCCTTAGGGTGTGAATGAGGGCTTAGGGTAAGTTCACACAGAGGAATTTGTTGTGGAGCATATTCCACCCTTGAATCAGGGCAGATTTCGCCTCCCATTGTTTTCAATGGGAGGCAGAGGCCGAGCAGGACGCTGAAGAAAAAAAAAAAAAAAAAAAAAAAAAGCTTCCTGCTCGATCTCGCCGTGGCTTGAAACTCCCTGCAGATTAGGCCCATTTATCTGCATTTGGTAGCATTTGTATTGGACCCTTCATAAGCAATTCCATTGGACAACAAAAATAGAACAGCTTGGAGCACCATTCTCACCATTAAAATGCCAGAACGAACCATTACAGAAAACCAATTGATCTGATAAGACAATAGGCATTGTGGGAATAAGTCACACAATGGATTTGGCATATTGTTGTGGCTTCCGATAAAGCCAGAGACTGTTCACACTAGCATCACGTCATAACAGAGCCATGACGAATATAACAGGTTTCTTTTTGACCAGATTCTGATGGACCTTACTGACTAATAATAGGGTCAGTCAGGGTTTCTGTACAGCAAAAGCAATGGAGTGATGATGGTATGAAAAGAACCTAATGCACAAGTGTTCTAAACTGCAATTCTGCTACATTAAAAACTTATCCACGTTCAAAAGCGGCTCTGAATTGTTCAACATTCAGTAACCGCCTCGTAATCTTACCTACAACCTGCGTTTTACATACAAAACTATTCCCTGTGGGTAAAGCCAGCTATTTGTCAGTATTCAGTGTGTAAAAGCTTTGGAACCTGCAATATCCCCTCCTGTACTTGGCGTTGCTTACATGCTGCTACCGTTTCACTGACATGCAAATTCTTTCTTCTTTTAAAAGGAAAAATGTGGGTTATGATTATTAAGAGGCAGCAAGCACAATGAATCAAAGCCTGGCAATGAGGCTCACTTCTGAGCTGTCACTTAGGAAATTAAACACCATTATCCTGCGATTTACAAATTCTCCTGCATTTACTGTATTACCGAGGCCCTTGCACTCCATTTTATCTCTCTTACTGTTAAATATCTCCTCTCCCTGCTAACAGTGCTATAATTAACTTGCGAGACGCTAGTCAGTCAGCCTCGGCAACATGCCAAGAAATCAACCCCAATTACTATATTCACAATGTCAGTAATGCTCACTTCTCAGTTTATACTAATTTGAAATGGCAGGTTCCAACTTCCCATGTCTGAATTATACAATCCCATTTTTATACAATCCCATTATACAATAACGTAACATTAGAGCCTACAGAACGCTCTCGCTCTATAGTTACGCACAAAAAGAAATGGCAAACAATCTTCCATAACCATTTACTGTTAATGTGACTCTGTGTGTTAAGAACATACCGTATATAGCAGAACTATAGCATTCTGGGGGTAATGTTGTTCTTATATGAGACAAATGGTTCACCTGAGTGATACAAGTCACTTCATATCCACAGACAAGGGGCAAAAACCTCAAAATAGCTGTCCGTGGATGGGTCTCCTTTCCTTATTTCTATAGCTATGTTGCATTGCCTTTAAGGCACACAGGCAAATGCAGTCTGGAAAATCTGGACCATATATTGCCCGCATTTCCTGAACAGAATCTGGTCCGGAGAGCCAGACTCCCTACATCCTAGTGATCTAGGAGACTTGGAGTCCCTGACTTCATATAGTTCCACTGCCCCATGGTCTGGATTTTCCAGACTGTATATGCCCATGCCTTAAAAATGTCAGACATTGAATTACAGGCTCGTAATAGGGTGACACAATAGACAGTATTGCTTATATTTTTCCCAGGGAGCTTGGTATATAAGACCACCAATGACAGGTTGGCAGTTTTCACAAAAAGAAACATCCCCCCACCCACTTAAAAAAGACTTAGTTCACACTATAAACATACAATGCAAAACAACTCATTGTCACATATGGATAGATTTGGAGATGTTACTGAACCCTTTTGCTTTCTCTAACACTTTCTATGGCAAGAAATGTTGATGACGCATACCACCCATTCATGTATTTACACCTTGTATGTTTCTGCCACATTTTCAATACCCATACAATACACTTAAGAGGAGGGGAGCTTAGCAGAGAAAGATGAAAGGTAATTTTCCATCCACAGCATGGATATGATGCCTATACCCAAAGGACTGTGATAACCTATTCCCTTATATATACTGCCAGGACAACCATTTCAGAAACAGGAACAATACAATTGAAGAGAGACAACAATAATTATACTAATGGCACATGCCATGGTAGGAACAGTATTTTATGCTTTCAGTTAATATTATGGTAGGGGTAGATAACTAAAGGTGGCCATTCACATTAGGCAAAGGTTGTCAGAAACCACGGAACACCTAAAGAACGGGTGTCCCAAATCTCACCTAATGGCAGATGTCAGATAAAAAATGCTCAAGCATGGATGATCCTTTCTGTCCACAGGAGATAAGCCACTGAGCAGTAGCTTATACCCTTCTTCATTCTTGAAAACACATGCATGATCATCCAACCAGAGGGTGCAGGTCTGTGGCAGAGTCAGCTGGAATAGTTCTCGGGCCAAATGAGCATCCATCCAACAGCGATCTAAAGTGTATAGGTAGCTTGCCTGTCACAATAGCAGAGGAAAAAAGGAGTATACACTGGATTGTAGTATGGTACATTGAGCTTTTTCTCTTTTTTTTTTTTTTTTTTAGGATTATTTTATTCCAGGACTTTTTTTTTTTCTCAATTGAAGACACATCTCACTGATCCAGGAGATTCCTGATCATTCTTGAATATGCCAAACATTTATTTGCAATAACAAAAAAACCTGAAAATTATGTGGGAACATTTTATAACATGTCGTGCTACTTATCTTATGTAAAATTAACGTTTCAATAGTTTTGGCTCTTGATCCATTTCATATGCATTGTATAGCTAGAATAAAACATTGCATATGCTAGTTATAGTTGTCTATATGAAAGATTTTGGAGTCTCCTAGACATGTGGACATGCAGGCAGAACTTCCAGATATAAAGTATTATTTTAAAGATTTCCTGTTGCAGCGTGAACCAATTTATTGCACTAGGAACAAAATATAAGAGACTACAATCTAGTAACATGAGCGTAGACACTGGCAACCCACCTAGTACCTACTCTCTGGTGTGTCTCGCATCCCAAGACAAACCAAAACATTCAATCATCACAAGCCGGCAACATTTTCTACTTCAGTAACATCAAAAAGACTTCAGAATGACTGAACAAGCTTTAAAATTTAATCAGGACTATGGAGACAAAAAGCACAGGAAGTGATGTACAAAGAAAAAAGTATCGGCGATGGCAGAGAACAGCGTGTCCTAGCTTTATGTGCCTAAATTATCAAACTGTCTACCCAACAACAAAGAATAAAGCTAAACTGGTACGCAGATAAAGACTATACAGAGTGGCGAAAAACAAGGAAATATATACTGTATTCCATACAGGCAGGTCACACTACTGCAAGACAGCAACCTAAACAGGACTCCACATTGTTTTCAAAGGTGGTAGTAGGGTATTGGCTCAAAAAACATGGAAAGGGTGTGGAGAGACTGGGCCTTCTGCCCAGCATGGCAACACTATAATGGCAAAACTATAATGGCTGTTGAGCCCCCTCTTTACAAGTTACAATCTAGCATAACCAAAGCCTGGCATATTCTATACTGAGATGCCATGGCTGGTTACATGCAGATGGGCCCAGGTGAAAGGTGCTAAATCCACGTGTGGATCCATAGCATGTCAAACTATAAATCTATGGAAGAAATCTGAGGGTGAGCCTTAGACTTCCTTACCATCTATCTGTACATGCCTGAAGCTAACCATATTCATTACAAAGTTGTTACGTGAACTTGCAACTATTCTGACAGTTAACCCCTCCATGTTCACATTACGCTTGTGGGAGAAGGGAGTATGCCATTTCCAGACACCTCTGGTGGCAGCTTCACTTTCTTGAAACCAAAGGAACAAGCAGAATAAAATTCAACTGGCCAAACCTTCTTTCCCTTAACGTCTGCTGTAGGTAGCAGATGTGTATTCTCATGCACATTAGATGGCTGGTGGTTTAGTATGTGTAGTCAACTTAGGGTAAACTTTTGTCTTGTGTGGCAGACAAGAAACAAATTCTAGGGTCACACTTGCTTCGGGACCCCACGAATGGAAACCTAATCCACTTAACAAACGGAAATCCGCAGACCCAATAGACTATAATGGTGTCTGCCAGGTTTCCGCCCGAAAATGCTTGCAGGACTTTTCTCTCTGCATGTTTTAAGGGGAATGATAGACGGAACCCCCGAACGGGCAACGAGTGCAGGTGTGAATCCAGCCTTAGAAGTATGGGTAGAAAACCATTCCACTGACATCTATGCTTTATACTGGACACAATAATTCCTCTGGAAGCATAGTCATAGACATGTGTCTGGCCTAAACAAGACAATACTTTGCTGTCTATCCCCCGCATATAATGAGAATACAAAGCCTTCCATATGAGACAACGTAATTGAAGTCAATGATCCACTAAAGTGCAATTTGTTACAGCCCACATCTACAATTAATATATGAAGCCTATTACAGATCCATTATCGATTATGACGTTCTAGCTAATAAACACAGAAGAAAGTTGCTTTCTCAATAAATTGTGCTGCACACTTTACTTGGCAAGTTGATGCGTTTTAATCTCAGAATATTTATTGTGGCTGTTCAGGAGAATGTGAATAGACCAATAAAAGTGTCAGCCGGATGAGAGCAAGAAACAGAGTACAGAAATGCTAAACATGGTGCATGTGAATGTGAGAGGTGTCCTGTCACATGAAGTCCACCACCTTACATGTACTACGTACAGCGGCCTGCTGCTCCAGCACGGAGAACCTCATGTCATGGTGTCACACTAGAGCGGATGTCCACTATGTGACATTTGTGGCGTATGGGAGGGGCATAAAAGTCAGATTGGATGCAAAGTCTTTTAGCCACATGAAACTACAAAAATCAGATCATGTGGTGTGGGATGACTGTGTGATGTCTTATGTCCATTGCCGTGCCATTTATTGCCACTTGTTGCAAACTGAGAGGCACAACAGAATCCTTGAACTGTGAGATCATAGTTTATCACTCCAGGAGATCGCTACGTGTCTAGGCTGAGTTGTCAGTACAGCTATTTGTCCTGGTGGTTGGGAGAAAGATGATGAACTGGAATCAGAGCAAGAGGTGTGCAATGGCAGATCATGTCACTGGAAGAAAGACGTGTAGTGATCCAGGCTGCACTGCCATTGCAACTGAATGTCATATCCCAAACCCAGGGCGGAAACAGTGTAGATACAGTGTCAATCCTGTCATTTCCATAATTCCAAGACGCTTCCTTATTGGTAATGCAATTTCATTTTTGAACAGTTTACTATTGGAAATGCATTTATTTACTAAAACAGACACATCAGCAAGGACGGAAAGTTCTCTGACCAATGGCAAACTGGTTAGCATCATTGAAATTGCTTCTGATATGAGGATAACACACTTTCATCAGGTTCCCACATATATGTTCAACTCATCAAACACATGTACATTACAGTGAGTAAACAGATTTTGGCTTGAGATGTGAAACAAGCCACAGTCCAGTTGTGACTTTTCAGGGTACGTTGGTAAGATAGTTCCCCAGGCTAGTCAATCATTGTTGGCAATTCATGCATACCCTATACTGGCATGCTATTGCTTAATAATATAACGCACCATATTATGTAGATACTACTGTATCAGGGAAATCCCTCAGCAAGCTGTTTTCTTCCCAAAAATATTATGAAGCCACATCAGACGCTACATGACTGCAATTATTGAATGCACATATGTTATTCTGTGTGGGGGATACCTAACTTTGGAATTAAAAAAAAAAAAAAATGCACTACATGGTCTTTGCACTAAGTGTGGAGGTTCATGTGCTGATAATAAACACGATTTTCAGAAATGCAAATATTTCCAAATTTCCAACTCATAAAAGACAAATAAGTGGGGAAAAAAAAGTAAAATAAAAACCGCAGACTTCGAGGGAAGAAATAAATAAATGAATCGCTTTGCAGCCGAGGTGTTAAATTACACAGACAAGCTGTCATGTAAGTTAATTACAGGATTAATACCTGATCGTTCTCAGAGTTGAGTAATGTCCTTTGCACATAGTACAGGAGACATTCATCTGCATTTAGAAAAATATATAAAACCCCACCCTCGTGGAGCGCAGCACGCCACACGGACTATAATTATACATATATAGCATTATATCACTCAAACATTACATAACATTAGCAACAATGGCGTTAGCGCAAATACGGAGAGGAATATTAATATGTATCTCAAACATTATAGAAAATAGCAAGGGATTGTCTGAGATCAGGAAAAGGGTCTGCTCTTTTGTTTTCTACAATACCAGCAGTGTCAGGTAGAAGTAAATCAGTTCTCTCCGGCTCATTCATTTTTATTTTTAAGGTAATGTATTTGCCACCCAGCTGGAGAAGGACCATACACTGGAAGACTTCATTTTTCCCCCATTGTCTGCAATATTACATATCTATTCTGCGTGTTGTTCTTATACTTTGGAATTATTTCGGGTTTGAACCATTTGGTATTGTTTTATATGTGCATTAATAAAATAATACATTTTAAAAATGAATAGGTGGTCTTTCTGCATATATTGTTTTGTAGATTGTTTAGTTTATCAGGAGAATTGACCCTTCACAATATGTTATAACCCAGCCCTATATCCTATATTAAGCATTTCTTTACATACAGGGCTATAGGTGGCTTATGCGGAGTAGGTTTATCTCTAGTTTGGTTTGCAGCATTAAAGATGACTTGTCTGATCACAAGCAGAGTATACATGGCACCAATAATCTAAGGGAGGAAAAGTGGAGAAATTAACATTTCATCCCATCAAATGCAACGTTTCAAAGACAAGTTGGAAAGTGATCAGATACTATGGACCTCTGCCAGACCTTGGTACCATAATGTTCACAATAATGAAAACCTGACCACTTGCATTTCTATCTATAGGTATACATACTGGATTACAACATTGAAAATACCTACATTGAAATACCTGCAGGAATCATGTTATAGAGCAGGAGGAGCCAAGCACGTTAATATCTAGTTTTGTAGGTAAAAATTCAGTATAATCTGTTACTATTTAAGGATAACCCTGTTCATTTTATGCTTAGGAGTCCATTAGGTGGTGTCAATGATCGACAACATTTCTATTAGACAGGCAGCACCCGTTCTGCATACTCTAGCCATTCTTGTATTACATCCTAGTCATGTTGCAAGGCCTATTAAAGGGTCGAATGTTGACTTACAGGATAGCTACCTTGCAACAGGTTGCTCCAGAGGTATAGCTTTTTCTGGCAAGAGGATGGTCATATAATACTAATCCACCTTGTTGGCCCACTCTGAAGGGGCTGTCTTTGATGAGACCTCCCCTTTAATTACTTATTACAAGGGGCCTTGACCTAGGTGCACTAACATTTAAGTACTTCAGATTATTGTGGATTCTCAGCACTGCGCATAGACTTGATGGAAAGGATTAGCCTGTGTGCATTTACTGTTAACTAAAGCAAAATTATCCCTGTTGAACTTTGATGAGCCACGTCAGAATCTGATTATAAGCGGCTGGAGCTGTGTATAATGAGTCTGAACAGAATGGTTAGTTTACCAGAAAATTACGCCTACTCATGTACGATACAGTAATTATAAGCAATTAGGAACTTAGCAAGAGAGCAACTGATGAAGAAAAGCTCAAAATCTAGATTCATCTCATATATTTCACCATTTATAAATTACTTACAGCGGTCACATTAATAAGAAAACAAAGAGGCTGCGGCGCGTCATTTACTGAAGAACAAATGGTACGTGTAGAAAAAGCAATATATAATAAGGTTAATGCTCATTTGTAGGAGAGTTGATACAAGATTTTCTTACTTTTTTTTTTTAACTTTGCAGTTAGGACATCAACAATCCAAATGTACTAAAAACTGGTCTTGTTGCCCATAGCAACCAATCACAGCTCCACTTTTATTTCTTAAAACCATTCTGGAAATATGAAAACCCTGCTCTGATTGGTTGCCATTGGTTTACAATTAGGTGCCCCCACAACAGATACATATGTGTGCCTATAAAATGAAAATAATAATGATAATGATTTATATACAAACCATATACTATAAATATGGTATATTAGCATCAAAAGATAACAGTGGCTCCCAATAATTTTAATAGAGACTATACGCACATTTCACCAAGTACAGGAACAACTTTTTCTTGATGCACAGTCCAAGCTGGCTATACACATGCACCAGCGGCAGCCAAAAGATCAGAACCAGACTCCGCTATAAAACATAACATTTCAAATAAACCCGTTTATTACAATCCAGGAAGGGGAAAAAAACTGGAAGAGGTTTATCTCACATGGGTTAGGCCATGTATTTTTTTTTTTTTTTTTTTTTAATCTTGGCATTGCAGGTCATGGAACCTTTATATTTTAGTGCTGTCATGACTGAATAAGGCCTTGGCTTTTGTAGAGCATGTTGTATTTTCTGTTTTTACCATTTTGGAATATGCATACTGAAATAGTTAACTTTTAATCACTTCATTTTAGGAATACAAGCAAAAAAAAAAAAAAAAAAACTCAAATGCCTTAGATTTTTACTTTTTCCTTTACCCTGTCCTGACCTAAATCAAGTATTTATATTTTCTGCTGCCATATATAAGGGGTTGGTTTTATATGTATTAAATAAAATATATTTTTATTAAATTGTAACTAGAAAACCTTGCAGCAGTCAGGGGTGGTATGAAATAAAAAAAAAAAAAGAAGTGATACCAAGTCCCAGTCCGGAAGGGAAACCACCACTACCTAAAACATAACCACTAAGACAAGTGGCTGACAAGTGACACTCCCAGTTACCCCAAAGTTTTCCAGTTATCCTGGAAAACACCATCAAACATAATATGTGTTTTATGTGTATATTTTCACTTATTTATGCAAAACCTTTGCTTTACTTTTTTGTTGATACAGATTTTAACTTACATTTTTTTTTTCTTTTACTAACAATATGCTGTTATACTTCTATATGCTTGCCAGCATACTACGTCTGTGCATAAAAATATGTAGAGAGGTGTATGAGGGGATACATGTGGGACAGCCCTGGTCACCTTTGTCAAGTCCTGTGCTGTCTCGATGGTCAGGACAATGTACTGCATCTGCACTACTGTAGCTGATCTTGTGCACTTTGTAAAGTGCTGCGGAATATGTTGGCGCTATATAAATAAAATGTATTATTATTATTAACAATGACAGGTGCCCATAACATACATTCTGGGCAGCACGGTGGCTCAGTGGTTAGCACTGCAGCCTTGGAGTTCTGGGTTCGAATCCTGCCAAGGACAACATCTGCAAGGAGTTTGTATGTTCTCCCCGTGTTTGCGTGGGTTTCCTCCGGGCACTCCGGTTTCCTCCCACACTCCAAAGACATACTGATAGGGAATGTAGATTGTTAGCCCTATATGGCACAGTGACTGTCAATGTCTGTAAAGCGCTGCGGAATATGATGGCGCTATATAAGTAAGCATAATAAATAAATAAATAATTCTTATCAATGTTTGGCACATGTTTATATCCCTAAATGCCCATCACTCTTTCTCTTTATATCTTCTGCATTGGATTGTCAGGAGACCTCCATACACAATAGATCATTGACTGATCGCAGACTCGAACAGACTTCAGTCTAGTATGTTTGGCCAGCATTAGACATGTCTGGCTTAGCATCTAGACTTCTACAAAGCAACTAGATTTGTTTTATTTCTATTCATCTAGTTTCTGGTAACTATTTATTAAACCTTTAATACTCCATTAAATTTGATTTAGAAAGGAAAGAATATAAAATGGGCATGAAAACTAAACCAGTAACATTTACTAGTTTTCAATTCTAAATGTGTATCACAAGGAGCAAGTTTACTTTACCACTAAGGAGCCACAGAGTGAAGAGTTAAGGTGGATATATCTGCCTGAAAACATTTCTTTTCATATATTTCACTCTGAACTACAGACACAAGAAAAAGCAGGGCACTAAAAGGTTTACAAAATCTCCTGATTCTGTCGCTGCCAACTAAAACACCTACTATGAATTTAGTAATACGTTAGGCAATCATAAATCATACAGCTAGACATTTTAAAAGGAAAAAAGTGGATTTATTGTCACATTGTAGACGCAGTGTAAAAGCACAAATCCATTTTTCCATATATTCATCAACTCTCTGGATGTGTTAATGCACAAAGAATCCTGGAGTATAGAAAAAACACTCTCTATTTTCCCTGTTCTCAACATTGCCTTTATTCTTTATCAAAACAGCCTTTTCCAAGCAAAACGCAATAAAGCGAGGGGGCTGCTCTATATGTAACCTCTGTAGGAGGAATACAGTAATTATGTGTCATTATGGAAAAGGTGAATATATATGCATGATATCAACGTGATAAAAAGTACAGACTCAATATGATATTATACACTGTATATACAGTTTGGTTTAAACTCTAAACAAAAAAAATATATATATTATATATATTTTATTTTACATACGCAGTTTTATATATATATATATATATATATATATATACACACATATACATACATACACACACACATTATTTTATATATAAATATATATCATACGCTTATAAATAAATACACACACACACAGTGCGTATGATCGATAGATAGATAGATAGATAGATAGATAGATAGATAGATAGATAGATAGATAGATATCCATAGGGGCTATTCACACCCACCATGTTCCGTATTTCCCAGACTGACCACAACTGTGTGAATGGAACTCACTGCTGAAAGATTTATCTCTATTGAGTAGAGTCACAAACGGGCTGTTTTTTTGCAAATTTGCAACAAAAACAACAAATATGATGTAAGGTGTAAACAAGAGTCATGACAATGGGTAAATGGCTCTACATATACATTCCTGGCCAGAAAGAAGGGGGGAAGAAAAGGAGTTTAAAAAAAAAAAAAGAAAAAAAAAAAAAGGCACGGCCAAATGGCAAGAACTGGCCAGCAGGGAGCCATAGTGTTATATTCTATTAGCAGTGGTATGATTTTGGTGGTACTAAGACCACAGAACAATTCCACAAAAAGGTAAAAGCAAAGCTGTAGTTTCTTATCACATACTCTTATATAAAATCAGTCATGTGTCCACAAGGGTTACACAAGATGAAAAGGATTACTCTGTTGCCATCAGTTCCATTTTTGGTTGGTAGTTGGCTAGGGCTTAGCAGTTTTTGTTCTACCGCAGACAGATCACACTAAGGAGGTTGCTGCTCCAGCCAGTTGGCTTACAACCAGATACAGGACATTGGGGAGAAGGAGCGTAGCTAATCTCCTGGGAGAGCAGGAAAAGATATCTTTATTTGTTTATCAATTTTATTGTAATGTGAGATAAAATAATCAAAGGTAACGGAGTAAATGTAGGAAGGAAATGCTGGAATTTTTAAAAAATTTGTAAATTTTCTCTGTTTAGTGTTCCTTCATAGACCCTTTTACTGCCATTTGAGTTTTGTTGTGGCAACAATATTGCCTGTTAAAATAAATGAGATTGTGTGCTGTTCATGATCAATACGGACAGAACAAGTCTGTTAAACAGGGAAATATGAATAAGGCTTAATTCATTTTTGGTCATTTGGTAAAAGTAATTTTTAAGCATTGGGTGGAAATCTTCATAAGGCATTTTGTATCTTTTATTAAAGGAGTGTTCCAGTTCTCCTTTTTTGAGGAAGGGTAGCTTAAAATAAATACTACATCAGTACCTGTCTGTTTGGCTGTGGGTCTAGCAGAGAGTCTCTGCCAGTCCCCAGTCTTTGTTTACCGTCTGCCTGTGTATGAGCGTGTCAGCCAATCAGTGACTGAGCAACAGATTGGCTGACCATAGATCAGGAAGACTGGTGACACAAACAGAGACTTTCTGCCAGATCCCTGACCAAAAGGACAGGTGAGTATATAGTATTTGCCATTTTAAGCTTCCCCATGCCCTGAAAAATGAACTGGAACATCCCTATAACAAAAAAAGTTGACATGTTCCCTGGCACACACAAATTTGGAGTGAAGTAAGAAGAGTGATCCTAGTATGTGTTTCATTTCCTAGATTCCTTCCTTAAAGGATGGTACTTTTCACATGCATGAGAAGCGATTACTCAGAAATTGCTCAGAGGCAATCCACCAAGAAAATATTCAGTTTAACAGTGCAAACATGAAACCAGCTGTTGATGCTAAAAACAGTTTGTGCATCCAAGGGCAAAATGCATGTATGTCTCCAGGGTGCTAATTATATTAACCTATTCACTGCCAATACCAGTCTTCATTTTTATGCATTCGGATGAATACCCTGAACACAGCTAGGAAGCATTTATGACAGGGGTAACATGTGGAAGTTGTCCAATTTGACACTTGTATTGCAACTTACAAAAGAAATGATAGAAAATTAAATAACACCAATTACTGGAAATATTAGGTTAAGTTCAGTAGTGCAGATTTTGAGGTGGATTCCAAAGTCCATCCTCATTCTGCCTCAGATTCAGTATTCGGTGCAAGGCAGAGACTGACACTGGATGCTGAAAAAATAAGCATCCAGCTCGATCTCACCACAGATTTCATGGCTGCAGAACCTGGAAGGTGAGACACTCTGCTGAGTAGCCCTATTCATCCGAGAAAGCTGAAGGAGTAGAAAGAAATTTGAGGCAGAAGTCCACCTCAAATTCCTCTTCACTTTCCGCAATGTGTATGGCCCCTGACCAGTAGGAACACCATTCTAGAATGCTATATGCATCTCCAGTAGCCTCTCTTGAAAAGAACTGCACACATGGTGAAACGCTGGAAGTGGTATTTTAGCGATAGACAAAGTGCAAGTGAATGGACCAGTGGGAAACTGGTGATGTCATTTACCAACTTCTGTTTGCCCACTACACAGTGATGTGTCAAGTGATAGGCTGAACTCTGATATCAGACTTAGCTCAAGGACAAGAGAGTAGAGCTGTTACTCAAAGAAAGCGGCCATGTTTTCTTCTTTCACACAAAACTGCATTAAGTCTGTGGAGGTCCTGGGCCTTACTAGTACAGAATACACTTTTGGGCTTCATTCATGAAATCGAGCATAGACAAATAAATTATGCTATCTTTCAGTTGTCTTTACCTGTCTACTCAATTAACAAATATATTCTCCTCAACCACACAGTTTCGCTAAGGTCGGAAAAGGTCTTAAAGCTTAAATATTTCCATCTCAACTGCTACGCAAACAAGAAATATGAAAGTTATTGACTCACCTCGGGAGTGTTCTTTTTGAATTCTCGACTTTGATCAATAAGTTTTTTTCTAGACTGTTCACTTTCATCTTGTCTGTTTGCCAATACTGTTGCTGTTGTATCGAGTTCTCTCTGTCGAAGAATTAAGACATCGGGATTAGTTAAGCAAGTAAGACAAAAACGGCAAAATAAAAAAATAAATATATACAGAAGAAAATAAGAGAACCCACAAAGAACAATCAGAAAATGTTCATAGCTATTGAACAATGAAGTATGAAAAAAGACAGGAATTTCACAACACAACAGAAGAAGAAGAAGCATCCATGTCATTAATAGTTTTAAATGGCTCTCTCAACTCTGGCGAAGTTGGGACCCCTGTCTGTATGCTGTAGTCAGGATTACAAAGGGAGCCGACCTGGCTGGTTACGTCGTTTCTGTATCCCCCATACAAATTAATGGGAGCTATGGAAACAGTAACACAGACAGCTCGGCATATGGATGGATGGAGTTCATAATAACCCTTTTAGAGATGAATAGTAGTTAAACATTAACAAAATGTCTAAAGAAAACTCTAGAGTGACAAATTTTTACACTTATGACACTATTAATACATATTAATTGTTAAATCAGTGCCAGTCTCCACTAACTAACAAACTCCCAATAATGTGTCATTCACTATATTGATATTACTGTAACTACCATTTTATTGTAAGAGGGTTTCCACAAGGATGAGCAATGGAGGCCATGACTCAGAAACTGGAAGCCCGATTTACCATTTATAACTTGACTGACCGATGTAAATGTCATATTTGGGAGAAATGAATTCTAAAGTGCCTTTTACATGGATAGATAATGGTATGAACATACATTTCCCATGCCATTTCCAAGTGTAAAAAAGCTCAGCGATCATCGGAGCAAAAGGTGATCACATCTTATGGAGACGTATAAAATGATTGTATGTTGACAGCAGACAATGCATATCTACAAGAGGGTTTGCAAAAACAAACATTTGTTAAACCCTTTCAATAACTGGAAAGTGAAGAAGTCATTGGATGAGGTTTGGTCACCTTCCTATGTCATTATGGACAATTTACCTGTCTGTATAAAAGCACCCATATTCTTTGGTTACCTGTCAATCTCGAGATGATTTGGTGCTGTAAAGTATGAGTAAACAATTTAGAATATTAGTTATGTACAGTAAAGTGGGATTATTTTTTTCCTGCCAGAAATTTTCCATGGTTCTATGGACAATGGTTTATGTGGAACATGAAGTTTTGCATTTAATCTGTCTGAAACGCCAACAAAAAATCTCTACAGTTCCAGTTTATAGAACAGCTTACTCAGGATACAAGCACAAATATTACAAGGTCAATGACTAAACTCATCCTTGAAAGCAGAAGGTAAGATTTATAGAAGAGGAGTTCCCCAGTGTGTCACTCCTCGGCCCAGATCAATCAAGGTTACTGTATACAAGAAATCATCATTACTAGGGAAATAATTTACACCCACCCAGCAAGACAAAGAGTCTTCAGCACTTCAGTGATAAATGCTTAGATTATAGATTTGTAAATTACAGAAAACCTGATTTATTAGTGGTCATTGAATTAAGAGACAAAGCTGGTCATACACAGATCTATGTTGACTGAACCTGTCAATTTTAACAGGACTAACCAACCATCTAATGCGCATGGTAGTCTCCTGACTCTCCCCAGATGGCAGGAGAAAGCTGGATTGGGCATGAAGGATTTCAACACGCCCAATCTTTAGTATTCAAAGTAGATAAAAAGTCCCCCTTTTGAGAACACATGCATGCTCAGCCAAGCTGACTGCTTGACTATGTGTTGGTCAAAAGATTGTTCAATCAACAGTCATCTAATGTGTATGACCTGTTTAAGAAAAAGTAAGTGCAAGAAGAAAAGGCTACAGGAGAATTCCAGAAATCTCCAGTGCGGTTCAGAAAGTTAAGGCTAGGTTCACATCTGCACCAAGGTCTCCGTTGGAGTCTTCACCACAGAAACCACCGAAAATGGCAGGACTTTTCTCTCCGCTGGTTTCAGGATAAAAATGTCAGAGACCCCAAGGACACCCTGTGGATCCCATTAAAGTCTGTTTCCACTGGTACCCACCATTTTAGGGGTCTGGATCGCCATCGTTTGGGTGCGCAGATGTGAACCTAGCCTTATAAGAACTCACAATTACCACCAGCAATGACTAAAGCTAACCAGAGATGTAAAGATTTGCACATGATCCGATAAGTGTTCCAAATGTTTTTGCAATCAGAACATGATGGCAACAATTTTTCCCATAGCAAATAAATAATGTGTATTGTGGCGGATATTGTGTATTTGGACTGCCTCTAAAAAATTGTTCTCAGATGACAGTAAATACTACTAATGTACCCTGCGTGTAAAAAATATTTACAATACAACAAGAAGATAAAATGGCCACCTTAACATATGGCATACCAAGATGTGAGCCAAAATTCCATTAGAGTACAACATGTGCAGTAGGTCTACAAATCACACTAAGCTGCACATGAAAGCTTTAAAAGGTAAACCAACACTTGGTTACTAAGTTACTAAGACCCACCTAAGTAAACCATACTATTTGATGATGCAGATAGCCTTTACTGCCTGATTGGTGAGGGCCCAAATCCCCTTGGATGAGCAGATCGAAGAGGTGGAATGAAAGAGGCTGAACTGCAGCACCAGGCAAAGCTACACATAGGGACTGTACTAGGGACTATGACCCTACTACGCTATTCACTTCGCTCCAAGATACCAGCACAGCGACCCACCCAGGAGTAGTATTACTTAAGCCATAATATAAGCAGGCTTCAAACTGACAATAGCATGCAAGGGGGCGATGGGAACTGCCCATCTAAAGTTACAAACATGTACTTGTCTTATGTGTTAGGATACCTTTTCAATACAATTGTTAGTCCATTGTTGTGATCCATTAGAGGATTAGAACAATGAGCATTAAACATTTTGCCAGACAGACAGATACACACAGAAGACTCTGCATCTGGACTCACTGCACTTATACGAAAACATGTAAGGTCACTTCTGGTGGCTTTCAGTTTTTTAGGTGGAAGATAAAACACAATATGCAGCACTTTTTCTTTTGTCTATAAAAAAAAAAAAAATAAACAGTGAAAGGTAACAGAAGTGACCTTCCGTATTTCTGAATAACGGCAGTCACTAATACTTATACAAATGGAAAGTGTTCTGTTTCTATCCGTCAAAATGTAATGTCCAATAATGTCAGAACAATGGACAAATAAAGGTAGCGTGATGGCTGAAAAGAAGAGGATATGTGCCATAGTTTTACACTCAGTAAGAAAACCTATAGTATTAACACTGTATATAAATACCATGATCGGTCACAAATATCTCAGGAAACATTCAGATCGTTAAAAAAAATAATAATATTACACAAACACACATATATATATATATATATATATATACATACATACACACACACTTTAGATATGCATATACACACTGGTGGCAAAAATGGTTAAATAAATTGTCTACACAGTTCCAGAAGCGCATCACACCACTTATAACACTAAGCCAGAAATTATTTGAAATAATTTTTTTTATTCCCTAGACTTAGATTTCCCAGTTCAAGATACTGAAGGTATGATAATTTTACCCATCTTCAAATGATGAGTCACTTTGGGTTGGCCTCTGATATAATATGGTATTAGTGCATCTGTAATACACAGCATGCAGGGCTCATAATCAGCTATGATCAGTAAGTATGCTGTACACCTCCGGAGAAAACAATGTTGGTGACTGGCGTTTTGATACAATGGATCACAATGAAACATCTGTTAAATCAAATAATAGATGGGACAGGAAAAGAAATAATCATTGAGAAAGGCACCACCCGGTATGGAATGAGACAATAGCTGACTTAAGTCAATAAGACGGAGTACTCCGCCGTGTCATGGTTATTGTGTTCCAGGCAATGACTTTTCTCTTAGAACTGTGATATGTTTTCTTTCATTACACTTCTCGGTTCCTTCATCTCCTGTGTTGTGGGAGGATCAGAAGACACAGACCTGAAGGCAGACTATTGACAACAGTTGACTATTTGCTTCCTGTCTAAACGGACATCCTGTTAAGCTCCAATTACTGCCAACTCGGCAGAGCTCACCAGGATCTCTACTCCACACTACAGATTACTTGATAAACTGGGAGCTATATGGAGTTAGCAGGTAGCTTTGTAACCAGACAGGTAGAGATGTGTCCTAGAGAAATGCCTGCCTGAGATTTGCAAAACAGGAAATGAAAATAGTTTTTTTTTTTTTCTTTCTTACAGCAGTAATAGCTGTGAAGTAGGCGGTCGGTTTACATTGTCATGTTAGAGTATGTTCACACAGAAAACTTGTAGATATTCCTGAGACTGAAAAAAATCCTTACCATATATTCGAATGGGGTTTGCACAGTCTGCAGATGCCGTCCCATTAGCAACAATAGAACAGATGTTTGGGGATGGCTACATGGGCCAGATCCACTATGGATTTACCGCCGTAATTTTGTTGCGTAATATCAGCAGCATTTTTACATTTCGCTGCAAAGTGAATGACATTTCCATATCTATACAGAGCATGTTTTTCTGCTGCAGATCCTTCACATAAACTGATATATGGATTGTCAATCTGCAGCTTGAAAAAATATATGGTACTTTTTTGTTAGTTTTCCTCACACATGGGGAGCATGAAATTGTATTTAAATAAGTGTAAAAACATGCAATCTATTAAAAAAAAAAACCCACTTAACAAATTAGGAAAAAGGAATGCAGTAGTAACATGCATTTCCCAGTAGACTCTGTAGATAGACCTACAAGGGAGTCTGTCAGCAGGTTGGGCATATAACCAGGTAGGAGCCGTGGAGAGATGTTTAAACATACTCTTGGCTATGGTTTTATTATTAGCAGCAGTGTAAAAATGGGGACAGCCTCCCATTCCTTCCACTGTCACTGGTAAGTTCTGTAAGTCCTGGACAATTTATGAAAATGTAATAACAAATTTAATAAAAAAGTTCCGATTTTTTTTCTGCATTCTAAGTATTTTTTACCTATATCATGCACAACATGATCTTGGTAAATCAATCCAATCCATTCTCACTCCGGTGTACTGCGCTTCATCCCTTTAAAAACTCCAAAATGGCTTGTTACAAATTAATAGCAGTGTAACTCATTAAATGTAAGTGTAGCATTTCATATACAGGAGGACATGTTTCATATACTGTCAAAATGTTTGATATCCACAGGAATTTTCATTTTATAGGCTATAAACATTAAATCTAGACTGTCATAAAAAGCTATTCAATACTACATAAATCACTATCAGAGCACTGAAAGCAAATCTGAGTTTAAAGAGCCTGATCGTATTTTATAGTAAGAGATATCCATGACCAGAGTAGCGGGAGGGTCTTTTTATTACGGCACTGTTGCTAATGGGTTATTGTGAACAAAGCCTGAAATAATTTCTAGGAACATTTTATAAAAGGTGATAAAAGAGGTGAGTAAGCACCCAGAGCACAATAGACGTCACACCATTAACACTGGCAACACATACTTTATTAAAAGAGAAAAAACAAAGGGTCAAGTTCACATCCCTTATACTCAATATATACTTGGGAACAATTATTAAGACTGCTGTGTAGGACGCCAGTATTAATAATCAATTTCACCAAAATTAAAAAGTGTACAGTTTGGATCATGTCGGGTGAAAATTTCAGGTTCAGGTGTTACTTATGCAAGTTTTCTGGTGTAAAATAGGCAGTTTCCACACACTCTTAAAAATATAAGAGAGATAGAAATAACAATGCTGTGATATAACGCTGTATTTCGCCATTCCTCGGCTAGTCCTCTTGTCAAAGGGCTGTGTTTCTGCATAGTCTAGAATTGTCAGCACCAAAGGGATATACACTTGACTGGTAAAAACTAGCTGTTAATTCATGAACAAATTTTTGATTGGAGTAAGAGCTTATTCACACAATTGGACCGTGCACTTGGCCATGAAAAAGAATACGTTTTTTCACAGGCCATGTAATCTGTTATCATGGATCCCTCATAGAAGGAGTCTATTCAGGGATCTATGAAACCAGACCGATTTTTGACATGTTTTTTAATGTATCAGAAAAATTGACCATTTAAAAAACTGTTGTGTGAATCAACCCGTTATTTTCAATGGGGTTGTGTGCTATCTGTTAAAAAAAATATACAGCACATTACCATGACACCCTGTTGTGTGAACAAGCTCTAAGAGAGGAACAGCACAATATAGAGATCTAAGAAAAGATGCCCAAGAATTGTTATGTTATAAGGAATGATATTTACTAAGACAGACATGTAAGGAGCGTCAACAGATCCTCTTTAAGATAATCATCACTCACGTCACAATCTCTTTACAGCACTTCAGTATATGTTGACATTACAAAAGCAACTGGAAAATAAAACCAAATAAAATTTGCTGTCCAAAAAACACACATAAGGGTATAATTTGATGTCAGAACAAAACTCCATAATGAGACATTTCTACTGTTTTGTAGGAAAGCTATCTGAGCATCTAGCGCAGAAACAAGTTGCATCAGAATCCATTCTAGTAATCTGTGGAGTGCTAATAACAATTACACAAAGGTTAATTAAAGGATTAGAAGCGCACCAATCTTCTGGGCCATGTATGAATAAGGGCAGACAGTATGCCAGGTACACAAAGCTAACAGGCGACCATGCACATTAGAGGAACATCAGTCAAACCCACCAATTCGGCAAAAGCAGCCAACCATCGAATGTGCATGCGGGTGTCCCATCTCTATCCCCCCCCATGGCAGATGATTGAGAAAATAAGTATTGGCCATGTTGGATTTCAATAAGCCTGATCATTTGTTCTCGTGGGAGATAAAACGCTTTCCGATATGTCTGGCAATGGCTTATTCCCCTGGCCCCACTGTGTATGTAAAATGCATGCATGTAGAAACAAATTTAAAATGGTTATGTCAAACAACATTAATTTCCCATATCCACAGGATAGGTAATGAATAGGATTGCTGGGGACCCCACTACTAGGGTACCTACTGATCACCAGAACTGGGGTCCCAAGACCTCTTCCAGAGTAGTCTGAATAAGGAGATGGTCGAGCCCGTGGCTTGCCGCTTCATTCAATGTCCATTGAATGTTACAAAAACCCACCTCTATATAAATCCCTATTAAAGTAACTTATACTGCGGTACGGAAGAAGCTCCCCGCTCCTCTATGAGACCCCGATTACGGCCACTACTGTCCATACATGAATAAGTCACAGACTTGGGCTCCTTTCACATCCTGTTTTTATATCCATCTAGCATATCCGTTTAAAAGATGCCAAAAAACACGACATAAAACCATAAAATACACTGATCTCTATGTATACGGATGGCCATCGGTTTGCACCAGTTTTGGGCCTCCGTTAAGGATGTGATGTGAAAAGACCCTTAGAGGCTCATTTCACTTCCATAGCTGTAAGTGGTGAATTTACTACAACTTGTAATTGGTTCTGTGTTTGCTGAATGCTATTTATGTGCTTTTTCTCTTCTAATGTAAGCTGTAGTAAATCTGCCACACTTCTTTTAAGGCGTCTCATTTAAAACAAAGCCTGACAGAAATTAAAAAATACAGGCAAGGATTTTCTTTTGACGCTGGAAAGGCTCCAGTAAAAACTGGTTTGTACATGGGAACATGGTGTCAGACTGAGGCAGAATCAGTTTGTCTGACTTGTGGTTTTTGACAACATTCATCTTCTCTTGGCCTGATACAGAGCAATTAGTGCTTGTCAGAGGAATCATGTGTTATTAAGATCATTCAAGCAATCTTTAATTATAGCAAGCAGAACGGAAAGTGAGCGCCAGCTCCTGCAACTTTAAATTTCCACTTCCTTTTAAGACAGAACAGAACGTTTTATGTTAGCATCTTAAAGACGGGACAGGCTCAGTAGGGACACGTCTGATAAGGCTTCAGTCAATGGGAGCACTGGCTATCATTTCTAAGTTGAGTTAATGTGGAACCGTCAGATGTAGCAGAAATCGATGCATGCCGCTTTCTTGTCATGTGTCCTTCTTTAGAGCCCCTAGACCGGACAGGTCAAATGAGGCCACATAATGCCTCCATAAATGCTTTCTTCTGCCACTCTGGTGACTTACAGTCACATGTAGTTATACAGTCACCTTATTTATCACAATGCGCTATTATTTAGCAGAGATGAAACCACTAAAATGTGATTTTATTAAAAACTATGGTTGATGATGTATCATAACTCATCTTTGAGAGTTTTTTAGGCAGATGTCAAGATTTCCCATCCTTAGAGTATAGTCATACATGGCATTGTCTATGAGTTTACCAACAATTTTAGTGATACCTCTCCAGAAGATCACCCCCTTACCCAGACACATGGCAAACTGAAAATCTATCACAGGAAATGTAAAGCCACCCACTTAGAAGACCACTTTTTAATGCAATTTTGGATGGTCGTCTCAAAAAAGTTTTACTGCATTTGTTAAAATGCCACAAAAAAAAAACTGCTATACGCTTGTAAATGCCAGGTGTGAACATCTCCTACATAAACAGATCTCAGCAAAGAAGCCTAAGGATTCTGGTTTAGCAACTTCCTCAAAATGAAGCAGAATACATATACAAATATGCATATGGATGCTTTAAGCAGTTTATTTTTAAAAGGAAAAAAAAGGAAAACTGAAAAGATGAGAAAAGTTTTTAATCTAAATATATTTCTTAAAAAGGAAAAGATAGGCTTTTCTATAGAACCTGAACAGAAAAAAAAGTCATATTTCATAATGTAGAAAAATAAAAACATTTGAGAAAATGTTATGAAAAAAAGTTTGAAAATCAATTTAAAAAAATTGCAAGTATAGAGCACTAGTCCCGCACACTCAGTCTTAATGATGGTGGTGCATATGAAAGGGTTCTCCAACTCTCTAAGCACTGGTAGAAAGTCACAGCACACACTTATATGCTGAATCAAGTGTTATTTTTTATGGCTAAGGCATACATACTTGAAGAATGGTCACACCACAACGCCATGCATTATAGTACAAATCTGAATAAACATGATCGCAGATCAATAAAGTAGTAGGAGAAAGAGATAGCATGTAAGGTATTGGTGGTAAAATAAATATGAGAGCCAAAAATATCCACCTGCCGGCCCTTATGTGCATCAGGGCTGTGGAGTCGGAGTCGTTTAGTCGGTGTCTATTTTGGTGGAGTTGGAGTCGGTATAAAATGGACCGACTCCGACTCCCAAAATATATAATAAATTGGTACAGTTAGTAGTACAATGCAGTATGTGCTGAATATATTTTCATAAGAATTTGGGAAAATGATGAAATGTTGAAAATGATGAAATGTCCTGTAAAGGTCTGTTCTATTCCTCATATAATGATGGGACTGAGTTCTGAGTGAACCTATAAGGTTTAGCAGTCCAGGGCTGTGGAGTCGGAGTCGGTGCCTATTTTGGTGGAGTCGGAGTCGGAGTTGGAGTCGGAGTCAGGGGAAATTGAGGAGTCGGAGTTGGGGCTTTGGCGTACCGACTCCACAGCCCTGATGTGCATAAATTCATATGATGCAGTTGCCTGTCCAGCACAATGACCAAGCATGAGCTCCTGTACACTGAATACTTTAAAAAACATACAAACTACTCATTGCCATACTGGCATTGTGACATCCTTCACAAAAAAAAATGTTTTTTTTTTCCTATTTTTTTTTAAATATGCTTGTTGTCTCTGCTCCCCTTCCAAATAGTTTGCCATAAACTATTAATTTGTGTGGCTATCCTTGACCTGACCCTGTAATATGTTTCATTCAGGGCCACATTTGAGTCCCCCAAAATACGTTGCGCAATCCCTACAGCTGTAGAATATTAGGTATGTATATACCGACATCTCAGCGGCTCAGGGGGATTAGGATTCTACGAGCCTGCACAGAATCCATCAGTACGTTATAGATTTCTGTTTATGACAATCTAGGTTTTGCCAACAGAAAACAGGCTGCAGACCATCATAAAACAGTCTATTGTCTTGTTGCTACAATGATAGGGAAGCTTTATGTTTCAATATCTCTGGTCTTCTTACAAATAATGTCTTAAAGATTCGCTGATAACTACAGTGGAGGAACCATACAAGTATGAACTGTCAAGTCAAATCAATGGGACTTATGCAAACATAAAAACCCTCACTGTAAACCTGCTTTAACTGGGGACATCTCAAATACAGAAGACTAGTGAGCCCCAGAGAGAAGCTTAGTGATCAATCTCCAAAATCTGAACTTGCTTTCTTTCCAAAATAGCCCTCTATTGTAGGTGGTTTCTACTCATGCCGCTCACCATCCTCGACTGTAAATTTAGATACAGTGGGTAGGCACCCAGCCCATCAAGCAGAATAGTTGGTATTTTAGTAAATGTTGTTGGCATCACCTAGATTTACTCACAAAATCCTATTCTAAAAAGGACCTGGCAGCCTGTTTTAAAATGTAGGATTAGAATGGCTCCTAATGTGAATTTCACTTAAAGTGAACCTTTTCGATGATATCTGACAGCAGTATATGATGGAAGAAAAGGAACTGATCTGTGTGACATAAATGGCTTATATATTTTGGCATAAAAGAGTGACTGAAGCCAGGACTCCTAGGAGAGACAGTCAGAGCCCTGTTTCCCATGCCCACACAGTGATTGACAACCTTCTGTGTACACACACTGATATACAGGGAAAACTGTCAATCACTGTGTGTGGGCCGGGTAATCTGGACTCTCACTGTCTCTCCTAGGAGTCCGGGCACAATTTACTCTGCTTTTACTCTGAAATCCTGCCTCAAAGCAGATCTGTTCTAAGACAGCACTGCATAAAACACCTGACAGGTTCACTTTATTGAACTGCGGAGGACTGCAGAATTAAAAAAACAGAAATTGCTGTATTCCACAAGTTACAATCTGAAAAATTAAAACAGCAGCCACTGCATAACAGCCCGTATTCCCACATGTATTACTAGGAAAGCTCTTTGCGTGATCATGATATACAACCTGCGATAGATCCGTAATAAGCATTGTTCTGTGCAGATACAATTAAAAGGCAAAATAATTTAACTGGCTTAAACCTGCCTGCAAGTCGCTACAGGATATATTAAAGGGTTATACATGACCTTCATAAAAGTGACAAAGACGCTAGTAAAATATAATCAAAATTACTTGGAGGAAAACAAGGACACATATCAAAGAGAATTTTCTTCCAGTTCCAGCATGATGGAAAAGTTCCTTTTATACGCCGCCATATCATTTGCGTGAAAATGGATTGATGTTAAATTACGCTAAATCCGGCCATACACATAGGATACGCATAAACCAAAATAACACCAATCCACTATAATCTTATATGTTTGGTTTGATCCACATTATGGGGAATGTATCACTATGTTAACCCCAACATACAGCTGTAATGGTTGGATAAGTGAAAAGATTCCAATACTTGGTCCTGAACGGCAACAGCAAACAATCCTTGGTTTTTGTTTCATGCTCTCCCAAATTTTATTCATAGGTTACTTGTACTTCCAACTCAAGGAAGGAGTATCAGCTATGGACCCCAGACTCCTGTCTCAACACCTTGGTCACAATGACCAGAGTTGTGTCAGTTTACTAGCACTGTAAGACCCTATTCAGATCACATTTTTCTTTACAGTTGTTTAACGGATGCAAAAAACGATGGCGATCCATTTACATAGACATCAATGTTAAAAAAAAAAAAAAAAAAAAGGTTTTTTTTGGGTTTTTTTTTTAACACCGATGTATATGTAAACAGACGGCTATCCATTTGCATCCATTTTTTGTATCCGTTTAACGAATGTAAAGAAATGTGATCTGAATAGAGCCTTACATTTGCCCTATTGTCCATTTTGAATAGGCCATATTCTGGGCCCTACTGCACCATGCCATCACACTCTTCTATTTCAGGCATGTTACAGTAGTCAGGATGTAACGGTCCATACACTGTATGCTAAGGCATACCTAGGACTCCTAAACTTTGCAATATAATGGAGAGGTATCTAAGTGCTTCATCGCACTGACTTTTTATCTATGGACGAATGCCAGTGAGTACAGAGATAAACAATTATGATACAATTAATTATTTTATGCTGGGGTTAACTACTTTTGCAATGCTACTGACTGATCTTTAAGCGATTGCCCATGATTTTTTATTTGGCTCTATACTCCGGCCACTATATAGATGGAGCCATCTGTTTCTGACTCTGTGCACTGTATAGTACATAGACTGGGTGAAGATGATGAGAATAAAAAAGGTTCCAGCATCCAAGAGCTATAGTTGTTTGAATAAAATATAACTTTTAATTAATAATGGTTTAAAAAAGTAACAACAGTTACACGAGAAAAAGATCCATAGAACAGCCTATGTGTTTCAGGGCATATAGCCCCTTAGTCATGGCTGAAACGCGTAGGTTGTTCTATGGATCTTTTTCTCGTGTAACTGTTACTTTTTTAAACCATTATTAATTAAAAGTTATATTTTATTCAAACAACTATAACTCTTGGATGCTGGAACCTTTTCTATTCTCATCATCTTCAATATATCTTTCTCCGAAAAAGTCCAGTGAGCGTTCCTTGGCATACTTTGGCATTCATCTACATGTGGATATGGTGAGATGAAGATTCAACTTTCTTCCTTTTTGTACAGACTGGGTGAACCTCCGAACAGCTGATCCATGTGGTGTCGACTGATTATATATTTATAGATTACCCTAAATAAATGCCATAAATAAAAAAATTACTATTGAAAATGGAACCCCCTTGAATACAAAATGGCTTTAAGACTGTTTTGTTGGTATTTCATGGCAAATCCATCCAAAAAGCAAATCAATTTTCCTCTATTTGGGGGCTAAAAGAAGACAACATAATGGCCATTTCTCCACAATTTACAAATAGTGAACATGTTTATGTGTTACACGGAGCTATTTGCCTATAAACAGGGTTTCTGTAAACCCCTACGGGCACACACAGATTAGCTACATATATCCTAAAACATTTTTGTTCTTGCATATATTAACCAAACGGAAATGTCTGAGCTTTGCTTCTCAATGTATTACTTATCCTGCCTCTTTCTCACACACCGTGTCCTTGAAGAAGGATAAATAGAGATCTCTAAAAAAAGATCCCTTGCAAACACTTCAGAAACAAAGACTAACAAAACTGATAAAAGTTTCCACTGGAAACTACATGACCCTTCAGAACAGGGAGAGCGAGTGAGAGAGGGCAAAAGAAAATACATATGTAGGGAACACATCATAGAAAGTGTCTGATAAAAGTGTTTGTTTTATAGTCTTTCAATGTCTTGCCCTAATTCAGTAAACCATGTGAAAGTTTATTTTATTAAAGTCGGAATCTAAAACAGAAGAAAATTGTGATGCCTTCTCAGCTGACTTTGGAGATGCCTCAGCTGAAAGAAGAATGTCCTGAAACATGGGAGGACAAGATGATTGTCAAGGGGAGTTTCTGGGCCAGACACAGTGACTCTATCGTGCACATAGTTCTTTAATATTTATGTACTATTACATCATAAATGTGCTGCAGTACACAAGAGAGCGGCCTTCTGTACATGATTAACAGCAGATACATATAATCTACAGTCTACTGTCTGGTGACACACATATCTACAGGCCTCACTAATAATCCTCAGATACCACACTGAGTTTCAGATCTGTTGTTCAAAGAATAAAAATAAACATATAAAGATAAAAGTACAAAAGCTAAAAGAAACACACAAAATATAATATTTTATATAATACACATCACACACACATATACATATATATACACATATATATATATATATATATATATCACACACGCACATATATCTTGAAGGGAAGAAGTAAAAAATGTTAATCAATGCATCGAAGTTTATATCAGGTCTAGAAGTGGAACAAGAACTTTAAAAATGAAGGCAAATTATATAGCGGAAATTTGAGTTTCCTCTGCCGTCTGAGCTTCTTCAAGAAACTATTTCATCATGTGGCGCCGTGCCCAAAATCAGGGAACCAAATTCCTATTGTAGCCTTTATATTTGAAAATACACAAACCTTGTACTATTATAAGTCAGGGAAAATGATATAATCCCTCTGCAAGCTACAATATGTAATTCACGGCTGATATACAGTAATAAACTAGTTGGAAATGGGCTAATGAACAGACTCTATGCCATCTCCATCACCACCGAATACATCAATTGCCTCACTATGAGTGAAAACAGGACTGGGTTTACTCAGCGATTTGTGATATACAGTACGTGTGTAAAAGGGCAAAATGATTGAATGAACAACAAATATTAGCAGTTGTGTAAGGTAGTGCAGCTTCATCCTATTCAAGTGACTGGATACCATACAACATCAATACACAGTAGAAGGTGTCCTGGTACTCACAAAGGAAAACAAGGATGACTTCGCAGTACTCTCCCCAGCACTGTCACCCTGTCAGAGACTGATGAGTGGGGGTCTGACTCTGAACACCCCAATCTAATACTGGTGGCCTATCCGAGCAATAAGGTATCAGTATCCTGATCACAAAAAATAAAAAACAATAATAGGGCATACAGACAGGCAATAGCTGTGTACATTAGTGTCATGACTTCTGATCATGATGGGGCTATGACTGAGAGAGTTGATAGGGTATTGGTAGTTTTCATACCAAGAATGCCACTGGAACTGTAGGGGACCTCTTCCCCGAAACACATGGTGCATTGGATATAATATAAATAAAGTTGATTTTAACTAATAAACGTCTGGAAGAGCGCGGTTCATCTGCTACCTAAACCCTATCTGGATTTGAGATCTGGCAAATCAAATTTGCTAAATGTTGGCAAGTCTTCTATGGCAGCCAGACTGTCCCCAACAACAAGGATTGGAAGTGCTTGTTTCTTTCACCCTTTGATCTTATGTGTATGTCCACCTTAGAGATTGGCCAAATTTGTCCATCAAAATAAAAGGCTTACTATGTTGTTGAAGTGGTGACACAGAAAGGGTTATTTGTGATGTTTTAGTTACTTTGCTCTGTATCGGTGATAGACACAATTACAAACTGTTTCCCTGTAAGTTGGTTTTACAGTGTTGCCAAGCAAATGTATTTTCCCTGGAGATCCTATGTCAGGTCTCAACAGGAATGTCACAGTGTGGTCCCTAAGTAAAACCACTCTGTATGCAGGAACGACTGGTGAAATCAATATCCCCCCGGCTCTACGCTAAGCAAGCTGTTTATGATGTAGCATTTACAGTCAATGGTCTAAATAGCCATAAACAGCTTAGGTCTATCCTATGCTCATAGTGATCACGCTTGCAAATGTAATTATCTCTCCTACATAGAGAGCGGCCTAAAAGCCAGACAAGTATGTTCAGCAAGGACTCCTAGAGAGACATTTTACTGCACAAATAAAATAGGTTTATGGAACAGTGGTGCATAATGTAAAATACTTCCTAAATACAGACTAAAAATGTTATGGGGTAGAAGAGTGATTTGGCATGTTAAGATGTACCTTAGTATAAAACCATGTTCACTTAATATGGCGGATAATCAGACAAAACCGCATGAAGCCTTTTTTTTAGCAGATTTTGCTGTGGGGTTTTTTGAGCCAAAGCCAGGAGTAGATTAAGCAGAAAAGTACAAGAGCATCCCATATATTTCCCATTCCTTTTGTAGCCACTTCTGAGTTTGGCTCAAAAAAACGCAGCAAAATCTGCAAAAAAAAAAAAAAAAAAAGCTGCTTTTCCGCAATGTGGGGCCTTAGTCTAAAGGTGTTTCTGGGATTTTAATATTGATGACCCCTCATCCTGGAAACCCCCATTAAGGCTAGGGCAACATGGCAACTTTTGGACGCATATTAAGTTTACAAACGTCACGCTGTCAGAGACACCTAATCTCAATGAGTTGTCATGCAATAATCCAGCAGGGTTGGAATTCTGCCAATGATCATGTTGCAGAACATTGCCAATCGCAAGGCTACCACATTCACTATTATTAGGCACACTATAGTAACACTGTGATCTTATGTCGCTAAGTAGTCCTAGCCTTGGCTACACTATTAGATCCCAGCATTATTAAAGCGTACTCTTCACACTAACAACACTTAATGGCCTGAAAACTTGTTGGTCAAAATGTGATGTCCCTCATGACAATCCCGGCCATGCACTCACTTGTCAAGAGATAGAGGATGTCTCCTCCTCATTTAAAGGGGTATTCTTTCTCATCTAAAACACTGATGACATACAGATAAGATATGCTATCACTGTATGATCAGTGGGGTCTGACCATCAGCAGGGAAGGCAGCGGAACAAGACTTCTGGCCCCCATTGCACTCTGCAAACCTTTGAATGAGGGTGACTGGGTCTGGTATATATATTAGTAAGTAGGCTTACCCAGTGCAGTGTTTACACCGCAAAACGTTTAATTTATACATATATCCCATTTAACTGCAGTGCAGTCCTACTGTATCAAAGAGGGCCCTGCAAAAGCTAAACCAGCTCTGTGGCTCACTGGTGGGGGTCCCAGAAGTCAGAAGCCCACCGATCGTAAGTGATGGCAAATCCTAGTAATATGCCATCAGTTTATATCATGGTAAAAAGCCTTTGATAAATAACATCTCAGGAGAAAGAAAACTGGAAGATTTTTTTTTTTTCACATTTTTTATCATAAGATACAGTGACATCACTGCAACTAGCACAAATCAGGTTACACAAGCTCACAAGGCGATCAATGAGAAAACTCCCAGCGGTGATATATTACAAATCTAACTATACAATTCGCCTTCTCCCAAATGAGTCTTTTGATACTTCAAAAAAATATATATTTTGGAAGAAACACTACTATTATTTCAATACAATATACTTTGATGTCATGAAAAATAATCTCATAGCATATGTATGCTATTACATCTACACCTAAGTATAGGTTTTCACTCTCACTACAATGCAAACCTGTCAAACCCATTTAATTTATTAGATCAATTTTTGACAATAGTGTGCAGACAAAAGACTTCCCTACATAAAAAATATAACCATTACGTGAGCTTTAATCAATGAGAACCCCAGGCAGGTTAGTAGTATAGAGTGTAGTACTTTTATCTCTTCTTCATATTACTGACAA
This sequence comes from Leptodactylus fallax, assembly GCA_947044405.1. Taxonomy (NCBI): domain Eukaryota; kingdom Metazoa; phylum Chordata; class Amphibia; order Anura; family Leptodactylidae; genus Leptodactylus; species Leptodactylus fallax. The sequence goes on from CAMRHE010000203.1 coordinate 959,100, forward strand.
AGTATGTGATTACATGCTGAATATATGGCATTATGAACCCAGGTCTGTCTATAGATCTATAGTTGGGGGCCTGAAACTATTTAGAGATCAACGCAGATGGAATGGTTGCCATACACACTACATATATGTAGTTTAATGGTTGAAAAAGCAACAAATGAACAGTCCATACATATCCAATGACAGTGGGCACAGGAAAAACATCCTTTTAGGGAACATCCTGGGAACATTCTTTCAAAGAAAAATCATTTATGGGAGAAAGCTCTTTTGTCTATCTATTAGAAGAAAATGTAAAAAACGCACAACATATGTAATTCAAAAGTACCCTTATTAATTCATCGGATTGTTGCTTTCAGCTTGGAAAAATAACAAAGAGCTCCTTGCTCACTGGTGCCAGTGTGGTCCGCTTGGGGACCCCCCAAAACGGAAACCTAATCCGCATAAAAAAGCAGTTACCTTAGGAAACCGGTGGATCCCATAGAATATAATGGGGTCCGTGTGGTTTCCGCACGAAAAATGCAGAGAGAAAAAGTGCTGCTTGCAGGACTTTTCTCTCCGCATGAAAAATGCCGGAACACAGATGTGAACCGGGCCTTAGGCACACTCTGCGCTTCCTCAGGACATAAACAGACTGCAGGCATAGAGAGATAGCTCCACAGTATTGCCCCATAGAAAATTGTTGGGTGCTGTTTCATGACTTTGTACACATAGGAAGGGGGAAAAACATCCTTAAAACATAATAAAGGTCACGTTTTTAATTTTATACAGCAAGTACAGAAGATATTGTAACTTTTTCCCTCTTACTTGATATATTTTCTACAGTTGGGCACTTCCCATTATTTAGGATCAAACTTGTCGGTCCTAATTATCATTTTCCATGAAAACTGTGTCTAATCTTGGGAGATGGGGTTTATCGCAAATCTCAGGTTACACAATACATTTAATGGGCTGACTCAGCAGATTACCGAGCTCATAAACACCTAATTAAAACTATTTCCCCAATATCAATGGGAGTAAATAAAAGTATGATAGGCATAAGTCTGGACATAAATCAGAACCATATAAAACACATTCACATACAAACATATATAAACAATCAGACCAGTCGAATCAGGCCTGATTTATTAAAAAAAAATCTGCTCACACACTAAAAAAAAAAGAAAAAAAAATATGGAGCAGTTACCCATGGCAACAAATCCAATTCCAGCTTTGTCTTGCAAAGCAGACTAGAAAAAATTATGCCACGGTAGTAATCTGACAGCAAAATTCTGACTTCCGCCCCAATATTATGGGAGTTGTCTGCCTCTTCATAGAGCAGCCAGCAGAATTATGAATGCAGCTCTGGTCCATAACATCTGTACCGCAATAATACAATTTATTTATTATTAAATTCCTTGTGAACAGAAAAAGATTGACATGCACTTTAAAGGGGTTTCAAACCAGATACATTTATTGCAGATCATTAGGAAATGTCAAAACAGTCTGAGTGAAACCCTACTGACCTCCATTGATTGTTACCAGGAGAGTGCCCCACTGCCTCCCATAGCCATGCTCTACTCACTCAGGAAACATCTCCTATCAATAATCACACTGAAAATTTTCTACACTGTTTTATTTTTTTTTTGTCTTGTAAAGCCAAAACAAGAAGTAGACTAGAGTCCACAAGCCATACACTACAATAGGTATATTTATATTTTTCCAATTTTGTGTTTTTTGCACTGAAGAGAGCACTGTGTACACACACAAAAAAAGAAGAAAAAAAAAAAGAAGTATACTGCTCTATACTAGTTTTGTAATGGCAGCCATATTCTAGGCGTACAGTATAGTATCTGGCTATACATGTAGAAGGACCAATTCAAATGCAAATGTAAACCTCAAACACAACATGAATTAAGCCTTATTTTGGTTTGTTGGTTCCTGTTTTACCATTTCATTCACCTGTAACTGCTGGGGAATATTGTGCATCAATGGGGAAATCAAAAAAAATCCTAAAAAAAACAAACAAAAAAAAACAGGTCTAACGCCCCCATATACACGGCCACAGTTTTGGTCCGCCTGCTATCCATTATTACAGAATCTTAATAACACATGCACACAAACAGAAGAAAAAAGCACCGAGCAGTGCATAGTGCATTATCATTTAGAATAAAAGGAAGACAAGGTAGTGACAATTTGCTCCTCACCTTTTTAGGTTGTGTTTGATAACACAACCAACTTCAAGAGTATTTAACAGGTGGATATAGGATCGCTGCTGTCACTGTGTAGCACCCGCAGGAGGTGAGAGGACAATGGAGGTATTTGGACCACTATACATGGACTGCGCAGATCCAAAGGGTATTAGCAAAAAATGATTTATTTCCCAGCAAGTCCCTTTTTTTTGGAACTATTGAGCACTAATTCTTTATTTATTCATTCATTTATTTAGTTATTTATTTATTTACTTATATATATATTTTCTTTTTATATATTAAGTCATACTTGTTGTATATTCCCACAATGACTTTTAATACTAATATTTTTTATTTATTTTTTTTTATCATATATTTTCAATTGGTATTTATGATATTTATGAATTTTAATGTTGTTTGATGTTTTATTGTAGTGTGATACACTTGAAAAAGGAACTTGCTGGTCCCGAAACACGTTGTGTGTGCTTATGGGACCATACCTTAGGAAATAAATCATTTTTTGCTAATACCCTTTGGATCTGCGCAGTCCTTGTATAGTGGTCCAAATACCTCCATCTTAATAACACATAACACATGGACCCATTCATTTTTATGGTCACATACGCACACCCGCAATTTTACAAATCTGTGTGGGGGCCATAGGACTGAGCCACAAAATACAAAGCGGGTCCTATTCCTGACCATTTTTGAGGCTCAGTATATTTTATTGATGGGGTCAGTGAAAAATAAAAGACGGCACATGCATGACATTCATGTGTCATCCATCATCGCGGCTCTGGACACTGGAGTCGGGACCAAAGTTTTATAACTGGATGCATAGTTTGCTGAATATTTACTTACTACTTCTGTCTGGCTATGGTTGTCAGACATTTATGAAGGAGTCAGGCTGTGGAAAAATAGAAGACTTGGAGTCGGTGGTATGGCCTTCTGACTCCATAGTCCTGGTGAACACCACAATCACTAGCTGTAGCCTTAAAGGGGTTGTTCAGGATAACCGTTTAGCAATGAGACCAGGCAAGGTGAAAAAGAAAAGCCACCCAGAGTCTGATGTCTCCTACCGCAGTCTTGTCCTGCTGCTTCGGGTTTTGTTTTCGTGGAAATCCCCGCCCCACATGACTGCTGAGGCCAACGAGCGATCTAAGGAAAGGACATGGGACCTCCCAGTTCCTTTCCTTAGGCCGCTGACTGGCCTCAGTGGTCACGTGGGGCGGGGATTTCCACCAAAACAAGACCTTGGAGTAGCAGGACCGGACAGAGGTTATCCTGGATAACCCCTTTAACATGTGGACACAAGAGAGGTGAACACTTTGGCCAATGATTGGCTGCAGTGGTCACGTCATGTTGACATGCTGTTGCTGTAGCCCAGTAAACAGAAACCAGGAGGGAAATAGAGAAACAGGGGACTGTTATTTTATACCACCGTAGCCCTTTAGGCCAGGGCCGTACATGGCATGATCACAGCAGGTTACCTGCCCTAAAATTGACAGTGGTTAACCAGCTACAATCTACAACACAATATGAACAGTAACCTTTGGTAGAGCCGCAGGTGCTCATATTAGTTTGGTGTGTAAGGGGCCCATGGGTATTTTGTACGGTTTTGCCATCGTTCAGTAATCAGAGATAAATAATACCACATTGTACAATACATGACAGCACAGTATGGCTGCAGTCCATTGTAAATCAGATTTTATACAGTTTAGAAACACAGTAAAATAAATACAGAAGACCTCAGTGAGGCTGGCCACACAACTGACCCAGCAATAGATAACACTGCACATCACTGTATTATACACTTGTGTTCTGTCATCTCGCACAGGTTTGTACATGTTCATTGGACGCAGTTAGTGAAGTCAACCTTTATTAGAAAGCCTTGCTATATACAAGGCACACATTATCAATGGGTTACAAAGCTGTAATACTCTGCTGCTAAAAGAGAATGAATGGAGTGATGCATGCACACACAACTTGTCCCACAATTTACATGGGACTCTCTTCTCGGGATTGGAAGGAGACCTCCCACCCTTCAGCAAATTATGACCTCTTCTGCGGACAGTTGATGAGTTGTTTTGGTGGTACAACCCTTTAATGAGACAACCCCTAAGGCTGTACAAATAATATCACAAAAATTGCTTGAACCTAAAAAGAAAGAGAAAAATAGAACACCAGAAAAATGATTTTATTTCCCTCAAACACTGATGATGCTTATGCTAGGGCAATGTTTGGAAGTGCTAGAAATGTGACGTCATCACGCATGCCCGAGGGACTGAAAGCTGAACATCTCCCTTGATCTTCTGAGAAACCACGGTCAAGTATGTATCAGATTGCCACTTCTCGTATGTGTAGCACCTTTTCACCAGTCATTTCTTAAAATCAAAAGGAACCTTTTCATTATTTCACAAGTCTAGGATGACTTGGAATCTGGGACAGTGCTATTCTAGACATCTCCACCCACTGTTTCACATACATAGAGTCTTCCAGGTGACAGATGCTATGATGATCAAGTTTTCAAACCCTGAGGACATGGCTGCACAGAGGTGCAGTTAACACTGCAGCCACCTTTCATGCAAATACGGTTACACCTGTTATCACACAAACTAGAGCTATTCATGAACACCCCCAATATACTGAATTCACAATTTATTTACCTGGACACCTAGTTTCTTACTGTACTGAAAAAATAAGCATACATTTTCACAAATGTATGTCTCATTTCATGTGGATATTAAAAAAGCAAAATCAATATTCTTTAGTCATAACAGATACATTGTGAATCCGACTAACTGGCTGGTTTTTACTGCAGGTTTAACCCCTGCAGCTAGATGAGCTTAAAGCCGCCACACAACCTGCAGCAATGATTGACATGCTTCAGGTTAAAATCCCATCCACTGCACTGCCACTGTAATTCACAGCATGTTAACCACCAGTGGTTGACCAGCTGTGGTCCAGACCTTAAAGAGGTTGTCCAGGAATTTGGAATTCATGACCCTTCCTTAGGATAGGATATAATTATGTGATCGGGGGGGGGGGGGGGGGCAGGGCTGCAGGGGGCTCCCCTTACTGGTCAGCCATACAGTGCCGCTTCTAATACCTGTACTCTACAGAACACAGGACTTCAATGAGAACTGAGCTGCAGTACTGGCGCCCAGGCACTATAGAGGGCACGGAGCCCACTGCTTCCAACCCTGTATTGTGTATAGTACGGGTGTCAGAAGTGATCCCATACAACTGCGTCTGCTGCATCAACCCCCTGCCAGCGCCCCCTTCCCACTTATCCTGACATTTTTAAGTTGGGTTTACACACAGACTTTTGACCAATCAGACTGATTTTACAGATTATGGAATTGATATGTGTCGGCCATTTACATCTGCAGAAAGTTAGGATAGAACCATGTTTCATCTTCTTCAACTGGTATGATCTTCCTAAAACAAAACCTTTCTATTCCCTACAATGGAGTTCTCTGTCCAATACTTATTGCGATTGGCAGAAAAATGTTTATGTACAACAGAGCCGTTTATGGCAGATAAAACAGATGTCTGTCAGATTGGCATTTACACAATCCAATGTGTTCGGACTGGACAGAAAACGGTAAGATATCGGAACGTGTAAAGGCACTTTCCCAACTAAAACATGGGGTGCAAGGAGCTGGAAACAGGGATATACAATGGGATCAAAACCATATATGGCATATAAAAGCTCGGAAGGACTGTAATCTTTCAATTAGGCTATTATGACTTTGCTCAACACCAGGAAGGTTGAAACCTTCAAGATTAAGATAGTTCTTGAAAGCTTCCTGAGGAAATTCCAATACATAGGAAGAACTGCCAAATAACAGTTGTAAATTTAAATTTCAGCTCGATGTAAAGTTGTCGGTTCACTACCAAAATCTTCTTTCTAAAAATTGTTTAACAATGCCAGTCAGGAATGTGTTCACTAGCATCTAAAAATGGTAACAATGAGTACAAACAGTCCGCAAGGCAATGACAGAATCTGATGCGTTCTGAAAAAAACAACTCATTTCACTAAACTGAGGTTGTGCTTGTAAAGGGAGTGTCACCGAAACCCAGCCCTGCAGCTAGATAGGTTAAGCTACATGCACTCCACAGTGAAGAAAACAGACATTAAAAATTGATGAAACCGTCAGTTTTAAACATAATTTTTTTCAAAAGTGTCACTTTTTATTTTTTTTTAAATCGTTTTTCTGTCAATTTGCCCAATTTTAATGTCTGTTTTACATCAGTTTGTCATCCATTTCTAGTTGACTGTGACAAAAACAGAAGAACTTCATTGGTCCATTTATTTTTTTTAACCCGTTTTCTAACAGTCATCAAATGGATGCAAATGGATCCAACGGATAAGATGTTAAAAATGGACCCATTCACTTGTATTGGTCTGTCCATCAAAATGGGCAATATAGAATATGTGTATTTCACCATTGACTTTCTGTGAATAGCTCTGCAAGAAAAAACCACGATGCGTTTCCACCGCGGTTTTTTCCCACTGCGGCCCACTACGTGGGTCCTTAGCCTTAAAGTATGTTAAGAAAACGTCCACTACACATTTGTTGTTCACATTTGCGTGCATGGGGTTACCTGACTCAAGTGTTTTCCCCTTGTGAACACCACCATTTGATTTGGGTTGATATGCTGGGTTCTGGTGACAGGAATATGTGAGCTCGTTTTTGGCAAGTGTATTTGTTTTTTTTAGATTTTTTTATTTCAAGCTCCATTCCCTTTAACCACTCACTAACACAAAGCTATTTAAAACTAAGGCCTAATGTCGCAGAAATGCAGCATTTTTGGCTGCAGCGGAAAAAAATGCTGCATTTTACAGTAGCAACATAGTGAATAAGATTCTGGCTAATCCCATACATATATTGTGGAAAAGCAACAGCTGCAGAATCATTACCCACTAGCCTGCTGCAACTGAATGCAGGAGTTTAATCAGTACTGTAAGGGAATACATGACTATATATTTCATAAGAAATGTGGCCACCCAATAGTCACGTGTTGCTTATTACGGGAACCACCATTTCAAGGAATGGCAGTTCTTGATACATGGCCTGATTCTTGGTCCATGTAAAGGGGCCTTTACTTTATTAACACTTCGAGTGACAATACTGATGTACCAAAGCATTGCTGATGTAAGCATGCATATTTTGCAGCAGATTTAAGACCAGAAATTTGCCAAGTACTTTGGAAGAATATTGGTGAAGTGTACAGGCATTACTGTTGCTTTGTGGAAGGTAGTTCACCTATTCCTCTGTAAGAACAAATTCATGCACCCAGATTTATGTGAAGATTATAGGAAGTCATCCACAGGGGAAAAATATTCAAAGATTTATTATGAATTCACTTTATTTTGCAGTTCAACACGAACATTTTGGTCCTAACAAAAACTGTGTCATGTTATTCAGTGTTATAATTAACAAATGAACCGCCTGCTAAAACCAAGTTATCATTAGTCTCTTATTTCCATATCGCAGCCCAGCAGGTTTTAGAATCCCCACAAAAGGTGTAGACACTTTTTTTTTTTCCTCCCAAAATGTCTCTGGAAAGCACATGCTCATGGGAGCTGCCACTTTACGCTCACCACATTAAAAATTAAGAAGAAATAGGTAAAAAGATGAATATAGAAGAGCAATGCTCTAGTTTTCTTGGTGGTTTTGCATATTGAAAAATAACAGCCTCATCTGTGCTATTTACTCACTTTACCTTAGCCCACTGCTCACACATCAGTACAGTTGAGACCATAAGGCTAGAGCTACATGGAGACTTTGGCCACAACTCGACTCCTTCACCAAGGCAGCCCGCAGCGGGAGCTGTAACAGCGACTTCTGGTTGCAAATAGATTAAGCGTTGTTGGATTAATTCACAACTAGAAATCGCAGTACTCTATGGAGCCGCAGATAGATGTTCACTTTCCTTGATATATACCGCTAAACTGGACTTTATGGCAGCCTGGGAGATTGACCTGAAAACCACTATAACCTTAGCTCAATGGCACGATTGCTGTACTTTTACTAACGAAGGTAGTTGGCAAGTCACACTCATGGAATCTTCTTTGAAGATATTGTGTAGGACTTATATTGTCCCAGCTACATTGCATATATCCTACGATGTCTTCCTTGTGTTTTAGAGGCTATCAGGGTAATAGGTGGACGTGCCCTCTCATCTGATGCTTTTAGCAGTCACTATAGAGGTTAATTCAGTGGTTGGCGCCCTTCACAGTGCCAGTCTAACTACTAGGCCTCAGACCACCAAGCTTCCAATATGCTCCTTAGAAATACTTCAATATATTTTGATATCCACTAGAATTCACGTAGAATCGAAATGGAGGACTCCAACGCTCCTGTTGTCGGAGGTCATCAGACGAGTGGACACCGTTATACTGTTAGGAAAGATTAACACTATCATAAATGAGACCTGACCATATTTCAATGAGGTATGGTCCCCTGGATTAAGAGGTCACATGCTCCAGGTCCGTCATATTGTTTAACTATAAATTGGAAGCCGTGATTTTTAACTGTTTATTGCTTGTTTTCTTTTCTCTGTATTTTGCCATTGAAGTGTATTTAATTTTATTTTTACGTGTATGTTCATTTATTGTCACATACACTGGCATCGCTGCTGGAGCATAGAGACTACTTTTTTAATTCTCTAATGATTCACTATTTTCTATTCAATGCTGCTCTATATTGTGATACATCACTAACACAGTGTATGTTTTCATTCAATAAATACGATCCCAAAAATGCATTTTTCACCGAGTTTTGCATTTTTGACGCCTCCATTTAATTCTGTGGGAAAAAGTGTTTTATGAGCAAAATTAACATGTTGCATTTTCTGAATGCGCTATGTTTTCCATAATTCTTTATTCTGCAATGTGGGGAAGAGATTAAATAACTCTCATTCACTTTGTTGGGACTATACAAGACAGCTGTATTGGCTACCTTTCTGTAACTACCAAAATGCTGCTTTTCCGTAACATGTGGCCTGAAATGGACAACCCATTTAATGTTTAAATCAGCCGGGGCAGTGAAAAAAATAAAAAATTCATACTCCCCTTTCCACGGTGCTCCGGTGCCTCCCAGCACGGTCCGGTCTTCTCGGTCCAGTGATGACGTGTGGTGGAAGTCCCAGCCACACATGACCGGTGAGGTTAATCAGCAGCCTCAGGAAAGGGCATGTGATGTCACTACCTGTGACATCACGGGTCTCTTCCTGAGGCCGCTGATTGGCCTCAGGAAGAGCCCCATGAGAAGATGTCGGAGCAGAAGTACCAGACCGTGCTGGGAGGACACCAGAGCACCAGGGACAGGTGAGTATGATTTTTTTATTTTCTTCACCTTCCCCAGCATATTAAAAAATAAATAAATGCCTGGACAACCTCTAAGTTCCCATACTGCTTATTTGTTGCACAACTTCAGTTGCAATACCTAACACTGAAATTCCACAATAAAGTACTGATGGTGTAAAAATCTGCAGCATAGCCCATCGGTAACAGAAGTGCTGCAAATTTGCGATCATTGAAAACTACAGCTCAAGATCTAACGAAACACAGAATTTCACATTTTTTCCCTCCAGATGAATGGAAATTTTGTGATACATTCTCATGCTGCTTTATAAAATTGCTCTACAGGCAAAACATTTCTTTTGGTTTGTTGTTTTTTGTTTTTTTTTATTGGAGTTGTGTGTTTTGGAGCTTTTTTTCAGATGCTTTTGTCCTACTCTATAGGACTTTAAGTGATATATATATATATATATATATATATATATATATACATATACACAGTGCTGGCCAAAAGTATTGGCACCCCTGCAATTCTGTCAGATAATACTCAATTTCTTCCAGAAAATGATTGCAATCACAAATGCTTTGGTAATAATATCTTCATTTAATTTGTCTTCTATGGAAAACCACAAAAAGAATTGTCAAAAAGCCAAATTGGATATAGTTCCACACCAAACATAAAAAAGGGGGTGGACAAAAGTATTGGCACCCTTTGAAAAATCAGGTGATGCTTCTCTAATTTGTGTAATTAACAGCACCTGTTACTTACCTGTGGCACATAACAGGTGGTGGCAATAACTAAATCACACTTGCAGCCAGTTGAAATGGATTAAAGTTGACTCAACCTCTGTCCTGTGTCCTTGTGTGTACCACATTGAGCATGGAGAAAAGAAAGAAGACCAAAGAACTGTCTGAGGACTTGAGAAGCAAAATTGTGAGGAAGCATGAGCAATCTCAAGGCTACAAGTCCATCTCCAAAGACCTGAATGTTCCTGTGTCTACCGTGCGCAGTGTCATCAAGAAGTTTAAAGCCCATGGAACTGTGGCTAACCTCCCTAGATGTAGACGGAAAAGAAAAATTGACGAGAGATTTCAACAAAAGATTGTGCAGATGGTGGCTAAAAAACCTCGACTAACATCCAAACAAGTTCTAGCTGCCCTGCAGTCCGAGGGTACAACAGTGTCAACCCGTACTATTCGTCGGCGTCTGAATGAAAAGGGACTCTATGGTAGGATACCCAGGAAGACCCCACTTCTGACCCAGAGACATAAAAAAGCCAGGCTGGAGTTTGCCAAAACTTACCTGAGAAAGCCAAAAACTTTTTGGAAGAAAGTTCTCTGGTCAGATGAGACAAAGGTAGAGCTTTTTGGGAAAAGGCATCAACATAGAGTTTACAGGAAAAAAAAAGAGGCCTTCAAAGAAAAGAACACGGTCCCTACAGTCAAACATAGCGGAGGTTACCTGATGTTTTGGGGTTGCTTTGCTGCCTCTGGCACTGGACTGCTTGACCGTGTGCATGGCATTATGAAGTCTGAAGACTACCAACAAATTTTGCAGCATAATGTAGGGCCCAGTGTGAGAAAGCTGGGTCTCCCTCAGAGGTCATGGGTCTTCCAGCAGGACAATGACCCAAAACACACTTCAAAAGCACTAGAAAATGGTTTGAGAGAAAGCACTGGAGACTTCTAAAGTGGCCAGCAATGAGTCCAGACCTGAATCCCATAGAACACCTGTGGAGAGATCTCAAAATGGCAGTTTGGAGAAGGCACCCTTCAAATCTCAGGGACCTGGAGAAATTTGCCAAAGAATAATGGTCTAAAATTCCAGCAGAGCATTGTAAGAAACTCATTGATGGTTACCGGAAGCGGTTGTTCGCAGTTATTTTGTCTAAAGGTTGTGCTACCAAGTATTAGGCTGAGGGTGCCAATACTTTTGTCCGGCCCATTTTTGGAGTTTTGTGTAAAATGATCAATGATTTGACTTTTTTTTTCATTCTCTTTTGTGTTTTTTCATTGCAAGCAAAATAAATGAAGATATTATTACCAAAGCATTTGTGATTGCAATCATTTTCTGGAAGAAATTGAGTATTATCTGACAGAATTGCTGGGGTGCCAATACTTTTGACCAGCACTGTGTGTATATATATATATATATATATATAAAAAAAAAAAAAGTGGTAAACAGTAAAAAATGAATATGACAAATGCTACTCTAACTGCAGTTACCAGACTATGTTTGTACCTACAACGCAACTGTACTTAATAACCAGTCAATGCATAAAAAAAAAAAAAAATAAAATTTATTCAGCGATATATGCACATACAGTTGGACTGAAATACAATAAAGTAACATCAACATCTGATCAGTGCTAAATCCATGAGGGTACGGTATATCATCTGCTTACACTTAGCTCTAAGGCTTCAGCCCAGAACTTGCATTTCTGCAATATATGAAAACTATAGCAGGTCAATGTAAAGTTTGTGTGAATGAGATTTATTGAAATCTCATCTAGACAATGCATTTTAGAAACACAGTCTTCAGGACTTAGGCTAGGACTCAATAGCGACATATAGTCTCCAGAGATTTGCAGTAGAATCACAGCAATATTATGACTCAGGTGCAGCTTCAAGGGAAGGGGAGTTAAGCTGCAAGAAGCCATCTAACCACGTCAACTGCTTTGCTGTCACATTAAAGGGGTTAGGTCACAAAACCTATCTATCCCCGATTTATAGGATAGCTGATAAATTGCTGATCTGTGGGGGTCTGACTGTGAAGATCCCCGCTAATCCTGGGAATGAGAGCATTTTACCCCTGCAGAATGCACACCCTTGTTCCATTCACTTCAATGATAGCGCTGTACATCAGCTATTTTCGTGGCTCCCACTGGAGTGAATGGAGCAGGGGCGTGCATTCTGCATGCACTGCTACATTCACAGTAGAGGTAAGACACCTTTGTTCTCAGTGAAGGTCTCAGCAGTCAAACTCCCACCAATCAGCAATTTATCGCCAAACGATAAATAATGTTCATGGCACCACCCCTTTAATTCCATGATAGGCATCACAAGGTAATGACTTCGGCTGAGATAAAACTTGAGTAGGCTACATTCACAATGCTGATCAATTCTATCTGCGTTATCCTGTCAAAAGGTTTAGGTTACCACTTCTGTTTGCATCTGTTAAAACAATGCTGTTGAAGTATGGAAAACCCTTTTAAAACTGATGAGTTATCCACAGGATCGGCCATCAGTATCTGTACAGTTAGGGTTCAACACCTAGACCCATACTGATCACCTGTACTGGCAGAAGACTGGCCCAGAAATAGCTAAGCGCAGAACTGCAGACCCATCCACTGTGTAGCGGAGACGCCGATATACTGCAGCTCTGCGCCTGTTACTCAAATAGGAACACAGCTGTTTCTAGCCTTGTCCTCAGCAGTAGTTTTCAAAGCCTGGATATTGTGAAGGATGGATCCCCCCCCCCCAACCAGATACAGATGGCCTAGCCAGTGGCTAGATCATCAACTATATATATATATATATATATATATATATATATATATATATATATTTTAGACACATACAGACGTAAAGAGTGAAAGTACAAATTTCGAGCACGAAGTAACGCAACTATTCCTGTATCTTACAGAAACAAAATGTGGCCATGTAAGAATATTTTGGTAAAACATAAGGAAGCAATAACTTAATGGTAAATCCTACACAAAAAAACTAAAATAATGAACTTCATGGGCAATGATTATAGGGCACATCTGGAAATGAAGGTTACCATGAAAAAAAAAAAAAAAAGTTATTTATACTACGGTTATATTTAATAATATTCCATGTTCTTGCGGAGGTCCAGTGTTGCCGCATTTATATTAGCAGTACTGTTTGTTTAGTCTTATGTGCCACTACTGTTTCTGCTCCATATACTGTACAGCAGCAGATTGTTGTATCTCATCAACACTCGGGTGTCAGCAAACAATGTGCCAAATGCAAGAAGCAAGACTGCTGATACTATAGATTTTCTCCAATATGTAGCACATTAGCAGCTGGCAGGACCACTCCATGCTTACCTCTGCTCTACCAGATCACCCATAACCATCTAAACGGCATACAGTTGCCACCTGATTTTTTTATTTTTTTTTTTCTTCTCTTCCTTCAGATCCAAACATATTGACTTCAACTGTAGAAAGCGTATAACTTAGGCTATGTTCACACCTGCGCCTGCTCTCCACTGGGGGATTCCGTTCCCCATTATACTTGAAAAATGCAGAGAGAAATGTCCTGCAAGCAGCGCTTTTCTCTCCACATTTTTCACCCTTTTTCGGGCGGAAAACCGGCAGACTCCATTACAGTCTATGGGGTCCACGGGTAACCACTATATTAAGCGGATTAGGTTTCCGTTCTGCTGGGTCCCCAAGCAGATCCCCGAATGCAGGTGTGAACCTAGCGTAATTTTGTTTCTTCAGACAAAACCAGGAGTGCACGGTAAACAGAAGACAACTATGAAAGGGAATAACCACACAGGAAATATCCATTGCCTTTTTCTGTTGCAAAATTGCAGATGAAAAATACAGACTTTACATTAGCAAAATAGTCAATATCCATGTAAAAATCGATCCGCACTGTGCATGTTACATATGCAGCATGTGCCTCATTTATGAGAAGGCGTGTATTTCTTTATAAATGTGACGCATTCTCCCCCATACAAACACTGCATAAATCAATAGTGCAAGCGAATAGAAAACACTCCGAAATATCCATCTTTAGGCTAAGGCCCCATGTGGCGGAAATGCAGCTTTTTTTTGTTGAATTTTTTTGAGCCAAAGCAAGGAGTGGATTCAGGAAAGGGTAGAAGTATAAGTACTGCCTATAAATTTCCCATTCCTTTTCTAGCAATTCTTGTTTTGCCTTAAAAAAAACAAAACAAAAAAAAAAAGCTCAGTTTACACAACTTGGGGCCTTAGCCTTAGGCCCCACGTGACAAACGCAGAGTTGTTTGTTGCAGATTTTGCTGCAGGTTTTTGAGCCAAGGTCAGGAGGGGCTTGAAAAGGGATGGAAAATATAAAGGAAGTGCTTAGACGTTTCACTTCTGTTAAGTCCATTCCTGGCTTTGACTCAAAAACCGGAGCAGAATCGGCAACAAAAAACCTTAGTGCTAAAAAGGAAAAAGAAGCATTTTACTGATATCAGGCTTTTTTTCCGCCTCCCCCTTCACAGTTAAAATGACTTTTACTCTGAAATCTTTGCTGTATCAGTTGAGACGGCCTGCAGGTCACACACAAAAAAAAAAAAAAAAAAAAAAAAAAGTGTATAGCCAGCTTTAGGCTGGGTTCACATCTGCGCCTGGTGTTCATCCAATGCAGATCTAGCAAAAAAAAAGAAAAAAAAAGCCAGATAAAAAGATTTTGTAAGCCCAACTTTTTCATCCAGCAATTTCTGTTAAAAAAAAAAAAAAAATGGACATCCAACAGACCCAATTACAGTCAATGGGTCCCTCAAGCTCCGTTGGTATCTGATATTTTTGTGGTCTGTCTGTTCTTCTAGTCCTCTGACGGACCTTAAGATTGAAAACCCAGAGAAGACGTGAATTAAAAAATTTTTAATCACAAGAGGACAGTACTTCTCTATATTTAGACTGAGTGACGAGGGGAAAGAAAAAAAAAAATCCACAATAGGTCCGTGAGAAAATGGAATGGACAGTACATGAATGACATCCATGTGGCGTGACCTCCACTGACCCACACATTTCATAAACGAGCCCAGGCCTTAAAACAGACAGGAATAGTACTTGTCCTGACTTTTGACCCAGACTCACACCCCCTCAACGACACGTTTATATACAACGGTGTGTATGGGGTCATAAGTAAATAATGAGTCAGTGAGCTAGTTAAAAATACAGCTAGCACAGTGACAAACCACACGATCATGTCCATGCGGCTTAAAGGAGGAGATTCTCTTTCACTTACTGTGTGCAGTGTATGGCAGCTAGTCTCCACAGACCTAAGGGTGAACTGCAAAACTACAGGTAAATCCTAAAGTGGGGAAGACTGCCAAAAATTGCAAAATGTTAGTCATATAATGATAAAAATAGTACTGCTCCTCATGTACACACACGTGGCTGCCTATCCTGAAATTCATCTAAAATGACAGGAACACTTTAAACATTGCCAAGTATTCTAAAATATATAAGTCAGAAAACTCCTAACTTAATCACAATGATGTTTATTAAAAAAAAAAAAAAAAAAAGGAGTACATTGCATAAAATCTTTTGTTTGCATCCAATTACTTTTTCTTCAATATCTTTTTCTGTGTATTTAATGTTTCAGTGGATAGCACTTGTTAAGTGAAACCACACTGTGGTCACTTTATGGCCATCTGAAATGGGTCTTGGGGCACAATGTTAAAAGAAATATAAATATAAATTTATAGATATATATACACACACACACACACACACACACACACGTGGACAAAATTGTTGGTACCCCACGTTTAATGAAAGAAAAACCCACAATGGTCACAGAAATAACTTGAATCTGACAGACTGGAATTTGCCAAACTACATGTTGACAAGCCACAAAACTTCTGGGAGAATGTCCTATCGACAATCAAAATTTTTGGCAAGGCACATCAGCTCTATGTTCACAGACGGAAAAATGAAGCATATCTTGAAAAGAACACTGTTCCTACTGTGACACATGGAGCAGGCTCTGTTAAGTTCTGGGGCTGCTTTGCTGCATCTGGCACAGGGTGTCTTGAATATGTGCAGGGTACAATGAAATCTCAAGACTATCAAGAGATTCTAGAGAGAAATGTGCTGCCCAGTGTCAGAAAGCTCGGTCACAGTGGAGGGTCATGGGTCTTGCAACAGGATAAGGACCCAAAACACAGCTAAAAACACCCAAGAATGGCTAAGAGAAAAACTCTGGACTATTCTGAAGTGGCCTTCTATGAGCCCTGACCTAAATCCTATTGAGCATCTTTGGAAGGAGCTGAAACATGCTGTGTGGAGTTTTCTTTTTTTTTTTAAATTCTGTTGAAGCATGGTTGAAAAGCAATGTCTGACTTTCATTTGTTCATTTTCATAGAATTTTTATATATTATTACTTTTGTCAGATTCAAGTTATTTCTGTGACCATTGTGGGTTTTTCTTTCATTAAACGAGGGGTACCAACAATTTTGTCCGTGTGTGTGTATAATATAAATATATATATATATATATATATATATATATATACACACATATTTTGACAGCAGCAAGACCATCTTGGAATTCGCTGATTACAGTAAAGTCAAAACCAATAATGACTTTGGTAAAACAAGACACATCCATCGGCTCCATCATAAGGTTGAATCCTGTTTTTTCTGCTCCTATGTTGAAACTAAAAAGCAAAAATTCCTAATACAGGTAAATACCTAGGTAGTAAACACAAGAAATTGTAAATCTGGTTCATATGTAGCTTGATCATGGGAAATGCATCCAATTTAGGTGCAATGCTCAAAAGCAGGGATTATACAAAAATCTAGATAAAGAGCTCAAACACAACCCCATGTTTGCACAGGTAAATACAGTCATATGAAAAAGTTTGGGCACCCCTATTAATCTTAATCATTTTTAGTTCTAAATATTTGGGTGTTTGCAACAGCCATTTCAATTTGATATATCTAATAACTGATGGACACAGTAATATTTCAGGATTGAAATGAGGTTTATTGTACTAACAGAAAATGTGCAATATGCATTAAACCAAAATTTGACTGGTGCAAAAATTTGGGTACCCTTATTTTATTGATTTGAATACTCCTAACTACTTTTTACTGACTTACTGAGGCACAAAATTGGTTTTGTAACCTCACTGAGCTTTGAACTTCATAGCCAGGTGTATCCAATAATGAGAAAAGGTATTTAAGGTGGCCAATTGCAAGTTGTTCTCCTATTTGAATCTCCTCTGAAGAGTGGCATCATGGGCTCCTCAAAACAACTCTCAAATGATCTGAAAACAAAGATTGTTCAACATAGTTGTTCAGGGGAAGGATACAAAAAGTTGTCTCAGAGATTTAACCTGTCAGTTTCCACTGTGAGGAACATAGTAAGGAAATGGAAGACCACAGGGACAGTTCTTGTTAAGCCCAGAAGTGGCAGGCCAAGAAAAATATCAGAAAGGCAGAGAAGAAGAATGGTGAGAACAGTCAAGGACAATCCACAGACCACCTCCAAAGAGCTGCAGCATCATCTTGCTGCAGATGGTGTCACTGTGCATCGGTCAACAATACAGCACACTTTGCACAAGGAGAAGCTGTATGGGAGAGTGATGCGAAAGAAGCCGTTTCTGAAAGCACGCCACAAACAGAGTCGCCTGAGGTATGCAAAAGCACATTTGGACAAGCCAGCTTCATTTTGGAAGAAGGTCCTGTGGACTGATGAAACAAAGATTGAGTTGTTTGGTCATACAAAAAGGCGTTATTCATGGCGTCCAAAAAACACAGCATTCCAAGAAAAACACTTGCTACCCACTGTAAAATTTGGTGGAGGTTCCATCATGCTTTGGGGCTGTGTGGCCAATGCCGGCACCGGGAATCTTGTTAAAGTTGAGGGTCGCATGGATTCAACTCAGTATCAGCAGATTCTTGAGAATAATGTACAAGAATCAGTGACGAATTTGAAGTTACACCGGGGATGGATATTTCAGCAAGACAATGATCCAAATCTACTCAGGCATTCATGCAGAGGAACAATTACAATGTTCTGGAATGGCCATCCCAGTCCCCAGACCTGAATATCATTGAACATCTGTGGGATAATTTGAAGCGGGCTGTCCATGCTCGGCGACCATCAAACTTAACTGAACTGGAATTGTTTTGTAAAGAGGAATGGTCAAAAATACCTTCATCCAGGATCCAGGAACTGATTAAAAGCTACAGGAAGCGACTAGAGGCTGTTATTTTTGCAAAAGGAGGATCTACTAAATATTAATGTCACTTTTCTGTTGAGGTGCCCATACTTTTGCACCGGTCAAATTTTGGTTTAATGCATATTGCACATTTTCTGTTAGTACAATAAACCTCATTTCAATCCTGAAATATTACTGTGTCCATCAGTTATTAGATATATCAAATTGAAATGGCTGTTGCAAACACCCAAATATTTAGAACTAAAAATGATTAAGATTAATAGGGGTGCCCAAACTTTTTCATATGACTGTATTTGCCAGTAATTAACCATCAGCTCCTGGATACTCCAGTTTTAGTACTACTTGTAATGAGTTATCTTTGAAACATAACTAAAAGTCCCAGAAATCCTATATTAGTTTATTTTACTCCCACCAAATTACCATGTAGTGACAGATGCAGACACTGCAGCCAGTCCACTAGCTTTTACTTCCCCAGGTCTCACACTGCCTTCTCTACGCCCTGTACATCATACATACATATACACATGCAAGTATAATATTAAAGCCTCTCTGTTCTCGCTCCATTCACAAACTGACAACCAAGTCTTTCAGCAGAGCAGTGCCCACCCACCGCATCACACAAACTGGAAAGTGCTTCAGGGAACTAGTGACATTGATATGCATGTTTGGCAAGCCAGGTAAACATTATCCGGCTGCACCATCTGACACAGTCACACTAGAAAGACTCTCAAAACCTTTAGAATAAGTTTGTGAGATAAAACCTTAATAAATAATATAATGACTCTTATTTTATTTATCAGATGTAAGTAGCACTTGTCTTCTAGATCAAAGACCTAATACATGCTCAGTAATGGCTGCAGTATACAGTCCCTCCTATGTCTGCAAGCGGTTTAGGTTATGATAATGGACTTTGATGACTTCACTCAGCCTAACACCTAGTTGTGTAATCTCACTGTGAGCTAAAGAGGGGCCACTGTGTACACAAACCGTCATTATAAACTGAGGCCTGGAAAAAGGGGGCAGAAGAATCATAGCTAGCATAACATCTGTCTGACGAACAAAGTATTGCTTATTGTGAGCCTGCTCATCATTCCATTGTCTGATACCCAATTCCAGAAGCCAAACCAAGTCCGTGGTGACCTAGTTACAAAAGTACATTTCTGTTTAAAAAAAAAAAACAAATAAAAATTGGTTCAAATGTTCGCTCGTGTGTCTACAAAAAAACTGCAGCCATTAGACTTAACTGATTGGTATAAAGGACCTTCACTTCTCCCCAACCCCATTTTTCTGCGTGCCCTTTGCCTACATTTGTGCCACCATTAGTCAGATCAAAAGCTCTGTGAAAAAGGCAGATTTGTAGCAGAGATTTATACAAAACCCCATTTCATATCAAAGATGTTTCTACATCATTTAAGTTTACTTCTGTTATATAAAACTAATTATTTAGCTAGAAGGACAGTCACAGAAGTTAACAAGTAACAAGTTTTCCATGTAGAAACATTTTCCAAGTAATTTCTGCCACTTTTCAAAGTTGGCCATACACATAAGATATTTATCTGAAGACCTTTGTCAGAGCCAGCTAAATTTCAGAAACCCACCAAGAATCTGATGCCTGTGGTGGTCACACGTGAGAAGAACAGCTGATATCTCGTGTATGGCCAGCTTTAGATAATGGTCCACTTACACTGGTAGCTTCTCTACCCGTCACAAGGAACGACTGACAATATATACGCACGTGATCCGTGCTCATTTTTATTTTGCACTGCTAGTCAGAGGGTTTGACCTTATGAACATGTGCCCCCTTATTCTCATATAGTTACCATCACTGTGAGCAGCCAAGCCCCTGCTATAAGGGAAGACATGCTGCCAACAATTTTTTTTTTTTTTTAATCCTGTGTCCATCATGTATAGGCTAATTGCTCGACACTTTTATAGAGGGCAATAATCGGGAACGATCATTCAAGGGATTATTAAGCCCTTGAAGTTGGTTATCCAGGGACTTTTGACAACCTACTTCCTGCCCAGGTTTTCTTCTGAACCTTAGGTTTCCAGACTGATTTGACTCAGAGCCATCTGATCAGAACCAGCACCGGGACTGCTCCACCTTCTCCTTCTGTGCAGTGGCATTACCTGGATTATAGGTATATTTATTAAGAGATGGCTTGACCATTGTACCAAACAAGCCCTCTTTCCTCATAGATTGTAAGCTCTTACGAGCAGGGCCCTCAATCCTATTGTTTCATACTGCCTGTTCATGTGCCTTCTGACTTGTAAAGGGCTGCGGATTATGTTGGCGCTATATAAAGTTATTAAAAGGCTGGCTTTATTATTCCAATAACGTATGCAGAGGGGAAGGAGGTGCTTGACCTGCCAAAATGATCCTAAGTCGGAAACTTACCCAGAACTAAAGAGATTTAAAAGAAAAAAGTACCTGGATAACCCCTTTAATGTAGTGGGGGGAACTAAGCGCATGTGGCTTCCCTACCAGCACATGCGAGTATATCTTGTAAGTTTAGACATTATACTTGAATTTACATAAGTTCTGTACAAGCCCGACTTTGTAAGGAATTCCTATACCAACTTATTCATATTTATTTTAAAGGGGTATGCCATAAATGTCCAATAGTTGCGGGTCATACTTTTGTCTTAAAAAAAATGGAGTCCCCCGAC
The DNA here is from genome assembly GCA_947044405.1 of Leptodactylus fallax. Lineage (NCBI taxonomy): Eukaryota > Metazoa > Chordata > Amphibia > Anura > Leptodactylidae > Leptodactylus > Leptodactylus fallax. The sequence continues at coordinate 980,163 of CAMRHE010000203.1, forward strand.
CCAAATCTCATTCCCAGCGTGAGAAAACGTGGCAGGGCATGCATAGCTTTCTCCATTCACTGCTATAGAAGTTTTGAGAATAGCTGAGTAGAAAGGGAGTTGAAGTCAATTTTGACAGATGCAAAAGGAAAGTCTTTATTTTGTATCCATGCCGAGGATAACTATTTCTTTAAGTTGTTCTGATCCTCAGCTGGATCAGAACAATGGAAATGGAAATGTGAATGCAGCCTTATAGTTCACCTTTATACAATATAACATATTGTACAGTTTAATGGCAAAACACAATTACAGAAATGTTAAAGCATTTACACATTGTTATCAGACGCACGGCTCTTGGGGTTTTAAATTACCTAAAGTGCCCCAGCATGGAGCAGATTTATTGCAAAAATTTCTGCAACAGTCCCATTCATCTGAATAGGGCTTATGGAAATGCACATGCCTCTTGCAAAGCAATCCTATTTAGCGAAAGAACCTGGTTTTTGGTTTCTAAGTTTTCTGCACCAAACCTGCCACAGAAACTAAATAAATCCAAAAACTGTCTATCAAATGCAGGCATGTGTTTAAAATTCCCAACATGAGTGCGCGTTAATAAAGAAATATACCTATTACATTTGCACACACACAAAATTAATTTTCCAAAAATAGCACCAACGAGTAGAAACCTCCTTACACACTCACTGAAACGTAATAGCCTACAATCTGGGAAATCAGCATCTGGATCTGATTGTGAAGTATTCCACCAGGTACTCCAAGGATCTATTATATAGAGTGAACATAACACATTTGATAAAGCCTTTCTTCTTGTAAAACCATTCAGACAATATTTACAGAAAGGAAATTACTACTGAGAAACCCACCGCTATCAATATATTCTTGACAGGAGGGAAACAAAGCTAATCTTTGTTCATAGGAAAGTATTTGAATATTCAGGACTCTGTAATTTGTCTTTAATTTTCTGAACTGTAATGAATTTATGGCAAAGTGTTCTGAACTTTTGATCCTTTCCGAGAGTGGCGTTTGATTGCCTTTTTTTTTTTTTTCCACAAACCGTGCAGACCAACATGATCATATGAATTCAAGGACCTTCCACCTTGTACATTCAGACGATGATTAATGAGTTTCATTTTAACAAAAGAGAAAACAATGATCTTTGTTCTGTGCACAAAGCACAATTTTTGAGGCGTCCTTAAAATAATAGTCTCCTACTTACCAAAAATGTCGTCAAGATGTGTTTTATAAACATTGCTCATTGTAACTGTCCTATCTTTACATATTGGAGGTTCGCTAAATTTTATTTAAAGGCACTTTTTTTAATTTTTGAAGTTTTTTTTTTTTCTGGAGGAAGTCTAGCTGGAGGTACATAGTATGCCTTCATCCCACCCACATCACAGCAGAAATAATCTGCAATTTAAAGAATGCATAATTTATGCCTGCTCCTCTTTGTTACTAAGGAAAAGGAATCTACCAGGCCATGGTACAATAGCAATTTTATTTAGTGTGTAGACAATTCACAGAGCCAAACAATCCCTTGAATTATACTTAAACTTCAAGTCACAACCTCTATACCTCAAAAGCATACATTTCTGTAAGTCAACTGCATGGATAATAAGAGTTTCAATATTTTATTTCCGTCACAAGTATACATACACACAGAGACAATATCAGAACAAGCAAACAGCCACTGCTTCTAAAAGCTGCTATGTTGTTCAATACGGGAGGCTTTAGAGGCACGAAAATCTATACAGGCAATCAAGAATATTTTTACTGCCCCCTGTAAGTTCATGAGAATGTCTATTGATCTTCACCATGACTCCATAGCAAAGATCTCTACTTTGAGACTGAGCCTTTTATACGGTTACTGACAGGCACATTAAGCAGGAAAATATACAAATACACAACTTTCAGTCTTTGCTAAAATCTTCAACAACAGATCCACACTCTCCAGGCACATGAAAGTGTTAGAGAGACCTTTTTGAAGCATTGTAATTGCATGCAAATCTATGCAAAACGTGCTCAGCTCAAAAAAAAAAAAAAAAAAGTATAGTCTTGTCTTAATTAATTTTTATGTAAAATACAATTTCTTGCAATAAATAAATCTCAGGGTATTGTGAGGAACTGTGAAAACAAATGAACCAGAATAGCCATGAAAGGGGTTTCAAGGCCATAGTATCTGAAACAGAAAAATGACATTGTAGGCCATGCTATAGGTTTAATTCCTGGCTAGCCACTTGAAGCACTGGCTACACCAAGATCTCACAGGACCGTGACTAGTGTAAATTGGGTCACCGCATATGTACATACTCCACCTCCATTTAAGCCTTTACACTATTGACACAGCACTAAACTACAAACCCAAAGAAGAAGTAGATTCTGCTGAAGCTCCAGCACATAAAACATACTGATAGTGTAAGCCCAGACAGGCACAGACGCAGGACATGACAAAGTCTGTACAGCGCTGCGGAATATGTTGGTGTTATATAAATGCCCCAATACCTGATCCCTCACCAAGGTACAAAATGGCCACATTAATTCATCAAAACACCACAACAAACAGCAAATTGCACACAACACAGACGGCACAAGGTAAAAGGGGTGTAATAAAGAGACTATTTTCAGAAACTGACAAACAGTATATTTATGTATATATTATATCCACATAGCCATCTAAAGCACGACTGGAAGGATGTTGTTCTTCGTAAAGTATGCAAATCTAACTAACCCAGTTTATAAAAGCAACTGAATCAATAAGAAAGCAAAACATCCCAGAGGTGTTACATGTTATTTTGTGAGCATTTTCGCTTTTGAAGTTTACCTTACACCTATAAAGAAGCCCACAGGGCAGAAAACGGTGAGTAAATGTCAGCACAGCAAAAGAGGAGTTAAAAAAAAAAAAAAAAAAAAAGTCTGCTGCAAGCTACATCCAGTATATTCACCCCTACAGAAGGTAAATCTTAGGTAAGCCACCACAAACAAAAAACACCCTAAAGAATAAAAGGCTTTAAGCACAATTAAAAAAAACAATGGGGGGGGGGGATAATAACAGTAATATTAACCAACTAGCAGAAACTAAAATTACCACTGAATCATGAGACAGTCCATTCCAATTTTTATTTTCTTGTCTAAAATGTAATACAACTGGCCCATGTCTGACTGGCATAAGCAATTTCTGAAGGGGTAAATATAACCAATTCATAGGAATAAAACTACATCACGTGAGAGAATTCCCACTGAATTTTGGTCAAAAATAATACAATTGCCCAATACATGTCCAGCAGAAGCAATGCCTTGAAACTTTTACCTCACCCAAAAGACCTAGCATGCCACAAATACAACATTCATATCCCAAAAAGCCACAAAACAATACAGAAAATACATTTTGACAAACATCTTCAAATGTAAAGTTCTCAGGTCCAGACGATGCAAAACCCCCAGAGAAAGATACAGGGTGTCAACCCAACAAGACGCCGTGAAAAATGGTAGAGATGAATGAAAAGATTTGATGTATTTAATAAAAAAAATAAAAAGTTTCGCCATGAAGGGAGAGGATTAGTGAGAGCAGGAGCAGGAGGAATGAGGAGGGAAGGAGCTGTGTGTGTCTGTGTGTATGGAGAGAGGAGGGGGGAGCAGCGCAGCCTGGCACCACAGCGCCACCAGCATCATCATGCACAACAACCAGCGGAGGAGGCAAGTTCAATAAAAGAAGCGAAAAAAAAAGTCCAATAAAAAAAAAAATAAACTTGAAGAAGCTGTAACAAGATGCAAGAGAATTAAAGGCTGGAAACCGGGCAGCGGTATCCCGGTGCGGGCACAGGCAGACACGGGAGAGGGAGCAGGAAGAGGAGAAGAGCGGCGCCACAGAGCCGGCGCCATCTTGGCTGATCGATGAATTGAACAAAGAGGATCAATTTCTGATAAAACGTTATCAATGAGAGCGGCCAGAAAAGCGGCGGCTTTGCCCTGCTCGGGGACGGTGCACAGGGGTGCGGAGCGGACAGATAGAAGGCGGGGAAGGAGCGGGAGAGGGTGGCGGAGGAGAGGAAGTAAGAAAACGGAGCTGACCTGCAGCTGCTGTAAATCAAAGCGCTTCCAATATTGAAACATCGATCCCGCATTGGCCGCCATCTTGAGACATATTGAGACGGAGTGAGAGGCTGATAGAGAGGGGGCTGGAGTTCAGGAGCAAGCGGCGGAGGAGGGGGAAAGGAAAGGAGGGAGGGAGCAAGAGCAAAACACGGAGCGGACTTCCACACCCACCCTCCCCCTTTCCCTCTGCCGGCATGGAGCGGGGCCTCCCCGGCTTCGCTTGTCGAACAAACCGCCCATTTTAACGGAGGAACTGGCTTCCATCTCTCCCGCCTGCTGCTCGCTCACTAGGCGGCCCCCTGTCACTACCAGAAGTCCCGGCACGGCCGGCCCACCGTACTCGGCAGGCGACATCGCTCCCGCTGAATCGCCTCTAGCGAGCAGCCGCTTTTCCACACGGAAACTACTTTTTAGCGGCCGAATATTTTTAGCTTTTACATGTTACATTATAAAAGTGTATTTATAACCCGGTCATGACATCACCTGCACCTCATACGCCGCACTTATCGGACCTCGTACACACGGTGCTCTTACCTCATATATACGGCGACACTTCTATCCCGTATACATCATTGTATCGTACAGGTTATTGATTGTGACTTTATTACTATTGCCAGGTACACAGTGGAATTTATTAGCATATATGTGTATATATATTTATTTATATATATATATATATATATATATATATATATATATAGACGTTACAATTGAGAAGTCGCACTTGGAGGTGAACATATTACACGGTCGGGCACGCTTTAGTAACATACGTCATATATGTCTACGTCGTGGGCGCCGGGACTATCGGAATATAACGAAGTCTCCAGCGCCATGTAATAACCTGACTTCTATTATACTTGCTAATTCTAAGAGCAGCTGAGGTGAGGGCAGTGAGGGGCACAGCGCGAGGGGGGAAGCGCCGGACGGGGTAAGACACACACGGAGCAAATGGCTTCATTTGTGCCTTACTGCACGACTGTTGTCAGCGTCCGCTCCTGTCAGACGGGGGCAGTAGGGCAGCCGGAGAGGGGCGGGGCATGGCGCGCAAGGCGGGGGGATGTTTTAGGCGCAAGGACACGAGTTCGAGCCCCAGCTGAGGTAGAATGTGTGCAATATATAGGTCATATTCTTTATATATGAAATATTACAGCAATTTAAATTTGTTATATGGATTTAATAAATGATTAGGCGTATATATGTATAGCTTATTTGCTAATACACATTGCAAAGCTCTTCATTATTTTTCTCAGATGCATATGCATTCATGTATATATATGTGTATACATGTACAAGTAGGTCCCATCTATCTGGACAATATGACAATCTGTTGTAACAAAACACTGGAAGGCTTCTTGTACACTGTTTTATTCCAGAATTAGTTTTCTTTAAAAAAAAAAAAAAACTTGCCACATTTTTTAATGTGTTTTTTTATCATGGTGTGTTTCCCATATAATGAAATCTATAGAAAGAGGAGTGAAACATCTGCCAGAACCGGCAGAAATGTTAAAAAAAAAAACACAATTGGGCAGATGCCCGCTCCTATTACATGAATAGGACCAACTGCACATGCTCTCTGTCCACTGCTGTAACTTCCGTGAATGGGCCGGGTGTCGGACGCCCACAGATCACTTTCTGATGGTCTGTCACATGGATAGGTCTTCAGTATGAAAATTCATTTTGAAGACAGCAAACCCTTTAATAAATCTACTGCAATGTATGTAACTATTCATTATTTTATATTCAATAACTCATAACATATGGCCATCATGTTTTTTGGTTTTAAAATAGCAAAAAAAATGTGTAGTGTAAAAGCACCCAAAACCTGTAACAATTAAATAGAAGCACAGTGGTTCAGTAGTTAACACTGTTGCTTTGCAGCGCTGGAGTCCTGGAATCTGCAAGAAGTTTGCGTGTGCTTTGTTTGTGTGGGTTTCCTCTTGGTACTCCGGTTTCCTCCCACACTCCAAATACATACTGATAGGGAACTTGTTAGAATGTGAGCCCTACTTGGGACAGTGACTGACAATATCTGTAAAGCACTGTGGAATATGATGGGGCTATATAAGTAAGCTAAAATATTAGAAGAGCATGCATAGAAGGCTGCGTTCACATCTATTTTGGAGGTTTCATCACATTTTCTGTCAAAAGTGCTAGACAACCACACTGCAAAGTTTTGTCTGGTAAATGACCAACAACTTGATTGAAAACCCTTCAGACCACGTTATAGTCAGTGGGTCGGTCTGGTGCCATTGACCTCTGCCATGTGACAAATTCAGCACTGCTGTTTTTGTTTAAAAATAGATTCAAATTATTACAGATAGAAATAATAGGTATAGATGTGAATGTAGCCTTACATTTTGGTCATGTTTTTCATTCTAAGGATGAGACATTTTTTTGATCAGATGTGCACCTGCAAACCCAAAGCAGCATGCGGTTTTATAACTATTCCACACAGTTTTATAATGTGTGTGGATTTTTTTTTACATGGTTTTAACATGTTTTACCTGTAAAAACAGTGCTGCTGAAATTGGGCATTGCAGAATTGCATCGGTTTTAAATAAAACCACATGTTGCCTGAACTAAACCTTGGCTGTTACATGCAGCCTCACCTGGATTCTTCAGTCACCTACCGCTGTTCTAGTAGCATTCAATTCATAGTAATATAACTTACCATGGCTACATGCACCAGGCTGTTGAAGGGGTTAGTTGGATATCAGTGGTATCTGTCATATAATATATGTGGTAATGTTATTTGATCAATGTTATTAAAGAGATTTACCAATTTATTTCAAAGTGGCACTGCACTAAGTAAATGCAATAAAATAACACAAGATAGTTACCAGTTAACCATTTCTTCCCCTCCTCCAATGTGTTTTGCTCCTGCAGCAAGGTTGTCATCTCCTTGGCTGCGGCAATGATGTGCCTAAGTACCCCACATCACCACTGCAGCCAGTCATTGACCATATACTGCTGGGGCCATTGACTGACTGCATGGTGACATGGTGTACACAGGCGTGTCACTGTTACATCCAAGAAGATGGCGTCATCCCTGCAAGATTGGAGCACAGCACTGGAAGCGTTGGGGGAAGAAAACTGGCAAGTATCTCTTCTTTTGTTATTTTATGACTTTTACATTGACAAATAATGACAAGAGACATTCTTAATCATTTCAACAGTAAGTTTTTCCAACGTCTTATTTTTTACAGGTTGATGAGACCCCCCTCCTAAAATGTGACAGGCCCATGACATTTTCATCATCTGTTGTTGTATGGATGCAATAAATGGATGCTAACAGATGGCTGTCCATTTATATAGAGTCAGTGTTTAAAAAAAAAAAAAAACTGGTCTGTTTCTTTGTTTGTTTTTGTATGACGGAAAAGTGACACAGTTTTGTGTCCTACTAAAAAAAATTACAGAATGTATTTTTTTTTTTTTTTTAAGAGGATGTTTCACCAACCTCAGTTATTAGCATTGATTTAGAGGTGCCGCTATGCTGATTCTGACACAGTTAGAATTTTTTCTCTAGCTCCCATCGTTTCGGAGCAATAAGTGCTGTTCACTTCAGCACCCAATATGCTTATTAGGCTCTCTATAGTCAGGTGGGCGGTGCCTGTCTTACTGCTCCATTCCAGGATCACTCACCTGACAGCACATAGTCTAATTAGCATATCAAGTACCAAAAGATACACTGATTACTCAGGAATGATGGGGACTAGAGAAAAAATTCCAACTATGGCAGAACCAGTATTAAAGAATGCAAAGAGGTGTAATATTCTGTAACATTGACTCTCTGGAAACATATGACTAGGGATGGGAAATTAATTGAAAAATAACCAAAATCGAAAGACAGCTCAATTAATGTGAACTTGCTCACATGTACAGTAATATTTCAATTATTTTGCATTCACGTATTACTTTGCGTCCTATCTCACACTGACATTGGCTAAAAGGTATTTCACTAACTGTACATTATCCAATCAACATTGCTGATATGTGAATAACCAAAATTCAGTGGCATGTAAAATGGGAGTGTCCTAACATTAATTGTAATCAAATTAAAATGTTCAATGAATTGTGATTTTGATTTGGGTCATAATCGCCCAGCCCTACATAGGGCTATTTGTTTTTACATCAAAACGTGATGTGAACTGCATCACCACACCACCATAACATGTACTGTGCATGGTAAACAATGAAGGGGACACACTGCTTTAGCAGACCACCATGGCCTCTTCAGTCAACTGATTGGTGGTTGTGCCAGGATTCAGATCCCCATTGATCTTACATTGGTGGGCAGACATAGGGTTACAAAATTAATATTAAAGTTCCCAAAAGGCTAAGGTTAGGCCTCTCTTTAAGTTCCTTCTTTCATTATTTAGGGTATGTTGATGTTGAGTGTACAATTTTCATTTATTAGTGCTGTGTGAAGGTTTGAGAGTAACTGCTGCATGACTGTCTACTCAGTTGGAAACAGAGACTACTGACTTACTGGATTTACCGGCCTGAACAGTATACCGGGAGAGAGACTCATAGCATTATAGTTATCCATGCTGCTAGGAGTCCCTGCCTCTCGGCGACATACTGTCCCGTACTGTAAACGGTACAGGACAGTATGTTGCTGGGAGGCAGGGACTCTTAGCAGCATAGATAACTATAATTCTCTCTCCCGACATAAGGTGCAGGCCGGTAAATCTGACAAACACATGGACCAAGTTACTTAGTCATGTAAATGTGGGGTTAGACTATGGTTAGCAATGCATCATTTCTTGTTAACCAGGTTATTGTTGCATCAGATTCCCCTATACCTAAACAATTAAATCATTGATTTCTGTTTGCCTGCATAAAATTGTATTATTAAAGGGTTATCCAGGATTAAAAAACACATTATTGTCTTCTCCCAGTATAGCACCACACCTTTCTACAGTTTGTGTTTATTGTTACAGCTTATCTTTATTCACTTCATTGGAGAAAAGCTACAATAAGAGACACAACCCACAAACAGCAGTATTTCTGTTTTTGGAAGAAGGCAGATGTGTTCTTATCATCGCAACAACTCCTTATTTAATAGAAAAGGAAGGGGTTTGAAGCTGTGACCTCTATACATATGCGGTATGAAGTCAGCACAGAATTTTTCCATGACCAATGACAGCACCCAGAGAAAGAGAGGCTCCGCCCCAGGGACAGGAGACCTATGGTACAAAAAGGTGGAGCTAGACTCCCTTCTACCTATGAAAAAAGACCAGTATGCATTAATAAAACGATTGCAGAGGAGTTCCCGTCACTCTTACAGGGTATCATATCAATGATACATGAGGAGGTAAGAAGCTCCCTTAAAAGTAAATGTGGCCAGAAAAAGTAGTGCAGTTTCTCTACCCTGGGTCATGACTCCTCTAATGAATGGCAATCTTTTCAGGGCGAAATCGGAGAGTTAACCAATGATGCTTCTTCTATATCTGACCAAGTTGCTTAAAGCCATACGAGTGACTATGGTGATTGAAGACTCTAGACCAGGCATGTCAAACATGTGGGCCGCATGCGGCCCTTTACAGGCATATCTGCGGCCCGCACAAAAGTCTCAAACTTTGTCTCTAAAGTTTAGAGACAAAGTTTGAGACTTTTGTGCAGGCTGCAGATGTACAAAACTCACGATCAGCACTTCCGGCTCTTCATTCATTGGCCCATATCCCTGCATATGACCTGCTTACGTGATCAATGAATGACGACCCGGAAGTGCTGATCGTGAGTTTTGTACATCTGCGGCTCGCGTGGCTGCTGATCACCTAAGTCAGTTTTGTTGTGAGCGGAGGAAGAGTCGTGGCTGAGTGTGACTGGGATACTGTGACCGTGCTGAGGAAGAAGGGACCCACTGCCGCACAGACAAAGTCCAAGCAAGTGAGTGGCCTTCCTGTATGTAGCCATTAAAAACTAAAGAGAGGGGTGAGCACTCAGATTATAAATAATTGTGATGCAAAAAATAGTGGTGCTGATTGGATGAAAAATGCAATCGAACACAAAGGAGAAACAGCATCCAATATAAAGCACACACAAAATTTCTTTATTAAATAACACAGCAAACAAGGAAAAATTAAAAGCAATTAAAATACATGTGCACCCTTGGAGGCAAATACCAGGGGTGAACACCAAAAAGAACAAATCCTACAGACGCCCATTAAATAAATATAAAGTAAATAAATACATATTGAAAATTCATAATAATAATATAAATAATAATATAATATAATGAATAGGCCTATTAGCACAAAGAGGTGTCAAGCCTCAGGACAAAACACTAAAAATGATTGAAAAAAATGATAGCAAATAAATGTTTAGTTTTTAATTGCTGTATTTTTGTTAAATATATTAGTTGCTGTTGTGCACTGCAAATATATGTTGCTGTTACATATTACTACTTCATATCTTGTTTTCATGACTGCTGTTAAAATACGTGTGTGACATTAGCTGCTGTGTGCGGCCCTCGCAACAACTTCTTGTTACTCATGTGGCCCTCGGGGTACCCTGAGTTTGACATGTCTGCTCTAGACCCTCCTGTTCTATGCAGGACATTATGTTTGGGGGGTTGGAGGTACATCAGAGAAGATACTTTCCGGTCCATAAGAATATTGCATTCCTTATTAAGAAAGAATGGAAGAAACCGGAAAAGAAGGGTTTTATCCACAGAGGGGTCAAGCGTAAATACCCTTTTGAAGAGTGCGCTTGCTCTTCTTGGGATAAAGTACCAAAAATTTATGCCACCAGAGCCTCCAGGAAGTCAGTCTTCAGTAAGGTTATCAGCTTGCTCCCTAGCTTTGACCATCTCTGCCAGAAGGGCTATATTGCTGAAGAGCTGGTCTGGAGATGTAGAGTCTAATACCCGGTTGTGTAATTTACCCTATGACGGTGAATATCTTTTTGGGCCAGCCCTAGATGACATCTTAGCTAAGGCAGCAGATAAAAAGAAAGGTTTTCCTGCTTCTTCTGCTAGTCGTATGCGGAGGTCATTAGTCCCTTTGGTCGATACAACTGAGAGAAATTTGCCAAGTACAGAGATAATAGTTGGGCAGAGTCCAATAAGAAACAGAGGGGTTACTGTTCAGCGACTTGTCCCGTAAGGCTGGGTTCACATCTGTGATTGATTTCCATTTAGGGATTACATCCCCCATTCCGCTTGAAAAATGTGGAGAGAAAAGTCCTGCAAGCTGGTCTTTTTCTCTCGGCATTTTTCAGGCGGAAACCCAGCGGACCCCATTATAGTCTATTTAAGCAGATTAGGTTTATGTTTTTTGGGTCCCCAAGCTGACCCGAAGAACGGAAACCCGAGCACAGGTGTGAGCCTAGCGTAATTAAGATCTAATAAGCATTGACGACAGGTCCTGGGTAGGGGAGAGACTGAAGGATCTCCTTCCTGCCTGGAAGAAAATATCAGCAAGCCCATGGATCCTGGATACTGTGGGAGTAGGTCTGAAGTTGGAGTTCTCTTCTCCTCCAGCTTTAAGTTTTCAGATTACAACAACTCAGGCTTCAGCTCCCCGGTATGGCTGAAGGCACATTCAACTAGGGCGGTTGCTACTTCCTGGGCTGAGAGAGCTGACGCTTCCATAGAATATATCTGTAAAGCAGCAACTTGGTCTTCACCTTCTACCCTTTTTTGCCACTATAGGTTGGACATTGGGGCTTCTGCTGATCTCTCTTTTGGTAGGAAAGTTTTGCAAGTGGTGGTCCCTCTCTAATTCTCCTATTTTACTCTCTCTCTGGGTGCTGTTGTACGTGATAGGAAAAATAATAATTACTTACCGGTAATTGGATTTTCCAGAACCCATAACAGCATTGTCCTTTTTGTACCATAGGTTTCCTGTCCCTGGGGGGCGGATCCTCTCTCTCTCTCTGGGTGCTGTCTTGGGTTCTGGAAAATCCAATTACCAGTAAGTAATTAGCATGTTCATACATATTTAATACACAGTCTACCTTCAGGGCGCTAAGAAACCAGAAAAACATAATTGGACGAGTGTTTTAAGTCAGCCATAGCTGTCTCCTGACCAGTTCTGTATGTTTATTAAGTAGAGAAGAGAGGGACAAGCGGCTGTCAGACAGCAAAACTGGAAAAATCAGTAAAGAATTCTCTGCTAGTCACATGCTGCATAGACAAATCAGTCAGGGCATTTATCTTGTTTTTATCATTTTATTCAGTCCTAACTTTATTTATTCCATGATATAAACACATTTTATTGACAAATGTTCTGGTGGATGAAGATGGAGAAAAGTACTTTTTTTCATATGAGGAGCAAAAGAGTTCTTAACACTTACTGCATATAGGGGCGGACTTGCCATTTGTGCAACCTATGAAGCTGTACAGGGGCTCAGAAAGTTTGGGATCCACTGTAGAAGCTTCCTACCTATAAGATTGCATATAAAAGCCTGAGCTATTGAATTTCATTGCTAACAACTGCCAATATATGTTAAAGATACATAAGGGTGGTGCTTTATGATAAGATATGGAATAACCTATACTGTCTGTATCCACCACTGGTTAATAAATACTAAAACTATGGTTTGTAAATATGCTTATTTTTAACAATGGTGTTCAGCCTAAGGGGTTCACAGTTTTCTATAAAAAGGGCTAACATAACATGCACAGTTCACTAAAAGCCACTAATCTTGGAGCAGGGCTCGTGACAGCACTCAGCAGTGCCCGGTAGGCATTGGGGCCCACTCAGATAGAAGCGCTCATTGCACAGTTAACAGGAGAGAGCAGTAAGTCCTGATTTCTTATGCACTCCCTGCTTTTAGCTTCTCAAACTTATTGTTTGCTCCCCGGGACTCTGCAAAGCATTGGAATTCAGGTGGTGGGAGATAGACATAAGGGGCCATTATATGGGGTTATAAGGAAGACATAAGTGGCCATTATGTGAGGGAATAAGTGGGTATTGTACTGTATGGGGACATAAGGGGGCATTTTACTGTGTGGGGCTATAAGAGACCCTAATACTGTGTGGGGTGAGATATGGAGTCCATTATACAGATACATGTGGGGGCATGTCAATTATAGCTGCAGATCTTACCAATGGTTTAGGTTGAAGACCTACAACCATTCCATCAGGTCTGCCACAGCAAAAAACAACAACAAATATTGGGTGTTTTTACTACAGCGGTTTTTAGAGGAACATACTGCCACCACATAAGTTGCACCGCAGAGTGGCTCACTTAGGCTGTATTGTGCAAGGGTCCACACAAACCTGGGGGAGGTACTGGTAATTCATATAGGTCATGTTCTATTATGGGGCGTGTGTTCTGAAAGCTTGGAAACAGTATCTTACAATGACAATTTCTGAAGTAGTACTTATCTGTCCCTGATATCTCCGTTGCAGTCTCTGGCCTTACCATAACTCCTAGGCAGTATGCCCGCTGCCTCAGGGTTTTGTTTGACTCAGACCTTTCCTTCACCCCCCATATCCAATCACTCGCATGCTCATGTCATCTCTACCTCAAAAACATCTCCAGAATACGCCCTTTCCTTACCAGAGATACACTAAAGACACTTATTGTTGCACTGATTCACTCTTGCCTTGACTACTGTAACTCCTTACTAATCGGTCTTCCCCTTACTAAACGCTCCCCTCTACAATCTATTCTGAATGCAGCGGTCAGGCTCATCTATCAGTCTAGACGCTACAGCGATGCCTCTGGTCTGTGCCGGTCACTATCACCCTCATCCACAAGGCTCTCCATAATGCTGCACCTCCCTACATTTCCTCCCTCATCTCTGTGTATCGGCGCTCTCCATTCGTGCTCTCCATTCACTCAATGACCTAAGACTAACATCCTCTATTATCAGAACCTCCCACGCTCGTATACAAGACTTCTCCCATGTTGCACCACTTCTCTGAAATGCTCTATCCCAGACAATCAGATTAACTCCCAATTTCTACAGCTTCAAGTGTAAACTAAAGACATATCTTTTCAGACAGGCCTATCACAACTCCTAATGTAAACCCTTCCATAGTCAGATTCCCTAAAACGTACCCTCCTCTGTTCACACTCTCGCATTACCTCACAGGATATGATGCCGTATCAGACTAACTCTATATGTCCAGGCACCATCTGCACGTTAAAGGATACGACTAGTGATGGCTCATACAGCTTTATATATGTGTAATGACAGTAACCTCTATTACAAAATTGTCTGACCATTGTATAAGCAATGCTACGTCTGTTGCCGCCCCTGCTACCTTTTGTGTCACCCCCTCTACCTCATAGATTGTAAGCTCTTGTGAGCAGGGGCCTCAGCCCCAGTGTGTGAATTGAATATTTCTTTGTAATGTATCTTTTTGGTCTGTAGTTGAACCCTACAAATTGTACAGTGCTGCGGAATATGTTGGCGCTATATAAATAAAATGTATTTATTTTTATTTACTTATGCGCAGCTCTGCATGTCTTTATTTTAGTAAAGGTTTACAGTGTTCAAATGATACCTAAATAATGTGACTTCTCAGTACTAGAGAAAAAAAGCACTGTATAGTGCAGAGTATACATAGAGTAAAATATGAAACCCTGAGCAATAAGGACATCTGATATTCTAAGTAGTTGAAGACACTTTGGACTAAGTAGTGAATTGCTTGCAGGGAGGGGACTCAAGAAAATGTCTTTATATTTATGATGGCAGCTAAGCAGTGAGGATAATTGAATGCTATAAATCATCTACTAGAAATAGTCAGCAATCCTAAATTGACTTGATAAGTTCCCATAGTACCTATAGGGCCTATTATAACAGTAGTCACCAGTCCTTAGAATTGTTGTCTGTATTGGACAATACAAGATATCCAGGGTATCATTTAATTCTAGATTTTTATTTGTCATGAGTTCAGTGAGGGAGACATATCTAAAGGTCAAAGACAGCCAAAATTGGTTACAGTCACATTGAAAAACTATAATAAATGAAAATGATGATATTATGAATCACATTTATGAATATATCAGCAGCATTGATTGTGAACTGTAAAAGAGTTTGTCTTAGGTTATGTCTACATTTGTATCGGTGGTTCAGTTAGGAGCCTCCATCTCAGATTATTGCAAAAACAGCTCAGAGGACATTTTTTTGTCTAGCAAAATGATGGACACTAAAATGGAAAGCCAATGGACCCCATTATAAAGAAACTGCAGTCAAATCTGCAACAACAAAAAAAAAGCTGCAGTATCCGTAACGTGGCCTCAGCCTCAATGTATTTAATGAGTTTTGAAAAAAAATTTGAGGAGTATAACTTTCAATATAATTAAATATTGTTTTTTCATGTATGACCAATTACATTTTGTATTCCTTGCTAGACCCACATATACACATTATGATATTATAAATCTTACTATTTTTAGGAGCACAGGGGTTAATGTTCCACTTTCACATTACCATAGCTTTGCAAATAATAGGTCATTTATTATTAGTATTAGAAATTATAAGGTAGCCAACATAAGCATAATTCCCAGAGTTTTATAAAAGAAAAATGAGTAAAGCTGAATGCATTGCCGCTATATGACATGTATTATTGATGAGATAGTTACTATAATGTATTACAGTTTCATGTAATTTACCATCATAAATCTGTGATTATGTTTTCTTTGTCACAGTGACTGATCGTTAGCATGTAAACAAGCAATAATATAAAACAAAGTAATGCATTCAAATATTTATTGGCCAGAATTTCACTCACTAAAAATTTGCCTGTAAATTATTTACTTAATTGCTGTTTTGCTAGTAAGTATTATGTCGATCTTTAGACGAAGGCATATTCTGAGTGACAGATATTACCTCATTTTGTCCTTTACTTTTAACATCTTCACTCAATCATCTGTGGCCGTCCATCAAGCTTCAGAGTGTCATTATACCTTAAATAGCAGCTAAGGAAAGGAAGATTGATACACTAAGCACTCTTTTATGGGTATGTATGAATGATGTTCATACATTATCAAACCATTCAGTACTGAAATTCACTTGGCTACTGATGCATTCTCTAGTTTATTAGGTAAACTTTTGCAAGTAGGGAAAGAGAAAGTAGGTCATACAGTGAGTCACATGTGATGTATCATTCAAAAACATTATTGTTATTCTGCAACTGAGAGGGCATTAAAGGAATTATCCTGGTACTTACTTCCTGACAGAATCCTATTTACAAAAGGTTCACACTAGGGTAGGGGTGAATCCGCCAAAGTTTCCGCTTAAATCTCTGCCAATTTCAGTATAAAATCGGCGGAAACCCAGCGGACCCCATTATAGTCTATGAGGTCCACGGGTTTCCGCGATTAGCCGCTTTTTTAGCCAGACACGGTTTCCGAGTGCTAGAGTGAACCTAGCCTTAGCCTGAACCTCTGGCATCTGAGTCTCTCAGTCTCCTTTCTTATTTCCAAGTTTGGTGTGTTTTACCTGTACTGTGGGGTCTGGATAGTTCTGATCAGGTGACCCTGAGTTTTGGGCTAAATAGAATCTGTCTAGGAAGTAATTACATACAAAGTCCTTGGATAACTTCATTAAGGGATTGATGTGAGTGATTTTGTGTGTACTTTATAATAATGTGAATCTGTCGGGTAATTTCTGCTGTCAATTGTGACAGTAGGATATGAGATACAGCTCTGCAATATAAAAATTTATATGATTTGGAGAAGGATTTATAAAAAGCAGAAAACATCCTGACAGAGATCCTCGGAGAGACTGTGAGAGTCCTGCTTACACCATCCACTGTAATTTGGGGAGGCAGTGGATCATTTTGCTACCACCCTAAGAAACCAGTTTGGCTTGGAGCCACCTCTAAGGGCATTAACCTTGCAGACTCCTGTACGGGGATCTGTTCATCACTGCAGGGAGTCCGCCAGAGTGCTACCTAGAGTGCTACCTACTAAGTTGGTCTTGGTTTGGTAGTAGTTGACTACACTGGACAGAACTGTGGTGCAGGAATCAGTGGTAAATTGCAGAACCCTGTATTTGAGGTATATGCAGAAAGCTCGGGGGTCAAACAGGTAACATGTATAAACTGCAAAAAGCCCAGGACTAAGCAGAGATAAAAACAGACACAGCAGGAAAAGCATGAAAACAAGGCAGTCAAAGACATTAGCAATAAAGATGAGCACCATGCATGCACACATATCAGTGACAGTAGTCACTAAAACAGGACAGACTAGAGGGAAAAAAAGACCCTTATGCTTAAGGTCCCACATGCCAGCCAAAAATCGCTGTTGAAAAGTGGATGTGATTAGCCAGAATCCCATCCAGTTTGCAGGTACTGTGATACGAGGCGTTTTTTGCAGTGGCGTTTCTGCCGAGGCCAAAAACGCTGTGTATTCGCAATGTGGGGCCCTGGCCTAAGGGTTAAGTTCACACAGAGTTTGATTGGGGGCCAGGTAAAGACACAGACTTATATAGATACAGAGACAAAGGGAGAGACTGGAGGAAGTTCAGCAGGAGCAAACACTAATAATTAAAGAGACAGGAGCAGGAACAACACACAACTAGCCTGGTCTGCTAAGAAAGCAATATGCCAGTGAACATAGTACAAGCGTTACATCCATGCACAATGACAGCCTTCTACAGGGAAATGCGTAATTCGCTATGTGTGTGCAGGGTGATCAGGATTACCATCTTGCCTAGGAGTCTGATCAGGATTTGCTGTACTCTGCCTTTTCCTCAAAATCCTACCAAACATTGTATAAACTTATATATTACAGAATTTAGCTTCTCATATGCTGCTGTCAGAATGGACAACAGAAATCATCTCAAAGGTTCACTGTAATGTGGAATTAGGCACAAAGTCACTCAGATGCTTCCTATTATGCCTTTCCATCATATCTTGATCTTAGCTAGGGCAACAAAAATCACCAAGTTCACTTTAACTCCTCGAGGACACAGCTAATGGCACCATTCAATTTTTTAAATAATTTATTTGTAAAAGATATTAGAAATATTTGTGGTACCCATAACTTTTTTTATTTCCAGTTATGGAGCTGTGGAAGGACTGTTTTCTCTTTGTGGGACTAGTTTTTATTGGTACTATTATTCTTTGTTGTGGGGTGAACAAAAAACATTGATTTACACATTGTGATTATGTTTTCTGCTACAGTGTTCACTATACAGCAGTGTTTCCCAACCTTTCCAGACACAGGGAACCCTTGGAAATAAAAAAAATCCTCGAGGCACCCCTTCCAAATAATTTTTACCAAAAGACAAAAAAACTACAGTTTTGATGTGTTTTTGAAATTACAGCTGGAACCACATCAAAACTACATGCATTTTTCTGTTGCAGTTTTGATGCAATTGTAACTGCATCACAACTGTACCATGTAAATGCACCCTGAAAGCTACGCCATCCTATACCTTCCACTCAGCACATACAAAAATTCACCTTTTACCATCATCAAGCTCCTTTAGTGCCCCTGCATAGTATTGCTCCCAGTGGCCCCCCACTCAGTACATGCTCCCTAGTGCCCCCCAGAAACCAAATAATGCTCCCCAGTGGCCCTCAGTCCCCAAATAATGCTCCCCATTGGTCCCCAGTCACCAGATAATGCACCCCAGTGGCTCCCAGAACCTAATAATGCTCCCCCTTGCCTCTAGGCACCTAATAATGCTCCCCAGTGGTCCCAAGGCAAGTAATAATGTCCCACAGTGGCCCCCAAAACCTAATGCAACACAGTGGCCCCCAGACACCTCATAATGCTCCCCAGTGGCCCCCAGAACCTAATAATGCTTCCCAGTGGCCCCCAGGCAAGTAACTACTTGTGTTCTTCATTAATCCCAGACAAGTAATAATGTCCACAGTGGCCCCTATTTAAGTAATAATGTCCTCCAGTGGCCCCCAGACAAGTAATAATGTCTCCGAGTGGCCCCCTGACACCAAATAGTGCTCTCCAGTGGCTCCCAGGCAAGTATTAATACTCCCCAGTGGCCATGTATCACTCTCTTTCGCCTGTTCCTTTTTGTTGCTTCTATTGCTATATATCAGACTGGGGCTGTTGCCTAGGAACAGTATGGCACATTTTTCAGGCACCAGTGATGCACTTTTTTAGTTGAATCCATGGACTGATGATGATTAGACAGCTCCTGTCACACAGTTATAATGAAGAAGCTCACAGCTTAGTCTTCCTGACTTCATACCTATAGACTCTTAACTTATTTTGGAGAATATACAGAGAGGAGAATAACGGTATGCTCCAACCCAGACAGAGTTGGTACTGGCTGTAGCTGCCCATGTGATGCTGTGCTAAGGCATCAAGGGATTAATATAAAAAAAAAAAAAAAACCTGGAAAAAGAAAGCAGGGAAATGCTAAAACTCCAGATGGCATCTTATTAGAAGCAGAGAGAAGGATGTACTGCAAGAATGGGGTACAGCATGCTTAAAAGAAGTGCAGAGAGTGATAGTCAGGTAGAGGTTGCAGATATGGCAAATTGTGTAGCTACTGGTTGATCCAGAAACGTACTCAAAATGGATTATTAACAATATTTTAGTCATTCACACTAACTTGGAATTAACTGCCTGATAGAACATTTAAAAATAACTTTATTATAAACACTATTAAAATTCTGGGCGAATGGGCAATGTATTTCCATAAAATATTCAGGCTATTGGGAAACAGGGATTGGCATTCAGACCATATGTATCCTATTGGGTGTACAATGCATCCTAATCCTGCACACCACCTCTCCCTATATAGCATATACAGTCATATGAAAAAGTTTGGGCACCCCTATTAATCTTAATCATTTTTGTTCTAAATATTTGGGTGTTTGCAACAGCCATTTCAATTTGATATATCTAATAACTGATGGACACAGTAATATTTCAGTATTGAAATGAGGTTTATTGTACTAACAGAAAATGTGCAATATGCATTAAACCAAAATTTGCCCGGTGCAAAAGTATGGGCACCTCAACAGAAAAGTGACATTAATATTTAGTAGATCCTCCTTTTGCAAAAATAACGGCCTCTAGTCGCTTCCTGTAGCTTTTAATCAGTTCCTGGGTCCTGGATGAAGGTATTTTTGACCATTCCTCTTTACAAAACAATTCCAGTTCAGTTAAGTTTGATGGTCGCCGAGCATGGACAGCCCGCTTCAAATTATCCCACAGATGTTCAATGATATTCAGGTCTGGGGACTGGGATGGCCATTCCAGAACATTGTAATTGTTCCTCTGCATGAATGTCTGAGTAGATTTGGAGCTGTGTTTTGGATGATTGTCTTGCTGAAATATCCATCCCCGGCGTAACTTCAAATTCGTCACTGATTCTTGTACATTATTCTCAAGAATCTGCTGATACTGAGTTGAATCCATGCGACCCTCAACTTTAACAAGATTCCCGGTGCCGGCATTGGCCACACAGCCCCAAAGCATGATGGAACCTCCACCAAATTTTACAGTGGGTAGCAAGTGTTTTTCTTGGAATGCTGTGTTTTTTTGACGCCATGCATAACGCCTTTTTGTATGACCAAACAACTCAATCTTTGTTTCATCAGTCCACAGGACCTTCTTCCAAAATGAAGCTGGCTTGTCCAAATGTGCTTTTGCATACCTCAGGCAACTCTGTTTGTGGCGTGCTTTCAGAAACGGCTTCTTTCGCATCACTCTCCCATACAGCTTCTCCTTGTGCAAAGTGTGCTGTATTGTTGACCGATGCACAGTGACACCATCTGCAGCAAGATGATGCTGCAGCTCTTTGGAGGTGGTCTGTGGATTGTCCTTGACTGTTCTCACCATTCTTCTTCTCTGCCTTTCTGATATTTTTCTTGGCCTGCCACTTCTGGGCTTAAAAAGAACTGTCCCTGTGGTCTTCCATTTCCTTACTATGTTCCTCACAGTGGAAACTGAAAGGTTAAATCTCTGAGACAACTTTTTGTATCCTTCCCCTGAACAACTATGTTGAACAATCTTTGTTTTCAGATCATTTGAGAGTTGTTTTGAGGAGCCCATGATACCACTCTTCAGAGGAGATTCAAATAGGAGAACAACTTGCAATTGGCCACCTTAAATACCTTTTCTCATGATTGGATACACCTGGCTATGAAGTTCAAAGCTCAGTGAGGTTACAAAAACAATTTTGTGCTTCAGTAAGTCAGTAAAAAGTAGTTAGGAGTATTCAAATCAATAAAATGATACGGGTACCCAAATTTTTGCACCAGTCAAATTTTGGTTTAATGCATATTGCACATTTTCTGTTAGTACAATAAACCTCATTTCAATCCTGAAATATTACTGTGTCCATTAGTTATTAGATATATCAAATTGAAATGGCTGTTGCAAACACCCAAATATTTAGAACAAAAAATGATTAAGATTAATAGGGGTGCCCAAACTTTTTCATATGACTGTATCGTTGTTCCCAATAGAACTAAAGTGACTGCTCAGACTCAGTTTCACATATATCCTGCATTTAACCTGTTTGCCACACCAAATACATTTGCAAATACATTTGCATGTTCATCAGAAGTGCTTGAGAAACAAACAGGTAAGGGGATAATGTTATCGCAAAAGACTCCGCACAGATCATCTGCTCAGCAGCCTCAGTAATAGGAGCCGCGCATCAACCCCACCCACTGCATAGCGGTAATTCTGCTGAACTGCAACGCTGCTCTTATTACTTGAATAGGAACATCACTTCACCTATCCACTAGCAGCTTACAGCACCTGATCTACAACAGATCATCTGTGCGGGGTCCAGGTGTCAGACCCTGACAAATCGCATACTGATGACCTATCCTGTGGATAGGTCCTTAAAATGAAAATTCTATTTAAGACCCCAATCCAGTAGGCTTCTTGTTGCAACCCTTCTTTCAAGGTTTCCTCCTCTTGCCTAGGGTTGCCCCACCTCAGTACCCTGGAATTTCAATTGAACCACATTCCCTGCATGGTGTTCCTATATATAATGTGAGATGGGAATATCCTCCTTACGTTCCGTACCATTGACATGATCACGAATCTGCCTACATAACATATACTGGATTCCACAAGTGCTTGTCAACAAATAGGTAACCCCAGTCATTTTCCTGTTGATAAATCTCTTATTCCAAAACTGCTTACGTGATGTACTTGCAAATGATTTACTCACTAACCCCAAAGTACAGGCCTTACAAACACCACATCTAGAGTCCCTTTTGGTTTGTCAGAATACAAAACCACAGGAGACAAGAAACCTGTCCTAACTCCTGGGGTATGTAATGATCAGTCCTTTTAAAGAAACTCAATGTGTATCCATGGTTTGCCTCATCTCATGGTGGGATAAATCATATAGTCCCTATAATTCTTAAGACTCAATCCTTTACAGCTCTGTTTCTTAGACACACAAGATCATCTGTTCACTAATAATGCATGATCATAAGCCTCTTTGTGAACCCACTCAGGATATCCCAGACACGACTGCTTCCATTTTGTAGTCTCTGAGATGGCTACGGTTTCTACGCACCAGTAGACCTTTTAATGGGTTTCAACTCCTCCACTTAAATAGACTATTTGGGGCTCTCTGCTTCCTGTGGACAGTTGTACTCAGTCTCCCAGAAGGAGAGCTGGAGATTATTAAATCAAGAAGAAATTTGATGTTTATGAGTCTCAAAAGTGTAAAAGATCATTAATGTTCAATACACCAAATAAATCTTGAAAGGCCTCCTTTGTGCTGTTCCAAAGGATAAAGTCACCAATGAACCTTGGTTCCAATAAAATGGCCAAGGTCCACTGTTCCATGTTATCCCAGAACATCATTTCTCTTTCTCACCAGCCCAGGAAGAGATAGGTGTATATTTAGGTATTAGTTGGGGCATAGAGACTGACCATAGCCACTCCCCTGAGCTGGTGGAAAAAATTGCGATAAAAAACAGACCATAGCAGTTTGAGAACAAATTTATTATGGGTCATTTACTGGGTCTCCCTCCCTATGGAAGTCCTCCACAGCCCCACACACTTGATTATGAGGTTTGGAACTTTAGAACGCCTCAACATCCAGGCTATCCAACATTCCAGAAACAAATACCATCATAAAAGTCCTATTAGTGGGGTAAAGCCCCCTCAGTCCTGCCAGACCACTGCTTTCATGCATGCACAATCACTCTTACTTCAATGATTGAGATTTACAGAAACCATCAAAAGAATGAGACATCTGTGCCAGTTGGAGACGCCACAACAGAAACCGCAGAAAATTGTCGGAGAGAAAAGTCCTGCATGGAGTATTTTTCTCTCTGCTGGTTTCAGTATAAAAATGGCAGAAACCCAACGGACGCCATTATAGTCTATGGGCTCCGCGGGTAACCGCTGTTTTAGCGATACGGATCTCCATCATTTGGGTCCCCCCAGCGGACCCAAATGACAGATTGCCAAGCACAGGTGTGAACCTAGCCTTATTTTAGTAAAAAGAACAAGCGGTTGTATCAAAATGCATTTGTTAACATCGGTTTCTTATTAGTATCAGTTTGCTTACAGGTCTCCAAAACTAAAGGGGAGGTTAAGACTAGTGTTTTATGTGTCAATTTAAAGAAAAAAAAAAGATTGGACATTTAGGACTATTCTAAAGTCAGAAAATTTAATTTACAGCTACTATGAGCTGGCATTTTTGGCTTTAGGATTAATAAATGTATCTAAGGTTGAAGCCCCACATTGCAAAAATGGAGCGTTTTATAGCACCTGCAAAGTGGCCGGGATTCTGGCTAATCCCATCCACACATTGTAACAACACTTGCTTTCTTTTTCTTTCTTTTTTTATGCTGCACTTTGCTATGTGGGGCTTTAGCTTAAAAGATGTTTGCTACACCCACCTCTTAAACTTGCTGAGTGTGGTACAGAAGGCAAAAATCTGCACAATTTCACCAAAAACTGGTATAAACTGGTATAAACCAATGAATATCAGTGTGTCTTGTAAAAACACTGATACATCTCCTTCTGTTTATTAATGAAAGCAACACAGAATCCAATATGTCATTCACAAAATAAAATCAGTTTGTGTCAGTTTTGCCAGTCCTGCCTTTTTTTCTTTTCAGTATGTTCATCACTAGCAAAGTGAAAATTCACAGAGAAGCTATTTAAAAGTTATCAACCAATATGTTTTTTCTATTGTCACTCTTGAAAAATGGCCGCTGCAGTTAAAATAATGACAATTTCTGTAGCTATATTTAACAGAAGAGAGTAATCCAGATTTATAACTGTAACATCTGATTTCTTAGTATATGAACAAATTTACGTTTTTTTGAAAGTACTTTACAAAACAGTTTAATTCTTTACTATTTCTTAGCTGATGTATATGCAAATGATGTCTTAGTGATGAACATGGGCCTGGGGTTTTTTCAAATCATGATGTTGTTTGTGTGGATTTTGTGTTTTCCCTCATCGCTTGTGTGGGTTTCCTATGGGTGAGCTGGTTTCCTCCACACTTCAAAAACATTTGGGTAAGCTCATAGTAAGATCATATTATGGTGAATGTGTTTACGTTTTCGTCAAAGAACTGTACATTATACTTGATTTTTTTGTAAAATTCACAAATATTTATTGGTATCCCGGAACCCTCCATAAATAGCTCAGTGTGTGGACTTGTGCTCTCCAGAATTACACCAACTTCCATTTTAGGTAATTGGGTTAAGCTATGGTAACCTATCATGGCCACTACACAATGGATAGAGCTGTCCACATCCTGCTCCATCCACTTTAGTTCTGACACCGGTTCTGCTGTGAACAGCTGATCGGTGGGGATGCCAGGTGTCAGACTCCTGCTGATTTCATATTAAACATATTGATAGACATGTGAGGATAGGTCATCAATATCAGTAGGCTGGAGAATCCCTTAAATAAAACCGTATACAGTAAGCTTTTGTGTGCCCTTTAGTGCAGGGAACCATTTTTCAAATCTAGGTTTTATAGGTAACTTTCAGCTCAGTTTCACTATAGCTCTGATCAATATAAAAGTATATTAAAGGAGTTGTTCGGGATAAACTGATCTTTCTAATCTAAACTTCCCCCACTTACCTTCTAAATTACTTAGGTTACCAAAAATCTATACTTACCTAGAACTCTGGGGCGGTCATGTGACCCCAGGCACATTTTCCGATTTTCCAGAGACGTTCCATTTCCAGAAGGAGAGAAATGGAATGTCACCTATACTAACCCCTCATCCCATCATACTTACCTGTCTTGCCTGCGCAATAGAGCCAGAAGAAGTAACGTCCCGTGCCCAGAAGGTCCTAATCGGAAGACAGGTAAGTAAGATGGGGTGGGGGGGTTTGAGTCGCTGGCATCAACGGTTGTTCAGGTACATCATTGCTGCAAAGAAAGAGAACCTCTGAATGATGACAAATCAACCTCCTGCACATGACTGCTGAGGCCAAGGACATTAATAATAACACATGCAGTGATATTTTAGTTTTGAACTTTGCCATTTATCTTTTTTTATGCAAATGTACAAAGTATCCTCTTCATAGAATGTATCACTTTGATTGATACATTGAGTCCCCTTAGCTTTCTTTTACATCTTTATATCCAGGCATGTTGCAATGTTTTGATTATGCTCCCCTTATTGTTTTAGGGGTCCTTATTGGCCCCAAGAAACTACTAAACGCAAACATGATATTTTAAGCACAGACATATTTTTTACATTTTTTGAAGTTGGATTGAATAAATTTACTTATTACTTGCATTTCTATGAAAATAAGTTATGATATAAATGATTACTGCTCATAAGTAGCTATCTGACACAGTGGGAACGGCTCTTCATTAAGAATGCTATACATAGAACAAGAGACCATTAAAATACACTTGAACATTGAAGCTCTAATGTAATCTTCATTTAAGATAATTATTTTTTGATGAAGTATAAACATTTTTTTCTTGTTGTCATAGGTATAACTTTCTTGGTATCAGAAAGTAACTCTATTAATGCAGTAAGTAAGGCTGCACTATAAAGTTATCCACATTGCACAGTTAATCTGTACACAGCTAAAGGCTTTACTCAAATAGGTGATATGTTTGCTCAAACAAGATATTATTTGCACCAGGATTTAATTGTTTCTGTAAAACTATTGCTTTTATTGAAAATAGTGTGTTGAAACTTGTCTTCAATTATTCTTTTTTTTTTCTGTGGACCAGACTTATTTCTTGGAAGCGAAGCTTTGGAAAATTAATAAGCTCCTTGAAAACCGTCCATGAAGCTTTTGAAGCTTATTCTTACTCTAAAATGTTAGATTGACAAAGCAGTTTTTATAATGAAACTTTTGACATTATGTTAATTAGTCTGTGACACAATATAGTTTTCTCAAAAGGTTACAGATAACATTTAGTGCTCTTCCAAAGATAATATCAGTGTGTTACAAAGCAGCTCAGAATTGTCTGTGTTTCCCTGTATGTAGCAAAAATGTCCTTTAAGACACATTTTATAATTGATCTGTAGAAGAAAGGGTGTAAGATTGCAAAATGAGCATTTTGTCCCCAATACAATCAGTTCAGTCTGTGTGAAATGTTCTGCAAAATTGTGACCAGCTTTTGGACATGGCAAATCTTAGACGGCAGCACATGGGGTTCCTATAGTTCAGTACAGGGGTAGGCAACCTTTTTGGTACGGCCTGCTGATTTAAATTAAGAAAAATCAAAGATGAGGTACTCGGAGTGCCGTGCAATAATTGTAAGGGTGACAACCCTTATGTCTAAAGTCATATACCACAAACCATAACACTGCCATGAGATGCTTCTGGACGCATGTATTTATTGATTTTTCCCAAGACGTACTTTCCATCAGAAGCAATAAAAGTACATGTGCAGACCTCAATTAGTAGTAAATGTATGTATCCAGGAGCACCGTGTGACAGCACCCTAAGAGTGGTGACACACTATGTATCTGGATGCAGCTTTAGTTATAGCTGCATCTATTCGTAGGCCACTGATACTTTCACTTCGATATAAAGCTGTGTTCACATGGTGCATTTTTGTACAAAAATGCATGCATTTTTATTGGAAAACTGCCAGAATTTTTATGTTCAAAAACACACTGCTATACAGAATAATGTCCCATACTGTCCCATCTACACAATATAATGAACCATAATTGCCCCTTTATACAGTATAATGTCCCATAGTAGCCCCTCCACACAGTATAATGTCCAATAGCTTCCCCTACACACTATATAATGTCCCATAGCGGCCCCTCCACACCATATAATGTCCCATAGTGACCGCTTCACATGGCATAATGATCCATGTCGGCCCCTTCACACTGTATAATGTCCTATAGTGGCCCCTCTATATAACGTCCTGTAGCGACCCCTTTACACAATATAATGTCCCTTAGTGGCTGATCCATGTGGTATAATGTCCCATAGTGGCTCCTCCACACAGTATAGTATCCAAACAAATTTTCCAAAAATTTCAGGTTGCTGCCAAATCCAGGGATCAGATGAGTGTAGACAAAGACAATTTTATCTTTAATGGCCACAGAGTAATGGAGGACAGACTTCACTGTGAAAAAGTAGCAGGCTCCCTCACTATGTCAGGAGTAGACACGCAGCTCAAACATGATGATTCTGCCCCCTTGTGTATGGGAAGACTAGTTGGAGCCATGTGTATATTTACAGGTACATATAAAATTGTATTGCCACTGCAGTGCACTTTCTAAGCAGCATAAACTTGTTAATGTTGGATAAAGATTTGGGAGGCCATGGACCCCCCAGGAGCCTCAGACCCAAGTTGGCTGCTCAAAAAGGCTAAATGATAATCTGCTACAGACTCTGACAAAGATTTCAGTCTGCTTATGTGTCTCTCCCTGTAACACATATTGTATACATGCTTAGTCAATTCTAGAACTTTCTCTGTGGAAATGAGGATATCACTGAAGATAGGTAATATATTTATACGCCCCCTCTAACAAAAGGCCAGGATCCATACTTGATAAATAAATACGGTATCACAAAAAAGAGAGATTGCTAAAGCTTAACTTTTCATTTAAATTCCTATAGATAAATTAATCTCAAGCTGTTTAAGTATATATTTGCCAAATCAAATATCACTATTGCCTAGTAAGGAGACCAATATATAAAGTCTAATCAGCACTCCAAATTGATTAATCCATTGGATAGATTCCAATGGAGATTGATGTATACAGATAGGAGCATTCGTCAGTAACCCCGCCTAGGGTATAGGTACAAGAGAGCCCTACATACTCTTCCTTCCTACCAATTCGGTCCCTACGTGTTTCTGTTTTAGATACTCATGAGGGCACTCATGATAAGAAAACTATGCAGAAATTTCAAAGTTCTAATTGTCTAAATATGACGATGCATAATACAGCCGTACGAGCCTGCAGCATAGCTGTCTGCTATCAAATGCCTCAGTCTGAGATATATATGGAGGCTGACACTCCCTTTCTAAGGAGTGTCCAAGCGCCAGATCAATCAGGGCTGGACTGTCTGTGATGTCACCAAGTCCCACCTGGACACGGTAGGGGGGGACAATTAAGGTGAGTAGGCGCTATGGATACGTTGAATAGCATACTAGGCTTCCCTGGCATTAGAACAAAAGACTCACATGTCATACTGGTAAATGTAAACCATGGTGTAGAACAATCACAATGGATGGAGGGATTCCTATGAAGGATTCATCTACTCTTCCTCCTCCGAAAGTCCACATGTGTGGAGTGAATAGAGTCCCCTGCTTCCTATTAATGTTTCCAACATGGTACAAAATTCTCCTCGTCAGAAGTTGAAAGAAAGTAAAAACAGGGGACTATATATAGTAAGTCTGAATAGTCTTACTGTAGGATGTTGTTTGACACATCCCACCATGATGATATTGGGAAGTCTGAGATGCATATGAGAGGACCATGCGAGAACAAGGCATGGCCGAGATGCGTCTTATCCACCGGAATGCATATATGTGTGTACAGTATGCGAAACTAAGCCAGCATAAGATACCACAAGTTGTTTCATTAATTCATATCAGGCAGAAATATAATAACAATCCAATCCATGTATAATACATATATTAATAGTAAAATAATTCAATACATTGATACCAGATAATAAATAGAATATACAAATCATATAATAAATAGATAAATACATTTAAATAAATAAAAATAGTAAATAATAAATATAAATAAGTGAAATATCAATATATGTGTATATGCAAATTGTAAAGTACAGTACTGCGGAATATGTTGGCGCTATATAAATAAAATGTATTATTATTATTATTATATATACAAAATATATAGAAATATATTGACTCCTTTTATAAAGAAATCTACCCTAGGTTATATAGATCTATTTGGGTTGACCTTAGTAAATGGAACTTTCCCTATCTTTCCTGGTTAGGGTGTATCCATATGATAAAAATGGTGATCCTCCCATACCTATTGTATTTTTTTTCGCTCTCCCAATCCCTATTAAACAGACTGACTTTACAGAATGATGTTTTTAAGTTCATCTGCAGCTGTAAGGTATCTTATGTATCACAAATCCTTGGATGGTCTCTCTGTACCCCATTTTCTTAAGTATTATAAAATGGCCCACATTGCCTAATTAGACCAGGTAAATGTAATTTGGAAGGCCCCATTATAGTCCCATTTTGCATACTCATTGATAGCTCCATACTCAATGCTTTGATGTGGCTAAAATCTCCAGTTATTAAATATATCCTCTCTTCAGACAAAATTACCCTTTATTCATTAGCACTATGACGTGTGGTCTGGTTCAAATTTGAGCTAGCAGGTTAATTGAGACGTCTCTTAAGATCCTGCATAGGACATATTTTGTGCCAACTAGACTACATGCTATTTACCTAGCAGTCTCCCCCTTCTGCTTTAGAGGATGCCAAGAGTCGAGTATGATGTACCACATATGGTGGAAATGCCCTGTAGTGGCTGAATTTTGGAGGGAAATAATAGATTTGAACTCCAATGTTCAGGATCACACCTTTCCTAAACTTCCAGCTGTTTGTCTGCTAGGAGATAAACCACTCACATTTACATATGCCATATTTAAACTAATGCAATTTATCTTACTAGCCACCCGAATACATATTGTGTCCTTTGGAAATCTCTGACTCTGGTCATTTGCCTGTTATTTCTAGGATCAATAATATTATGTTATGTTATATTAAAAACTCAATACCATTTGCTTGGATGCAGTCCCTAACTTCTCAAAAATCTGGTTGTCCTGGATGACCTCCCCTCATACTGTGGGTGTAGCCCATTATATTTCACTGTGAACCTTGCTGAACCTCATGTTCCTGTCTGCTGATATTTGGTACTTGAACTATGATCAAATGTGACGTCATCCTGCTCAGTTTATATGTTAATCTTTTATTTTGCTTTGTATTTGTATCACTTGCTAAGATATTCATGTGATACCTTATTTTTTTAATAAACTTTATTCTGTTTGACACTAAAATATGTAGAAATATTATTACACAACACATTATAAGAAAAATGCATAAATATAAGTGTACAGGTACAAATATAATAAAAAAATACAAGTGCTAAACAAATGTATATGCTTAATGTATAGTGCAATACAGACTACAATATAGTGTTACATTACAATAAAAAAGTGACAAATAGTTATATAATTCTATACAATATATGTGCATTGTGACAAAAAAAAATGTCATAAAACGTTCCAGAGATTAAAACACTTCATAATGGATCGCTGGCTACACATTTTGATGGAAGAAGGAGAATTCCATAAGGAAAGACTGCAGTCAATGGGTAACACAATCTAGACACAAATATATGAAAAATAAGGACAGTTAGAATATACATAAAAACCACAAAAAATGAAAAAAGTCCAATTGATGTTACAAAAAAACAACACTGGAAATAACAAAAAGGGTCTGAAACTTACCACCGTATTCAGACCACAGGGAGAGGCCATATTGAGGTTGACTATCCATCTTACCTCTTTGAGTAAGAGTGCTTTTTTCACATAACCACCCCTCACCCCTAATTTTAATTTATCAATGCCAAAGGCTTTAAAGCCCTTGGGATTACAGGCATGGTAAATCACGAAAGTGACGGGGAATAGGTTGTAGTTTTTCCAAGTCT
Source organism: Leptodactylus fallax (assembly GCA_947044405.1). Taxonomy (NCBI): domain Eukaryota; kingdom Metazoa; phylum Chordata; class Amphibia; order Anura; family Leptodactylidae; genus Leptodactylus; species Leptodactylus fallax. Next base: position 1,011,277 of record CAMRHE010000203.1, read on the forward strand.
TAGACATTTGTGGCTAATTGAATTTTACTCACTTGTTCAGAGAGATGAATTTTAAGGGCTCTAGTAGTCATTCCTATGTAGATAAGCCCTCAAGGGCAAGTGACATAGTAAGTAACCGCCTGGGTGTTGCAGGTAAATTTATGTAGGATCCTAAAACTCCTATTCCTAATGAATTGCTGAAATTAGTAGATCTCAGCATATGATAACACATGCTGCACTTGCCACAAGGGTATGAACCCCACTTGGGGCCCTTACTTCTGAATACCTGTATCAGAGTATTAGGGACATAATGACTACTAGTCAAAATGTCTTGAATGTTCCTGAAACCCTTCCAGGTAACACTCCGGAATTCTGTTAGAAAGGGGGTAATATCATTATCTGTCAGCAGTACCGCCCAATGCTTATGCAGCATGACGAATATCACGCCATCTAGAGTTATATGTTGCGATAAATCTTCTTTGTGAAGAGCCCCTATTTTTCTTTTCCCGACTTAATAGAAGGGATTCTTTTGTTGCTGATTTAACGTGAATATATTCTTCTCTGATATATTTCTTATTGTAACCTTTCTCGTGAAAGCGAGCAGCTAAATCAGAGGCCTGTTTCTCGAATCTTGAATCATTGGAGCAGACCTGCTTGGCACGTAGAAACTGACCAATTGGAATTGCCTCCTTTACTTTGTAGTGGTGTAAAGAAGTGGCCTGCAGAAGGGAATTAGTCAATGTTCTTTTCCTAAAAATGTAGAAATAGTCCCATCACGATCTTTATCAATCATAATATCCAAATATTCAACTTGTGTATAGCTATACTGCCACATCAAGTGGATATTTAAATTGTTCTGATTCAAGTAAACCTAAAAACTCCTGCAACTGTGACATCAAGCCCTGCCAGATGAAAAAAATGTCATCTTTAGATCTAGACCTTGGACAGATGGAACACAGCCCCAGGAACAGATTAGCATAGGATGCTATGAAACAAACGCCATGCAATGTAGACAGTGATGCAGTAACCTGACCCTTGGGATCCCCACTGATCTTTAATTGATGTCCTATCCTGAGGATAGGTCGTCAATATAAAAAAAGACTAGACAACCACTTTAAGACTGGCGTTTTATGTGATCTGAAGTGTGCTGGATTAAGATGTGGTGAATTTATCAGGCAGCACACACCTCTTAATAAATTTGGTGGATCTTCACAAAAAAAATTTAAAATACCCCAGCTACTAGATATTATTAGATATTTGCACAATACTTTACACTGATTTCCGGTGTAAATTAAAGTACATTTCTTATACTCCGTTCTAAAGAGTGTGAAAAGAATCTTAAAAAAAAGCAAAAAGGTACACATCCTACCACCACAAATGCTCAAAATTTTTTTAAAGAGTTTTCTGGTCTAAAAATATTGATGTCCTATATTGATGTCCTATGTGTCCTGATATTGATAAGTCATCAATATCAGATTGGAGGGGTCCAACAACCCCATCAATCAGATGTTCTCAGCTACTGGTACACAGAGAATAGAGCAGGAAGCAGACTGCTTTGTGTAGTGGCCAGAGCAGGTACTGCAGATCCCATTTATTTGAATAAATAACTCAGTTCAACCACTACACAGAGAACAGAGCTGTCTGCTTCCTGCTCCATTCCCTGTGTATCACCTAATTGGTTGGGATGTCAGGCCTCACAGATCTCATATTAGTGACCTATGTTTAGGGTAGATCATCAATATTTTTAGCACTGAAAACCCCTTTAAAGCATGAAAATTTGTTCAAAGCCCATGATAAAGCATCTGTGAGAAAAATAAACAAATTCCATTACATAACATATTACCTTAAATGGGTTTTCCAAGAAACAAAAAATGAGCCAATGCCAGGGAATGTTCTAAAGTAAGAAAACAATTCTTACTTCTTCTTCCTCCCCCTATTCTAGTGGCACTACTCTGGTTCTCCCCCCTGGTCTCTGTTTCTGGCATTCCAGGTAGCCACTTCACCCAGTCACTGCCCTCAGCAATGACACGGGGCATTCAGGAACAACATCAATTGATGCAGAGTATCCTCCAGCGGCAGTGTTGATGGAAACTCTTTAGAGTCTTCAGGTGGCAATGATAAGTAGCCCAGGTCATGCTGCCATACAGGAGAGTATTCATGCATATGGCCATATTGACCATTAGCTTGGCTTCTTTCTGGCGTTTATGGTTCTCAAAGACCCAATGCCGCAGTTTCCTGTAGAACATGCTGAATGGTGCTGTACTTCCATTTCAGTGGTTGTCTATTTTGATTGATGGCTACTGAGGTAGAGGAATGTATATTTTGTTGTTGCTCACAGTACTTCTCTTGGATTTTCCAGGCTATAAATATCAATTAGCAAGTGAAAAAAGTGGTCCTATTTTATTCCCGCAATGTTTCAGCTCAATGTGAGCCTTTCTCAAGCATTATTTCACTATAGATTGATAGTTGAATAACTGTTCGAAATACTCTTTCCAGCATTCTAAGATGGTATTTTCATCTTTCAGGAGTGTTTCTATTTTGAGACCAAATAGGGGCCATTTGAATTCGGTTCATAATGTGTCTTCATCATCTGAAAGAAGCTAAACATATACTGGCAGTTTGTAAAATTCTGCAACCCGTCCACCATGTGTTCTTGATGTTGGTGTTCTATATGTTTTAGTTGTCCTTTAGACTCCTATTGAGATGTGACAACTATTTTGCTACAGACAGATTAATTCCCTCTTGTGGTTTAGGAGGTCCTTATATTAGTGCAAGGTGTGACTGATTGTCTCTGAACACATCTCAAGCAGGGCAGTTGTGAAAGTTTACCACTGCTGTTTAACATTTGCATCAGTGTGGATAGACCTTCAAGTCGAGCAGGGATATTTTTTTCTGAAATTCAATGCTCTTCACAGGATCTTGCAAGGCCCTAACATTGACTTTCTTCCTGCTTATCTTTTGGCACCTTCTGCAACTTCAGGCAAATGGAATGTTCATGATGGTGTAAATCAGGTAGTGGTCTGACCAGTAAGTAGTTTTGCACATTGACAGTGTAACGTGTGTGTTTTTAATGTTACAGGTATGGTTAATAATGTAGTCCAGGAGATGCCAGTGTTTTGTTCCCCAACAACATCAACATGTTGTTAGGAAACAGATGCAGCGTTGCTAAGCAGTGAGTCCCAGCACCAGTCAAACCAGATCAAAATGGTAAAAACCGTGCTGAACGTCCCGTGCTCTCCCAACCGCACCGTACCCCACCCCCCAGAGATGTTCACCAGGGCCCCTGATGGTGGGAATGGACTTGAAGCTGCTGACGGGCAGAGCGACACGGGGTCAGAGAGCACTGGACGCACAGCACACCACCAGACACAGCAGAACAGAAACCGGAATCACTTACCAGTGGTAGCAGGAATAGGGATGTCAGTTGCAGAGTAGTAAGCAGCGGATGGCGGCAGGCAGTAGATGGCAGCAAAGTTCCAAAGAGTAGTCATACAGTCCGAGTTGTCAGCATGAGGTTAGCGAAGTACAAAAGGGAAATCCAAATAGATGTGTCAAACGAGCCGGGTCGGTAGCAGGAGAGCAGAGCAGTACCAAATCGCAGTTCAGGAGGACGAAGTCTGAAGGCAAGCTGGAGTCATTAGCAGGAGAGGAGAACAAGGTATAAAATCGGGAGGCCAGAAGGATAGTCAAACAACAGAAGCAGGCGGTCTAGGGAGGAGGTAAAAAGACAGGAAATATGCAATGCTTACTATCAGGAAAAACTGAATAGTCAGCGATTACCTGGAGCGGAAGTCCCGAATAAGAAGGTTCCGACCAAGCCCCTGCTCCGGAAGGGAATCCCGTGGCCCGAGCGGGAAAGGACCGGCAACCCCCGCATACCATCGCGGAGGTTCCAGCCTGCCTCCCTGAGGGCTGGAAGGAGCATCTAAAGGAGAGGACCGGCAACCCCCATGTGCTGCCGCGGAGGCTCCGGTCCGGCTCCTTACACATGTTGACAGTAGGAAACAACATCAGCTTGGGGACAATGCTCAGTGCCATGTAACAAAATGGAGTAAAACTGCTCTTTGATCTTTCGTTGGTGCATAGGCCCTAGTAATGGTGGACAACTGGTGTTATATACATGATCTTGAAGGGCCAGTGATCTTGATCAAGTGGGGTTGGAAACCACTGCAACTGAACATTACTAACCCACTGCTGTCTTCTACCGTAATAGCACCTGTTGTGCCAATATACAGTGGGGAAAAAAGTATTTAGTCAGTCACCAATTGTGCAAGTTCTCCCACTTAAAAAGATGAGAGAGGCCTGTAATTGACATCAATAGGTAGACCTCAACTATGAGTGACAAAATGAGAAAACATATCTAGAAAATCACATTGTCTGATTTTTTAAGAATTTATTTGCAAATTATGGTGTAAATTAAGTATTTGTTCACCTACAAACAAGCAAGATTTCTGGCTCTCACAGACCTGTAACTTCTTCTTTAAGAGGCTGCTCTGTCCTCCACTCATTACCTGTAGTAATGTCACCTGTTTGAAATTGTTATCAGTATAAAAGATACCTGTCCACAACTTCAAACAGTCACACTCCAAACTCCACTATGGTGAAGACCAAAGAGCTGTGGAAGGACACCAGAAACAAAATTGTAGACCTGCACCAGGCTGGGAAGACTGAATCTGCAATAGGCAAGCAGCTTGGTGTGAAGAAAGTGAAGAAATCAACTGTGGGAGCAATAATTAGAAAATGGAAGACATACAAGACCACTGATAATTTCCCTCGATCAGGAGCTCCACGCAAGATCTCACCCCATGGGGTCAAAATGATCAAAAGAACGGTGAGCAAATATCCCAAAACCACATGGGGGAACCTAGTGAATGACCTGCAGAAAGCTGGCACTAACATAACAAAGGCTACCGTCAGTAACACACTACGCCGCCAGGGACTCAGATCCTGCAGTGCCAGACGTTTCCCCCTGCTTAAGCCAGTACATATCCGGGCCCATCTGAAGTTTGGTAGAGAGCATTCGGATGTTCCAGAAGAGTATTGGGAGAATGTCTTATGGTCAGATGAAACCAAAGTAGAACTGTTTGGTAGAAACACAACTCGTTGTGTTTGGAGGAGAGTGAATGCTGAGTTGCATCCAAAGAACACCATACCTACTGTCAAGCATGGGGGTGGCAACATCATGCTTTGGGGCTGTTTCTCTGCAAAGGGACCAGTACGACTGATCCGTGTACATGAAAGAATGAATGGGGCCATGTATCGTGAGATTTTGAGTGCAAACCTCCTTCCATCAGCAAGGACATTGAAAATGAAACGTGGCTGGGTCTTTCAGCATGACAATGATCCCAAGCACATCGCCAGGGCAACGAAGGAGTGGCTTCGTAAGAAGCATTTCAAGTTCCTGGAGTGGCCTAGCCAGTCTCCAGATCTCAACCCCATAGAAAACCTTTGGAGGGAGTTGAAAGTCCGTGTTGCCCAGCAACAGCTCCTTGTAAAGACTTACAGAAAACGTTTGACCTCTGTCATTGCCAACAAAGGATATATAACAAAGTATTGAGTATTTTCCACCATAATTTGCAAATAAATTCTTTAAAAATCAGACAATGTGATTTTCTGGATTTGTTTTCTCATTTTGTCTCTCATAGTTGAGGTCTACCTATGATGACAATTACAGGCCTTTCTCATCTTTTTAAGTCGGAGAACTTGCACAATTGGTGGCTGACTAAATACTTTTTTTCCCCACTGTATATCTTCTTCTACCTTTTCTGCCATTAAGGAATTTGATGTTGAATTGCTGCTAGTCTCTAGCTAAACCATCCTAAACCAATTCCCAAGGATGGCCTAGGGTGGAGCCCAGGTAACAGAGCTGTAGGGTTCTTTACCTTTTGTAATGCAGTACTAATCGGTGACTAATCTCTGTATGTATACATGGAAGACTGGCAATCATTGAGTGAAACTTCTTTACATATGTTCTATTTTAGTTGCAAAAGGTATTTATTGGGAGTTAAGCACACAGATAAGATATGTAAAGAATAGGAAGAATTATAGTTGCTTATAGTATCCCCACACACAGGGTGCGTAAACAGATCTGCAGATTTTTACATTAGGGTACAGGGGAGAAAATCAAAACAGAGGAGAGACAAAGAGGAGAAAAACTACAACTAACAGTTAAACAATAACAGTAACAAATTGGTCTCACAGGGAAGAGTTGGTCCATTGATTTGTCCATGGGTAAATCCTTAAAGTAATCTACAAGATTGTAGTTGGTGGGGGGAGAGGTGAATCTTAAGAGGTGTCTAGTAGTATAAGGATATGTTATATCCTGTAACATATTAACATATTAGAGGAAGAGTGGGAAGAGGATAGGCATGGTTGCCAAACCTTGTAATTAAGTTCAATCTGATCTTTACATATCGCATCTATTTTCACATATATAGCAATATGGTTTATGCGACTAACTACAGCTGAAATAAAGAGAGGTGGTCCGATCTCCAATTAGAGGCAATGTGGATGCGGGCCTCTAAAGAGGGCTAAACTGGGCCAACTTGAAATGGGCAGTGGTGTACCCTAAAAGACAAATTGAAGAAATCTTATTGAACGTTAGACCCAGTACATCTGAAAGAACTACACAAATAGGAAACCAGAATCATCTCACAATAGGGCATGCACACCAAGTACAGTACATTGAGCCTGCAACTCCACAATTATGGAAGCACATTGAGGGGTATATGGGGTGGAGGCAGGCTAGCACCAAATATGTTCTGTGAAGGACTTTCAGAATGAGAGTTGGCAGAATCACCTGCCAGCTTCCTTTACTAAGAATTTTACAATGAGTGTATCATTTATCCATGGAAAACTGTTTTTGGAGATCCCTCTCTCACTTTAAAATAAAGAGTAGTTGGGTGTTCTTGGGCGATACACTTAGCAACCCGTGTAGCACATATCTCACACATATCAGGGATATATGTCAGGGATATATGTATCCATTACCAATCGCCAATAAGAAAGAATCTAAAGTAGTCTAAATATATTACTCCTTGGTAGTGTGTAGTGCTCTCTGATGTAGGGGTCATTTTCTTATTATGAAGAAAATCGTGCAGTTTGGTAAGCTTCTTATTCATCCACCATTTAAAATCTAGCATGAATAGCCCTGGGGAAAAGGCGGGGTTATTAAGAATGGGAGTCAATGGGGACACTTTGAAATGTAGGTTGTAGTTGAAGTGGGGGTGCTCTCCACAGGAGCAGTGAGTAAAAAGATAACACTGAGTTATGCTTCATATCCTTTGGGAGTGGGTTAGGTAGGGCAATCTTTTCTGACATACCTCGAAGCCAAAGTTCTAAACTCTATCAACTTAATAATAGGGAGGGCAACATTACAGAACATAATGCCTGGTTTGGATGTGTTCACCCATAACCCCAAAGCCGAAGAAAAAGCATCCAAAATGCTAAGTAGGTTGGGAAGGGAAGTTAGGTGTTTGTAAGGGTTAGTAGTAATTCATCCACAAACAGATTTACTTTATATTCCAGCGAACCAATACGCTCTCCTTTAATGTCATACTTCAAAACAAAAATAAAAACAACAACGCCGAGCGGCACATAGCGTAATATTGCTTGAAAAATAGGTTGTACATAGATAATTGTGTTGAGAACAGGAGGTAGTCAAATGATTGGAGAAACAACAAGGATCATCCACTGAAAGTATGGTAGAAAGCCACTAAGTAACACAAAAGCACTGGTCTGTATTATAGTGAGTGTTCAACTGGCTGGGTCTGATGGTAAACCTTCAATTGGTGATCTCACAACCAGGATAATTAGATATTATGGATGTTTGTATAGGTGGGTTCTCACCTTTTCAAGTTGTGCTGGCCCACAACTAATACAGTGGATGGATCCAGAGTATGTTTTGGTATATATGAGCTGCGGAACCTCTAAGCGTCTGAATCTCCTGGATCCAGACGGTATACAGGTAATGGATTGGTAGGAGAATCTCCCAAAAAATGAGGTGTGGGGACCGCGCTTCACCAAAGATGCTTTATTATACTCAAATAACACAACGCGTTTCGGGGAAATCAGATCCCCTTTATCAAGTGTACAAGAGACTAAACATAAAAACAATAAAAGAATACACATGTAAAGAGTCAGTAATTGGAATTTAGAACCAGTGAAATTAATGATACCATTCTATGGGTTAAAAGAAAAGTATTCCACCAGATAGTATTGTCATGGATAGATAAATAATTAAATGAATAAATAGTGGTAATGAATGTACTCAAAAAAATAAATAAATAAGTAAAGCTAAAAGGCTAATAAATGCAATATAAAATCAAAATGCTCATAAGAGTAAAAACTATACATAAAAAGGTATAAACCAATGTTTTTTGGTACTTACCAGCCTGAGGAGGTAGGCTGTGAGATCTAAAGTGAATGAGAAGTAAAAGTGGAGACCACTTTCAGAAAGGCTTATATAGGTATGGTGAAATGGGACCACCCCTAGGGGGAGGGGTTCAAACTTGTGGGTAAAGTTTAAATTGAGAGGAAAAAAAAAAAAAATTGGATTGAAAGATAAAGTTTAAATTGAGAAAAAAAAAAGTTTTAACTGAGAAGAGGTCTTGACATGATGGAGTATGCCAAGGATTCCATGGCCAAAGCAAACAATGTTGGAGACAGGGTATCCCTGCCGAGTTCCCCTACCAATTGTAATTGAGGAAGGTGTGGAGGACGGTAGTTTGAGATATGCTGTCAGGGTGAGTACAGTGTCAGAAGAGCATTCTGGAATGGTCAACAATACCTATTTTACTAAATACAGCAAATAAATAATCCCAGGAAAGGTTATCAATGGCTTTTTCTATCTAAGGCCAGGAGGTTGCAGGGCTTGGATTCCCTCTGCACTTATGCTATAATGTTAAGAATTTTGCAGATATAATCTGGGGCTTCCTTATGATGGTCAAATCCCACTTGATTGTCATTGACTAAAGTTGGTAAGAAGAGATTCAATCTTTGTGCTAAAATGGAGATAAAGATCTTATTGTTTAGCTTGAATATGGGTCTATAATTGGAGGGGGATAGGGGGTTCCTGTTCAGCTTCCAGATCAACGTTATCACTGCATCCAAGAATTCAGGAGGCATGGGGTAACCCAGCAAGAGAGAAATGAAATAATTCCTAATTCCTTTTTATAGTATGCAACTGAGACGGTGTCTGGGCCTTGCACTTTCCCAAATTTAAGGTGTTCAATAGTGAGTTCAACTCAGTGGTGAACCTAGCCTCTTTGCTGCCTGAGGCGGACTATGGAAAGACGCCCCCCCCAAAAATAAATAAATAAATAAATAAAAAATTGAGTTTACATGCTACTAGCTTCACACGCTGCTATTGTTGCACAATATCCACAAAGTTATAAAACAGTTTATAAAAGAATTCTTCTTACTGTATTACTTCAGTGTCAGAGATCAACATCACGGCATTAACAATGAAAATAACTGCTTGGTGGATGGACGAGCCCACGTGGCCCCCATTCTCTATAATAGGAGCGCCGCAGATAGCTGAGTACTGAACTTTGGGTATCTTTGGCACTCCAATCGAAGTGAATGAGAGCCACGTGGGTTCGTCCATCCACCAACCTACATGCCTATATTCAGCTGGGCTGCGGTCAGGCTGAATTCCCACCTAGTGGGGGAAAAAAAAAACAATTCTCAGGTTCAGTGGGGGTCTCATCAGACAGACCCCCATCAATCAGGTATTTATCCTCTATCATTTAGGTGAATACAATGCAGTAACATTTTGTGACTTACAGGTGACGTCTCTGACTAATCCTTCACATTTCCCTTCTCTTCCCTTTGGACCACCATGACCACTTCTTCCAGCTGTGACTTGTCTCTGTAAAGTTTGCAACACAGACATCTTTGGCTCCTCACTTTTCCAGGCACCTGACCCACATTGTCCTCACCTGCACACCCATCCTGCTGCTACTCCAATTATAAAATATATGATATAACCCCCCATAATGAATAATACCCCCAAGTGCATCTTTATATTAATAACTTCCCTGTGTACCCCCTTTAAATAGTGCCCCTTATTATTTATGCCCCAGGCATTTCCTTATTAAAAAGTAAAAAAAAATGAGTGGGGTTCCAAAAGCTGTTTGAATGAACCATGGTATCTGTGTAAGCGCCGTGACCGCTTCTCTGTTTATGTAGTATCATACATCTCATACATGCCTCGTCCTATACACGTCTATGTGACAAGGCTGTAATTAACCATAAATAACCATGGCCCCTTGATACAGTTGATCAGCGGGGATTCACTGATCACTTATTGATGATTTATTCTGAGGATAGATCATCAATAAAAATGAGGTGGAAAACTTCTTAAGGCCCTGGCCTCATGTGGCAGACATGCCGTGGTGTGGCCACGGTTTAAACGTCGCGGAAAAAATGCAGTATTTTACAGTTCCTAGAAAGTGGATGGGATTCTAGCAAATTCCATCCACATATTGTGGAAAAAATACACACAGTGGACATGCTGCAATTTCCAAAACCGTTGCGGTTTTGGAAATTGCAGCATGTTGATTATACCTACGGAAACACCGGCGGTTTCCCAACAGGAATAATGGACGCAGAAAGTCCACAAAGGAAACCTCTGCGGACTTTCTGTGAAAAGCGCTGTGGGAAAAACTGCTTTTTTGCTGCTGCCCACTATGTGGGGCCTTAGCTTTAATAAAGCCCAAGTGCCACCTTAATTAAATGAATTGCCCCCTTATATTATGCCCCTGATTCCCCCTGACATAAATACTGCACTCCTATTGACCCCTTATATAAATTACCTCCCCCCCCCTTCTAATGCCTCCTAATAGTCCTTATATAAATGAACCCCCTATCATCATAATGCCCCCTAATGAACCCTCCCTTATATTTCCCCCTCATAACAACCCCTTATACTATTAAAACAACCACAACTGCGCTAAAAAAAAGTTATACTCACCTACCTGTGATCCTTTGGTTAATGGAGCCGCCGCTGCCTCCTCTTCTCCTCTGCTCTATGATGCGCAGGGTCCACGCACAGGCGGCGCGGTGCTATGATGTCATCGTGCTGGCCTGGTCTCGGTATCTTGTAAACCGCAGGCCTGAAGTGGCTTGTAAGGATGGGTTTTAAAACAATATTAAAAATGCTCCGATAGTGCCGCCTGAGGCGGCCGCCTCACCTCGCCTCATTAGAGGTGCACCCCTGGTTCAACTTCCTCGTCATTAATGCTGGCATAGAGGTAGAAGAAGGCCTCCAGCTCTAGGGTAGGTAAGTGGGTTTGGGCCAGGAAGGTGGTTATGCTGAGGTAGGGCTACAGTAGAGTGCCTGATCGCTTGTATTTTAATATATTTCAATTTCTTTTTGTAGGTCAGGTCTTCAGAACTGAACATATTGGGGCAGATTTGGACAATGGAAACTCAGACAGGTAGTCTTTTAAAGGTGCCAGATTTATCACAGTGACTGATACTGGATGATAAATTCGGTGTGTCTTCAGCTGTACAGTCCAAAATTATACCGTCTATTCTGGCGTACATTTTCTTAAACTTTGTCTCCTTGACACACCCACTTGTTCAGCTATCCATATAGGCTAGTATTTTGTCACAAATTAAGCTAGGATCCTGATTTTTGGCTTAGTAAATTTTCCCCAGTATTCCAAATGTTGTTTCCCTGTGCTCTCCCTTCCTCGAAATGTTCTACTTTTTCTTGAAATTGGAGAAGTTGTCCAGTTGGGATATCCTTGTATTTAAAATCAGCTAGCAATAACATATGCTGCACAGAGATATAAACCACACAGGAAGAATAAACTAGCAAATATTTTTCTAAAGTACAATATATCTTGCTGTATATCTGTCTTTTTCAGAAAGCATACTGGCAATTCAGTAATAGTTTCAGAAAAGAAGATTGGTAAGTGTTGAACTGAAGTCGATAATGTATTGTGGTTCTGTTTTTCATGTGCATTTGTCCAGATGAAACATACAAAATTAATTAGCTTTTCACCCAGTAGGCAATGATTTGAGGCACTTTGGGGAAAGTGCAGAGAAAGTTAACAACCTTTCTATCTATACTGACCTAAATTTTCCAGAGACCTCTAGGGCATGTGTTCTAATTATATCCCATCACAAAAAAATAAATATTCAAGGATTTAACACTTCAAAGTTCAATCCCACCTATACTGATGTGTGTTTTACTTCAACTTGACCCTTTATTTTCTTTTTTCTAAAAGTCGATATAAATTGTTTGTGAAGGATTATTCTGTATCATGAGGTGGGAGTTTGAGCTGCAGTTTCTACAAAATGTGTCTTTGAACTACGTTTTCTTAGCTTCTCTAATATAAAACTAACAATAAAGTAAAGTAATGCCAAACAAAAGTGTCAAACTAAGAAGTAAAATTAAAGGAGCAATGAAATTAAAACACGACATAAGAAAATTAAATAGCTATTTAAATATGCCCTACCAATGATTTAGACCTTATTCATCAAATGCAACAAACAGATACATTTCATAATATGGTAAGAACATATGTCTATGGAGAATACAGACTAGAAGACAGTCAGACAACCTGCCTCCTAGAAAAATTGCCCTTGTTGCCTATAATTGCAAATTAGAGTTTATGCATAAGGTTAAGGCCTCACATAGCAAGCCGAAACGTAGCATTTCCGCTGCAGATTTTTTTCTGCAATGTGTGGATGCGATTTGCCAGAATCCCATCCACTTTGCAGGTACTGTAAAATGCAGTGTTTTTTGCCGCGACCAAAAAGCTGCATTTTTGCTATGTGGGGCCCCAGCTGAAAGGGGTTTTCTGTCCCCAAATCAGATACCTTTTCATAGAACAGGGCATCTGCATGTGATCTGTCAGGGTTCAACACCTTTACCCTGCACAGATCATCTGTTGTACCAACCAAGCGGCGTATAAAGGATTAATAGGCACTGATGGGACCTGCTTTGATATGAAGAGGGGGATTAAGGATTTATGCAGTGACCATTATTCCTTTTGTGTATGTCATGCCTCTTTTTGTGATGTGACATGCAACATAGTGGTCATTCCATTTTTTTGTGACATGACTGGCACATAATGTACCCATGTTACATATAAAATGACCGAATTCCTGGCAGATATGAGAGCGTCCTGCCAGGCCAGGGATATTTGCCCACTCTTCTGGGACTTCAGGAGATCACCCTTTTTTCAGTGGCCCCCAGATACCTAATAATGTTTCCCAAATGTTCTATGAGAGTTGGCAAGTTTGATGCCCCCTTAGTGCCACCACACAGTATAATGCACCTCACAGTATAATGCCCTCTTATTGCCACACAAAGTCCCGCACACAGTATAATGGCTAACTCAATGCCCTCACCCACAGAATAATGGCCCTTTCAGTGGCTCCATACACAGTATAATGGCCCCCACAATGCCACACACATTATAATCGTGTCCTCATTGCCACCACACACAGTATAATGGTCCACTCAGTGCAGCCAAAAATGGTATAATGGGCCCCTCAATGTACCAACACATGGCATAATGGCTCCCTTATTGTTTACACACATGGTATAATGCCTCCCTCAGTGCCCCCACACATGATATAATGGTCCATCAGTGCTCCAACACATGATATAATGGCCCTCTCAGTACCCTCACAGCCAACATAATGGCCATCTCTATGCCCCCCACATGGCATAAAAGCCCCCTTAGTGCCCCCACGCATGGCATAATGTTCTGGCAGTGAGCAGTGAGCTGAATTCATTACTCACTGGTCTGCTCTCTGCTTCTTCTCTGCTCCCCACTCTCTCTGATGTGATGTCAGGGGGAGTGGGGAGCAGAGCAGTGAATAATGAATTCAGGTCACTTCTTGAATAGACTGCCTTTTTATGTATAATTATTTGGTGATTTTACAATTTCCAGTAAATGTTTTAGAAATGTCATCATACTATCATTCTATCATTGTTTACTTGTTTGCTTCATTTATGTGCAGCAATTTCCACTGCTGTATGGACATGAACAAAATCTTCATCCCCATACAGTTTGCATGTATGGAAAGCACATTGCCTTATGTAAACAGGGTCCTTGTTCTTCCAACAATCGATAATTTATAGGGCTGCATAAAAAATGTGATTACCCAACATGATTGCTGTTCTTTGGGGGTGGGTGATCATCAGCCTCCCTACCAGTTATCAGGAACACCCTTCCACAGGTAGTTCACATTAATTCCTACCATTTTTGGCTGGTATAAATGGACCCTTACTCCAGAGTGCTTTCTACTAACACTCCAAAAAGTGTAGGAAAAATGACCTGACCTGCTAAGAAAATTTCTGAACTGGTTACCATGTTCATAGTATAGTTATCCAGATACCTGCAGCAGTAGGAAAATATACTTTGCATTGCTTGTTAGTCTACAAATATATTATATAATATTTTATTGTAATAACTAGTCCAGCAAAATGAAACTTCTTTCCACATACAATTAGTGGAACAGTTCAATAGCTGCTTATTTTACAAGCAGCAGTCACTGTAATTCTGATGCTCTTGAAATACATTTACAAATTATTTCCTTGATTACAAGTATGGTGGATAAATGGTAATGAAATATGTCTCATTTCATTTTAGGTATGTATATTTACAAATCTAGCTAAAGACAATGATTAAGAGATTCTTTTATCAAGCTAAACTAGATTTTTACCACCACAGGCCAATTCATACATTCTGTACTTGCCCCACATGCATGCTGACAAAGTACTTTATGTTTGGAACCACAGTACACCAAGAGTATTTACCCTAGAATAAAAATATACAGTAAATATATATTAAATTCTGTCAGATTCTTAGAATTCTATTTTTTTTTTTTTCATTTAATATCGTTTAATATAATAAATATAATTTATATATCTGTTTTCACTGGGTAACAAATACTTTATTTTTAAAGTAACACACCCTTTTTTCCCCCCAAATTTAGGAGGAAAATGGGTGTGTGTCTTATGGGTGTTGGGGGGGGGGGGGGCGGAGGAGCGGGGGTCGCAGCATCGCCCCCACTCCTGCCGCCGCTGGCTTCCTGCAGCGGGTGGAGTTGGGCGATGCTGCGGGCCCTGGGCTGAGAGGGTGACCTGGCGGTGTGAACCTCCTGGCATCCGCCATGCTGTTACAGCGGATGCCGGGTCTGTGAAGATGAAGACGGCCGCTCTGCTGCAGAGCGGTCGCCATAGCTACCAGGTCTCTGCTGTAATGCGGAGACCCGGAGCTAATGCCCGCGATCAGAGTCCACTCTGATCGACGGCATTACTACATGTGAGCCCCCCTAAACGTAATAAAGCTGCACCCGGGGCCGGTCCCCACCGGCCCCGTACCTTTCTTGTTGCAGGATGGCTCCCGCATGGCACGATCGCAGGAGCCGTCCTGTTCCTGTGACAGCGGGGAGCCTTATGAAGGCTCCCAGGCTTGTAAAAGGAATATTACTATTGCAACTAGTCGCAATAGACCAGCCGCAATCATAATGTACAGAATCTCCCATAGACTACAATACACTTGTATTGCAGTCTATGGGACTTGCAATCAAATGATTGCAGGTTCAAGCCCCCTAGGGGGAGACTAATAAAACAGTAAAATAAATAAATAGATAAAAATAAATAAAAAAAAAAAAATCTAAATCACTCTCTTTCCCTAGAATACATATGAAAGTAGAAAATTACTGTGAAACACATATACATTAGGTATCCCTGTGTCCGAAAATGCCCGGTCTACAAACTTATAGAAATATTTTTCCCGTAGGGTGACCTTCATCGCAGGAAAAAAAATCTAAAGTGCTGGACCGACGTTTTTTTTTGCTGATTTGAATAAAAACTGATCAAAGCAATAGACATTCCCCAAAATGGTACAACTAAAAAGTACACCTAGTCCCGCAAAAAAAGATGCCTTATGCATCCCCATACAGCGGCAGGACCACCTGTCAATGTGGCCTTGCAGCTGTTGCAAAAATACAACTCCCATATATTAAATATTTTAAATTTTTTTGCTTCAAAATTTTTTTTCTCTATTTTCCTCCTCTAAAACCTAGGTGCGTCTTATGGTCCAGTGCGTCTTATAGTCCGAAAAATACGGTATATCCGCCATGCAAGATTCACTTGTTTGTCACCATCATGTTTTCCTGGGCTTTCTAAACTAGAAAAACTAATAAGAGAAATCAGTGTTCAGGTCTTCACATACTCATTTTTTTCAACTCAGAAATTTTGCAAATTTTAAAAGAAACTCATGTATATTACATAGCCTTGATACTCTCATTATGAGGAAGCAAAAATGATAAGCACATACCTAATACATCAGCATCGCTTATTTTGGGGCCAAAAGGATAAGACAGAAAAAAGATTTCCGTCATACACTATTTTCTCACAGTAAAAACCCTCATCTAAGATTATGTCAATCCCTCTAGACCAGTGTTTTCCAACCATTTGCATACTCTCCTAGAACACACTCCTAAAAAAACCCCTGCCAAATAATTTTTACCAAAAGACAAAAAATGGCTTTGAAACATGTTAAATTTGTTTCACTTGTAAAATTAGAAGACGCATTTTTTCCGATGAAGTTTTAATTGCACAACAATTACACTGTGCAAATGAACCCTCAAAGTTATACTATCCTATAATACTAATTAAAACAAAGAAAAAACAGTACCATGAAATCCATAGTGTAGTACCGTCAAATTAGTAGATCTAGATACTATAGGGAATATTGCTCACCTTGTGGGGTTGTGAATGAGTCACAACTCCCTGAAGTGCAGAATAGTCAGTTTAGACAACTGCAGGGTACCGCCACAAGGACGTATGCATCCAATGTAAACAATGAGGACCAAATCCACAGGATCCCTTGGTGATAGGATGTGGAAGAAAGGAAGGTCTTTATTGATACCAGAACACACAACGCGTTTCGGAGCTACAAGATGCCCCTTTTTCAAGTGTACAATTTTGGTGTATAGCATATACGGTGATTACCTCAGGAGTAAGAAGCAACCATGGTCAGACGTACAGTATGCAGGAATCGGTACACAGAAGCAGTAGATCAGCCATAGTCAGACTTATGCAGCAATCGATACACAGGAGCAGCAGATCAGCCGTAGTTAGATGTATGCAGGAATTGATCTGCTGATCTGCTGCTCCTGTGTACTGATTGCTGCATATGTTCCTTTCTTCCACATCCTATCACCAAGGGATCCTGTGGATTTGGTCCTCATTGCTTACATTGGATACTATCCTATAATTCCCACCCAACTACTTCCACCCAGCTCATATAAAAATTAATCGTACCCTTACTGACCCCCACGTAGCATCATGCTCCCCACTGGCTCAACACACAGCAGATGACTCCCTAGTGGCCCCTAGACACTTAATAATGGTCCCCAGTGCCACCCAGATACCTAATAATGCTAGCCAGTACCCCCCAGATACATAATAATGCTCCCCATTGCCCTCCAGACACCTAATAATACTACCCAGTGGTGCCCAGACATCTAATAATTCTTCCCATTGCCACCCAGAGACCTAATAATGCTCCCCAGTGGCCAGAAACCTAATAATGTCCTCCAGTGCCCCCTAGACACCTAATAATGCTCCTTAGTCATCCCACACTGTATTTCTACCATATGAATAAGAAACTATAACACATCTGTTCACATTCAACTTTATCTGCATTCTAATGTTGAATGATGACATGCAGTCACCTTCCCACCAGAGTGTTGTAGTACCCATGGGTGGGTTTCTATAGCACCCCTGGGTGCCGTGGCATCCTGGTTGGGAATTGCTGCTCTAAACAATAGATTTTGGTAGGATCTAATGTGTAGCGGTAGCGATCATAGGCATCATGTTATGCCCTACATATTGAAAATCAAAGTTAATTGGGGTTTTTCTATGCAGAGGTAAAAAAATGTACATTGTACATATACAGTAGCATGCTGTATGTCAGAGCCTTCCCTTGGAGATATATCTTGGGCAGTAACATATATTTGACTGAATGTTAAGTTGTTTGACTCAAGCTTGAGAAAGGCTCATGTTTGTGCTGAAACGTCACTATGTGCATTTATTGTGGTGTGCTGCCTGTTTTTTTGCATTATATCCAGTGGGATAGAGCCAATTCCCTGAGGTGAGCATCCAGTTGCATACTGGTGCAGACTTGTTTTTGGACTTTTAATAATAATATAAGTGATATCAATACATGCCACTTTCAATGATTGCTGCAGTCATTTTTTGAATTATGAACTGAGTTATTGAACCCTCTGTTACCTCGATGAAATTCGGTCCATGTGTTGGCCAGATTTACTGGCCTGAACTGTATGCCAGGAGAAGGACTCCTAGCATTATAGCTATCTATGCTGCTAGGAGTCCCTGACTCTCAGCAACATACTGTCCCATACTGATTATAGTACAGGTCAGTATGTCACTGAAAGGCAAGGACTTCTAGCAGCATAGATATCTGTTGCTAGGAGTCCCTCTCCTGGCATACTGTTCAGATCAGTAAATCCGGCCAACACTTGGACCAAATTTCATGGGTGAAACTCGGTTGTGTGAATGTGGAGTTGGACTTCTTCATAAGTACACACATCAGGGAGCTGGACTGGCTAGGGCTTTAATTGCACGTCAAAAATATAACTAAGCCAAGATAATGGTCTAAAAAGTTAATACAAGGAATCACTTTCTTGGACCTTCCTACAGGACATCCATCCCAAGCATACATCAGAGTCTACCAAGGCTTGATTTCAGAAGAAGTCCTAAAGATTTTGGAGTGACTATCATAGTAACCCAATTTGAGCCCCATAGAAGATCTTTGATGGAATTTGTAGAAGGTGAGCCCTCCTCTCATCGTCAGCTACAACAAGACACCTTCTGAGGTCTTATAAAATCTATGCCTTAAGGTTAAGGCCTCATGTAGTGAACCACAGAAAAAATATGCTGAGGGTAAAAACGTGCCAGAAACACATCACAGTTTTTCCCACATCACTTTTCACAGAAATTCCACAGTTTTCCTATGTGGACTTTCTGCTTCTATTATATCTATCTGGAAAACGCCAGCCCGTAAGGCCTCACTTATTGAAACGCAGATAAAAAACACAGTGGAAAAAAAACGCAGTGAAAACACATTGCACATTGAGTTTTTGCTGTGTTTTTTCTTTCCCTATTAAGTATATAGGGAAAATGCTTGTGAATCCGCAGCTAACATGCTGCATTTTTCAAAAATGCATGTGTTTTTGAAAAGGCAGCTTTTCCAAAGCTCTATTTTTCTGCAATGTGTAGATGAGATTAACCAAAATCTCATCCTCTTTGCTTGTACTGTAAAATGTAGTGTTTCATTCTGCTGCATTTCCACAGTGGCCAAAAATGCAGTGTTTCCATAACGTGAGCCTTAGGTCTCCTGCACTCGACCATACTTTTGATCTGCAATTGTGAATCCACAATTGCGGATTGAAGTACAGGCACATGACCGCCTTTTTTGCAGCCATGTGGTGTGTCCATGCTGTATCCAAGGACCGCAAATTATGAACCGTGTCTTATTTTTATCCCCATTTGCGGCACAGAAAAGTGTAGGGGATTATACAAGTCTTTGTGTTTGTAGATGACATACTGACATATTTTTGCAGATTGCGGATCAGTATTTGTGGACAGTAAAAACCACTATGGTTGTGTGCAGGAGGCCTTTGCCTTAAGGCTGGGGCCTCATGTGGTATAAACGTAAACGCAACGTTTTTTAGTCATTGTATAGTGGATGGGATTCTAGCGAATCCCATCTCCACAGTGCAGGAAAATACACGCTGCGGACACGCTGCGATTTCCAAAACCGTCCAAAAATCACAGCATGTCGATTATACGTACGGAAACGCTGGTGGTTTCCCTATAGGTATAATGGAAGCAGAAAGTCCGCAGAGGAAACTTCGTGGACTTTCTGTGAAAAGCGCTGCGGAAAAACGCAATGTGTTGCCGCCGCAGTTTTTGCCACAGCGCTTTTTTGCTGCGGCCCGCTACACGGGGCCTTAGCCTTAAGGGGTTTGTCCCAGGCTTATCCATGTGCAGCTATTACCGGCTTTTTCGAGGGGAATGCATAAGCTCTTTTAGGCTGTGACTACACTTTGACTTTTTGTAGTGCTACTGACTGATTTTATCTACAGAGTAAGGCTGCTTTCACACAGCAGTGTTTGGTCAGTGATTTTATTCAGTGATTGTGTGCCAAAACTAGGAGTGAGTTAAAAACACAGAACAGGTACAAATATTTCTATTATACCTGATCTCTGTGTAGTTTCCACTCCTAATTTTGATTCACAATCACTGAACAAAATCACTGACCAAACACTGCCGTGAGAAAGCAGCCTAATAGCTGCAGCCTACAAGACTGCAGATTGCAGTGCATTCATTTGGGCTGCAGCTGAAACTCAATGGTTAAATACAATTAGTAGCACAACAAAAAGTTACAGTCTAGCTGTGGCCTTAAATATTACTTTTACTGTGCTTCAGCAATATGTCAGTTTGCAGAAATAAAGCTTTTATTCTTTTTGCAATGAGATAAATGGTGCGCCAAGGGTGTGCTCGAGCCTCCCTGTATAGCATTTATATAATTTGCATAAAGAATAAAAGCTTTATTTCTACAAACTGACAGATTGTTGAAGCACAGTAAAGGTACGTTTAAAAAGCTTATGCATTGCCCTGAACACCACAGTATATAGCTGCATATGGACAAATTTGGTGATAGACTCCTATGACGGATCAGAACAACAGTCTAACACAATTAAAAACCTGCTGTGTAATAACACCCTTAGGCTAAGTCCCCACGTAGCAGGCCGCAGCAAAAAATTGATGTGGGAAAAACTGCGGGAAAAACTTTCTGCTTCAATTATACCTGTAGGGAAACCGTTTCCATAGATATAATTGACATGCTGCGATTTCCAAAAATGCGATTGTTTTGGAAATTGCAGCATTTTCACTGCTCGTATTTTTGTGCAATGTGTGGATGGGATTCGCTAGATCCATGCTACTTTGCAGGGACTGTAAAACGCCACTAAGGCCCCACGTTGCGGAATCAGTGTTTTTTTGTTGAAGATTTTGCTGGAGTTTTTTGAGCCAAAGTCAAGAGTGGATTTAACAGAAGGGAAACATCTAAGAGCTTCTTCATATTTTCCATTGCTTTTCAAGTCACTCCTGACTTTGGCTCAAAAAACGGCAGCAAAATCTGCAACAAAAAAGCCCTGCGTTTCCGCAACATGGGGCCTTATTCTTAGGGTCCGTTCAGATGGTGGAAAATGAAGAGGCATTGAGGCAGGCTTCCATCTCAGATTACTCTTCATTTTCTGTCCCTCTGGCTCTCGGATAAATGGGGCAGATCAGCTGTGTGTCTAGTGCCGTGAGTTCTAGGGCCAGTGGCGTGGCGGCTGCTATGGGACCCGTGACCTTAGGGGGCCTGGTGGCCCCTGCTGCTTTTTTTTTTCCCAATAGGCCCCTATTTATTTACCCATACCTGCTCCTGCCCACAGCCGCCTTCCATTCCCCTTCAGCCCTCCAGAGGCCCCAATCGTCCCATATCATGTCATTAATGCTGAACAGCGGCCAGGCTCATTTATCAGTCTAGATGCTACAGCAATGCCTCCAGTCTGTGCCGGTCACTACATTGGCTGCCTATTCAATACAGAATACAATATAAACTTATCACCCTCATTCACAAGGCTCTACATAATGCTGCACTTCCCTACATTTCCTCCCTCATCTCTATCTCCCAACCCGTGCTCTCTGTTCACTCAATGACCTAAGACTAACATCCTCTATTATCAGAACCTCCTACGCTCGTATACAAGACTTCTCCCGAGTTGCACTACTTCTCTGGAATGCTCTATCCCGGACTATTAGATTAATCCCCAATTTCCACAGCTTCAAGCGTAAACTAAAGACATATCTTTTCAGACAGGCCTATCACAACTCCTAATGTAAACCCTTCCGTAGTTAGAATCCCTAAAACGTACCCTCCTCTGTTGATGCTCCAACATTACCCCACAGGATATGATGCCGTATCAGACTAACTTTATATGTCAAGGCACCATCTGCATGTTAAAGGACACGACTGGTGACGGCTCATACAGCTTTATATATGTGTAATGACAGTAACATTACTCATATGTAACAAAATTGTCTGACCATTTACAAGCAATGCTACGTCTGTTGCCGCCCCTGCTACCTCTTGTGTCACCCCCCTCTACCTCAGAGATTGTAAGCTCTTGCGAGCAGGGCCCTCAGTCCCAGTGTGTGAATTGAATATTACTTTGTAATGTATCTTTTTTGTTAGTACTTGAACCCTACAAATTGTACAGTGCTGCGGAATATGTTGGTGCTATATAAATAAAATTTATTATTATTATTATCAGGACGTCGCTGACAGTGACGTGATATGGGGCACATTGGGCTACTGGAGGGCTGAAGCGATGGCGACCGTGGGCAGTATTTGTTGGATGTTCACTGAACACGTCCGAAACAAAACTGATATTATTATAAGAAATATAAAAAACAGTATCACTTACCTCCTCTGGGCTCCAATGTTGATCTTTAGGCCTCTTCAATGATGTCACAGATCGCTGAGGCATGTAATTGGGTCTCAGCAGTCATGTGGGTCACGTCATGGTCATTATGCTCTGTGACACATGTGGCGTTTGTGAAGAAGCCGAAGACCGGAGCTCAGGAGAAGTGAGTAACACTGTTTTTTATGTTTGATCACCTCCCCTGTGCCTCCACTCATTATACTCTGAAGAGACCCCAGAATATTATAATAGTTTGTGGGCAGTAAACCCCAAAAATTTTGGATTCTGATGAACCCAATATTTTTGCAGTATTTGCAATGAACACCGTAGGAGACACTATGGGACATTATACTGTGTGGTGGAGGCTACTATGAGACATTATACCTTGTGAAGGGGCCACTGTGGGACATTTTATTATATCGAGGGGCCACTGTGGGTTATTATATTACGTGGATGGGCCACCATGGGAAATTATACTATGACAAGGGACCACTGTGGGATATTATATTATAGCGAAAGGCCACTGAAGGACATTATATTGTATGGAGGCCACTATGGGACATTATACTGTGTGAAGGGGCCACTGTAGGACATTATACTGTGTGGAGGCTACTATGAGGCCACTATGGGGAGAATTGAGGAGGAGTCGGGCAGTGATTTCTGAGCGGAATCTGCCTCAATAATCAGCGACCAAATTCCTAAGTGTAAATATACCCTTAGGGTGCTATTACACGTGTTGCTTTTACTCACATTAACATTTAGGTTTTTGTTTGTTCGTTCGTTTTTTAAATAGTGTTGTTCATTTTCATTGGTTTGCAAAAAAAAAAGACCACATGCATTAATGCAAGTAAGAACAGCATGTGTAAAAGCACTCTTATTTCTGTGACAATTGTGGGTTTTTCTTTCATTAAACGAGGGGTACCAACAATTTTGTTCACGTGTGTATTAGCTACCACATATATTACTGCAATACTCTCTCATAATCACCAGACTCTTTATTATATTTAGTTTGAGTACCTGTAGACTACTTACAAAAGTCTGTTTAATTAAAAGCAGACACAAAGCAATTTATATTTGTCAGGCAGACTTGTTCTGTAGAGTTCAGTAAGCCTTAAGTGGTGTATGTACCTGTCAAACATGCTATTTAAAATATAAGATAGTAGTCCAAAGAGCCTGAAGAATAGGCGTACACATAAAGTTAAAGAAGTAAAATCAACTTCACTTGGCACGTTTTGTGTACTATACATTAACTAAAATTTGGATGTCCTCATATTGGAGCTACTGTAATATGCAATAAAATGTACACAACACAAGATTTTTCAAGTCAGTTTATTAAAAATAACAAAAAAGCATGTTGAAGCAATGAAATTATTTTTTTCTTAGATGTTTATTAAAAGGAATTATAGGTATATAAACATTAATAATCTTTATTCATCATACACTCATAGTACCATTTACAATACATAGACAAAAGCATTAGCACAGACCTCTTAATCATTGAATTCAGATGTTTCATTCAGTCCTTTTACCACTGGATTAGATCCAGCACCTAGCCATACGTGTATCATCTGTGCTTTTCACTGACCCATAAATTGAATTAAATGGACAGAGCCGCAAATACAGACAGGTATAGGACCTGCTCCATATTTTGCAGCTCTGTACTACGGCCTAGACACACAGCCACAAAAACTACGGCTGTATGTATCAGCCAATAGAAATGAAAGTGACCATACTTTGATCTGCATTTGCAGAACAAAAGTACAATCATGTGAAGGAGGCATAATACTTGTTAAAGAATAGCTTGTTCTTTTAAAGAGGATAGACAACGGACTTGCAGTAAATTCAGTGTTGTCTTTGTGTTTACAAACAGAGATAATAGACACTGGCTGAGCCTTGATCAACAAACTGCAATTGGCTGGATAACAGCGATCTGGGCGATCAGGTCAGATCAGTGGCGTAACTAGGAATGGCTGGGCCCCAAGGCGAACATTTGACATGGGGCCCCCCTCGGACCCCAGAGTATAATAATCGGAGACCCAGGGGAGGATACAAACAAAAAAAACAATGTCACTTACCTCTCCCTGGCTCCACTGCACTCTGGTGCGCTACGTCGGCCCTCTTCAATGTTGGACCAGATCTCGCGTGATCCAGGGCGGTGTCGCGATGCATAATGACGTTGGCTGACAGGCCCGGCGTGGGAGAGGTGAATGACATTGTTTTTTATGTTCCCTCACCTCCCCCGGGCCTCCGATCATTATACTCTGGTATAATGGTAGCAGTGTTTGTGGAGTTCGCGGTAGCGACTACCACAGGGCTCCGGGCCCCTTATGTCCCGGGCCCTGTGGCAGCCGCTACCGCAGCTACCCCCGTATTTACTCCCCTGGGTCAGATACAGACTGGGTTCCTTTACAATGTTGTGTAAACAAAGGGGATGAATAATTTAACACAGCAGGTAAATGAAGCAGCATTTCTAAAACAATATATTTAGGAAAACTCTTGAATTTACATAAGCTAGCACTTTAGATAGGATCCTTGAGATAGGGATATTCTTTTAAAGGGGTTATGAGGGAATAGTAAAGCTTACTACTGCATTCCCTGCATTAGATAAGATTTTCTACTAATATATAGGCATGACTCATAGAGCCCTGAAATGACCTCTGTAGAGTGCAGCAGAGTGTAGCCACTCCAACCCTGTCTGATGTCATCGACTCCCCTGTACTTGGCCATAGGTCCATTGAATAGAACAGAGTCAGTCCAGAGTCTAATAGAGATGGTCTATTCTAAGGACAGGCCATCAACATTACAAAGGTGAACAATGCACATTATACACATTGAAAAAAATTCAGTGACTGTTTTTGCCATGGAGTCATTACCAGAAGTCGGTGGCTGAGCCTTATTGATGGGGATAATTAGAATGTAGCCATCAGTTTAGTGCACATCAAACTAGGGTAGGACACTTTTTACTTCAAGGCACTGAAAAAAATCCTCTATTACTGCATTCCATTAAAATCAATGGGAGGTAAATTGGAGGCATTTTTTCACATCTGAATCAGTGTGGAAAGTTCTGAAAATATACTTAAAAAATTGTAGAAGGTTTTCACAGCTCATTATTTTCATACATAAATGTTATATGAAATCAAACAAAACTTTAACTAGTCACTGTCGTTTCTTCAACCTTTGCGTACATGAATAGTACAGGCATTTATTAGAAACTTTGTAATATATCTGATTAGAGAGAAATGCCTCTTTCTCCTTATAATGAAAGACCCTACCTGTATATACCTGTCAGTGAATTGTATTATTGATTTGTGTGTACATGAGGTGATTATGAAACATTCAAGAGAAAAATATTACTAACTTTTTGGGCCTGACAATTCCGATGTTAATTACTTGTGGTCACTTAGGTCCTGTGAATGGCACCCCTTTGAAGCCTCAGCACAACACAGATAAGGGGGTTCTAAAAATGCAGAAGAAGCCAAACACAAACTTCTTCCAGACACAAGAGAAGGTGAAGGAAGGGGGCAGGGTTTGTTAGATCTGAAAGACACAGCTTTCCCAGGTTGAGTAGATGGACGAATAAACATTTTAACCCCCATCCAATACAGGGGGGGGTGAATTAAACAGGACAATTAATATTCTTGGGACTCGCCTCCTTATTAACAAACCCCCATCCAGTAACCGACAGTGATTAGAATAATGGACCAGAAGGGTGTCTCTGAAACATGAGACAAGGCCTAACACAAAAAAAAAATGGTATGATGACCAGAGAAAGAACTGGGTGGTGGCCATCTTAAAATTCTTCCCAAACGCCACAGTATCAGTAGATCTGTAACTTGTAAGGGTTTTTCTGTTTTTCATTCATTTTATTTGTAAGCACTGGACCTTTTTTTATTAAAGCATTCACTTTAATGGTAGTTCCTGTATGCTCTATGGATCCATTGCCTTTTAAAGTGTGTTTTGCTATCTGACTGTTAGAGAGACGTGTGTACGTTAGGTTCCTATGACACCCAAATTAGTAGATGGTGTATATGGGGGGTGTGGACTGTTGTTGGGGTGCGATTTATGCTCAATTTGCAGCCTGAGTGAAGGGTGAGTGCAATATTGAGTAAGTGGAGTAAATTAACCTCTGACAACTGCACCCCTTCACGTGCTAGGATGGTCCTTAAATGACACTCCTCTAATCAAGTTGCGTCCCTCTTTCCCCTACTAAAATAACTTTTATTTTCACTACTCTATCCATCATGAGACAGACTAAGATGACTCATGTCTATAGAAGACTATGGAAAGTGGAGGGGGAGCAGTGAGCAGGAAGTGCACGAAATAAGAGAAGAAAATACAGGCTTTGCTGATGCTGAATAGAAACAACCAAAGCACTTTACTCACATCAGTATATGTCAGCATTTTTCTATATATGTCCTGGAGCTGTTTCTGAATGAGAAAGACGCAGAAAGTTCACAAGGCATTCATTTGACAGCAGAATCCACAGCAAAAAAATTGCCTCCAGTTTATTTCAGTGGGATAGAGGCGGTTCTTTTTTTACTACCTGAAAAAAGTCGGCTAGCAGAGAAAGGAAGCATCCTGCTTGATCTTTGGATTCTGCCTGAACCCAGGTGCGCATCTGCCATGAAGCAGCCTGAGGCGATAGCAGGGGCCGAATACTGTGTGGGCTCTAAGAGAAAAGGGGGTCATATACTGTGTGGTGGCCAAAAAAGGGGGGGCATATACTGTATGGGGGACAAAAAATATATATTATATTGTGTGACGGCCAGTAAAGGAAGGCAATATGCTATGTCGGTCAATAAAGGGTGCGTTATACAATGTGGGTGTCAGTAAAGGGGATCTTTTGATCTGCAAATGATGGACCAAAATTTGCCTAGTCAGGTATTTTTGTTTAGGAGGGTACAAAATCCTCCCTGTGAACTTACCCTCATAGTGCAGATTCTCTTGTACTCACTGTGTGCAACATATGGCAGCAAGTTTCCACCCACCAGTTAAGAAAGGCATGAAAACTACAGGTACATCATGTAGAGTGAAAACTGCTAAACAATGAAAAATGTAAGTCATATAATGACCCGAAATAGTGTTACTCCTCACACACACGCATATAACAGCTTATAGCCCCATACCTTTTTTATTTTTTCATTCACAGAGCCATATGAGTGCTTAATGTTCGCGGGACATATTGTTCTTCATAATGGTATCATTTACTGTATTATTCTGTACAATGTACTGGAAAGCTGGAAAAAAATTCAGAAGGGGATGGAATTGGAGAAAAAGTGCATTTATGCGACTTTCTTATGGGCTTTGTTTTTACAGAGTTCACTGTGCAGCCAAAATGACATGTCACCTGTATTCTATATTTTGCTACGATTCTGGGGTTATCAAATTTATTTATGTAGTTTTATTTACATTTTAACTCCTTAACAAAAATCCAAAACTTTGCAAAAAAATCATTTTTCTTAAAGTCAGGTGGTTTTGGACACAGAGATACCTAACATGTATGTGTTTTACTGTACTTTTCTACTTTTATATGTATTCTAGGGAAAGGGGGGTGATTTTAATTTTTAATTCTTTTTTTATTTTTCATATTTTTTAACTTTTTTGTTTTTTAATACTGTAATTTTTAGACCCCCTAGGCGTCTTGAACCCCACGGGGTCTTATCACTAATGCAATGCATTACAAAGCTAATGCAATGCATTGCAAAATTTGTCATCCAAATGAATGCCAGACAAGCCTGGGAGACTTCAATAAGCTCCCGGCTGTCATGGCAACTGATCCATGGATCCTGTTCCGGGTGCCGTTGATCCTACCCAAAATGGTGGCGCAGAGACTCGACAGCTATGTTGGCCGCTCATCTCCTGAGCGGTCTCGATATTTAAATACCCGACATCTGCTGTACTATTACGGAGGATTTTGGGAAGAGGTTCAAATATTTGCAGCATGGTGGCTCAGTGGTTAGCGCTGGAGTCCTAGGTTCCAATCTAGCCAAGGAAAGCATCTGCAACAAGTTTGTATGTTCTCCCTGTGTTTGTGTGGGCTTGTTACGGGTACTCCGGTTTTCTCCCACAGTCCAAAGACATACTGAAAGGGAATGTAGATTGTAAGCCCTATATAGAACATGTGAATATGTTGGCACTATACAAGTAAGCAAAATAAATATATACTGTATATGTGCATTCCATTCTGTATTCCTTTATTTTGGATTTTGAAGCCACACATTTACTAAATTAAATTCTAACTATCCATTGATGTTATATAAAAAGGAAAACAGTGGAAAAAATATTATAACAATTGGAGTAAATATGAAGAATACCTTAAGAATTGTCAGTGAAATAAAAACCTAGAATCTGTTCTTCACCATCTTTATTTTACTTTAGTTGTTAGTAATGTTGTTAATCACCATTAATAATGGGAGACATTTGTGAAAGGCAATAATTATTAGCTATCTTGTATGTCAGGAATCAGTAATAAAGCTGCTGACCTGTGGACTTTTATAAGAAGCTGATGGGAACTGAAGTGGATGAGATAAGTATAATACATCTCAGAATTAACTCCATTGATAATAAAAAGGAAATATATAATTCAGAAGGGAGAAGAAGTGCATTAAGACAATACTAATGACCATTGTTTAACAGTATGTAGGATCCCCAGAAATTTGCAAAGATATATTTTCCCTGAAATACAAGTTCATTTTGCATTTCAGGAGTATATTGCATTAAACAGACCAACCATCATCAATCACATTAACTTCTTTTTTTTTAGTGGGGGAAATAGAATTTAAGGCATTTTGTTAAAGGGACTTTGACAGATACTATGTTATCCCAAGAAAAATCTTGATACATGCTGATAATGTACTATTAATATAAATGGAAAATCCAGAAAGTCAATTAGAGTAAATAATGCAGTTTTGGCATACAGTAGTAAAGTTTTTAGGAAAGAAGCCTTATGCATACAGCAGAGAGGTTGGCACACAGAGTCCCATACAGTTTAGGACTAGAAAGCTTTGTGGAAAGCTGTATGTATGGAACTATTTTCCCCTACAAACAATGCTTGAGAAAAGAATTGACATCCAATACATATCACATCCGATATAACATTCTAAAAGCTAAGGAACGCAGTGGTAAAAACTCAATACACCCTTATTGGTACCTTATTCTGGCTACATACAACATTAATAATAATACTACTACTAATAAGAATAATACATTTTATTTATCTAGCGCCAACATATTCTGCAGCACTTTACAAATTGTAAGGTTCAAGTACAGACAAAATGAGACATTACAGAGTAATAAGTCAATTCTCACAATAGGGTTGATGGCCCTGCTCACAAGAACTTACAATCTATGAGGTAAAGGGGGTGATACAAGAGATAGCATTTCTTATACAGTGACCCAGCTGTTTTTGTGATAAAAGTTATTTTCATTACACATATTAATAAAGCTGTATGAGCCGTCACCAGTCAGTGTCCTTTTATGTGCAAGTGGTGCCTGGACATATAAGATTACACTCAGATAAGGCATCACATCCTGTGGGATAATGCTGGAGCATGAACAGTGGAGGGTTAGTTTTAGACAGCCTAACTGCGGAAGGGTTTACATTAGGAATTGTGATAGGCCTGTCTGAAAAGATGTGTCTTTATGATGCACTTGAAGCTGTAGAAATTGGGAGTTAATCTGATAGTCTGGGATAAAGAATTCCAGAGAAGTGGTGCAACTCGAGATAAGTCTTGGATACGGAAGTGGAAGGTTCTGATAATAGAGGTTGTTAGTCTTAGGTCATTGACTAAACAAAGAGCAGGGGTTGGGTGATAGTCAGAGATGAGGGAGGAAATGTAGAGAGGGAGTTACAGTAGTCAAGTCAAGAGTGAATCAGGGCGACAATGAGGGTCTTTAATGTTAGGAAAGGGAAGATTCTGGAGATGTTTTTTAGGTGGAGATGACATGAGCATGCGAGTGAATGGATATGGGGGGGTGAAGGAAAAGTCTGAGTCAAACATAACCCCGAGGCAATGGGCATACTGCCTTGCAGTTATGGTAAGACTGGAGACTGAAATTGAGATGTCATGGTTAGGTCTCTTAGATGGTGGAAACAACAGTAGTTCAATCTTTGAGAGATTCAGTTTAAAAAAAAGTGAAGACATGATATTTGAGACAGCAGAGAGACAGTCACTGGTGTCCTGTATTAGTGCAGGGGTGATGTCACAGGATGAGGTATATAGTTGGGTGTCATCAGCATAAAGATGGTACCGTAAAACATATCTAGTGATGGTTTGTCCAATAGGGGCTGTGTAGAGAGAAAAGCAGGGGGCCTAGGACTAAGCCCTGAGGAACCCTAACAGCAAGGGGAAGAGAGGAAAAGACAGAGCCCGCAAATGATACACCGAAAGTGTGGTCTGAGAGATAAGATGAGAAACAAGAGAGCGCAGTGTTCACAAGGCCGACAGAGTGGAGCATACTGAGAAGGAGTTAGTGGTCAACAGAGTGAAATGCTGCTGAGAGATTCAGAAGAATAAGAAAAGAATAGTCACCATTAGATTTAGATTCCAGAAGAGAGAGAGAGAGCTTAAATATTTTAGTAAGGTAAGTAGTGACGGCAAACAACAGAGACTGGAGAAGGTGTGAGGGGAAAGGGTCACTACTGCAGGTATTAGGGTGAGAAGAAGAAAGGAGCTGGGAGAATGAATAGGATGAAGTGCGCTAGGTGAGGGGATCACTGCTGCCTGGGGACTGGGCAATTATTTCCTGGCAGATCTTATCAATTTTGTCATGGAAATAAGTGGCAAGGTCCTCTGCACAGAGGTCTGTGAATGGCACCTGCACCTTGGGAATAAGGAAGGAGTGAAAAGTTTCAAAGAGTCTTTTAGGGTACTGGAGAGAGAAGAGATGAGAGCGGTGAAATGGGCTTGTTTGGCATGGTGAAGGGCAGAACTATAGGTTTTAAGCATAAACTTGAAGTGGCGAAAGTCTGCACGTGTACACGATTTTCTCCACAGACGTTCAGCACACCTAGAGCACTGCTGAAGAAAACACGTCTGTGGTGTGTGCCAGGGTTGCTGCCTCCTACGTTAAACTTTTCAAGTGGTGGAGGAAGCTGACATATCCAGTGAACTTTTAAGGGTTTCATTATAGTGACTGGTGGCCAGACAGGAGATTGGGACAGGAGAGTGAAAAGATGGGGAACAGTGAGGACTGTAGAGTGTCCAAGGGGTGCTGGGTGTTAATAGCACGTAAATTCCTAAATGTATGATGGGTTGGTGTATCTTGTGAAGGAGATAAAGTACTGATTGTGAGAGATAGAAGGTTATGATCAGAAAGGGGCAGAGAAGAGTTAGTAAATTTAAAAACTGCAAGGAGTCAGAAGACGACAAGATCAATTGTGTTGCCATCTTTGTGTGGGGGGAGGAGAGTTGTAAAAGACCAAAATAAGTGGTTATTTAGAGAAATTATGAGACAGCTGGGGAGACAAGGGTGTTAATGGGGATGTTATGTCACCAATGAGGAGAGTAGGAATTTCACAGGATAGAAAGAGGGAAAGTCAAGAACCATAAGTGGCCCAGAAATTGGTAGGGTGAGTCAGATGAACAGTAGATCACGGCTACGTGTAAGGATTGTGGGCAGAAAAGTCTGATGGCATGGTCCTCAAATGAGGGGAAGGTGAGTGAGAGTACTGGGGGAATGACCTGAAAAGTACACTGCAGTGATAGAAAAATGCCTGGCAAAGGCCTGGATGAAGTAAATAGGTGTAACACTAATAATTAAATAGTCAGGAGCCGGAACAGAACACAGTGGTAGCAAATAAGCTAGGTCTGCTAAGAAAGGCAAAACACCAGTGAAAACAGAGAGCTGGCGTTACATATACATTGATGGGCCAAGCTTCAGAAAAGCTCTTTAAAGCCATGGCCCCATGTGGCGTAAACGTGGAAAGAAATGCAGTGTTCTACAGTCACAGCAAAGTAGATGTCCACTTTGCGGTAAAAAATGCACTGAAAACATATGGCGATTTCCAAAACCGTCGTGGTTTTCGAAATTGCAGCATGCCAATTATACCTATTGAAATGCCAGCGATTTTCCTATAGGTATAATTGAAGCAGAACGTTCGCAAATGAAACCTTTGTGAACTTTCTGCCCAAAGCACTGCGGGAAGAACTGCGATACATTTCTGCCGAGGTTTTTCCCGCAGCACTCTTTTGCTGTGGCACGCCACGTGGGGCCTTAGCCTTAGGTAAATTTTGTCGATTGTGTGATTCTATATTTATAACAGCTATGCTTCCATGTCATACTTCAGTGTTTGCACAGTGTTTGCCTTCTGATTGTTCCAATTGCCTTAACAATGGTGACATATATTTTCTATTGTCCTACTGAAACAAATTTTTATTGTGCATAACTCCTTCAAACTGGACCAATAAGCCATCAGGGCATCTGCATTAGGCATAATCCTCATCTGGATTTTGGGCTGCCAGCACACAGTGGGGGATTCATCATTAGGGCTTCGCCGCTTTTTTGGCTTCAAACACTATCTAACACCACATGTGACAAAAACAGTCAAATGTGGGTTTTTTTCATCACTTTTCTGAAAGTGGGCCCTGGCCATCACCCAGGACATACTCATCATCATTTATGCCGCAATAGTGGCTTAAATGGAGGCAAAATCTACACCAGCAAGTGGCTGGCATGGATTTGTGCCTACGCACAAGGACACCAGCAGAATGTGCCTAATTCATGATGAGTTACAGCGTCATCATGAATTCATTGCATCCTTTGCTGGTGCAGAAGACATGATGACAAGCGTAAAATAGACCAGTCTTGATGAATCCTTCCCCAGTCTTTTTACTGCAGACAGAACATGGTAATATTTCTGCAGCATGGGAAACTAAATAAATCAGAAGTTTTGGAAGGTGGAGAGCGCAGTCTTCTTCCAAGTAGAAACTGGATATTACATTTGTATAGTGAATCTTTTTTAAATATGCTTTTGGCCTATTAAAAAATATTAAAAGTGTAATAGTTTTCACCAGTAATGCTTTGTGTACTTACTCTAGCAAAGGTCATACAATTCCACCGAGGCCTCAAGTTAGAAGATTCTTATGTCTGACCATAACTTAATTACTGATGGGTCAATGTTCAATATATCATACGGACAGGACAAAAATATTCATTTACTGACGGCAGATAGAATATGGGTGATTTATTCCCAGTTCTGCTCTATGAAAAAAAATTGGCTATGAGAGTTGAGCAATAGATTTTCTCATTTCAAGTAGTGACTTTAGTTTGAACCTGAAGGATTCAGAGTAAGAGAAAGGAATGTGCTTTGCTGCCCACAAGGCTACTTATTTATGTCACAGAGATCAACCAAAGTGAGAGAAAGTTAAAGGAAGAATGCAGCCAAGTTGTTGTAAATTATACCTGTCAGTTGACTTTCCTATGCAAACAAGGGTTAAACTATTTTTCCTGGCCTAATCCCTTCCAAATTTAAACCTACAATTGAGAGATGTAAAAACAAAAATGACTATGTACTTGGCGCAGGAGAATATACAGTATAAGTTCGATATCGTGTATATATCGAGTTCGTGCAACCTATGGGCAATTTTATCAGTTTTACTTCTACTCTTTTATTCAAATGGTTCAATATTTTCCAGAACTTGGCATAAACTTGATAGTTCTGTACCTCACCAACTTTGAAGTAAAAAAATAATCTTCTCAGTAGGACATACTCCAGCAGTTGGAAAGGATTTATCATATTTCAGAATGAATGACAGTATTGTTTTGGTAGGAAACAGAGGGATTTGGGGAAAAATGAATGCTGTTGCTTTGACAATATAGTTTTTTAAGCAGTTCAGCACTATCCTAGAAACCCCACTTTAGAACTAAAGTTTGGTGCAGTGTAAAGAAAATGTATTGAAAAGTATTAAAGGGAGTCTACCACCTCCCTAATTGTATAAAGACTAACTATAGCGGCTTGTATTAACTTTTCTTTTTTATTTGAGGCAAAGCTGTCATGTCACAGAAAAAGGTGTTTGTAGAAAATACACAAATGAGGGTCACGGTGCACCAGGCGTCTTCTCTCACCTGCTAGTGCACTCCCCCCCCCCTCTTCAGAGCCACTCGGTGCCATCCATAGCACTCAAACCCTGCCCCTTCTCTTGCTGAAGATATCGTAATGGCTTAGCTCTGGCAACCTTCCTCAAATCTTGTATGATCGCTGCACATGATCAGAGAGGCACATGCACAATACTGTTTTTTTTTTTGGAGGTGGACACAAAGCAGTGAAATTGCAGTTATCTTACCAGGTCTAAGCCATCACGACCACTCCAGACGGGGAACAGATACTTTAAATAAGGACCATGGTTTGAGTGCTATGGGCAGCTCAGAGTGACTCTTAAGAGGAAAAACACAGTGCACCAACAGTAAAGGGAATTTTCCTAGTGCACCATTTGCCTCATTTGCATATTTTTACAAATGTTTTTTTTTTGCAATGTTACAGCTTTTTCTCAAATAACAAAGGTTTGTTAGTACATCCCTCAGAGCGCCCTACAAGCCTATATACAGTGAGTCGGGTGGTAGATTTCCTTTAAGGTCACTGACAAGGAACTGGTAAGTTCTGATGAACTATGGTTGGTACACTAAGACATAAAGTGAAAAATCAGTCTGGCCATGCACATTAGATATCTGTAAAGTAAACACTTTTTTTTCTCCCACCCCTCCCTTCTCCTAACAAATGCACAATCGTCTTGGTCGAATGTACATTTGTTCTTAATCGCATAGGGGAGGAATCTCACTGATAAATAAAGAAAATCTACCATACCATTCTCTCTATTTTTGTCAAGGTACAAATTTGTGTGTTTTCCTTGCCATCCATTAAAATTATCAGATTTTATTAAACTTATTAAATATTTTCTGTTCCTTTATTGATGATCTCTTATATCCATATAGACACAGATAGTACTATTGCCTGTATATTTAATATAAACTACTCTATATCTGAAGATCTTCAACTCCGGCTTTGCCATTTGCTAACCTGCATTATTTGTCCCCAGGCTTATTTTTGTTAATAATAAATATACAAAGGCAAGAGCTGTCACAATGTCCTATATGTCTTTATTACCTCCAAAGTTAACCATCTTTAAAGAGCAACTATGGTTTACAGTTTTTCCATCAATCAGTAGTATAAGAAAAGATGAGAAAGAGATTGGCAGGAAATGACTCTCTCTCTACTTATAAGACTTTTCTCCTTCTTTCTGCCTCCTGCATTGATAACTTACATTACACAGGTTCTTGGCACTCATTTTTTTCTTTTTGTATTATGTAATTTACAATAAAAATCATTAATTTGAAAAACATAAAAAATGAATGTTACCTATCTTGTATGGGTCTCCTTTCTCCAGGTGCCCCATATCAGCTACATGGTCTACTTCTATGGTACATATAACCTTGTTTGACACATACTGTAGAAGAACCTCACCTTCACAAAACAAAAAATAGACTGACAAGCTTCATTAGAAAGTGTTAAAAATACATGGTGCAGCACAGAGTAGCATTGTCTGTACAAGAGAGAAGTACCAAGTGCATGCTTACCTGTTAGACTGAGGCCACACACTGTTTTTAGCCAAAATCAAGAATAGCTTCAAAAGGAATGGCTTTGGCTCAACATAAAAAAAAAAAACATACAGCTAATCTGCACCAAACTTTATTTGGACAATATGTTTCAAGAATGGTTTGTTCTCTTCATGGGATCATTTGGACAGGGGGTAATTATAGTGAAGGGATAGGGGCAAAAAGGGAATGTTTTAATCCCATAGCCAAACCACCTTGTGTACATCTATGATTTCAAGCAATAATGGTCATTTGAAAGGTTAGCAAAGTATCTTCAAATTCAGGCAACTCCTTTACTACTCTCTAGGGTTCTTCATCTCTTTTTAGATTTCTGCAGGTGTCTCTTGGGATTCTTTTCTTAATAAAAGAAGCCATATACACTGTTCCTTA
Source organism: Leptodactylus fallax (assembly GCA_947044405.1). NCBI lineage: Eukaryota > Metazoa > Chordata > Amphibia > Anura > Leptodactylidae > Leptodactylus > Leptodactylus fallax. The sequence goes on from CAMRHE010000203.1 coordinate 1,047,775, forward strand.
GATTTCTAAAATTATCCATTATGTTTGCTGAAGTTTAATTTCATTGGACCCCTACAAGGAATAACTTACTTTCTGGCAATTGTGGCAACCTTAGTTACTGGATAATTTTCCAAACCATGGGGGTTTATGGAACATGAAAGAACTGCAGTCTTGCCAGGGAGAACAGTTATGAGTTTTATAGTCCAAAGTTGCTATGTATTTTAATTATTGCATCATTTAAAGTAATAAAAAAGTGATCTTTGAATTGGCCTGGGTTAAGGTTTCCCATATTAAGTTATATTTATTCACATTTTGGCAAACATTGTATATTACCCTTCAACCAAGAGGAAGGGTTTTGGATTTGGCAGGTTATATTAAAGGGAAGAATATTGCATTTGAAAATGACCTATTATTTTAAACAAGTTTTTATTATAACATTATTTATGTAACATTTCTGATGGCATGCTTTTATTTATATATCACTAGCCATATAAAATATAATCTTGAAATATTCCAGTTTTCACACTGGCTACTGAATCCAACACAGTAGGCTAACATTTTGTGTGTTTTGTTGATCACTAGAGATGAGCCTATCGATTCTGCAGAAGTGGAATTCGATCCGAATTTCAGGAGATCTTCGATTCTTCTGTGGACTTTCTGCTTCAATTATACCTATAGGGAAACCACCGGCGTTTCTGTAGGTATAATTGACAAGCTGCGATTTCCAAAAACATTTTTGGAAATCGCAGCAAAGTATGTGGATGGTATTCACTAAATGCTGCGGTTTTTAGGATTATTGAATCCAAAAGATGATGCATACAACACAAGCTAAGCTGTTTCCCTACTAACTGAGCCACAAGCTCCATTAGCTCCAATGGAAATTTTTTTTTCTCTTATCTCTTCACTTTTTTCTCTTAATAGTATATTTCTTTCCATGTATAATATATTGGTATGTAGAGACATATCTCTATATGTCAACACATTGTATGCTGAGATAAGTGTTCACCTTAGTATGCACAATGTCTTGTGTTCAATCCCAGTCTTATACCTAATTAAATAAATAAATGAAAATGATTGAAATAGATGGAGGAATCTGCTCAGTAACTTTCTGCAAGCCTCTGTATTTTTTTTAATTACATAATATGTATATACTAACTATATACTGTATACATCTTAGAAATGACTAGAACAAGTAAATTAAGTAAATAAAAATTTCGGGTCTACTATTATTATATGGGGATGGAATATATTTAGGTATCCACTTGTATAAAGACTGTGCCCCTTGAAAAGGCCCCTCCCACTTTTGCCATGATCTGCTGTTTGCGAAGGGCTTTCCTAGGTTGACGTCTCTGCATCTGTAACATGTCTTGTTTGCAGCTCAGTCCCATCCTAGTAAATGGGTTTGAAATGCAATAACAAGCACAGCTGTTCTACAATATACAGTACTGTGCTTGGTATTCAGTAAAGAGCATTCCTCGAAGTGCCGCAGTCTCTTCAAACAGCTGATCAGCAGTATTAGACCCCCACCAATCTGATACTGATTGATATACAGGTGCATCTCAATAAATTAGAATATTTTTGAAACGTTCATCCATTTCAGTAATTCAGTAATTCAATTCATAATCAGCGTCTTCCATGATTGTGTGTCCTACTGAACCAGACTGAGGGACCATTTAAAGGCTTAGGAAACCTTGACAGGTGACACACTGAATTTACAATACTGGACTTTTTTTTACAATATTCAAATTTTCTTAGATTTGGGTTTTCATTACCTGTAATCTATAATCAACATTTACAGAAATAAAACACTTGAAATAGAACACGCTGTGTGTAAAGAATCTAGAAAATATAGGAGATCACTTTTTTAATTTAATTACTGAAAGAAATAAACGTTTCAAAGTTATTCTAATTTATTGAGATGCTTCTGTAGGCCTTCAATATTAAACCCCTTTTAATTCAACAAAAATTAAGAACATAAGATTTCAATTATAACGGGTACGTGGGTATATTTGATGTATCTTCCCAAGCAGGTTTCTCAGCTTTGATTTCTGAATGTAGGAAAACAAGTATTCTCACTATAAACAATAAAAAATGTATGTGTTAATAATATTGATTTATTTGCATTTCATTGAGTAATTTAGGTAGTGAGATGTGATAAAAGTGAGAAGTGACAAAATATTGATCTTCTTGAGCCAAACCTCTCTTTATGCTTGACTTAATTATTTGCAGTATTTTTGAAGTGCAATAAAAAAAATTTGTCTTTCTTCAAATTAAAATTTTAGAAAAGCCACTGTAGACATTTTCAGTATTAAAAAATTATCTGCAACCAAATGATGGCACACAGATCTGAATTTGTGTTGTCTACCTTAGTATCACATATACAGTCCTGTGTAAAAGTTTTAGACAGGTGTGGAAAAAATAATGAAAAGTAAGAATACTTTCAAAAATAGAAGTGTTAATAGTTTATTTTTGGCAATTAACAAAATGCAGTCAATGAACAAAAGAAAAATCCACATGAAATCAATAATTGGTGTGACCACCCTTTGGAGGAGGAGTCCTGGAAGTGATGATATGGCCCCCTATACTTTGCAAATTAATTGACAAAAATAAACTATTAACACTGTATTTTTGAAAGTGTTCTTGCAGCAGTTTTTACACACCTACTTAAAACTTTTACACAGTAGTGTAGGCATCCTCCATGGTATGCCCTAGTGGTCACGTGTAAGGGGAAGGTTCCCTATTATTTAGTTTCTAATCTAACCAGTTACTTACAAAAATGATGCAAGCACATATTTAATCTATTGTTCACTCAGCTGAGGCATGTCTATAAGCTTTAAACATGTTTTAGCTGTGAAAAAATGAAAACAATTATCATCGAGAGAAAGTATTAATCAAGAAATTACACATCATGCAGAATCTTCTCCCACAAGGCTATACATCAGTTTTCTTGCTCCTCTTGCCCTATAACATGTTTGCAGATATGGCAGCATGTTCAGTGTGACAGTGCGAGGAAGGGAACCTATTTGTGCGTGTTATTACCGAATCAAATTTTTATATATATATATATATATATATATATATATATATATATAAAATCCTTAATGAATGTATTGTTTAGGCATGTGTTATTAATATACTCCATTGGTATTTGTGCGTACAATTAATGTGGGGTGGAAATGTTTCCAGGTTTATTGCTTTACAGCTTCTTGGACATCCAGGCATGGAAGAGAGTGACCTGCCTTTGACCTCAGCATCTGTGAACATTGTTCTTTCCAAGATGAGGATGGAGATGATGGCCCATCTGTTTTGGGATTGGTTGGCTCAGGAAGTGAGGCACCCTCGTAGGAGGTGTGGCTAAGCACAAACCACAAGAGACTGTGATACCTTACAACTGATGTCACATCTTTTGTGGCAGCAAGGAAGCTGGGTGTGTCCAATGGAATCAGAAGAGATCCTCCATGGAGGATATTTTTAAAACTGTTTGCTTGTGTATAATTTTTTTTTTTTGCATATACAACACTGAACTCTTTGTATATAATGTACATAATTAATTACATTGTTAAATCTAAGGTTACTTTGTGTTGCTCTATGAACCCATTACCTTTTTGAAGTGTGTTTGCATCTGTTAGAGAGATGCATGTATATGTGAGCGAGGTTTCCGCTGAGTCAGTCAAGTCAGTGATTGTGGCGGCGTGTATTTGGGGTGCGTGGACTGTGTTTGGTGTGATTTAGGCTCAATTTGCAGTCTGAGTGTAGGCTGAGTGCAATATTGAGTGAGTGGAGTGAGTTGACCCCTGATAGCCCCACTTGTGTTACATTGTCAACAGGACAATCCACATGTGACAGACAGGTTAATTTAAAGGGAACCTGTCACATTGAAAATACTGTCTGGTCTTCAGGCAGCAAGTTATAGAGAAGGAATAACTGACCAGATTGATACAGTGCCTTGCGAAAGTATTCGGCCCCCTTGAACTTTTCAACCTTTTGCCACATTTCAGGCTTCAAACATAAGGATATCAAATTTTAATTTTTTGGTGAAGAATCAACAACAAGTGGGACACAGTTGTGAAGTGAAAGGAAATTTATTGGTTATTTTAAACTTTTGTAAAAAATAAAAAACTGAAAACTGAGGCGTGCAATATTATTCGGCCCCTTTACTTTCAGTGCAGCAAACTCACTCCAGAAGTTCAGTGAGGATCTCTGAATGATCCAATGTTGTCCTAAATGACTGATGATGATAAATATAATCCACCTGTGTGTAATCAAGTCTCCGTATAAATGCACCTGCTCTGTGATAGTCTCAGGGTTCTGTTTAAAGTGCAGAGAGCATCATGAAGACCAAGGAACACACCAGGCAGGTCCGTGATACTGTTGTGGAGAAGTTTAAAGCCCGGATTTGGATACAAAAAGATTTCCCAAACTTTAAACATCCCAAGGAGCATTGTGCAAGCGATCATATTGAAATGGAAGGAGTATCAGACCACTGCAAATCTACCAAGACCCGGCCGTCCCTCTAAACTTTCATCTCAAACAAGGAGAAGACTGATCAGAGATGCAGCCAAGTGGCCCATGATCATTCTGGATGAACTGCAGAGATCTACTTCTGAGGTGGGAGAGTCTGCCCATAGGACAACAATCAGTCGTACACTGCACAAATCTGGCCTTTATGGAAGAGTGGCAAGAAGAAAGTCATTTCTCAAAGATATCCATAAAAAGTCTCGTTTAAAGTTTGCCACAAGCCACATGGGAGACACACCAAACATGTGGAAGAAGGTGCTCTGGTCAGATGAAACCAAAATCGAACTTTTTGGCCACAATGCAAAACGATATGTTTGGCGTAAAAGCAACACAGCTCATCACCCTGAACACACCATCCCCACAGTCAAACATGGTGGTGGCAGCATCATAGTTTGGGCCTGCTTTTCTTCAGCAGGGACAGGGAAGATGGTTAAAATTGATGGGAAGATGGATGGAGCCAAATACAGGACCATTCTGGAAGAAAACCTGTTGGAGTCTGCAGAAGACCTGAGACTAGGACGGATATTTATCTTCCAACAAGACAATGATCCCAAACATAAAGCAAAATCTACAATGGAATGGTTCACAAGTAAACGTATCCAGGTGCTAGAATGGCCAAGTCAAAGTCCAGACCTGAATCCAATCGAGAATCTGTGGAAAGAGATGAAAACTGCTGTTCATAACGCTCTCCATCCAACCTCACTGAGCTCGAGCTGTTTTCCAAGGAAGAATGGGCAAGAATTTCAGTCTCTCGATGTGCAAAACTGATAGAGACATACCCCAAACGACTTGCAGCTGTAATCGCAGCAAAAGCTGGTGCTACAAAGTATTAACCTAAGGGGACCGAATAATTTGGCACGCCCCACTTTACAGTTTTTTATTTTTTACAAAAGTTTAAAATATCCAATAAATTTCGTTCCACTTCCCGATTGTGTCCCACTTGTTGTTGATTCTTCACCAAAAAATTAAAATTTAATATCCTTATGTTTGAAGCCTGAAATGTGGCAAAAGGTTGAAAAGTTCAAGGGGGCCGAATACTTTCGCAAGGTACTGTATATAGTTTTGTTAGAACAGTTTCAGTATGACCTGCCATTTATTGATCTAAATCCAGTGGGTGGTCCTACTCAGTGACTAAAAGCACACTCATTCAGGCTGTCCATCACTGAGTAGGACACTCATAAGCCCAGAATGAGAAGAGATTTCAATTAATAAATGACAGATTATACAGAAACTTTTTCTATACCATGCTGCTTGCATTTTCAAAGTGATAAGTTCAATTTAAAGTGAAATCTCATCTGTTCAAATTTTCACTGAAACATTTTGGTAGATGTCATCAGCAGAGTCTTTTCTTTGTCACTCTCCCCCTCCTCAGATGGGTAGCACATGGGACTATGTGAGCATACATCCCATTTCAATGCAGAAATTGAATGTATAGTGAACGTAAATCCAAAGATCATCAAGTAAGAATATAAGGAAAATGATGCTCAGGGCAGTGTCATAATGTGTGATTTATTCATTTCTCTGTTCTTTTTAAGCTTGGAGTAACTGAGTCCTATGGGTGGTCCTAAGAGTAGCTGACAACCTCCCTTCTATGTGCATACAGTGATAGCTGTCATTGTTAGGCTCTCCCAGTGGACTCGATTACTCCTTTTAAGTTTAGAAAGAAAATAAATAAATAAATGAATAAATAATCGATTATAAAGAATATTTACCCACAAAACTACTGTACATATCAATCAGCTTAGCTCCTCCTGCTCTGTAACATGCTGCCTGCAGATTACACTGCATTTTCATGGTGACAGGTTTCCTTTACGATACTGTAGATTACTGTAGTACTTCTGTATACTGAGATGGTTTGTAATCATACATGAAACATATGAAACTACAAAAACCATGATTTACATAAACATTGTTTTATTGAATTATGTCCTTTTGCTCCTTGACTTGTGGCCATAATTGGTCCATTTATTTGTGTGACTGAAACATAGAGCCATGTATTATTAACCTTGGCTATATGGATATATACCACAGGTGTCAAACACAAGGCCCCCGGGCCGAATCCGGCCCGCTGCCTTCTGTTATCCGGCCCGGCACTTATCTGGCCCGCAGGGCCGCGGCATTTTTTATTGTCTATGTACATTATGTAATGTAAACCAGCGCAGGACAGGCCGCTTAAAAAAAAAAAAAAAAAAAGCTACGTGATACCTGTCCTGGGCTGGTTTACAAGACCTCTGCATGTCAGCGCAGGCGGCGATACAATGACGTCATCGCGCCTCCTACGCTGACACGCAGACAAGAAGAGGAGGCGGCGGCTGCATGAAGGCATCGCAGGTAGGTGAAGATAAGTTTTTTTTATATATATAAATAGGCCGTTGCCTGCTGGAGTATCCCCGGCACGTAACGGCCTATTTATTTACCGATCCTCGCTGCTGGTCGTGGCCGCCCCCGCTTCCCCCTTCTGCTATGGGATGCAGAAGCGGCTGTGTGCAGGAGCGGGGATGGTAAGTGAGGCCGCGGCCGGCGAACCCCATCAAATACTACTATTATTATACTCCGGGTCTTTTCAGACCCCGGAGTATAATAATCGGAGACCCCGGGGAGGTGATAAACATAAAAACCAGAGTTACTCACCTCTCCGGCGATCCGATGCTGCTCCCAGCCGGCTTCGGCCTTCTTTGGTGACGTCCCAGGTGTCACGTGAGCCAGGCCAACGTCATTATGTCGCGACGCTGGTCTGTGCGACATTGAAGAAGGCCGAACGCAGGGAGCGCACCGGGGCCCAGGTAAGTAACACTGATTTTTATGTTTGTCACCACCTGGGTCTCCGATTATTATACTCTGGGGTCTGAAAAGACCCCAGAGTATAATAATAGTTCATGGGTGGGGGGGTCACTATGGGGCATAATACCATGTGCAGGGGCCACTATGGACTATAATACCATTTGCAGGGGCCACTATGGGGCATAATACCAATGCAGGGGCCACTAAGGAGCATAATACCGATTGCAGGGGCCACTATGGAGCATAATAACGTGTGCAGGGGCCGCTATGGAGCATAATATCGATTGCAGGGGCCACTATGGAGCATAATAACGTGTGCAGGGGCCACTATGGAGCATAATACCGTGTGCAGGGGCAACTATGGAGCATAATACCGTGTGCAGGGGCAACTATGGAGCATAATACCGTGTGCAGGGGCCGCTGTGGGGCATAATACCGTGTGCAGAGGCAACTATAGAGCTTAATACCGTTTGCAGGGGTAAACAGTATTTGTATAGTGCTTAATTTTTTATATATTCAGAAAAGGATGAGGATAGTATGTAACATGCCAATGTCTTAGGTTTTAACAATACATTATGTTCTTCCTGGTTGACCTCAAAGGGCTGATTGTAACAGTAGTAATGTACAAATGTAACTACTGCTTAATAGCTCGCTTATCTGTTAAGGAGAAGTTACTTTTATACATGCGTAAAATAATCTTGGCCCTTCAAGGTACCCCGTGAGGCTGAAGTTGTCCCCGGAGAAAATGAGTTTGACACCCCTGATATATACAGAAGGAAAGATTAAGGATTCTCTCTTATGTATACTAAAGAAACTTTTAAGAAAATACAGATGTATCCTAGAAGACCAAACTGGAAAAGTCAGCACCTACTCGATGTATAATACATATATGCATAGTAAAAAAGTAACTACAGTGGAGAAAGAAATTTATGGTAAAAAGTTTATTTTCTTTGTCATTAAATTTCTGTAACTTACATTAATTTTCCTGTAACTGTTGGCCTCTTAAAGTTTCCCAGTAGGCTACTTTTAATGGCATAATACTGGAGCTTAGTTTACATTTTTCTACCACCTGGAACAGAAAACCTAGTTTGACACATTTTATAAACTGTCTCTTGATGCTGCACTTTAATACCTTCTAATGCCATACTTTCATCTTTGTTAAGCTTTTATGGCAAATGAAAAGTAAAATTGTAAGTTGTGCCTAATGTTTCATGCTGTTGCAGAGAGAACAGATATATTAATTCTTTTTTCTTATGACTTTCTCTCTCCATTGGAGACCCCGTCGCAGTGTCCGCCTGAAAATCAGCAGAGGAGAAAGTCCTGCATAAAGGACTTTTTTCTCCGCTGGTTTCACTTTTAAAACGATGGACATTCTAGTCAATGTGGTCCATCTGACTTTGTGTGTTACTACTATTTAATGGTCCGCCTCTCCCTTGTTCTGGTCTTCCAACGGACCAGAACAAAGGAGAGATTTATAGAGTCACTGTCTCTGTAGTAGAGTTACTGGATCTTCTGCATTGTTAAAGATTTGTGTAAGGTAGACCTAAGAGTATCATCTAACAATCCCCAATCATTTTACCAAGATCTTGCAAAGATGTATTGGTGCAGGTTATGTCTTTGCAGCAGCCTCTGATAGTGACATGAGAATGTAAAAAAATGAGATGTGAAAAAACAAATATGCACAGATAATGGGACACATCAAATTTATAGGAATCGATTAAGAGACCTCCCATGGAAAGTTTGAAGTATGCATATTGATAACCTATCCTTATCACGTCCATCGCTCATATGGTACAGCAGCAGCTCAGTTTCATTCATACTAAACACAGCCCCTGTGCAATGTACAGTGCTGCACTAGGTATTCAGTAGCGAGGCCAGAGCACTCACCAAACACTGCATGGTGAGAGTTCACGGTGTCACACCCCCACTGATAACATATTGATGACTTATCTTAGGATAGGATAATGTCTGATTAATATTTACATCATTTTGTAATCCAAAATAAAATCACAAAATTGATGGAATTGGAAAAAAAAACCCATCACATTACCAGCCACTGTGTACATTGTCAAGTAACAGCTCCCACAATGCCCTAAGGTGTGTGTCTGGCCAATTGCCAGTTGAAATTGAGTGTCTTGTGTGTCTTAATTCAGTTCTTTCTTTAACCTAGAAACTTTATTTGAGTGAACTGACCCACCTTGCCTTGAAATCAATGTTGTGCCTGATATATGCTGTATCAGACATAGTTAGTTCAGTACGTGGCCTGCTGCCTGCAAAAACCCTTGCTCTGTTCTTGACTATCCTGACTGCAAGCTGTCATTGATCTAAGGACTGTTGCTAAGGACAGTTACAAAACATGATTCTTACTTAGGAATTAACTTTCTAAACAAGATGTCCATCCTTTTCTCTTCCATTTCTATCCAGTGTTGGATTACTGTGTACTGTATATTAGAAAAAGAAATGCACCCTGTAAAGATTGTTATGTATGGAGCAGTTTTTTATGATAAATTAGGTATCCTATTAAACTGAAGCTCTACATTTGATTTACTGTATAAACAGCGAGGTTAATCCAAATGGATCTACAACTCAAGTACTAAATAGATATACATAAAATGAAGATATACCAATAGCATCTAGTGTAGTAAGTGTAGGAATATATTTTTTTGACTGCCCAAGGTAATAATAATGGTATATTTTTACAGGTGGTTGTAAAAATGTAGTTATCTACATTTTATAAATGAAACAGACACCTGTATAAATGGTCAAAGGGGTCCATCACTATTACCAGGAGACCAGACAAGCTCTACTATAACCATTGCAATGGAAAAGTGAATTATTGCAGTTTTTGCACGCATGATTGTTAACTACATATTGTCATAAGGATATCTATTCTGGATCTGTGCATTTCTTTTGTGACCCAGTGACAAAATGATACCTATATAGGTACTGAAATTACTTGTGAAGCTTAGTCACTTTCTGGATTTCACAACTTTACATATATTTTACTTTATATGTAAAATTTGAAACGGGGTGGAACCTTACTTTCAGCCTCCGACCAGTTAAGAAGTGACGTGCATCTCTTTGTTGGTATATATACTTTCTTGATTTCAGTTGCAAGAAGAAGAAAAGTTAATGAGCATAACAATCTTATGTGGCAGAACATAGGAATAGTTTCAAATTCAGCTCGATTTTTGAGCAAATGCCGTGGCAAATCCGCTGCAAATTCTGCTGAGTGAGCATACCCTAACAGCTATCCCTGCATGCACAGTAATAGAGGGGAGGCTGACATTCACTGTTAGGACCGCCCACTGCATACAGTTACTCTTTTTAAGCATAAAAAGAACAGAGAAATAAATGACAAGTTATACTGACTCTTTTCCCACAAAACTAAATATAAATCTGCTCAGCTCCTCCTGCTCTATACCATGCCACTTGTAGATTACACTGCACTTTCCACTTGACAAGTTTCCTTTAAATGAAACATAGAAAAGCAAGTTGAAATTTTATCAACACATTTTCAGTAGCAATGAGACTTGTACAGTTATCTGGTAATTTTTATTTATTTTATTTTTTTTACAAAGAAATGCTGATTTGGCATACTGGGGGAATGTTTCATTTTAGACAGCCCTTGTCAGAAAGCAGTTGCAAAAATATGAAAATATACAATTCGCAAAGGGAAAATATGAGAATGAAAATTGGCAGAAAAGACAACATACAATCCCCAAACTCTCAAATCTCAACTGGGGCAGAGGAGCCAGTACAGTAGGCCTATTTATAAACCCTGAACTTTAGGAAATTATGAGTGACCTCTGAGTGTCAAATCTGCCAAAACATTATTTTTCACCTGTTTACACAAGTGGGATGCATTAGAGGGCTAAAAGGAAGTAAATGAGAACATAATGTGGGATCCTGGTATGAGCTAGGGCACGTCGCTGAATAATGACAGACAGACTTACTTTAAATGTCTATGGTGTCTTGTTTCATAAATTTTACTATGCTGCCATTCTTGAAAAGTGTGTGGAGATAGCATGTGTAGTCATGGCAAAGATGCTGAATTTCAATGTGCCTAGATTATGTTTTTTTCTTCCAAATTAATCTGCTTTATGCTTTAATAGTAGTAACAAAGTGCTTTCTGTTACATGAACTGGCAGCTCTTTTCAGTTCCATTTCAGAAAATAAGCATGCAGCCATTAGCGTAAATTACTAACAGAGCTAAATATCGAAGTGTGGTATAATCCTGTAAAAGGATCACTGAATCCCTCTGTATATAAATCACTGGATAAGAGATGTGGTTTATATTCACCTTGGCTATTTTACCTGTCAAATGGTGTTACAGTTCAGCTTATCATTTTCCAATCCACATTTTATTGCAAATCCACAATTCACATTTAAAGGGGTTGTCTGAGATTTTTTCCCATATCAGTTAATGAACTGTACAGTCATGGCCAAAAGTTTTGAGAATGACACAAATATTATATTTTCACATGATCTGCTGCCCTCTGGATTTTATGTGTGTTTGTCAGATGTTTTTATCACATACAGAAATATAATTGCATTCATATTATGAGTAACAGAAGCTTATATTGACAGTTAGAATGAGTTAATGCAGCAAGTCAATATTTGCAGTGTTGACCCTTCTTCTTCAGGACCTCTGCAATTCTCCCTGGCATGCTCTCAATCAACTTCTGGACCAAATCCTGACTGATAGCAGTCCATTCTTGCAGAATCAATGCTTTAATTTTGTCTGAATTTGTTGGTTTTTGTTTGTCCACCCGTCTCTTGATGATTGACCACAAGTTCTCAATGGGATTAAGATCTGGGGAGTTTCCAGGCCATGGACCCAAAATCTCTAAGTTTTGTTCCTTGAGCCATTTAGTTATCACCTTTGCTTTATGGCAAGGTGCTCCATCATGCTGGAAAAGGCATTGTTGAGCGCCAAACTGCTCTTGGACGGTTGGGAGAAGTTGCTCTTGGAGGACATTCTGGTACCATTCTTTATTCATGGCTGTGTTTTTAGGCAAGACTGTGAGAGAGCCGATTCCCTTGGCTGAGAAGCAACCCCACACATGAATGGTTTCAGGATGCTTTACAGTTGGCATGAGACAAGACTGGTGGTAGCGCTCACCTCTTCTTCTCCGAATAAGCTGTTTTCCAGATGTTCCAAACAATTCGAAAAGGGGATTCATCAGAGAAAATGACTTTAACCCCAGTCCTCAGCAGTCCACTCCCTGTACCTTTTGCAGAATATCAGTCTGTCCCTGATGTTTTTTCTGGAGAGAAGTGGCTTCTTTGCTGCCCTCCTTGAGACCAGGCCTTGCTCCAAGAGTCTCCGCCTCACAGTGCGTGCAGATGCACTCACACCTGCCTGCTGCCATTCCTCAGCAAGCTCTGCACTGCTGGTAGCCCGATCCCGCAGCTGAAACACTTTTAAGAGACGGTCCTGCCGCTTGCTGGTCTTTCTTGGGCGCCCTGGAGCCTTTTTGGCACCAATGGAACCTCTCTCCTTGAAGTTCTTGATGATGCGATAGATTGTTGACTGAGGTGCAATCTTTCTAGCTGCAATACTCTTCCCAGTTAGGCCATTTTTGTGCAGTGCAATGATGACTGCATGTGTTTCTTTAGAGATAACCATGGTTAACAGAAGAGAAACAATGATGGCAAGCACCAGCCTCCTTTTAAAGTGTCCAGTGGTGTCATTCTTACTTAATCATGACAGATTGATCTCCAGCCCTGTCCTCATCAACACCCACACCTGTGTTAATGGAGCAATCGCTGAAATGATGTTAGGTGGTCCTTTTAAGGCAGGGCTGCAATGATGTTGAAATGTGTTTTGGGGGATAAAGTTCATTTTCTAGGCAAATATTGACTTTGCAAGTAATTGCTGTTAAGCTGATCACTCTTTATAACATTCTGGAGTATATGCAAATTGCCATTAGAAAAACTGAAGCAGTAGACTTTGTAAAAATTAATATTTGTATCATTCTCAAAACTTTTGGCCATGACTGTAGTGCGTCATTGTTCAGCATCAGCGGTTTTCGATACTACTGGAGTAAAGGGAAGGCTGATCTGAACAACCTCAAGCTCTCCAAAATGTTAAATTGAGTGGGGGTCAAGCACTTCTGCTACTCCATGTCAAACTCTATGGGAGTTACAGAAACATAAGCAATGTGCTCAGCTGTTTTTATCATTCTCATAACCTTGAATAGAAAAACGTGCTTGTTTTTATTTCTGTCCACCTCATAGAGTTTGAATGGCAGCAAAATACATGCTTTACTGACACTGCATTCAAACTCTGTAGACATGCAGCTGGAGTTGATGGGGTCCCCCATTCTAGCAATCGATGGGAGTCACAGTAGTCAGACACCCACCAATCTGCCATTTATCATAAATATTTTAGACTGGAACCCGTCTTTAAGGCTGGGACCTCATGTTGTGAAAGTGCCACTACGGAAACGCATATTTTTTTTTTTCCGTATAGGTATAATAGGGACAATGTGGAAAAAAACATGATGAGTTTTCCATGGCACTTTTTGGCTGCAGCTCTCTACGTGGGTTCTTAGCCTAAAGGAGCGCTATGGAATTAAAACAATTTGTCTATTTTGATCCCCATAAGCGGTGCCACCTTTTCCATGGATTGTTTCTAGAGAGGGAGAAAGAGAGGGACAGAATGGGTGGTGGGATGTAGGTGTAGCAGTGGAAAAAACATTGTGAGGGCTAAAAACATGCAAATGGACATACTCTCATCTGGACTGGTTGGGCTGAATGTGGGCACAACTCAGATTTGCACATGTCAATCTCATGGACTTGAAAATAAGCTTCCTACTGTGTTGTTGCTGACTAAGGAAAACCTCTGCACTAGGGATGAGCCTAAAGAAGGTGAGTAAAGAAATGTATTATCATCTGAAGTAGTACTTGTTCAAAGCCCAAGATCAGTCTATTGCTGACATTAAATAATTGGGAGAGTTCAGAACTGATGACTTTTTTTTCTGAGAGTTATAGTCAAGTGAAGTAAATCAGCATTGTGGGCCACATTCGCTGCAACTTTCTAAACTAAGATTTGTCATAAAGCTTTCATAATATGTGCTACATACAAGCTGGTCATTTATTTTTTATAAAACGCATCTGTTTTATTTTTGCTATATTCCAATCTTTTTATGAGTAAAGCTGCTGGCAGTCACATAAACATATATTAAATAGACATAAAATGCACATGACATTTCGAATGGTTCATTTTTTTCTTCACTTAAATTTATTTTCACCATTCTGCTTATGATCAGATTTATGTAACATATAATCTGTGGGTAAAATACTCCCCCAATAGACATATTGCCCCTTCAATGAATTAAGCTTTATGATTGGAATTATCCTGAGTCTCCTGATTGTCAAAATCTCCTTTATTATTTGCAGTTGCTTTATGTCATGTTCTATTTGTAAAAATCTTTTCTGAGTTACTAAATCTAACGTATATGTCTTTTTTATGTACAGTACTGTAGAAAGCAACATTTTATTTGATTTAGATATCAGAAAATCCAAACTGGTCACCAAACTCTTTATTCCAAAGCCATGTATACATAAGGAGTGGATTATATTTGAGGCATAATTTCCTGGACAGGAAGGTCTAGAGGTCACTTCTAATAGAGGTGAATTCCTGATCTCCCACAGCTTATACGTATGCAGTGAGCTCCTACATGTGGCAGCTCCAGGCAGGAAATCTTGTATCATGTACATACAATATTTTTGCATCCTGAAAATGCCTAGGGGAGAACCACATTGTGTTACAGTGTAGCAAAGTGAAGAGTGAGTATGTATCTACTGCTGACTGCCAGTCTGCCTATTGTGATATACTGCATACAAGAACCAAAGTTCAGAGTGCCATATAGTGCCACAGAGGAGTGCCTGGTTGATGATGAGCTCCTGAGTGTACTGGAGGGTCCTGCCAAGTGAAGTACCACTGAAAGAGAGAGGACACATTCACATGACCAAGTTTCAGCAGTGAAACTTGGTCCATGTGCTGGCCAGATTTACCGGCCTGCATCTTATGTTGGGAGAGGGATAAGAGATTGACTGCCTACAAGTATAGTAATTCTGTCAAGAACTGTAACCTCCAAGATCATTGCTTCTGTCAAGGAGTGACACCACTAAATTTAGTGCCTTTACAGAGCACTGTTGTATTGTAACCATTATGCTTGAGCTTATGGTGAAAAGAGTTCTTGTTTTGTGAATCTCTATATTGGATGCTTTGAAAAATCACATATAACAGGCCATGAAAGGTATGCTCCCAAGATTTAATTTTATAAGAGATATGTGAACAACCTAATATTTCTATGGTCAGGTACTAAGGAAGAAATGGAATTGTTCATTGAGGAGATCAATACAAATAATTCTCTACAATTTAAGACCTAATTTAACAAATGCCTTTTATGGATTTAAAGATTTATAGTGGTTTGGGGATTAGACAGACACATTTTAAGATTGTTGATACCAATAGTTTTCTGGACTATGGTAGTTGTCAACCTCAAACAGTAAAAAAGAATGTACCTTATAGCAGCATTTCCCAACTTTCTTTGCACCAAGGACCACTATCATGAAAGCAGATTTTCCCATGGCCCAGCAGGGTGGGGTTTAGGAGGGTGGGGTTTGGACGAAGTAAGGCAGGGTTGGGGCGATTGGATGGCTGATAGGAATACACTATACTTTATTAAGGGAGATCTCTCTCCATATCATGCATAACTTATTGGTGGTATAGACACCCCCTTAATAAAAGTGTGGGTAGATTGGGCGCCCTCCATCATTTAGGGGTGATATGGAGAGAGCTCCCTTAATAAAATTTATGTAGGGAGGGGGGATCCATCACTCAGTCATAACTGCACTACAACTGAGTTTATGGATATGGAAAGAGCTCCCTTACTTTGTATGTATTACATATAGGGCCCTAATAGTGCCCCCCTACACAGATTTTGTTATTACCACTGTGGGGGCACTATTACTATAATAGTGCCCCCCACACAAACAGGTAATGTTATTACCTGTCTGTGGAGCAGTACAACTTTAATAGTGCCTTAATAGTGCCCCCAGTAATGTTACTAACTGTGGGGTAGGGTATTATAACTGTAATAGCCCCCCTCACCCCCACACAAGTAATATTGTTAACTGTGGGGGGGCACTATAACTGTAAAAGTGCCCCCCGTGGATAATAGTCCTCACCCAGGGGCGTAACTACTGGGGTAGCAGCGGTAGCAGCTGCCACAGGGCCCGGGACATTACGGGGCCACGCGGGCCCCCGATGCGTTTTTTTTTTTTTTTTTTTAATAGGCCGTTACCTGCTGGAGTAACCCCCGGGGTCCCGCTCACGGCCGCCTGCGCTTCCGATTCTGCGGAGGCGGCTGTGAGCAGGAGCGGGGATCGGTATGTGAGGCCACGGCCCAAACACCACAATCTCTGCTATCATTATACTCCGGGGTCTTTTCAGACCCCGGAGTATAATAATCGGAGGCCCAGAGTTGGTGAGGGAACATAAAAAACAATGTACTTACCTCTCCTGCGCTTCTCCAGGCTTCGGGCCTGTTTGGTGACGTCCCAGACGTCAGCGGACGTCATTTTGCGTCGCGACGCCGGCCTGCATCACGTGATGCCGGCCTGGTCCAACATTGAAGAAATCCAAAGTAGCAATGACTGGACCGGAGCGAGGAACAGGTAAGCAACGTTGTTTTTTTTATGTTTGTATCCTCCCCTGGGTCTCTGATTATTATACTCCGGAGTCTGAAAAGACCCCGGGATATAATAATTGTTCATGGGTGGTCCACAATGGGACATAATACTGTGTGCAGGGGCCACTATGGGGCACAATACTCAGTGCAGGGGCCACTATGGGGAATAATACTGTGTGCAGGGTCCACTATGGGATATAATACTGTGTGCAGGGGCCACTATGGGGCATGATAATGTGTGCAGGGGCCACTATGGGACATGATACTGTGTGCAGGGGCCACTATGGGACATGATACTGTGTGCAGGGGCCACTATGGGACATGATACTGTGTGCAGGGGCCACTATGGGACATGATACTGTGTGCAGGGGCCACTATGGGGCATGATACTGTGTGCAGGGGCCACTATGGAGCATGATACTGTGTGCAGGGGCCACTATGGGGCATGATACTGTGTGCAGGGGCCACTATGGGGCATGATACTGTGTGCAGGGGCCACTATGGGGCATGATACTGTTTGCAGGGGCCACTATGGGACATGATACTGTATGCAGGGGCCACTATGGGACATGATACTGTGTGCAGGGGCCACTATGGGGCATGATACTGTGTGCAGGGGCCACTATGGGACATTATACTGTGTGCAGGGGCCACTATGGGGCATGATACTGTGTGCAGGGGCCACTATGGGGCATGATTCTGTGTGCAGGGGCCACTATGGGGCATGATACTGTGTGCAGGGGCCACTATGGGGTATGATACTGTGTGCAGGGGCCACTATTTGACATGATACTGTGTGCAGGGGCCACTATGGGGTATGATACTGTGTGCAGGGGCCACTATGGGACATGATACTGTGTGCAGGGGCCACTATGGGACATGATACTGTGTGCAGAGGCCACTATGGGACATGATACTGTGTGCAGGGGCCACTATGGGGCATGATACTGTGTGCAGGGGTCACTATGGGACATGATACTGTGTGCAGGGGCAACTATGGGACATGATACTGTGTGCAGGGGCCACTATGGGACATGATACTGTGTGCAGAGGCCGCTATGGCACATAATAGTGTGCGCAGGAATGCGTTTTTTTGGGGGGGGGGGGTTGGAGGGGGCGGTCGGGGGGAGGGGGTCGGGGGCGGCGGTTCGGGGGGGGGGGGCATGTCAAATGTTCGCCTTGGGGCCCAGCCATTCCTAGTTACGCCACTGTCCTCACCCCCCCTCACACACACACACACATATTGTTACTATAATTAAATTATACTTACTGATCACTAATGCAGCTCCCAGGACCTGTTCTTGCACACAGGATGTGTGCATCTTCTATTCTGCTCCCCGATCCCAGTGGTACCATAGTGAAGGTTCTGGTAGCAGAATAGAAGATGCACAAATCCTGTGTATAAGAACAGGTCCCAGGAGCTGCATTACCAACCTAGTAAGTGAAAAGTGTCTGCAGGTGAAGGTACAGAGATGTCCAGCCAAGGATTTTTAAGTATAGATTTTTAGAAAAAGGATATGTGGTTTGGATAGTGATGAGGAACAAAGAAGAAACAAAAGAGAAGGGTCCTAATAAAAAATAGGAGAGGAGGTGATAAATATTTAGTGTTTATAACATGGTATAATTCCCAGTATAAAGCCATCCAAAGGATTTAAAATAAACACTGTGGTATTCTCCCAAAAGATCTGTATTTTCGCAAATCCCTCTCCATAAAACTTTGCATGATCTATAGAAGAGCAAAATCTCTGAAAAATATCTTAGCACCTTCTTGCTCAAAGTTGAGTAGCGTTAGAATAGGAGATTGTAATGGAAGGTGTGATGATTCTGCTTAAGTGTGGCTATAACTCAGATGTATTTTGATCTCTGGGTATAGGATCTCCCTTCTTGCTTGCACTCATTCATACTGTGTGCAGCTATAAGCCTAGGTGCATATTGGCAGTAGCGGCCAGGCTGGAACAATAGGGCTCCATTGTATTCCTATACAGCCCTGGCTGATCAAACAATAGTGCATTGTTCAAGCCTGGGCTGTTGATCAGATATGACTGATAATAGTGTATCAATTCACTTTGTCTCAGCTCTATACAAAAGATCTGGATTTGATTGAATTAACTCATCAGACGTACTGTCGCCGGTGACCTCATTCAGGGAGGTGGCAAAAGGGGTATAAAAGATGAGGTAAGAGGTCTGTGGGAGGAGATTACACTATGGAGATCATGCTATGAAGACTGTGCTGGGATTATGCTACAGAGTTGTTACAGACAGACCATGAGGAGATTTTTGTGATTGACTATTGGACTAATGCTGAGAGACTGTGAAGAGCATGCAGGCGGGATTATTGTACTGTGATGCCACATGCTAGGAGTTAATGCCACATGCCAAGAAGCCTCCACTGGTGACTCACACATGCCATGTGTGAGTGTTGGACTATAGAACCACATCAAGGACATGTGTGGTAAAGTAATCATTTCACCTTTAATCCCTTTTATTTTATTTGTACTGTATCTTGCAACTAGTAACTGTTAATGCTTGCATATATCTGCATATCTGTTCTGATCTGTATATGTTAGATGTTAATACCGACCCATTTAGGGGTTAATAAATATATAAAATTTAGAAGGCTTGTCTTGTATTTATCTGGTGAACCCGACATTCACTGGCGGTGAGTGTGGTTTTTATATGAAAGAGGACTCAGGGTGTGGCCAAAGCGGTTTGGCGCACTGAGGATCTTTCACAGAAGGGAATAATATTACAATAGTAGGGGCCAATTGGTGTGGTATTATTGTAAATGTTGCACTAACATTGAGCAATGAACAAAAAGCATCACAAATAATTTGATAAGGAATAAGGAATGATTACCGGTGGTGAGAATGCCCCACTTATGGTACATGGACTACAGTAGGTGTGCATATAGTGCTGCATTAGATGGAAAAATTGGAGGTGGAGCACATACAACACTACCACTGGGTAGAAAAATTAATACCTAAAGTGAGGCTGCCAGACCTCCGGTGTATGGAATATGGTTGGAATGCATGCAGCTATCAGGGTGGAACACTTACACCTCAGGAAACGCATTGAGCCTTTAGCTGTATTGGAATAAATGTAGATGAATAATATTGGATGATCAAGTCTTGGTTTTCAGAGAAACTCTCAATTGAGTGGATTGTGGCAGAGGTGTGGATCTTTCATTGAGGAGTATGAGATGTTCTCTGGGGATTAAGGGGTAGGGGGTCAGTAGTGATCCTCCCAATATTTTTTTACTACTTGACATTTTGGAGCTTTCCATAATTATGGTCTGTTCAATTTTCAATAGACATTCCAATAAATATTGGAAGGACCGCTATACTAGGGATAGTCATCCTGGTTGTAGCACACAAGCTACTACAGCCAAGATCCATGTCCATTGCAGGTTCCGCCAGAGATGACAGCTAACTGCTGAAAGTTCGAGAAGGTGGACCCATGAGCTGAATACCAAGAAGCTTCAGTCTATAATGAGTGAGCAAGTACACATCTTGAAATTCTAGATAAATAATCAAGCACACCCCTACCTAGGTTGCCTAGGTGAATAAGTGTACATATGTGTTGGCTTATTCCTTCCCTGGTTTTCTGGTTAAGCAAGTGAATGTATGACTGGCTTTGTTTTCTTGCCGAATGAGCAAGTATACATCTGTCCTAGATGTCTGGATAAGTTAATAAGTATGCTCCTATCCCGACTGTCTGGATGAATGAGCAAGTGTGTGCTTGTTCGGAATGTTGATTTGAATGAAGGAGCATATCCCTGTTATGGATGTCTGTCGTAGTATGTAAATACAATGTAAACAGTATGGCAATGATGGTAAAAATATGTGCATGTTTGTAAGAGTGAATCTATGGGTATTTATATAGGTATAGACCATAATTGTTCACCAAGGTTTTTTTCTGTCTCTGGATAAATGAGTAAACAATTCAACCCCTGAGTAACCCTATACCACTGGAGATTTTTTTTTTTTTTCAAAATGGTCCTTTCCCTAAAATGTTCACCACCAGTCTCCTGGATTGTGGTTTTGTTATATTTTACATTTATTTCATTATGTTGTATTATACTATAATATTTACTAAATTGTTTTTTTTTATTAAATTTAGCTTTGATTTGTTTATGTGCATTACTCTCTGTAAAAATATGGGATAGCTCCTAACTAGTACTGATGCAGATCATTTATCCTAGAGATTAGTGGTGGTCCTGGCTGCTGGACTCCCACCAATTATTATGTGATAGTATAATCTAATGCTATACATTAAGTTCTTGGCCAAGAAAGAGAATCAGTGGGTGTGGATGAGATAATTGGTGAATGTGACAGTCAGCTGAATTAACAATGTAGACAGTTTCATGATCATCTCAAATCCCACCATAGCCATAGTTTAGAATTTATATATAGCAAATGTATAAAAACATTAAGGTCCATGTTTTCCATCCCATAAAATTAAGGATGGAAGGGTAATTTTTAGAAAAAAAAAAGTTAATTTCATTAGGTCCATTAAACCAACCCAACTGGTTATTATTGCAGTAGAGATCACTCTTTTTCCACTCATTTTACGTTGGCTAATAGGATGAGGCAAATGTGCAATGATGCAGACGTAAAAGTACCTTACAGCTAAGGCTATGAAAGTACAGCTCAACTTATACAATAACAAAAGAGGTCCTATGAATAGATAATGCAACCTAGTAGCCTTTTACACCTAATACCTAGCTGCATTTAGAGAACATTACAAAGTTATTATGAATCAGGTTTAGGAATGGGATGTGGGAACAATCTACACTATTGATCACAAATGATAGAAAAGTAGGGCAGTAATTGGCATCTAGGTTCAATTTAGTACAGATGATATCTGGAGAATGTGTGCTGGTAAATAGCCTGATAAATTTATTTTGGGCGAGGCTGGTAGAAAATTGAGACTGAGAGCAACACCTCAGTTGTGCAATGCTATCAATGGGAAATCACATGCTCAATAATTAAACAAATTGATCATATTATAGATACTGTATTATTCATTTATAATAGCTTACTATGCACACTGTGTGAAGTTCCTTCTTGTACATTTGATGAAGAAATGTTCTAGTTTATGGAAATCAAGTACAAACATAAAATATGTGCAGTAGGTATGTTCTAAAATAGGAACATCAATGATGAAATTGTGTAATAGTCATTAATTCCAGAAATTTAGAACACAATTGTTAATTATTTTTTTATATTTACATATTGGTCACTACACCACAGGAATCAGAACAAACTAGGGTGGAATATTTTGAAAGTAGAATATTTGGCAGAAAATAAGAATCTGACCATGAGTTATAGATGCCATCTTGTGGCACATGACTGTCATAAATATACTTATGCTGCTGTTTTAAGTGCAGCAGGGTACCACACTGACAAAAACCATGTGTTAAACGTTTTACACTTTTAGACTGGGGCCCCACGTTGCAGAAACGCAGCTTTTTTTGTTGCAGATTATGCTGTGGTTGTTTGAGTCAAAGCCAAGAATGGCTACAACAGTAATGCGAAATAAATAGGAAATACTTATTGTGATGATTCCACTTAAAATGGCCATAACTCAAAGATGTATCTTGATCTCTGGGTATCGTATCTCCCTCTTAATTCTATGTAATTAAACTATGCATAGCTCTAATCCTAGGTGTATGTTATCAGTAGTGGTAACATTTTAACAATAGGGCTTTGTATCCATCCCAGAACAGCTCCATTGAGTTCCTACATAGCTCTGAGTGATCAAATAAACATGCATTGTTCAGCCTGGGCTGTTAGATCAGACATGGTTGATAACATTGTATCATATCACTTAATCCTATCTCCTTACAAAGGATCTGGACTTGAGTGCGTTAGTCAATCAGACTTGCTGTCGCCGGTGACCTCATTCTGGTTGGTGTAATCAAGGGTATAAAAGATGAGGTAAGAGGTCTGTGGCAGGAGATTGGGCTGAGACTACAAGGGGAATACTTTGATGAGACTACAGAGAGACTATTGGGATATACTGTGAAGAGCATGCAGGCTGTGATGCTGCTGCTAGGAGCCTCCACTGGTTATTCACACATACCAGAGCATGTGTGAGTGTTGGACTACAGAACCACATCAAGGAGATGTGTGGTAAAGTAATCATTTCACCTTTATTCCCTTTTATTTTATTGTACTGTATATTGTAACTAGTAACTGTTAATGCTTGCATATATCTACATATCTGTTCTGAACTGCATGTGTTAGATGTTAATACCGACCCATTTAGGGGGTTAATAAATATATAAAATTTAGAAAGCTTGTCTTGTATTTATCTTGTGAACCCAGCACTCACTGGCGGTGAGTGTGGTTTTTTATGAAAGAAGTCTCAGGTGTGGGCCAGCGCGATGTTGGCGCACTGAGGATCTTTCACACTTATACTTATACCTTCTGCTCAATCTACTCCTGAGTTTGGCTCTAAAACCGCAGCAAAATCTGCAACAAAAAAAGCTGCGTTTCTGCAACGTGGGGCCTCAGACAAAAACTGTGTTTCATGGCCGTGCTCTGTGCTTTTTGTCTGTTTGCCATACTACCAGTGCCATACATACATATACAAATATGGCTGTGGCTAAACAAGCAGTGCTCCTGGCAGGTTAGCCACCCCAGATGCAGCAGCTAATGTACTATGATCTAAAATAGCAGCATGGTGGATGAGGATAAATAAATCTGAGCAACATGTCAGTTATTGCAATGAGTTTTACCTGCAGCTTTCCTTCTTTGCAATACTTAGGTTGAAAGCTATGGGGAACTTGCAGGTGAGTCGCAGCAAAAGCCCTGCCAATTTCTTGCAGAAGAACATGCTCCCGAATTTCCCACAGGGGCCTAAGAACCACTTTAATCAACTGACCATTATCAAATAATAAATGGAAATTTAATGACAAATGGAGGATAGTATTGTTGTATAGTACATGTAAACTATACAACTACAAATAATAGTTGTAGTATGTGCTGTATGCTTTGGTGTTTGGAGCTTATCACATTGTAAACGTCAATAAACAATTTCTAGCATTCATTGAGAAAACACTTGCATCCTTTCTAACTGATAAGTGGAAAAGCTCTGCAGAGACAAAGTGAACTGTGTTCTCACATGTGCACAGGCAACAGTAGTGTGCCACATGGCCAAACACCATGTTCCAAAACTGTGTACATGTTGCCATAAATTACCACAATTTATTGACATTTGTCCAGATAGATTTAACCTTAGCTGGTAATACAGAAGCTTTTTTGTGTTTGCCTTGTAAGTAGTACGCAGGCAAAGATAACATAAAAAATTGTGGTAAATTGCATAACAATACCTATAGGCTGGTGGTGATACTCCTAGAAAATATAAATGAGAATGATAAAGCTATACCATCTTAAAATGTGGAAAGTACAGGTGTGGGAAACATAAGCAGTACTGAAATATTTACAGTATATTGAAATAATATAAAGATATAGCAACGAAATATGACATTTTATTATGTATTCAAAGATTCAGGAGGTACATGTGGTTCCCAACAACTGGACAGAAAACCCCAGAGTCACAAACAAATTATCTAACATGCAACCTTTATAAGGTCTAAAGTCAAAAAAAGGCTCAACATGAAAAAGAAAGGCACATTTCTGGCCTCTCATGCACAAAAAATTCATGAAATGTATATAAGTTTTGAGTTGGTATAGATTTAAAGTATTATTTACAACAGCTTCTGAAATAAATTACAGTGAATTTGATAAGGAGGCCACGATCCTCAGCCTAAGCTCTGCCAACTTGTCTTAAAAATGGAAAGGGTGGCATAAAAAGATTACAAATTGCAAATTTCTGTGTAAGGCTGGGCCCCACTGGGAGTTAACAAGCCAAAGGTCAATGTTAGAGCAGTTCAGCACAAACAATCATGGTATGGGAACCTCACTAAATACAACCAAATAGCAGGAACCTGGATGAGCAGGAACAGAGTTTAAATATTCCTCCTAAGCTGCTAATTGGATCAGTATAGAAGAGCCCTGAAAACTGCAGAAGCTTCACAGGTTTCCACGGTAACCTTAAAGCAACAGCAGCTAAACTGAGATTCCTATTATCAACTTTTCCTCACTTCCCAAACACTTATGCTGCTACTCTAAATTCAGTGCCTGTTGCTGCTCATTTGTCATTATTACTGCACCTGCTGTGGGGCCAGTTCTCTCCAAATACTATAGTTCGGATATAATGTTGTCATAGCTATAATTACCCCCTCCAAAAAACATACTGACACAAGATCCAGATAGATAGTTTCCCTAAAAAATTCCCCTTAGTGCCTTTTTAAGGTCGTAATACCTCCAAAATGCCACATAAAGCATAACTAAACTTTTTTTCATAAATCCATAGGGCAGGTGAAGATAGAAAACTTTGTATTGGAAAGATGTAGGGAGGAAGAGGAAAAATCAAAGAGACGTCTGTACTGTAGAGAGACTTCTTTCAGCTGGGTTATCAGGAAATTCTATTCAGCCTTTTTCTGACAGAAATGGCTCATTTAATACTGTAGACGGTCACATATATCTCTGTCTTTCTCTTTCTCTTCCTCCCCTATCCCCTTTCCATAGACGTCACTGTAAACTTATCTGCTTGTGTATGGATTACGGATCAAAATCACTCAAATAAGAAATAAAGACAGGAGTAATACTTAAAGATAGAGGCACTTTTATTTAGTAAAGTATACTGCAAAGTTTGTTCCCCCCACCTGTACTATTGTTTTCTGAATATAATTAAATACATTAATAAATAAATACACATATACTTATGCTTTTATGTACTAATGCCCCCAGTGTGCACCCCTAAATTAAAGATACCAGCTGTGTGCCATCCGGTGAATATTTTGATCAATAAAATACATGAATTAAAAGGAATATTCTTTTGTGTGGTGTTTCTTTTATGTGGTTCCATTTTTTTAAACTAAGAGAAATTTGTCAATTATGCAAGCAATGAACCGTCAATGGAGTCAAGTTTCTCGCATTTGGGGAAATTGCAGGGGTTAGTACACCCGAAATGCAATGGATGCGTCTCAGCTTGGGAGAACCACCTTAGCAACCATGGTATCTCCCATGCCAGGTGAGTTTGTTAGATGTTATTTCAAGAAGTTTTTATGTAGGTTATTGTCACCTATTTACAGAGGTAAAGTATTTAGGCCCCCTCTGTAAGGCTTAATATCTACTTGACGGTACATTAAATGGTTATTACTATGCAAGTGTCGATTAAGTAACCCAATCAGGCTATATCCAGTAATGTAAAAGGAAAACCTATCATGCTTCACATTAATATAATATTAGAGGCCTTAACTTTGACACTTGCAATAGCTTTGAGAGCAAAAGGAGCAAATCATTTCTGTACTTCTGTCAGAAAGACTATTCTGTGATGATGTAAGGGCACGACTAATATGAAAAAAAATGCTTTTTATCTCTGTATAAAATGACACAGGAAAATATCTATCACTGTCTATTCTTGTCAGGTTTGCAGCAGTGCACTCGTAAAACAAATTGAGAGGCTTAAATCTTCAGGACAGAAATCAATACAAGGATAAGTAAGGAACACGCAAAAGCAGACAACCAGGGATTTATTTCCCAGAAAATGTTTTTTCAATAGATTCACAGATGATAAATTTTAAGTGGACAGAATAGAAGGATTTGTCTGGTAGTTTCTTCTCACCTACAGTTTCATTGTAGGACTATATAAAAGCAGTCCCTCTGTAGGTTATAAACTATGTAGGTTAATAGATCATAGAGCTTGATCTGCTGCGGATAGATGCAGGAAATGGCAGATCATGAAGATAGTCTTCATCTTGTACAACATTTTATACGGTAAGAAAAGCAGAATGTTCTTGATCAGAAATTCAGTGAAAGGTATGCTGAGGAAAATCAGATGGAACCCCAGATCATGAATGTTGTGTGCTCACTATATGACATGCAATGTCTTTATGCTGCAGTGTGTAGGATTCTGACATGAAAGGGTATGTTTACACGGTGGGGGTCATAACACATCCAGATGGTGGCCATGGTACGGCTGAAGTAGTAGCAGAGTTTTGCAGGTTTCACACTGCCATTAACTTGAAACATTCATTAAGTCTACATTCATCCACATGACTGAGATGCAAAACAACCATGGAAAAAGTCAATTTTTCACTGCCGTCTTTCATTGGGTCATTACAATATATGGAGGGATCTGTGAAAGCGG
Source organism: Leptodactylus fallax (assembly GCA_947044405.1). NCBI lineage: Eukaryota > Metazoa > Chordata > Amphibia > Anura > Leptodactylidae > Leptodactylus > Leptodactylus fallax. The sequence goes on from CAMRHE010000203.1 coordinate 1,074,981, forward strand.
ACAAAAATAGAACATGACCTATGTTTTGACGATCTGTTACATACTATCAAAATAATGGTCATGTGAATAGCCCCCATTCACAGAATTTGATTTCAATGTTACTATGTGATGTCCGTAAAAAAAACGAACATCATGGTCATTATTCACAGCTGCGGTTGCGTGAATATAACTTTACTGATCAGATTGTACACCAAACTCCAAATTATTATGCAAATTATATTTCTCTCTGATTTTCCTAAAAGGTTGATGCAAATGACAGTGTAAGGGAATCACTAGAGGAGCGATTCCCCAGAAGCTGCTGGAGAACTAGGGGGGAGGGGCACAACGAGACAGTGGACCCTAAGCTGAAACCCCCCACTGTCCCTGGCTAACTTGCCCGATCTGTCCTAGGTGACAGCCAGCAACCACGTCGACAGTCCCTCCTTATAATAAGTGATCACATAGAACGCAGACAAGACGCACAACAACAAAGGGAGATCAGCTAGCCAAGGGGTCAGTAACAATCGAGCAATTGCAGCACAGAATCGAGAGCCAAGAGAATAGTCAAAGTCAAAGCCAGTGGTCAGAAAATCAGGTAACAAGGTAGCAAGGGAAATAATGAAGAGAGCAGGCAAAACACAAGTGTAATAACCGGCAACTTGCAGAGAAGTGACAACCTGTATATAGAAAGTCTGGGCCCAGACAGTCAGTATAATGTTCAAACTTTAAGTATAAATTATTAAATCAAATTTTATTAAACAAACCTCCCAATGATAACATTTTTTTAACAAATTAAAAAATTTTAATCCCCTGTTCCAAATTATTATGCACAACACAGCTTCTAAATATTTCATAGGTTGTAAAGATCTGAAAATGGTCATTTGTTGAATTTGAACTCATAAGGTACTGAAATAGCTATTTCGATCAAAAACATCTTCACAGACCATGTTACATGTTAACATAGGACCCCTTCTTTGATATCACCTTCACAATCCTTGCATCCATTGAACTTACAAATTTTTGGATAGTTTCTGCTTGAATTTCTTTGCAGCATGCCAGAATAGCCCCCCAGAGCTGCTGTTTCACACCCTCATAGCTCTTTTGCTTGAGGATACTCCGAAGGTTCTCAATAGGGTTGAGGTCATGGGAGGATGGTGGCCTCCCCTGACCTCATGAGTTTCTGCCCATAGCAGCCAATGACTCATGAAGATGATTTTGTTACAGAAGGCACGGATCTTCTTTTTGTACCATGGAAGAAAGTGGTCAGTCAGAATCTCTATATATTTTGCAGAGGTCATTTTCACACCTTCAGGGACCCTAAAAGGGCCTACCAGCTCTCTCCCCATGGTTCTGGCCCAAAACATGACTCCGCCACCTCCTTGCTGAAGCCACAGCTTTATTGGGACATGGTGGCCATCTACCATCCATTTGGACCATCCAGGGTTGTGCGGTACTCATCAGTAAACAAGACTGTTTCAAAATTAGTTTTCATGTATGTTTGTGCCCACTGCAACCATTTCTGTTTGTGAGGACTGTTTAGGGGTGGCCGAATAGTCAGTTTACGCATAACTGCAAGCTTGAGGTTCCTGAGACTCCAGAGGCACCAGCAGCTTCAAATACTTGTTTGCTGTTTTGTAATGTTATTTTAACAGATGATCTCTTAATCCGATGATTTTGTCTGGAAGAAACCTTTCTCACTATGCCTTTATCAGCACGAACCCATCTATCCTGTGAATCAGCCATAAATCTCTTCACAGTATGATGATCACACTTAAGTTTTCACAAAATATCTAATTTTTTTATACCTTGTCTAAGGCATTGCACTATTTGATGCTTTTCGGCAGTAGGAGATCCATTTTTTTTCTTGTATTGCTTGAAACCTGTGGCCTGCTTAATAATGTGGAACACCCTTCTTAAGTAGGTTTCTTTTAATTGGGCTCACCTGGCAAACTAATTATCACAGGTGTTTAAAATGTATTACATTGAGCCAAAGAGCCCTGAGACAAAATAAGATCCATGAGTTTCATTGAAAAATAAAAAATGTTATGTTTACGACACTTAAATCCAATTTGCATAATAATTTGGAACACGGTGTAATGAATGAATGCAATAATGTGGCAATTGGCATGGCTAATCCTTTTCCAGACACACTATGACTGCACCATGTTCACATCTCAACTGCGTCATGACTGCGTCATGGTGATACCATCAAGTTGCACCCTCAAAATATTATGACTTTCTTAGCTCATTTATGGACTTTGGTCAGTGTATGTCAATATACTTAAAAAAGGTATGATGTCAGAATATAGCGATGCAAAGCAAATTTTGTTTTGATTTTGTTTAAATTGATTTTTTTTTTTCATTTTTTTAGAAATAGTAAAAGATTTAAGATAAAAAGTATTTCAATTTGGTATCATTGTAATCAAACTGATCTCCATAATAAGAGTAAAATGTCATTTTTACTGCACAGTGAATGCTGTAAAAATTAACCCCAAAAAACAATTACAGAATTAAATTTTTTTCCAATTTCACAACAAATTATTTTTTACTGTTTTCTCAATATGTTGTATAGAGCATTAAATGGTGCCATTAAAAAATACAGCTTGTACCACAAAAAATGCCCTTAAAAAAAGTAAAACCGTTATGACACTTAGAAGGGAAGAATTAAAAATTGAAAATTTGCAGTGATAGGAAATCATTAATGTCTAAAAATTAGTAACATGGTGTTAAATACTGTATGCTATTCTGTGGCTAAGCTTGTATCTATACTTTGTGGTATCACTCTTGTAAATGTAATATGCTTTAATAGTAACATTTGCTATTATTGGGTGAGAATGTATAATGAATGTTCTCATAGATGAAAGGGGTTTCCACTGACTGAAAATCAATAGTTTTAGTATTATAGACAAAGGCATGATAAGATTATTATTATAAATCTAGTTGTTACATCTCTGTCTAGCATTAGTTATTGCGTATTCCTGGAAAACTGTGACAACCAATATATCTGGCATTACAACTCAAAGATTGTCACTTAGCTTCATACACTCCTGATGACAAATCTGTCAAATTATTATTATGCAGTATTAGTGTAGGAGTTATATATCTTCTCCACTATTTATTGGAGATTTCTTTTATTTCTGGTTAAAATGCCTTTTAATGTATCTGTTTGCTTTGTGTTGCATTAATCTTTATTATATGTGAAACTAATCTTTGTTTGAAAAATACATAACTAGAACATATGCTGCACATGTGTAAGGGTTGGATTTATTTCTATAAAACAGTCTACAGACTGTATTGGAGTGAATCATGATTCTTTCAATGAAATAAATGACTGAACACAGGGGAATGGGCTTAATGCGAATGCAATCACTTTAATTCAATACACTTGGTTGTACTTCCGTTGTTGTAAATTGTATATTGAGTAAGGGAACTGTAAGTTCAACAAAACACGAGCTTGATGATTTTATTTCGGTAACAGCAGTAGGTAGATGAGAGATCTCCAGCGGTTGTCACATGGGAAATCCAAACATTTAGGGGGAACAACAGTAAACAAATTTCTCACAGTGACATCAGAGTATATGAAACATGTTATTATCATCCACAAGTATGTATATATATATATATATATATATATATATATATATAGACATTTATGTAATGTGTACCTGAGTATAAAACTAAGATTTGAAACATCTGCAGGGTTTTGCTGGGAAGTCTGTTCTCTGGCTGTATAAGCCTTCATACATGACGTCCTATCATTTTTCTGCTGTTAATAGCCCCCTTTATAGCTGCAGCACATTTAGCATTTCTGTCTGAGGCAGGGTGTGTGTACAATAAAGAGCAGTCTGCCCCCCATCCATTATTAGCTGAGAAAAGCCCAAGTAAACATAGTATTAGGCTATCCAAGGACACGGGACTGCAAATCAAAGTTATGATGCAACTAACAATATCCCTGTCTAAGAAAGCCAGAAATCTGAGCACAATCCAGAAACACTGCTTCCTGTTTATGACTAACATCCCATCAGCAATGACAAAAGTAGCTATTTTGAAGTAGATAGAATCTACTTACACTCACTGTGAGCTGTGAGAAGCTGCAGACTCCTCTCTGTACAGTATACAGACAGGAAAAGCTGTGTGTAAACATGCAGAGGCTGCGAATAGAGATCTGCCCCCTCCACTTCTTGTGTTCTGTGTTCAGTCTGTAGGTTTGGAAGGATGGACTTGCCCTAGTAAAAAGAAGTGAACAGAAAATAAGGAGGGAGACACCTAGTGGCAGGCCTTTCAAAAGTTTTTTTTAGAAAGAAAACAATACATTTTTTAAATAATTACATTTCATTCCAGAATCACATGCTTTTAAATGAGACTAAGTTCTGTGAAAAGTTAGTGACCATTTCAAGGGTTTTTCCAATTCAAAGCATCTATGGCATTTTCACAGAATATGCCATAAATTTCTAAAATTGCTGGAACCTTTACCTACTAAGAAAATGGGGATCTCTTGACCACTGTTTGCTGATGTAGAAATGCCTCCAGATGCAGAAATGGCCCTGTTCTCCCAATATCCTCTGGAAATGCCATAATTGCTTCTGATGGTAGTAATCCTTTATGGTATCATACCAAACATGCTATCCCTCTATGGCTGGATTTGCACATTTAGGCCCCTTGCAGAAGACCATGGGCGAGATCCGTGTGCTATCCAAATTTTTCGCGGATAGCACACTGACCCATTCATTTCTATGGGCACATGCACACAACCTTGTTTTTCACTGATCGATGTGCGAGCTGTGATTCCATGCCGCATCAGATAGAATATGTTCTATTCTGTTCAGTTTTTGCAGAAAGGACTCGCCCATAGAAGCCTATGGGAGACTAAAAACCTAGGACAGCACACTGATGTACTCAGTGTGTCATCAGTATGCCGCCCGTTTTCACGGACAAGCTAGGGACATCATTAGATGTCTCCTGTGTTTTATATGGTGGATCCGCAAACTAGGATCACACACTGATGGCACACTGAAAACACTGTCCGTTTTTGCAGATATACTTCACTGATGCTGAAGAAACACTGAAGACACACTGAACACACATTAAAGACAATCTGTGCGCAAAAACTGAAGGCTAATGGGGCGTGGCTAGCCGGCGAAGTTAATGGCCGCATTTCTATGAACTCCTGCCGGCATCTCCGTAATCCACCTGATTATACCAGCATCCCAGTCTCAATCTTCGTGCCCCTGACTCCAGGCTTTCCCCTGAACCTTAGGGTACGCTCCGGAGGCAGTTTGGAGAACACTTTCGCGGGGAGAGAGTAGTCCTGGGGATTGAGGCCTACCTTACCGCCCGCCATCTTGGAGAGAAAAGCGCCGGGCTCCTGACTCACCGTCTGCTCCGCACCTCGACTGTCATACCGGCCGGCCCGGACACCGCGGACCTCCGCATTCTTCCCTGCTTCTTCTGCCGCTGCCGACGTTGCTTCTCTGCAGGATCGGAGGGTAGCGGCGGCGATACCTCCATGTGGTGCGGGTTGCCACACGGAGCAGCGGAGCAGCGGAGCAGCGGCTCGCTTGGAGCGGCAGACACTGCGCTGAGGCCTGCAGCTGGAGACATCAGACCCAGACGCTCAGCGGAGGCAGCCTACATCCCTGGGGGACACCGCTTGTCTCAGGTCTTTGACTCCGCTCCCAGGTAGGAGATCTACAGCAGAAAGAGAGGGGAGGGGGGTGTACTGAGGCCTTCCAAAGGCATTAAGGAGACTCCCGACCTGGTCCTCTGCCTTCCCTCCACCTAGCCATAACTAGGCCCTGAACGGACCCTCACTGGCACTCCTACTCTGCAAGATCCTTGCCCTGTACAGGCCTACACCGCCACTTCAGCTCTGTGATCATCAATTGGCCTCCACACCTCAATCTCTGGTTGCAATATCACCAAGCTGTAGCTTGCATCATCCCCACAGAATTCTCATTGGTTCCTACCTCCTGGGTGATGGCGACCTAGTTTTGGGGATCTAATGCACCTTCTAGCAACTATTAGCGACAAATAGCCTGTTCTGGTATATCCTACCTTTAAACGTTGAATTTTTGGAGATAAATACCTGCCAATATGGTGAAGGGTAGGAAACTCGCCAAAAAAACGGACAATAACCTGACTAATTATTTTGAGTGGGACCGTGGCGTAGACGGAAAACCGGGCCTTCCACCCACTGACCAAATAGAGCTCATACCCTCAACGCCCACGACTGCTGCAGGAATCACTGCAACAATCATAGGGGGGGGCAGACTTTAACCACGCCGAAGAATTGATGGCTCTTCATCTACCTCCCACCCCTGACGATATCCGATATGCAACACAGCAAAACCACTCTACATCAGCTCAATCCACCAAGGAGCGGAGCTCTCTTCTACGACAGTCACCGTCTCCGAATACAAGCCCACTTAAACAAAAGCCTCGGATGGAACTTCTTGGAGACCTAGATTATTCCAAAGACCAACCTTCTTCTGAGGCCCATACATCCGTTCCACCGATTGGCTTAGACGGCTTCCCAACCACTATCGGCCCCGCCTCTGAACATACTCTGAGAGACATGCTCTTGGCCCTCCGCAGCTCCCTTCAAGCGGATTTTACACAGCTGCTTCAGCCTCTTCAGTCCTCGGTCAGTGCACTGGATAAGCGAGTAACGCATATTGAAACTAAGATGGGCGACCTAGCTACGTCACACAACAAAATCATTGATGCACACAATGACCTTGAAGACGACATTGAAAACCTCAAGGCGAAGATGGCTGATATGGAAGACCGTTCCCGCAGAAACAACGTCAAATTCAGAGGCATTTCAGAACAGGTTCAAACAGCTGATCTGTTTCCATACCTACAGGAATATGTCAAATTTTTACTGCCTGACTCCTCAACTACAGATATCATTATCGACAGAGCGCATAGGCTTCCTCGCCCTAGACATCTAGGAGATGAGATCCCAAGAGACGTTTTGGCTAGATTTCACTTCTTTCATGTAAAAGAAAAATTATTAGAAGCAGCTCGCAAGCAGAAATCTTGGCCTCCCAAATTCAGGGATGTGCAGCTCTACACGAACCTCTCCGATACAACCCTATGCCTCCGCAGGGAATTGCTTCCGGTCACAACAACGCTCCGAAAAAATAAAATCCAATATAGATGGGGGTTTCCTGTGAAGTTGATCATCCATCCATAACCTGAATCAGGGTAAAGCGTTACTATCGACCTGGAGGATACCACTATCATCTCCTCAAGATACGGCAAGTGCCTCCCATCCTTCAACTGCAGGACGAGGATCTCCTACAAACCATACATGATTTTCCAGGATGGCTACACCTCTATACTTAGGTGCATAACCCCCCTTTGCTCTAGTGGCTTAACCGGCAAGCCTCTAATAGATACCCCCAAACATACAGTTAACCTGTATTCGTCTTTGAACCGTTTGTTCACTCATTTTGTTTATTGATCTTCTCACTTGCGACACTGCCTACCCTTCTCCTGTGGATCCAACACACTCAGGACGTTCTCACTTTACAGTGACAGTATGGTGCTTAAGTTGGCCTCTCTCAATGTCCGTGGCCTCAATAGCCCACAGAAGCGTACGTACATCTGGAAGGAGGCTCTCTCACTTTCTGCAGACGTGTTTTGTGCACAAGAAACTCACCTTCTACAAAAGGACGCCTTCAGGCTAAAACATCCCTCCTTCCCTGTAATCTGCCATGCACATCACCGATCAAAAAAACGTGGAGTCCTTGTCGCCTTCAGAGACTCCGTGGCATTCTCCTTGACAGCACAAAGAGCGGACCCCGAAGGCAGATTCCTCATCATTGTTTGCCTCCTCAATAATGCCCCCTTTACAATAGTCAATGTATACGCTCCACACCGAAAGACCCTGGCATTTCTGCATAAAGTCCGACGACAAATTCAAGACATCCAACAAGGTGCATTAATAATTTGTGGAGATTTTAACAACATAATGGACCCTTCTCTGGATTCGACCAACACCAGTAGGGAGAGCACATCCTGCCTGCACCAATTTCCGCATAATGAAAATCTCCATGATATATGGCGCGCACATCATGCGGGCGAAAGGGACTATACCTATTTCTCAGCAGTCCATGGCTCCTATTCCCGCATCGACATGTTCTTGGTAGACCTTCCAACCCTGATGAGTTCCATAAAATCTACAATTGAATCAATCACTTGGTCTAACCATGCAGCCATTACTCTCACTATAGAAGAAAAGACACCACCTTCCGCTACTAGACTCTGGAGAAATAACACTTACCTCATGAGTCATCCTAATTATCGCCAGATAATAGAAAAAGACCTCCAGGATTATTTCCAGACAAACTCCACCTCTACCGATGACCCCTATACTCTCTGGAATGCTCATAAAGCGTACATCCGTGGCACTCTAATAAAAATAGCGCATGGGAATAAAAAAGAACGCCAGAAAGCAATCAAGGAGGCAATGTCTACACTTCGTACTGTGGAAGCTGCAAACAAAAGTAACCCTAATCCGATTACTTCGGAACAACTTAGCCAGGTTAGACAGCATCTACGTCTCCTTCTTCTACAAGACTACGAAAAAGCTGTGAAAAACTCTAAAGCTCGATTTTATTCCCAAAGCAACAAAGCCGGCAGATTGTTGGCTAGACAACTACGAGCAAGAGCAGCTAAATCAAGGATCCCATACATCAGCATCCTATAACCAAAGTGCAATTAACAGACCCGAGAGACATCGCCAATTCCTTTAAAGATTATTACGCACAACTTTATAATCTACAAGAGCATACTCCTCTCCCACCAGATCATTCCACCTTGGTGTCCGGCTTCTTAAGCAACCTAAAGTTACCAGGCCTGACAGATGAACATCTCTTGGCCCTAAACACCCCTATCACTCTCCCAGAGGTGCTAAAAACCATACAGTCCTTACCTAAGAGCAAATCCCCTGGGCCAGATGGTTTCTCTAATGAGTATCTAATTTACTTTCAACAAATACCCCATATCTCATGAACTTCTTCAACCACGCTATGTCAGGTGCACCGCTTCCACGCGAATCCCTGGCGGCATTAATCATCACCCTTCCTAAACCCGGCAAACCAGCTGATGTACCGCAGAATTTCAGACCAATCTCGTTGCTAAACTCGGACCTCAAGCTCTATGCGAAGATCTTAGCAGCTCGGCTGGCTCCCATTCTCCCAGATTTAGTTGGTGCAGATCAAGTGGGCTTCGTCAAGGGCCGCCAGGCTCCAGATAACACCAGACGTGTCCTCCATCTGATAGATCTGCTGGAACGCAGGACGACTCCAGCCCTGATGGTCGCCTTGGATGCCGAAAAGGCGTTTGACCGGATTAACTGGTCCTTCGCCTTTTCTATCCTACAGAGAATGCGATTCTCTGGCCCTATCCTCACTGCTATATCCAATCTGTATTCCTCTCCATCGGCCAGAGTGTTTACCAACAATGCACTGTCAGATAGCTTTACTATAAGGAATGGAACGAGACAGGGATGCCCCCTCTCTCCCTTGATTTTTATACTCACCATTGAGCTATTGGCGCAGACCCTGAGGCAAAGCGACAGAGTTCAAGGAGTAAAAATCTTGGATTGATCCCATCTCATCTCCCTCTATGCGGATGACATCATATTGTCCCTGACTCACCCAGAAACCTCTCTGTCAGCTGCCATCCGAATTCTCAAAGAATATGGAGCCCTCTACTTTTATAAAATTAATGAGTCTAAAACACAAATTCTCCCTTTGGGCGTCCCCAAGCCACTTCTGGAACAGCTCAAGGAGGAGTTTCCTTATGATTGGAGGTCTACAGATCTGGATTACCTGGGAATAAAGATCACTCCCTCTATTACACAAGTGGCCAAAGCCAATTACATGCATCGACTGATAGACCTCGAGAAAGAGTTCCAATCTTACTCAAAACACACCCTGTCATGGCTAGGCAGGATATCTGCCTTTCAAATGATGCTGCTTCCAAAAATCTTATACATATTCAGAACGATTCCTGTAGCTCCCCCTCTTATATTCCTCCAGAAAACTAACGCTATGCTCAACAAGCTTATCTGGAATTCCAAGAAACCAAGACTCCCATCTTCTATTCTACACAGGAAACGGGGAGTGGGAGGTTTGGGAGTACCCAACATCTATGATTACTATATGGCCTCACACCTTTCTACTCTAAAGGACTGGTGGCACAACAACGCCCACAAATCCTGGATACGTATCGAGTCTTATATGATACCACAACACAACCTCAAATCTTGGCTTCTCTACTCCCTCTGGACTGAGGTGGTACCTTCACTCACATCTCCAATTCTGAAACACCTTACAGACAGCTGGTGACATATCCACCACTCTACAGGAAAGAAGCAGTCACTAAATGATAAGCGGGCCCCGATTGAATTCTTGGAGTTAGCAATTCTGGATCTCAACTTATCCATCTGGAAATCATCGGGTATCACCTCTATCTCACAGATGTGGAGTGAAGAATCGTTGATCCCATTCCAGTCTCTACAATCCACCTTCTCCCTACCCTCCACTTGCTTCTTTACATACCTGAGAATCAAGCACTTCCTATCCTCTAACCACAACAAACAAATTCTGTATAATAAATCTCTGTTGGACCTTCTCAAAATTCCCAATCCAGCCACCAAGACTCTCAGCTCCATTTACAACACTATAGGCTCTAAAGACCGTCTGGTTAAATCTACTCCATTACTTAGCTGGGAAACGCAACTTCAACAACAATACTCGGTCATACAATGGCAGAAAGCGCTGGCCTTCGCGAAGAAGACCTTCCGGTGTACGACTCACTATGAAACCACTGTCAAAATTCTCCTCCACTGGTACTATACCCCAGAGCGACTTCACCGAATATTCCCGCAGACTTCGAACTCCTGTTGGAGGGGATGTGGTGAGAAAGGAACTTTACTCCATCTATTGTGGACATGTCCCCAAGTGGTGCCATATTGGCAAGACGTCTTCCGGTGGACCTCTTCTCTGGTGGGATACTCCATACCCCCCCTCACCAGCTTTGGCACTCCTATTCCTGCAGATTGACTCTTTCCCAGCGGTACATAGAGTGTTGATTGGACACGCCTTACTGTCAGCGTCATTGGCTCTTCTACGCAACTGGAAGTCTGCTAACATCCCATCCAGAGGAGACCTAGTGACCATGGTGGAACTGACCTACCAACATGAAAGAATTCTTTCCCATGGCGTTCTTGGGGACAGCCAATTCCAAAAGAACTGGCTTCCGTGGACATTAAAGGCCCATCTGCATCGGCCGTAAATCCGGCTGTGCCGCCCTTAGAAGATCATAACTAACTAACATTACTGTCACCTCTTGTTGCTTTATACCCGTATAAATCTCCTTATTCTATCCTAATAACCCAACAACTCTTAGACAACTAACATATCTCCTTGCATATTAGTACACTGTTTATTCTATGTTTATTTTGATTTATAGCTACTTCAGTAGATTTTTCGATAATGCTTTCTTGAATGTTGTAATCTGACCTTATAAAAATCTTAATAAAACTGATTGAATAGAAAAACTGAAGGCTAATTACTAGTTTGCTGACCGCAAAATACACACGGTCGTCTGCAACTAGCCTTAGATAGAATGGCGTCTGTGATGTAGCCTACACTATATTACAGTTGCATGAAGGAAACAAGAAGGCAATGGGGGAGATTTACTAAACAAAATGTGTCACAAAACTGTCTGACATGCCTTGTGTCATGTTTATGAAGTGTTTTAGACACTTTTATGACTTATAAAAAGGGGTGTGCCTTCACGGTAAAGAGCGTGGCTTCACAAAAAGTGAGCATGGTGTAAGCTGCGACTCTGCGTGCCAGAAAATTTGCCAAATTTTGTTGCATTTTTCTGTTGTAAACTAAGTCAACTAATAGGAGATGTAAAGTTAGACTAGTCAGATTTATAAAACAGCATGAGGCATTTTGATAAATCTGGCACAGTTTAAAGCTATCTAGTCTAAGTTTGCAATGTCTAAAATTTAGACAGTATGAGTAAATCCTCTGCATAGTGTTTACATAACTACTGTTTCATTCTTTAGTGGGCCGCTACATCACTAATTATGATTTGTCTAAGGGGCAGGGGTAAACCAGGGGGAAGTCACATGCTTGGCATAGGGGATCTTTTGCTGCAACATTAAATATCGCCCTCTTCTGCTCATGTCACGGCTGGACTGGACAGAGGTCAGAACCAAAATAGAGACCAGTGTCTCCTGGATAAGTTTCTTCTATAATTCTAACATAAACATTGCTCTATATTTTTTAGTTGACCAGACAATCTCCAATAGTTCAGTAAGGTCAAATAAAACTTGATATTAATCAGTTTATGTTTCTCACAAGCAATGAAATGTGAGACTTACATAAAGTGGGTATAGTTTCTTAAAAAGGCTATGTGACCTATATAGGTCAACAACATGCTAGTTAGGTGGTACAGTGTGATGAGGAAGATCCCAAATATTTATGTTCAGGTTCCAATGTATGTACTACGATACTGGTTGGGCGCAAAAAAGTTGCAGTGCAAAGTACTGTAGCCAGTGCATCTGAATGTCATGTAATGAGGATACAGTGACAATGACAGTGATTAACCAAGCAGCTATAAACTGCTCATTTCTCACAAAACAAGAGAGTACACAGACTTTGAGATACACAAGTTCAGACAAGCCTACTGGTTAAATACAAACAGCATTGATGAATATCACCGTCGCTTACAGCAAATGACTAGATCATATTTACTGATGTTGACAAGGATATGTATATGCAAATTATATGCAGCAGCACATCTGCATAGCTAAAACAAGACGCCCTCAGAGGCCCAACCGTACATGACATTGGTAAAAATTGATCTAGACAGTTTGTGTTAAGGATGCTGTGAGACTCCATCAAGCTGGAATGGAGGTCAGAGCGCTAGCAAAAATGTATAAAAGCCTCTGTATATATGTTTCCAACGGTGGTTGCTTGTTACATTCAGCATGCAGGAGACCTACCTACAGTACAACATTGCTTACAGTGAAAACATACCGACACTGCCTGATGATTTGTCTGAAAAAATACATCATGGTAATGTCTCTAACACAAGTCGGGCACCCATATTGACAGTCCATTAACTAGATTCTGTATTATTTTATTGAGTATTCCTTCTATGTGATAGAATTTTATGTAATATGAAAACTGAAATCTATCCCATTTACAGTACAAGACAGAATGTACTATGATGTCTTCAGATTTGAGAAAGGAATATGCAAATAAGTTCTCCTTGATGGAAAAAGGAAAACTTGCTCTAAAGCCATTTTTTGGAAAGTAGCTCTCTATAGATCAACGCCTGGTTTTCTAAGAAACCTAGTGACATCAACAGGGATTAAGGCCAACCCAGAACATCTCTTCCAAAATGAAGAGAGACCCAGCTGCAGACAGTTGTTTCAGGGTTATTACCCCTTCAGTCCAAAGCAGGATACTAGTCTGGCTAGGTCAGAGGTGATTGACGTGGGTATGAAGGGCTACTATGTCTTATTTGGGAGACTGCCTTTGCAGACCACTTTGTGATGTGTACAGTCTTACTAACATGCTCTACTAGTGGAAGAGTGAAGAAATCAGGCGATATCTTTTAGAGACTAACTGAGTATATTTGACAGATTCAACATTAATAACAGCAAAACAGATCTCCCAGTGGCCGCACATTTCTCCGGAGAAGACCATCTATTGAAGATTTGCGGGTTGTGGTTTTAATGGGACATTTTAAGACGCAGAGAGAGAGAAAGGAATGGGAATACAAGTTAATGCAAAAATTTCAAACTGCAGTTTGGACTTAATATTCATGCCAGTTTCATGTCACACTATGTATGAACTGTGAGGGTCACAAATCACTACCTGATTGCAAAAAGATAACAGATCCCTCTGTCACGCCCCACAAATTTTCCAGACTGTTTATTTCCTGACCTGTTGTAAATAACTTCTCTACTTATATTACATTTTGTTATTCCAAGATCCTTTTGAAGATCCATGTCTTGTGTGTGTATAAAGAGTGTGAGTTTTCAGTTTTTTGCATTACACCATGTCTGAAGAAGAGCGCTAGTACTCTCGAAAGCTCACTATCAAATATACTCAGTTAGCCTCTAAAAGATATCGCCTGATTTCTTCACTCTTCCACTACTTTCTATGGCTAACATGGTACAATATTATACTACATGCTCTACTAGGAATTCTGAGAAAGGAATATGCAATTCTCCTTGATTGAAACAAAAGGAAAACTTGCTCTAGTGCCATCTATAGACTAGAGACATCCAAGCATCCAGATATACAATGTTCAGTTACATTATGCTCCTGTAGGGCATAGGAAAGCTGAATAGAGAGTTCTTTTACCATACATTTAGACATTTTACATCTAGATACCTTTTAAAAAGTATACTTTATGGTGTGCATTTCTTTTTTTGCTCAAATATACAATGTACACCATCAACTATATGGCCAAATGTGTATGGTCACTGTTAAAGTCAGTTAGATCTAGATACTGATATGGATAGTAATTTGCCGAGGAAGAAGGGAAGAATATAACAGTCTGGCATAGAAAAACACAAAAAACAATGAACAAGAAGAGTTCTCAAAAGGTTTTGCTTTCAATTTTTGACAAGAAGCTTAGGGTAAGTTTGTTAAACAATAGTTAAAAGGCCTGCTTTATCTAAAAGTAATACATAGTTGCGCCACATCCAATAGAGTTGATGTTGATCTTTAAAGGGGTCATCTAGTTCTTCTTCTATTGATGACCTATAATAGCAGATGTTTTGAGCAGCATTGTCCCATACAAGTGAATAGGAAAACAATGCAATGCTCAGAACAGTCGCTATGAAAAATGCAGCATACTGAATATGGACAGTGCCGACACTGGAGGTAAACAATGAAAAGGCCACAGTGTCACACAAAGCAGCTCATCTTTAAGGGCAGGTTATCAATTTTAATAACCTGAATAACCTTTTAAGTCACATAGGTTCATAAACAAATTTTGTACAGAGGTCCTTTGCTCTCAGTGTCTGACTTTGACCTGATAATGCTTTAACATCACACCAGAGCAGAAAACAACTATATTAGTAGTTGGCAGCAGGGCTGTGGAGGTGGAGTTCTGGAGTTAGTGTTGGAGCCAGTTTTGGGTGCAGTAGGAGTTGGGAAAGTTACCAACTTCGGCTTCAAAATAAAATGTTTAATTATTCTATATAATATTTTACAATTATTTATATTGTATAATTAATTTGATGCATAGCTTGTTGAATATTTACTTTCATAGGAATTCAATCATTGGCATTTTTCCTGCATTAGAGATCCTTTGCTGCCGCTGTCTGACCATGGCTGTCAACCATTAATGAAGAAATCGGAACTGGAGTCAGAGTCAGATAAGTTAACTGGATTGTGAGCAGGACTACCAGGTTGTTACTGGCAGAAAAGAAGAATGGCAGGAAGCGGCTGGTGCCTCTTCTGAGCTTCTGGGAGGAGACCATGACATAACTGGAGTGAACTGTCTGGTGAAAGAAAGAGCTAGATGCACATATCATAGAAGTGGTGCAGCACAGGAGAAGTCTTGGAGATGGAAGTGGGAGGTTGTGATAATAGAGTATGTTAGATTTATGTCATTGGCTGAATAGAGAGCACAGTTTGGGTGGTAGACAGAGATGAGAGAGGAAATGTAGGGAGCTGCAGTGTTATGGAGAGCTTAGTGGATGGGAGTGATAAGTTTTTATTGTATTTTACAGTGATTAGGCAACAAGTGCAGTGACTGTCACAGACTGGAGGCATCAGTGTAGTGTTTAGACTGATAGATGAGCCTGGCTGCCGCATTCAGAACAGACTGTTCAGTGGAAAGTTTAGTGAAGGGAAGACCGATTAGTAAGGAATTACAGTAGTCAAGTCTAGAATAAATTACGGTGACAATAAGGGTGTTTAATGTTTCCATGGTAAGGAAAGGGAGAATTCTGGAGATATTTTTGATGTAGGTGTAATGAACGTTGAGCTATTGGAAATAGGAAAGAATAAAAGGAAAGATCTGAGTCAAACCCCCAAGGCAATGGGTGTGCTGCCTCACTGTTATGGTAACACCACAGACTGAAATGGGAAAATCATTGTTAGGTTGGTTAGTAGATGGTGTCTTTCAGACAGTCTTTGAGACAGTCACTGGTGTTCTGTAGTAATCCAGGGAAGATGTCATGGGAGGAGGTATATAGTTGGGTGTCATCAGCATAAAGATGGTACTGAAAGCCAAATCTGATGATGGTTTGTCCTATAGGGGCTGTGTAGGGTGAGAAGAAGAGAGGACTTAGAACTGAGTCCTGGGGAACTCCAACAGCAAGGGAAGGCGGCAGCGGAGCCGGCCTGCACTGGAGCGTGGATGGGTGAGTAAAAAGTATTGGCCACTACTTATTACAATAATTCAATAAGTAGCGGCCGATTAAAAAAAAGAATGCAGCCCTCCAGTCATATACTTGGTGGGGTGGCATAAAAAAGGGGTTATATACTGTTGGGGGGAGCCATAAAAAAGGGGTGTCATATACTATGTGGGGGACAAGAAAAGAGGGTCATATATTGTGAGGGGTGTCAAAAAAGAGGGTCATATACTTGCAGGGGCAAAAAGAGGTGCCATATTCTGTGGGGAGCAAAAAAAGGGGTACCATATTCTGTGGGGGGTGGGCAGAAAGGGGATCATATATAGTGAGGAGGCAAAAAAGGAAGGACATATACTGTGTGGGGCAAAAAAGGGTCATATACTGTGTGGAGGCTAAGAAAAGGGGGTCATATATTGTGGGGGGCAAAAAGGGGGTCATATACTATGGGGGGCAAAAAGAAATGCCATATACTGTGGGGGGGGGGGCAAAAAAGGGGGTCATATACTGTGGGGGGTCCACAAAAGGGAGTCATATATTGTGTGGGTTATATACTGTATGGGGAAGAAATGGGGGACATATACTGTGGGTAGCCTAAAAAAGGGGGTCATATTGTGGTGGGGATGGGGTCATATACTGGTGAGAGACCCAAAAAAGGGGGGCCATATGCTAAGTGGGGGCCAAAAAAAAGGTGGTTGTGTACCGTGTGGGGGTCAAAAAATGGGGTTGTGTACCATTTGGAGCCAAATATGGGGATTTTTTGATCTGAAATGGGGTGGCATGTCCTACAATTCTAATTAGGGGTGTGTGAAAGATCCTCAGTGCGCCAACACCGCGTTGGCCCACACCTGAGTCTTCTTTCATAAAAAAACCGCACTCACCGCTAGTGATTGCTGGGTTCACAAGAGAAATACAAGACAAGCTTTCTAAATTTTATATATTTATTAACCCCTAAATGGGTCGGTATTAACATCTAACACATGCAGTTCAGAACAGATCTGCAGATATATACAAGCATTAACAGTTACTAGTTACAAGATACAGTGCAATAAAATAAAAGGGAATAAAGGTGAAATGATTACTTTACCACACATCTCCTTGATGTGGTTCTGTAGTCCAACATTCACACATGCTCTGATATGTGTGAATAACCAGTGGAGGCTTCTAGCATGTGGCATCAACACAGTATTCCAGCTTGCATGCTCCTCACAGTATAGTCCAGTAGTCTGTCTGTAGTCTCATCAAAGTATTCTCCTTGTAGTCTCAGCCCAATCTCCTCCCACTGACCTCTTACCTCATCTTTTATACCCTTGATGACACCACCCAGAATGAGGTCACCGGCGACAGCAAGTCTGATTGATTAATGCACTCAAGTCCAGATCCTTTGTAGGGAGATGTAACCAAGTGGAATGATACAATGTTATCAGCCATATCTGATCAACAGCCCAGGCTGAACAATGCATGTTTATTGGATCACCCAGAGCTGTGTAGGAATTCAATGGAGCCCTGCTGGGATGGATACAAAGCCCCATTGTTACAAGGTTGCCCTACAGATAACATACATCTAGGATTAGAGCTGCGCACATTATGAATAAATGGAAGTAAGAGAGAGGTACGCTACCCAGAGATCAAAATACAGCTTTGAGTTATAGCCATATTTAAGTGGAATCATCACAGGGGGCCCATCATGCAACGAAAGATAGCTGGGTTGGGCATTTTTTTTTTTGGGGGGGGGGGCGCCTTACTATAGTTTGCCTTTGGCAGCAGCGAGGCTAAGTTCACCCCTGGCCACAACAACTAAATAAGTGTAGCGTGTGTATGGTTATCTGGATCGGCTGCATGTTCCACAGTCTGTCTTGGAAAAATATCAAACATCAAAGCATTAGAAACAAAAGAATAAGCCTCAAAATAGCGAGATTAAAAATTCCAGGCTCATGCACTGGCAGTCTTCATTGGAAGTCCAACTGATATCAGGATAAAGCCCCTTTTTCGAATGAAAAATAAGACATGGATAAACAGGACAAAGATAAAATATGTACATCATTTCACTTTCTGGCCATTTTGGGCACCAAGCACATTCATTAGGGAGAGAGGTTAAAATTCAAATTCATTGCACTATTATGCAAATTAGATGCACAAATACTATTTACATGAAGAGATACATGTATCTTAATAAGCCTAATAATTAGTGAAAAGAACTATGGAAATAATGTATATAACTAGGAATAAAAGTATTCATAAATAAATAAATAGGCAAGGTATGTAGAAGTTGGGGCAATAATAGACAATCACTTGTTTCTTCTTTTGTAGATAGACACACTTTACTGTACTGCACCACATATATACACACCAAAATATGAATATTTAGCATCTTAGCAGTCCAGAACTTAGTTCTCAGGCCACTTTCAATCTAGCACTCTAGGCCTATTACTCACAGAGGGATACAATCACAGCCTGGAATGCTTGCAGCTTGTGATCTCTTTTCACTCCATCATGAACTGATTCATGTGCAGTCCTACCACAAACCGCATTCCTCCTCACACTATTATGCCCCATAGTGGCCCCTGCACACAGTATTATGCCCCATAGTGGCCCCTGCACACAGTATTATGCAGCATAGTGGACCCTGCACACAGTATTATGCCCCATAGTGGCCCCTGCACACAGTATTATACCCCATAGTGGACCCTGCACACAGTATTATGCCCCATAGTGGCCCCTGCACACAGTATTATGCCCCATAGTGGACCACCCATGAATGATTATTATACTCTGGGGTCTTTTCAGACCCCAGAGTATAATGATCGGAGACCCAGGGTAGGATACAAACATAAAAAACAATGCCACTTACCTCTTCCTGGCTCCGATGAACTCTGGTGCGCTACTTCAGCCATCTTCAATGTTGGACCAGATCTCGCGTGAGGCAGGCCGGCATTGCGACACATAATGACGTCGGCTGACGTCTGGGACATCACCAAACAGGCCCGAAGCCTGCGGAACGCAGGAGAGGTGAGTAACGTTTTTTTTTAATGTTCCCACACCTCCCCTGGGCCCCCGATCGTTATACTCAGGGGTCTGAAAAGACCCTTGGGTATAATGATAGCAGTGTTTGTGGGGTTCACGGTAGCGGCTGCCACAGGGCTCCGGGCCCCTTAATGTCCCAGGCCCTGTGGCAGCCACTACCGATGCTACCCCGGTATTTATGCCCCTGCTCACAGGATTTCTCCTATAGCCACTGCACTGTACACCAATCAGCTTTTCACTTGAAGCTTTGTCCCTGTGCTCTTTCTTAAGTCTATGCAATATTTACATTAGTCACACTGATCATCACAAATTACATTTAATGCCTACTGTATCAAGAGGTCATTCAGAGCCCCATTACTGGAACCCCCACAATAACTTCTGTTTACACGAGGCCTAATTAAAAGTATTAGGAGGAACGGTCTAGTGGGCCAGTCCAATATACTGACTACACTTATCTAAATATCCAATGTCACACCTCTGCAGGTACACAATAAAAATATACATATCAGTGGTCAACAGTCAAAAATTATATGTTTTTTATGCACCTAATACACATCCAGTACTGGATAAAATAAATAAATAAAAGAATAAAAAGGAATTGGACAAATGTAATATAATATAATGTAATGTAATTTAGTCATGAATATTTTCCAAAATTTTCCAAAATTTCATAAGGACCACTGGAGACCAGAGTATCTAGCTTATAAATTGAGTATGTTTCTCTGCTTTTTAAGGCCTCAAATAAATTATTAGTGGATGGAGAGATCTGTTCAGTTGGAGCAATCTTAAAACCAGTGAAATTGCAACTGTGACAGACAGCAGCAGGTCTTGAGATGCTATGTTTTACATATACATTTGTCACATTATATATCTATATTTGTTTAGGCATTCCCTTAGGGTCATGGTGGTCCAACCCACATTCTGCAGTCTAAAGGGACATTCGATAATTTAGATCACAAAAGTTGGTGAACAGTTTAAATAGGACACAATTTGGAAATCATCACTTGTGGTTTTACTAACACATATTTTGGCCTTGTTATTAATGGTTTCACAGTATTTATAGCAGCTGTGGTCACACTTATAGCTTCCTTTTATTGTTTGGAGTGGGTCATGGTATGGTGGGGTGCTTGGGAGCATGTTCCTTAGTTTACTGGAAGTCAATACATTTTTGATTGTTCTCAACCTTCTATATGTGATTTGTAGACGGGCTGAAATCTGCTTTCTAAGGAATGGATCATTGAGATGAATGTGTCAACGATAATTTCAGCATTTTTTTTTCTTTTAATGAACGCTTTTTTGTGTGGTATGGTTTGCAAAGCTGTTTTGATAATGTTTATGGGTAGAATTTGTCTTTAAAGCCTATGAACATTGTTTGCTTTAATCAATAAAACCATTGAGCCTCCACTTGTTCTGTTAAGGTATTCTGTAAACTCCTTTAGATTTACATTATTGCCACAGCATATGGTGAACAGCATATATAAAATTATTTTCAAAGTACCCTATATACAAAATAGCATAACTCGGTAAAAAACAGGTACCCATGGCAGTCCCACACATTTGAAGGCAAATTTGGGACTTAAATTGGGCACCTGGTGGTCCTTGCAAAGATATCGACTTACTGCTAGAATTAAATGGTTGTTGCGAACAGGACAACAATCAACCTGTTAACTGGGAGGCAATTAAGGTGGTAGAAACCACTATCTTCCAGAGTTGTAGCCTTAAAGGGATATTCCTAAAACAATCATATTTCATATAGAAGTACTTTGCAAAATATCACTGTCAACCTTTGAAAGTAAATAGCAAAAATGTATATATCACTAGAAAAAGACCAACGAAACCCCCCCCTTTAATTCAGGACAAGCATGCTCAATTTGTCATTTTCTTCCCTGTAGCAGATTATTAGATCGGAGCTACATAACCATACATGTGCTGTCCTAAAAGATGGATCATGTGCAGTCCATGAATGATTTCTGCTAGAAGGAATGACCAGTGTGGCAGTTAGGAAGTATAAAGAGCAAGGTGCATCTGGGAAATGTAGTTTTAAGTAGTAAGCAGATGCACCATAGTAAGTAGCCCACTCTGGCCATTGCAAACTGTATTTAATGTAATGTATGTAATGGCGCTAGGGTTCCTCACGATTTGGTCCTAGGCCCCTTCTCTTCTCTTGTATGCCCGTTGCCAGTTATGTTTGTTTCAGATCTTTCCTTCACCCCCCATATCCAATCACTCGCAGACTCATGTCATCCCCACCTCAATAACATATTGGTCTGTAACTTTATATGTCCAGGCACCCTCTGCACATTAAAGGAAACTGAATGGTTCATGCAGTGTAATTTATAAGTGTGAAGAAAATAACCTTTATCACAAAAATGGCTGAACCACTGTATAAGCAATGTTGCCTCCTATGCAGCCCCTGCTACCACCTTTTGTGTTACCCTCTCTACCACATTGTAAGCTCTTGCGAGCAGGGCCCTCAGTCCCATTGTGTGAATTGACTTGCTACTCTGTAATGCCTCATTTTGTCTGTACTTGAACCCTACAAATTGTAAAGTATATAGCTGCTACATATATTGGCGCTATATAAATAAAATGTATTATAATGATTACTATTATTATTCCTTTACCTCTTCTGGGCCTACTTGTGGCGTCCAGCTCTGTGTCTTCCTAGTCTTGGTGTCTGGAACTCTTATGTAATGTGAGATGCCCATGGGCATGGGCATGCAGAGCGTCATGTCGAACCGCCGGCAGCCATTTTAGTTAGTACCAGGCGAATTCTAAATTATTCAGTTTAGTTTAAAAACAAACAATTTGGAATATTTGGAATTTGGATATATATATATATCCCTGCCTGAAATAATATTGAGCTGACCACCACTGTAAGGTTCAGTGGTCACTGTAAAAACTAAAGTATACCCGTATCAGGAATTGTGGTTATTAGAGAAAAAGTGAACAGAAGTTTATATATATGTTTGAAATTAGTGCAATAAACAGTAAGTTATTTTCTGCCTATAAATTTATTTTCATTATTAAAAACTTTTCATTATTGATCTGATACTATTTTAATATTATATTACTATGATTATAGGTGTTTTCTGGGCTAAAAATATTGATAAACAATCCTAAGAATAGGTCATCAGTATCAGATGAGTGAGGGTCTGACACCCAGCACCCCCATGAATAAGCTGCTGTCAGTGGCTGATGTACAGCTAAGGTGACAGGCGGCAGACAGCTTAGGATAAGGCATTAATAATTTTAGGCCAGGAAAACCCCTTTAATTCTACACCTTAATTCAACATAGTTTTCCAATTCAAATACATACAATAGGAACAAAGTTGGCTTTTTTAATAATATGCTACTCAGCTTATCTGGCCACCTTGTCCATCTTTGGGGGCCTAAAATGGCAGATGATTCATGGTGCTCAAGGCACGTAAATTTAACATTTCATAATATCTAGTGTTAAAACAATGTGCATGCATTTTAGCTTCCGTATCTCATGTTCTAGATAAGAGCTGCCAAATTCTCCGTAAATCCCGCTTTATTCATCTCCCTGGTGCTTTGTGCTTTGCTGTAATGTGTCATTAAATATTTCAATTGTTGTTGCTTTCCAGACTCCTTGGCGGAAGTGGCCTCTGTCATCAATTACACTAATAAGGTCTGGGGTTACTCACTTCTGTTCCTGGCTGCTCATTTTCTGTCTGAGGCAATGAGCATGTTTATTGCAGATGTCAGAGTTAAAAAAAATAGAAAATAAACTTTCCCATGCCTGCTGGAAAGAAAGCTAAAAAAAAACAAAATGGAACCAGCAGATGTGCAGATTTTCATTCTTGCTGTCTAAATAAACATCTAGCTTAATAAGATAAGAAATAGCATCAGAAATGTGTTTTTGCTTCATTACAATTATATCTACAGACTTCTAAAACAATAGGTGAGATGTAATATCTGTCTTCAAAGGAATATTCCCATTACAGACAATTCCAACATGTCTAAAGTCCTGATTTTGCTGTGGCAGTCCCAGAAACCAAAAATCAAATGGGGTTTAATGTAAATCCTGCCTAAAAGTGGGTGTTCCTGGGTAGTTGAGGGCATTCCTGGGTGTCGTCGGGGGGGGGGGGGGCTAAAATGTCCTTATTTTTGCAATTCAGATGTTGCCAAGAATATCAATAAAGGGTTTGCACAGTGAGGAGAATGGCATCTGAGACATCAAGACAATTTGAAGACATAGCCGAGCCTTTCTAGGCAGAACCCCCATTCAGATATTCATTGCATATCCTTACTAGAATTTACTTATTTGCGAGAAGAACCCTTTTTGTCACAAAAAAAAAAATTTGAGATGTCAATCAAACATAGCATTATAATCTGTTCAGTTGCCGTTGTCCAGATGAGAACCCCCCACCAATTATAAAAGTAGGCTGGTTACAGATGTTCTGCATCGGAATTTAGCTACATATGGCACTGTCAGGAGATAAAAAATTATTGGTTAAAAATATTTCAAACCATCTTTTACCCCATTGGCTTGATTACTGACATGGTTTGGATGTGAAGGAATATATTTTCAAGATTTTATTTAACTTCTGACTAGACTTATTAAGGGGAATTCTTGATGACCGATGCACTGGAGTTATTTGCACCTAATTCCAAGAGAGGCATATGCCTCTTAGTCTTATACTATGTCTCTTGTTGACTATTTTCTATTTCATACAGTTGGTATACAATATCAATAAAATCAAGCAAACAAAAATGTATATATCTGATGTAAGGTAAAATCTTTTTGTGAACCCATAGGCTCCAAAATATTGTGCCAATGACTACTGACAAACTTGGCTTGGAAACTTGGCAGACATGAGTTAAATAAAGCTGATAATGCATGTCAGGAATTGTTATTGAAGCCTCTACTTGCTGGAATAGTTAAGCAAAATTAAGTAGGCCAGTAACCAAGTACACTAGAAAAAAAGGCAGAAGAACTCAACACTATATGTAAATAATTAATATGTACAACAGGGGACTAAAAGTACTTGAGTTGTAGGCAATAATTTGTTAGCTAAGTAAGCCAACTAAGCTAAAATTTCTCTTAATGCCCCTGTGATCACCTTAGGTGGAATCAATGATTATGGGGGTAACTATAAATTGTAACCTATACATTATATAATGTACATTTGTCTGTATTATAAACTCTACTGTAGAGTGATAATAATAAAAAATAACATAATATAATATTTTATTTATATAGCGCCAACATATCAGCAACAAATCATAAGGTTCATGTACTGACAAAATGAGACATTACAGTGTAATAAATCAATTCACACAATAGGAGTGAAGGCTCTGCTCGCAAGAGCTTACAACCTTTGAGGTAGAGGGGGTAACATAAGAGGTAGAAGTACTTATACAGTGGACCAGCCATTTTTAAAAATCTTGTAGATGGGAGTGGGAGGTTCTGAAAATAGAGCATTTTAGTCGTAGGTCATTGGCTAAATGTAGAGCATGGGTTGGGTGGTAGACAGAGCTTAGAGAGGAAATGTACAGTGGTGCAGTGCCATGGAGAGCTTTGTGGATGAGGTGATAAGTTTATATTGTGTTCTATAGTGAATAGGCAGCCAGTGGAGTGATTGGCACAGACCGGAGGCATCAGTGTAGTCTTTAGACTGATAGCGGCTGCTGTATTCAGAATAGATTGAAGTAGGGAGAGTTTAGTTAGGGGAAGACGGATTAGTAGGAAATTACAGTAGTCAAGTCTAGAGTGAATCAAGGCGAAAAAGAGAGTTTAAGATGTTTCTATAGTAAGGAAAGGGCAGACTCTGGAGATCTTTTTGAGGTGCAGGTGACATGAGCCTGCAAGTGATTGGAAATAGGGAGTAAAGGAAAGGTCTGAGTCAAACATAACCCCAAGATAGCGTGCACACTACCGTAGTGTTATGGTAAGACTGCAGACTAATATGGAAATATCAGGGTTAGGTCAGTTAGTAGATGGTGGAAACAACAATGCTTCAGTCTTTGAAAGATCCAGTTTCTGATCGAGGGAAGACATGATATTTGATCAGAGAGAGAGTCACTGATGTTCTGTAGTAGTGCAGGGATAATGTCATGAAAGGAGGTATATAGTTGGGTGTCATCAGCATAAAGTTGGTACCGAAAGCCAAATCTGCTATGATTTGTCTGTCTAGAGGGAGAAGAGAAAGGGACCTAGGACTGAGCCCTGGGGAACTCCAACTGCAAGGGGAATAGGAGAAATGACAGAGCTTGCAAACATACACTAAAAGTGCAGTCTGAGAAACAGAAGGAGAACTAAGAGAGTGTATTCTCCATTAGGCCGACAGAGTGGAACAAATTGAGGAGGAGTTGGTGGACTATGGTGTCAAATGCTGCTAAGATAGCCAGAAAAATAAGAAGAGAATAGTTACCTTTAGGTTTAGCTGTCAAGAGATCATTGGAGACTTTTGTAAGGGCCGTTTCAATAGACTGCTGAATGTGGAAGCCAGAAGGTCAGGGGTCGAGAAGAGAATTAATGAAAAGATAGCGAATTAAGCGAGAATAGACCAAGTGCTATGTTATTGATGTATATGAAGTACTTGCTGGACACTGGTAATACTGGTAAGGCTTTATTCACCATGTTAATAGGAGTCTGTCACCAGAACCGAACTTACCAACTCAACAGGTTAGGATCATTGAATCAAACTGTTTTTCCTCTTGCGAATTGCTGCTCCCGTTGTCAAGATATTACCTTTTTCATCAATCTGCAAATGAGCTCCTTGGAACAATGATAGTATTGCTGTTTACCTCTTTGAAGCAATGCCCATATTGACAAAAACATTGATATCTCAACAACGGAGGCATCAATTCAAAAGGGGAAAACACTGTTTGATTCAGGGGTGTAACTAGCAAAGACTGGGCCCCATAGCAAGCTTTTGACTTGAGTCCCCTACCCCCCATTTCTGGCCCCCACACGGTATAACGCCCCATTTACACACACTATAATATCCCAAAGCCGCTCCAGACAGTATTATATCCCATTGCAGACCCTCCACACAGTATAATGTCCCATAGTGGTCACTGCACACAATATAATGTCCAATAGTGGGCCCTCCACTTATTATAATGTCTCATAGTAGTCCCTCCACACAGTATAATGTCCTATAAGGGCCCCTCCACACAGTTTAACGTCCCATAGTGGCACCTGCACACAGTAAAATGTTCCATAGCAACCCCTTAATACACTATAAAGTCCCATAGTGGCCCCTTCACACAGTATAATGTCCCATAGCGGCATCCATACAGTATAATGTCCCACAGTAGCCCCTATGGTGTTCATAGCAAATATTTGGGTTCATCACCCATGAACTATTATTATACTCAGACTGGAATATAATGATCAGAGGCCCAGGGGAGGTGATATACATAAAAACCAGTGTTACTCACCTCTCCAGGGCTCTGGCTCAACTCCCTGCTGTCTTTGGCCCTCTTCTATCATGTCACAGACATGGGTTACCCCGGCATCATTATGCGTGGTGACCCACATGTCATCACTAAATAGACCCAAAGACAGCAGGGAGTAGTGCCAAAGCCCAGCAGAAGAGAGTAACACTGGTTTTTATTTATGTCACCTTCCCTGGGCCTCTGATCATTATACTCCAGGGTCTGAAGAGACTGCAGATTATAATAATATCAGTTTCAGTTTGGATGTATTTCGAAACTGCCAGATGAACCTTACGAGATGAATCTCACGGGGTTCGCCCAACAAATACTCTTGCCGTGGGCCCATGGCCTTACTTACCAGTCCCCTCACAGCCGCCTCCGCTTCCCCATCTGCCCTCCAGGGTGCCCCATATGTCCCATATCACGTCGCTATCAGCGACGTCCTGATGTCCTGTCCTGTTCAGCGTCAGCGACGTGATATGAGCCGGAAACGTACAGGCCCCCCTGGAGGAACAGGGATCGGTAAGTAAATAGGACCTGTTAACTCCAGCAGAAAACAGCCTATTTAAAAAAAAAAAAGCAGCAGGGACCCACCGCTACGGCTGCTATGGCGGTAGTTATGCCACTGACCCTAACCTATCTGTGGGGCCATATCGGGGTTGATATGCTGGGTTCTGGTGACATACTCTTTTTTAACAGAGAAGTACCAAATATTTAAACTCTTTTGGCACTTCTCAGAGATTTCTGTTACTGGAAATTTTATACATTATAAGCAAAGGGCCATTCTAATGAATGACAGTATTCATGTGGTTGACTCTTTAAATCATTGCTCATAACTAAAATCATTCATGTCGCTTACCAGTTTTGTGGTTCTTCTTTGTACCTTTTCTAACTTCAGGGCATTCTTTCCGTGAATTGGTGCCCTAAATTGAACTGCATAGAGTATTCCAGATGATGCACAAATGCTTTGTAAATGGTAACATTAGGTCCCTATCCTGCGGGTCCATACCTCTCTTAATGAATGACAATATCCTGCTGGCTTTAGAATCAGCTGATTGACATTGCATGTTATAAATTTTTTTTAAATTTTATGTTTACTGATTTTCTAAGCAATAAAACAACGTGGCACAGCCAAAGTGTAACACATGAAGTCATAATTATACAAGAAATCCATGCAAGCATTTCTCAAAAGCTTAGACTAAAGTCCAACCTATGAGGAAAAATACATGCACAAACTCTGGGTACGTCTTAGTAAACAAGAATGTGACAAGATACCAACACAGGCATGTGCTAAGTTCTAAGGAAGCGGTGGTCATTCAGGAGAAGACCACACTGAAGAAAACAGCATGTATACAGGACACGTATGAAAGTGGTTAATCTATAGGTTGATCTAATGGACCAAGTATAACTTTTATTTAAAAAAGGCATATTAACTTCGTGTCCCTCTGCAGGGAACTGCGAGTGGTCTTCAACACTTGAAAACAAGGCAAGAGGAAACTTATAGCACATAAAGGACGTAGCTCCAGATGTAGGTTAGTAATTCAACAGCAGTCAACACAATGAAGGCAGCTCTGTGGAATCCATAGGCCAAAGCACCTGCTCTATCTACTCTATTTTTCGACAGGCCAACCCCTACTCCAATTCCTGATAAGACTTCTTCATAAATGCCAGACAGCCATGGTCTGTCCAAAGCAATAAGGTTCCTGTAATTTGTTAAAAAGCTAGTGACTAAATTACTATGAAAGTAAATATGCAACAAGCTGTGCATCCACTTAATTATACAATATTAATAAATATATAATATAATTAAAAATAATTAATCATATTATTTTGAAGCTGGAGTCAGAGTCGGTAACTGTTTTCCCGACTCCCACTTCATCTAAAACTGTCCCTGACTCCCTGATTCCACAGCCCTGTGAGGAAGGACCCTAAGTCAGGTCTGAAGGAGACTCAGACCACTGACAATCTCTGTTACATCTCCTCTTGTCTCAGCCCAATACAGGTGACATTTGGGACAGTTCCTGCATCGGGGTCTGACTTGCTGAGAGCCTTGAGGCATTGTCAAAAAGAGTTGACCAAGTGGGTAAATCCATGGAGCAGTCTCAGAGTAGTGCAAAAGTGAATTAAAGAGGTTGCCCAGGACAAAAATTATTTTTTAAATTAGGCCTGGGAAGGTGAAATGGAGTATGCTATTATATAGTTGTGATAAACAAACCCCACTTGTATATCCTTAGTGAATTATATTATTATATTATGTATATATCATTAGTGAATTATATTGTTTATGTATGTATCATATATACATATAATATACAGTACAGAACAAAAGTTTGGACACACCTTCTCATTCCAAGAGTTTTCTGTATTTTCAGGACTATAAAAATTGTAGATTCACACTGAAGGCATCAAAACTATGAATTAACACATGTGGAATTATATACTTAACAAAAAAGTGTGAAACAACTGAAAATATGTCTTATATTCAAGGTTCTTCAAAGTAGCCACCTTTTGCTTTGATTACCGCTTTGCACACTCTTGGCATTCTCTTGATGAGCTTCAAGAGGCAGTCACCTGAAATGGTCTTCCAACAGTCTTAACCCCTTAACGACATTGGACGTACTATTACGTCCTGTGCGCTTGGTACTTAGCGCAACAGGGCGTACTAATACGCCCTGGGGCGGCCGCCCGCTCACTATGTGAGCGGGCGGCATCGGAACCAGGTGTTAGCTGTAACTGACAGCTAACACCCTGCTCCATATCCCCCGGTCGGAACTGAGTTCCGATCCAAGGTTTTAACCCCTTGGATGCCGCGGTCAAACATGACCGCGGCATCCAAGGGGTTCCGCTATGTTGCCGCTCCAATCGGCACCCCCCGCGGCGAGATCGGGGGGTGCAGATACCTATAACCTGCAGCCCGGGGTCTGCTCAGTGACCCCAGGCTGCCTGGAGACCCCACTACCTGGTTGATCCTGCCGAGACCTGCGGAAGTGAGGCTATGCGTCTGCATAGCCTCACTTCCTGTATAGACTGCAAGACACTTGTAAGCTCGTGTCTTGCAGTCTACAGTGCTGAGCCAGCAATCAAAGCATTGCTGGCTCAGGTGTCCTAATGGGACACATGAAAAAGTAAAAAAAAGTGAAAAAAAATAAAATAAAGTGTTTTAAAAAAATTAATAAAAGAATAAAGCCCCAAAAATTCCATTTTGCTATATTAAATGAATTATATAAAAAAAACCCTAAAAATTAATAAAAACAATGCATATTTGGTATCACCGCGTCCGTAACAACCTGTACAATAAAACTGAAACAATATTTAATGTACACGGTGAACGTCGGAGAAAAAAAAACGGAAAAAAACTCGCCAAAAGTAATGATTTTTTGCCATCTCACCTTACAAAATATGCCATAAAAAGTGATCAAAAAGTCATATGTACCCCAAAACAGTACCAATAAAAAGCACAGGTTGTCCCGCAAAAAATAAGCCCTAAACCAACTCTGTAAACCGTAAAATAAAAATGTTACGCATCCCAGAAGATGGCGATGCAAAAACAATTTAATTTATGTCCCCAAATGGGTTTTTGTTCTGCAAAATTAGTATCGCATAAAAAAAACAGTATAAATGAGGTATCTCCGTAATCGTACCGACCTGTAGAAAAAAGGTAACATGTTACTTATGCTTTATGCTGCATGGTGAAAAATTTCAAAGGTAAAACGCAGTGTCAGAATTGATGGGGTATTTTTTTAATCCAACAAGAAAGAGTTAATAAAATTTATTCAATAGGTTATAGGCGCCCAAAGATGATGTCATTACAAAATACATCTCACCCCGCAAACAACAAGCCCTCATATGGCTACATCACCAGAGAAATAAAGAAAATATAGCTCGTACAATGTGAAGACAAAAACCCCAAAAATCGCCAAATCTTTAGAACATAACTGGCTGCGTCAGGAAGGGAATGTATAAGCTGTGTGAGCAGATATCAGGGGACACCCCAGATTTAGAGCTTATGAGGGAAAATAAACCAGAAGTGACCCCCAGAGTGACCTCCCCAATAATAGGAACTACTGGGGAAATAGTAGGGAATTTGGTGTTCCCAATGCACTCCGCACAGCTTACATATTCACTTTTCCCCATCCACTGTGTATTCACGTCTGGGATACTAATGCTTACTACACCCCTTGATAAATTCTTTGAGGGGTGCAGTTTTCAAAATGGGGTCACTCCTTTGGGGAATCCACTTTTCTGGTACCTTACAGGCTCTGCAAACATGACATGGCACCCAGATCCCAAACATCTGAATCTGCACTCCAAAAGCCACATAGCGCTCCTTCCCTTCTGCGCCTTGCTGTGTGCCCAAACTGCAGTTTATGCCCACATGTATTACACTTGTCGTACCCAGAATAACATACTTAATGTCATATGTGGGTATAAACTGCTGTATGGACACAGCTGGGCACAGAGTGGAAGGAGCGCTATTTGGTTTTTGGAGCATAGGCTTGGACGGTTTGGTTTTTGGATGCCATTGCACTTTTGCAGAGCTGAAACGCCAGAAAAGTGGAATCCCCTGGCATGTTACCCCATTTTGGAAACTACACCCCTGAAGGAATTTATCCAGGGGTACAGTGAACATTTTTAACCCCCAAGTGTTGCTATAATTTATTATCCATAAATGAATACGCAGGTGATTGTGAAAGGTGAAAATGACAATTTTTCCAGGAATACGTCATTTCAGTGCGTAATATGTTGTGCCCGGCTTGTATCAGAGATGAACGCTCCAAAAGCTGTTGTGCCCGGGATACCCGCTTAACAGTTTTTGGAGTGTGTGTCTCTGCAGACATAAGCTGGGCACAACATATCGGGCACTGAAATGGCGTATCTATGGAAAAATGTTATTTTTAACTTTTCATTATCATCTGTGCATTCATTTCTGGAAATTAAAAGAATGCAACACTTAAGGGTTAATAATGCTCGCTACACCACTTGATGAATCCCTTCAGGGGTGTAGTTTCCAAAATGGGGTCACAAGTCTGTGGATTCCACTTTACTGGCAATTCATGGGCTCTGCAAAAGTGACATGGTGTCCATAAACCAAACTGTGCTCTAAAAACCAAAATAGCGCTCCTTCCCTTCTGTGCTTGGCTGTGCCCAAACAGCAGTTTATACCCACATATGGCATTAAGTATGTTATCCTGGGTACATCAGTGTCATACATGTGGGCATAAACTGTCATTTGGGCACACAGCAGGGTGCAGATGTGAAGGAGCGCTATGTGCTTTTGGAGCGCAGATTTAGATTGTTGGTTTTTGGACGCCATGTCACATTTACCGAGACCCTAAAATCGCCCCTACAAAATGGGGGTCACTTCTTGGGGAATTCCAGTTTACTGGCACCTCCAGGGCTCTGCAAAAACAACATGGCGACCAGAAAGTCCCTCTAAATCTGTACTCCAAAAGCTAAAAAAACACAGTGCTCCTTCCCTTCTGAGCCCTGCTGTGTTCCCAAGCAGCAGGTTACACCCACATATATAATTTTTTTCCCCCGGGATAGCCCACTTAATAGTTTTAGGAGTGCATGTGTCTGATGCCACAAAGTGGCCGCAACATATTCTGAAATTGGATATTTCTTCAAAAACTTCAATTTTCACTTTGTACATTAATTTTTGGGAAGCATTTTTAGGCTCAAAATGATAATACCCCTTGATACATTCCTTGGGGGGTGTAGTTTCTAAAATGTGGTCCCTTTTGAGGGGTTTCCATTGTGTTGGTACTTTAGGGGCTCTGCAAATGCGACATGGCACCTGAAAACTATTCCAGCAAAATCCGCCCTACAAAAGCCAAATAGCGCTCTTTCCATTCTGAGCCTCACCATTTACCCCTACAGCAGATTACAACCACATATGGGGCATTTCTGTGTTCAGAAGAAATTGTGTAACAAACTGTGGGGTGTTTTTTCTTCTTTAACCACTTGCAAAAATTAAAAATATGCCGCTAAATGGACGGTTTATTGGAAAAAAAAAGTAATTTTTCATGTTTACGTCCCAATGATGATAAAATCTGTGAAACAGCTGTGAGGTCAAAATGCTCACTATACCCCTAGATAAATTCTATGAGGGGTGTAATTTCCAAAATGGGGTCCCTTTTGAGGGGTTTCCATTGTATTGGTACTGTAGGGGCTCTGCAAATGCGACATGGCACCCGAAAACTATTCCAGCAAATTCTGCCCTCCAAAACCTAAATAGCGCTCTTTCCATTCTGAGCCCCACCATGTACCCATACAGCAGATTACAACCACATATGGGGCATTTCTGTGTTCAGGAGAAATTGTGTAACAAACTTTGGGGAGCTTTTTCTCCTTTGTCCTCTCGTGAAAATGAAAAATTTGGGGCTAAATTGACAGTTTATTGGAAAAAAAGAAATTTTTCATTTTCATGGCCCAATGTTAATAAAATCTGTGAAACAGCTGTGGGTTCAAAATGCTCACTATACCCCTTGACATGTTCTGTGAGGGGTGTGGTTTCCAAAATGGGGTCACTTTTAGGGGGTTTCCACTGTTTTGGTACTTTGGGGGCTCTGCAAATGCAACATGGCACCTGAAAACTATTCCAGCAAAATCTGCCCTACAAAAGCAAAATAGCGCTCTTTCCATTCTGAGCCCCACCATGTACCCATTCAGCAGTTTATGACCACATATGGGGCATTGCTGTGTTCAGGAGAAATTGTTTAACAAACTATGGGGTCCTTTTTCTCCTTTAACCCCTTGTGAAAATGAAAACTTTGGGGATAAAGTGACGTTTTAGTAATTTTTCATTTATACATCCCAGTGTTAGTAAAATCTGTGAAACAGCTGTGGGGTCAAAATGTTCACTATACCCATTGATGAGTTCTGTGAGGGGTGTAGTTTCCAAAATGGGATCACTTTTAGGGGGTTTCCATTGTTTTGGTACTTTGGGGGCTCTTCAAATGCAACATGGCACCTGAAAACTATTCCAGCAAAATCTGCTTTTCAAACGTCCAGTGTCACTCCTTCCCTTCTGTGCACTGCCGAATGCCCAAACATCAATTTACACCCACATGTGGGGTATTTCTGTGCTCGGGAGAAATTGTATAATAAACTGGGAGATGCATTTTCTCCTTTAACCCTTTGTGAATGTGTTAAATTTAGGGCTAAATGAAGAGATTAGTGGAAAAAAATGAAATGTCTAAATTTCACCTCGATATCGTTTTAATTCTTGTGAAA
The DNA here is from genome assembly GCA_947044405.1 of Leptodactylus fallax. NCBI lineage: Eukaryota > Metazoa > Chordata > Amphibia > Anura > Leptodactylidae > Leptodactylus > Leptodactylus fallax. The sequence continues at coordinate 1,109,041 of CAMRHE010000203.1, forward strand.
TGCTTAAAGGGTTAACAAACTTCCCAAATGCTGTTTTGAATTATTTCAGGGGTGCAGTTTTGAAAATGGGGTGATTTATGGGGGGTTTCTAATATATAGGCCTTTATAATCCTCTTCAGAACTGAAGTGGTCCCTAAAAAATTAGTTTGGGAAATTTTCTTGTAAATCTGGAAAATCGCTGTTACACTTGTAAGCCTTCTAACATCCAAAATAAATTAAAGGACGATTAAAAGATGATGTCAATATAAAGCAGAGATATGGTAGATAATATTTATTAATGTATTTGGGTGGTATGACTATCTGTCTGAAAAGCAGAGACTTTCACATTTTGAAAATTGCGATTTTTTTCAAAATTTCCATCAAATATCCTAATTTTTTATAAATAAATACAAAATTATTGATTAGTGTTTACCACTAACTTGAAGTACAATGTGTCACGAGAAAACAATCTCAAAATCACTTGAGTAAGTTAAAGTGTCTCAAAGTTCTTGCCACATAAAGAGACACATGTCAGTTTTGAAAAACAAGGCCTGGTCCTTAACGCACTTTTGGGCTGTGTCCTTAAGGGGTTAAAGGAGTTCCCAGAGATGCTTAGCACTTGTTGGCCCTTTTGCCTTCACTCTGCGGTCCAGCTCACCCCAAACCATCTAGATTGGGTTCAGGTCTGGTGACTGTGGAGGCCAGGTCATCTGGTGTAGCACCCCATCACTCTCTTTCTTGGTCAAATAGCCCTTACACAGTCTGGAGGTGTGTTTGGGGTCATTGTCCTGTTGAAAAATAAATGATGGTCCAACTAAACGCAAACCGGATGGAATAGCATACCGCTGCAAGATGCTGTGGTAACCATGCTGGTTCAGTATTCCTTCAATTTTGAATAAATCCCCAACAGTGTCACCAGCAAAGCACCCCCACACCATCACACCTCCTCCCCCATGCTTCACGGTGGGAACCAGGCATGTAGAGTCCATTCGTTCACCTTTTCTGTGTCGCACAAAGACACGGTGGTTGGAACCAAAGATCTCAAATTTGGACTCATCAGACCAAAGCACAGATTTCCACAGGTCTAATGTCCATTCCTTGTGTTCTTTAGCCCAAACAAGTCTTTTCTGCTTGTTGCCTGTCCTTAGCAGTGGTTTCCTAGCAGCTATTTTACCATGAAGGCCTGCTGCACACAGTCTCCTCTTAACAGTTGTTGTAGAGATATGTCTGCTGCTAGACCTCTGTGTGGCATTGACCTGGTCTCTAATCTGAGCTGCTGTTAACCTTTGATTTCTGAGGCTTGTGACTCGGATGAACTTATCCTCCGCAGCAGAGGTGACTCTTGGTCTTCCTTTCCTGGGGCGGTCCTCATGTGAGCCAGTTTCTTTGTAGCGCTTGATGGTTTTGGCCACTGCGCTTGGGGACACTTTCAAAGTTTTCCCAATTTTTCGGACTGACTGACCTTCATTTCTTAAAGTATGATGGCCACTCGTTTTTCTTTACTTAGCTGCTTTTTTCTTGCCATAATACAAATTCTAACACTCCATTCAGTAGGACTATCAGCTGTGTATCCACCTGACTTCTGAACAACACAACTGATGGTCCCAACCCCATTTATAAGGCAAGAAGTCCCACTTATTAAACCTGACAGGGCACACCTGTGAAGTGAAAACCATTTCAGGTGACTACCTCTTGAAGCTCATGAAGAGAATGCCAAGAGTGTGCAAAGCAGTAATCAAAGCAAAAGGTGGCTACTTTGAAGAACCTAGAATATAAGACATATTTTCAGTTGTTTCACACTTTTTTGTAAAGTATATAATTCCACATGTGTTAATTCATAGTTTTGATGCCTTCAGTGTGAATCTGCAATTTTTATAGTCCTGAAAATACAGAAAACTCTTGGAATGAGAAGGTGTGTCCAAACTTTTGGTCTGTACTGTATATATATATTTTGTAACAGGATTAGCTCAGGGATCGTCGTCTCTTCAGATAGACGAGCAATTTTGGCACAGTAATAGCAGTCCAGTCAAATATGGTACAACTGGCCGCAACCAGTTTTATTAGTTCTTCCAGGCAAAACAAAAATAAATACAAAAGAATATCCTAGCCGTCCGGCTACTACCTATAACATAGGTAACTAACTATTGAGAGCTGGGCCTATAGCACAGCTCCCTAAACACAGCTCAGAATTCACAATTCACAGCATTTTACACTCACATTGGTTTCCCAGGAACAGAGACAGCCATATACCAGTGTTCTGTCTGCCCTTATATCCACACTCTTCAGGAGACAAGGATTTAACCCCATTCATCGTAAAACCTGAAGTGGCTGAATGGAGTAGAGCCCCACCCAACTCTGCCTACTTTAGCAGCCAGACCTTTTACCAGGTTTTGGTAAAACCCTCCAGCAAGGAACACGTCTTTCTTACTGCAAGATTTCCCAGGTGCTTTAAAACGTATATGACAGGAACCTGGGAGAAATGTATACTCCTTCTACCACTTTGTCTTTGGTCCTGTCACAATATGTATATATATATATATATATATATATATATATACTGTATATATAGAACCTCTATTGTTTGTTGTACTAGGTATGGGTACAGCATGCTCTTTGAAGTCTTTGAACCCTTGGGTATTAAATCATTCTACTTAATGGTGATTCAAGTATACTGTTTGAACCCATTACGTTTTTTTGTTTGAATGTCCTGGACCCACTACCTGAGGGTACTATTTTGGCCACCATGGATGTGGAATCCTTTTATACCAACATTCCCCACAAGGATGGAGTTGCAGCATGTCGGGTACACGTAGAGAAACAAAACCTCCCAACAGAACCAGTAACGCAGCTCATACAATTCATCCTTAGTCACAACTATTTTACTTTTGCACAGGATCTATATCTACAGCGAATGGGAACTTCAATGGGGACCAGATGTACACCCCAGTTTGTAAATCTCTTTATGGCAGAACTGGAAGGAGCATACTTATCAACATGTACCACCAAACCTATGATGTACCTTCATTATATTGATGATATCCTTGTCATCTGGACTGCAGGTGAGGAGGCCCTACTTCAATTCCATAATGACTTCAATGACTTTCACCCTACCATCCTACCACCTTAAACTTAGCTATTCAGAGAGTGAAATCCACTTTCTGGACACCACAATATACATTAAAGACCACCGGCTACTCACATCAATATACCACAAAGCAACAGACAGAACGGCCTACCTGAGAAACGACAGCTTCCACCCCAAGCACACAAGACAATCTAATATTTACAGCCAGGCTATACGATACAATTGTATTTGCTCCAACAAAGCAGACCTGGACAAGCACCTCCAGGATCTGAGGACGAAATTTCTCCGATTGGGATACAAACCAAAAGTGACGGACAACCAATTAAACAAAGTAGCAGCCATTAACAGAGACAGTCTGCTCACATATAAAGAGACCCAGAAAGAAGCCCGAGTGCCCCTAGTTGTCACCTACAACCCACAGCTGGAGATCCAACGAAGGATTGCCAAGGAGCTCCAACCTGTGCTACATAGGGACAACAGACTCAAGGACATATTTCCAGTCCCCCCTCTTCTTTCCTTTTGACAACCACCAAACCTGAGGCGTATTATTGTCCGGAGTGCCCTGAAGGCCCCAACTGAAAATGGCACCTCACCTTGGCTGCAAAACAGATGCAAGACCTGCAACCACATCCACACTGTTGACAGAGTACCTATCCCACATTCACAACAGGTGCACAGAATTAGGGGGACATTTTCCTGCAGGTCTTCCAATGTGGTGTACCTCATAATGTGTGTGCAATGTCCCACCACAGGCCTCTATGTGGGGGGAAACAGGGCAGAGACTTAGTCAACAAATGAACTCACACAGGTCCACCTTTAATAATAGCAGAACAGATCTCCCAGTGGCCACACATTTCTCCGGAGAAGACCACTCTATTGAAGGTATGCGGGTTGTGGTTTTAATGGGACATTTTAAGATGCAGAGGGAGAGAAAGGAATGGGAATACAAATTAATTCAAAAATTTCAAACTCTGCAATTTGGACTCAATATTCATGCCAGTTTCATGTCACACTATGTATGAACTGTGAGGGTCACAAATCACCACCGGATAACAAACAGATAACAGATCCCTCTGTCACGCCAGACTGTCTATTTCCTGACCTGTTATAAATAACTTCTCTATGTATATTGCACTTTGTTATTCCAAGATCCTTTTGAAGATCCATGTCTTGTGTGTGTATAAATAGAGTGACTTTTCAGTTTCTAGTATTACACCATGTCTGAAGAAGAGAGCTAGCACTCTCGAAAGCTTACTATCAAATATACTCAGCCTCTAAAAGGTATCGCCTGATTTCTTCACTCTTCCACAAAATATACCTGTGACATTAAAGGAAGTCTTTCACCACGAAACTTGATATCAAACTAGTCGAAGTTTATTGTAGGAGATACAATAAACTCCAGCATAAACTCCAGGTATGCTCCAGCATACCTTTAGATGAATCCAATAGATGAACCATTTCTTTGAAAAAGCATTTTTTTTATAAATATGCAAATGAGGCTCAAGTGCAATGGAGGCTTTCCAGAGACTCAAAGGCCTCTAGTCAGGTACATATGCAGGAATTCAACAAGCATACCCCACTGCATTTAAACCTCATTAGCATATTTCTAAAAGCATCTTTTTCAAGTTGCATCTACTTGACTTTCTAAAGGTATGATGGTTCTCAATGTAATGTACAGTGTATATAATGCACCGTGGGAGGTTCAATATTGAGTTTCCTGGTGACAGACTCCCTTTAAAGAGGCTTTCCAGGATCAGGCAATTGCAAAGAAATAGGATTAGATAAAAGACCAAGCACTTACCTATTAAATCCCGCTGCCAATCCAACGCCACTGCTCCAGTGCTCCATGATGGTCTTTGTTTATTTGGTTGCAGCAAAGATGTTCCGTCTACCACATGTGGCCATTGTAGCTGATCTGGTTTGCTCTTCTGTAGTGTCTGACTTTTTTCTGACATATACCCTCTGAATTGTAGAGCTATTCCAATACTTTGGACAGATCTAAGAGGTCATCTCTGAAAATTGCATATACATTGGATAGTTGTACCATGGAGGACATGTAAGATACACATAAGCAAGGATTGTACCTACTGTAGTCTGATAGAATCGAACATTTCATAAGAAAATGATTTGTTACTCTCAAGAAGACAGAGATGAAATTACTGAATCGATATTGTCCATACTGTTCTCTGAATTTCTATGCTTGAGTGCTTTTACATTACATTACATGTATAGTAGAATTATCTGGCCTTTGCTTTATGGACTGTCTTTCTCTAGATCTTCTGGTAGCAAGTTCTAAATAAAAAAATACTAACATCAAGTAAACATTTATCTTTATAGAAGAGGATCTATATCTGGATATTTGCTTTATGTTTCTAAGAAGCTAAATGTGGTGTAGTGGATAGGATGATGAATGATGAAGTGTTTGATCTGGTATCACCACGGTACTCATTGCAGCAGAGTGCTTAGAAGCATGTGTTTGTATGGGGAGAGGTACATTAGAAATCTCAAGAAAAGGGATGTTGCTGCTAGGTCAATTAGTACATTGCCAACTTGTTCCTCTGTGGAAATATGGTTTTCTTTATCCACTGTTATCTATTGGACTGGTTATGATTTTATTCCAGAGTCACATATTCAAAATCGATCTAAAATATAGTTAAAAATATCCTCTTCTGGAGGTTCTGTGGGCATTCCCTAATACACCATCTTTAAAGTGGTTGGCATACACTAACAGAGCAAACTATTAAGACAGGTGAACCACATGAAAGTCTTAGTAGATCATCCCCAAGGAATGGCACCTCCTAGACAGACAATGCTCTATCTTTAGTCATCAATTGAAGATCTGTGGGGTTGGTTCCAATACCTAGAACCACCACGGATCAGCTGTTTCCCTGAGTTCTACTTCCACTTCACAGGCCATGGTGTCACATTCACATGGCTTGATCATAGCTCAGTCCCATTCAAATCAATGGGCTGAGCTGCAATGCTGAACACTGCTGCTGTATAAATGTAAAGCGCTGTGCTTGGTTAGTCCTAAAAAGGCTTCAGCGCTCACACAAGCACTGCAGTCTGTTCAAACAGCTGATCATCCATCCACCCGGGTTGCAGACCCCTGAGTATTTTTAATTGATGACCTATCTTAAGAATAGTAAAAATAAAAGAAAAAATTTCAAAACACCGCTCGAACTCACTTGTTAATGATTGCGATAAGTATATCCAACCTCCAGTGCCCGGATCTTCGTCTCCTCAGTAAGAGACAATAAATGTAGAAAGTGAACGAAATTGCAAGGTCCAGCACTCCAGGAAGGGATTTAATCCAATGTAAGGTAAAACTTACCCTTTGTTTAGTCCATAAAAAACTGGATGTACAAAATATATTGTTAGTGAAAAAAAGGCATGAGAATTGAATTCTCATGCCTTTTTTTCATAAAAATATATTTTGTACATCCAGTTTTTTATGGACTAAATAAAGACTAAGTTTTACCTTAGATTGGATTAAATCCCTTCCTGGAGTGCTGGACCATAAGAATAGGTCATAAATTAATATCTCCCAGAAAACCCCTTAAGGCTAAGGCCCCATGCAGCGAAACGCTGGAAAAAATGCTGCAGAAAAGACCGTAGTGGAAACACATCACGTTTTTTTTTTGCAGTGTTTTTCACAGAAAGTCTGCAGAGTTTTCCTCTGAGGACTTTCTGCTTCTATTATACCTATATGAAAAACGCCAGCGTTTCTGTAGATATAATTGACATGCTGCGATTTGCAAAAATGCTCACATTTTTTAAATCACAGCATTTCCGCCATGGATTTCTGCAATGTGTGAATGGGATTAGCCAGAATCCCATCCACTCTGCAGGTAATGTAAAATGCTGTGTTCTCCGCCGCGGCCAAAACACTGCGTTTTCACAACGTGGGACCCTGGCCTTAAAAGAAGGCAATTTTTCTGGACCATATTCTAATGTGATCATTGAAGTTTGACATTCAACTCTCCTGCTGGATCTAATAGGTTAGTACCGTTTCTTTTAATATTTTGTATATTTTGTAAAGTTTCTCACCATAACGCTATTTTTTTGCTCCGGGACAACCATGTTAAAATGCCCTGCAGGAGGGAAATCAAGCTCATAAAAATCCGTATGTCCACACTGGTGGTATTTATATCGTCAGGTCATGGGTGCATAGCAGGTATTAGGCTACATTTACACCACTTTTTTGCATCCATCCATTGTAGTGATTTTCTTTGGTAAATTCACCATTACAACAATGTGTTGTTTAAGAACAGGATCCATATGGATTGTTTTTTTTGTACAACAGATATCAATGGCAACATGATGCAACAGATTAGACATTTGAATCTTGGATAAAATAGTAACCTTCATCAGGATGAATTTGTGTGGGCAGATATACTACTGTCCATGTGCCACAATTTTGTCAGAAAAGTGACACAATTTTTGGAACACACCATTTGGCAACCAGAAATATACTACTTTTTTGATTTCTGCTGCTGACACCACTTTGGAGAAAAGTAAATTCCTGCAAGGGCAGGAATAAGACACTGCAGCAAAACTAATTTATTATCATTTATGCCAGAAAACTAGTAACTATAAACTATATATGAAATGTAAGCCAACACCTTGTGGCCTTAGATTCAGTTCTGACACATGGCAGGGGCCCAAGATGCGTTACAATTATTTGCCAAGATGGGAATAATCCTTTAACACTGGTGTAGTACACTAAAGTCTTCCCCATGGAGAGAACAGGGCCTTCCATCTCATATTTATTACAATCTCCATTACTCTACAGTTAAAGGAAGGCAATTCTTTTGGACTACATTCTAATGTGATCATTGAAGTCTGACATTCAGCTCTCCATTACTTTTTTTTTTTTTTATTATAAAACCTCTTTCTTGTGTACTGAGTTTTTAAGCATTACTTCTGATCTATCACTTCAAAAGTCTAACTTCATAGCAGAAAATTTCAATATATCCCACTGCTTTGTTTCTATATTAGATGAATGACTAGACACAGCCATTGTATTTTACTGCGTGAAACACAAGCACAGAGAACAAAGCTTAAAGATAATAATCTTGGCATGTGGTTCAAATGAGGCAAAAAAACAAGTATTCAGCTCTTATTCCAAGCACAAAAGACGCCTATTGGAAACTACCCTTGTCATTCACAGAAAAAAAAAAAACAACTCTGTAAGGGAGGGAGTAGCAGTTCCATAGACCATTGCCAACTTGTGAGGTGCCATTTCATTGCCCTCCTGTGCCAGCCTTCCCTGGTGGACACCTATCACAATCACAGTTAATTTAACTCATTTTTGGATTACACCTCTGCTCGCTAAATCCCCAAATTTTTGACAGATGTGCAGTGCAACAATCAATAGCAGAGTTCTGGAAGAGATTGGAACAGTAATCCATTCATGAAAGGAATATTGCACAGGAAAATAAAATTTTATTGGTTCAGTAACTAGACAACTTAAAAGGAAATAATAGCAATGGATTTTACTGCCATGTGTGACTTTATTAAATTTATTTGAGTAAAAGCGTATAAGGAACAAGGATCTTGTGTGTACTTGGCTACATTTATTTGGCACAACGGAGTATTATGAAATCAGCAGTCGCAATGAGCCATGAGCATGATAAAAGCTGCACTGTGATGTCTGGTCAAGATTAAAGGAACAGTACCCCAGGAATAATTTTAATAAGCTTTCAGCAAAAAGACGTCAACTAATTGAGAACATAATAAATGGCCTGGTTTTAGCTTATACTGCAATAGTGTAAGGGAAATGTGTAGCAGTACTGTATAAAATAAAGCTCTTGAGCCACGATGCAAAATTTGTAATAATGCACCCCAACTATGATGCATCATTTATAGTATTGATATCCTCATCTGGCAATAGGGCACCCTAAGTTCCATGTAGACAGTGTTGCTACACTCCCTGAAATGTGTCTTTCATGAATGGTACAGGCTTTATTTTTTAATACTAATTAGAAACTTTTTTCCCATTAACCCTTAGAAAAAAAAAACCCTCACTCTCACAAGCAGTGAGTCATCAAGCAGATCGGAGTGTGAAGGAGGAAGTCTGCTGCGATGTAAGAGCTTCACTACTGCCAGACAGAGCTGCGCATGAGTTTCCTTTATTTACATTGCACCCAGCAATTCAGCCAAATGTGATTGTATTTTTTGGGTAAAATATGAATATTTAATATGTATATATGTGTATATTTGTTTACATTGTCTTATATACTGTGGGAGTACTGTAATGTTTGTAGACAGGTATGTGTGTGTGTATACAGTATATATATTGTATATGAATGTATGTGTGTAACTATATGGTATATGTGTAAGTATATACAGCATATGTCTATCTATCTGTGTTTGCTTCTGTACATGTGTACCATATGCATACTAGAATTGTATTTTATAGTGTGATGCTCAGTATATTGAGATGTTAAAGGGGTTGTCCAGGAATTACAGTTTTCTGCAAGGAGGCCAGGGAAGGTGAAAAATTAGAAAAAGAAAACCCATATTCACCTGTCCCCGATGCTCCGGTGTCTCCCACGGCTGTCTGGTGTAGCTGTTCCCAGGGACTTGTTCTGATGGAAGTACTCGCTGCACGTGACTACTGAGGCCAATCAGCGGCCTAAGGAAAGGATATGGGATGTCACAGGTGACTTATGTGAGTGACATCCTGGTTCCTTTACTTAGGCTGTAGAGGTCACTGATTGGCCTCGGCTGTTACGTGTGGTGAGGACTGCTGCTGGAACAAGCCCCGGTGTGCTGCTGGACTGGACAGGGGTGGGAGGACCAGGGACAGGTTAATGTGTAGCCTCTTGGCCTACCTGCGATCACCCTTCTTACCTTCCACTCACGCCCCGTGAGTGACTGAGTTCATAGGATAATATGAAACGAGCTTTATAAATTTTATATACTTATTAACCCGAGTGGTACTAATCACTAACATATACAGAGTACACATCAGAGGATTGTCAAGCAAATACAGGTATAAGCACAATACAGTACAGAAAATAAAATGGGAATAAAAGATAGGAAAATACCAGAACAAGTTTGTAGTTGGTTCTCTAGGCCTCAGCAGTTTGGCCTAGGGTGCTTTCTTAAGTCAGTCACAAAGCATGTGTCCCCTGCATGCTGTCCATCAATAGAACTCTTAGGCCTCACTGCTAGGCCTCAGGGCACTTGCTTAAGTCCACAGCATGACATGTCCTCACATCTTATCCAGGATAAGAACTTTCTATGACCCTCAAGTGAGACCATATAGTTATCCCCAGTCTCCTCCCTGAGTGATGTCACTAGAAGGGGAAGTCTAGCCCTCCATTCTGAAACCCAAATAACTATGAATCGTCATACTTCCTTGCCAGATGACAGTATGGTCAGGCAAGGGGTACGATGGGGTTCGTGGCATCCCATCGTGTAGACACCAAGAATGACCACCACAATTCCCTTTGGGTAATGAGTTCAGTGTCTGGACCTTTTCCCTGCTCTCAACAGTACTGTACTTGGACTGGAAGTGTGCATCTTCGTCTTGCACACCGGAGGAATTTAATGGTGCAACTTTGTAGTTTTGGCTAGTGACACAAAGTCTCTTCTTTGTTTGCTCAAAAGACTTTCCAGTCACATGTTTGCAGGAACCCCCCTGCGGGGATAATGAGTTTAGCATGGGTATGCTAATGGAACAACAAAAGGGTCTTGGTACAACAGAAAGGGCTTGATTACAGAGCAGAAATACCGCATTTCTGAAGCCAAAAGGGTATATAAGAACAAGTGATAATACACCAGAGAAAAAAATACATAACTCTCATCATCACAGTGTGGATTTTATTTTTCACCTTCCCCGGCCTCCCTGCAGAAACCTGTAATTCCTGGACAACCCCTTTAAGGATTAGGTCCAACACAGCAAAACGCAGTTAAAAAATACTGGAGAAAAGAAGCAGCGAAAACACATTGTTTTTTTTTTTCCACAGCGTTTTTCATTGAGCTATTTATGCATTTTTCTCTGCCCTTTTTTCTCCCCTATTAAATATATGTGGAAATTCTGCAGCTAAAATTAATGTGCTGTGGATGAGATTAAATGATTACATTTTATTCACTTTGCTCGCACATTTCTGCAGCCGCCATAAATGCTGTGTTTCACGCTACAGAAAGGCAGATTTTTTTTGTTGCAGATTTTTGTAGATGTTTTTTGAGCCAAAGCCAGGAGTGGATTGAGCAGAAGGGAGAAATATAAGAAGCTTGCTATATATTTCACAATCCTTTTCTAGCCATTGCCTCAAAAAACTAAAGCAAAATCTGCAACAAAAAAAGCTGCTTAAGCCGGGGCCCCACGTGGCATAAACGGTCATTTTACAGTCTCTGCAAAGTGTAGTCCTGCTTACTGCAGTTTACTATTACATTGCAGGGCAGGAAGAGGTTAATTACTGGCTGGTGTTATGAGGGGGCATCTGCAAATAAAAGGGTATTTGCAGTAGATAGTATTTAGTCCTGGTATAGAAGTCAGTGGCTGGCGTGACAGTTTTTAGTCCGGGTATAGCGGTCAGTAGCTGGCGTGACAGTATTTAGTCCTGGTAAAGCGGTCAGTGGCTGGTGTGACAGTAATAGTGTGCGCAGGAATGCGGTTTGTGTGTGTGGGGGGGGGTTGGGGGCGGCGGTTTGGGGGGGGTTGCGGGCGGCGGCGGGGGGGGGTTGGGGGCGGCGGCTTGGGGGGGGCCATGTCAAATGTTCGCCTTGGGGCCCAGCCATTCCTAGTTACGCCACTGGTCCTGGTATAGCAGTCAGTGGCTGACGTGACAGTATTAGTTTTGGTATAGCGGTCAACGGCTGAAGTGACAGTATTTAGTTTTGGTATAGCGGTCAGCGGGTGACATGACAGAATTTAGTCCTGGTATAGCAGTCAGTGGGTGATGTGACAGTATTTAGTCCTGGTGTAGCAGTAAGTGTCTGACGTGACAGTATGTAGTCCTAGTATAGCGGTCAGCAGCTGATGTGACAGTATTTAGTCCTGGTATAGTGGTCAGCGGGTGATGTGACAGTATTTAGTCCTGGTATAGTGGTCAGCGGGTGATGTGACAGTATTTAGTCCTGGTATAGCGGTCAGCAGGTGACGTGACAGTATTTAATCCTGGTATAGTGGTCAGTGGGTGACGTGACAGTATTTAGTCTTGGTATAGCGGTAAACGGGTGACGTGACAGTATTTAGTCCTGGTATACCTGGTATAGAAGTCCTATTTGATATTGCTGTATGCATATACTGTAAATATTTATATTTATATTTTATTTATATTAATAAAATATATTATATTTTGTGCGTAGGGATAGACATATGTATTCTTGCTTGTGAACCTGATTTATAAAGGGTCACAAGAAACTAGTTTGGCTATGCAAAAAAATTTACATACATATGAAACAACTCCTTTAGGCTAAGGCCCCATGCTGTGGAAAAGACTGCGGCGGAAACGCATTGCGTTTTTTTCTGCAGCATTTTTTGTTGCGATTAGAGATGAGCAGATGTCTCAAAAGTTCAATTCGGCAGCTTCCCTGAATTTCCCAAAACAATTTGATTCGATCCAAATTAATTTGCGGAGAAATGTGTTATAAAACAACTATTTTCCTTGCTGCAGAGAGCCTGGGGATATACATTTTAAACTAAGGACACGTTGGAATAGTCTTTAGAAAGGCTATACTACTCCTACCTTTGCCGTTGCATCACTCCCCCTGCGATGTCCTGGTTCTCCTAGCTCGTGTAGGAAAAGAATAAAGATGGCCATCGGGCATGCGCAGAGCCACCCGTGTAGGAATAGAATAAAGAGGGCCACCGAGCATGTGCAGAGCCGACAGCGTGAGGAAATCCGGATTCAATGCGAATCGAAGATTTCCTGAAATTCGAATTCCACTTCGTCAGCTTTGATTTGCTCATATCTTGTTGCGATCTCAGAGTTATCCTCTGTGGACTTTCTGCACCTATTATATGTATACGGAAAACACCAGCATTTCTGAAGGTATAGTTGACATGCTGTGAAAACGCAGTTTTTTTTCTGCAGATTTTTTTTTCTGTGTGTATGGGATTAGTCAGAATCCCCTCCACTTTGCAGGTAATATAAAACATTACATTCTTTTGCTGCGGCCAAAACACAGCCCCGGCACCGGCGTTAAAGACCTTAGGAACACCTCTGTAAGCACTGCAGTACATCAAATTAACAGAATGTGACTATGTAGTAGGGACAATATTTCAACATTTGGGGCCCCACTTTTAATTTTGCCCAGGGCCCCTCTTTATCTAAAACCGGCCTTGATTATGATATATACAGAATAATCTTTTTGTAGACTTTGCACAGTTCCATTTACTGTGAAGCCTCTCAAAAAGACCTCCACTTTGAGAAAACTGGTCTACAACTAATATGGCTAAGATAGAAGCCACTGAATAGAGGTGAAACAGTGGGGATTAGCTGTTAGTCACCTTACCAAGATACTGCAGTCCATGACTGGGCAATACTATAGCTCTCCATCTCTGTCCACCTGGCAGCATCAGGTTGCCAAGGTAACGTAACTTAAAGATGACATCAGGCCTTGGTGGTCTATTTAAAAGGGTTCTATTTAAGGGTTCAGCTTTTGCACCTCATCTGAAGTGTTCTGACTTTTGTCCCCGCCTCTTCCTTTTTTGTATTAAATATATTCCCACCTACAAGATATTCCATAAATGGGTGATAGATATAGGTCCCACTCTTTGAACCCGCATCTACCTTGAGAACAGGGGTATCTGTTTCTATCACCCATTTATGGCATATACACACATGGACAACATTGTTGGTACCCCTCGTTTAATGAAAGAAAAACCCACAATGGTCACAGAAATAACTTGAATCTGACAAAAGTAATAATATATAAAAACATGTTGACAAGCCACAAAGCTTCTGGGAGAATGCCCTATGGACAGATGAGACAAAAATCGAAATTTTTGGCAAGGCACATCTTCTCTACGTTCACAGACGGAAAAATGAAGCATATCTTGAAAAGAACACTGTTCCTACTGTGGAACAAGGAGGGGGCTCTGTTATGTTCTGGGGCTGCTTTGCTGCATCTGGCACAGGGTGTCTTGAATCTGTGCAGGGTACAATGAAATCTCAAGACTATCAAGGGATTCTAGAGAGAAATGTGCTGCCCAGTGTCAGAAAGCTTGGTCTCAGTTGCAGGTCATGGGTCTTGCAACAGGATAATGACCCAAAACACACAGCTAAAAACCACCCAAGAATGGCTAAGAGGAAAACATTGGACTATTCTGAAGTGGCCTTCTATGAGCCCTGACCTAAATCCTACTGAGCATCTTTGGAAGGAGCTGAAACATGCCGTCTGGAAAATGCACCCTTCAAACCCGAGACAACTGGAGCAGTTTGCTCATGAGGAGTGGGCCAAAATACCTGTTGAGAGGTACAGAAGTCTCATTGACAGGTACAGGAATCGTTTGATTGCAGTGATTTCCTCAGAAGGTTGTGCAACAAAATATTAAGTTAAGGGTACCATCATTTCTGTCCAGGCCTGTTTCATGAGTTTTCTTTTTTAAAAAATTCTGTTGAAGCATGGTTGAAAAGCAATGTCTGACTTTTATTTGTTCATTTTCATAGAATTTTTCTATATTATTACTTTTGTCAGCTTCAAGTTATTTCTGTGACCATTGTGGGTTTTTCTTTCATTAAATGAGGGGTACCAACAATTTTGTCCACGTGTGTACCTGTGGCTATGCCTTAAGTGTCCAAGATGGGAATACCACTTTACCTCCATTCCCGATTCTAAGCCTGACCCTAACTTTGGTCTTGGTTCTGGATCACACTCCTGTCTTGCCCTTTGATGTTGTTGACTGGATATTGTGGTTCTTCTCTTGGGTTTGACTCCTACCTGATGACTTTGGATCCATCTTATCCTCCATCTTGTTTCACTTGGCTATTGACAATTCACCTGCTGCCAATTGGTGACTGTTCTTTGGACAACGACCTGGTAAAGTCCATACCCTCTTATGGGGATTAAGGGTAAAAATCTGGGAGTTCCTTAAAGTCCACATACCAATCTAGCCAGCACCAAACAGATTGGTGAGTCTAATTCTCTAGTAAGAAATGTAACAATGGCTCAAAGTCTTATATTTTCATAATTTTTTTTATTTTACAAGGAAATATTTTTTAAGTATGTGAGAAAAAAAATAATGTTAATTACATTCCAATGATTAGCTAATAAGAGCTTTGTAGCAATTAGTATGTAGGTTAATATGTTGTAATTCTTGGTTTTATTAGGAGAAATTTCGTGTGGCTCTGAAGAACACTAGAGCTTGATTAGGTCTTGAAGGCAACAGATTTCTGAGATTAAGTTTAAAAAAAATCCTTTCCAGAAACTAAAACTAATAAAGTGATCTGATGTCTCCATATTGCTGCCAACAAGACTGGAAGCTCACATATAAATTTAATAAAACAATAAGCTGTGACATAGCACCTGGAATTAGTTTTCCAGACTGTTCTGCATTAGTAACCTAGTTAGAAGATCTTTGTGGACTGTCCTGGACATTTCCCATTGATTGACAATAGAACTATACAGATGTTATTCTCTATTTAGCAGACTTTTGGCTGACTGATGTTTACTACAAGTAGTTATGGTTTGAATACCTATAGTTGACACACTAAGTAGATCTGTACAGAGATACTTCAAAACTCAGTTTCCTAGATGCAGGCCTGTTTATACGGGGGATATTAACTAAACTAAATGCATCAGAATCCTGGCTTAATTTGTGCCAAACAACTGGCCTACAAGTCCTTGGGGTGGGGATAATTTAAAAGTCGAGTAAAGGGGTAGGGTTCAAGGTCAGGACTTAAAAATGTGGGCTAGAGTTGTGCCAAAATTCTGCCACAGAATAAGCCAAGTAGTAGGTGGTATGTACAGAGACTATACCAGCGATTCCCAACTGGGTTGTCATAACACTCTGGGGTGTCGCAACATTTTAGTATCCAGTATCCAAAATGGTGACCATGCATTGATCACAGCTTCTAGCACATGTGCTGCCCGCTAGGCATATCTGGTAGAAGTACTGCCACACACACTTATAAGGGAGGGAGCAGAAAATGAGTGAGGGAGCAGATACCTTCTGTTAGCACACTGATTTTCAGCCACATTCAGGCATCAGGCATTTGGGCCGTTTTAAAACATTGGTGGGCCCAGTGCAAAGGTTTCATAAGTGCCCCCCCATCCAGGGATAAAGATAGCCTCTCTGCTACATGAGGTGAACTATAGAAAGGTGCCCCCTCTCCCCAAAAAATAGCCAACCCAGTTGTATACGACCCCCTTTTGTTTCGCCACCACACAGTATATGACCCCCTTTTTCTGGCCCCCACACGGTATATTACCCCTCTGACAGTATTATGACCTCCCTTTTTTATTGTTCCCCCACAGTATATGACCCCTTTTTTTATGCCCCCTCACAGTATATAACCTTCTTTGGCTCCCACCACAGTATATGACCCTCTTTTTTTGGGGGCCCTACACAGTGATATGCCGCTGATAATTTACTCACCAATCCACGCACCTGTACAGGATACATTGTATATAGAGTTCCCTCCACAATATATATAGTCCCCTTCCAGATATATATATATATCTCCTGGTGCCCATTATATGCTTTTCTTGGAGGCTTAAGGGAGCATCACTACATCACAAGACCAGGAGCAGAGACAGGGGCTGAATGGTGAAGCAGGGAGTGTACAGTCATGGCCAAAGGTTTTGAGAATGATACAAATATTAATTTTTACAAAGTCTACTGCTTCAGTTTTTCTAATGGCAATTTGCATATACTCCAGAATGTTATAAAGAGTGATCAGCTTAACAGCAATTACTTGCAAAGTCAATATTTGCCTAGAAAATGAACTTTATCCCCCAAAACACATTTCAACATCATTGCAGCCCTGCCTTAAAAGGACCACCTAACATCGTTTCAGTGATTGCTCCATTAACACAGGTGTGGGTGTTGATGAGGACAGGGCTGGAGATCAATCTGTCATGATTAAGTAAGAATGACACCACTGGACACTTTAAAAGGAGGCCAGTGCTTGCCATCATTGTTTCTCTTCTGTTAACCATGGTTATCTCTAAAGAAACACGTGCAGTCATCATTGCACTGCACAAAAATGGCCTAACTGGGAAAAGTATTGCAGCTAGAAAGATTGCACCTCAGTCAACAATCTATCGCATCATCAAGAACTTCAAGGAGAGAGGTTCCTGCACGCACTGTGAGGCGGAGACTCTTGGAGCAAGGCCTGGTCTCAAGGAGGACAGCAAAGAAGCCACTTCTCTCCAGAAAAAACATCAGGGACAGACTGATATTCTGCAAAAGGTACAGGGAGTGGACTGCTGAGGACTGGGGTAAAGTCATTTTCTCTGATGAATCCCCTTTTCGATTGTTTGGAACATCTGGAAAACAGCTTATTCGGAGAAGAAGAGGTGAGCGCTACCACCAGTCTTGTCTCATGCCAACTGTAAAGCATCCTGAAACCATTCATGTGTGGGGTTGCTTCTCAGCCAAAGGAATCAGCTCTCTCACAGTCTTGCCTAAAAACACAGCCATGAATAAAGAATGGTACCAGAATGTCCTCCAAGAGCAACTTCTCCCAACCGTCCAAGAGCAGTTTGGTGCTCAACAATGCCTTTTCCAGCATGATGGAGCACCTTGCCATAAAGCAAAGGTGATAACTAAATGGCTCAGGGAACAAAACATAGAGATTTTGGGTCCATGGCCTGGAAACTCCCCAGATCTTAATCCCATTGAGAACTTGTGGTCAATCATCAAGAGACGGGTGGACAAACAAAAACCAACAAATTCAGACAAAATTAAAGCATTGATTCTGCAAGAATGGACTGCTATCAGTCAGGATTTGGTCCAGAAGTTGATTGAGAGCATGCCAGGGAGAATTGCAGAGGTCCTGAAGAAGAAGGGTCAACACTGCAAATACTGACTTGCTGCATTAACTCATTCTAACTGTCAATATAAGCTTCTGTTACTCATAATATGAATGCAATTATATTTCTGTATGTGATAAAAACATCTGACAAACACACATAAAAACCAGAGGGCAGCAGATCATGTGAAAATATAATATTTGTGTCATTCTCAAAACTTTTGGCCATGACTGTATAGTGAGGCCGGACGTAAGGCAAAGCCTTGAAAGGGAGGCCTGCATAACAGGGGATGACAAGTGAAGACTGACATGTAAAAGAGGGGGAAATTGGAAGGGGTTAAATTGGCTGTGGCAGGAAGGGTTTAGTGGTTGCTAGGGAGGGGAGGGCTCTGGAAGGGGGGGAGAGGTAGGGAGAGGGGGCATATTTAAGGGAAGAGAGGGAAAATTCCCGCCACTTCTCTGGAGGCTAGTACAGGAGCAAGCCCTCGCCCACCCGCCCCTTTTTTCTTTGGCAATAATGGGTATGGGTTGAGTTAGGTGGTAGAGAGGTTATTGTCACTGTAGCCTTGGCGGTGGGGGGTCCTCGAGGTTGGTGGATTTGGTAATGCTTTTGGTGGGGAGGGCCCCATGGTAGGGGCTAGACTCCCCAAAACCATTGGCAGGGTTCGGTTGGAATTCGGTTCTGGTGTAAAGGGATTTAAACGGTTTTGGCCCGGTTAGGCCAAGGGGACAGAGTGAGCACCAAGGCGCTTAAATAAATTGGTGCCCACGAGCTGGTGTGAAACGGCTGGGAATAAAATAGCTGGTGCTCAAAAGGGGTCATTTAGTTCGATTAGGGTTTCAGGCCTCAAGGACCTCCGTCGTCAGTGGTTTACAGTTAAGGGCTGGCTTAGACACAAGGGGTGTTTAGTGTAGTTACCGTTGGGAATGTTGGCTGTATTTTGCACTTGGTTATTTATTATTTAATTTAATAAAATGGCTGCTGTGGCCAATTTAATCCAAGAAGGTGTCAAGTCTTTATTTCAGGTACAAGAGAGTATGAAAAGAAGAAGGATCGAGTTGGCAATACCCTGGTCATGTATTGTATTGTATTGTATTGAGAGAGTGGAAGATGAGGAGGAAGACGATGCTGTGAAATCTAGGGGGAACTGCAGGGAAAGGACACCATAAGCCAGGTTAATGCATGCCACATCACAAACTTGGTCAAATTTTAAAATTTTTGGTACAGCATATAATTTTGTGACAAGGATTACTTTTTGGTGACACAGGTTAATACTTTGTGCCATGTGGTACAAAATGTAGTTTATGGATCTCATTTTATGCCATTAATTGTATAAACTTTTATTTATTTTTTTAGCAACAAACAGTATACACAAAGGTCATACTACATTTTTTCCAGCAGAGTAAAAACACTGCTCTTAGCATTTTTGAGTAGTATTTTTAGCCAAAGAGGAATATGAAATTTGAAGTAATGCAAAGAAGTAATACATAGTCATAAATAATGTTAAGAAGTTGTTATTTTTGTAGGGGAACCATTGCAATAACTTCCATGCAAAAATAGTGAATTTAGGCAGTTTGAACAGTAGCTATTCCGCTATTTTGTTTTTTTTTCTCATTATGACCATTGCTGTATGCAGGAATTTTTGGATATGGGGATACCTAATGTGCCTATTTAGTTATTCATTTTTGTATATTTTTATATGTAATCTCTTATGTGGGCTGAAATTCTAGTAACCCAGCACCTTGGCGTTCCCATACATATACATGCTTTTTTTTTTTTTTTTACAGTACTTTATGAATGGGCACCAATGATTTTACAGATATTATACTGCCATTCAGTGATAAATTATGTGGCCATAAAGTGCCCAAATATCACACCTATTGATTACCAAATAAACCCATGAGCTATACATTTTGCACAATTTTGCTTCATGCCTACATATGTGTACAGATTATTTTTTACTACATTAGTGCTATTTACTTTTGGCAAATCTTGCTTGTTTGGCTGTTTTCATTCAGAAGCCAAGCACATGTACGGCCACCTATCCATTCTGCTCCCAGATGTAGCTGCTGGACTCCTGATTGTCTGGTAAATGGGGGTCCCACCTCAATTGGAAGCAGAAGGATAGATTATATTGGATTGATACACATAATGCCTTTTGAGGTATTCTTGATGTTAGGTATTTTGGAGGTGTATAAGAATTATACACAGGTAATAATGAAACAGAGATATATTTTCTTAAAAAAATGATTTATTTGTAATAATTGTAATTGTGCGGTGACCAGATGGAAGGTAACGCTGCAGTTGGGATTGCGGGGTGCAAACAGCGCAGACTTGTCACGGTCTCTGGGCACGAGGGCGCAGCGCTGGTGCTGTCCCACGTTACCACCACTGGTACCGGTTTTGAGGGGGCTGCACAAATGTTGGTGGTGACTGTTCCCCCGGGGCGCTTCCCCTATACTGTGCCGACTGGTGGTGTTTGGGGCGCCCTGATGTTGTCGGTGCAGAGTCAGACACAGAAACGGTTGTAAAGTTGAACTTTTACTTCCATGGGTGTGGAGGCACAAATGCTTAAACAGTTTCTTCAATACAAAACAACGGGGTACGCCTGGTGACACAGCAAAGTCCTGGGGTGCAGGGTAGACTTGATGAAAGGTGTTCCTAGCCCCTTATACTTCAGTGTTACAGCCCTAAGGTGCGTCTGGGCTCCTATTTGGCACATAGGAGGATGCCCACCATGATACTAGTACATAATATTCCCCACTCACGTTATGTGGTCCTGATAGCTCAGAGTTTCGGGGTGCAATAGTCAGGGTGGCAGGATATTCCACAGGTCTGGCCTTGGCCCCTGGATCCTGTGATACTTGCTATGGAGCACGTGTTCCAGAATGTTCTCTCCACAGTCTCATGCTGACAAGATAATGATGCTTGACTTCCTTCAGGGCGATGGCTAGGCAGACAGGGGACAGGATCTTCTGAATAGCTGGAGTATGTCAGCTCTCCAACCTTCCTGGGCCTGTCTAGGACTTGAGATTCCTGCACTAAACTCACTGCTTTCTTCACAGGACATCACACTTATTTCCTCACCTCCTCCTCCTAACACTCCACACTTCTAACTCCTCACACGCAGGACCTTCCTGCAGGGGTGTTACCATGGGGACCCAGTGATCAGCTGACTCCTCCCCTTTTCCCAGGCGATGTCCTCCCATTGGACATTTGGTTACTATTCAATCCTATGGGAGGTGTAATGCATGTGTGAGGCTCACTAGGTGGCGCTGTGTTGTGTGAGACTCAGGACCCCCTGCTATGTCACACAGGCTATGAAGCAACAGGAAATAATACAATGACTACAGAGATCACCCTCAGCCCAGCCATAGCCAGCTCTGGGATGCCACATACTCCCCCTCTTTCACTGAGCCGACCTCGGCGACGGGCTGGGGTGAAGGTGAGAAATGTAACATAACGTTAATAAATACGAATAAAGTGCAAATGGGTCCAGAGGCTCTCTGGCACAAATTTCGTGAGTGTCCATTATCATGAGAGTCTCTCTGAGAAACAATAAACAGTCCTTTCTGTAAGGAAGAGTAGGCACTCTAGCACGAATGTCCATACCGCAATGGGGTAACAGAACTTCCTTGGCTCGGTGAGCCAGGCACTATGGCTTGGTTTGTTGCATATAAATGTAAATACTATATTACATGGCAAGATATTATATATATACTGTATATACACACAGGAAAAACATTAATGTAATCAGAGCAGGAATAACATATATACAGAAGCAGAGACAGTTAACCTCTTTTACCCAAGGACAGCCATGGCATCACTATAGCGTGTTGGAGGTATGCCTTTTGTGGTACGCTCAGAACGCCTAAGTGGAACGAGATTTGAATCAGGAACAGAGTCACTGAAATCAATTAAATCATCTGTCGAAGGGTTCTCTTGCACTAGAGCAATTGGTGGATAACAGCTAAATGGTAGTAGTTTAGGTGCCCACATAAGCTCAGTTAACGTTGGGGGTCTCTCTTTCGCTTCAGAAGGTGACAAGATCTCTGTACTCGTTGTCTCAGCTGGGGGCACCTCTGTGGGTAGTCCTTCTTTAAGGCACAGCTTCAGACGGTTTCGGTGTACTACTTGGGGCTGTCTCCCAGGTTTAGAGATCTCATACACGTCGGATTCAGGATATGGTATGGAGATGACACTGTATGGTTCTTTCTCCCAGAATGGATCCAATTTCCCATTCCGATGGTTATTCCTTAACCATACACGGTCGCCAACTTTCAGGGGCGCTGCATGGGCGTGATGGTTGTAATCCTCCTGTTGTCTCCTACGAACCTCATCCATGCACGTTTCAACTATCTCTTTAGCTTCCTCCATACGTCGGCGGTGTTCAACAACCCAGTCTGTTATGGGTAGTGGATTGATGGTGTCAGGGACCTTCACACCAAGGGTTAAGTCTGAAGGAAGTTGACCTTGTCTTCCAAACATTAGATAAAATGGTGCATATCCCGTAGATGTTTGGGGTGTGTTGTTGTAAATATAGGCCAAGTCCTTGATACGCTCAGGCCACTCAACACCAGGTGTAACTGCGGCTGTTCTTAGCATGCCGATGATCACTTGATTTGCCTTCTCGCACATACCATTCCCTTGAGGGTGATACGCTGTGGTTCGCAACTTCTTGCAGTCTTGGAACTGACACAGCTCATGGAACAATTGGGATTCAAACGCCGATCCACGGTCGGTGAGGATATGCTCAGGACAACCGTAATGGCGGACAAACTCTGCGTAGAAGGTCTCAGCCGTAGTTCTTGCTGTAAGATCTCTGACAGGCACGATGACAAGGAACTTGCAGTAATGATCCACCATTGTCAGAGCGTAGCTGTAGCCGGAACGTGTGGGACCCAACTTCACATGGTCCAGAGCAACAATTTCACACGGCTTTTGAGTCTTAATTGGATGTAGAGGGGCCTTCTGATCTCTTCGACCTTCCTTGGTGATACTACAGGCGGGACACTCTCGGCACCAACTCTCAATGTCACTCCTCATCCCAACCCAATAGAAGCGACGACGGATGGTAGCTTCGGTCTTTTGTACCCCGAAGTGACCAGATCTGTCATGATACGCCTCAAGTATCATCTGTGCGTCTCTTCTTGGTACGAGGATCTGATGAAGCCTTTCACCTGTGACAGGATCAAGAGTGTTTCTATGTAGAAGGCCTCGTTGGACAAACAGGCGCTTCCTCTGTCGCCAAAGGCGTTTTAATTCCACGTCATGAAGACCTCTCTTTACACGGGTTGGTATTCTTCCTGTAAGCAGGAAATCTGACAATTCTCCTAAAACTCTGCTCTCTTCTTGGAACGTTTTCCACAGAGATGGCTCCTGGAGGGATTCAGCAGCTGTTTTCGCCAGAGATTCTCCTTCTAAAGGAACACCAATAGCAACCTGTTGGGCAAACTTGTTGTAGAATGGTGGCATCTCCACCTCTTCCCAGATGTCTTCTCGGGGTGGTTCTTCTCCCACAGGCAACCTTGAGAGTGCATCAGCGTTAGCGTTGGACTTGCCACTGCGATACTTGACAGAGAACTTGTAATTCGCGAGTCTTGAGGCCCACCGTTGTTCAAGGGCTCCCAGTCGAGCAGTGTCCAGATGCGCCAACGGATTGTTATCTGTGTACACGGTAAAGGGTGTGGCAGCCAGGTAGTCTTTAAACTTCTCTGTCACGGCCCAGACAAGCGCCAGAAGTTCGAGTTTGAAAGAACTATAGTTCTGGTTGTTCTTCTCCGCGCCTCTCAGACTCCTTCTGGCGTAGGCGATGACTCGCTCTTTGTTGTCCTGAACCTGGGACAACACTGCACCCAAACCTTGGTGACTTGCATCTGTGTACAAGCGGAATGGCTGACTGTAGTCGGGATAGGCTAGAATTGGTGGTTGCGTCAGAAGTGCTTTAAGCGCTTGAAAGGCTTCCTCTTGACGCACTGTCCAGTCTACCGGAAGCTTTCGGTTGTAGTTTTCTCTGGGACAACCGCGCAACAACTCGTTCAGAGGCTCGGCTACTTGGGCGAAGTGTGGTATGAAACGCCGGTAGTAACCTGCGAATCCAAGGAAGCTTCGGACTTCTTTGACGGTAGTTGGTCTTCGCCAGTTCTGGACTACAGTGATCTTTTCAGGATCAGGTTGGACGCCTTGTGCGCTCACGACATGCCCAAGGTAGTGAACTTGGGGTTTCAACAGGTAGCACTTGGAGGGCTTCAACTTTAGGCCGTGCTGTATAAGTACCTTGAATACCTCGGACAGGTGACGAAGGTGTTCTTGGTATGTCCGGGGAGAATACAATAACATCGTCCAGGTACAGTAGCACACTCTGGAAATTCTCATGGCCGAGGCACCTCTCCATAAGCCGTTGGAATGTGGCTGGGGCATTACATAGCCCAAATGGCATACTATTGAATTCAAAGAGTCCCATCGGGGTCGTAAACGCAGTCTTTTCACGATCTTCAGGCGCCATAGGGACTTGCCAGTATCCACTGGTTAAGTCCAGGGTCGAGAAACAGGTAGCTGATCCCAAAGCCGTTAGAGATTCCTCAATCCGGGGCAATGGGTATGCGTCTTTGTGCGTGACGTTGTTGAGTTTACGATAGTCCACACAAAATCGTAGGGTTCCGTCTTTCTTCTTGACAAGGACTAGCGGGGCTGCCCAGGGGCTGTTACTCTCCCGGATGACATCAGCATCTCGCATCTCTTGGATCAACTTTTTCACCGGTTGGTACATCGCTGGTGGTATTGGACGGTGACGCTCCTTGATTGGATGGTGGTTGCCAGTCAGAATGCGATGTTGTATGGTCGTGGTCTTACCAAAGTCCAATGGGTGTTTGCTGAATGCCTGTTGGTAACGCTTGGCCACATTGCGAACCCCATTGATGTGCTCTATAGGGGTATTGGCGTCTCCCACGTTCAATTCATCCCACCAGGACTTCGTGGCTCCATTCTGAATGTTCTCAGCAGCTTGGGTGGAACGCTGTGTGGCGGTAGAATCACCAGAGAGAATGTCTTCTGGTGCTAACCGGTGTAGCAGGGCCACAGAGTGGAACTTGTGGAGGTTCACTGGAGCATCGCCCAAGTTGACTAAGCGGACAGGAACACGTCCATTGGAAACTGTGACAAGGCTGCGGGCAGCCATGACAAGTGGTTGGCCATCTACCTGTATGGGTTGTAGCAAGGCCTCGTAGTCCTGATTTTCTATGCCCGGACGGGCACGGCACCACACCATAGTTTCTGTTCCAGGCTGTAGGGTTACTGGACGGGTATCTTGGATCCGGACTCGACCAATTTCACCTTGTTTGTTGGCGAACTTGTGCTGGGTATTGAGTACACGAATGGCCCGCTGAATGGTCTGCTGGTCACTGGGAGAAGCTGTAAGGAGAGAGGCATGCAAGGCATCCAACACTTCTGCAAAGCAATGGCGTAAAACATTCATGCCTAATATTACAACTGCAAACCTATCATCCTCTACATCAGTGACAATTACACCCTGTCTAGGCAGTTTCAAGTCCCCAATCTGGATAGTGGGTTCCCAATAACCCTGCTGTGGTATGGGCTGTCCATTGCTGGCACACAGATTTATCCATGTGTCAGGTGTTCTATTCAACACACCTAAGTCCCAATGTTCAAGGAACACCTGCTTGCGCAGGGTTGTTACCTGACATCCAGTGTCCACCAACGCTGTCAGAGGGACGCCGTTCACCCGGATTGTGATGTGTGGGCAGGCTGAGACGAAGCGTGACGATGGCACTGAAGATTCACCTGGGCCCTTCTTCTTTCCTCCCGAGGGGCGGCCCGCTGCCTCGGGGGTGGCCCGTTTAACTGAAAACACTGAGGCCTGGTGTGTCCATATCTATTGCAATAGGTACAGTATGGCCTCTCACTCTGCGGAGGTTTCACTGAAGACGGACGTCTGGGTGGCGACTCAGGTGAGATGTTGAGACTTCGCAAAGGATCACTGGACGATGAAGACGGCTGGGTCAGACGATCTAGACGGAGGGTGATCTGTTCCATGGCACGGGTCAGATGATCCACTCGGGCCAGAAGGTCATCTCTGGAGTCTGCTGGTGTAGTCTGCGCAGTTTGGGCAGCAGGTGAGGTACCCAGAGGTAGTGGCAGGACAACTGGAGCAATGCTTGTTGAGGGTCCAGGTGAGGGAGCACAGATGACTGGGCTCGGCTGGGGCTGCTCCTGTCCCAAGACCTGGATGGCAAGGGCCTTGAAGTCAGCAAACGTGATGCTGGGATGTTGTGCAGCAAGCATTCGCAACTGACTCTGGAGCAATGTGGTACCCGCCCCTTCTATGAAGCGGTCAAGCAAGATTTTATCAGAGTCCACATTTTCACGTGGATCCACTTGCACCACAGCTCTGAATGCCTCTTGGAGGGATAAAGCATAGTCCCGCAGGGTCTCACCAGGTAGTTGTCATCTGGAAAAGAAGCGCATCTTTACCTCGGAGACAGATCGCACGTCAAAGTTCACCTGGAGTTTGTCCAGAATTTGCCCAGGGGTTCTTTTGTCAGAGGCAGGCCAGGATTTGACCTCCCTAGCTGCAGCACCCTCAAGCTGGCCCAGCAGGATCTGTATCTGCTGTTCTGTATTCAGAGGATAGAACTGGAAGAGAGACAGCATCTTCTCACGAAAGTCCCTGAGGGTATGCGCCTCCCCTTTGTAGCACGGCAGCCATGGTGCGCCAGGGTAAAATGGCATGGAGAATGGTAGGCTGCTTGCCATGGGCACTGCTGGATCACTAGAAACAGATGGCACAATGTCACTTTGCTCAGTCATGTTGTTTGCAGGTATGACTGAAATTAGGTCGCCGTCTCTTTAAGAAACTCAACTGCTTGCTGGCAGGGAATGGAGACTACAACTTGGAATGCTGTCCCTTTAAGAATGCTGTAGCTATTAACAGAGTCACTGTGATGCAGGCTGACGGTGTGCTCCCCCTCTTTAATGGTGGCACTCCCCACGGACACTGTACACGGAAAACACTCGCTGGGGCCGTGGGAGGACTGAAGACAAGGACAGGGAGGCACAGTACTCACTGACAGCAACTGCAGCATGGACCAGAGATCAGCGTGCACAGCAGGGACGGTGATGCGGCACCGGAGAGTCAGAAATGGCGCTGGCACGTTTGCCTTTCACTTTCTTGTATGGGTGCGCTGGAGCATTGCGCTCAGCATTCTGGGCTCTCCTAAGATGGCGGCAGATGGGTCTCCTGGCCTCATGGGCAGTGCTAAAAATCTCCCGCACTTTTGCAAGGTACAGTTAACCCTTTGTGGGCGTTCTTACACAGCGATGTGGCGCAGCAAACAAGTCCTGGGCGTTTTAACTCTTCCAGGGCTGTAACACACTGAGAGGACAGTCTTTAGGGCTTACTTCAGGGGTATAGGGCTCCCCCCTCTTTGTGGCAAGCACTCTCAGGGAATAAACTTGATCTTAGCAAAGTCCACAATAAAGACCGATGCTCTGGAGACAATTTGACGCACTTTTCGTGGCGACTTTCTCAAAATGGCACACACCCGTATCCTGTTCGTGACGCCAGTTTTTCTTGCGGTGACCAGATGGAAGGTAACGCTGCAGTTGGGATTGCGGGGTGCAAACAGCGCAGACTTGTCACGGTCTCTGGGCACGAGGGCGCAGGGCTGGTGCTGTCCCACGTTACCACCACTGGTACCGGTGATGAGGGGGCTGCACAAATGTTGGTGGTGACTGTTCCCCCGGGGCGCTTCCCCTATACTGTGCCGACTGGTGGTGTTTGGGGCGCCCTGATGTTGTCGGTGCAGAGTCAGACACAGAAACGGTTGTAAAGTTGAACTTTTACTTCCATGGGTGTGGAGGCACAAATGCTTAAACAGTTTCTTCAATACAAAACAACGGGGTACGCCTGGTGACACAGCAAAGTCCTGGAGTGCAGGGTAGACTTGATGAAAGGTGTTCCTAGCCCCTTATACTTCAGTGTTACAGCCCTAAGGTGCGTCTGGGCTCCTATTTGGCACATAGGAGGATGCCCACCATGATACTAGTACATAATATTCCCCACTCACGTTATGTGGTCCTGATAGCTCAGAGTTTCGGGGTGCAATAGTCAGGGTGGCAGGATATTCCACAGGTCTGGCCTTGGCCCCTGGATCCTGTGATACTTGCTATGGAGCACGTGTTCCAGAATGTTCTCTCCACAGTCTCATGCTGACAAGATAATGATGCTTGACTTCCTTCAGGGCGATGGCTAGGCAGACAGGGGACAGGATCTTCTGAATAGCTGGAGTATGTCAGCTCTCCAACCTTCCTGGGCCTGTCTAGGACTTGAGATTCCTGCACTAAACTCACTGCTTTCTTCACAGGACATCACACTTATTTCCTCACCTCCTCCTCCTAACACTCCACACTTCTAACTCCTCACACGCAGTACCTTCCTGCAGGGGTGTTACCATGGGGACCCAGTGATCAGCTGACTCCTCCCCTTTTCCCAGGCGATGTCCTCCCATTGGACATTTGGTTACTATTCAATCCTATGGGAGGTGTAATGCATGTGTGAGGCTCACTAGGTGGCGCTGTGTTGTGTGAGACTCAGGACCCCCTGCTATGTCACACAGGCTATGAAGCAACAGGAAATAATACAATGACTACAGAGATCACCCTCAGCCCAGCCATAGCCAGCTCTGGGATGCCACAATTGTCAGGTCAATTGTTTGATTAGGTTCTAAAAGGACCAGTAATATCGCAAGCCCTGACTCACAAAGAGTCATCCACCAGCACTCAGGAGAGGAAAACCCCCTGTGGAAGAAACCTCTGGGGAACCATGGCTGATGGACTGCCCTTCCCACTGGGCATTAAGGGGCTGTCGAAAACAAACAGTGACTGTTTTACAGCAGGCAATGTTGCCTTTGCTACAGATGATTGAGCGTTAACTTGCATAAACTCAATACATAAGACCCTTTTACAGGTGCCAGTAATCGGGCAAACATGTCAGCGCTTGTTCATGACTACTGGCATGTGTAAACAGGGCACCAACCAGCCAACAAAAGAGTAAACACTTGTTTGTTGGTTGATAGGATTTCATTTTTTTTTTTTTTTTTTAAGATTGCGTATCAGACATAAGAAAAGGAATCAAAACATATACATAACATGTTGCGCACCAAAAAACGAGAGTTTAAATGTAAATTCACTCAACGCACCACATCCCACCTCGCCAGGCCCTCGTCCCATCCGGACCATATAGCGTAGACTCGGTACAGAAAGGATATGATCAGGACATGCATAATACTGTATACATCAGTTATCATGTACAAAACATGCAGTCAATAAGTCAAGGGTAACAACAAGGATACACTCCAAAATGAGAGGTCGTGGATACTCCTGGTGTCTCACACCCCTCACGGCATGAGTAAATGAATGGCAGAGCGCAATGAGGGAGCCGTATATTGGGTTACCGGAGAATTGCACCATGTTCCCCAACACCTTATGGAATTTCTGAGGGCACCCTCTCCCTTTATACACAATCTGGTTATAAGGAAGAACAGTATTAACAAGTTTCTTCCACTGAGATACTGATGGGGGTTTCGGAGCCATCCATCGCAGTGCGATAGCTTTCCTGGCATAGAATAAAGACTCCCTCAAGAGGATTCTAACATGGTGTTGCCATTCTTCTTCATCTAATACGCCGAAAAGGCATATCTCTGGGGTTAATGGTATAGGTTTAGCCAGAACTTCCGCCAGGAGATCCACGACCCCTTTCCAAAAACATTGTATGATCGGACATTCCCAAATCATATGCCAAAAGTCTGACTGTGGACAGGGACACCTAAGGCATCCGGGGGTTGGGCAGACGTCCCATTTTGTAGAGACGGGAAGGTGTCAAGTAACATTGGTGTAGAATATATGTTTGAATCAGTTTGTTGTTAGCTGAGGGCGACACATGTTGAGGAGATTCTAGGATGTCTTGAAACATCTCATTTGTGAGAGTTGGGATATTTATGCTCCACCGTGTCAGGGCCGGGGCGTCCAATGTGGATACCTTGGCCTGTATCAGATGTGCATATAAAGTAGATATCAAACCCCCAGGGCCCTGTGAGCGAAGTATGCCGATAAGCGGATACTCAGATATATTGTCCAATCGATCCGGGAACTGAGAAGAGAGTGCATGTCTAATCTGTAGATATCTAAAGAACTGCGTTCTAGGGATGCCATAGGAGGAGCTTAGCGAGTCAAACGTTTTAAAAACACCTTGTATGTACAGGTCACTAAATGAGGACACGCCATATTGCGACCAGGCCCGGGCGCCAGGCAGGGCAAATAACGTCGGCAGACCAGGGTTGTGCCAAAGCGGGGTCTCCGCAGGTATATCAGAATAAGCGGACACCTTTTTCGCCTGACGCCAGACCTGTCCCGCCAGGGCATGGATGGGTAACAATTTCCCCCTGAACAAGGCCGGGTGTTCCAACACCGGCCACAGATTACGCAGACCCAGGTGGTGAGCCAAATGTGCCTCGGACCCCGGTAGGGGATCAGATGAGAGCCACTTCCTAATGAAACGGAGCTGTCCTGCCAGGTAGTAAAGAAACAGGTCAGGGAGTGATGCACCCCCGAGCTGCTTCGGTCGTTGTAGAGATGACAACCTAAGCTTAGATCTAGTTTCCCCATATAAAGGAGATAATGAGGGAGTCCATTTGTTTAAAAAATCTAAGGGGTATGGACACAGCAGAATGGCTTATAGCATATAGACATTTGGGTAGTACTATCATTTTAACAAGGTTGATTCTACCAGCCACCGACAAAGGCAGTGTAGCCCAAAGATTAAACTTAACCCTAAAGTGCGAGATGAGCGGAAAAATGTTCTGTTCCAAAAAACACCTATGGTCCCTAGATATAAAGATGCCCAGATATTTGCAAGTCGAGACTGTAGTCAATCCACATACCACATCTCCCTCAGTAACACTTGACGCGCGGCCAATATGCATGTATGAGGACTTAGTCCAATTGGTCCGCAGGCCAGAATAATTACCAAATTCGTCAATTATAGCCATGGCTCTGGGCAGGGACCGGGAGGGATCGCTCATAAACAGGAGTAAGTCATCGGCATAGAGTGCTGTTCTCTCCTCCCGGGTGCCTATCACTATGCCTTTATATATGGGGTCATTCCGAAGCAGTATTGCCAAGGGTTCCACCGCCAAAGCAAACAGTAGCGGTGACAATGGACATCCTTGTCTTGTACCCCTACCCAAAGGAAAGTAGGAAGACAACGCGCCATTAATTGACAGCGCCGCTCTAGGAGAACAGTATAGAAGGGAAATCCAGGTAACAAACCCTTCTCCAAATCCATATCCTCACAACACCTGCAATAGGAAAGGCCACTCGACAGAGTCGAATGCCTTTGTTGCATCTAAAGAAGCCACCGCCCAGTCATGTGAGGATGATGCCCCAATCTGAGTTATCACCTGAGCCCTTCTAAGATTATCCGATGTGGATTTTCCAGGCATAAAGCCTGTCTGATCCGGGTGAATAAGGTCGAGAACAACAGAATTTAGCCTTTTCGCCAACATTTTAGTAAGGAGTTTATAATCTATATTAAGCAGTGATATAGGCCTATATGAGCCACAGTCCAGCGGATCCTTGTCAGGTTTAAGTAACAGGATAATGGTGGCGTCATAAAAGGACTCCGGGAGACTGCGGCCCACAAAAGCAACATTATAACATTCAAGCAACACCGGGAGAAGCAGGCCCCCGTACTGGGCATAAACCTCCACCGGGATGCCGTCCGGACCCAGCGATTTGCCCCTTGCCATATCTGCCAGGGTTCCCGATAGCTCCTCTAGCGTAAAAGGGGAATCTAAAAATTCACGTTGGTCTTCTGACAATGTAGGAAGGGGGATCAAACCCAAATAGGTAGCAAGCTCTCCATCAGTGACTCTAAGCTTGGAGAGGTATAACTCACTGTAATACCTATAAAATCTATCACTAATGTCCAAGCTATTGGACAGTACCTCCCCTGTCTCTGAATGCACTCGTAGTATTGCAGGTGAGGCCGTGTTTTGATGTATCAGTTGAGCTAGAAAGCTGCTTGACTGGTTACCGAGTTCGTAAAACTTCTGTTTGCTAAAAAACAGAGACCTACGTGCCTTGTCATGCAGTATATGCAGATATTGTCTACCCGTCTGCAACCATTGAGACCTAGCCTCATCAGTTGGATTAGCCACGTATGCGGCTTCGAGCGAGGCACACTGGGTCGCTAAGGTGGTCTCCAACAGCGAGGATTCCCTCTTTACAAAGGAAATGGAGGACTTAATACAACCCCTAAGATATGCCTTCATAGTTTCCCATAAGAGGAGTGGAGAAGTGTTTGGGGAATTAATGGTCAAAAACGTCTGAAGTTGATCAGGTATTCGATCATGTGGTACAAATAGTTTCAACCAAAATGGGTGGATTCGCCAACCCTGTCGTGGCTTAGCAGCCGTACTACTATTTAATTGGACCAACAATGGGGAATGATCAGACACTGCCCTGGGTAAATAGGATATGGTCTGCAACAAAGAATATGCTTTAGTATTTCCAAAAGCATGGTCAATCCTGAACAGAGTATGTCTGTTGGCAGAGTGACAGGAAAAGGTGCAGGCCTCCGGAAACCAGACCCGCCACAGATCCAACCACCCCAATTCACCGATCACTCCAGCCATTGTAGTAGGGCGAGGCAGAGAGGGGGGAACCCGGCTCCGCAGAGAACCGATCCAAGGCAATATCCATAACTTTATTAAAGTCACCCAGACATAATGCAATAGCCCCAGGGAAACGGGTCGCAAACTGCGCAGCCTGCTGGAGTACAGCGAGATCAGACGCCGGTGGCAAGTACACACCCAGGATAACATACAGGACAGAGTCAACCCAGGCCTGGACAAAAACGTATCATCCCTCGGGGTCCCTTACAATGAGGCCTGGCTCCCACCTGAGTCTACGATGCACCAAGATGGACACCCCCCTGGAATAGGAAGTATGTGTAGAGTGAGCCGCCCACTGAACCCATGGCTTCTGAAGTCGCCTGGAATTGTCTGGAACCAAATGAGTTTCCTGAAGGCATATGAGGTGTGGGTCAGCCCTCCTAATCTGAGAAAAAACCAACGACCTCTTTCGTGGGCTGCCCAGGCCCCTCACATTCCAAGATAGTACACTAAAGGACGCCATGGTCGTCTAAGAATGTAATGTAATCATGGCAGTTCAGGACCCCAAAAGTGACCCGCCTATGAGTGTGTAGTGCGTGGCTGAGTGAGACACAAAGTGGTGTGCAGCAACCTAAGAACCATATACAAACGAAATGAACCATTACACCCCTAAAGGGTGTGAGACATATTACTGGCATAAACAAACAATATTCGTTAAAATAACCGTGGCTACAATTAACGGGGGAAGAAGTGCACCCAAAGTAGTTGGTATACGGGGCACTGTCTTAAAGGTATAGATGATCACTAGGCTAGGGGATATACTATTCAACAGAGCCAGGTTCACATGAGTAAACGGGATACACCGGCGCCCCGGGGTCGCCAGCCCAGGTAACTATAAAGCTACAGGATACTATAATAACAGAACCGCACTTTTCATAAAACTACTTATGCAATAAACAAGAGCATCCCGTAATACATAAGTCTTTATGTGTGGTCCGATCGGACCCCTCACCACACGCTGTCAGGATCATCGTCTCGGAGATCGAGGAAGAAGAGATAGCCAGTCCTCCACATCCTTTGGCGAAGTAAAGAAGAGGGACCTGCCGTCATAGACGACCCGGAGACGCGCTGGGTAAATCATGGAGTATTATATAGCCTTTTCTCTCAGCCGCCTCTTAACGGCCACGAAGGATGCCCGGGTCTTCTGGAGAGCCGCCAAGAAATCAGGAAACATGGCCACTGCAGCTCCGTTGTACTTAAGCTCGCCGGCCTGGCGTGCAGCCCGCAACGCCGTATCTCGATCCGTGCTGTTAATCAGACGGGCCAACAAGGGTCGAGGAGGTGCGCCCTGAGGCGGCGCTTTAGCCGGAACCCTATGGGCCCGTTCCACTGCAAATATTGGCGAGAAGTGAGCCTCCGGTAAGACATTTTTCAGCCACCCCTCCACAAAGGCCCGAGGATCTTCACCCTCCGCCCGCTCCGGCAGGCCCAGGATACGGCGGTTGTTTCGTCGCAATCTGTTCTCCAAGTCATCCGCACGCTGGGTCCACAAACTTGCAGCTCTCTCCAGCTCCTGGAGTTTGGCATGAAGTGGGTTAACAGTATCTTCTACCTGAGAGACCCGATCCTCCACCTCACGCACCCTGCCTCGCAAGGTCTGAAAGTCCTGGCAGAGCAGGCCCAGGTTGATTTTTACCTCCTCAATTTTCCCGGTCAGCGAGGAAGTGCCGGCATGGATCGCCTCCAGTAGCTGCCCAGTAACTTGCTTTAAAGTGGGATCGGGGTCCTCCTCTGGAAGGGCAGGAGGGGCTGCCTCAAGCGATAGTGATGTAGAAGAGGATGCCGCCCTGGAGAACCCCCTCAGGCGATCAGAGACAGAGGCTGATTGCGGGCGACTCATTTTAGAGAGTCGGCGGCCGCTCTTCCTGCGTTCCGTACGGGTGGATATGATGGCAGAGGAGGAGGTGTGATTGTAGCAAGACCAGGCCGGTCCCAGAGGATTATAAACGAGGTCTCTGGCTAGTAGCAGTTGCACAGTAGGAGCCTCTATGTCGGGCCACCAGGGCCAATCAGCCAGCCGAGGACAGACAGTAACTCAACAGTCCAATAGTATCGATGGCAACAGACACTAGATTATAAGCGATGTCTCCAAGATAGAGCCGTCAGCGGAGTAGTGAAATAGACAAATTGCCAGGAGGAACTAAGAAGGGACGGATGGTAACTCAACGATCCAATAGTGCCGGTAGCATCAGTCACTGGATTATAAGTAAAGCCTCCAAGAAGGCCAGTAGCGGAGTGATGAAATACATAGGCTGCCAGGAGGGACTATAGGAGGACATATGGTAACTCAACAGTCCAGTAGTACATACTGCAACCTTCACCGGATTATAAGCAAAGCCTCCCAGAAGAGCAGTCAGCGGGGTAACAAATCACACAGAGGCACACACCCTCAATGGGTCAGGGACCGTTGATGGCTGCCGCAGATATTGCTCTGCACTACTGCCCCGAGGAGCCAGGGGAAGGTCCTATCATGCCCAGCAACAGGCAGGAAAGAGGAGTGCCGGCTCCCAAACCTCCAGGCAGGGACAGAGGGATCCGTCAGAGAGAGGCCCAGCTCACCAGGAACTCCAGACTCAGCGCTCCCTCACCTGCAGATGGCCGACCCGATCAGGATGAAGATGGCCGCCCGCCACGTGGAGAGAGGGGAAACCGCCGCCCGGGCGGCAGCAGGCTCAGCGGCTTCAGCAGTGCCCGCACAGCTTCAGGCCAGTCCACGAGCGCAGCCCCAGAACGGCAGCTCCACCACAGCTCCAAGCAACAACAGTACGGGGCAAAGCGGCTCAGGCAGCGCAGGTGAAGGTGTACAGCCGCCGGCCACGTGTAGCGGCCACCGACTACCCCTCAGCGGAGGAGGATACCGGCAGCACGGGAGTCCCGGGACCAGTAGGAGGGCCCCAGATGTGCGTTCCAGCGGACAGCTACCCCGGGCACCGGTAAGTCAGGATGGAAAGCAGGATAAATGAGCGGCTCTAACCGGAGCTCCGCTCACATGCGACCGTCCATGTTTAGCGCTAGCCACTCCCCCGATAGGATTTAATTTAATGATTGTCCAAGATGTATTGACTGTCCAAGGCAGCCTTCCCAAATGTTTACGCAGTTACTGTCCGAGAAAGCCTTCCCAAACACCTCTGCAGTGACTATTCAAGATAGCCTTCCTAAAGTCTCCTGCAGTGACTGTCCAAGACAGCCATCTCAAACATTTACACAGTGACTGTCCAAGACAGCCTTCCCAAACAACTCTGTAGTGACTGTACGAGACAGCCTTCCCAAACATTTACACAGTGACTGTCCGAGACAGCCTTCCCAAACACTTCTACAGTGACTGTCTGAGACAGCCTTCCCAAACGTTTACACAGTGACTGTCCGAGTTAGCCTTCCCAAACACCTCCGGAGTGACTGTCCAAAACAGCATTCCCAAATACCACCGCAGTGACTGTCTGAGACAACCTTCCCAAATGCCACTGCAGTGGCTGTCTGAGACAGCCATCCCAAACATTTACAAAGTGATTGTCAAAGACAGCCTTCCCAAATGACTCTGTAGTGACTGTCTGAGACAGCCTTCCAAAACGTTTACACAGTGACTGCCCGAGATAGCCTTCCCTAATACCTCTGCAGTGACTGTCCGAGACAGCCTTCCCAAACACCTCTGCAGTGACTATCCAAGACACCCTTCTTAAAGTCTCCACAGTGACTGTCCAAGACAGCCATCCCAAACATTTACACAGTGACTGTCCGAGACAGCCTTCCCAAAAACACTTCCACAGTGACTGTCCGAGATAGCCTTCCCAAACGTTTACACAGTGACTGTCCGAGATAACCTTCACAAACACCTCTGCAGTGACTGTTCGAGACAGCCTTCCCAAATGTTTACAAAGTGACTGTCCAAGATAGCCTTCTCAAACACCTCTGCAGTGACTGTCCAAGACAGCCTTCCCAAACACCTCCGCAGTGACTGTCCAAGACAGCCTTCCCAAACGCCACCGCAGTGACTGTCTGAAACAGGCTTCCCAAATGCCACTGCAGTGACTGTCCAAGACAGGCTTCCCAAATGCCTCCACAGTAACTGTCCACGACAGCCTTCCCAGATGTTTACACATTGAGACAGCCTTCCCAAACACCTTTGCAGTGACTGTCCGAGAGGCTTTCCAAATGCCTCCACAGTGACTGTCTGAGACAGCCTTCCCAAACACCTTCGCAGTGACTGTCCAAGGCAGCCTTCCCAAATGCCTCCAGAGTGACTGTCCGAGACAGCCCTCCCAAGCGATTATGCAGTGACTGTCCGAGACAGCCTTCCCAAACATTCACACAGTGACTGTCTGAGACAGCCTTCCCAAATGCCTCCACAATGACTGTCCAAGACAGGCTTTCCAAACACCTCCGCAGTGACTTTCCAAGACAGGCTTCCCAAACGCCTCCGCAATGACTGTCTGAGACAGCCTTCCCAAACACCTTTGCAGTGACTGTCCAAGACAGCCTTTCCAAATGCCTCCACAGTGACTGTCCAAGACAGGCTTCCCAAATGCCTCCACAGTGACTGTCCGAGACAGCCTTCCCAAACGTTTACACATTGACTGCCTAGACAGCCTTCCCAAACACCTTTACTGTGACTGTCCGAGACAGGCTTTCCAAATGCCTCCACAGTGACTGTCTGAGACAGCCTTCCCAAACACCTTCGCAGTGAATGTCCGAGATAGCCTTCTAAAGTCTCCACAGTGACTGTCCAAGACAGGCTTCCCAAATGTTTACACAGTGACTGTCCAAGACAGCCTTCCCAAACATCTACGCAGTGACTGTCCGAGACAGGCTTTTCAAATGCCACTGCAGTGACTGTCCGAAGCAGGCTTCCCAAATGCCTCCGTAGTGACTATCCAAGATAGACTTCCAAAACGCCTTCACAGTGACTGTCCGAGACAGCCTTGCAAAACATTTACACAGTGACTGTCCGAGACAGCCTATCCAAAAGCCTCCACAATAACTGTGAGAGACAGCCTTCCCAAACATTTACACAGTAACTGACCAAGACAGTTTTCCCAAACGCCTCCACAATGACTGTCAGACACAGCCCTCCCAAGCGATTACGCAGTGACTGTCCGAGACAGCCTTCCCAAACATTTACACAGTGACTGTCTGAGAAAGCCTTCCCAAACACCTCCACAATGACTGCCCAAGACAGACTTTCCAAATGCCTCCGCAGTGACTTTCCGAGACAGGCTTCCCAAATGCCTCCACAATGACTGTCTGAGACAGCCTTCCCAAACACCTCCACAGTGACTGTCCAAGACAGGCTTCCCAAATGTTTACACAGTGACTGTCCAAGACAGCCTTCCCAAACATCTCCGCAGTGACTATCCGACACAGACTTTTCAAATGCCACTGCAGTGACTTTCCGAAGCAGGATTCCCAAATACCTCAGCAGTGACTATCCATGATAGACTTCCAAAACGCCTCCACAGTGACTGCCTGAGACAGCCTTCCCAAACATTTTCACAGTGACTGTCCGAGACAGCCTTCCCAAACGCCTCCATAATGACTGTCCAAGATAGGCTTTCCAAACGCCTCCGCAGTGACTTTCCGAGATAGGCTTCCCAAACGCCTCCGCAATGATTATCCGAGACAGCCTTCCCAAACACCTTTGCAGTGACTGTCAAAGACAGCCTTCCCAAATGCCTCCACAGTGACTGTCCAAAACAGGCTTCCAAAACACCTCCACAGTGACTGCACAAGACAGCCTTCCCGAACATTTACACAGTGACTGTCCGAGACAGCCTACCCAAAAGCCTCCGCAATGACTGTCCGAGACAGCCTTCTAAAGTCTCCACAGTGACTGTCCAAGACAAGCTTCCCAAATGTTTATATAGTGACTGTCCAAAACAGCCTTCCCAAACATCTCTGCAGTGACTGTTCGAGACAGGCTTTTCAAATGCCACTGCAGTGACTGTCCAAAACAGGCTTCCCAAATGCCTCAGCAGTGACTATCCAAGATAGACTTCCAAAACGCCTCCACAGTGACTGCCCGAGACAGCCTTCCCAAACGCCTCCACAATGACTGTCCAAGACAGGCTTTCCAAACGCCTCCGCAGTGATTTTCCGAGACAAGCTTCCCAAAAGCCTCTGCAATGACTGTCCGAGACAGCCTTCCCAAACATTTACACAGTGACTGACTAAGACAGTCTTCCCAAATGCCTCCACAGTGACTGTCAGAGACAGCCCTCACAAGCGATTACGCAGTGACTGTCTGAGACAGCCTTTCCAAACATTTACACAGTGACTGTCCAAGACAGGCTTTCCAAACGCCTCTGCAGTGACTTTCCGAGACAGCCTTACAAAATGCATTCGTCTAAGTCAGCCTTCCCAAACACCTTCACAGTGACTGTCCAAGACAGCCTTCCCAAATACCTCCACAGTGACTTTCTGAGACAGGCTTCCTAAACCCACCATAGTGACTGGCCAAGACAGGTTTCCCAAAAGCCTCTGCAGTGACTGTCCGATACATCCTTCACAAGCACATCTGCAGTGACTGTCCGAGACAGCCTTCCCATACAACTCTGCAGTGACTGTCCAAGACAGCCTTCTTAAACGCCTCTGCAGTGACTGACCTCTACTTAGGTTAGTTTTTGTAGTGAGTTTTCTGTGGTCTTGTCTACTAGTGTATGTCTCTTGTGTCTTCCTACTGACTTTGTTATCGTCCCATCCTTGTGATTATCTGAAATACATAATAACAGGTTACAATTTTACTTTTAGTTTGTTATATTTTTGTATGTTAATATATGCAAGAGTGGTTATATTATATAAATGTATTATATACAGGTACTATACTGGTTATATTATATAAGTGTGTTATATACAGCTACTATACTGGTTATATTATATAAATGTGTTATATACAGCTACTATACTGAATATATTATATGAGTGTGTTATATACAGCCACTATACTGGTTATATCATATTAATGTGTTATATACAGCTGTTATACTGGTTATATTATATTGATGTGTTATATACAGCTACTATACTTGTTATATTATATAAATGTTGTGAAAAATCCTCAGTGCGCCAACACCGCGCTGGCCCACACCTGAGTCTTCTTTCATAAAAAACCACACTCACCACCAGTGAGTGTTGGGTTCACAAGATAAATACAAGACAAGCTTTCTAAATTTTATATATTTATTAACCCCTAAATGGGTCGCTATTAACATCTAACACATGCAGTTCAGAACAGATATGCAGATGTATGCAAGCATTAACAGTTACTAGTTACAAGATACAGTGCAATAAAATAAAAGGGAATAAAAGTGAAATAATTACTTTACCACAGATCTCCTTGATGTGGCTCTATAATCCAACCCTCACACATGGCATGTGGGGCTAACCAGTGGAGGCAGCGGCATGTGGCATCAACACAACAATCCAGCCTGCATGCTCATCACAGTATTCCAATAGTGGTCTGTCATAGTCTCCTCTCAGTGGAAGTCTGTCTGTAATCTCCTGTAGTCTGTCTGTAAATCTGCCTCACTGACCTCTTACCTCATCTTTTATACCCTTGATTACACCACCCAGAATGAGGTCACCGGCGACGGCAAGTCTGATTGATTAACGCACTCAAGTCACGATTCTTTGTAAGGAGCTGAGACCAAGTGAAATGATACAAAGTTATCATTCATATCTGATCAACAGCCCAGACTGAACAATGCATGTTTATCTGATCACTCAGGCCTATGTAAGAATTCAATGGAGCTATTCTGGGATGGATACAAAGCCCTATTGTTACAAGGTTGCCCTACTGATAACATATAACTAGGATTAGGGCTGCGCACATTATGAATACATGGAACTAAGAGAGAGATACGATACCCAGAGATCAAAATACAGCTTTGAGTTATAGCCATATTTAAGTGGAATCATCACAAATGTGTTATAGACAGCTGTTATACTGATTATATTATATTAATGTATTATATACAGCTACTATACTGGTTATATTATATAAATGTGTTATATACAGCTACTATACTGAATATATTATATGAGTGTGTTATATACAGCCACTATACTGGTTATATTATATTAATGTGTTATATACAGCTGTTATACTCGTTATATTATATTGATGTGTTATATACAGCTACTATACTTGTTATATTATATAAATGTGTTATAGATAGCTGTTATACTGGTTATATTATATTAATGTGTTATATACAGCTACTATACTGGTTATATTCAGCACCACATCTGTCTATTATGTCATACTGTTACAACAAAGAGGTCCATGGCTGTCATAGCAACCAGTCAGACTACTGCTTTATCTAAAAACCTGCCTTCAAAAAGTAAAGCTGGATTCTGATTGGTTGCTATAATACAAGCACAGATTCTTACACCAGTATTTACACTTTTGACATTATATAGAAAATGTTTTACTTAGTAACAAAATTGTTGGTAATGGCAAATTTTAAGCCATAAACATGGATACACTGAAGAACCAGTAAGGGAGTCAAGACTCTGGGTCCAGCCCTAAGATTTTTTTTTATAGAAAATGGATAGCCAGGACAACCACTATCCATATGCCTCATGTGAATGACCAGTGGTCACATCTGTAGGGTTTCACTGATGGCTGTTTGGGAGGAAGCGGTTGCCTAGCTGTATCTAAGTGGTTCCTGCACCTAGACTAAAGATGACTTCCACCTCCCTAAACCTCTATCTAAATATTCTAAACAAAGGACTGTTGCTTTTTTCCCCCACTGTCTACCTGGCAGCTACCAACCTGGGCACATGAACTCATGGCAGCCCCACTTAGCTACATCCCTTGACCTATTTCATATTCTTTAGTTTACTTACCTTGCTTTCCGAAATATATCTTGGAGTATCTCGGCTACTCTTGTATGTAAATTTGGATGGATCACAGGATCTGCAGCTGAAGTGTGCGCGTCTCTTTAGCAACAGGACAAGACTGCAGCAAGTGCACTATGTGTGTGTGTGGAATACAAGTTCTGGTATTATGACATCACTTTATGAGCTAACAGTTGATGTTCTTAGTAGCTGAGCTCTGATTGGTCACTGTGGGCAAAATATTATTCTTAGCTGAGCTCTGATTGGTCACTGTGGGCAAAATATTATTCTTAGCTGAGCTCTGATTGATCACTGTGCAGCAAAGGCAATATTACTGTGGTTTAACTCTCATTGGCACGCCATAGAAAAATCTGCCGAGAAAATTACTCTAAGGCTATGTTCACAGGACAGAAAATGAAGAGGAATTCCTCTAAATTTTCCACCGCCGGTATTTTCACTGAGGTCTAGCCACGACAGGATGCTGATGCAGTCCCGCTGGTGATTAGGTCCGGATGAATGGGCCTAATCAGCAGGGAGTCTCAAGCCGCGGACCCTACGGCTGATTCAGCAGCAAGATCAAGCAGGACTCTTCTTTTTTTTTCACGTCCTGCTGCGATCTCTGACTCCCATTGAAAACAATAGGAGGTGGATTCCGAGGCGGATTTCTAGTTGGGCCCCAACTAGATACACTAAAGATGCACCATGTTTATTCCTGTGTCTAGTGAAAACCATAATAGTAAAACAGGGCCAGTATTTTTTAAAAAAGCAGCATGTTAGTTTTACCTGCAAAAATGCCTACTAATATAGGGTGAGGCAAGAATGTAAAGTGCAGTGGAAATGCAAATGTTTATGCTGATTCTTTGTTCTGCAGCGCTTTTTAGCTCTGTTTCACTAGGCAGATGTTTGAGTACTGTACAGTGACTATAAAAAGCTGTGCACCTGTGTGTCCATCACATGACTATGGACCGTATATCACATGACCATGGTCAGAATTTCATTCACTAAAGGTAATCAGAATTAATAACAGCAAGCAGAGATCTAGAAAACTGAGAGGAATTGATACAGAAAGTATATTGGACAATTGTATAACTTTTTATTATACAAACCATAACATTTGTCTCTTAATATTGGTCTCAAAGTGGCCAACTGCTTTAATGAGCAGATATTCACAAAACCTCAATCCAGCTGAAAACTATTATAAGACTATATGAACTATTTGACTCTATAAAACTATAGAGTACAAGACATCTAGAACAATATGAATCAAGGAAAGAGTACCTACCGAAAGATCAACAGTGCTATTTAGCGTTGTTATGATGGCAAAATTTTGCTGATATCATCAGTCATGTTTATGAGACTTGAACATGCCGTTCAACTATGATATCACTGAACCATGCTCATTGAGCCTTTGTAACTCTATCCATCCTGCTAACCTTCCTTAGGCTGGGGCCCCACGTAGCATAAACGTCGCAGCGTTTTACAGTACCTGCAAAGTGGATCAGATTCTGGCTAATCCATTCCACACATTGCAAAAAAATATCCAGAGCAGAAATGCTGCAATTTCAAAAACCGTTGCATTTTTGTAAATTGTAGCATATCAATTATACAATGGAAACACTGGCGTTTTCCGTATAGATATAATTGAAGCAGAAAGTCTGCAGAGGAAAACTCTGCGGACTTTCTGTGAAAAGTCTTGTGGGAAAAACCGCAATGCGTTTCCGCCGCAGTTTTTCCCACAGCGCTTTTTGAC
This sequence comes from Leptodactylus fallax, assembly GCA_947044405.1. Taxonomy (NCBI): domain Eukaryota; kingdom Metazoa; phylum Chordata; class Amphibia; order Anura; family Leptodactylidae; genus Leptodactylus; species Leptodactylus fallax. Next base: position 1,152,374 of record CAMRHE010000203.1, read on the forward strand.
TGCGACTCACTACGTGGGGCCTTATCCTTAAAGGGGTCGTTCAACATTTTTTAAAGAGATTATGTTGGGCAATAAAATAAAATAAAAAATTACATCTTCCAGGTTCTCCGTTCCCAGTAATGGAAACTTTGTGCTTCTGTTTACAGGCCCACTGACTGATGTCACCACGTCTTGTTTGTGTCAGGTGACTGCTGCAACAAATCACAGGCCTCGGCCGTGACCTCTTCACAAACAGGATGTTGACTGGTAGGAGAAGGACTGTAAACAGAAGCATGAACCTTCTAATGAGTGAAATGGAGGACCTGAGAGAGGTAAATTTTATTTTTCATAATATTATTTAATTTATCATTAATCGATTATGAAAGAGTCGCACAATCAATTTGCATTTTTCTATATATGTTATCTATTGCAAGGGGGCATAGCAGAATTTAAAAAAAAAATGTAATTCTTTTGACCTCTGTTTAATAAATATGGCATACATGTTGGTTATGGGAAATATATTTATTTTTTTCTTGTGATTATGTCCTTTATGCCAGAATGTGTGAAGGTGAATGATTAATGTTGCTGTTGTTATAACTGAATTGAAGTACATTACAAGTTTTACTTGACATGATGAAGGTCTTGGTTTTGAGAGTTATTTTAGCAGCACTTCAGAATAAGTACACTAGAGAACAGATGTCTGAGATGGGAATTAAACTTAATTCTTCCACTTCATGCTGGAAGTGTCAGCAGAGGAGCTGGCAGGATTAGGTGATATCATTGTTATCTAACTGTTAATATTAATTAGTGCTGTGTTACAAATGTATAGTGCAACCAAAATCACTCAAAGCTGTAAGTCTAAATTTTCACATATAAATTTAAAGCAAACCTGTCAGGTGATATCTGCTTCCTTATCCGAGAGCAGGATGTGATAGAGGGAGAGAAGCTAAGCTCTCAAATATATAGGTTTATATGATTTAGAGCTGAATGTTTGAGTAAAAAGCAAAGTAAATCCCGACAGGACTCCTTGGAGAAGAGAGTCAGTGAGAGTCCTGCATACCCCTGCCCGGGTGGAGTAAGCAGGACTCACTGCCGCTACTAGGAGTCCTTTTATCTTTTTTTGTCAGAAATCTTGCTCCAAATCATATAAACCTATATATCACAGAGCTTAGCTTCTCTCCCTCCTAATCTTAGCTAAAGCACTACAAATCATCTTACAGACAATGTCTGATAGCACTTCACTTACTGTATTTTCAGTTGCTTATATAGTACCAACAGAGATTATAACCCTACATATCAGTCTTTGTCCATTTTAGGACTCAAAATCTTATTTTTATGAAGCATACCTACACTGGGGTCCATTTATGGAATGTAGGAGGACAACAGAGTATCTGGAGGAAGCTCACAGAACCCAGGGAGACGTACAAACTCCATGCAGTATTGAGCTACAATACGTTACACAACCAAAAAGCAGATATTGAGTTGTTTCTTACCCTTTAACCTCTTTTCTTCACAGCCATTTTTTCATTTTGGTTTTCTTATGCCTGCCTTGCAAAAGTCATAACTTATTTATTTTTTCTGTTCACAGAGCCATATGAGGGTTAATTTTTACGGGGCAAATTCCACTAGGAAGCTGGAAAAAAATTCAGAATGGGGTGAAATTAGAGAAAAACTGGCATCTGTGCCATTTTCTTATGGGTTTCGTTGTTACAGTGTTTACTGTGCAGTAAAAATGACAGGTTCCTTATATTCTTTGGCTTGGAACGATCACAGGGCTATAAAATTTATATAGTTTTTTTTATGTTTTAATACCTTTACATAAATGCAAAATGTTGAAAAATATTATTTCAGTCTCCATATTCTGACACCCATAATTTTGTTATGTTTCTTTGTATGGAGATGTTTAAGGTGTTTTTTTTTAGGCACAAGATGTAGTTTTTATTTATACCATTTTGAGCAAGTATGTGACAAATATTTTCATATTTTTATAGTTCAGGCATTTTTGGATATGCAGATACGTAATGTGTTTGTTTATTTATTTTTATATGTGTTTCAGGAAAAGGGAGTTATTTAAAATTTTATAAAATATTTTTACCCCTCCATGGGGGCTTGAACATCAATCATTAGATTGCTTGTGACATAGACTGCAATACAATTGTATTACAATCTATGGGAAAATGCCTATGTAACTATTAGGCCTACCACAGGAAAGCCTCAATAGTTATCTTACTATGACAGGCCTGGGAGTCTTCAGAAGGCTCTCAGTTATTTATTTAGCTTACTTATATAGCGCCATCATATTCCGCAGTGCTTTACAGACATTGACAGTCACTGTCCCATATAGAGCTCACAATCTACATCCCTGACCAGTATATCTTTGGAGTGTGGGAGGAAACCCACGCAAACACGGGGAGAACATACAAACTCCTTGCAGATGTTGTCCTTGGCAGGATTCAAACCCAGAATTCCAGCGCTGCAAGGCTGCAGTGCTGACCACTGAGCCATCGTGCTGCCCGTTGCCATAGAAACTAGACTGCTCTCAACATCACGCTGCACTGGAGAAGTATCGAAAGATAATAGTAAGGGGGGGGGAGCTACTTCTTGGGAATGGGGCTTAAGCGTGTTATTGAAGGCCACACAAACAGTTAATGCCCCCAGAGAGAACTCTAATCGCAGACATTGCTGCTGAGTCTCTGTTGTTACAATGGAGACACTGTGGCTAAGGCACCTGCTCACCTCCTGAGCAGGCACCATATTTAAAGTGCCGACATCCCCTGTAATGCTATAACGTTGGCAAGGGGTTAAAGTCAGTTGCATTTTTTTGTTGTCACATATCAAGAGGGATATGTTTGTTTTTTGTGGGAAAAGTTATAGTGTTTACTGGCACATATATCTTATTGATCAGCTTTTATCAATTCTCAACTTTCTGGGGGGCAATAACAAAGCATTCTACTATTGTCGATTCATTACTATATACACACGTGAACAAAATTGTTGGTACCCCTCGTTTAATGAAAGAAAAACCCACAATGGTCACAGAAATAACTTGAATCTGACAAAAGTAATAATATATAAAAGCATGTTGACAAGCCACAAAGCTTCTGGGAGAATGTCCTATGGACAGATGAGACAAAAATCGAAATTTTTGGCAAGGCACATCAGCTCTACGTTCACAGATGGAAAAATGAAGCATATCTTGAAAAGAACACTGACCCTACTGTGAAACATGGAGGAGGCTCTGTTATGTTCTGGGGCTGCTTTGCTGCACCTGGTACAGGGTGTCTTGAATCTGTGCAGGGTACAATGAAATCTCAAGACTATCAAGGGATCCTAGAGAGAAATGTGCTGCCCAGTGTCAGAAAGCTTGGTCTCAGTCGCAGGTCATGGGTCTTGGAACAGGATAATGACCCAAAACACACAGCTAAAAACACCCAAGAATGGCTAAGAGGAAAACACTGGACTATTCTGGTGGCCTTCTATGAGCCCTGACCTAAATCCTATTGAGCATCTTTGGAAGGAGATGAAACATGTCGTCTGGAAAAGTCACCCTTCAAACCTGAGACAACTGGAGCAGTTTGCTCATGAGGAGTGGGCCAAAATACCTGTTGAGAGGTGCAGAAGTCTCATAGACAGTTACAGGAATCGTTTGATTGCAGTGATTGCCTCAAAAGGTTGTGCAACAAAATATTAAGTTAAAGGAACCATCATTTCTGTCCAGGCCTGTTTCATGAGTTTTCTTTTTTTAAAAATTCTGTTGAAGCATGGTTGAAAAGCAATGTCTGACTTTCATTTGTTCATTTTCATAGAATTTTTATATATTATTACTTTTGTCAGATTCAGGTTATTTCTGTGACCATTGTGGGTTTTTCTTTCATTACACGAGGGGTACCAAAAATTTTGTCCATGCGTGTATTTTGTGCCATTCACCATGTGGCATAGATAACCTGATAAATTTAAATTTTCTCTGGATCAATAAAATTACATAAATCCCAAATTTGTATAGTTTATATTTTTCAAGTTTTATACTTTTCCCTAAAAATAAAACTGTTTTTCTAATAAAAAAAAAAAATGCTTTCATCACTGCTTATCAAGACCCATAACTTTATTATTTTTCTGTTTGAGGACTTATTTTGTTGGAAGATCTGATATTTTTATTGGTACCATTTTCGGAAACATTAAACGTTTTTTACTGCTTTTTATAGGTTTTTTTTTGTAGCTGACAGACAAAAAATAGCAATTTTGTCATTTTTTTTAGATTTTTTTTTTTATGCTGTTCATCTGTGGGAAAAATTATTTTATGAACATGCCAATACCAAATATGTGTGTTATGTTTTGATTTTTTTTTTTTATTTACAAAGCATTTCAGGATGGTGGATTAATACTGTATTATTTTTAACTTTAATAAAACTTTATTTTTCACACTTGAACTTGCAATTTTTACATTGTACTACTAAGGAAACTGAAAGACAATCTATTAGGCCACGTCAGAGGGATATACTGAAGGCAGTCCGAGGCCCTTGGCTACCATGAAGAGGCAATAGTGGGAACCCCTCCCTCTGGTACACACAACTAGAACAATAATGTAGAAGACCCAGGTTTATTCCACACATATGACAAAGAGAGTCAAATGCATCAGAATAAGGCCAGTTAGTGACAAATGTAGAAAGTCTATTGGTCAGTCAGTAACAGGTTAATTATAATGAAAATACAGTACAGACCAAAAGTTTGGACACACCTTCTCATTCCAAGAGTTTTCTGTATTTTTATGACTATAAAAATTGTAGATTCATACTGAAGGCATCAAAACTATGAATTAACACATGTGGAATAATGTACTTAACAAAAAAGTGTGAATCAACTGAAAATATGTCTTATATTCTAGGTTCTTCAAAGTAGCCACCTTTTGCTTTGATTACTGCTTTGCACACTCTTGGCATTCTCTTGATGAGCTTCAAGAGGTAGTCACCTGAAATGGTTTTCACTTCACAGGTGTGCCCTGTCAGGTTTAATAAGTGGGATTTCTTGCCTTATAAATGGGGTTGGGACCATCAGTTGTGTTGTTCAGAAGTCAGGTGAATACACAGCTGATAGTCCTACTGAATGGAGTGTTAGAACTTGTATTATGCAAGAAAAAAGCAGCTAAGTAAAGAAAAACGAGTGGCCATCATTACTTTAAGAAATGAAGGACAGTCAGTCCAAAAAATTGGGAAAACTTTGAAAGTGTCCCCAAGTGCAGTGGCCAAAACCATCAAGCGCTACAAAGAAACTGGCTCACATGAGGAACGAATGAGGTGAACGAATGGACTCTACATGCCTGGTTCCCACCGTGAAGCATGGAGGAGGAGGTGTGATGGTGTGGAGGTGCTTTGCTGGTGACACTGTTGGGGATTTATTCAAAATTGAAGGAATACTGAACCAGCATGGTTACCACAGCATCTTGCAGCGGCATGCTATTCCATCCGGTTTGCGTTTAGTTGGACCATCATTTTTTTTTTCAACAGGACAATGACTCCAAACACAGCTCCAGACTGTGTAAGGGCTATTTGACCAAGAAGGAGAGTGATGGGGTGCTACGCCAGATGACCTGGCCTCCACAGTCACCAGACCTGAACCCAATCGAGATGGTTTGGGGTGAGCTGGACCGCAGAGTGAAGGCAAAAGGGCCAACAAGTGCTAAGCATCTCTGGGAACTCCTTCAAGACTGTTGGAAGACCATTTCAGGTGACTACCTCTTGAAGCTCATCAAGAGAATGCCAAGAGTGTGCAAAGCAGTAATCAAAGCAAAAGGTGGCTACTTTGAAGAACCTAGAATATAAGACATATTTTCAGTTGTTTCACACTTATTTGTTAAGTATATAATTCCACATGTGTTAATTCATAGTTTTGATGCCTTCAGTGTGAATCTACAATTTTTATAGTCATGAAAATACAGAAAACTCTTGGAATGAGAAGGTGTGTCCAAACTTTTGGTCTGTACTGTATATAAATACATAAATAGTTGGGGAGCCAGAGACAACCCGGTTATGTCTTGTCTTCTCTGTTCAGCTATAGCTGGCACAATAACCATACATTCAGGGCTGGCTTTCAATTTTCTAGTCAGTTTTATTATCTATCCATTTTCCATATCTCATACTTGGTTTACTATAAACATATACATGGATGATTAATATAATCAGTATGATGAATGAGATCTAATTAAAATACATAATGATTGCATATTTTAAATGTTTATGATATGTTATTACTTGGATATAAATATACAGATTAACAAGAATAGAAACTGTGTATGCAAGGCACTAAAACCCTCTGAGAGCAAATAAGTATTGAAAAAGTTGCATCCCAAATGCTTAGTCAACCCATGTTAACCCCTTTAGGCCTTTAGCCTAAACAATTATTTATTTTTTTTTTTTCATTTTCACATTCGAAGAGCATAACTTAATTTTCTAGCTTGTAACAGAGATCAAATGGGTTGTGATATTGTACCCCTTCACATAGTTTACTGGAGAATTGTAGAACTATACTCACAAGGAGGCAACATACTTCATGGTTACAAATACTTGGATAAGGCAACTAGCGTAGTGGGTTCCACAGTGTTAGAATGTAGTATCTAGGGTCCAACAAAAGGAACTTGTTCTGAGGGCCCACCCAACAGCCTCCTGCTAATAGCCTACACCACGGCTCCTTCATTGAAATCTTGCATATGTGATGACTGCCTGGCAACCACCACTGAGCATTACTGAGTATTTTCCTTGTATTGTAATTCCCTACATTACTGTGCATGCCCCAATAGCTCCATTTCTGGTTCAAACACAATATCGTATGGGGACATGACCATGGAGCACTACATGCATGTGCAAAATTTTCGTGAGGGAGCTGTGATGCAGGCATAGCACACAGGGCTGCCATCAATCATCAATTTTGTGGCATGCTGGCGAATTTTGTGGGTCCTCCTCCCCAATGTTTCCTGTCCTGTGACCCCCACAAAGTATATATAATACACCCCATGCTTCCCACACAGTATAATGCTCCACAAGGTATAAAATACTCCCCTGAGCCCCCCCCACAGTGTAATGTTCCACTGAGCCCCCCATAGTGGCCCCACACAGTATAAAATCCTTCAAAGACCTCCTCCATAGTATAATATGCTCCACAGCAGCTCCACACACTGTAACATGCTCCCATGAGCCCTCCACAGTGTAATTCTCCCCAGTGGCCCCACACAGTTTAATACTCCCAGTGACTGGAAGTCTCAAGCACTTTCAGGGGAACCCCATGATATTTGTTTCAACTAATATTTGTGAGGTTCACCCCCCCCTGGTTCATTTCAATGCTATTCAGACCCAAGAGTATAATAAGTGGAGGCTCAGACAAAGTGAGTAAAATTAACAAACAGTTATTCTTGCCTTGCCTCACCTCGCCTGGACATCCTCATGGCATCCTCTCCGGTCACAAGCCTCAATGGTGACCGTGGGGGGCATGATGTCAGCCAGAGGCCGGAAGAGGTCTAAAGAGGATGCTAAGAGTGCCAGATGCCCAGGAGAGGTGAGGCAAGGTTAATATAAGTGTTTGTTATTTTTACTCACCTCCCCTGGGCCTCTACTTATTATACTCTGGGGGACTAAGGAGGCCGAGCGCAAACCTTTGGAAAATTTGGGTTGAGTCCAGTGCTGCCTCATCATTAGTATTCACTGACACTGGAAGTAAGCAGGCTTCTCTTGGAAAGAATCCTCTGGTTCTCTGTTCCAACACAGGTCTTGCAGGAGGCAACAGGTCGGCTTGAAGTTGTAACTCTTTGACAGGACAGTCTCTAGCTTTAACTAAATAACTTCCTCTGTATTACGGTGACCTCTGTTGGTTAGTAACACACTGTCAGTAACTGGTCTGGTTACAAGAACTCTCTTTTCAGTGTTGTGCATTTCACAGTATACGTGTCTCTGTCACTATGGCACAGGAGAGCGTCTGTGAGCAGCAATTTTCCTGTCTTTCCACAGATGCTTAATGGGATTTAGGTCTGGACATTGACTGGGCCATTCTAACACATGAATATTCTTTGATCTAAACCACTCCGCTGTAGCTCTGGTTGTACGTTTAGGGTATTTGTCTTGCTAGAATGTGAATCTCCTTCCCAGTCTCAAGTCTTTTGCAGCCTCCAACAGGTTTTCTTCCAGGATTGCCCTGTATTTAGCTCCATCCATCTCCCCATCATCTCTGACCAGCTTCCCTGTCCCTGCTGAAGAAAAGCATCCCCACAGCATGATGCTGCCATCACCATGTTTCACAGCATGGTGTGTTCAGGGTGATGAGCAGTGTTACTTTTCCACCACACATAGCGCTTTGCATTTAAGCCAAAAAGTTCAACTTTGGTCTCATCTGACCAGAGCACCTTCTTCCACATGTTTGCTGTGTCCCCTCTATGGCTTGTGGCAAACTGTAAATGGTACATTCTTTCAACAATGGTTTTCTTCTTGCCACTCTTCCATAAAGGTCAGATTTGTGGAGTGCACGACTTATACTTGTCCTGTGGACTGATTTTCCAACCTGATCTGTGGATTTCTGCAGCTCCTCCAGAGTGACCATGGGTCTCTTGGCTACTTCTCTGACCAGTGATCTCCTTGCTCGATCTGTCAGTTTAGGTGGATGGCCATGTCTTGGTAGCTTTGCAGCTGTAGAATACTTTTTCCATTTTTGGATGATGGATTGAACAGCACTCCTCGGGATGCTCAAAGCTTGTGATATATTTTTATAGCTTAACCCTGCTTTAAGAGCACTTTCTTCCACGTTTGCTGTGTCCCCTATATGGCTTGTAACAAACTGCAAATGGCACTTCTTATGTCTTTCTTTCAACAATAGTTTTCTTCTTGCCACTCTTCCATAAAGGCAAGATTTGTGGAGTGCACAACTTATAGTTATCCTGTGGACAGATTCTCCCACCTGAGCTGTGGATTTCTTCAGCTCCTCCAGAGTGACATGAGCCTTTTGGCTGCTTCTCTGACCAGTGCTCTCCTTGCTCGATCTGTCAGTTTAGGTGGACGGCCATGTCTTGGTAGCTTTGCAGCTGTAGAATACTTTTTCCATTTTTGGATGATGGATTGAACAGTGTTCTTTGGAATGCTCAAAGCTTGGGATATGTTTTTATAACCTAACCGTGTTTTAAACTTCTCCACAACTTTATCTCTGACCTGTCTGGTGTGTTCCTTAGACTTCATGATGCTGTTTGTTCACTAGTGTTCTCTAACAAACCACTGAGGCCTTCACAGAATAGATGTATTTATACTGAGACTAAATTACACACAGCTGGACTCTATTAACTAAGTAAGTGACTTCTGAAGACAATTGATTGCACTGGATTTTATTTAGGGGTATCAGAGTATAGGGGGCTGAATACTTTTGCACATCACACTTTTCAGATTTTTATTTGATTAAAATTTTGAAAACCATGTAATTTTTTCGTTCCACTTCACAATTATGTGCTACTTTGTGTTATTCTGTCACTTAAAATCTCAATAAAATACATTTAAGTTTGTAATTGTAATGTAACAAAATGTGAAAAAGTTCAAGGGGTATAAATACTTTTGCAGGCCACTGTATATATATATATATATATTTGTATATATATATATATATATATATATATATATATATAATAATAAAAAAAATCTTAACAAATAAAATAAAGGATTTATATTTCTGACATTCTATTTCTGTAATAATTTTATGCTTTAAAAAGCACAAGTTCCACTCCGGCCATCAGCATATTTAAATAAAGCTGGTATAACACCACAGGCTTTATACAACCACAAATAGATGTAAATCAAACAATTTTAGACTTTTAAACAAGCCAAGTTTTTTTTTTTTTGCATTAAAAGAAAATGACTTGGCTTGGACTAAATTCCAGGTGCTTTTACATCTGAGAGAGCTGCACACTAAAACAGCAGGAAGCATGGCTCCAACCTTGATCCGTTCTAGAACCAATGCCGTTTAATGTAAATAACCATTACTTTGCATGTAGTGGGTTTTACACTGGCTGTTAAATAATTTGGTCTGTGTTGCACAACACTATTAGATTATTCAATGGTTGTGTAGTGATTCAATGAGTGATTTGCTCAGTGGTATTTTATTGGTTCATGTTAATGAAAATATTAAAAAAATGCTAAAAAAGAGGAAACAAGAGTCAAGTATTAATACAAGAAGAGATACATTATATGCTACAGCAATTCCACCATGTTTGGATATACCCAAACTGCTATTCAAGCCCTTTATTGGTTAGACAAATAGATACAGAAGTTGACCAAATTATTGAAACATTATGAGAGCCAGGAATGGTAACTAATCCATACAGTGCAAACCAAAAATGCCAAAGTAATACAGACAGATGTTTGATTGCACCCCAAAAAATTTATTGAGCGCTACTGCACTATGGTCCACATTTACTTAGGACTAATGCTACATTCACATGACAAACAGGTCCTGTGAGTGTGATGTACATTTTTTTAATGGATGTCACATGGTAGAATTTATTTCACTGTCAGTGGCGGCTATTTTGACCGCTATTTTGATGGTCCCTGGTTATGGACCCTCAAAATATAGGTCATGTCCTATTTTCTGCTGTTTTCACAGATCACTCCATACATATTAACATTATCGACTAAACTGTCCGATAAGGGGGTAGTTTAGTTGAAAAATAAAAAATAAAACAATAAACACAGTGAATCTGTGCAAACTGGCTGATGTTTGGCTGCTTTTGGAACTGATCCCTCCATTAGAAATGTGTTTGAGTGCTACTTTATTATTTTCTTTTTATATGCTAAAACTAATAATCTTACTGTATATATCTATCTTTTAAACATATACAAGTAGAACATATTCTGACTAGGTGTGCAGTATCCTAAATTTCTGCTCTGTTCTCCTTTTCTGTATAATTGTCAAAACTTATATGTCATTATCGCTTCTTAAGGTGGCCATATACAGTATATTATATTTTAGTCATCTGAAATTGCTGACTTGGCCATTTTGTCAGATGAGTGGCCAGTGATCTGACATGTAGATACTGCGAATGATCATTTATGTATGCTTGACAGTAGACTTTACTCTGCCTGAAGCAGATCAGCCATGCTGGAAATTTTCAACCAGCTGCTGGCCAAAAATACCAGTATATACCTGTATGACATGATCAGCTGCTTTTAGCTGATCATCAGCAAACTTGTGTAGCCTTGCAGTCTGCATTCCATTTGTGTATGGACCTCATAATTCACTTTACATATGGACCTGGTTTAGGTCAATTTTGTACTTATATCACTTATATTGTGAATAGTACTCAGAACAAGAAACATTGCAGGATGTGTAAAGAAACTACAGCTGGGACCAGACAAGCAATGCACTTTACAGTATAAATAGAGTACCAAAATGCAGTTGTAAATATGTTAGACTTGGCGTAGGTATATTTTTAATGACACAGGCAGTACACATCAATTGTTGCTTAAAGAAGAAAGATTTATATAATATAGAAACATTTAGCAACTGTCTACAGCAGGGGTCTCCAACCACTGGGCCGCGGACCGGGACCGGGCCATTGGGGGTCTTTTGCTGGTCTGCGGGGCGGCAGGCTGGCCTCGGTTTACGCGGTTCCAGGTACATTATGTGGGGCGGGTCGGCGATCTACACACAGTGTTGTGGCTCCTATTATAGCTAATGGCAGGAACCTGGTCTACAGCGCTGTACACGGAGGTCCCGCCAGCAAGCCCCAGTCTACAGCACTGTTTCGTGTATAACACCCCATATGACCAAAGCCCTGCCCATAAACCGCCCGCCCTGCCCCCCATCCCACCTGCCGGGCCATGCAGAAATAAAGGTTGGGGACTGCTGGTCTACAGGATAGGTCATAAACTGATCACAACAATGAGTTCCCTGTCTGAATAGTGCAGTGGTGTGCCTCTGTGACCAAAACTCAATTTAATTAACGGAATCAGAGATGTACAGTGGGTAAAAAAAGTATTTAGTCAGCCACCAATTGTGCAAGTTCTCCCACTTAAAAAGATGAGAGAGGCCTGTAATTGACATCATAAGTAGACCTCAACTATGAGAGGCAAAATGAGAAAACAAATCCAGAAAATCACATTGTCTGATTTTTAAATAATTTATTTGCAAATTATGGTGGAAAATAAGTATTTGGTCAATAACAAAAGTTCATCTCAATACTTTGTTAGATATCCTTTGTTGGCAATGACAGAGGTCAAACGTTTTCTGTAAGTCTTCACAAGGTTGGCACACACTGTTGCTGGTATGTTGGCCCATTTGTCCATGCAGATCTCTAGAGCAGTGAGGTTTCGTGGCTGTCGCTGGGCAACACGGACTTTCCCTAAAAAGGTTTTCTATGGTGTGCTTGGGATCATTGTCATGCTGAAAGACCCAGCCACGTTTCATCCTCAATGCCCTTGCTGATGGAAGGAGGTTTGCACTCAAAATCTCACGATACATGGCCCTATTCATTCTTTAATGTATACGGATCAGTCGTCCTGGCCCCTTTGCAGAGAAACAGCCCCAAAGCATGATGTTGCCACCCCCATGCTTCAGAGTAGGTATGGTGTTCTTTGGATGCAACTCAGCATTCACTCTCCTCCAAACACGAAGAGTTGTGTTTCTACCAAACAGTTCTACTTTGGTTTCATCTGACCATATGACATTCTCCCAATACTCTTCTGGAAAATCCAAATGCTCTCTAGCAAACGTCAGACGGGCCCGGATATGTACTGGCTTAAGCAGGGGGACACGTCTGGCACTGCAGGATCTGAGTCCCTGGCGGCGTAGTGTGTTACTGACAGTACCCTTTGTTACGTTAGTCCCAGCTTATTGCAGGTCATGCACTAGGTCCCCCCGTGTGGTTCTGGGATTTTTGCTCACCGTTCTTGTGATCATCTTGACCCCACGGGGTGAGATCTTGCGTGGAGCCCCTGATCGAGGGAGATTATCAGTGGTCTTGTATGTCTTCCATTTTATAATTATTCCTCCCACAGTTGATTTCTTCACACCAAGCTGCTTGCCTATTGCAGATTCAGTCTTCCCAGCCTGGTGCAGGTCTACAATTTTGTTTCTGGTGTCCTTCCACAGCTCTTTGATCTTCACTATAGTGGAGTTTGGAGTGTGACTGTTTGAGGTTGTGGACAGGTGTCTTTTATACTGATAACAATTTCAAACAGGTGCCATTACTACCGGTAATGAGTGGAGGACAGAGGAGTCTCATAAAGAAGAAGCCAGAAATCTTGCTTGTTTGTAGGTGACCAAACAACTGAGGCAATGGTATATACAGTGGCTTGTAAAAGTATTCATACCCCTTGAACTTTTTCGCATTTTTTTCACCTTACAACCAACTTAAATGTATTTATTGAGATTTTAAGTGATTGACCAACACAAAGTAGCAGATAATTGTGAAGTGGAATGAAAATAATACACGGTTTTTATCAAATAAAAATCTGAAAAGTGTGATGTGCAAAAGTATTCAGCCCCCTGTACTCTGATACCCCTAAATAAAATCCAGTGCACACAATTGCCTTCAGAAGTTAATAGAGTCCAGTTGTGTGTAATTTAGTCTCAGTATAAATACACCTGTTCTGTGAAGGTCTCAGTGGTTTGTTAGAGAACAGTAGTGAACAAACAGCATCATGAAGACCAAGGAACTCACCAGACAAGTCAGAGATAAAGTTGTGGAGAAGTTTAAAGCAGGGTTAATCTATAAAAATATATCCCAAGCTTTGAGCATCCCAAGGAGTGATGTTCAATCCATCATCCAAAAATGGAAAAAGTATTCTACAGCTGCAAAGCTACCAAGACATGGCCGTCCACCTAAACTGACAGATCGAGCAAGGAGATCACTGGTCAGAGAAGTAGCCAAGAGACCCATGGTCACTCTGGAGGAGCTGCAGAAATCCACAGCTCAGGTGGGAGAATCAGTCCACAGGTACAAGTATAAGTCGTGCACTCCACAAATCTGACCTTTATGGAAGAGTGGCAAGAAGAAAACCATTGTTGAAAGAAAGTACCATTTGCAGTTTGCCACAAGCCATAGAGGGGACACAGCAAACATGTGGAAGAAGGTGCTCTGGTCAGATGAGACCAAAGTTGACCTTTTTGGCCTAAATGTAAAGCGCTGAACACACCATCCCCACTGTGAAACATGGTGGTGGCAGCATCATGCTGTGGGGAGACTTTTCTTCAGCAGGGACAGGGAAGCTGGTCAGAGTTGATGGGAAGATGGATGGAGCTAAATACAGTTGTGCTAAAAAATTTACTTACCCCGGCAGATTTTTTGTTTTTTGGCCTTTTTTCAGAGAATATGAATGATAACACAAAAACTTTTTCTCCACTCATGGTTAGTGGTTGGTTGAAGCCATTTATTGTCAAACTTCTGTGTTTTCTCTTTTTAAATCATAATGAGAACCAAAAACATCAAAATGACCCTGTTCAAAAATTCACATACCCCAGTTCTTAATACAGTGTATTGCCCCCTCTAACATCAATGACAGCTTGAAGTCTTTTGTGGTAGTTGTGGATGAGGCCCTTTATTTTCTCAGATAGTAAAACTGCCCATTCTTCTTGGCAAAAAGTCTCCAGCTCCTGTAAATTCCTGGGCTGTCTTGCATGTACTGTGCGCTTGAGATCTCTCCAGAGTGGCTCAATGATATTGAGGTCAGGAAACTGAGATGGCCACTCCAGAACCTTCACTTTCTTCTGCTGTAGCCAATGACAGGTCGACTTGGCCTTGTGTTTTGGATAGCTGTCATGTTGGAACGTCCAAGTATGTCCCATGCGCAGCTTCCTGGCTGATGAGTGCAAATTTGCCTCCAGTATTTGCTGATAATGTGCTGCATTCATCTTTCCTTCAACTTTGACCAAGTTTCCTGTGCCTTTGAAACTCACACATCCCCACATCATCAGTGATCCACCTCCGTGCTTTACAGTAGAAATGGTGTTCCTTTCATCATAGGCCTTGTTGATACCTCTCCAAATGTAACGTTTATGGTTGTGGCCGAAAAGTTTGATTTTTGTCTCATCACTCCAAATTACCTTGTTCCAGAAGTTTTGAGGCTTGTCTCTGTGCTGTTTGGCATATTGAAGTCAAGATTCTTTGTGACATTTGCGCAGTAAAGGCTTTCTTCTGGCAACTCGACCATGCAGCCCATTTTTCTTCAAGTGCCTCCTTATTGTGCATCTTGAAACAGCCACACTGATAGTTTTCAGAGAGTCCTGTATTTCAGCTGATGGGTTTTTCTTTGCAACCCGAACAATTTTCCGGTCAGTTGTGGCCAAAATTTTGGTTGGTCTACCTGACCATGGTTTGGTTTTTACAGAGCCCCTGAGTTTACATTTGTTAATCACAGTTTGAACACTGCTGACTGGCATTAACAATTCCTTGGATATCATTTTGTATCCCTTTCCTATTTTATACAGTTCAACTACCTTTTCCCGTGGATCCATGGACAATTCTTTTGCTTTCCCCATGACTCACAATCCAGAAACGTCAGTGGCTGGAGGGAAGATGCAACAGTCTGACTGGATCCCAGAAACTCACTCAGCTTTTATGCACACATTAATTACAAGCAAACAGGTCACAGGTGAGGATGTTACCTTTAGTAGCCATTCAAACCCCTTTTTGTCAACTTCTGGGCGTGTTATCAGGCCAAAATCACCAGGGTATGTGAACTTTTGAACAGGGTCATTTTGATGTTTTTGGTTGTCATTATGATTTAAAAAGAGAAAACACAGAAGTTTGACAATAAATGGCTTCAACCAACCACTAACCATGAGTGGAGAAAAAGTTTTTGTGTTATCATTCAAAAACCCAAAAATCTGCCGGGGTATGTAAACTTTTTAGCACAACTGTACAGGGCAATCCTGGAAGAAAATCTGTTGGAGGTTGCCGAAGACTTGAGACTGGGAAGGAGATTCACCTTCCAGCAAGGCAATGACCCTAAACATACAGCCAGAGCTACAGTGGAATGGTTTAGATCAAAGAATATTCATGTGTTAGAATGGCCTAGTCAATGTCTGGACCTGGAGCGTCTGTGGCAAGACATGAAAATTGCTGTTCATAGACGCTCTCCATCCAATCTGGCTGAGCTTGATGTGCAAAGCTGATAGAAACATACCCCAAAAGAATTGCAGCTGTAATTGCAGCGAAAGGCGACTCTACAAAGTATTGATATAGGGGGGCTGAGTACACACTTACGCACATCACACTTTTCAGATTTTTATTTGATAAAAATTTTGAAAACCATGTATCATTTTCCTTCCACTTCACAAATATCTGCTACTTTGTGTTGGTCTATCACTTAAAAGCTCAATAAAATACATTTAAGGATTGGTTCACACTTGTGTCTGGAGTCCATCCGCTGTGAATTCGACCTAAATATCAGAAAAAAGGAAAAGGAAAGGTTTGCAAGCGGTTTGTTTAAAAATCCCATTCACTTCAATGGGGTTTTAAAGCAACCCGCAGGTGTCCGATTTCAGCCTCTGCGCCGCGAAGACGCTTTTTTTGGTCGGACACAAAGTCCTGCAGAGGCTGCAATCGGACACCTGCGGGTTGGTTTAAAAACCCATTGAAGTGAACGGGTTTTTTAAAAAAACGCTTGCAAACCTTTCCCTATCATTTTTTCTGATAATTAGGTCGGATTCACGGCGGGCGGACTCCGGGCACAAGTGTGAACCAGCCCTGAGTTTGAGGTTGTAAGGTGACAAAATGTGAAAAGGTTCAAGGGGTATGAATACTTTTGCAAGCCACTGTAATACGTCCAATGTGAGAGGATAAGAAAGTTCCTCTTTAAAGGAGCTGTCCATAATGTAAAGAAATGCATGCAGGCAGTAGGGAAGTTTAAAGATAGCCCTGCATTTACACTTACCAATATCTTCCCCTCCCCTCCTGTGTGAGCCAGCCACCTCTTCCGCTGCTTTGTCTGTATACTGCATATCAGGGTCTGTAAAGTCTTTCTTTCTTTTTTTTAGTCCTGATGTACACTGTATATATACTAAATGATGATAATGCATGTTAACAAACTTATTAATGTATTTGTGAACAACAGCTATTTTTAAGGATATGTTACACAGTGTATGTTTACACAATTACCACCCCACAAAAATGGAGATCCAATGTAAATATATGCAGTTTTGTTATGGGGGTTACTGAAGTTATTATTGTACTGTGTTTTGTGCAGTAATGGGATGACTCTCTGTTGAAATTAAAAATAACGTATAAATAAAATTTAGACCCAGGCTGCACAGGAACTTGCAAAAAATGAGGATCACGGTAAAATTGTGAGCTATTGCAACAAGACTCCAGTGGTTTCTTGTGACAAAAATAAAATTGCAAATAATCTTTTGAAAAATGCAAAAAAATCCAGTCATTTGCAAGTCGTCACATACTCTGACCAAAGACACATAACCAGTGACTTCACTAGTTGTTATTAATCTAACAAGTTTAATTTATATGGGGCATGTTTGAGTGTAAGGCCGGGGGCCCCATGTAGTGTAAACGCAGCGGTTTGCGGAAAAAAAATGCGGCATTTTACAGTCACTGTGTAGACTAGAATCTCATCCCCACAGTGCTGGATAATATGCACTGCGGACACGCTGATATTTCCAAAACTGTAGTGGTTTTGGAAATCTCAGCATGTCAATTATACCTATGGAAACACCAGCGGTTTCCCTATAGGTATAATTGAAGCAGAAAGTCCGCAGAGGAAACCTCTGTGGAATTTCTGTTAAAAGCGGTGCAGGAAAAAACGCTAAAAAAAGTGCTGCAGGACACTACGCTGGGCCTTAGCCTCAAGTGGGTTGTGAACTTGCCATCATTCTTCAGTAAAAGATCAGGCTTAGGAGAGAGGATGTATAAGTCAGCAAAGACTTTAAACATACAGTATATAAGGTTTATGCTTAGCACACAATTGCCTTATGTGACCTTGGTCTGGACTCTGACCTTAAGCTCTGCTCTTTACTATTACTCTACATTGCACTCAGTGTATAGTTAATGCTCAGCGCCATAATAGTATGGCACAGAGTTGTAGCAGACAAAGGAGCTGTGCCTGCCACATGGCATTTGTGTCCCGGCTGTACTACATAGCTTGGATCCATCAATAGTGATCACAGCATCTCGGTGGTTAATGGGTGAGAGTGCCCCCCTTTAAGCCCTTGGTTCCCCTACAATGAGATTGTGGGGTCCAAACGATTACCATGGCAACCATGAGGCAAACCCATGGCCTCTTATCTGCATTTCCTTATAACAAATAGTGAATTTGTGGGCAATGTACTAAATACAGAAGTATTGCACTACATCGTATAGGGGATCCCAGGTTGAAGTCCGCTTGTGGGGCAACAAAATAAAATATTCAAAAAGTTTATATTAAGTATAAAAAATAAATAAGTAAAAAAAAAAAAACCTTTACAATTTAACCCCTTCCTGCTCTATGGCAAACATATTTGTGTAATAAAACGTTAAAAATATTTTAAAAAGGAAAAAAAAAAAACATTGAACATATAATAATTTTCCCCGAACACACAACTTTATTATGTTAAAAATAAAATAATAAACAAACCAGCACATAATCGGTATCTCCATGTCCGAAACAACTCACCCTAAAAGCTAACATGTTATTTAACCAACATAGTGAACACTGTAAGAAAAATAAATAATAATAAGAAGAATATGGCAACACAAAACAAAGTATTTATTTTATAAAAGTGTTATTATTGTGCAAAAGTAATAAAACATAAGTAATAAAAAATCCCACTTTAAGTTAGGCATTGCTGTAATCATACTGACCCTCAGAATAAAGTTAGCTTGTGATTTGTACCATATCGTGAGCAAAGTAAAAAGATAGAAAATAAACCAAAAAACTGAAGAATTGCTGTTTTGTTTAGTTTTTTTGTTGATGTTTCTTCCCCGCCAAAAAAATACTAAAAGTTTTTTAGTGCATTATATGTACTCCAAAATGGTTCCATTTACAAATACAACTTTTCTCAGTAAAATAAAGCCACCATATGGGTACATTAATGGAAAAATCAAAAAAGTGAGAGCTCTCAGAAGACTGGGATACAAAAAAGCAAAAAGTATGACTCGTTATGGAGGTCAAAATAGTCTGTGTCATTGAGGGGTTAAAAAAAAAAATAATGTAAATAAATTAAATCAACAAACATATTAGGTGTCTCCATGTGCGTATAAATCACTATCCGAAAAGAACGCTATAACAAAAAATAATCGAAAGGCTGTACATACCAGAAAATTGTACTAATCAAAACTACAACTTATCCCACAAAAAGAACCCTCACATCAACAAAAAAAATAAAAAAAAAGTTATGGATGTCAGAATGCAGTAGCCCAGGCAAATTGTTTATTTTCACAAAATGGCATTTTAGCTCATAGAGCCATGTCGACATAAAATTAAAGAAGTTATGAATTATAGAAGGTGGAGATGGAAAAAATAAAAAAGTCATTGAGCTTTAACACCCAAACTCCACTGCATCCTTAGGCTAAGTTCCCACAAAAAAATGCTGCAGGAAAAACTGTGGCAGCAATGCATCGTAGTTTTTCCCGCAGCGCTTTTCACAGAAAGTCCTTTATATGTTTCTATTATACCTATAGGTATAATTGACATGCTGAGATTTCCAAAACCCCAATGGTTTTTGAAATCGCAGTGTGTCCGCTGCGCGTATTTTCCTGCAATGTGTGGATGGGGTTATGCCACGTGGGGCCCTGGCCTTAAGGTGTTAAAGGAGTATACCACCACCAAAATGGCTTCTAAACCACTTACAGTGGGGAAAAAAAGTATTTAGTCAGCCAACAATTGTACAAGTTCTCCCACTTAAAAAGATGAGGCCGGAGGAGTTATACGCTAGGATAAAAGATGCGCGCTCCCTGGAGTACCTGACGGCCCTTCTTAATAATGAGGAGGAGAGGTTCTGCCTGATCTGGAAACCGTGGGATGAGTTCTGGGCGGCCCGGCCTCTCTGATCTTGCTGCTGTGTGGCCTCTTACTTCCTGGATGTTCTTCTGTCACTCTTCTGTCCTCCTGTCTTGTCTACCCCTGTTTGTTGTCGGATTCCTTGGCCTTTATGGGGCCATTTCTGGCCAGTTTGTTTAAAGCCTGGTAATTTATTGAGAATGCTGAGTAATCCCCGTCTGTCCTATGTTTGTTACCTTCAGTTATCTTATTTTTCTTGTATATTGTTATTTTCTCTGTATGACAAAAACCTTTTAAAATAAACAGTTGAAAAAAAAAAAAAAAAAAAGATGAGGCCGGCCTGTAATTGTCATCATAGATAGACCTCAACTATGAGAGACAAAATGAGAAAACAAATCCAGAAAATCACATTGTCTGATTTTTAAGAATTTATTTGCAAATTATGGTGGAAAACATGGACTTTCAACTCCCTCCAAAGGTTTTCTATGGGGTTGAGATCTGTGGACTGGCTAGGCCACTCCAGGACCTTGAAATGCTTCTTACAAAGTTACTCCTTCGTTGCCCTTGCCTATTGCAGATTCAGTCTTCCCAGCCTGGTGCAGGTCTACAATTTTGTTTCTGGTGTCCTTCCACAGCTCTTTGGTCTTCACCATAGTGGAGTTTGGAGTGTGACTGTTTGAGGTTGTGGACAGGTGATTTTATACTGATAACAATGTCAAACAGGTACCAATACTACAGGTAATGAGTGGAGGACAGAGGAGCCTCTTAAAGAAGAAGTTACAGGTCTGTGAGAGCCAGAAATCTTGCTTGTTTGTAGGTGACCAAATACTTATTTTCCACCATAATTTGCAAATAAATTCTTAAAAATAATCAGACAATGTGATTTTCTAGATATGTTTTCTCATTTTGTCTCTCATAGTTGAGGCCTACCTATGACAATTACAGGCCTCTCTCATCTGTATAAGTGGGAGAACTTGCACAATTGGTGGCTGACTAAATACTTTTTTTCCCCACTGTATATGCTGTTGTAGAGGCTATTAGTGACACAGTGAACATACCTTTTCTTTATCAGAGGGCAATCTTGTTGAGAAAAGAAACTTTTAGGCCAGGGCCCCACATTTTCAAAAAATGCTATGTATTACAGTACCTGCAAACTGGATAGGATTCTGACTAATCCCATCCACACATTGCAGAAAAAGATCCGTAGTGGAAATTTTTGTAAATCGCAGCATGTCAATTATAACTACGGAAATGCTGGCGTTTTCTGTATAATAGAAGCAGAAAGTCCGCAGAGAAAAACTCTACAGACTTCCTGTGAAAAACACTGCAAAATAAAAAATGCATTTTTCAACTGCGGCTTGCTACGTGGTGCCTTAGCCTTAATCCATATACAAGTGAGCTGTTTGGTGCACCTGTCAAAGCACCCACTATCACCTGTGGTCACCACACTTTGGTATCTGTCATTCTAGTGGGCATCACTGGGTGGTGACCACAAGTGAAACCAGGTCCTCTGGTAGTTCTGTTTTTTTTTTTTTTTTAGCCAAAGCTAGTTGTGGATTCAACAGAAGGAAGAATTATAAGAGCTTCCTTTATATTCCCAATTATTTTTGTAGCCACTCCTGGGTTTGGCTAAAAACAAATCAACAAAAAAAAAAAAAGCAGAGGAAAATCTGCAACAAATAAGTTGGCCTTGGCCATTAGAAGTAGTAGACTGCCTTTAAGTAAACAATATTCTACACTTATACTTACATATACTTACATAGATGTTATTTGCATTTGTTAGCAGCAAATAATGTGAACAGGCAAAATACTTCTGGCTGTGCTAATAATAAAACTGGTGAGGAAGATCAGATCATACAAGTTTCATGTATCTGGTAAAATTACAATAACACATTTTAACATGTTTAATTTTTTAACCACAGTAATTGGAAAATGCTCAAACATACAAGTATTGCAATAGCTTCCGTCAGTAATCTTGATTTACAGTAACTACATTGCCTCAGTGCAAATGGCACAATCTCTTGTTAGACTGACCTCGGAAAACACAAGACCATAGTATGTATGGTGAAATTTATTAAACTCTTGCATTTATTAAGTTCCTAACACATTCATGTCCAGTTTAGCATTAAAGGTCATTGCACTGTTATGGGGTCGCCACCTAGTGTTTACAGTTGAAACTGTATAAATCCATATATTTTCACAGACACACACACATACTTTATTGGCTATTTATAGTGTTAAAAAGAAGCTTCACCAAGCTATCTTATCGCATAGTTTTTCTTTTGTGTTTTAGGTGATGACCACCTATCCCTTAGGCTAAAGCCCCATGTTGTGGAAAAGCTGTTTTTTTTGTTGCAAATTTTGCTGCTATTTTTTGAGCCAAAGTCAAGAGTGGATTTAACAAAAGGGTAAGATCCAAATGCTTCCTATATACTGTATTTTCCATTCCTTTTCAATCCACTCCTGACTCTGGCTTATAAAACCGTAGGAGAATCTGCAACAAAAAAAGCTGCGTTTCCGTAACGTGGGGCCTAAGCCTTACACATCTTTAGTATACCATGGCAACCCGAGGAGATTATGGAGTACTTCGGATGTTTAAGGGTAAGTCATCACGTTGAATACTTTTGCAGCACTCACAATATTTTTAGATGGGTATCCTCTCTACATTCACTATATTAGGCCGTGTGCAAGATCAGAGTGCTATCCAGCAGGGGCGTAACTACCGGGGTAGCAGTGGTAGCAGCTGCCACAGGGCCCGGGACATTACGGGGCCCCGCGGGCCCCCGATGCGTTTTTTTTTTTTTTTTTTTTTTTATAGTCCGTTATCTGCTGGAGTAACCCCAGCAGTTAATGGGCCCTATATACTTATCGTTCCCTGAGGTCCCGCTCACGGCCGCCTGCGCTTCCCATTCTGCGAAGGTGGCTATGAGCAGGAGCGGGGATCGGTATGTGAGGCCGCGGGCCGAACCCCACAATCTCTGCTATCATTATACTCCGGGGTCTTTTCAGACCCCGGAGTATAATAATCGGAGGCCCAGCGGAGGTGAGGGAACATAAAAAACAATGTACTTACCTGTCCGACGCTTCTCCAGGCTTCGGGCCTGTTTGGTGACGTCAGCCGACGTCATTTTGTGTCGCGACGCAGGCCCGCGTTACGTGACGCCAGCCTGGTCCAACATTGAAGAAGGCCGGAGTAGCAGCGACTGGACCGGAGCGAGGAACAGGTAAGCAGCGTTGTTTTTTTATGTTTCTATCCTCCCCTGGGTCTCCGATCATTATACTCTGGGGTCTGAAAAGACCCCAGAGTATAATAATTGTTCATGGGTGGTCCACAATGGGACATATAATAGTGTGTGCAGGGGCCACTATGGGGAATAATACTCAGTGCAGGGGCGACTATGGGGAATAATAGTGTGTGCAGGGGCCACTATGGGGCATGATACTGTGTGCAGGGGCCCCTATGGGACATGATACTGTGTGCAGGGGCCCCTATGGGACATGATACTGTGTGCAGGGGCCCCTATGAGACATGATACTGTGTGCAGGGGCCCCTATGGGACATGATACTGTGTGCAGGGGCCACTATGGGGAAAAATACTCAGTGCAGGGGCCACTATGGGAAATAATAGTGTGTGCAGGGGCCCCTATGGGGCAAAATACTCAGTGCAGGGGCCACTATGGGGCATGATACTGTGTGCAGGGGCCCCTATGGGACATGATACTGTGTGCAGGGGCCACTATGGGGCAAAATACTCAGTGCAGGGGCCACTATGGGGCATGATACTGTGTGCAGGGGCCACTATGGGACATAATACTGTGTGCAGGGGCCACTATGGGACATGATACTGTGTGCAGGGGCCACTATGGCACATAATAGTGTGCGCAGGAATGCGTTTTTTTTTTTGGGGGGGGGGTTGGAGGGGGCGGTCCGGGGGGGAGGGGTCGGGGGCGGCGGTTCGGGGGGGGGCCCCATGTCAAATGTTCGCCTTGGGGCCCAGCCATTCCTAGTTACGCCACTGCTATCCAGGTTTTTCCCAGATAAGCACACTAACACATTTATTTCGGTCGGCCCACGCACGCTACCGTGTATTACACGGTGCCATGCGTGGGCCGAAAGTCCGGGCTGCAAAACTCAGGACAGGTCCTATTCCTATCCGGTTTTGTGGCCGTGCTTCCGTGACCTCTATTGATTGAATGAATGGGGCAGCGGAAGCACGGCCGATGCAGTTCAATAACGGACATCGGCCCGCACGCAGTCGTGTACAAGGGGCCTTAAGTGCATGGTAATCTTTGTTCATTATTAGCTGGTGTGTCACTTTCCTATTATATTCAACTATAATGTTCAATTCTGTTTGTTCTTTGTTCTGTTTGTTCTTTCTTAGAATTAGTCCCATCTTGTGTTTTTTTTTCTGTGTATACACACAACTAATGTGCATAATATTAATTAACATGCCTAATATTCAAGGCTGTGTATGCATTTACTACCAGTCTATATCTGTATAGGAGAGTTATTTGTGATAGATAGCATGGAGTTATTTGGTATGTATATTATGACACTTTTATTATAAAGTGCAATATATCAAGGGCTACCTTGGTTTGCTTTCTTTACTTTGGCTATCTTCCATCCAGTCCTCTGTTTGTGTTATTATCTGATCTAATGATGTATTAGATATTTGTTATGTACTAACAATAATATTTTATTGTATTTGGAGGGCATTATTTTGATTATCCTATGGTTGGTTAGTTCACTTTATAATTGATAACCTATCGTTAGGATAACTCAGTAGTATAATGTTGTACCGTGTTAGCCATTGAAATTAGTGGAAGAGTGAAGAAATCAGGCGATACCTTTTAGAGGCTAACTGAGTATATTTGATAAGTTTTGATAAGTAAGTTTTCAAGAGTCTAGCTCTTTTCTTCAGACATGGTGTTATACAAGAAAGTTGCAAAATGGCATAGTTCTTATATCACACCATGTCTGAAGAAGAGAGCTAGACTCTTGAAAGCTTACTTAGGATAACTCATTGACATCGGAATAGAGGGGTCCTGACTCCCAAAACCCACACAATTACCTGGTTCATGGCACTCCATTACGTGCTGTGGCCTTTTCATTGTTTACCAGAAACAGCTCCAAACATTTTGTAATGGCTGTGCCTGGTATTGCAGATCAATCCCATTTATTTGAATAGGATCCTAAGGACAGGTTAGCAATATTAAATTCCTAGAAATTCCTGAAAACTCTATTGCATGATCAAAGATTGTTGTATGCCCTGCAATTTTTTCACTAAGTAAGTGATTTGAGTTGTATTGCGTCCTAGAAGATGTTGTGAACATGACTTGTAGTCACAAAAGAATCAAACATTGCTCAGTTTTTTGCTTCTAGAAGCAGATTTCATTGGTTTCTCTTTTTTACCACAGTCCAACTCCGACTCCTGCTCCAACTCCTTCATAAATGCCTGACATATATGAACTAAAGCATTAAAACTCCTCTAGTTCAGGAAAAAAACTAGGAGTGAATTCCTAAAAAAGTAAATATGCAACAAGCTATGTGTGAAATTAATTATAAATATCAATAATTGTAGAATATAATTAAAAATAATTAACCATTTTATTTTGGAGTTGGTAACTTTTTTCCAGCTCTAAATCTGACTGCACCCAAAACTAGACTCTGACTCTATGACTCGAAGTTTCATTTGCAGCATCCCCTAGATCTCTGACTGTTTGACTCCATTGACTTACATTAGTGAAGGAGGAAAAAGGTAAAACTGTAATCTTTAGTTGCGTTACAGGAGTCGCGGACAAAGTCTAGTCTGGATCTTCACAGCTGCATGGGAATCCAGGGACGCCACCGGTTTCTGTTGTGTAAACAACCCAACCCTATATGTACAGTAATTTCAATGGCAAAATTGCATAGTTGCAAAATGGCATAGTTCTTTATGGACAAGTCTGAAGTCTGACTAAAGGAGACAGTTATAATAGTGATTGGTCTTCATGGCATAGGTTAATAATTTGCAACAGCCCATGGGCATGCAAATTGTTCTTGGATTACTCTCTCTTAGAATAGGGATACATGCGACCGTGACACAGACATTGAGTTTTATCTCAAATCATCATGGTTTTCAACTGAATTTTACTGTCTGTGTTTTCTGCAGATACATACATGGCAGCTTTGTTCCAGAAATTTCCATGACTGTCTGATTCATTTTGAATGGGTCCTGTAGACATTTATGTGATTGCTCCCAAAACAACTCTTAGATGATTTTCAGTTGCAGAAGTTTTTGCAACAATCTGCTGCATGTGATTGTAGTATATGGGAAAGCTTTCAATGAAAGGTTTATAATATGGTATAATATGGAATTGCTTTAATTGCTAAATACAGAATTTTTTATCTGATCCTCTTGATAAGTACAGAATCTAATACACAGAGTGTATTGCCAGCTGTGGTCTGCTGGAAGATAAAGTGAACCTAAAGAAACAAAAAGTAAAGTTTATGTTTCTACTGCAGTCTGCAGACAGAGATTTACCGTGAAAGCTGTGAGAGGCTTGGATGTGACTGTAATCATGTGTGTTGTAATTGGCAGACTGGCATATGAGTCACTAACTAAATTAACTGAAGTTTCCTTTAGGGAAAAATGTAATCACTTAGCACATGGATACATTTCAGTAAATTAACTGCTTCGGTGTTAAACAGACCTGCAGATCCTTAGGGACTTGCTATTTCAGAAGGCTCAGGACATGGCAAATGGGACTTCTTACTTGTAGGAGATAAATACAAGCGAAATATACTGTATATACAATAAAGTTGCTTATGATCATTTTTCTTGTTTGGCATTGGTCAAAGTATTGACCAAGTATATACTCTATAGAGCTAATCTAGGGATATAGAATTATGGTAGAAATATAGATATATCCATTCCGCTGAAAGCTGAGCATGTTTTTTTGCAAGAAGCTCTTGGTAGATTCCTCATCCTGACATGAATATTCTGCTTGCCCCCTTCTGGTTTAAGTTAAAACAAGTTAATAGTTACCCTGGAAAATTAAGTTTTCACCAGTTTTTAGCATTCCGGTATATCTGTATGTGATATGGGTTTTTACTAAGGACTATCTTTTAAGGCCGTACTTTTGATCCACAATTAAGATTTTACAGTTGTGGATGAAAGTGCGGACGCATGTATTTCTATGGGCCCATATGCAGTCAAAGTTTTTGCAGCTGTGTGTCCAGGCCGTAGTGAAGAGCTGCAAAATATGGAGCAGGTTCTATACCTGCCCGTATTTGTGGCTCGTTGCATTCACTTAAGGCTAGGTTCACATTTGCGTTCGGGTTTTCTGCTCGGGGGGGTCCGCTTGGGGACCCCCCCCCCGAATGGAAACCTAATCCACATAAAAAAGTGGTTACCTTAGGAAACCCGTGGACCTCATAGACTATAATGGGGTCCGTGTGTTTCCGCCCGAAAGGGTGGAAAAATGCGGAAAGAAAAGTCCTGCTTGCAGCGCTTTTCTCTCCGCATTTTTCATGTGGAGAGGGAAACGGAATCCCCGAACGTAGTGCAAGCGCAGGTGTGAACCCAGCGTAAATATATGCATTAGTGAAAAGCATGGATGACTAATTCGAATCCATATGTCATCCATGGCGTTTTCACGGACCCATACACTGAACACGGTCATGCAAGGGAGGCCTAACTCTAGGTTCATACCTGCGCTTGGGTTTCCGTTTCAAGCAGACCAGAAAAACGGAAACCCAATCCGCTTGAAAAGCGGTTACCCGTGGAAACCCGCGGACCCAATAGACTATAATGGGATCCACCGGGTTTCCGCCCAGTTTCCGCTTGAAAAAAGCGGAGAGAAAAGTGCTGCTGAGAGAATCTCCAAACGCTCACTAAGCACAGATGTGAACCCAACCTAAGCCTGCTAGCTTGTATCTTTGGAAATTCCTGATTAATCTCCTTAAAGCATACCTGTCATTTTACTTAAGATGCATAGGCTTATTGCCTACATGTTACTCAATGCATTCACAAAAGCATAACTTGAAACTCCTAGGCCCCAATACAAAATCTGTAATGGGGCCCCTACCAATCTTGTGTTAATTAGGTCAGTGGTATATTTTATAGGGCAAAAGGACCTTTGGTCAGGACCCAGTAACTAGTGCTACCTCTGTACACCCTATAGGGATAGTGAATTGCTTGCACTGCAACTCTCTGTGTGACTAGGTGACAGAGAGATTAAAAGCAAGCATACACTATGGCTCACAATGGTAGCAGTCATACAGCTATTTCCTATCCTATTCCTATTCTGAAAACTAAAAAAGATCCGATGAAATTTGGATCAAAGCCAGATTTACATTTTTGGTTCCAGGTAATTTTCACATAGGAATCAACTTTTAATCTGCGGATTGCTGATGAATTAGGATAAAACTCATTCTTCAGGTTGTAGGCAAGTTCCCAAGTCACCATCTATTTCTTTATTATCCTTTTGTAGGCCCAGCAATCTGCTCAAAAAATGGATTAAAAGGCTCTGATTTGCCTTGCTTTGAGAACAAAGCTCTGTGTCTATGAGAAACAGACCCTTAGTCACAATGACACTATGTAAAACACACATTTAAAAAACAGAAATGGACCCAGAAACTTTGTTCTTAAATCTTCAATTTGATTAAAATAACTCTTTAAAAGTTAGTGGCCTGAGGAGAAAAGATCATGTTACAGGAAGAAGGAATAGATTAGATTTCCTCATAATGAGATTAAATGGAGAAAAGCAAAACAAAAAGGAACAAAAATAATAATTCGAGTAAAGCTGTCAAATAAAATTGTGAAATACTGTATACATAGCACTCGCAAGTGTCTGCTTTGGAGATGTAACTGTACACCAGGCTGAAGGACATTTGAGTAAATGCCCACGGTCATCACGATTTTAGATCTTTACAGAAATACATTAAAGAACTTGGCAAGAGTTTCCAAATCTGTAGGTTTAGAAGTAGACTTACCATTGATCACATGTATGTTTACTTGATTTTAGATTTTAGTTGTTCTACAAGTTTTTATAATGTTTTAAGACTTGCTTTTCAGGGAAATAGTTAACCCTCAAATGTTACTATCCTCATTCACATATATAGTGTGCCTTATATAAGGTGGATGATCATTACTATCCCCAGTCAAATATATAGTGTGCCTTATGTAAGGTGGATGATCATTACTATCCCTAGTCACATACATAGTGTGCCTTATGTAAGGTGAATAATCATTACTATCCCCAGTCACATACATAGTGTGCCTTATGTAAGGTGGATGATCATTACTATCCCCAGTCACATATATAGTGTGCCTTATGTAAGGTGGATGATCATTACTATCCCCAGTCACATATATAGTGTGCTTTACGTAAGGTGGCTGATCATTACTGTCCCCAGTCACATACATAGTGTGCCTTATGTAAGGTGGATGATCATTACTATCCCCAGTCACATACATAGTGTGCCTTATGTAAGGTGGATGATCATTACTATCCCCAGTCACATATATAGTGTGCCTTATGTAAGGTGGATGATCATTACTATCCCCAGTCACATATATAGTGTGCCTTATGTAAGGTGGATGATCATTACTATCCCCGGTCACATATATAGTGTGCCTTACATAAGGTGGATGATCATTACTATCCCCAGTCACATATCTAGTGGTGTGCCTTACATAAGGTGGCTGATCATTACTGTCCCCAGTCACATACATAGTGTGCCTTACGTAAGGTGGCTGATCATTACTGTCCCCAGTCACATATATAGTGTGTCTTATGTAAGATGAATAATCATTACTATCCCCAGTCACGTACATAGTGTGCCTTATATAAGGTGGCTGATCATTACTATACCCAGTCACATATATAGTGTGCCTTATGTAAGGTGGATGATCATTACTGTCCCCAGTCACATATATAGTGTGCCTTATATAAGGTGGATGATCATTACTATCCCCAGTCAAATATATAGTGTGCCTTATGTAAGGTGGATGATCATTACTATCCCCAGTCAAATATATAGTGTGCCTTATGTAAGGTGGATGATCATTATTATCCCCAGTCACATATATAGTGTGCTTTATGTAAGGTGGATGATCATTACTATCCCCAGTCAAATATATAGTGTGCCTTATGTAAGGTGGATGATCATTATTATCCCCAGTCACATATATACTGTGCCTTATGTAAGGTGGATGATCATTACTATCCCCAGTCACATATATAGTGTGCTTTACGTAAGGTGGCTGATCATTACTGTCCCCAGTCACATATATAGTGTGCTTTACGTAAGGTGGCTGATCATTACTGTCCCCAGTCACATATATAGTGTGCCTTATGTAAGGTGGATGATCATTACTATCCCCGGTCACATATATAGTGTGCCTTACATAAGGTGGATGATGATTACTATCCCCAGTCACATATCTAGTGGTGTGCCTTACATAAGGTGGCTGATCATTACTGTCCCCAGTCACATACATAGTGTGCCTTACGTAAGGTGGCTGATCATTACTGTCCCCAGTCACATATATAGTGTGTCTTATGTAAGATGAATAATCATTACTATCCCCAGTCACGTACATAGTGTGCCTTATATAAGGTGGCTGATCATTACTATACCCAGTCACATATATAGTGTGCCTTATGTAAGGTGGATGATCATTACTGTCCCCAGTCACATATATAGTGTGCCTTATATAAGGTGAATGATCATTACTATCCCCAGTCAAATATATAGTGTGCCTTATGTAAGGTGGATGATCATTACTATCCCCAGACAAATATATAGTGTGCCTTATGTAATGTGCATGATCATTACTGTCCCCAGTCACACATATAGTGTGCCTTATGTAAGGTGAATGATCATTACTATCCCCAGTCACATATATAGTGCGCCTTATGTACTGTGGCTGATCATTACTATCCAGAGTCACATATATAGTATGCCTTATATAAGGTGGATGATCGTTACTATCTGCAGTTACATACCTAGCATATCTTATGTAACGTCGCTGATGATTACTATCCCCAGTCACATACCTAGTGTGCCTTGTATAAGGTTCTTGATCATTACTATCTGCAGTCACATACCTAATGTGTCTTATGTACGGTGGCTGATGGTTACTTTACCCAGTCACATACTGAGTGTGCCTTATATATGATTGTTACTATCCAGAGTCACATATGTAGTGTGACTTATGTATGATACACATTATGGCTGTTACAGTCATACATTTTCACGAATACTGGGTAAAGATGGATAATATTACTGGCAAAATTATTTTGAGGAAAGATCATTTATAAATAAAAGATCTTTCACTTAACTATTGGTCAAAAATTTAAAAATGGCGAACTTCTAAGAATAGTGTGTGTTATCAGTCAGTTAAAATGATCTTCTCATCAAATTCGGGTTACACCTACCTGCAGCCATCATGAGGGGAGCTTAAGTGAGCATTCCAAGTTTTATATATTGAATTTAATACCAGATCCATATGCCGGAAACTCCTAAGCATCCCATAGGAATGGCTGAAGGTAGTGAGAATTTTATTTTTTAGCTTTATAGCTGGGCAAAGGAAGGCAGGTCCAACCCTTATTAAAATATATTTCGAAGACACTGGTACATTATTTTGACATTTAAAAGCTTGTAGTAAAAATTAGATATTCACAAATGTAGGTTTACTTTCAATAAATGTACTCTTATTAATACTGGGACCCACATCAATCTCTGGAGCGCAGGAAGGCCTGACACTTTACTAAGCACCACCGTCCTTCTTAAATGTTCACATATGGAACTGGATCTCTAGAAACAGTTCTAAGACCAGATCTAGAACTGTGTGATACTACTGTAGTTCTGAGCCGAAACACTAGTGTACTGTGAGAGGAAGTAGCTCAGTGGGCGTCTTGGGTTCTATCCTATATATACTGACTTGAGACCAAAATGACTCCTGCTAAGCATGAAATGAGACTTTAATCTCTGGGCTGCACAGATCATCTTCCATCAACAGACTCTAGAATGTCAGGGGTCAGTGATTAGTTATTAACACCTTCCTATGGAGGTCTTTGGTGACTTGACAATTAATATAGCAACTGCGCTTATTAACCAGAAACATACTATAAAACAAGGGCACTTAAATGGCATGGGGATCACTTTTATATCCTCACTATTCTAAATATATCTTTATATATTTATCAGGCTCCAAGAAAATGATCACATCCTATTTTAGCACTTACTTAATATCTTTCTCTGACAGCTGCATCCTAACATTGTGAGAACATTAAAGCAGTCAGATATGCTTTGAATGCTGCATAGTCTTATTATCTGCATATAAAATTGCCTGAACAAATCATTACTTATAATATATATTACATAGGATTTGTCAGTCTAATTTCCACATAAGACACAAACATACTATAGGTAGTTTTAATGCAATATCATGTAGTCATAATCGCAGTGTGTAAATGTCCTGAAGTAATCATGATTGATTGACAATACTTTGATAAATTGGTGTTGTCAGACAAGCCCTAATGTGATCACAACTGTAAATGGCATTCTACACTAGTCAGCATAATGATGAGAACCTTCCCAGTGTTAGCCTGCAACCAGCGCTATATCTGACGAGTTTGCATCTTGTTCAGTACAATTGCTACAACTAATCATTAACCGTCCCATAGTGTTTTTAGTGCGGCCAGTAAAAGGGTTTGTCATTAAAGACTCTTATCCCCTATCCACAGGATCAGGATCCACACTTATCACCTATCCACAGTGATCCGGAGAATGGGGGCACAAAAGTTCCCATGCCTCTTTCATGTGAATGACCACAATCTCTGGAAGCCTATAGAAGTGAAGGGATTGCTGGTCATGCAGGCATACTGGTACTTCATTCATATGGGAGAAGCATGGGGGACTTCTGGGCCCTGGTTCTCCTTATTGCTGGGGGTCAAGCCAGTCAGAACCCCCCCTCCCCCACTGCAATTTGACACTTATTCCCTATCTTGTGGATGGGGAATAAATGTCTTTAACGACAAGACCCCTTTAAAGGTACTGGTGTGCTGCCTTTTTATGATGGTGCTTCAGAATCAGATCGTAGCGCTATGCACAATGCAAAGCCATTGACTAGACTGTTAAAAACAACTCAAGGCATAAAGATGCTATTTAGGGAGCAACAAAGGGGTTATACTCATTTAGAATTGTCTGTAGTCATTGCATAATTGTCACATTTGTGCAGCCTGTATATTTGCACAGGGGCCTAGAGAGGCCTCAATCTGGCCATAGGGGTTTTACATGAAGGCCCAATTTTCTCATCCCTCCACCTGCTACTTTCTCCATGGGTCTCTTATAGATTGCACAGGTGCTACATTATCCAAGTCAGCCCATCAGAGACGCTATGATTGTACGAGGTGCTCTGTGAATGGCTGATGCTACAGTATATGTGTGTCTAGGCAATTCAGAGAGGAAGTAGCAGGAACACAGAAAATGAGATTTTTCAGTTCACGTAGTTAACCCATTCACTGCCTTAAACAATAGTGATGGAATCCCTTTAAGACTCTAGATCAACTAGACTATTAACCACTTTACTGTCCTAGATCACCAGGAATGTTAAAATATTTCATTAGGAGTCATTTTTGAAATGTAGGCTGGTGGTGTATGTATCCTCCTTTGCTACTCCTGCTCCCACAAAGCCACGGCTTCCTGTTCCTATCTGCTGACTATGTTAGCTTGCCATGGAGACTGTCTGCCACTGATCTCACTCAGTTTATAAGGGTTTACTTAAAAGTCTTTTAAGATGCATAAAATAGCACTTATAAGCAGCACACATGAGTTAATTAACTCTTTCGTAACACCCTGTCTTTAACAACATATCTGTGGAGAAGGAGTCTCCCTCTCCTCCTAGGACAACCTTGGCTCTTCCTCACAGACATGCAAGGTAGAAAATCTCTTGACTGAAAAGCTTGTTAAACTGATTTTAATAACTGCAATGTGAATACTTATCTAAAGAAATAAAACATTTTTGTTCTTACAACAGGGCTTAAGGAATGCTTAGCTCAAAAAGCAGTAATGTTAGGGTTAAATTTGCAACTAGTGTACTTGATTCTCTATTCACTGGTTGCAAAACAAGTCCCTTTTAAGTTTTTAGTACAACAACAGGGCTGGCTTCTGTATTAAGACCATGTGCAGTTCTGTATTTTCAATTAGCACCTATAACTTAACCTTCCTGCTGAGCCAGGGTGAGATGGCATCCCCTTGTGTATGTGAACTTGCAGCAGAGTTTGTGTTGAATTTGTCCTGACCACCAGAATGTACTTTCTTCTGCCTGATTGCTTAGCATAGTCATCAGTCACTCTGGCTAGGATATTTCAGTTTGGCTTCATGGTTTAAGCTCTGTGGATTGTTGAATTCTCGGGGAACTCTGCAGCTCTGTCTGCTTCCCCCACCCCCCTCTCTGTTAGTCATCTTGAGGCTTCCTAGAGTCACAGGTCTGGCTCCCCCTAGTGACTCTGGGGAGAGTCTGCCATGATACACACCTGCATACTTGTTCTGTTATATTGACTCTCATTCAGATTCCTTATCCAACCTTGACCTTGTCCATGGATTATGCTACTGCATCAAGCTTTGGATTTGTTGCTTGATTCTTGTGTTTACACTTTTAATATTGACTTCTGTCTTGTATTCTGCTACCTGTCCCATCTTATGTTCTGCTCTGTTGTATCCTGACTACTGTTCTGTTGGCAACTCCTTGCCAAGTTCCTGACTTTGCTAGAAAAGTTCACGGTCCACATTGCAGTGCAGAATGCTGTTGACTCTCCTTGGGAAATGTGACCTTGTGAGGATAAAAGGTAAAAAATGGGAAAAATCCTTAAACTTTACACCCCTACCTGTAGCAAACTGATTGTGACCTAGGAGATCCACTTCTCCACTGAGAGATGAAACAGGCAGAAGGAGGTCCCCTCACTGTATTTGCAAAGGGACTCTTTGACCACTCCTGGATTGTAAATTAAGACAAAATGATAGTAAGTAAATTTTAGTGTCTAGATGATATCTCACAAAATTGGAACAAAAGGCCTGATATTGTAAGGTGGCAATGCTAACCAATGAGTGATTCATTTTATATAAGCCTGACGAAATCCTTTGTGGCTAGTTTTTTATGACTATATTTGGTACGTGCAACAAGACCTTATGTATGTCTGTGGACAGTAGCGTAACTAGGAATGGCTGGGCCCCAAGGCGAACATTTGACATGGGGCCCCCCCAAGCCGCCCACCCCCACCTGTTTTAGACCTTGATGACCAAACCTTTTTCTGCATTTTTCCATTATCACATGCCAAGCCCTATAGTGTTTAATGGCACTATCTTGGCTCAAATATACCTCATTAACTTTTATTAACTCTTTCTGGAAAGGAATAGAAAAAAACTGCAATTATGCCATTGTCTTTCTATGCTATACATTTTGTGCCATTCACCTTGTGGACTAATTAACCAGGTACATTTTTTTTACTGGGTCATTATGATTAATTTGATACCAAATATTTATAGTTTTTTCAAGTTTTACTTCTTTTGAAAAGCTAAAAAAACTAGCTGTTAAGCATGCAGGTAAAATGACACTACACTTGTATTGCTTGGGTCCTTATGGATGTGGCAATACCCAATATGTGTGTTATGGTTTTATTTATTTTTTATTATTTATTAAACATATGGGATGGGGCTTAATATGGTGTTATGTTTTAACTGTGTTTTTTTTTTTTTTTTTAACAAACTCTTTGTTTCTTCTTTTTTTTTTTATTATTCAGAGACTTTAACTTGTGATCTTCCAATCAGTTTTATAATGCATTAGACATGGAAAGTCAATTGTGGTAGAATAAGGCCCATTAGTAAAAAAAGTAGAAAGTCTATCTGCTGGTAACTAATAGGTTAAATGGTGCCATTATGAAGTACAATTTGTTCCTCAAAAAAGAAGGTGGGGAGGAATAAACAAAAAATCATTGTGTCCTTAAGGGGGTAATAACATTTTTAAACCTGATGATATGTGCATGTACAATGATACAAAAAAGTAGAAAGTGTACACATAAGTACTTTGTAAAGATGGAGGTTGGGTCCTTAGACTAGTTTTATCAACTTTGGTACATTTTCATTTGGCTGAGTTAAATTTGAGGAACACTCACTGTGCCTTTTTGTGTCAGCTACCACATAGAGGGATATGATAGCTGCTTCTTGTACTCAGCCACAATAGGAAGAATTGGACAGGTGCATAAGTAATTGGCATAGGAAAAAAAAACACAGCACACACTGAGGGAACAAGAGGAGGTCTCAGTTTAACTAACATAGATTTACTCATATAAATATTTGCAAAATTCCAATTAGGTGTCTGGAGAAATTTCCATTCTCTATAAAGTTGCTCACATTTCAGAAATTTAAGGAACTGTTGTAAAGTATTTTTAGTAAAATATTAACAACTGCAGTGTCATTGTAAGTCATTGTGAAGTTAATAAAACAGAAAGTGTACCAGAGAGGGTAATACCTATTACTTCTATTGACTGCAGAATCACTGGAAATAACACAGTAGAAAACGAGATGTCCGCCTGCTTGTCTACTACCTCAAAGTAATCATATAACGAAACTCAAGTCAGCCTGCTATAAACTATGTATCTGTATACATCTATATATCACATTCTGAGGAAATATACATATACTATAATAAAGTCTAGTGTGCTAATTTGAGAAATCATTTAACAAGGAAAATGATCACCATTGTAGAAAAAAATATAAAAATAAAGAATTTCCCATTATTAGGTCTATGTCCTATGAATAAACAGCTTTCATATTTTGGCAGAGCACCACTCTGGCAAAGTAGCAAATCTATGGAGAATGCATTTGCAGGAAAAAGAAGGTTGGTGGATGGAACAGCTGAATGAAGTCCAACCATTGATAGTTGGTATATTGATATACAGTGAAATCTCTATGAAACAACCAAAGAATTAACATGAAAAACTCAAAATCCGTCACAGAAAATGTGTTCTGAGTAAGGCAGCGATCTTCTCAAAGAGGTGGTCTTTTGAGATTTCACTTAATATCTTTATTAGGTGTCTTAAATGGCCACTAACTTTTCAGACAACATAGTCTCATTTAATAGAGCTTGTGATTCTGGACCAAATGTAATGTACTTTAATTAAAAATGTTGCTGTTTTCTGCCTGCCTCGCTAAAGTTATTGCAACTAGGTGTCTCTCTTCTAGCAAATTTATAGTTCATTCTCTGTTACTAGGGAAGTCCTATCCATAGATACCATTGGAAAAGCAAGAAGGAAGAGGGGCTGTTTTGTCTTCACAGAGTTAATGGAGAGGGGAGAGGCAGTTTTCCTCACAATATCTCTGAAAACAACCTTCTCTGTGCACTGGACTGAACATTCTGCACATCTCTTAGTGTGCAATATAAGAAAATGTACTTATTTGCTTGTATTTTCTTATGGCTGCTTGCATTATTAAAGATGGGATGTTAAGCATAGACAGTAAGCGACTTTCCTGACTGTGCTCATAGATTTCTCTTTTCCTGTGTCAGGGATCTTTTTAGTTACATCATGCCTGCATGTATTTGCCCTGCATTATATTATGCTCACTTGTGCAGAATGTTTAACTTTTAATTGTCTACAAATTTTAATATGTCTATGTTCATGGGAAAACGTAATACAATTCCTATGTAGCATTATGGTCTTTGAGTTTCCTCAGGCTCTAGAGCTTAGGTGTACCATTGGTATAGTTCTGCCTGTGTTATTAGAGCAAGGTATTCATTTATGTTACAATGGGCACATAACATCATACAGTATATGCATGCATTGACAATTTTGCTAATGTATTTCCATGAATTATTATCTATATAATGTGATAGTCTCATTGTTCACATCATTCACAGAATAAAGAATGAATAAAATATTGTACCTGACAATTACCCTTTGTAAACTTTTAAGAACTTATTGCCTTAACTTGTTCAATTACTATCCTCAGAAAGCCTTAGAATCATGTGTTATGTCCTGCAGGAAGAAATATATGTACATTGAAGAGATCACATGCTTCCAATTTATTAGAGTGTAAATGTTTTGTACACAGAGAAATCTTGCAAATCAGCAATACATGATCACTGTCGTTCTGCTCTGCTGCTCTGCACTGCTGAAGGTCACCTGAGGTAAATGTATTCATGCACCAATATGCACAGAGACCTATATTACATTGGGTTGATCATTCACTAAATTGGTACAAAAACAGTCAAAGAGCTAACATTGTGCATTACCTATTAGACTTTCCCTATGACCACCAGTAACTATACTGTTAATTAAGTGTATGCTGTTTACCCTTCCATAAAAAAACATCATGTATGCTCGAAATCTAAAGAGAACCTGTCACATTAATATTGCAGGCCAATCTGCAGACAGCATGTTTTAGAGTAAGAGGGGCTAAATGTATTGATGTAAATTTGTACATAACAATTCTGTATAACTTGTAATTCCCTTTCGTCCCACCAGCAGCACAATATTGTGGTGTTTCTGCCCCTGTGTGCTGGTAGGACAGAATGGAATTTTTAATGAACAACAAATAGTTAACCGTAACCCCTCCCCCTCCTCAATATAAGAAAGGAAGTACCAACCCCCCAGCCTGTTTTTTTCTGTCCTGTGTTGGTGGGACAGTTGGAGGGAAGGTTATACCTTCCCTATAGTGAGGTTATTCAGATTTCTGAATGAATTTCCCCTCCTCTCTCCTGTTTGTGTTTGTTTTGTGTATCCTCCTGTGTGAGTACTCTTTTCTGCCTTTGGTTCCTGCTGGAACAAAATTCAAAGTTTAAAACTCCTTGTCTGTCTTTCCTGCCTCTCTGCTTAGTCTGCTTAGCTGCAGTGAAAGGCCTTTTTTCAGCTGTTTCTTAATGGGTGAGTGTCCACGCTGAACCCTTTGTGGCTATGTAAGCCTTGCATTCCTTGTTTTATTGCGATGCAGGGCGTTTCCTGTTACTTCTCTCCAGCTCCCGTGTGTGGGGTCGCCGGAGTCAAGAGTACGCTGGCTTGCGTGCGTGATGACATCTTTGAACCTCCTTCAGGTGAGCTACTAGGTAATGTTTTTTTATCTTAACTTTCGCCATTTATTTTATAAAATCTGTGCGGGGTAGCTTGTTTTCTTCCAAAAGCTGAAGCTGAAGAGAAATAAAGGGCCTTTATTTTCTGTGTTACCTGTCTCAGGTATGGGGAGAGTCTTTACTCTTCATTTCTTCTATATATGTCTGCTGCTTCCTTTCCTCTGCCTCTTTGTTGTTTGGCAGAGAGTGTGCATGCTGGGCATTCTAGTTCAACAGACTTGTACTGTTGCGTTTTTTTCTGGCTTTCTTGCTATTTACTTTTACACTTGCGGTAAGATATCTTCCTCTGCGTCTGGTGGTAATGAATCCTCCAGGTAAGTCTGTGTCTAGGCACAAACATCTAAACTGTCGCTCCTGTGAAATTCTCTTGCCTGATGGTTGCAATTTCATTACATGCCACCAGTGCAGCTTGGGCAGCCCAGTGGCTCAGTGGTTGACACTGCAGCCTCACAGCGCTGGAGTCCTGGGTTTGAATCCTTCCAGGGGTGACATCTGCGGGGAGTTTGTGGTTCTCCCTATGTTTGTGTGGGTATACTCCAGTTTTCCTCCCACACTCAAAGGCTTGCTGGTGGGGGTATGGATTGTGAACCCTACATGGCACAGTGACTGTCTGTGTCTGTGGAGCGCTGTAGAATATGATGGCGCTTCTATCATATGATCTGATGAGGTATTCAGGATAACAGAGGAAGTTAATTCTTCATCTGAGGATTCAGATACGAATATAGAAAAAACGCTTTTTCCTCTGGAGAAAATTTAGATATTACGGAAGTCCATCCGGTCAAGGGACCATGATGTTAACCTTGGGGAAGCCTCTAGTTCCACCTCTAGGGGGCCTAGGGCCTTCAATGTGGACAACATGCTTAAAAGAGCTATGTCCACTGAGTGAAAACACCCAGAGAAGACCTGAGTGTTATCCAAGAGGTTCAAGACACTCTTTCCAATAGCTGAGGACCAGTTGGGTCCACCACCTAAGCTTATCATGGCAGTCACCAAATTGTCCAGGCAAACACTTGTACCCTCTGAGGTCTCCAGGGACGAATTGTTGTCCTCTTTGAAGGGTAGAGCCCTTGAGACGGATAACCTTAATGAAACCTCTTCTCCAGGTGAAGTTAGCTGCCAAGTCTAGGGCCTTGACTCCTACTGCCCGTCGCCCCCTATGGTTAAAACCTTGGAGGGCGGATTATGCCTCAAAACATAATATTTGCAGGCAGAACACGATACAAGGACTAGTGGGAAAAGAAGGAAAGTCCTTCCACAGTCCTTCCGTGGACAGGGCAGACAGCATCTTAGAGGACAGTCTCCTCAAAGACCGCCACCTGCAAGAGGTCATGTGTAGACGTTCTAGGTTCCTGAGAGGGAACTCCTACCGTCTTTTTTTCCGTGATGACAGGGAAATCAGAAAGCCAAATTTCTGACTTCTTCCTCCCTCCAAGACATAAGTTTCTATGGGGATAACAGATCATGGGTCTTGGAGATAATCAGGTCCGGTTTCGGCACAGTTTTTTCTGTGCCTCCCCAGGACAGTATTATACAGACCTCTCGCCTCCCTGCTGTCCATCACAACGTCAAGGGTCTGGAATTTATTCCTCAGTGTTTCTGGTTCCAAAACCTTCACGAGGCTGTTTGATGATAATAGACCCACGATACCTCAGCAGAGCTTTCTCGGGAAAAATTTCCTTATGGTAACGTCTGTGATATCCATTCTCCAGCAAGGAGATTTCATGGTCACTCTGAACCTAAAGGACATGCACCTCCACGTCCCTATTCTTCCTGCTCACAGGAAATACCTAAGAATTGCAGTGGTTGTAGAGGGTCGGCTGAAGACACCTCCAATTCACCTCACTTCCAGTCGAGATAACGTCAGCACCCTACGTATTCAGCAAGGTGGTATCCACAGAAGCTGAGTCACTGAGAATCCAGAGATTCGCGTGTGTTCCTTATCGGGAAGACTGGCTGTTAAAAGTCTCTCAGGAGAAGACCTACTACAGCATCTATTCATCACGATGAATTTCCTCCAACAATTGGGGTGGATTATAAATTGGGGAAAGTCTCAAATATTACCAGCAACCCAGAAAACATTTCTAGGGTTCATACTTGATTCAGGCCTAATGAAAATATCTCTTCCTCCCTCCAGAAGGGAAAGAATCATCAAGGATGCAAAATTCCTGCTGGCTTCTCGGCCAATCACCATCAGGACAGGCATAAAGTTTTGGGATTGATGTTATCAGCTGCAGAAGCAGTCCCTTGGTAAGTCCAGTCAGCCTGGAATCGCAAAACCAGCGGTCTAGACATTTTTTCCTGTCTCAGGAAGCCCGCTTGTCCCTCAAGTGGTGGATTCGGCAAAAAAACGGAAAATCAACAGTCCAGCCTCGCTGGACCCTGTTGACTACAGATGCATCACTCACAGGTTGGGGAGCCCACCTGAACGATTTTCCGGCCCAAGGGCATTGGAATTCCCTTGAGAAGATGATGTCATCCAATTGTAGAGAACTCCAAGCAGTACGACTGGCACTGCTTCACTTTGCCGACCAGTTGAAGGACAAGGCAGTCCGTGTAAGAACAGACAATTTGACGACTGTCCTTTATTTAAACAAACAGGGAGGAACCCGGTCACAACCTCTTCTAAGCGAAGTGGGGAAGATCTTGAGTTTGGCAGAGAAGAACTTAACCCATCTTTCTGCCGTACATATCCGAGGTTAACTCAGGGTAGTGGCGGTTCAATTGAGTCGTGGCAACACTGTTCCAGGGGAATGGTCTCTCCATCCAGAAGTCTTTCAAGCAATCACCCTGAAATGGGGTCATCCAGAGATAGACCTGATGGCAAACAGACTCAATGCCAAGGTAGAGAAGTTCTGCTCTATACAAGGAGGACAATCCCTTGGCTGTGGATGCCCTGTCCAACCCTTGGAGGTTCAG
Organism: Leptodactylus fallax; assembly: GCA_947044405.1. NCBI lineage: Eukaryota > Metazoa > Chordata > Amphibia > Anura > Leptodactylidae > Leptodactylus > Leptodactylus fallax. Next base: position 1,194,327 of record CAMRHE010000203.1, read on the forward strand.
GCTGGCATACATATTACCTCCAATCTCCATGATACCAAGGGGTATTTATGAGAATCAGACAGGACCAAGTCTCTGTAATCACCATCATTCCAGTCTGGCCAAAGAGAGCTTGGTTTTTCCCATCTCATTCAAATGAGTCACGGGAAATATTAGAGGCTTCCCCTAATTCAGAACCTGGTGTGTCAAGGGCCCAGGCTCTGCCAGGATCTGAAATCCTTCAATCTGACAGCCTGAGGATTGACCTGTCCCTATTAAGGGACTCTTAGGAGCCGTCTTAAGCACTCTCTCTCTCTCTCTCGCTAGAGTAGAGTCTACAAATAAAAACTATGTCTGGATCCGAATCATCTTCATCTCCTGGGCATCAGGTAGAGGAATTGAGAGTTTGGATCCTTCCATTCCAAAGATGCTGGAATTCCTTCAGGACAGCTTGGACAAGGGCCTTAGCCCTTTCACTTGAAAGCTTAGGTTACTGCCCTGTCAGCCTGCTTAGATAAGTAGCTATCTGCAGACCCGCTGGTTAAAAGATATTTTAAGGGTGCATTCGGGCTTAGTCTGCCTGTTACCCACCCAATCCCTCAATGCGATTTATCTACTGTTTTTAAGGGGTTATGTGATTCCCCCCTTGGTGCCTCTAGAAAAGGTTGAGATTAAATTTCTCACACTAAAGACAGTGTTCCTTTTGGCCATAACCTCAGCTCAGAGAGTTGGTGAGTACAACTAAGATTTATGCCAGGGTTCCTCCCTAAGGTACCTTCATATTCTAAACTAAACCAGGTTATCTCATTACCAGTTTTTCTATCCCAGTCTGTCATCTCCGGAGGAAGTTAAACTTCACTCCCTGGATGTGGCCAGATGCCTCGGAATTTATATTCAGAGATCTCGGCCTATTAGACGGTCAGAAATTTTTTTTCTATCATTTGCTGGGAAAAATAATGGGCTCAAGGCCTCTAAAGCCTCCTTGGCACAATGAAGCCATAAAATTGGCTTTCACTTCACAGGGGTTAGATCCCCCTGAGTTTGTTCGAGCTCATTCAACAAGAGCCATTTCTACCTTTTGGGTGGAAAGAAGCTCTGTTCCTTGGGAACAAATTTGTCCGTCAGCTTCTTGGAGCGCTCTCCATACCTTTGTTAATCATCACAGATTTAACACCCGGGGTACGAAGGCCACTTCTTTTGGCCATTCCGTGTTAAATTCTATTCTTCAAGAGGGCCCACCCTAGGGTTCTGCTTGCTAGATCCCCAATATTGTGCTGCTGGTGGGACGTTAGGGAAGTATAGATTATGATGTTAATCTGTTTTCCCTTAGTACCAACAGCAGCACAAGGCTCCCTCCCTATGTGTTATGTATTCGTCTTTATAATTACATGCTGGTGGTTTGGTACTTCCTTCCTTATATTGAGGAGAGGGAGGGGTTACGGTTAACTATTTGTTGTTCATTAAAAATTCCATTCTTTCCTACCAGCACACAGGGGCAGATATACTCCAATATTGTGCTACTGTTGGGACTAAGGGAAAACAGATTAACATCATAATCTATACTTTGTTGATTTTATTTTCTGCCCTTTTTCTGTGTTCAGGAATCCAGTAGGGGGCACTACTTATGCATTGACAGTTTTTTCTGTATATAAACAAGTAAAGGTATGATTGTCAATTGCTGAGCAGAACCGCCTACAAAACTATATATGAATCCATTAGCTATTCTCAGCAGTCGATTCACAGAGAATGGAGCAGGAAGCAGATAGTGCTGTTTTCTGTGTAGTGGCTGAACTGAGTCACTGCAGCTTACCTCTCATTCAAGTGAATAGGATCTGATCTGCAGTACCTGGTTTGGCCACTACACAAAAAAACAGGCTTCTCTGCTTTCTGCTCTAGTCTCTGTGTATCAGATGCTGATTGTTGGGGTTATCATCAGTGTCGGACTGGGATGTCTAGGGCCCACCAGTGGAATTGTTTCTAGGGGCCCACCGCCAGGACCCCTGCAGATCAGCGGTACCGAGACAGGGCGGCTAAAGGTAATAACATGCTGGGAGCCATGCTGCTCACCCACTATACCATGTGCACCACTGCACTACCTAAACCTACTGCTACACCTTTTATGGCAAGTGAACAGCGTGGCTCCTAGAATTGTTACCTTTACCTGTAGCCGCACTGTCCTGGAAAAGCTGATCTGCAGAGGTTATGGCTGTTGTATCATCGTAGATGTAATATTGATGGCCTATCCTAAGGACAGGCCATCAATATTAGGAAGATGGATAAATCCTTTAAAGAGGTTGTCGAAGGAATTGGAACTATTTTATTATAAAAGTAGAAAAAGTTCACAAACACTGTCACATATGAAAAATACCATACAAAAACCATAAACAGAGACAATACATAAATCCAAAACATAGCATAAATAACATCAAATACAAGAAAACGTCAAGACAAAATTAAAAACCCAAAAACATGCGCAAACCAGCCCCCATTCATTCCGCCTTTCACTCCGCCTTTCATTCTTCTTCAGCCATCCGTCAGTCAAAACTCTAGCTATCCTAAAAACAAAGAAAAAAAAACCAAAATGAGCGATGTACAATGAAACATATAACGAAAACATATAACACTAATAAACCCCAACTGAAACTTACTATGAAATTTTTTTTTTTTTTTTTTTTTTTTCCCCTTCACCACACCCGGCCAGCACCACGTCCCATGTCCTCCCATGTCCGCATAGTCCTGGTGCTGGCACCACCCACCACCGAGCCCCTGAAACCCCGACCTGGCTCTCCGCCTCATGTCCTCTCATGTCCGCATAGTCCAGAGCCAGGCCGGGCACACGAAAACCTATAAACCAAACCCTCCACCCCCAAAAAGAAACCCCCCTCCCAAACAACCTACCCCCCTAAAAAACCCCTTAACTACTAAAATGGAATTATGAAATGGAATATGATAAATGAAAATGGGATATGGAAAAAAAATGGAAATGGAATGGGAAATGAATATGGGATATGGAAAAATGGAAAATGGGAAAACGGGCACAACACATGACAAACGACAACAACAACACACAACAAGTACCAGACAAGCAACAAAACCCACCATCCTACATAACCCACCATCCTACATAACCTGTTAAGATTACCCTCCCTCCCATGAACCTCCCATGGGCCTAGGGTCGGTTATCCTCAAGCCTCTTACCCTTCTATCCGTTTTTCCAAAACAAAAATGACTATGCAGTGACACGCCAGCCCTCCACCAGGAAGAGAGCACAGGAGGCCTGTCCCTGTCTACTCGCCCTACCACTATGTCCCTATCTATCATTCTGTCCCTACCCTGTCCCTACCTGTCCCTCCCTATCAGAAAATAATAAAACCCACCCCTCGTGCCAACCTTGCCCTACCTGTCCCTATCTGGCCCTAACCTAACTCACCTACTTTGAATCCCTTATTCTAACCCTCAGGGAACAGAAAAGGTGAACCCCCTCCAGAGGGTACCAGCCCTCTCTGCACCCAGCCCCTCATACTCCCGAGAGCGCACCCTCACCAGGTCCACAATGATGTTTTTAACCACCTCCACCTCCGGGAGGATTTTGCCTCTCGTCGATACTAAACACCGTGCTGACCATAGGTGAAACCTGACCACTGCACTAACTACAAAAAGTGTTTGGCAGTCCCTGCCATCCGGGTGTTTGAATGCCCCATAGGCCCACTCGGCATAGGAAAGGCCAGCCAGCCGCAGCCAACCGGTGGAGGTCCCCACCAATTTGCAAACCCTTATATTGAAGGGGCACTGAAGCAGGAAGTGCTCCATGCTTTCCAGCATGTCGCCACACTCCTCCTGAGGGCAGCCTCGCTCGTCGGAGTTCCGGTACTTCAAGTTCCCCCTCACATATAACTTACCTAGGAGGCAGCGCCAGGTCAGATCCCAAAACTTCCGAGGAAACCTTTTGGAGTTAAGAAAACGCAACCCTCCCTCTAAGGTTTCTCCTGGGCAATCTTTGAGCGCCAGAGGCTTCTGGAAGCGGGTCAACAGGACCTTGTTGTCAAGAAAACGTCTTGACTGAGTCCTGATCTCCCACGCCCCCAGACCCCACCGACGAATCACTTTCAGGACCAGGGAAGCATAGGCCGGGAGATATCCATGGGGTGCACGAAGATCTTTCACTTGCCCTCCTGACTCTCATTTCTGGAAGAAGGGCCGAAACCACCCCTGGCAGGAGGCTACCCACGAAGGAGCCCCCTCGGAGGAGAGGTTTGGTAAATTGATCTTAAGAAAGGTGTTCATTAAGAACACCACGGGGTTAACCATATTTAACCCCCCTAGCCTCCTTGTGCGGTATGTAACCTCCCTCCTGATTAGGTTGAGCCTGTTCCCCCATAACAGTTGGAAGAACAGGCAACAGATCCTACTCCAACAAGACTCTGGCAAGGCACAGACGCTACCTAGATAGATCACCAACGGGAGCAGGAAGGCTTTGGCAAGGTGAACCCTTTCTCTCAGGGTCAAAGACCAACCCTTCCAGCAATCAACTCTCTGGGCGACATCCTTAAGCCTTCCTTCCCAATTTTGGAGTGGGTAATCACCCTGGCCAAAATGGATGCCTAAGATCTTTACAGACCCCTGGGGTTCTGGGAGGGTGTCCGGGAGAGAAAAAACAGGCTCTCCCCCTCCCAGCCAGAGGCTTCCACACTTATTCCTGTTTACAGCTGATCCGGAAGCCTCCGAGTAACTGTCCACTTCAGACATCACCCATTCAAGCTCCTCCCGTGACGAGACAAGAACGGTGACATCATCCGCGTAGGCTACTGTCCTCAAAGGGGAGCCAGTGCCCTCCAGGTCCATCCTGACTCCCGCCACCGGCCCACCATTAATCCGTCTAATCAGGGGATCAATGGCGAACACATACAGTAGCGGACTCAAGGGACATCCCTGTCGGACTCCCGACCCCACCTCAAAAGGACGACCAACCCAACCATTCACAAGCGGGAAAGACTCAGCCCCAGCGTATAAGGTCTGCAGCCACTGAATGAACCCCCCAGGCAGGCCATACCTCGAGAGAGTTGACCACAAATACTCATGATTCACCCTGTCAAAAGCCTTAGCCTGATCTAGGGACAGCAAGTACCCCTTCCACCGACCTGCCCTACTCTGCTCCACAGCCTCCCTGACACTCAGGACCGCACTTAAGGTGCTACGACCGGGAACAGAGCAGTGCTGAGCCGGCGAGAGGAGCCGGGGCGCAAACTGTACCAGCCGGTTGAAAAGTACCTTCGCCAGAATCTTTCGGTCCGTATTGAGAAGTGCTATGGGCCGCCAGTTCTCAATATGGCTCGGATCCTTACCCTTTGACAGAACTATAAGGGCGGACCTCCTCATTGACTTCGGCAGAGTGCCCGAGGATAGACACTCATTAAGCACGTCAGTCAAGAGGGGAGCCAAAGCTCCTTTAAAGGTCCGATAGAACTCAGATGTTAAGCCATCTGGGCCAGGTGACTTCTTGAGGGCAAGACCCTCAATAGCCCTGACGACTTCCTCTTCCCTTATAGGTTCTATCAAAACACCAAGAGAAGGGTCTTCTGCTGACTCAGGAATGGCTTCAGCCAAGAAACCTGAAATCCGATCCCGATTCAGTTCCTTCTTTGCCAAAAGGTTCAAGTAGAAGGACCTGACGACCTCCAAGATCCCTGACCTGGATCTTGTCAGGGATCCTGTACTGTCAATCAGGCCTGTTACTGTCTTACAAGTCACTGACATCTTACAGTTCCTGTAGGGGTCGGGCGAGCGGTATTTCCCGAAATCCCTCTCAAGAACCAAAGATGCGTGCCTATCGTACTGACACCTTTTGAGCAAAGCCTTCACACCGGAGATATCCTCCTGGCTACCTCCGGTCGAGACCAGATGTCCAAGTCTCTTCCTCAGTGCAGTGTACATGCGGTACATGTCCAGTGACCTGAGGCTTGAGAGCCGGCGGAAAAATCCCGCCACCCTTTTTTTGAATATCTCCCACCACTCTGACCTAGTACCTTCAAGACCCAGTAATAGTACCTGATCCTGAAGAAACTCCTCAAAGGCTTGTCTTACAGCTGTCTCCTCAAGGAGTGACGAATTCAGCCTCCACAAACCTCTTCCTCTCCGGAGGGTCTCTGAAATATTCAAAGAAAACAAAATTAGACAGTGATCGGAGAACTCCACCTCCACCACGGACACAGGGGTGGTGACGGAATTCTCCTTCAAAAAAAAACCTATCTATCCTAGACCTAACACTACCTCTCTGAAAGGTGAACCCACGGTGACCTGGGGAATGCCTGATGTGGATATCCTCCAGGCGAGCTTCACTCACTATTCTATTTAACGCGGCGCCATCATAGGGCAGTCTATCTCTGGTACCTCCTCGGTCTTGGGGTCTAGTTATGGTATTAAAATCCCCACCAAAGATGACTTGTTTGCCCGTAAAAAGAAAAGGCTTAATCTTCATAAAGAGGCTTTTACGGTCCCACTTTGTCTGGGGACCGTAGATGTTAATGAGGCGCAGGCTTTGCCCCTTCATGAAGACGTCTAAGACTAGGCACCTTCCCATTTCGAGCTCGATCAGTCGCTGGCATTTCACCTCTGCGGTAAAAAGCACCGCCACTCCACTATACGGCTCAGCCGCAAGAGACCAGTAGGAGGGCCCCCTGCGCCACTCCCTCCTTGCTCTGTTTATCTCTGATAGAGTACAGAGCCTGGTCTCCTGCAAAAACAAAATGTCAGCTTCAACCCGGCCAAGAAAATCAAAGGCTGCAAACCTAGCCGTATCAGACTTAATGCTGGCCACATTAATGGTGGCCAGCGTCAGTGGAGAGGGGACTGCCATTAAGACCGATTGAGCTCAATGACCTTCAGCTTCCCACCCCCTTTCCTCCTATCACCACCACCCCTAGATGAGTCTGAAGAGGACCCGCGACTTCTCCTCGTCTTGCGGGTCCTCTTCTTACATTGGGATTGGTCCATCACCTCCCCCGGTGCGGTTTGGCCAGAGGAGGGATGGACCTCCCCCGCAACTTCTCCCTGAGGAGTTACAGTGGTGGCAGAGACAGTAGCAACTTCGGCCCTGGGTGCATCATCTCCTCCTCCAGGCTCCAGGCCAGCCTCCCCCCCAGAGGGCAGGGGGCCCCCTCCCGGAGGGAGACTCAGCAGCCCCTGACGGCTCCACCTCTCCCTCTGAAGCCTCCCCTGAGGCCGACGCATCCTCACAGAGGGATTGGTACCGGTTGGGACCTACCACTAGAGGGCCGTCGAGTCTGCGTTCCTTCGTCGGGGGGGGGGGGGCAGATGTTTTTGCCCTCACTTTACTCGGTGACTTTCTCCGCTTGACCGTCTCTCCCTCCCCAGCACTGACGTACTGAGAAGAAGACGACTGGTCAGCCTCTTCCTCCCTCTGCAGTCTCTTCATCTCCTCAACCAGGGTCGTGCCCACTGCTGCCTCGGCATCAGGATCCGGCCCAGCAGAGCCAGGGGCAGAAGGAAGGCACATAACTCCCTCCCTCTGCTCCCTCCTCCTCTCGCGCCTCCTTGCCCTTGATGGTGGCTGGGCCTTCTCCCTTTGCCTTGGCAGACTAGTCTCTCCTCCCCCACTCACCCCCTCCACAGCAGGGACAGCCTCCTCAACTGCTCCCGCTTGCCGAAGGGTGGTGTTGGCGAAAGACCGTGGACACGCCCCGATCGGGTGCCCAAGGACACCACACAGGTGGCAACGCACCCTGCCACAGGTCGCCGCGAGATGGCCCACCTCCCCACACATGGCGCACTTCTGCACACGGCAGGAGGCGCTCAAGTGTGAGGGGTCACCGCACCTGTGACAGAGTTTTGGCTGCCCCTGGTAGAAGACAAGGATCCTGTCTTTCCCAAGGAAGGTTGAGGACGGGATATGCATCACCGAGTTATCCTCGTGTCGCAATTTGACCATGAAGGTCCAGGCCCCCGACCATATCCCGAACTCGTCGAGATTTTTCTTTGGGAAGTCCTTGACCTCCCCAAACCTGTTCAGCCAGGTCATGATGTCCATATAAGAAAGTGACTCGTTACGAGTTAAAACGGTCACTTTCTTAATGTTATCCTGGCGTGACACCGCCCACACCATAAAGTCACGCCAGGCGGGCTCGTCCTTCACCAGCCTATAGTTTCCCCAGAAGGTTTCTAAGCCCTCCGGGGTAACAAAGCTGATGTCAAACTCCGAGGAGCCGACAGGATGAATCAGGGCAAAGATGTCGCTTGCCCTGAAACCCATCCCGAGTAGGAGTTCCACGACCCCCCTCCTCTGGGGACAAGGGCCGGCTCCCCCCCACACGAGACGGGCCACGTTCCTCCGTGTCGGCCCCCTACGCCCGGGTGTAGGGAGAGTCCATCTGGTCTCACCTCCTTCCTCTCGGAACTTCCCTAGGCCAAAACGCTCGATACCAGAACCTAAGGTCTCTCGACTGCCCATCTATGGTCATTGTGGACTGGCCCGCCCGTAAAGCCTCCAGGAGCTGCCGTTGCAAATCGCCGTCCCTGGAGCCGGGCGGAAGACATGATGCACCCCCAGGGGCCCCAGAAGCGACGCTGGCATAGGAGCGTGGGGGCCCGGAGGCCGCAGCAACCTCCGCTGCCGGAGTACCAGCGCCACTCCCAGGGACCCCCGCAGAACTACTTAGCCCAGCCACGGCAACCGGAGCACCAGAGGCGGCAACAGTCCGCCCTGGCATAGCCGCCGCGGACCGGGTCACTCCAACTGCAGCAGAAGGAACAGCGGCAGAGAGGACAACAGGAGCAACAATATCAGGAGCAGTGACAGGAGTAACAACAGGAGCAACGACAGCATCAGGAACAGCATCAGGAACAGCAGCAGAAACAACAGCAGGGACAACAGCAGGGACAACAGCAGAAATACCAGAAACAACAGGGGCCACAACAGAAATATTACCAGCAGTAGAAACACTTTTTTTTTAGCAGCAATGGTAATAGCCCCTCCTCCCGCAGCCTCCCCGACTACAGGCTCTTGGACCCCCATGCATACTACACCACCTTCTTCAGGAATACTACTAATTACCCCTTTTGTCCCACCCGCTTTCCCCTTTACCTTACCTGTCTGCTTAACTAGCTTCTCCACTCGTCCATCATTTACACCTGCAGTCTTCCTTCTTACAGCGGGGCCGGCTGCACCACTCGCTGATGGCTTCCCCGCTTTTACCTCGGCCTCCGCATCCACAGTCACCCCGGCACCTGATGTTGTAGGAGGACACGCCCCCTTAGCCCCGGAAGTGACCTCCGCATCACCGGCTTCATCAGCACTGGAGGAGGATGAGCCACGCCCACCTGCCACTCCCCCTTTCCTACACCTTACTCTGGGGGAAGCCATCGATATTTTAAAACCTCCTACCAGGGAGGGAGGTTTCCCTACGCCACTCCCCTCCGCAGGGGGGGCTTCTTTGCCTTTGCCCTTGTCCGCAACTATGAGCGCCTTGTCTGCAACCATGAGCTCCTTGTCCGCCACCACCTGAAAGGTACTATCAGGCGCCATTTTGACTGCTGGCAGGCACCCCGCCACTTGGCGTGACCCGAGGTGCCTGCGCCTCCCTTTTCTCTCCTGGAGGCATCGCAACCTGGGCTGAGGTCCCGGCACGATGCTCCCCAGGCAACGACCTGACAAATTTAAATGTCTCTATTACTCTTTTTTTTTCCTTCCTTGCCTTCTTCCTGGTCTTGGTTCCTTTTCCCTCCTCCTCCCCGTCCAAATCTGACAAGCTGAATGCTAATTGGTCCATTCTGGACGGGGACTCCAATTGGCAGATTTGCCTCATCAGCTTCCCGCCTTCTCCCGAGGCTCCACCCTCCTCCTCCTCCGTCTCGGGCAGTGGTTGGTTCTCTGGGAGTGTGGGAGATTGCGTCACTTCCTGTCCTGTCATTCTGACTTCCTGTCTTGTCATTCTGACTTCCAGTTTCACTGCCGGCGCTGATGCCTGTGTATATGTGGGTATCAGGCTGCTGCTACTAGGGATGGCTACTCGACTATATTGTACCGCCATGCTGTCATCTGACTCCAGGTCTGACTCACAATAGTCGTCCTCTCCCGAGCTGTCTGAGGACGCGGGGCCATCCTTCAACAACCGCTCCTGCTGTTTGCGGAAGAAGCGGTCATCGTTCAGCAGCTTCTCTCTGAACGGCCCCGCGCCCTCCAGAATCTCCGTGCACCTGGCTTCCAGGGCCTTTATTTGTTTTTTCAGGCTCCTTACCTGCTTACTGAAAACCGGGCGGTCCTTCCTTGAGGCCCTGTCGCTACGGGCGCGAGCACTCTGAAGCTCCCCACTCATTGCGAACAGGGACCTCCGGGCTCGGTCATATTCCTCCAGGACCGCCTCGATCCTCCGGCTGTAAATGGCGACTTCCTCTCCAGCCTTCCTGATGCCCCATCCTGCGGGTGATTGCGGCAGCGATGACGGTAAGCTTGTGTCTTTTCTACTGCTTGCAGGGACCCTTCCAGAGGGAACCGCATATCCTGCGGCCATAGCCCCCTTCGGACCGGCTTCACCCGCCACTGCCGCTGATGTTACCGCCGTGGCTGATGTTGCCGTTTTCACGGATCCACCTGCCGAGACTGCTGACACCCCTGTCGCCACCGCTACTCCTGCCGGCATCACCCGCTCTACGGACGTCGCTGCTCCCGATGCTGTTCCTGATGCTGCAGCCGCCAATGTCGCTGCTGCTGCTCCTGATGCTGCTCCCAATGCTGTTGTCCCAGTCGCCATTCTCATTGAGGCTTGCTGCCTCAGCGACCTCCGCCTGCCCTGCTCTGCTGGTGCTGTGTCGGCAGACATTCTCCTGCCCCCCCGCCTGTAAGGTCCGGGGGGCAGGAGCTCCACGCTCCATGATAAGGCTCCCCTCCGCACGGGGAAGGGAGTCGGAGCTACGGTATGTATCACACAAAAGACCGAAAACCACACCCAATAATCGGTCTCCAAGTATCCAAAAAAGCCTCTTAAGCCTCTGGACTCAGGAGCTCAAACAAGTGTGTCTGACTCCCACGATTGCCCGAAGGAATTGGAACTATTTTTATTAGAAAAGTAAAAATTCACAAACAGTGTCACATACGAAAATACAATATAAAACCCATAAACAGAAACAATACATAAATCCAAAACATAGCATAAACAACATCAATAAATAAGATACAAGAAACCGGGACAAAATTAAAGACCAAAAAGAAAATCCAGCCGCAAATCAGCCCCCATCCATTCTGCCTTTCACTCCGCCTTTCACTCTCCAGTCTTTCTTCAGTCATCCGCCAGTCAAAACTCTACCTATCTTGGAAACAAAAGAAAATCCAAATAAGTAATATACAATGGAAAACATATAACACTAACAGAAAACTAACAAAAAAACCCCAACTGAAACTTATTAGAAATTTTTTTTTTTTTTTTTTTTTTTCCCTTCACCACACCCGGCCAGCACCACGCCCCATGTCCTCCCATGTCCGCATAGTCCTGGTGCTGGCACCACCCGCCACCGAGCCCCTGAAAACCGACCTGGCTCTCCGCCTCATGTCCTCCCATGTCCGCATAGTCCAGAGCCAGGCCGGACACACGAAACCTATATATCAAACCCTCCACCCCCAAAAGAAACCCCCCTCCCAAACAACCTACCCCCCTAAGAAAAAAAAACCCTTTTAACTACATACAATGGGAAATAGAAAAAAATGGAAATGAACAAAAAAAATATGTTTAGTGGCAAAAGCAAATAACAAAATACCAGACAAGAAAACCAGACAAAATACAATAACAAAACCCACAATCTTATATAAACCGTTGACACCCCCTTCCCTCCCATAAACCTCCCACAGGCCTAGGGTCGGTTATCCTCAAGCCTCTTACCCTTTCATCCTATTTCCAAAACAAAATGCCTATGTGGTGACACACCAGCCCTCCACCAGGAAGAGAGCACAAGAGGCCCGTCCCTACCTACTTGCCCTACCACTATGTCCCTATCTATCAATCTATCCCTACCCTATCCCTACCTGTCCCTCCCTACCCAAAAAAAACAAACAAACCCCACCTCTTGTGCAAAACCTTGCCCTCCCTTTCCCTATCTGGCCCTAACCTAACTACCTTTTAATCCCTTATTCTATCCCTCAGGGAACAGAAAAGGTGAAACCCCTCCAGAGGGTACCAGCCCTTTTTGCGCCCAACCCCTCATACTCCCGAGAGCGCACCCTCACCAGGTCCACCATGATGTTTTTAACCACCTCCACCTCCGGGAGGATTTTGCCTCGCGTCGACACTAGACACCGGGATGACCACAAGTGGAACCTAACCACTGCGCTAACTATAAAAAGTGTCTGGCAGTCCCTGCCCTCCGGGTGTTTGAATGCCCCATAGGCCCACTCGGCGTAGGAAAGGCCAGCCAGCCGCAGCCAACCGGTGGAGGTCCCCACCAATTTGCAAACCCTTATATTGAAGGGGCACTGAAGCAGGAAGTGCTCCATGCTTTCCAGCATGTCGCCACACTCCTCCCGAGGGCAGCCTCGCTCGTCGGAGTTCCGGTACTTCAAGTTCCCCCTCACATATAACTTACCTAGGAGGCAGCGCCAGGTCAGATCCCAAAACTTCCGAGGAAACCTTTTGGAGTTAAGAAAATGCAACCCTCCCTCTAAGGTTTCTCCTGGGCAATCTTTGAGCGCCAGAGGCTTCTGGAAGCGGGTCAACAGGACTTTGTCATCAAGAAAACGTCTTGACTGAGTCCTGATCTCCCACGCCCCCAGACCCCACCGACGAATCACTTTCAAGACCAGGGAAGCATAGGCCGGGAGATATCCATGGGGTGCACGAAGATCTTTCACTTGCCCTCCTGCCTCCCATTTCTGGAAGAAGGGCCGAAACCACCCCTGGCAGGAGGCTACCCACGAAGGAGCCCCCTCGGCGGAGAGGTTTGGTAAATTGATCTTAAGAAAGGTGTTCATTAAGAACACCACGGGGTTAACCATATTTAACCCCCCTAGCCTCCTTGTGCGGTATGTAACCTCCCTCTTGATTAGGTTGAGCCTGTTCCCCCATAACAGTTGGAAGAACAGGCAACAGATCCTACTCCAACAAGACTCTGGCAAGGCACAGACGCTACCTAGATAGATCACCAACGGGAGCAGGAAGGCTTTGGCAAGGTGAACCCTTTCTCTCAGGGTCAAGGACCAACCCTTCCAGCAATCAACTCTCTGGGCGACATCCTTAAGCCTACCTTCCCAATTTTGGAGTGGGTAATCACCCTGGCCAAAATGGATGCCTAAGATCTTTACAGACCCCTGGGGTTCTGGGAGGGTGTCCGGGAGAGAAAAACCAGGCTCTCCCCCTCCCAGCCAGAGGCTTCCACACTTGTTCTTGTTCACAGCTGATCCGGAAGCCTCCGAGTAACTGTCCACTTCAGACATCACCCATTCAATCTCCTCCCGCGACGAGACAAGAGCGGTGACATCATCCGCGTAGGCTACTGTCCTCAAAGGGGAGCCGGTGCCCTCCAGGTCCATCCTGACTCCCGCCACCGGCCCACCATTAATCCGTCTAATCAGGGGATCAATGGCGAACACATACAGTAGCGGGCTCAAGGGACATCCCTGTCGGACGCCCGACCCCACCTCAAAAGGACGACCAACCCAACCATTCACAAGTGGGAAAGACTCAGCCCCAGCGTATAAGGTCTGCAGCCACTGAATGAACCCCCCAGGTAGGCCATACCTCGAGAGAGTTGACCACAAATACTCATGATTCACCCTGTCAAAAGCCTTAGCCTGATCTAGGGACAGCAAGTACCCCTTCCACCGACCTGCCCTACTCTGCTCCACAGCCTCCCTGACACTCAGGACCGCACTTAAGGTGCTACGACCGGGAACAGAGCAGTGCTGAGCCGGCGAGAGGAGCCGGGGCGCAAACTGTACCAGCCGGTTGAAAAGTACCTTCGCCAGAATCTTTCGGTCCGTATTGAGAAGTGCTATGGGCCGCCAGTTCTCAATACGGCTCGGATCCTTACCCTTTGACAGAACTATAAGGGCGGACCTCCTCATTGACTTTGGCAGAGTGCCCGAGGATAGACACTCATTAAGCACGTCAGTCAAGAGGGGAGCCAACGCTCCTTTAAAGGTCCGATAGAACTCAGATGTTAAGCCATCTGGGCCAGGTGACTTCTTGAGGGCAAGACCCTCAATAGCCCTGACGACTTCCTCTTCCCTTATAGGTTCTATCAAAACACCAAGAGAAGGGTCTTCTGCTGACTCAGGAATGGCTTCAGCCAAGAAACCTGAAATCCGATCCCGATTCAGTTCCTTCTTTGCCAAAAGGTTCGAGTAGAAAGACCTGACGACCTCCAAGATCCCTGACCTGGATCTTGTCAGGGATCCTGTACTGTCAATCAGGCCTGTTACTGTCTTACAAGTCACTGACATCTTACAGTTCCTGTAGGGGTCGGGCGAGCGGTATTTCCCGAAATCCCTCTCAAGAACCAAGGATGCGTGCCTATCATACTGACACCCTTTAAGCAAAGCCTTCACACCGGAGATATCCTCCTGGCTACCTCCGGTCGAGACCAGATGTTCAAGTCTCTTCCTCAGTGCACTGTACATGCGGTACATGTCCAGTGACCTGAGGCTTGAGAGCCGGCGGAAAAATCCCGCCACCCTTTTTTTGAATATCTCCCACCACTCTGACCTAGTGCCCTCAAGACCCAGTAATAGTACCTGATCCTGAAGAAACTCCTCAAAGGCTTGTCTTACAGCTGCCTCCTCAAGGAGTGACGAATTCAGCCTCCACAAACCTCTTCCTCTCCGGAGGGTTTCTGAAATATTCAAAGAAAATAAAATTAGGCAGTGATCGGAGAACTCCACCTCCACCACGGACACAGGGGTGGTGACGGAATTCTCCTTCAAAAAAAAACCTATCTATCCTGGACCTAACACTTCCTCTCTGAAAGGTGAACCCACGGTGACCTGGGGAATGCCTGATGTGGATATCCTCCAGGCGAGCTTCACTCACTATGCTATTTAACGCGACGCCATCATAGGGCAGTCTATCTCTGGTACCTCCTCGGTCTTGGGGTCTAGTTATGGCATTAAAATCCCCACCAAAGATGACTTGTTTGCCCGTAAAAAGAAAAGGCTTGATCTTCATAAAGAGGCTTTTACGGTCCCACTTTGACTGGGGACCGTAGATATTAATGAGGCGCAGGCTTTGCCCCTTCATGAGGACGTCTAAGACTAGGCACCTTCCCATTTCGAGTTCGATCAGCCGCTGGCATTTCACCTCTGCGGTAAAAAGCACCGCCACTCCACTATACGGCTCAGCCGCAAGAGACCAGTAGGAGGGCCCCCTGCGCCACTCCCTCCTTGCTCTGTTTATCTCTGATAGAGTACAGAACCT
This sequence comes from Leptodactylus fallax, assembly GCA_947044405.1. Lineage (NCBI taxonomy): Eukaryota > Metazoa > Chordata > Amphibia > Anura > Leptodactylidae > Leptodactylus > Leptodactylus fallax. The sequence continues at coordinate 1,209,713 of CAMRHE010000203.1, forward strand.
AGTCTCCTGCAAAAACAAAATGTCAGCTTCAACTCGGCCAAGAAAATCAAAGGCTGCAAATCTAGCCGTACCAGACTTAATGCTGGCCACATTAATGGTGGCCAGCGTCAGTGGAGAGGGGACTGCCATTAAGACCGATTGAGCTCAATGACCTTCAGTTTCCCACCCCCTTTCCTCCTACCACCTCCACCCCTTGATGAGTCAGAAGAGGACCCGCGACTTTTCCTCGTCTTACGGGTCCTCTTCTTACATTGGGATTGGTCCATCACCTCACCTCGTGCGGTTTGGCCAGGCAAGGGATGGACTTCCCCCGTAGTTTCTCCCTGGGGAGTATTGGTAACATTTTTTACAACGGTTTCCAAAACAGCTTGAGGTGCATCGTCTCCATCTCTGGGTACCAGGCCAGCCTCCTCCACTGAAGGCAGGGGGCCCTTCCCTGAGGGAGACTCAGCAGCCCCCGACGGTCCCACCTCCCCCTCTGAAGCCTCCCCTGAGGCTGATGCGTCCTCGCAGAGGGTTTGGTACCGGTTAGGGCTGATCACTGAAAGGTCCTCGAGTCTCCGTTCCTTTGCCGGGGGGGGGGGGGGGGCAGATGTTTTTACCCTCGCTTTACTCGGTGACTTTCTCCTCCTGACCGTCTGTTCCTCCCCAGCACTAACGTACTGGGAAGATGAAGACAGGTCAGCCTCTTCCTCCCTCTGCAGTCTTCTCATCTCCTCAATCAGGGCCGTGCCCGTCGCTACTTCAGCATTAGAATCCAACCCAGCGGGATCAGGGGCAGAGGGGAGACACATAATACCCTCCCTCTGCTCCCTTCTCCTATCTCTCCTTCTCGCCCTAGATGGTGGCTGGGTTTTCTCCCTCCGCATCGGCAACCTGGTCTCTCCACCTCCGACCCCCTCCTCGGTGACAGGGACAGTCTCCTCACCTGCCCCTGCCCGTCGGAGGGTGACATTAGCGAACGACCTCGGGCACGCCCCGATTGGGTGACCAAGGTCACCACACAGGTGGCACCGAATCCTATCACAGGTTGCAGCTAGATGACCTAATCCCCCACACATGGCACACTTCTGCACCCTGCAGGAGGCACTCAAGTGCGAGGGATCACCACACCTGTGACAGAGCTTCGGCTGCCCCTGGTAGAAGACAAGAATCCTGTCTTTCCCGAGGAAGGTTGAGGACGGGATATGCATCACCGAGTTATCCTCATGCTTCAATTTGACCATAAATGTCCAGGCCCCCGACCAAATGCCAAACTCATCAAGGTTCTTCCGGGGGAAGTCTTTCACTTCCCCATACCTGTTGAGCCAGGTCATAATGTCCATGTAAGAAAGTGACTCGTTACGAGTCAAAACGGTCACTTTCTTAATTGCATCCTGGCGCGACACCGCCCACACATTGAAGTCGCGCCAGCCGGGCTCGTTCTTTGCCAACTCATAATTACCCCAGAAGGTTTCTAAGCCCCCCGGGGTAACAAAGCTGACATCAAACTCTGAAGAGCCGACCGGGTGAATGAGGGCAAAGATGTCACTTGCCCTAAAGCCCATCCCGAGCAGAAGTTCGACGACCCTCCTCCTCTGAGGACAAGGGCCTTCTCCCCCCCACCCGAGACGGACTACATTCCTCCGGACCGGCCGCTGCCCGGGTGTCGGGAGAGTCCACCTGGTCTCACCCCCCTCATCTCGGAACTTCCCTAGGCCAAAACGTTCAATCCAAAACCTAAGGTCCCTCGATTGACCATCCACTATCATCGTTCTCTGCCCTGCTCGTAAGGCCGCCAGGAGCTGCTGTTGTAATTCACCGTCCCTGGCCCCCAGTGATGGACACGAGGCACCCCTTGGGACCCCCGAGGCGACACTGGCATAGGAACGTACCAAGCTTGAGGCCGCAGTCCCAGCCCCCCGCAACTCCAGTGCCACCTTCGGGCGCCCCCTGAAGCCCGCTCGGCCCGGCCACCACCACGGCCACCGGGACACCAGAGACAGGAGCGGTCGTTCCCAGCGTCGCAGGCGTGGACCGGGCAAACACATTTGGCAAAGCTACTTCTGCAGCAGCCATGCCTACATTTTCCAAAGTCCTAGGAACCTCCACTACCGCATCTTTAACAAAAGGGACAGCAGTAGCAGCAGCAGCAGCAGCAACACAAGGGGTGACAGCCTCCATAGCCCCCCTCCCCTTTCCCTCACAAGGAACATCTAAGTCACTCTCTGGAACCACAGTTTTTTTCCCCCTCCTCCGCCCTCCTCTCCTGACGCCTGCTTTTCCTACTCCCCAGTCTGCTCTTACTCACCGCTTTCTTACCCACGCTCACCATTACCTCATTCACACCGGGGCTTGCGGCCTTGGGCGGCTCCACGAGTGGGATTGGCCTATTCCGGGCCTCCGCTTCACTCTCCTCCCGCTTAGCTGGGGCGACTTGTGCCTCTGCCTCGACCTCCGCATCGTCAGCTGTCGCAGCGCTCAATGCTTTAGGAGCGGACTTGCTCCTAGCGCTGACGGCAGCCTCCGCATCACTGGTCTCATTGGCTTCCTCGGCACCTGAAACCGGAAGGGAGGGACAAGCCGCACGCCCCTTCCCCTTACGATGGACCTGGGGAGGGGCCGGCGCTACTTTGACCCTGCCCACAGGGGCAGGCTTCACCGCTTCTCTACCTCCCTTCGTGGGAGGTGCTTTTCCGACCTTGTCCGCTGCAGTTTCGGGCGCCATTTTCAATACTGCACCCAGCTCCCCAGCCACACCGCTACTTAGAGAAAGCGGGGTCTGGGGAGTCTGCGCCCCCCTTATCTCACCCGCGGGCAACACCCCAGATTCAGCCTGTGCTAGAGTCAATGGGGGTTGCCCTGCGGGAACAGTTATACCTGCTGCGACACTCACATATTTCAGGGTGCCGACTTCTTGCGGCTTAGCCTTCTTCTTTTTCCTTTTTTTTGATTCCTCCTCGTTTGCAAGGTCGTCTACGGAAAAAGCCATCTTCTCCATTCTTGCCGGGGATTCTAGCATGCATATTTCGTGGATTAGCCTCCCCGCAGCAGAACCCATATCATCTTCTGATGTTGCCGGTAATGGTGGTAAATTCTCCGGTAGCTGGGGTAAACTTGCCAATTTCTCTGGGGGCGTATAGGTCGGAATACCTGAACTCACCCTCGTAGGCTTCCGGCTACTGCCGTACTCTGCCAGCAGGCTCCCCTCTGAGTCAGTATCTGTCTCATATTCTGGATCCGAGCTTTCGGAGGACGCGAGGTCTTCCCGCAGCAGCCGCCCCTGCTGCTTGCGGTAAAAACGGTCATCATTCAGGAGTTTCTCCCTGAAAGGCCCCGCGCCCTCCAGGATCTCCCGGCATCTTTGGTCAAGCCCTTTAATTTGTTCCTTCAGCTTTTTGGCCTGCTTACTCAGTGCCGGTCTCTCATGCCTTGAGGCCCTGTCACTACGGGCACGGACACTCTGAAGCTCCGCACCCATAGCGAACAGGGACCTCCTGGCTTTATCATATTCCTCAAGGGTAGTGTTAATACGCTTACTGTATGCAAGCACATCCTCGCCAGCCTTCCGAATCCCCCAACCTGATGATGGCAAGGAAGGAGGGGGGGCTTCGCTGGCCTTTTTACTTGTACAGGGCTCAGCCTCCGCCGGGGTTTTCTGACCTAGACGTCCCTTGCTGCGGGTTGCCATACCTTTTTCCACTGGAGCCTGCTGCCTCTCCAATCTTCTCCTGCTGCTGCTGCTACTGCCGTCCATTGAGAGCCTCCTGCCCCCCGCCAAGCTGGCTCGGGGGGCAGGAGCACCTTGCTCCATGGTGAAAAAACCCCAACCTTGGAAAAGGAAAGGGGTAGGAGCCTCCAACTATGGCTGGAAAAACTGCTGCTGTTGCACAAACACCACACACCAAGCCTCTCTTCTGAGCTGACAAACAAACTATAGCCTCTGGTCTCAGGAGCTCAGACAGGCGTGTCTGACTCCCACAGCTGCCCCGAAGGAATTGGAGCAACCCATGTAGCTGGCGGGAGGTGTAAAGTAAAAAGTAAGTTAATTAAAAAGCATACTCACCTGTCCCCGGCGCTCCGTTGTCTGCTGCCAGTGTCCATTCAGTCTCATGCCGGCGACTCCTTGCTGGGAGTCCTGCACCTCATGTGATCACTAAGACCAATTAGGTACAGGATTTCCAGAAATGAGGCGCCGCCATGAGACTGAACAGACACAGGCAGGGGACAACGGGGTGCTGGGGACATGTGAGTATGTTTTTTTAAAAATTTTCTTATTTTTACACCTCCCTGGCGGCCGACACAGTGGTCGCTCCAGTTTATGGACAACCTCTTTTAAGGGGTTGTCTGGGCCAAATTTTTCTATGGTCACTTCACTGGTCCCCCCACATAGTGGCCTCTTCACTGGTCCCCCATACTGTATGGGGAACAGTGATGGGGCCATTATATTGTGTGGGTGAAGTGATGGGGGCTGACATCCTGTGGGGGGGACATTAAACTGTGTGGGGCATATTAAAGGGGTTGTCCAGGGTTAATCTTTTTTATGGCCTATGCTCTGGATAGGCCATAAATACCTGATCGGTAGGGGGCTGACACACGGCCCCATCAGCTGTTCGGAGCCACTTCCAGCACCTGTTCTGTACACAACACAGGGCCGGAAGCAGAAAGCTCCATCCGTTGTATAGCAGCCCGACGCCTTCACTGCAGCTCAGCTCCTACTGACTTCAATAAGTGCTGAAATACAGTGAAGGTGCTCAGCCCCTATACAGTGGACAGAGCTTTCTGCTTCTGGCCCTGTATTGTGTACAGTATGGGCATCAGAAGTGGCTCCATACAGCTGATCGGTCCGGGGTCAGCCCCCTACAGATCAGGTATCTATGACCTATCCTGAAGATAAACCATAACAAATTATGCCTGGACAACCCCTTTAATATACACCCCTAATGCACCACACTTTAAAGAGATTGTCCAGTATAATTTTTTTCTTTTTTATAATTAGTCTGGGGGAGGTGAATCCCCCCCCCCCCCCCCCCAAAAAAAAAAAAAAAAAAACATGCTAAACATACTCATCTGTCTCCGGTGCTCTGGTGTCCTCCCAGCACGGTCCGGTCCCGCAGCTCCGCTGTCTTCTTCTGCCAGAAGTCCTCACTGGCTGTGACGTCCCAGGTCCCTTCCTTTAGGCCACTGATTGGCCTCAGGGGTCACGTGACGTCACAGGTAGTCACGTGCAGGGGGAACTTCAGCTGGAAGAAAACAACAGAACTGCAGGACCGAACTGCTCTGGGAGACATTGGGGCAGGAAAGAAAGTTTGTGGGGGGGTTTTTTGTTTTGTTTTTTTTACCTGCCCCTGCGTAATTAAAAAAAAAATGAAGGAGCCACTGTATGGAGTATAAGCTCCACAGTGGCCCCCACCCAGTATTATAAGCTCCACAGTGGCCCCCACCCAGTATTATAAGCTCCACAGTGGCCCCCACCCAGTATTATAAGCTCCACAGTGGCCCCCACCCTGTATTATAAGCTCCACAGTGGCCCCCACCCAGTATTATAAGCTCCACAGTGGCCTCCACCCAGTATTATAAGCTCCACAGTAGCCCCCACCCAGTATTATAAGCTCCACAGTGGCCCCCACCCAGTATTATAAGCTCCATAGTGGCCCCCACCCAGTATTATAAGCTCCACAGTGGCCCCCACCCAGTATTATAAGCTCCACAGTGGCCCCCACCCAGTATTATATGCGCCCAATAGCCCCCTCCGCTTCAGTGCTATTATTATACTCTGGGGTCTCCTCAGACCCCAGAGTATAATAATCGGAGGCCCAGGGGAAGTGATTAAAAATAACAAACTCTCATACTCACCTTGCCTTACCTTTCCTTGGCATCCTCGCTCCATCCTGTTGTCTTCAGCGTCTTCAGGCCCTTTTCCGACGACGCTGCTGAGGCCTGTGATTGGGCCTCAGCGGTCACGTGGGGGCGCACTGACGTCATTACGCGGTCGTGCCCCATGTGACCGCCGGGGCCTAATCACAGGCCTCAGTCATGATGGAGGAGCGCCGGAGAGGACGCTGTGCCCAGGAGAGGTGAGAATATGTATTTATTATTTTCAGTCACCTCCCCTGGGAGCCCTGCCCTGCCATCTATTGGAAAGGGGCCTGCAATATGCCAGGGCCTCTTTCCAATAACAGTATGTATAGCGGTCGGGGAACCAGGCTTTCCCCGACCGCTATCATAGTGGTCCGGGGCCCCGGCTGGCCACGCGCCCCGTACCCTGCCGTAACGCCACTGGTCAGGGGCCCAATCGGGATGGTCAGGATCCCGATCGGGCCCCCATGACATGAGGACTAATAGTCGGGGCTCGGGGCCCACCGGTGGATTCACCGGTTCCCCGGTGGGCCAGTCCGACCCTGGTTATCATCCATATTTTTAGCCTGGAAAACCCCTTCAAGTCTAACACTAATGTACTGAGATGCTACGCCATGCTCTATACCACGCCCTTATTGGAATGTGACTGCAACATTATTGTGACTTTTTGAAAAGTCACATTTGATAATTTTGGTGTATAGACAGCTAGGCAGGCTAACCATGCCCATTTTCCCATCTGCTTTGTAAAAGTGTAGTGAGTGGTATAAGCAATCAAATTATAGCAAAATATTTGCATAAATCAGCCAAAATCACAAAACTTCTACTTTATGACTTTTTATGCAGAATTATGGGACTTGATAAATTCCCCTCAGCGTGTGCAGTATTTTAGCAAGCAGTGACAACCAAGACATTTGAAATAGATTTGAGAATGTGGAGAACACATGGTTATGAATAACGGATGTCTGAATAAGCTCTTAGAATGAAATTTGTGGTTGTAGTCATTCATTAAAAATGGTGGTTTTCCTAATTAAGGCTATAGAGCCCCATGTAGCGAGTCGCAGCCGAAAAATGCTGAGGAATAGACCACGGCGGCAACGCACCATGTTTTTTTACGCAGCGTTTTTCACAGAAAGTCCAAGGAGTTTTCCTCTACAGACTTTCTGCTTCTATAATACCTATACGGTAAACGCCAGCATTTCTGTAGGTATAATTAACATGCTGTGATTTACAAAAACGCAAGTGTTTTTTGTTTTGTTTTTTTTAAATCACAGCATTTCCGCTGCGGATTTTTTTTCTGCAATGGCAATCCAGCACCGCATTTTTACAACGTGGGGTCCTGGCCTAATATTGTTTTAGCCATACTGGGGGAAATTTACTAAGCTAAAGGCACAAGCATAAGGGCAGTGCCACATGGTGTAACAGTCCCGGACACCGGTGCTTTCACTTCTTATTGAAATACTGGTTAATTTCGGCTATATTTAATTACTGGCCGTGCAGTTTTCCTGTTGCCGGTAATTAAAGAGAGTCTGCTACCACCAAAACCTCTTCTAAAAACTTATATGCTGTTGTAGGGTGGGGCCACACCTACTGGAGTGCTTTCTTCTATTGAGGTCACTGCAGTCATTGTCCATGGGACATGTCACTCTTTCTGTTTTGGGGGCAGCACTGATTAGTTTTGATTTACAGAGAAGTGAAAGCACTAGTGGCCTAAATACAGTGGCCCAGACTTACTATTGTGGTTACGATTAGACACCACTGTAAACGTGGTGGATCTTTGGCGCAATGTAGCACATCTTGGAGCATCTAGTATGAGCTAAAATATTTCAACTTGTTAGACATATGCCAAAAATGTGCCAAAACTGTGTTGAAAAAAATTCCAGTTCAAGGTAATCCAACTCAAATGTAGTATAAACGTAGACTACTGTAGACAGTGTAAAGATACACCAGATTTATCATCCAGCATCAGCCACTGTGATAAATCTGGCGATTTTCAGACTGTCTGTCTAACTAAATCTGGGCCAGTATGTCTAGGTTACTGTTCAGTAATATAGGATGCAGCTCTAGGGGTGGTAAAGTCAGAGGATCCAACATTGTCACTTCTAATAAATAGAGGGACTTGTGATATGTGTTTGAGGAGAGAAAAGTGGAACCCAGAATCCTATGCTGGACCCTGGATTTGTGGGAGAGCATTTTTAAAGTTGTGGTTAGCATTATGCAGAAAGATTTTTGTCTTTAAGATGGCCTTAGACCACAGCAGAAATATATTACTATTACAGCTAACATTATAACAAGCTAAGAACAAAGCCAGCATCTGATAATAATGTTCTTCAACTCCAAATTATAATAGTATTCCTACAGTGTCTCTTAAATGTTAGATTAGACAATAAATATATAAGGCAATACAGGAAATCCATTTCACTGCAAAATGGCAAAATCTGAAACAGATGGAGTTGTGAAGCCTGACAGCATTAATGTGATCACAAGGGATAAAGGAAGGTGGCTAGTGGAGGCATTTGTTTTAAACATGAAGAAAAAAAAAATCTAGTTATATTCACATGCAAAACCATGAGAAAATAGCGCAAAAGCAGCTAGACAAAATTAAAATCTGAAGACCATAGCTACACACGTGGACAAAATTGTTGGTACCCCTCGTTTAATGAAAGAAAAACCCACAATGGCCACAGAAATAACTTGACAAAAGTAATAATATATAAAAATTCTATGAACATGAACAAATGAAAGTCAGACATTGCTTTTCAACCATGCTTCAATAGAATTTATTAAAAAAGAAAACTCATGAAACAGGCCTGGACAGAAATGATGGTTTCTTTAACTTAATATTTTGTTGCACAACCTTTTGAGGCTATCACTGCAATCAAACGATTCCTGTAACTGTCAATGAGACTTCTGCACCTCTCAACAGGTATTTTGACCCATTCCTCATGAGCAAACTGCTCCAGTTGTCTCGGGTTTAAAGGGTGCCTTTTCCAGACGGCATGTTTCAGCTCCTTCCAAAGATGCTCAATAGGATTTAGGTCAGGGCTCATAGAAGGCCACTTCAGAATAGTCCAATGTTTTCCTCTGAGCCATTCTTGGGTGTTTTTAGATGTGGGTTTTGGGTCATTATCCTGTTGCAAGACCCATGACCTGCGACTGAGACCAAGCTTACTGACACTGGGCAGCACATTTCTCTCTAGAATCCCTTGATAGTCTTGAGATTTCATTGTACCCTGCACAGATTCAACACACTCTGTTCCAGGTTCAGCAAATCAGCCCCAGAACATAACAGAGCCTCCTCCATGTTTCACAGTAGGGACGGTGTTCTTTTCAAGATATGCTTCATTTTTCCGTCTGTGAACATAGAGCTGATGTGCCTTGTCAAAAATTTCGATTTTTGTCTCATCTGTCCATAGGACATTCTCCCAGAAGCTTTGTGGCTTGTCAACATGTAGTTTGGCAAATTACTTTTGTCAGATTCAAGTTATTTCTGTGACCATTGTGGGTTTTTCTTCCAGGCCTGTATGATCACAGTGAACTAGCCAACTTTATAGCTTTGTTATGTTCTAATACATTTTAAAAAATGTATATCTTTTTACAAAACTTTTTTTGCATCACTATATCCTGACATATCTTTTTAGATTTCATTCTATGGCACTGTGGAATGGTTATTATATAACCATCAGTAATAGTAACTGTGCTAAATACAGATCCAGGTGAGCAGTGGTTAGTACCTACCCAAAGAGGCTCAAGTAAACTGATGAAACGGCAACAGGGTCATGTTCAACTATTTGATGCGTGTAGAACAAGAGAGCACTAGAATGCATGGTCCAGTCCCATAACAAAGCTACTGTGGCACAAATTGAAAAAGTCAATACTGGCTATGAGAGAAAAATGTCATACGTCCAGTGCTTGCTGTATACCTGCCCAGGCTGACCTCTGCCTATGCCAAATGCATCTATAATGGTCTGATGAATCACATTCAACATAGTAAGAAGACAAGATAGCAGAGGCAGTGTCATGTGCTGGGTAGGGGCCTAGCTATAGGGGTTGTAGAGGTAGCTGACGCTATCACTACCAGACCCTGAAGCCTGATGGGGCCCAAAAGTCTTTCCACAATATTAAAGGAAATCAGTATTTTACATAGCATTTGTTAAGCAGGGGTCCCAGTACAGATACAGTATTGAAGGAGATTCAAGTTACACCTCTGGCGCTGGACATTATTCTGTTGGGGAGCCTTGAGTCCTGCTATTCATGTGGATGCTACTATTCATGTGGATGTTACCAACTACCTAAATATTGTTGAAAACCAAGTATACCCTTTCATGGCAGCAGTATTGCCTATTGACAGTGGGCTCTTGCAGCAGGATAATGTGTTCTTCAAGTTCAGTTTAGGAATGGTGTGAGGAACAGAACGTGAAAAAATGTTCAGGGTGCTAGTCACTCCCAGGTGACTACAAGCTCTTAAACTTTTCAAATATGTTACGTGTAGTTTTATATGTTAAATATGGTCTTATTTATCACAATCTTTGGGAGTGTCCGAAAATAAAGGAAATATTGGAGGCAGTACTACTTTTATCGTATCCCTTCCCCTTGCTCCTGAATGGATCTTGTTTTATATTTGGCCATCCAAAACTGATAGACCAGAACAGCGTACCAGATTGTTTCTGAGTATATTGTCCGCTTCTGCCCAGTTTGGAGTAGCAGAGAATGAGCACTGGAATGTTGGTAATACTCTTGTGGCCGTTTATTCAATAAAACATACCCTTTAATCCCTAGGAGATACAGCAATTTTTAATTTTCGTTTTCTTCTGCATTGTAATACCTTGTAATATTATTGCTGTTCTATTATACTCTACATAGTAACCAATGCTTGGAGGATTTGCTAGACTCCCCTTAAAGAAGGTTGTCCCCATGCTGCTTTATCATTTAGGTGCAGTGTTTACAATTAATTGTGGCATAGAAATGGTTAAACAGCTGTGATTGATGTTCTCAGCATTCATGGCTGTTAGCTGCAGGTATCTACTGTACAGCCCACCGCATAAGGTATGGGCTCAACTGCCCAGCCAACGCCATATTCCCCAGCACACCTCTGCTGCTCATGTCTTGATGCCAGATACCACAGAGGTCTTGTGGAGTCCATCAGTTTTCAGAGGTGTAGCAAGGGATTCAGCATAGGTGGCGCAAACACACCCCTAATATTATCACTATACAGTGACCGAATGATAGGTATCAGCTTTACACAAATCTCTGCAGACAATTTAAATAAATACAGCAGAGGAAACATTTATTGACTTACAGGTGACATCTATGACTGTTCACATTTCCATCCGGACTGCCTTGACTACTTCCTCCAGCAGTGACTTGTCTCTGCAAAGCTTGCAACACAGACATCTTTGGCTGCTCAGTTTTCTGGGCACCCAACCCACTTTGTCCTCACCTACACAAAGTCCCCATCCTGCTGCTACCCCCCATTTATAAAATATATAATATAAAAGCCCCTGTGTGCCCCCTTAACTAGTGCTCCTTATTAATAATGCCCTCTGTGTGCCCCCAATTAAAGGAGTTTTCCATCTCATCAATAAAAGATCAGTGGGCATCTGACACCCAGGATTTGTGCTAATCAGCTGTGTCAATGGGTCACGGCATTTCTGTTTATCTTGTATCGGCTTCTCTGTTTACATTGTACCATTTGTTTCATAGTGGCCATGTGATGTAACTACAGTCTCATCCTATACACTTCTATGGGATGAGGCTACAATTGTATCACATGGTCACTCTAAAACAGAGAGTAAACAGGGAAACAGATACCATGCTTAAACGTGTGATATAGCCCTTTAAAACAGCTGATCGGCAGGATTTCCAGGTGTTGGACTACCACTGATCTCTTATTGATGATTTATGCTGAGTTTAGATCATCAATAAAAATGAGCTAAAAACCCCTTAGTAAAGCCCAACTGCCCCCTTATATTGTGTCCCAGATTTCCCCTTTATATTCATAATGCCCCCAATGATGCCACTTTATCTCATTATTGCTACCTAATGCCACTTAAGCCTGCCCTAAAAAAAATAAAAGTTATGCTCACCTGTCTCCAGTCCCGTGATGAACAGAGCCAATGCCACATCTTCTTACTCTGACCCCCCCCCCCCTAATAATTAACTCAGTCCCAACATCGCAACCAGCAGGACACAACACCGGCTTCTCCAAGTCTGTGGCCTGGGTTGTCTGCAGCCTGGTACCAGTGAGAGTGATGATGTCATTGCATATCTTTGGCATCCTCATGTAAACTGCTGGCATAAAGTTTGAATTTCAGGAAAAATTAAAAATGCAAAAATGGCAAATAGTGAGCATGGTGTTTCTTGGGTGATGCTAATCTTCCTGGTTTTGCAGGTAGGGAAATGGGAATTACAGACTGCTGAAAGGGAAGCAAATATTAACTAAAATAAAGTATACTATGCAATTGAGGCAGATTATGTAATTTATCTAGAATCTAAGAATGTAGCCTAGTTTCTGGCTGGCCTGCTAGGATGTATGGGCCTCAATAATGTACTCCTGAACATGACTGTCTGTGAGCTTCTTAAACTGACCCTTAAGAGTAAATATTGTGCTTCATGTCTACAAGTGAAATGTAAATTGACTAATAGCATCTAGTAGTCTCCTCTGGGAGTGCGGTTTATTAAAGGAACGCAGTGAAATGAGATCTCAGAGCCTGGGCAGTGCTCTAATGTGAGAATCAAATAATGATGTGGTATTTGGCCAGCTTTCAGTCTGCATTGTTATCAGAAGAATGAAAGACTATTTGCTCTTTAGTCCTTGACCTTAGCTGCTATGCCACCATTTGATCATGGCTAATCCAACTCCTAACATGGTCACATCACGCATGATCACAGACTGGATGCCTGTAAAATCACTAACGTCTGATATCATTGCAGTTTATTTAACGCTTTTGCATTAAGGGAAATTCCAAACTGCTAGAGATAATCGTCTCCCAAATAGTTCACAAGATTTCACCCAAACAGCATCCAAAGAATTTTCAGGATTTATCAGGTCTTTGTGTCGAGTAAAATCCTGGCTGCTCATTGAACCCTCTGGATGGCTACTGTATAGCTGTGCTCTGTAAAGCAGCAGAATTTCCAAATAACATCTGTCAGTATAAAGCAATAACAGGTTCTGTCGACTGATAACTGCATCTATTTTTAGTTAGCGCTGGTTCCACTTAAATGATTGTTGTTGATGGCTATTATTGCAGAGCACTGACATGTACAATGCACCAATGGAATGCTGTGGACAGTAGAAATACGCTGTTCCAGATAACTGAATCGACCAACATTAGATCAAAAGCACAGTAGAAAATAACATATATACAATGTCTACCACTTTACTGCATTTTCTGTCTGGATGTTTAAAGGTCAATGTAATGTTAAAAATAATTTTAAGAGGTATTCGCATCCTAGTCTTTCATGGCTGAGATGAGAATGCTCATGTCTTTGAATGTCTGAGGAGTCTGAGAGTCATGAACAGAGGCAAACACAGCTGTGCTGTGCAGTTTCCATAAATCCTATAAAAGTGAACAGGAGTTAGGGAGACAATGTAGGAAAGTGAGTATGGAAGTCACCAAGTAACAGAAACACACAGTGCTACAGTTTCCCTAGCTCCTAGTTACTACTCTTTGAGTTATATGAACCGTAAGCTGCTTTTGACTAGGTTCAAAATGTGTTTTTTGTAAATTGCTTGTCTGAAAATTTGGAGTATTTAACCTGTGGAACTGGTGTCTGAAAGACTAACATGCGTCTAGTTTGCACGCCGATTGGTCAGCAAATTGCCATGCACCACAGCTTCAGCAGAGATTCTGACGCTGAAGCCACTGCAAGATAGGGCAGGGCGTTTCTTTTCAAAACCCAGTCCAGATGCAGTGGAAAAAGAATACGCTAATCCGGAGGATTTTCAACAGATTTTACCACTTTGGGCAGGATGGTAGCAAATTCACAGTAGATTTACATCAAGATCCATGGCGGAAAAATTCTTCTACATTTCAAATTTTAGGCTTTTATGCACTTCTGAATACCAAGACGATAGGACTCTAGTAGAGAACAGTCCTACTACTCTCTGATACATTATGGGTGGAATACACTGGTTAGTTAGAGGTGTTATTGTAGCTGTTATGTTTTTCTCCAAACAAAATAGTAACAAACGAACGTGTGAAATAAACTGGTTTATTTAGAAATGCAAAATAAACATAAGCAGACAAAATAAGTGAAAATCAAAGCAAAGTAGGCAGGTGGACATTAGCAGGGGAACTATCCCTATCACTCACCCTGACTAAGCCTGCCTAGTGCCAGAGTTTTCCTCTGATAAGAGGACGCCTCACAGGATACCTAATAGAGACCCTTGGAGATTGCCCTAACAGAAACTCAGGGACACAGTACCCACACACCAACAAACACCACTACACAGACACCCTCACAGTAGGCCAGAGGGTAAATGGACAAAGCAAGGTTACAGAACCAAACGGACAGTAGAACTATGGGTCACAGGAATAGCTGATCACAAGAATATAACCAGCAAAAGGACTGGAGCAAGCCCCCAGCTTAAATAGCACACCAGAGGGTGGGGCAGAACCTCAGGGAAAAGACCCCTCCCAAACCACAGACTCCAGACAGAAAGGTTAACTCTTGCCAGCCTGGACCAGCCCCCTAACAGTCACATTGTTATTTACCTTATTGGTGAACCTCCCATATTATGATTATAGTTATGGATTAACATTGAAGTCTAAAGAATCACCCAGTGTTTCCCTTTATCCACTATGGAGGTATGGTCTTCTTGGGACCATTTACCAGATCTCAAAGTAGCCTCTGAACAGCGGAAACTGTAAGGCAACAAATGAATGTAAAGCTTTTATCTGTGTTCCTCTCCTCTATGGCTATACATGGTTCACTCTATCTATAGTCATTGCTTTTCTTGGGTTCAGTAAGTGTTGTCATAAACAAAGGAGCCACAATATGCTTTTTGCTATTTAACTCTTCATCCTCAAAGTATATCCAGCTTTATCTCTCATTTGGCTAGCTGACCAATTCTTGGCACTTGAGCAGAGGGCAAGTCAATGTTTTTCTCCCGCCATTACTAATATTATTCACACTGCAACAACCCTGCTCATACTTATTGTAGACCGATAAAGTATTCTGTGCATTTTACATTGGCTTAAAAATGGGCAATAAGACTAGTATATAAGCTTATTCTTTAAACAAACTTTTTATTGCTGCAGAATGATCTATTTAATGCAATTTACGATACAATTTATGTAAAGTTCCAGGGTGCTGTTCACTGTTTTCTAAGTAATCCATCTGCAGTGAATTACGCGCAATTGTATGTTATTTCCTTTAAGAAAGTTGGTCAAATATATACGAATAACAAATACCCGTTTAGTAAAACCACAGTGGTAAGTACTTTGAGTGAAGGCTTAATGGGAGGAAATTGAAGTAAGGAAATATTTTTAATGACAACACTGAAACTGCTGCTGTTACATCAAAATGTGCATAATAGGACAACTGGGAAAGTAGCGGAGAATGGAAATTACAGTATTTTATATATCATTGAGTCTCATGAGGACTACAGGTACATAAACAGCAGAGTGGTGGCTGTGAGAGTTTTTTTTCCTGAAATTAGAGAACTTTGGAGTATGTAATAACAATACAATAGTTTAATGTGTTTTGTGCCAGGAAGAAAAATCTACAGGTAAATTACTGAGCATTTTCTTAAATCTTATTTCAGATATTCTGACAAAAAAATAATCATTGATGTGAGTCACCCACTTTAATTACCTACATTTGCTCATGAGGTTGACATATTAGAAATAACCTATTTTAAAATAAAATTTACTTTTGCCTCCTGTTTTGCTCAAGCAGGGCTGGTTTAAGGTTTGTGGAGACCCCTGAGCTAAATATCTGCTTAATTGACATAACCTCTATTACTATTAGATGTTCTTTCCATCCTTAGGGCCTTCATAGATGAGTGTATCGCCTCCGTATCTGAGCATCTGTATTATGGTTGTGCATCCTGGCTCAGTTGCGTGTTCACTGATCCAAACTTAGCTGTAAAATAGATGCTCAACTATGAAGGCCTGGAGCTGTGAGAGCCCTTAGGGACCAATATATTCAGACTTATGTTGTCATTTTTTTTTTCTGCCACAACCAGGGGTAGGATTTACTTTTTTTTTTGAGGCTCCTTGGTGGGAAGAAGGGTGGCGTTTGCAGTGTGTCACCAAAACTACCAAAGGCGGGGAGAAGGAGCGTGCTGTCAAAATTTTCATGCAAAGGCCCACCTGTTGGATCCCCCCACAGTGCCTCCTGTCACTCACAGTGTTCCCTGTCAAGTAGTGAAGAGGATAGGCCATCAATATGAAAAAGGGATACCCCTTCTAATGTCCCCCCCAACAGGATATTGGACTTGATCACTTCCCCACAGTGGTCCTCACTCATCTGAGCAACTAAAGGATACTAACGTCCCTCTTATGCCTCCACCCAGGGCCAGATTAAAGTTGGTGGAGGCCCCTGGGCGAAAAAGGTTGGGTTGTCATAATTTAATTTACCAAATTTGTCATTGTGCCACCTGGGCTGCTGATCCGCAGCCTAATAGGTTACAAGTCTAAAGTGGCCTCTGACATGTTAGTGTGAATAACAAGGCAGGGAGTCTTAGCCTATGTTCACACAAATATTAAGAGGCTGTCAAACTTTTGCTCTTCAGAAAACAATAAATCTTTTACTCACCTTACTGCGATTCTCATGAGTGGAGCAGTCGAAGTCAGTCCCTGTAGGTCTGGCACAGGTGGAGCAATTCAATGACATCATCATGCCACCAGTGCCATGTTGTCCTATAGCTCCCTGCTCAGTCATAGGTGATAGACTTCAACAATATGAGGTCATCAGCCAAAAGGAGGAGGAGGAGGAGTTTGAATGGAGCAGTGTTACAGCAAGCACTTTCTTCACTATCTTCATGATTTTGAATGGAGCGACAATGCCATGCTTGACTGCTGTTTCACTGAAACTCTCCCTCACTGTGGTCAAACAGTGAATAGGAATGGAGGACCCGTGATCCAATTCCCGTGATCTTGATGTTCCAGTGAGGGAACTAAGTAATAAGCCCATGCCAAACTTCTTGCATAGTACACCTCTGATGGGGACACTGTAAATTCATCTATAGCGCTTGTAAACAAGTGTTAATAATTTCCATCTCTTCTCATTTTTATTTTTGGCAAGTAAATGAGGGGGAAATTTAACCTCACAAAGAAGTCATTGAGTTCTATAGAGAGATGTTGATTCAATGTAAAAACAAAAAACCTGAGTAAGGCATGACATGATTGAATAGCATGTTCCAATTCCGCTATGTTAATATCTCAATTGAAAGAGTTAAGTGTAAATCTTAGGATTTATTCACATACAGTATATTAAACTAACCTGCAGTCAGTTCCATAACACCCTAGTGCTGTTCTATGACCATACACAGTATAAGTCCTTATCACACAAATAAACACCACTGTATCAGTTACTAATGAATCTTGTGGCAGTGTATAGAAACTGATTTACCTTTGGACAGGCACGTATGTACACCACATATTGTGGTATTATTTGTTAGTAAAAGAGTAAAGCATTAGACTGGGTATCCAATGCTTATTGTGATGAGAAGTGATCAGTATTGCATTACAGCCCTATGAAGCAGCAGAATTGACGTAGCTATAGGTTCATCTGCCACACTGACATCAGTTTCTCTATATGACTGCTGTGCATTTGTAAGCATATGATATTAGCACCAGCACAATGGCTATACACGTCCCATTTACCATTATTTAAACATTGTTCAGTTGTACAGGTCATAATCCCTAAATTACTCATGGGCAGATTGATCTCTGCACGCCTGTTCCTCTGCATCTTCTCTTTATGCAGCAGCGAACAGCCTGGGATAGAGTACATTCTCGGAGAGAAAAAAGTTACCAGGAAAGACTTTCAGGGGAACACAGGAAATGGTTAGTTGAAAGTGAGAGTAAGGGGAGCTTGTGGTGGAAAGTGACATCTACAGTAGAATTTGAAGAAGGAAACAGACATACAGTGGGAAAAAAGTATTTAGTCAGCCACCAATTGTGCAAGTTCTCCCACTTAAAAAGATGAGAGAGGCCTGTAATTGACATCATAGGTAGACCTCAACTATGAGAGACAAAATGAGAAAACAAATCCAGAAAATCACATTGTCTGATTTTTTTAAGAATTTATTTGCAAATTATGGTGGAAAATAAGTATTTGGTCAATAGCAAAAGTTAATCTCAATACTTTGTTATATATCCTTTGTTGGCAATGATAGAGGTCAAACGCTTTCTGGCAAGTCCCATTCCTCCATGCAGATCTCCTCTAGAGCAGTGATGTTTTGGGGCTATCGCTGGGAAACACGGACTTTAAACTCCTTCCAAAGGTTTTCTATGAGGTTGAGATCTGGAGACTGGCTAGGCCACTCCAGGACCTTGAAATGCTTCTTACGAAGCCACTCCTTCGTTGCCCTGGCGGTGTGCTTGGGATCATTGTCATGCTAAAAGACCCAGCCACGTTTCATCTTCAATGTCTTTGCTGATAGAAGGAGGTTTGCACTCAAAATCTCACGATAAATGGCCCCATTCATTCTTTTATGTACACAGATCAGTCGTCCTGGTCACTTTGCATAGAAACAGCCCCAAAGTATGATGTTGCCACCCCCATGCTTCACAGTAGGTATGGTGTTCTTTGGATGCAACGCAGCATTCACTCTCCTCCAAACACGACGAGTTGTGTTTCTACCAAACAGTTCTACTTTGGTTTCATCTGACCATATGATATTCTCCCAATACTCTTCTGGAACATCCAAATACTCTCTAGCAAACTTCAGACGGGCCCAGATATGTACTGGCTTAAGCAGGGGGACACGTCTGGCACTGCAGGATCTGAGTCCCTGGCGGCGTAGTGTGTTACTGACGGTAGCCTTTGTTACGTTAGTTCCAGCTTTCTGCAGGTCATTCACTAGGTCCCCCCGTGTGGTTCTGGGATTTTTGCTCACCATTCTTGTGATCATTTTGACCCCACGGGATGAGATCTTGCATGGAGCCCCTGATCAAGGGAGATTATCAGTGGTCTTGTATGTCTTCCATTTTCTAATTATTGCTCCCACAATTGATTTCTTCACACCAAGCTGCTTGCCTATTGCAAATTCAGTCTTCCCAGCCTGGTGCAGGTCTACAATTTTGTTTCTGGTGTCCTTCCACAGCTCTTTGTTCTTCACCATACTGGAGTTTGGAGTGTGACTGTTTGAGGTTGTGGACAGGTGTCTTTTATACTGATAACAATGTCAAACAGGTGCCATTACTACAGGTAATGAGTGGAGGCCAGAGGAGACTCTTAAAGAAGAAGTTACAGGTCTGTGAGAGCCAGAAATCTTGCTTGTTTGTAGGTGATCAAATACTTATTTTCCACCATAATTTGCAAATAAATTCTTAAAAAATCAGACAATGTGATTTTCTAGATATGTTTTCTCATTTTGTCTACTACATAGTTGAGGTCTACCTATGATGTCAATTACAGGCCTCTCATCTTTTTAAGTGGGAGAACTTGCACAATTGGTGGCTGACTAAATCCTTTTTTTTCCCCACTGTACATGTTCCCTGATGAGCCTCATGACTTGCGGTCAAATATGCCATGTTGGGACACCCGTGTTGGATATTTTGCATGACTCTGAGATAAGCACAGCTTTATAGGGTTTTTTAGTTAGGGTCAGGTTCTAGTTGGGTGGGAGCTGTATAGGGCTGCAGCCCCAAGGTAGATATAAGGGTTTTTGTACATTGCTGCTAGGGTCACTTTTAGGGATGGTGACGGTCCCCTTGATTTTTTAGTTTTATTTTTAGCCTGGATACCTACCATCAGCATCTCTGGCACCTACTTATGCAGTGCCCCAGGATTCATGTTGGTCACACCTCTGAAAATGTATACATATGACTGCACCTGGAATTGATACCCTGGTACATCTGACTGGTAAGATCAATGGGTTAATTTCTACATGTATTTGTATTTGCACTGCATTGAAGGTGTTTCTAGATCCTTTGGGTTGGTGACCACCTTAGAGCACTTTTGTGCATGGTTTTAATTTACAGTGTAAAGATAGGATCTACTACTTTTGAAGAGAGAGTGTGTTTCTGTGGTCCAGTGACTCTAACGCCGTCAGAAAGGTTGTTACCTGTCTTCTGTAAAGATGCTGTGAAACTCCTGTGAAGTTTTTTGGCTGAAACTTCGAGAACTACTGATGTAGTGGGGAGCCAGAAGCCCTGCTCTACCCACTGGTTAGGCTGTTGTAACAGGAAGTGCTGTGTTCATTCTTGGTGCCATTACATGATATTTGTTGGTGAATGGCCACATAAACATAAATACTTAAACTTACCCCGTGTGCATCTTTATTTCAATATAGGAGTTTAAAGCTGATACCATACACTCATAGCAGCTCAATACGCAATCCTTATTTCCCTTGATGGCAGACTGCTGAGGTCCCTATACATGATAAATAAACATTTATCGGATGTATTAGGCCAGCTTTAGGCTTGCTAGTTTAGGATTATTCTGCCTTTTTATTGCAAGCAGTGAACAACATAAATGAACATAGTAGTAAACAGTGTAGGGAGAAGACTATTGATCTCTGATTTGTGATGTGTATGATGTCCACAAGGACAGCAGTAAAATAGCACAGCATATAATAAAAACATGAACAATGGAATTGATCTACAGTCTGTGCTATTTCCTCCTTAAATGAAAAATGATAGAAGAAAAATGTCTGAAAAGGCAGTAGCTTTCTTACCCATCAGACACTTGATTTCATTCTATCCAGTCTAATCTGCTCGAAAGATTGTACCAAGAACCTTAATAATGACATGAATGATAATAATAAAAAATGTATTTATAAAGTAGTAATGTGCTAAACAGCGGTGTACAATAAGTAACAGGGTTCAGTGACAATTACTTGTATAAACTGTTTCTAATATACAACGTTACAATATAAAGAGAGAGGACCCTTCACCCAAGTTTATAATTACAAGAAAAGAGTGATAGAAAAGGAATTAGACTATTTATTGCATTACTTCAAGGAACACTAAACCTAGGCATGAAAGATAAAAGTAAGCAAGAAATACTGTATAGCTGCCTTCTCTGTTTGTCCGTCTGCAGAATTTCCTGCATGATTCTGCAAAAAAGTTGTGTAGAATTCCTACAGAATACATAGAGGTTACTATCCTGCTGATCTATTTCATTTTCAATGGAGGAATGGGGTTATTCAAGGGTCCTGGCTGAACAATATTTTTGTCCTACTGAAGGGGATCTATCATTTCTCCTGACATATCTGTTTTACTAAATTGCATTCCCTGTAAAATAACCACTGTAAAGCATCTTTTAGATTTATGTGTTGTTTAATCACTCTGTTATCCCTTTAAGTTTATGAAAAAATTGGCAACTGCGTGTTACCATTCCCCCTTGTTAAAAGGGTGTGTCTCAAGAACCTCTCCCAAACTGCTAACACTTAGTTGTCAATTTATGTGTTGACAATTTTTTCATAAATTTATAATTTGAATAACATAGGAAAAATGTTATATTATGGGGTGGGAAAGTTTACCAAAGAAGACATATCAGGACAGATGACAGATCCTCCAAAGCCGGAGCTTTATTGTAATACATTTTGTACTTTTCAGTTAAAACAGATTACTGTGTATTCAGAAATATTGGCTCTATAAAACAAGAATTTGGTCAGTGTATTCAAGTCACATTCAGATGTATCACACCGTACAAATAGATTTTATTTCCCCTATGATTTGTGAGTGAGTTTTGGGCACCAGCCTGGCAATGTAAGTTAATACTGTACCTAGCAGTTAGAATGATTGCTCTATGTTCCTAGTTAATTTATATGTTGAGATCTGTCTCCTGCAACATGAGCCATTAACAAATTGGTCCAAAGGCAACAACTGAGCAATCTTGATAAAAGGAGCCTCTGCCCTTACCAGCCATGGGAAACCTTGTTGTTTTTTCATTTTGCCATAAAGGATGAAGTCTTAGAATGCTATCCTGATCCAACATGTATATTTGCTGACCGATCAGGTTGGGATTTTTGAAGGGAAATGGACAAGCTGGTCAGAAAATATTGACTTTTAAATCTATGGACAAGAGCACAATCACAGAGTTTGCCTAAAAGCAGCAGGCAGCATTCCATTTTCTAGTAAAATGTTTGTACACTAAATATTTTACAAGTGTAAGGCACACTATGTATTGCATAATCCTAATTTTAATTTACTCCTGCAACACATTTTCATCTATTTTTGACAAGAAGCCACAGTAATTCAATGTTATTTGAAGTACAGCATATCTAAACAGTGGTGGTATATACCATGGTAATCCAGAAGCTACAGGGGTTGGACCAAAAACATTGAACACCCCAATTTTCACATAGTCAAGTTGAACTGTTCCTGACACACCTTCAATCACCAGTATTGGGTAATAAAACTGCAGTCATGCTGCAGTTTATGTTGATAAACTTTATCACTTGTGCTGTTCTAAAAGTTTATTTGTTTTAGGAGCATGATATGTCAGACCTGACAGAGTTCGAAAGGGTATTGATTGTTGGTGTGTGCCTGTTAAGGACATCTGCGACCTGAGTTGTTGAGTTGAAGTTCCCTGATCCCAGTTCAGTAAGCAAAGACCAGCAAAACATCTGGTTGAAAGTTAAAGCTTTGCTTTGGCTATTGCAAAACCGCCATGGATATCATCTTTGTGCTGTGCATTCCTGAGAATTTTAAATGATAATGGTGCCCTTAAACTTGCATTCAACTCTGCAGTAATTTGAAGGACCATAGTTTTCTTCTTTTTTTTTCCTACAAATCAACAAAGTGCTCTTCTGTCCCTTGAGTCTAGCTTTGACTTTCAACCAAAGCTATTTCTATCTGCAGATGTTTTGCCCGCCTTTGCTTATGATGATGTGATCACCGAACTAGTAGACCTTGACACACCCATCAACTCAGCCACTCAGGTCACGGATGCCTCTACCAGGTGTACACCAACAATGAGTCCCCTTTGGCATTCTGTCGGGTCTGACACATCATGCTGATAAAAGAAATAAACAGGTTTTTAGAACAGCACAAGTAATAAAACGAGTTGCTGAGAAGGAAACCACAGTGTCAAGTTCAGTGTCCTGTGTGTCTCTGATGGTCAGACTGTGAAGCGGTGGTAGGAGTGTGAAATTTGCAAATACCTTTTGCAAATATACATGCAATGGCAACTACTGGACTATCTAACAGTATGATGGTGCACAGCTTAAGAACTGTGGCTGGTTTGATATGACTGATTCTTCATAACCCTTTCCCAACATCTGCCATACTAGTATGATGGATATCAGATATTTAAATATGGCAGCCACTCAGGAGTTGATCAAAGGCATTAAGTCCCCCAATGCCTCGGACAACTAACCAAATAATCAAAAGAGCCAAAGCAACGTTTTCTCCCAGTTTCGTCTCTCTGAATAAAAAGCAATCAAAGCAATTGACATTCCCCAAAATAGTATAACTAAAAAGTATAAAAATATTTTTACCATATGGTGAATGCCATAGTGGGGAGAAAAAATCAAAAGAGCTGAACCGCCATTTTTTTGCTGTTTCACCTCTCTTAAAAATTTGATTAAAAAGTGATCAAAGCAATAGACATTTCCCTAAGTAGTATAACTAAAAAGTAAATCTGGCCTGGCAAAAAAGATGCCTTATGCAACCCCATACATAGAAATATTTAAAAAAAAGTTACATGTGTCAAGATATAGTGACTCCAAGAATTTTTTTTTTTGCAAAGATTTGGATTTTTTAAGGGGTTAAAATTTAAATAAAACTATATAAATGTGGTATCCCCGGAATCATATCAACCCATAGAGTACAGGTGACATGTCATTTTAATTGCACAGTGAACGCCATAGGGACAAAGCCTGTAAAAGTTGCACAAACACAGTTTTTCTCCAATTCCACGTTCTGAATTTTTTTCCAGCTTTCTAATACATCATATGGAATATTAAATGGTACCATCATGAAGTACAATTTGTCCCACATACATTAAGCCCTCATATTGCTCTATTATCAGAAAAATAGTTTAAAAAGTTATGGAGTTTGGAATGCGGGGAGTCAAAAATGAAAAAAAAAAATGCCTGCAGCAGGAAGGGGTTAAATCAACTGGATTAATTAATATTATGTTTGGGAACCCATATGTCAGCTGCATAATGACATGCTGGCATTTTAGTGGCCCCAAACTTGGTGACAGGTTCCCTTTCAGTGGATTCTTAATTACTTTATACAAAACATCATGAAAAGTTGACTATCAAAGCCCAAGTAATTGTCAATTTATGTTTCAGACATACAATTTGCCAACATTTTTTTTAACTAAACAGTTATTGCGTATATTAGGGTTTTAAACTCAAGGAAATTTGAGAAAAAAAAATCAGTAATACTTTCTGGAGCATTAAAAATTAAAAGCAAACATACAGGAACATTGAAGGATTAAGTGTAGATTATTCATGAAGTTGGCAGGCTCTGCCTTCACAACAGTCTACTTTACTGTATCTTCTTATTGACAAAAGAAGACCACACAGATGGCTATGGTGAATTCTTACATCTTGTAATTGATATTTGAAGGAAAATAAAGTTGAAGATGTCAGGGTCAATGTATCTACGCCTAAATTATTTATTTAGCTCAGTTAGAAATAAAAATGATGAGGAAAATATTTCAAAAAACATTATTAACTTCAGCTTATTTTTTGATCAAAAGAAGAAAAGTATATTTTAGCTACAACTGTAGTATATGCAAGAAACAAAATATAAAGCTTTAACCATTTAACGTATTAATGATGTAACCTATGTTGGCCTTCAGGCAGTATTTTTTTTTTCATCTCCAGCTTGTTCATCTCTGACAGCCTCTTAAAGGGTTGTTTTTTGCAGGGGAGAGTATGCTTTTATTGGCACCATTTTAGGGTACATATAATCTATTGAAATTGTTTTAGAAATTTTTTTAGATGAATGAAAAAGCTCAACAATTCTATAAGTTTTTGGGTTTTGTCAATTCTTTTGTTTTCTGTCGACTTAGCTGTATGAGTGCTTGTTTCCTCTGTCATAGGTTGAGATTTTTATTGTGGTACATATGACTATTTAATACAGTGTTTCTGGCTTCTTTTTTTTTTTACTGTGTTTGCATAACATGATAATTTATAGCTCTGACTGTTACAGATGCAGCGATGCCAATTATGTCTTTATTTACTTTTTTATTTCCATTTTTTACATAATAAAACATTTTTTTCCATTTATTAAAGGTTTATAAAAGGGTAACAATAAAACTCACTAACAAAGACCATAAATGGTAACAAATGCGAAGTATAAAAATTATGCATAGAAAAAAATGTGAAGTTTACATGTACACCAATAATATGCTTTCAGATTAAGTATATGTATGTTCCAGAAAAGTTATTGATTCAAGACACCATTATTTAGAATATTACAGGGTAAACATAATATAAAACCAATACAAGACAAAAACAGAGCAGTTAAAATAAGGGACTTAAGGACAGAGGAGGAAGGGAATAAAAGGAGAGGGAAGATGGTTATAGATATAACATCAAACTATTCAATGTGTAAGTATTTTTCTATGGAAGAAGTGGAGAATTATATTTGGAAATTATCCAACAGTCCCAATGATAAGTAATAATAATGATAATAAGTAAAATTGCAACTTTTTTATTAGCTATTGTATATGTGAACACATATTCATATTTAAAATTTCAGATAACTTTCCTCACAATTTCAGATTTTGGAGAGATAGTAGACTTCCAGTTCTGTGCTATTGAGGATAAGGTAGCAGAAATGATGATATTTCAGGGTACCAGTCTGAAAGTAGTCGTAATTAAATCCACTGGAACATGGAATTTTGGTATTCTTCCCACTTTTGAATATGTGGGTGATCTTTAAATTCTCCATATCAGAAAATGGTATTGTAAAACATGCTCATTCCTTTCTATTTATTATGATTGCCTGTGTAAAAGTGGAGGACTTGAATTGGCATGTGAGGGAGAGAATTCTTCCATGGTCTCAAGAATGCATGGATTTGGAGAAATTTATATATTTTAAATAATGACTTTTCTTTATGTTCATCTTGTATGTGTTGCAGTCTTTTTTTTAATCCAGTAATGTAAGGTATGAAAGCTTCAAAATTATACAGGATTCTTTCTTGTGAAAAATCTTTTTTTTTTTTTTAATGGGGTTATCCAGAGGCCAGTGTGGATTCAACATTTAGGACCCCCCACTGATCCACTGTTTGAAGGGGCCATGGTGCTTGTGCGAGCGCCATGTACTCTTAACGGCTTACAACGTATGCTGTCTGTGGCCATCCCATTCAGCTTTGTCCCTTACACATCTATTGGATGAGACTTTAAAAACATTGCATGGCTGCTATAAAAAAAAGATAAGAAGTACTTGAAGTACAGTGAAAAAGTTACAGTGCTTGCACAAGGCCAGCGGCCCCTTCAAACATCTGATCAGCGGGTGTACCAGGTGTTGAACCCACACTGATTTCTTATTGATGTCCTATTCTGATGATAGGTCGTCAATTAAAATGTACTGGACAACCCTTTTAATACCCTTTAAACATTTTATTTGACTTTTCTTTTCCTTATTCAGTTCTCCTAGGGGACTTGACCAGGTTTGAACTTGATCACTCTGTATGAACTTTATACTTCTGTATTGCAGTGTATTATTCCTGTAATCATAATGCTGACAGGGATCCTATTAGGCCTTAATAGGTGTGCAAAAATGTAAATTCAATATTGTACCCAGACCTCAAAGGACCTTATAGGGATTGTCCCATGTGGACTTAGTAACCCTCAGCAGTCAGTTACTGTCACCTATGAGAACTCTGTACAGTCGTGGCCAAAAGTTTTGAGAATGATACAAATATAAATTTTTACAAAGTGTACTGCTTCAGTTTTTCTAATGGCAATTTGCATATACTCCAGAATGGTATAAAGAGTGATCAGCTTAACAGCAATTACTTGCAAAGTCAATATTTGCCTAGAAAATGAACTTTATCCCCCAAAACACATTTCAACATCATTGCAGCCCTGCCTTAAAAGGGCCACCTAACATCGTTTCAGTGATTCCTCCATTAACACAGGTGTGGGTGTTCATGAGGACAGGGCTGGAGATCAATCTGTCATGATTAAGTAAGAATGACACCACTGGACACTTTAAAAGGAGGCTGGTGCTTGCCATCATTGTTTCTCTTCTGTTAACCATGGTTATCTCTAAAGAAACACGTGCAGTCATCATTGCACTGCACAAAAATGGCCTAACTGGGAAGAGTATTGCAGCTAGAAAGATTGCACCTCAGTCAACAATCTATCGCATCATCAAGAATTTCAAGGAGAGAGGTTCGATTAGTGCCAAAAAGGCTCCAGGGCGCCCAAGAAAGACCAGCAAGCGGCAGGACCGTCTCTTAAAAGTGTTTCAGCTGCGGGATCGGGCTACCAGCAGTGCAGAGCTTGCTGAGGAAAGGCAGCAGGCAGGTGAGAGTGCATCTGCACGCACTGTGAGGCGGAGACTCTTGGAGCAAGGCCTGGTCTCAAGGAGGGCAGCAAAGAAGCCACTTCTCTCCAGAAAAAACATCAGGGACAGACTGATATTCTGCAAAAGGTACAGGGAGTGGACTGCTGAGGACTGGGGTAAAGTCATTTTCTCTGATGAATCCCCTTTTTGATTGTTTGGAACATCTGGAAAACAGCTTATTCGGAGAAGAAGAGGTGAGCGCTACCACCAGTCTTGTCTCATGCCAACTGTAAAGCATCCTGAAACCATTCATGTGTGGGGTTGCTTCTCAGCCAAGGGAATCGGCTCTCACAGTCTTGCCTAAAAACACAGCCATGAATAAAGAATGGTACCAGAATGTCCTCCAAGAGCAACTTCTCCCAACCGTCCAAGAGCAGTTTGGCGCTCAACAATGCCTTTTCCAGCATGATGGAGCACCTTGCCATAAAGCAAAGGTGATAACTAAATGGCTCAGGTAACAAAACATAGAGATTTTGGGTCCATGGCCTGGAAACTCCCCAGATCTTAATCCCATTGAGAACTTGTGGTCAATCATCAAGAGACGGGTGGACAAACAAAAACCAACAAATTCAGACAAAATTAAAGCATTGATTCTGCAAGAATGGACTGCTATCAGTCAGGATTTGGTCCAGAAGTTGATTGAGAGCATGCCAGGGAGAATTGCAGAGGTCCTGAAGAAGAAGGGTCAACACTGCAAATATTGACTTGCTGCATTAACTCATTCTAACTGTCAATATAAGCTTCTGTTACTCATAATATGAATGCAATTATATTTCTGTATGTGATAAAAACATCCGACAAACACACATAAAAACCAGAGGGCAGCAGATCATGTGAAAATATAATATTTGTGTCATTCTCAAAACTTTTGGCCATGACTGTATACTAATTCCACCTGCAGGGGCCATTAAAGGCCAATCTAATTACCTTACGCTATTCAAATGAAGTTCTCTCGAATTTTCTACAATTTTTGAAGCTTATTTATACTTAGGAATGCCCTTTGAATTTTATGAATATTAGCAATTTTTTATGTTTATTTAAAAAATGTAGCATTTTGACCATTATCATATGATATATTTATGGGGGCATCATTGAATCAGATGTGTATGTTTTAGTAGATGTGACATATTAAGTGGTATAGCTTGTTTTATTTATTATTTTTTTTACTATAGAAGTTATTAGATAGATGTTAGAAGGTATTAGAAATATAGATCGAAGCATATGTGATGGGGGTGGGGTTCTAAAAATGTAGGGTGGGCCTAAGGTACAGCTGGAATCTTAAAAATAATTTGAAGTACTAGTATTTCAGTCACTGACAACAATAGACACTTGTCTGAGCCATTCCTGCCCCATAATTCTGATATAAGTCACTACAGACAGATATCATTTAATAATCTTTGGGATCATGAGGTACATAAGGATTTTGTTATACTGTCTTATACTACTATAGTACTAAATATTGAAAATAGGTATACTAATACCATATAAAAAGACCAAGCTATACATCCTTGGACACATACCAACAATGAATGAGCATTTTTCTTGCTGACAGTACATACATGATTGATTATGACAAATTTTGCCCATGGCAAGCAATTAATCCAGTTATCATGGAGTGCAGACATATAACATAAAACCCCTGATATATTCATTTTACGTAGGTGTATGAGGAAAACAGATGTTCAGTTTTGACAATTTATTTGCCTTGACAATTTTAAGAGCCTATAGGCTTAGATCAATACAGAAAAACAATCCTATAGTCTTGCTGTGGATAGAAATGTATGTCACGTTTTTATTATTTTTATATATTTCTATTATTTTTCAGGTATAGTCAATATCTTCCCATTTGAATGCAGTACTCAATATCAAAATGTGCAGAAGAGTCTCCAATGGTTATAGAATACGCATTGTTAAAGGGAAATATAGCATTAGATGCCATATATGGATACACTTGCCGAATAGCACCAAAACTAATAAACAAATACACAGGAAGAGGATATCAATATATGAGATAGATCACACCTAAAAGTATTATATATGGGGGGTTATACCAAGTAAGAAGCCATGTTAATGAAACTACTAGTAAGCCTATCAAAAAAACTGAGCATAATAGAAAAATGCAAGTGTATTGAAAAATATTGAATCTTCATTGATGAAGGCATTGGCGCCGAAGCATGCATCAGGGTGGATGCCAGACAGTTGATTATTACATTATGGGCATGTGTTGGCAGCTGTTTCTTACATTATGTGGATGTGTTACTTTTGATGTCTTTTGTGGTGGCATGTATGCTGGTATTTGTTGTACTTCAGCACTTTACAACTTGAGGGTTTTCTGGGTTGTTAAACTGTTCTGTAGTTATTGTAACTTACTTAATTGTTACTTCATGGCTGCATTGGCTTTAACATGCTGGTGATCTCTTCATCCCTTATTGTTACAATATGTGGTACATTGGATGACTAGAGCATAGTAAGAGGAACCAAACTCTAAATATGTGTTGAATAGGGTGAAAAATAAAGACCTGAAGCCAGAATCAGAAGAAAGGACTACTATATTTTAAAGTATGTTCACATGTATATTAGAAATCCAAAACATATTTTACTATTATCTGCAGGAGAAATCCAAGGATTAGGCCCCTTTTACATGAACAGATAAACTACACAAATAACTGACAATGTAGGAAGTCGATTGACACTTTTTCATGTAGCAATGATTTTGAGGGGGTTAATACAAATTATTGTTCGTTCCCCTTGCTCTCATACACTTAACATTGTTAAACAGCATTTCCTCTGAAGGTAGTGAACTAAACTGGTGTAGCATGATTTGTTTAGGTGGTTCAATGTACTGACATCAGGGAGCCAAACATCATCTCATTATGTTGAGTAGTGAAGATGGTCTGAGGGGCACATTATAAGGATGCACTTTCTTTTTGACCTCCCCCTCTGACAAAGATATCCCTCCTTCCTGTTTGCTCTGCTGTTTTAAGAGTGCCTTAGGTTTTTGATACTTTGTTTACAACTACTATATGTACAATAATTATATTTCTCTTATTGTCTGTCTGGTATATGTCACAGCTGGTGCCTGGGGGAACCTGACAGTGAAGGGTCTTAAATATACGAAGAGGCATGCCCACTCCAGAAGCATTGGCATTGGCAATGGTGACCTCTTCATCCCTTATTGTTACTTGTATTCATTTGCAAGGTCCTAAGCAAAGTAAAATAAAAGCTGTGGCCTACATTCACACATTAAAAATTAACAGAGCCTATGAGTTTTATTACAAGTGAATGGTTACTATGGTGTATTAGTAAGGCAGTCCCGATAGTCTGTTTACATGAGGGGATGTCCAGCCAACAAATAATGTGTTTTATTGATCATGGCACAGGATGGCTTTAACCCTATGGCAGCAGAGAGTTCCCTGCCAGCCTTCATTGATCCAGCAGAACACTGCTGGTGAACATTATATTGTCTGGAGGACTCTATGGGGCATTACTTTGTCAGGGCCGCTAAGGGGGCATTATACTGTGTGTGGATTTAAAGAGGCATTTCACTGTGTGAGGGTACTAAGAGCATATTATAATGTTTGGTGGTTATAAAGGGGCATTTTGCTCAGTGTCAAGCCACTAAAGTGGCATCATAGTTTGTGGAGGTCACTAAGGGAAGCTGAAAAAGTATCATCATTGTGTTTTACATAAAGAAGGGCATTATTGCTGTTTTTAGGCACAAAGAGACAGGGTGGGGTCAAATAGCGTGGTTTAACACAAACATGTTTTAATTTTCCTCAATGCAGCAGTGTTATTCCTCTATGTTTCCTTTGAAAGGAGGTATGCCTAAGCAATGGGAGGTTAGGAGGGCTTACTTATGAAACCTTTGCAAAGGGCCCACCAATGTGCAAAAACTCTATATTTGGCATGTTTTCTTAGGGCAGTGATTGAGAATGAATGTTCATTGATTAACTATTGATTGTTTTGGCAATCATCGCCCTGTGTAAAAGGTCCAGTTGAATGCAAGGTTGTAAGGTTGTAATAATTATGTTGGTTAATCCTTTGGCTTTGACCATGTACATCCCTTGACTGAAACCAATTTGCTCTAGCAAAAAGTAGAGGACAGATATAAGGTTTCATGACTGCAGTATCAGAAAACTTGTAGTCTATTATCATGAAAGAGTTAGCATAACAGTTTTGAACATGGTGCTGCAGGAGAACCTCAGGCGTTCTAGGAACATGTTGCGATCACATGGGTTGCTTTATAATATCTAGACCCTTTGTGTCTACGACATACTGTTCTATGAAGGCTTTTATTCACAGCTGTCATTCCATATAACATTTACAGGTCCAGAAGCACTCCACATAAAATGTAAAAAGGCTTTCCGCAATCAACTAATATTTCTCTGAAGAACAATGGCCCATGGGACAGATGCCTTGGATATTCTGATATCCAATTACTGAACTTTTCCAACCTTACATCTATTGTCTAAACTTGGAACAAACGTATTTAATCCCGAGTGACACTATAAAAAGACAATCACTATGGATTCAGCTGGCTTGATAGTTGGCACTGAGGGGGCAAGGGAGCAGCAGCAACATGGTAAGAACTATTAGTTATGGTAATTCTTAACAGTATTTAACTCTATATTGTATACTACAGTGTGTAGGTTGCTGTTATATTTCTATCTGACTTATAGTTTGTATGGTTGGTAATGTACTATATTAATGAATGCTAAAATGATTTGCTCTGCTAGCAAATTCAGGCTCTGCTCATATTTTGTTTGTGGTAAATGTATTGTGTGTATGCCATGAAAAATCTTCCAACCTATGTAACTGTATGCTGGATATCTTTTTAAAACTGTGAAAAAAAAAAGGTGTATCAATATGTTCATGTTCATGTCTTGTCATACATCAGCTCCGTAGATGTCATTAGTCACTGGTACCAGTCAGAGACCCTAGTATTCTAAGGCTAGCCATACACATCAGGTAATTATCTGCGGCAACGATCGGCGACATACGACAAAATATCCCACCAGGCAGGGGAGCAGTTTGTGCAAAATGGCAACTGATTGGGCAAATTTGTTGGATCATGGCACACACTTTTATTTTCAGCTGACCAATCGGCGAAAATTTCCAACACATCAGATTTTTTTTGGCATGCAAAGTCTGCCATAGCAATTGGTTGTCCATGTTTTTTTTTTCAATCAATTGGTTGGCTGAAAATAATAGTGTGTGGCATGACTAGCTTAAAGTCTAATGCTTAAGGCCATTTTAAGAGTATGTTCCCATCGTATGTAACTATTTTTGTGTCTTATTTGTGAACCATTATTTGTAAATCTTCTGTTAAGAGAGAATACTACTGCTGTGATAAATATTAATAATTCTTATCTAAAATCTATGAAGTATAGTTTTTATTACATAGTATTACCCATCAATCTTACCTGTTATAAATGAATTGTCATTTAAAGGAGATATCTGGTTTAAACAAGCCCTTGTAAAACGTGAGGGTAACATAAGGGGCTCCCTATCAATCATTTAAATCAATGGATACCCATTAATTCCATTGGTGTTCTATATAGTGCTTCTATTGGGCCTTCCGTACAGATGTCCCCATAAATTACAGCATGGACCACTAGTGGGCCACCTTTTACCAACTTTACTCTGGGGAGCTCATAATATTTAAAGTTGTTATCTAAATTGTTTTGCCCTGACCAAGGTGCAGTCTGCAAAGAATATGGGTTGTGTAAATTGATGTTTCTCATTTATAAATAGTCAACACCTAATGGTCCAGGTTGGTTACAAAGTCATGTCACAGTTCACTTTCCATAGTGTGGGGCCTGTTAATTGTGTGATAAAAAAGCTGTTGGTCATGTTTTTTGTCATAAATATCATATAAATATCGCCATTGCACTGTATACTGAAATGTACTACCCTTACAATACACAGAATTCTACAAATATAAAAAGCATAACCTGGCTTTGAAACTTTCCTAGATATGTTACCTATAATAATGACTTCATCTTTCTCTGTGATGCCACTAAGCGCTTAGTGGAATATTTTTACAGATCAGAAATGCATCAAATAACAAAAGCTACACAAAATCCAGTTATGCACCAACAGGTTTTATTGAACCCTGGAGCCTAAACCTGACATACAGGGAGTAAATGGTGTGTAAGTCCATACAATACAGCTTGTTATCACTTAGTTTTAAGTTATATAGATAGTTATATATATTTTCTGTCTAGGTGACCTAGTTCTCCTGGTATAGGAAGCAGTTTTCATATATTGGTCTCATTTACAAACATAATGGTGGCAAATAAACTAATAAATATACTCTGGAATACTGGTGTAATTTGCAACAATAAAAACTGGTTTGCACATTTTCTATGTGTTTTTAGACACTTTCTAATAGTTTTTGCACCTCATACAACATGCGAATGGGACATGTTTAATATTCTAAACTGTGAGCCTGACATTGCAATGCAATTTTGTAGGAGGCTAAGCCAATTAATAAGTGGTGTAAAGTTAGATCAGACAGTCTTAAAGTGCACCAGATTTTCAAAGAGCATTATGCCTCTTGCACACGACAGTAATGTTTTTGAAGGATTCAATATCCATTAGAAAAGGACATTTATGTCCGTTTTGACGTCAGTTTTGCATTAGTTTGGTATCTGTTCTGTTCCGTTTTTCCATTTTTGATGACCATATGTCATTAGTTTTGCATGAGTTTTTAACTGTCAGTGAAAGTAACGGATGAATTTCATTGGTCCATTTTTTTGACCCAAAGCACTGATCGGTTTTTAAAGGACATGAAACAGATGACAATCCATATTACATCAGTTAAGAATGGATACATTGCTTTCTATTGGGTCCGTGTGTCCGTAAAAAGAGACAAACATAGTGTAGGTTAGTTTTTTTTGACAGCCATTAAAAACAGACCGTCAATAAAAATGGATTCAATTCAATGTGTTCTCAAAATTAACATGTGATGGATGCTGCAAAAATGGGCATTACATATCTGTCTTTCACTGTCGTGTACAAGAGGCCTTAGGCTACATTCAGACGAATGAGGTACAAAACGCCCATCTTGCACCTGAGCAGACCCCCCATGCATACATTTGAGTATATGGAGGGATCCGTGAATGGTAATGGTTATGTGAATACCCCCCATTCACTTATATTGAATGTGATGCTGCCGTGTGACGTCCGTTAAAAAAATGGGCATCACATGGTCATTAATCACTGTCGTGTGAATGTAGCCTTAGACACTTTGGAAAATTTGGTGCAGTTTAAGGATGTCTAGTCTAACTTTGTATTCTCTAAAAGTTAGACCGTTTTAGTTTATCTGCCTCAATGAGTCCTGACAGATATACTTGTTATCTATGATTTGCTAGGAACAGTATATAACCTTCATATAGTAAATTGCCTCTCTACTTCTTACTCTTAAAGCATACCTCCAATTCTAAAACAACCTTGCATAAATGAGTAGTGCAGGTCAATATAGAAACATTGTAATATATCTGATTAAAGAATAAATGATTCCTTCTCCGCTTATCACACTGTTTTCCTCCTTCTTCCCTACACTTAGACTTTTATCTCTAATAACCTCCATATATATATTTTCATCCTCATACACAAAAGTGAGGGGACGGGCGGCTGCTGGCTTGTTAATTGATTTATTGCCTCATTCTGTGCACAGTCTATCTTGAAAGATATAGTATTGGCAAGCCAGCTATCTCACACTGTAGCAGAGATTAGCAGCTTTAGTATATGTGTGTGTCTTTTCCAGCATCCTCTCACCTCTCTCCATAGACTTCTATGTAAGAAGTAACTCAGCCTAATAAATGGAAAAGGAAACGTACTTCTTTAATAAGATACATTATAAAGTTTTATATTCATCTGCACTATTCATTTATGAAAAGTTGTTTTAGAATTGGAGATACGTTCTAAGTAACTAGTAGGCTTCATTAAAAATAAAATGTTGAAGGGTATGAACGCAACAAATCCATCAGTAATGTGGAGTTTGATGTTTATGGCAGCCTGTGTTCTGCAAGGAAATCTGTATTATCATAGCACTCCTACTTATAAAGGGCATGTATTTGAAGATTTTTGGTGTGGATTCTATACTGAAAATCTGCAGCAATTTACAGTACAATCCATGTGGATGGAGATTTAAAATCCCCTGCAATATGTAGTGGGAAAAATCCAAATGGTATTGAATACATTTAAAAGTGTCTATATACTGTATATTCTATTTTACAGAATTTTAATGCAATGCATAGGGTAAAATCTGGTACATATCTGAGTAGGGATGGATTTTCTGCTCAAATTAGAGTCAACTGATTATATAAAATGTTGATCGGCGCTTGTTTAGAGAACCTTTGCATGAGCCATTGCAAACTGAATGGGAATAACTGTTCATTCCCAGTTTTTATGGGGAGTTATGCTGTTACAACAATTATATTTTTTTGGCATAAGGCTAGGTTCACACCTGCGCCCGGATTCTGTTCGGGGATTCCATTCCCCATTCCGCTTGAAAAATGCGGAAAGAAAGGTTCTGCAAGCAGGACTTTTCCATCCACATTTTTCAGGCAGAAACTGTGTGGAAACCCGGACGACCCAGTTATAGTCTATTTCCGCAGGTAGTTTCCTCAGGTAACTGCTTTTTAAGCAGATTGGGTTTCCGTTTTTCGGGTCCTAAAGAATGTGTCAACCTAGAATAAAAGGTGTGATCAGCCAATAAAAGTACTTGTTTGTCAACTGATCGCTGCTTGTACACCGAGCAATAATCTTGTAATCACCTAATCACCTATCTGTGTTAAAGGACCTTAGCCTAACAGCACAGTGGAATTTGAATATGGGTGCCAGTGCCAGCTATGTTCAATCTTGATCACAGGCGTCCATATAACCTCAAAAGAAGGCAGCAGTGCTCACACCACCCCGACTTGTCCAAAGAGATGGTGGGGCTTAATAAAAAGGTGACATGGCCATTTTGGAAAGGGGCGTGGCTTAACATACAACTTCATGTGCCAAAATTTGGCACCTTTTTGATGTAAACCAAGCCAACAAGTAGGTTATGTAAAGTTAGACTTATCAGTATTAAAAATGTACCAGATTTATTAAACATTAAATACTTTGAGAAATCTGGTACAATTTAGACTGTCTAGTCTAAGGCCTTATTCACTTATGGTGTCTGCAGTTTTCAGATGCTAAACATAGCCATTCATTTTAATGTGTTTATTCAGATTGCAGGTCTACAAAAGAGCAATGGAAGTACGCCCTTTTTTCCCCGGTGCTGGATCCTCCAGGCCGGCCCCCCCCAAATGAGTTGGTGTCTCTGAAAAAAAAAGGAGGAAAATGTTGGTGTCCCCCCTTCCCCCCACACCCAAAAAAAAACAAAACAAAAAAAAAAAAAAAAAAAAAAAAAGATTTGGTTTTTTCGCTCCCCGGAAAAGGGGCGAACCCACCACCCACCCCCCCCACCCACGAAGGGGGGGGGGGGGGGGGGGGGTGGGGGGGGGTCGGATTTCCGACATCCTTTGGCGGTGTGGGGGGGGGGGGTGGTTTTTGGCGCCCCCCCGCCGCGCCCTGCGCCGGGCGGGGGGGGGGGCGGGGGCCGGGGGGGGGGGGGGGGGGGGGGAAGGGGAAAGAGGGAGAAAAAACCCGGACCCCGCGCCCGGGGCCGCGGCGCCGGGGGGCCGGGGGGGGCCGGGGGGGGGGCTCTACCCATGAAATACAGTTAGTAGCCTTAACAAGGATCACTGTACTAATCTCACAGTCTGAAGAATACATACAGATACCACATAAGGTTATAACAGTAGCTTTATAAGAATCAACAGGGTAATAGTACATACATACAATATACTCAGAACACAGCAGTACTACAACAACCAGCAAGTCCTCAACCGTCTTAGGTTATATACCCGGGTATATATAGAGATATATAGCAAGAGTCCAGTGCACAATACCTCCAGGCAACAGAAGAGATGCAGGGGCCCCTGTGGATGACTGTGGATCCTCGGATTCTTCCAGGAGATGACAGACAGCCGATCAGGAGATGATGATGATGGTGAGATTCTTCACAGGCAGCAAACAGGGCGACGGTGACGGCAGTAGATGCAGGCCTGACTACCCTAACACTGAGTCCTTAACCTGCCAGCTAAACTACTAGTGCCACCGGGCCTCTAACTAGCTAGTTGGCCTTCGGAAGCCTAACCTATCACTGCCCTGAACTATATATATATATGGATCCCTAACTACGGTTACTAGCTAGGTCCTGTGAGTATATAGGGGGTAACACATACCTAACTATATACTGTGAAGTAAAGAGGAACAAGTGGCTCTTAGACTCCCCCAGACATAACATGTCTGTCTCAGCAGCTCTGCTCACATCTCTCCCCCCAGCAGCTCTGCCTCACATGTGTCTGACTCACTGTATTTACAAAACAAAACTTGCACTAAATGCCTGGGGTCTCTGAAGCCAAACTGCAGGGGCAAAGAAGCCAGATACATTATATACTAGTAGAAATGGCAGTTCCCTACACTCTCCCTCTGGTGAAATCTTTACGTCACGTCAAAGACATACAAAGTCATAGTATACAGTCAACATTACCAATGACAATATCAATATGGTTGCTTTTGCATTTA
Organism: Leptodactylus fallax; assembly: GCA_947044405.1. NCBI lineage: Eukaryota > Metazoa > Chordata > Amphibia > Anura > Leptodactylidae > Leptodactylus > Leptodactylus fallax. Next base: position 1,247,836 of record CAMRHE010000203.1, read on the forward strand.
CAGAGTCACAACAGGTTAATAGGTATACATGCCAGCAGGAGCGAAAATTGGTAACATATTGACCAAAGTGGACACTGCACCCACCCAAGCATGGTATAAATGAGGCTGAGTAGTAAATCTGGGGTCCCCCAAACTATCATATGTCAGCATAGGTGGAGGGTGTCTAATTCTCTCTCCTCTCCGTACCTCTCTCTGAGGTAAACTAGCATGTCCAGGCCCTAAACTAGGGTTGTCTGCCATGGGAGGGGATGGTGCTGGTGGCGTAGGAGAGCTAGATCCCTGCTCATCTGTAGACACAGATCTAGGTACGAATTCTGGAGTTTGAGGGTTCATAGGTCTCCCTGAAGGAGAAGATACTGGTGATCTAGGAACTTCAGGAGCCACAGTCCAATCACTCTCAGGAGTTTCAGGAAGGTCAGGTGGAATATCGGCTAAGGACTGTGGAGAATCGCAGGCCGAGCCATCATTGGAGATATCCATACCATCAATCTGAGGTACAGGCAACAAATGATTTCTATGCCAAGTCCTGATCCTCCCGTCCCGTCCTTTTATCTTGTAGACTGGTATTCCAGGCAACCGATCTACCACTGTAAAGAGTTCACTCCGCCATCGATCAGCCAGCTTATGTTTTGCAGATGCTCCCAAATTCCGTAGCAGAACATGGTCCCCAGGGTTCAATTCTCGGTATCTTACTCGAAGATCAAATCTCCTTTTATTTCCTTCATTCACTTTGGCCGCATTTTCCTCAGCCAGCTGATAAGCACTCTTAAGCGTTTCTTTCAAACGTGCCACGTATCGGTAATGATCTCGATGACTGATACCATCGGTAGAGACTCCCAACAAGATGTCAATAGGTAGCCTAGGCTCTCTTCCAAACATCAGAAAGTATGGTGAATATCCTGTGCTCTCGTGCCTTGTACTATTATAGGCATGCACCATAGCCTCCACTTTTCTACTCCAGGATCGCTTATCCTCAATTCGTAAGGTACCAAGCATATCAAGTAAAGTCCTGTTAAATCTTTCAGGAAGGGCATCTCCCTCTGGATGGTAAGGCGTCGTCCGACTTTTGCGGATGTTCAACAACTGAAGTAACTCTTTGATCAGGTTACTCTCAAAATCCCGGCCTTGATCAGAATGCAACCGGTGTGGTAAGCCATAATGGATAAAATACTTTTCCCAAAGCACTCTTGCAACAGTGACTGCTTTTTGATCCTTAGTCGGAAAGGCTTGAGCATATCGTGTGAAGTGATCAGTCACCACCAATACATTTCCAAATCCTCTGGAGTCGTTGTCAATACAAAGGAAGTCTATGCAGACAAGATCCATGGGGCCCGAACTCTTCAAGTGTCCCATGAAGGCCGCTCGAACCGGGACAGTCTTCCTCTGCAAACATCTGCGACAGCACCTACACAGACGAGTCACGGTATCTCTCATTTTGGGCCAGTAGAATCGGTCTTGTATTAGGCCATAAGTCTTCTCAGGTCCCAAATGACCATGATAATCATGCAGACTTCGGAAAATCATCTTCTGAAAGCAGCTTGGAATAACTAGTTGGCGCCTTCCAGGGTGATCATGATACAGCACCACACGATAAAGTAGGCCATTGTCTATTTCAAACTTCTCCCAATCTCGTAGAAGTTGACTGCATTCAGAGGGTAGGGATGTCTTTAACATTTCTCTGTCTTGAGAACTCACTGCTTGATAAAGAGGTCCAATTAAAGGATCAGTCTTTTGACTCCAGATCATTCGCTTTGAAGATATAGAACAACTCTCAAAGGATCCTAAAGCGGCAGGGTAGGCAAACATGTCTGGTACAGCTTCGGGACCTCCCCCAATAGAGTCAATAAGCCGAGTTTCAGAAAAGGCTACTCGGTCTTCAACTACAGCAGCCATGGCACACAAAGCTCCTACTCCAGGACTTGGCACTTCTTCCCATTCATCCACTACTTCCGGACTAGGTAATCCAGGCCGTCTTGATAGAGCATCTGCCCCAATGTTCTTAGGCCCCGATTTATACTCGAGTGTGAATTGGTAGTTGGATAAAGCTGCCAACCAGCGATGTCCTGTAGCATCGAGTTTAGCGGTTGACAAAACGTATGTCAGTGGATTGTTGTCTGTTCTTACTTCAAACGTGGCTCCGTATAAATAGTCATGTAATTTATCAACAATGGCCCACTTGAGCGCCAAAAACTCCAATTTATGTACTGGATAATTTTTCTCGCTGGGAGAAAGACTTCGACTTATGAAAGCTATGGGCCGTAACCCGGCCGGGTATTCTTGGTGCAGCACGCCACCTAATCCTTCAAAGCTGGCATCTACATGTAGCACATATGGCTTATGTGCATCAGCATAAGCCAGAACGGGAGCTTCTGTCAATTTCTTCTTCAACAACTTAAATGCTTCTTCACAATCCGCAGTCCACCTATCGCCAAAAAGGCTTTTGGAAGACCCTTTCTTCTTTCCCGGATCTCCTGCATCACTCTTCAACAGGTCGAGGAGGGCTCGAGCAATTTTTGAATATCCTTCCACAAATCGTCGATAGAATCCACAAAACCCCAAGAAAGATTGCAACTCCGTAATATTTTGCGGTCGGGGCCAATTCACCACAGCTTCAATCTTACCAGGATCGGTAGCAACTCCTTCAGCAGAAACAATATGACCTACATAAGTGACCGAAGATCTACAAAATTTGCATTTGTCAGCCGACAACTTCAGCCCCTCTTCTTTTAAGCGATGGAGTACTCTCATGAGTCGTTCTTCATGTTCTTCCAGCGTCTTTCCAAACACAATAATGTCATCAAGATATACAAGGCATTCCCGGGGCACTAAATCACCTAACACTCTTTCCATCAACCTTTGGAACGTTGCTGGCGCACCTTTTGTACCTTGCGGCATACGAGTGAACTGAAAGAAACCCAAGGGGCATATGAAGGCTGTCTTTTCCTGATCCTCAGGTGCCATTGGGACTTGATAGTATCCCGATCTTAGGTCCAGCACTGTGAACCAACAGTTTCCATTCAGAGCTTCCAGAGCTTCTTCAATTCTCGGCAGTGTATACTGATCAGGTAAGGTTCTCCGGTTCAGAGTTCTGTAATCCACACATAGGCGAATTGCTCCAGATTTTTTTCTTACCACCACAATAGGTGAGGCATAGGGGCTCTTACTGTCCACAATGATCCCCTGACCTTTCATTTGCTGTAGAGTCTGTCTTAACTCATCAACATCCTTTGGAGCAACTCTCCGTGGTCGCTCCCGGAAGGGAGTAGAATCGGTCAATCGGAAAGTGTGTTGAGCACTTTTAGCACAACCTACATCCATATCATCCATGGAGAACACTTCCGATAATTCAGACAACTTCTGTGTCAGTCGCTGATTCCAGGCCTCTGGTAAATGTGGATCACTCAAGTCAAGATTGAGATTAGGGATTGCATCTCGGATTTGAATCCTGCACACTTCAGCGTATGGATTTACTCCAAGCACAGGGTAGCAGTGGGCCACATTCTGGTATGGTCCAATTACAATCGGATGCGGTGAACAGTTCCTCACTGTCACACAGGTAGATAACTCCACTTTATTTCTCCAGTCCTTTCTCTCTGGGATCACCATCCAGCCATTCTGGTTAATCATTTCTTCAGGGGTTTCCATAAGGACATAACTCCCCCCTTCAAGCAAATCGGGAGCAATGCTGGAGGCTACTCTCAGAATTCTCTCCCCGCCGGCAGGAACCTCCACGGTTCTCTCACCGATATGATATACCATTCCATGTCGATAGCCAGTAGACAGGGCATCACAGAGTTCTCTAAGATCAGAAGATATATTCACCGGCTGAGCTGCAGGGTTCCAATCTCTTCCAAGAAACTTCTGAAAAGCATAATGCACTGCGGGACAATTAGTGCCAAGTATCACAGGAGCTGCACAAGAATCCCCTGTATCAGGACAGACAAGAGCCGTAATCTTCATGGGAGCGACACTCTGATCTTCTAATTCAGGGACAGCTATAACTACTTGTAGGCTGCCATCTACAGGATATGATCCTGAATTAAGCCCCCACAATTTCATTTGTCCCGTAGACTGAAGAGGTATATCCCTCAGATACTTTTGGTAGAACGAGCGATAAATCAGGGTCACTTGAGATCCTGTATCAAACAGGGCAGGAGCGGCATGACCATTGACAGTGACTTTGACAACGGACCTGGAGCCCGCGATAGCGCCTCTGGTATTTACTCGGCCCGCCTTCCTTCGGTGTCTTTGATTCTGAATAGAGAAGACAGCACTGTGTCTCAATCCCTCACTGTCCTCCGTACACTGTCTGGCAGTATGGCCCGTCTGACCACATTTATAACAGGTTCTAGCATCCTTCCTCCATTGAGTGGCAGTGGGTGGAGTGGCGGACTGTCTAAGTTCTGACCTCTCCGCTGGTTTGTCCTTGTTTGAATTAGGAACAACATCTTCTTTAGAGATGCTTTTCGCTTTCTTAGGGGTACTAAAACTAATGTCAGCTTCTTGTTTCTTCACTAACTTCATTAAGTCAGGAAATGGAAGGACTCTATCAGATAGTAAGACCTTGAGTACTTGAGCAAGAGGATGATGAGGTTGTAACCCTCTCACCAACTGACTGGTTCTCATAGCGTCTACCTCTGAAGTAGATATAGCTGCGTGGTACACCAGACGTGAAAGAAGTAGCTGTAAACGGTTAATAAAAGTAGAGACATTTTCCCCTTCTTTTTGACGAACCATTCGGTAATCAGCAACCATCTGAGCAAGGTCATAGTATGGCTCAAAGTGATCAGACAGTACTTGTATATAGTCCAATGCACTCACTCCTTCATGAGAGTCTCTGTACAAGCGGATCAATTCTGCAGCAGGAGACCGCAAACTTTCACTGATACGCTGCCGCTTGCCTTCTTCAGAGCAAGACCATTCCTTCAGGCATTGGAGAGTATGTTCTTTCCATATCTCAAAGTTTTCCTCCCCTTGTGGTACTGGGACATTACCAGAGAATACTTTTAGTTTCTTGTAGTGAGTGGCCTGCAGGCCCTGAGCTAACATTTCAGTCAGCCTGGCTAAAGTGCTAATAGCACTGTCACTAGAGGAACTGCTAGCGACGGCCATACTGGGGGGGGTAACTGGCTGAGCGGGGGTCTTCCTTTACCTGAACCAGGGGAGGAACAGGAGGTCGGTAATCCCATGTAGTAGCTAGTGGGAGGTTCCCCTCTGAGCTATATCGCTTCTCCATATCAATGACTATTCCCACTTCTAAATCTCAGCAGTGCCTCCAAATGTAGCCCTATTGGGGGGGGGGGGGGTATGAGTATTATCCCTCCCGCAACAGACTCTGGCGCTGACCTGTGTGTATAATGGGACCTGAAGCCTTCGCTGAAGGGAAGAGTGGGAACATATATGAAATATATCAGTGCCTCCACCCAGGATAGAGCCTCTGTATTACAGGGAGGATCTCTTCCTGGGACTTACCCATGAAATACAGTTAGTAGCCTTAACAAGGATCACTGTACTAATCTCACAGTCTGAAGAATACATACAGATACCACATAAGGTTATAACAGTAGCTTTATAAGAATCAACAGGGTAATAGTACATACATACAATATACTCAGAACACAGCAGTACTACAACAACCAGCAAGTCCTCAACCGTCTTAGGTTATATACCCGGGTATATATAGAGATATATAGCAAGAGTCCAGTGCACAATACCTCCAGGCAACAGAAGAGATGCAGGGGCCCCCTGTGGATCCTCGGATTCTTCCAGGAGATGACAGACAGCCGATCAGGAGATGATGATGATGGTGAGATTCTTCACAGGCAGCAAACAGGGCGACGGTGACGGCAGTAGATGCAGGCCTGACTACCCTAACACTGAGTCCTTAACCTGCCAGCTAAACTACTAGTGCCACCGGGCCTCTAACTAGCTAGTTGGCCTTCGGAAGCCTAACCTATCACTGCCCTGAACTATATATATATATGGATCCCTAACTACGGTTACTAGCTAGGTCCTGTGAGTATATAGGGGGTAACACATACCTAACTATATACTGTGAAGTAAAGAGGAACAAGTGGCTCTTAGACTCCCCCAGACATAACATGTCTGTCTCAGCAGCTCTGCTCACATCTCTCCCCCCAGCAGCTCTGCCTCACATGTGTCTGACTCACTGTATTTACAAAACAAAACTTGCACTAAATGCCTGGGGTCTCTGAAGCCAAACTGCAGGGGCAAAGAAGCCAGATACATTATATACTAGTAGAAATGGCAGTTCCCTACACATCCATGGATACAGACATGTGAATGAGGCCTAACAATGCATTGTCTAACTATTAGGCCGTATAAGTAAATCTGCCCAGTGTATCTAAAATCAGCATATGTCTTTATTTCTATTCATCTGTTCATCTGATATCCAACATCTAATATCTGTCGGTTTCTCCAGTACATCTATTGAGCAAGGAGTAAAACTTTTACTATTGGGATGAAAGTATTGACCCAATCTGGCCTCCTTGATTGAAGCTAAATCTGATTTTCTTCCACAGGTCAGAATTAATTGGGTGATTTTGGGATTTTTTATGTATTTATTTTGTGCCTCTCTGAAGGATGGAAATGGATAAAATGCTCAGAAATGAAATAAGTGTATTTGTCTTAGTGTTAGAAGGATGTGGAAAAAGCTGATAATTGTTTTTCTAATCCTCTAGAAATGTTCAAGTAGTAATTATGTCAAATGAACTCTGCTGGGAATTTGTTCTTTCTGATGTCTGAAGGGATTCTTCAATATTACAGAAATGTTGAAGGCATCGTAATATTTCAAATGGTTGGTAAATCTACTTTCAAAGGATTAGTCCACACAAAAGCGGCAGAGTGAAAATAATTACACGTTTAGCTTGAGCTGTAGGATACTGACAAACAGTAATGACGTGTGCAACGAGACCACACAAATTTACTGAGCGGAGGCTGTGTTGTTTTAAGTAAAACACTGGAATGTAACTGAGGGTGACATAAAAGTATTCTCTATTTTTATATTCCATGAGCCCAGGGAGGGTTTATTGAGCTTGGCGACACTTCGGACTGAGCTGTGTATGCAGGAGGATTTTGGGGGCAGTGATTCATATGTCTGAAAACAGATGCTCTCCTGATAAACTGTCTGGAATGTACCACCTGAGCTGAGAAATCAACATGTCCTTGTAAAAATAATAGACATCACAGTAAAAGAAAGTTCATAGCCCAATTTTCTAGGAAGAGTTCTTAAAGTTAGAGAATGTCTGAAATGTAGTTCTTTTTTTTGCGATTTTATTTTCATCGTAGTGGTTACTTTTACTCTGGTTATCCCCTTTCCATTTATATTTCTCTTTTATTTTCTTCTCCTTTGAGATACTGTACAAAAGTCCTTCTTTTAAAGATTCTCAAGAGGTTCCTCATAGAATGTAAGCTCTTGCGAGCAGGGTCCTCACTCCTATTGTTTGATATGTTTATTTCTTTGTCAAATTGTGATGTCTCATACTGTCTGTTCATGTGTCCTCTGATTTGTAAAGTGCTGCGGAACATGTTGGCGCTATATAAATAAAGTTTATTATTATTATTATTATCATTATTATTATTATTATTATTATTAGGGTCTCCACCTCAAATTTATTGTTTAGAAAAACATTATTAATAAGAGTAGGTGGGCAGGAATAGGAGTAGGTGGGCATAGCTGCTGATATGCTACCTTTGTCCTTATGTGTCTCCAATTTACTAACACTAAACTAAATTGTCATTACAGATAAACTGGTTGCTAATGGATGCATTGCTGAACAGTCTTTAAGGCTACTGCCCCAGTAAAATGTAGTGAAATGCAGCAAAAAAAAAAAAAAAAATGCTGGGGAAACATCATGTTTTTTTCTGCAATGTTTTTCATTGTGTTTTCACAGAGTTTTCCTCTGCCCTTATTATACCTATAAGGAAGACGCTAGCCATTCCGCAGGTGTAATTGACATGCTGCGATTTTCAAAAATGCTCGCTTTTCCCCTGCAGATTTTTTTCTGCAATGTGTGGATAGGATTAGCTGCGTTTTCTCAACGTGGGGCTTCTGCCTTAAGTGTGGTTGTCAGGCAGTGTGTCCCTAGCAACCAGGCTGTTTAAAATCACTTGGCTATTTAGTTGAAACCTCAGGCTGAATGACTGCGTAGTGAGAGCAGAGAAGAGTTAAAAAGAATAGGTACCATCCACAATTTTGTCTCTCTATCTCTAGGGTCACATAACATTTGGGGTGAATTTTTGGTGAACTCACTTCATTACTATCAAGATCTATACATTTAATGAACACACAGGCTTTTTTTGGGTCCCCACTAATTAAAATTGTAGGACATGCCCCCCATTTGCAGATTATCTGGTCCCCCATTTGGTCCCCAGACGATACACGACCAAATTTTTTTTGGACCCACACAGTACACGACCACCTTTTTTTGTCTCCCACTCATTATACGACCCCCTTTTTTGGCCCTACACAGTATATGGCCCCAGTATATGGCCCCCTTTGTTATGCCCCCAATATTTGTCCCCCTTTTTTGCCCCCCCTCCCCCACAGTATATGAGCACTTTTGTATAGCTCCCACACAGTTATATGTTAGTGGAATAAATGGTGGGAGGGCGACATTCTTTTTTTTAATCAGCCACTACTTATTTTATTATTTATTTGATTGTCGGAGCACCTCCAGGGCTCGCTGTAGCAGACCCTGAAGAACGCCATTACACTGGACGTAGTGTACCGACTGGGCTGTCAATGATTTGACTTAAAAAGTGAAATATTTAGTATTGGTTGCTACCTGTTACTAGACACTAATTTTGCAGGTTATCACATGGCCAGTAACAAATAGCTGCCAATAATCAATAAATGTTTCACTTTTTTACATAAAATCACTAGCTTGATTTAGGCAGAAGTGGTGTAAACGCTTAACAGTCCCATAAACATTTTACAGTCCCTGCAAAGTGGATGGAGTTCTAGCGAATCCCATCCTCACTTTGCGGTTTTGGAAGTCAATCATACCTACAGAAACTCTGGCGGTTTCCCTATAGGTATAATTGAAGCAGAAAGTCCACAGAGGAAAACTCTGCTGATTTTCTGTGAAAAGCACTGCGCCCCAGTATGTGGGACCTTAGCCTTACAGCAGCATATAAGTGGCCATATTTAACATAAATCATATATGTATTTGTAGCATGGTAACGTTCTTTAATTATAAGATAAAAACAGTGTTTTTTAACATTGTATCCATCACATTGATGGCCTCATAATTATTTTACAGATAAACAAATGTCAAGCCAGGACTCCTCCCGTAGACGCTGAGCAATTATAAAATAGAAGTCTAAGTCATTTCATAGTTCAGCAGAACAATATCCAATAAAACTCAAACCACCCTCAATGATTTTCTCGTCTAGAGATTAGGAGTACCATGGGGAGACTTTTAGGCTCTTGGTTGTGTGAGAATGTGAGGTCACACCCAGATCTATCACTGGTTTATGTGTTATCTTAATTTATGTTGTTTAATAAGCATGTGTGATTTAGCAGTGTTAACCTGTGAATCAAATAATGTGCAGCTCTCCTTCTGGAGTATTGGTTATGAAAAGCGCCTCCATTTACACTTTACATACAACTTCAGAATCAGCCGCACAACCAAAATGAGTGTTGAACTTTGCACTTCCGTGTAATTGATTCATTATTAAGAAAAAAGTTGTTGATACAAAGTATTAGGAGAGACAGCTGAAATCACAGATCGTGTGTGTTCCGCACATGACTTGAAATACATGGTGGTGTCATTATCTGAGCATATAGCGGTAAAAGTACAAGGGTGTAAAAGAGGTTGCATTTGGAATTTTAATGGTTCTGTGAACTTGTAAAACTTGCTCTGAGCCTCGATTTGTGGGAATCTATCAAGTCAGTTTTTACTTAGAAAAAAATTAATTGATGGAGAAACAACATATTGCAGCCTAGAGTTATCCAATACAATGATATAAAGAAAAAAATGTTGTTCTTGGTAGAGTTTCCAGTTTGTCTCCATTCTCTGAGCAATGGTGCCGCAAAAAGGTTTGTAATTTAAAGCAGGTAACTATAACAGGACCGTCCAATAAAATACTACCTACCTGAGAACATCTTTTTATACTTATCTCTAGGTCTTCAGTGAAAATGATCTAAGTTGTCTCTATAAAAAATTGCAAGGCCTGAAGGACCACATTTTTAGGCATTGCATTCGTCAGTTACATTCAGTGGTCCGCCTGATGCACAAGGAAAGTAGATTATGGCAAGTAGATTACCATAAGAAAAGCTAAATAATATGTTTTCTTCTTACATACAGCTGTATTGAAAAGCATATTTAATCGGCCAACATTTTTTTGGCATAGCCTGACTGTTGAAAGACAATGGATTTGTTAGACATAGACATCAGGAGATTCACCCAGTCTATCAAATGCAGTGTAAACCTAGCCTTAGTATTGAAAAAAAAAAATGGATTAAGTTCAACCCATTATTTTCTTGCTATGATGACTGAAGAGCAAAACCATTGTCAGTCTTAACTTGTAAATAAGGTCATAAAAGACAAAACAATCCACCCTAACACCGAAACCAAGACTTCTTATAAATGATGATGTAATGTTATGTTGAAATTATGCTTACAGATAAAATGTACAGCTTTATAGAATAGAGTATAGATAATTGTATTCATCGATGAATGTGAGAACTTGTAAACTCATTTGTCTGTTATTTTTTTTTAAGTCTCCCAAGAAAGCAAAAAAGAAAGTTGAAGGAGCTGGTTCCAATGTGTTCTCCATGTTTGATCAAAGCCAGATCCAGGAATTTAAAGAGGTAACTACTATAACATTGATATAATACCCAACTCATTTCTGTCACTTGGAATGACAAACTAATGGACAAGTTGAAGACATTTAAATTGTTACAGACCATTCTATGGAAAAGTAATTGTTTTCAATAATACGTTATGTGATGGGATCAGTATTTTTCGTTTTACTATTAAACTTGCAAACTTTATATCAAACAAGGGGATTTGCTTTTGAGCCCTTTTTGATACTGATGACCTATGCCCTTATTCACTTGAATGGGAGCAGAGCTGAAGTATTCAGGCTTAATCGCTATATAGTGGATGGAGTTATCTGCTTCCAATGCCATCCCCTGTATAGGTTCTGGTGATGGAAGCTGCCTGAAACAGCTGATCAGTGCAGGGCCTGGTAGTCAGAGCCTCACCGATCTGATGGAGAGTTAAGCTGTCCCAATACATATTAGATTATCAGAAAATGTAAAATTGTTAGAATCTGATAACATTTATCTAGTGTGTAATGGTCAGTGTAACAGTAAAATCACTTGGTTACTGTAATCAGGGCTGGTCTTAGGTTGGGAGGTGCCATGTATGGAATTTGCTTGTGATGCCTCTCACCGTTGTAAGAAAAAAATCATTAACAAGTCTTATAGAGTGAAGGACCTGGTGCCCATTTGAACTTACCATAAGTGTATTTTTGTTCAGTGCCAACTGGATGCCCATTTAACATTTACTACCACTTTACCACCTTTTGTCACAGAACATTGAAGATGCAGTAAATGGCAAATGGGCATCAATGGGCATTACACAGAAGAACACTAAAAAGGCAGTAAGTGGTAAAACGGCATGAGGGTGGCACTGAATTCTCTGCCCAGTTGCCATATATTGCCCTCTTTAGACCATCAGTGCCTTCATTTAACAACCTAAAGCACACAGCTTGTGGCTCCCACAAGGTAACATTGCCCAATAAAGTAATAGTGACCCTACAACTAATAGTTCCCCACAAGTAGTAGTCTCCCCTCACAGTAGATAATAGTGCCCTCCACAGAAAATAATTCTCCCTTCCACATGGATAATAGTGCCCTAATACAGCCCCTTCTAGATAGGTAATAGTGCCCTCCCACAAGTAATAGACTAGTCTCCCCCACAAAAATAATAGTACCCCTCCACAGGTAATAGCCCCCCTCTTCCCACATACCATTCAATTCACACCAACAGAGCACACAGCAGTGATTTGCATAATTATCTTTCATCTACACAGCACTGATATGGCATGTGGAAGCCTATGTGCACCTCCTATTGTCCTCCCCTTTATTTTCCTCCTATTGTGTCCTGCTCTATGGTACTGCTTTTTCTCAGCACAGAAGCCAAGGGAGCCAGGAGGACAATAGAAGGTGCACACAGGCTCCTGCGTGCTACATCAGGCAGAGGATAATTATGCAAATCATTGCTGTGTGCTCTGATTTAATATCACCGCCAATCTGATATTAATGACCTATAGAATAGGTCATCTGTAATAATAATGACAAAAAATATGCTCATGTGAAAGAGGCCTAATATTGTTTAAAAATGTAAAAACCTTAATTATTAGCGAATGATATACTAGACTTTATATTACGGTGGAATTTTGGCTCATATTACTGCATGTTGGATAAACTCCAGTATAGAAGTGGTTACATTAAATGTGGAGATGAGGAGGCCAGAATATTTAAAGCTATAATGGCATGTTACACTACAGAACATGATTTTTTCGATTAAAACAACAATTTTATAGTTTTTAGCAGAATTAAATAAGGTTGTATTCTGCAGATGTGGATGTGTTTTTGGATTCTGTGCATAAACCGCGGGGTTAATCAGAGAAATAATTTTGTGATGTGCATTTAGTGTACTGTGTCATTATAGCTTTGGGTATTGTTGTCTATTCAGCTCCAGTAGAGAGTTAATGCTGGCTGTATCTAATCGTATATTGGAACAGATCCAGCAGCATATTGTGCCTAGTATTAATTTAGTTCAAGGAACTTGGGGTGGGTTAATTGTATTTTAATTAAACCCCTTGTCAGGATTCATTAGCATACTAAACGTGCCTAATTCACACAGGCTTTGTTTGTTGCTTATTTTTAACTGAAAGTGAAATGTGTCACAGGCTGTAAGCGTGGATCAGAGAGGATGGGAGATCCTGCGGATCTTACTAATGCTGTGCTGTTTCCTTGTCACTAGGCCTTCACCATTATGGACCAGAACAGAGATGGCTTCATTGATAAAGGAGACCTGAGAGACACATTTGCCGCTCTGGGTAAAGGAAAAGTGATATCTAAATCAAATTCACATGCTCAAGTATGTAGGAAATGATTATACTTAAACTAAAGCTGCGTGAGTCAAAGGAGATATGTCAAAGTCAGTGAGCCAAAAGGGAAGTCTGCCAAACTGATTTAATGTGATCCTCTTGTTTATGGGGTTAGAGCCACTTTGTGTGTAGTGAAGCACAGTTTTACTTGTTACATTTTATTACAATACAATGACATATTAGTTATAGTCTATACTTTGTAACTATATATACATATATATACAGTGCTGGCCAAAAGTATTGGCACCCCTGCAATTCTGTCAGATAATACTCAATTTATTCCAGAAAATGATTGCAATCACAAATGCTTTGGTAATAATATCTTCATTTATTTTGCTTGCAATGAAAAAACACAAAAGAGAATGAAAAAAAGTCAAATCATTGATCATTTTACACAAAACTCCAAAAATGGGCCGGACAAAAGTATTGGCACCCTCAGCCTAATACTTGGTAGCACAACCTTTAGACAAAATAACTGCGAACAACTGCTTCCGGTAACTATCAATGAGTTTCTTACAATGCTCTGCTGGAATTTTAGACCATTCTTCTTTGGCAAAATTCTCCAGGTCCCTGAGATTTGAAGGGTGCCTTCTCCAAACTGCCATTTTGAGATCTCTCCACAGGTGTTCTATGGGATTCAGGTCTGGACTCATTGCTTGTCACTTTAGAAGTCTCCAGTACTTTCTCTCAAACCATTTTCTAGTGCTTTTTGAAGTGTGTTTTGGGTCATTGTCCTGCTGGAAGACCCATGACCTCTGAGGGAGACCCAGCTTTCTCACACTGGGCCCTACATTATGCTGCAAAATTTGTTGGTAGTCTTCAGACTTCATAATGCCATGCATACGGTCAAGCAGTCCAGTGCCAGAGGCAGCAAAGCAACCCCAAAACATCAGGGAACCTCCGCCATGTTTGACTGTAGGGACCGTGTTCTTTTCTTTGAAGGCCTCTTTTTTTTTCCTGTAAACTCTATGTTGATGCCTTTTCCCAAAAAGCTCTACTTTTGTCTCATCTGACCAGAGAACATTCTTCCAAAAAGTTTTTGGCTTTCTCAGGTAAGTTTTGGCAAACTCCAGCCTGGTTTTTTTATGTCTCTGGGTCAGAAGTGGGGTCTTCCTGGGTATCCTACCATAGAGTCCCTTTTCATTCAGACGCCGACGGATAGTACGGGTTGACACTGTTGTACCCTCGGACTGCAGGGCAGCTAGAACTTGTTTGGATGTTAGTTGAGGTTCTTTAGCCACCATCCGCACAATCTTTCGTTGAAATTTCTCGTCAATTTTTCTTTTCCGTCCACATCTAGGGAGGTTAGCCACAGTGCCATGGGCTTTAAACTTCTTGATGACACTGCACACGGTAGACACAGGAACATTCAGGTCTTTGGAGATGGACTTGTAGCCTTGAGATTGCTCATGCTTCCTCACAATTTTGCTTCTCAAGTCCTCAGACAGTTCTTTGGTCTTCTTTCTTTTCTCCATGCTCAATGTGATACACACAAGGACACAGGACAGAGGTTGAGTCAACTTTAATCCATTTCAACTGGCTGCAAGTGTGATTTAGTTACTGCCACCACCTGTTATGTGCCACAGGTAAGTAACAGGTGCTGTTAATTACACAAATTAGAGAAGCATCACCTGATTTTTCAAAGGGTGCCAATACTTTTGTCCACCCCCTTTTTTATGTTTGGTGTGGAATTATATCCAATTTGGCTTTTTGACAATTCTTTTTGTGGTTTTCCATTGAAGACAAATTAAATGAAGATATTATTACCAAAGCATTTGTGATTGCAATCATTTTCTGGAAGAAATTGAGTATTATCTTACAGAATTGCAGGGGTGCCAATACTTTTGGCCAGCACTGTATATATATATATATATATATATATATATATATATATATATATTATAAAAGTAGGAAGGGCATAACATAGCTCTTATATAAAAAAAATGCATCAAACATTTACTTATTTCAGCACTAAGTTAGTACTCTCTTTAGAAAAAGAGGCCACTGCCTATGTTTATTTTTATATATTATATACCTCAAAATCTATGCATCTATCAGAAAGTGATACATGTCATAGAATAGACTGGGCAATAGCATCCATTAAAACTCATTAAACTTTATTTGTTGCATAGCAATGTGTCAATCCATTGTAGTATAGGGATCTTTGTTAACGGGGTTATCCAGGAATCATAGGAAACTCAGGGGCGGCCTATCACCAGTGCTCCGTTGTACACACCCGGTCCTCTTTTACCCCTGTGCCCCGAGTTGCCAGGCTGGAAGTGGAGAGACTTGCATGACCACTAAGGCCAATCGGCAGCCTGTTTCTGGTCCATCACCAGCAATTGCTGAGGCCACTGATGGGCCTCATTGATCATGTGAGCCTCTCCACTTCCAGCCCAGCGACTCTCAGCATGGGAGTGAGAGGGACTGGGACTGTACACTGGCGCAGCAAGAATGGTTAAATATAACTTTTTAGTTTTATACCCAAGTCATCTGCCCCTGACTTTCCTATGATTCCTGGATAACCTCTTTAAGCATACATTTAATGATACATTATATTTCACAAAATTTACTGCTTGTTTAAATGCTAATAAGCAGCAAAGCAGCGTCATTTCAATGACACTTTCACAAACAAAAGTGTATACATCTATCAGCATTAACATTACAACAACCTACCAGATATTGTATAGACTCTCTTGTGCTGCCCAAACTGTTCTGACCCATCAGGGCCTCTAATAGGCTCCCTCCTGTCATAACAATGGATCGCTTCCACTGATCTGGTCCAGTATGGGCAACACCACTCTTAAGATGCTTTGGTTGCAAATGACTGAGGAAGTCGAGAAGCCTTAGTTATTACATGGTGTGATGTATTTAAAAGAGTTTTCCCATGAATATAACCATATTTAAATTTGTAGGCAATTAAAAGTTTTTGCAAACATTAATACTGCAGAGTTAAAGATTTTCTCTAACAGTCTTAGCAGTGACAGTCCTTTGTCTAGACAGGTTGCCAATGGATACGACCATGAATGCAGGAACTTTCTATGGTCTGAGACTTGTTGTAAAAGGGTTGAAAAAACACAGAAACAGGCAGGGAAAGTGCATGCACTAGAATATAATCGAACACAATAAGGAACTCATGTCTGCATTTCTGACAAGTGCCAGACAATATTGTTTTAACCGGAAGATAAAGCCCTGCATGCAAAAACAAAAAAATAAACACAATGGAAGAAAGCTTCCGTCTTGTTTTTATGTTAGAGTGAATGGTGAAGCATGGAAATAGAGAGTACTCCGCATCCTTTATTCTATCAGTCTGTTGTCCTGATCCTATGACTGGTCAGGAACATTGACAGAACAATCGCAGGGCGAATGTAGCCTAAAATGGTTACATTCTAAATTTTTAAAACTCTGCAAACATTGTAATTATTTATATATACAAAAATATTTAACTTTTAATTGTCAAGAAACTTAAATATTGTTATCTTCATGGGAAAACCTCTTTAACTGTATGTCCAATCCTAATAAATAATTTAGTGTGAATTTCACGTAGATACGTGCACAGACTAAACAAGTCCAAGGCTTATACCCATTTTATGTCAGCATTTGACTGCAGACAGATTTACAAGCAGAGAGATCTTAAATTTCAGGTAAATGTTGAAGTTCAAAACTAGATATCACACTATGAAATAGATAACATCATGGGGACATTTAATTGTATATGGTATTTACCTATCAACTGTGCTAAAACTATTATTTTAATTTGTATAATTTTAGTAACATTACCTCCCTCAAAATAGCTTCTATAGCACTTAAATATTGACATAGTGAACATATCCTTGTTTGTGTCAAAGTGCAATCTTGCTGCCAAGAAGATTAGCTTTTCCATATGCCAATGAGCTGTTTAGGTGTACCTTGCAAACAAAGGTAAAAACTAGCGAGTTCCTGTTGCACAGAACAGCTCATTTGAATCTCTGTGTTGAGATACCATCACCTCCTAGCTTTTAAGGAGACATCTCTGAATACTTCAGACCGTTTTTATAAGTCTCTACTGGGTCTTCAACCCAAGACCTCTGGGTAAGGGAACAACCTAGTGAGGTGTGCCACAAGCTCACCTTTTATGAGAGGGAGGATTTTCTCAGTCTGAAAACCTTCTTTAGAGGCAAAAGTACTGGTACATAGAAGTGCTGCATATCTCTGTGTGCCAGTACCTTAACAGTGTAAAAGAAAATTAAAAAGATAGGCAACATACATTCCCTTTTTTTTATTTTTTATGTTTCTAAGTTGCTGGTATAGTGGCTGTAGTCAGCCATCACAGGCAGCTCCATAGACAGTGAATGGAGTGACAGTCCTTTGTCTGCTGCTATATTCAGATGGGCATACAGGACACTTTTTTTGTGATTGGGGTGTCTCATGGTAGCCCCCTACCGATCAGCAGGTTATCCCCTATATTCCTATCACTTTAAAATTTGGGTCAACTCCCGTAACAATAAGAACAATGGGGTGCAAAACTGAAGAAAGTAGGAATACTGAGAAAGTGAATCATCATGATAGTATACTATTAGAAGTGTCTAAATATGAAACATCTAAGATAAAGTGATACAGTTGGAAACCAGAAGAATAAAGGATAAGTACACAATATAATCTGTGTTACAATTAACAAGTGTTACAGTATTATTCATTAAAATTACAGGGCAAAAGGTCAAAGGAAAGAAGGGGCATCACTTGCTAGGGAAGGCACCAAATATTAAGGTGATCCAAAATACAAGATTAAAGATGCACCTGCATCCTCTAACAATCTGTGTTTATTTTGCCCAGCCTTGCAAGTATGCTTTACTGAGTATAAAAAGCACATATTACTAGTAGATTCAGGTGCCTATTAAACTATTTGGACCTTTCCATGTTCATGTATTTGCATCCTGACTACGATTTTTTAACTTCGAGAGAAACATCAGTGCTGTGCTGACTCCATTAAAGTATTCCACAGTAAGAATATCATATGGTCCCAGAAAACATATTTATGGTTTTGTGATGGTGTGGAGTGCTGTGGTGTCTCCGGACTTGGTACACTTGCCATTTTTGAGACAACCATTCTGTACAGTTCTAGAAACTTCTTAAACTGAATATCTATTCTGCATGCGCAATAAAGCTGAAGATTGGGTTATTTAGGAAGACAGAGGTCCAGATCATAAAAAGAAATCTATATCTGAACGGCTAGGGGAAAATAAAATTAAACTTTTGGACTGGCCGAGACAAAGTCCTGGAGTGAACTCACTAGAGACGCTTTGGCAGGACCCTCAATAAGCAGTTCATTCTGAAAACCTTCCAGCCCGTTGGAATAAAAGCAGTTCTACAAAGAGAACTGGATACATTTTCTCAACAACAATATCAAAAGCTGATATCAAATTATGGAAAGAGTTTGTCTACCATTATGCTAGTTAAAGTAGTGTTCTTATGGAACACAGTTCTTTATCTAGGTGATATTGGTGGTAGATAAGGCTGCTTTTACATTGCGTTTGCAGTGTCTATTTACTCTATGCACTAGAAAAGTTCCTAGTATATACAACAAACATATCTATAGGCCCCCATTTACCAGAAGGAGGCCAGTAGAGTGTCCTATTGGGCTGATATATGTTGGTATATCTTTTTTGTGCTGTATGGAATAGCACAGTCTGGTGTGCTATTTTATATAGAGACATGCACTAAAAAAAGCAGATATCTCCGGTATACTATTTTTTAACATGACAGTGAGAGAGATGTCGCGAAATACCTATACAGAGGAATGTACCTCAATATATAACACCAACGGACACTACAAAATGCTATTTTATAGTACACTTATTTTGTATATTATGTAAATGTAGTAATATATGTAAATAATATGGCATGTGTTTACTTATAGGGTTCCTAGGGAACCTGGTATGAATGGAGCAGCACGTTACACAGGAGTTCCGCTGTTCCATTCATCTCTATAGGACTGCTGAAGAGAGGCCAAGAACAAAACTCGCCATCTTTGGCAGTCCCATATAATTAAAAGGGGGGGATATAAAACCAACTTGTGATTGGTGGAGTCTCAGTGGTTTGACCACTAACTAATATGCCTTAGATTTTTCCTTAGAAATTAAAAGTAAGTTATTTAATAAAATATGGAACAGATGGACAAAGGACAATAAGTAACCACATTAATGGGATGATGAGCATAATAATATACTGAAAAAGAGAGAAGCTCCTTCTCGTGTGTATGATCACAGACAAGGTAATAGGCATGGGTGCAGAAGTGCACTCACCTATAGCCATAGGTCTAGAGCCAGTGTTTGTAATGCTGGGGAGTGGATTAAGACAGAACTATTACACAATGAATCTAAACCTGACAAAGAGGTCTATGTAACCTCAAAGTGCATAGTTGGCCTGACATATTAGCAATAAAAGGTAACAAGATTTTTGGATTCATATGCGTTATCAGTAAAAGATCTATCTTCAACCACTTTCCAACATATAATAAATATATATACAGTACCTTAAATATCTTACCCTTTCCATACTTCTGGGAGGCTTACTGTCAAAATTTTTGTAAAAACAAACATCTGAATCTGCAGGATTCATGACAAAAGGAATTAAAGTTGCAAAACTGAGTGTTAATAAAACACAATAAGAAACAACAAGACAGAAGCCTTCATTAAATTTAGTAATACATTCTTTAGGGACACTACAGGTATTGCAGGTTAGGGTTATGCTATAAAGTACAGTATTATTGTGTTAACTAATATACAACATTCTATTGCTCAACCTCTAAGTCTCCCAATTTTAGTCGTAAAGAAACTTTTTGAATCCTACATGTTGGTTGGTATTCAATTTTTCTTTCTTGCTTTTATCTATTATTCTGTGGTTTTACACACACACTTCACAGTATCCATGAATATGGGTACATGGATATACAATTTTCTTTATTCCAGACAATTATGAGCCACTTTCTATATTGGTTGTCCATGGATTTCATGGATAGAAAGATGAGACTGTGTTTTCATTACTTTTCAAACTATGCAGCAGGAGTACTATATTAATAAGCCCATAGGCAGGCAATAGGCGGATATATGCCACATGTGTGTACATGTGTCAGGCCTGAACTTGATATACACATAGCCTTACAAACCTTTTAAATTGGTATGTTTCTTGTTGTTTTCATTCGATCTAGGTCGTATCAATGTAAAGAGTGAAGAACTAGATGACATGGTGAAGGAGGCACCAGGACCTATCAATTTTACTGTCTTCCTTACAATGTTTGGTGAAAAACTTAAAGGTATGATGATAAACAAAAGACAAGAATATCAAGAAGTTCAGATTTTGAAAATGCATATAATGTTTACCTAGGATTCTAGCATTAGTAATTCTAAGGGTGTGTTCACACGGCGGAAAATGAAACTCATTTTCCGCCACCGGAATTTTTGCCGCGGTCTGCCACGATGGGATGCCGATGTAGTGCATCAGCATTCCGTCGCAGCATCCCGCTCCTGATTAGGCCCATTCATCCGGGCCGTGGACACTGCGGGCGGAATCCACCTGAAGATAGCTCATGTCGCTTTTTTTCCGCTAGCGGAAAAAAAAACGCTGGAGGAAAAAAAAACGCTACTGACTCCCATTGAAATGAATGGGAGGCATTTTTTCAGATATATTTTGAGGCGGATTCCGCGTCAAAATCCGCTGCCAAAAAACTGTGTGAACACAGCCTTAGGCTGACCATTATTAATTTTTAGAAGTAAAAAATATATGTATAGCTTTGTACCCTATCAGCCTGTAGTTATAAAAGATAAAAATTGTAAGTCTTCAGTAGGTTTATATAATTTAAAAGAAATAGTTCAAAAAAAGAAGCAGGAGGGGCACTCCCTAATTCATCCTTTAGTTATTCAGTAACAACAAAATGGAGGTGTTTGAAAAGATCCCAATAGGTGGTGCATACCCATTTAAGACAAATCCATACAACAGTGCAAAAAGAGGAAAGAAGGGGCACTCACCAGGATCTGTAAAAGAGTCCACTTTAATCCAAACAATACATAAAACAACAAGCATAGGGAGAGAGGCACGCAAATAGCGTCAGCGACGATCGTTTTGCGCACTAACCACTTTCTCTATCCTTCTCATGTCATCATGTCTAGAGAAAGCTCTTAGTGTGCGAAACGATCATCGCCTGATGCTATTTGCGTGCCTCTCTCCCTATGCTTGCTGTTTTATGCATTGTTTGGAATAAAGTAGACTCTTTTACAGATCCTGGTGAGTGCCCCCTTCTTATCTCTTTTTGCACTGTTGTATATATTTTAATGGCTAACTGAAAGGATGATGAAAAATAGCAAGTTTCTAGGCTACTTAGGTCTCTTCATCAACAATCGGGTATAAGGCTAAGGCCCCACATAGCATCCCGTAGCAAAAAAGTGCTGCGGGAAAAACTGCGGTGGCAACGCATCGTGGTTTTTCCCACAGCACTTTTCACAGAAAGTCTGTGTCTGCTGCGCAAATTTTTCCACAAAGTGGGGATGGGATTTGCTAGAATCCCATCCACTTTGCTGTGACTGTAAAATGCCACATTTTTTTCCGCAGCGTTTTCGCCACGTAGGACCCTGGCCTAAAACAGTATTAGAACAATCACATAGTTATACACAAAGGACATAGGAATATAATAAATGATGGCAATTAAATGAGACAAGATGACATAGTAAATGAGGCAAGTGATGTATAGCAGAACTCTCAATATAAGGAGGGGAGTATACAGCTGGAGCAGTACATATCAGAGCAGTTCCTAGATAAAGAGTGTGAAAGTTGTATTGTCAGCTGACTGAGATGTGGATCATGGTTGTGATGCCCTCACCAGATCTGAGGGTATATTCCTTAAGTGAATCCATCTTTCTAAGATTTGAAGTTACATTTTTTAATACTAATTTCCATATTTCCAATTTAATACATTTCCATGTCCATTTTGTTGAGGTCTTAGCTACAAAAACATTTTTGTAACTCTGACCACAACAGGATAGATATGAAAATATTTGGTATTAAAAGGTAACTTGAAATCTCAGAGAGACAGGTGTCTGGGAATGCAAACTCATGACAACCTTTGCCACACTCAGAATAGGGATAAATGTATCATATGGATTTATGTAATTTTACATCTCTTAAGGAATGTGCCGTCAGACCTGGTGGGGGCATCACAGCCATGGACAAGATCTCAATCAGGGGACAATAAAACTTTCACACTTCTTATCTAGGAACTGCCCCAATATATACCCAGCTTTAGCTATTTATGACCACTTTATATTGATAGTTCTGCTTTACATCAATTGTCTCATCTACCACACTATTCCATGTCCTTATACCATGCTTGATAAAGAAACCTAAGTAGTCTCAAAAGCTTTCTATTTGTCTACTGCAGACTCAATTTTTATTTTTATCTTAAAGAAATGTTTGACCAATGTTCAAATGTTTGACTAAATAAAGGAATTACATACATGATGCCCCATATGGGCATGAGTGCCAAAGACAAGCTGCATTTTGACATAAACTACTCTTGCACATTGTTGTTTAGCAATTGCAGACAAAATGTATGTCACTACAGTGCACAAGAATTCTGGGATCTGTGTGAAGGATCTTGCCACGCTCCTGGCACACCTTCTTTCTTAACCTCCCACTCACACACCGTGAGCGGACCAGATTCGTAGGATAATATGAAACGAGCTTTTTAAATTTTATATATTTATTAACCCAAGTGGGTCGGTACTAAGCATTAACATACACAGAAATATATATAAATTACCAAGCAAAATACGGATAAAAGTAAAATACAGCACATCAAATAAAAAGGAAAATAACAGATAGAAAAATAGCGGCACCAGTTTGTAGTCCGTTTCTCTAGGCCACAGCAGGTTTTTGGGCCTAGGGCGCTTCCTTAAGCAAGTTTCAGAGCATGCGTCTCCTACATGCTGTCCAGACTCAAAAAGACAAAAGGCTTCAGGCCTCAATGCTAGGCCAATGCTCAGTCCACAGCAGGACAAGCTCTCATATCTTCTCCAAGATAAGACCTTCTTCCTGCCTCTTTGCTGAGTGACCAAGAATCTAGTATGACTAGTGCCCCACCCACACCTCCTCCCAGGTAGGGCCCCTCCTCCTTCTCTCCTTTGCCGAACCCTCGGAGAGATGGATGCCTTCCTAGGTGCTGGGAGAGATTTGTGTCTGGGGTTGAGCTGCAGGTCACTAGCCATCCCTCCCCTATGGCATCTGCTGTCCAGAGGGTAATAAAACTGGCTGGCTAGAGCAGGCCATCCCCCATGGTATGCACATAACACCATTGAAGCCAAGTGACCACCAATGTAAACACAACTTAAAAACGGCATTCCTAAAGGTATGTGTAGGATTCATATGAGCAAGTAGAAATACATTTCCAAGAAAGATATATAACTGAGGGTCTCTTCATCACAATCTGTTTCTTGAAAGATTGATTTTAAATCAGTTAAGGCTGGGTTCACACTAGCACTCGGTTTCTGTTCGGGGATTCTGTCCCCTATTCCGCTTGTAAAATGCATTTTTTAGGCGGAGACCCCGTGGACCCCATTATAAGGTGGGTAACCACTTTTTAAGTGGATTGGGTTACAGTTTTTCGGGTCTTCAAGCGGACCTGAAGAACGGAAACCCCAGCGCAGGTGTGAACCTAGCATCATAGAACATAAAACATACAGTACTAATATTCATGCAACCTTCTAACTCAGATGATAGGTCTTCCAGGTTCTTAGCTCTACATGTGATAATAGTGAGGTACCTTATATTAGAAGGCACCTGGAACCATCAAGTACATAGCTAAATCTGATCCGTTTAAGAATGGATTTAGTATCAAAACATTCTCTGGCATTTAGACGGCTTTCAGAGCTGGGATATTCCACAGTCCCCAGAAAGAAGGGCTCTTATATGGCACAAAAGGGATCCTTTCTTCCAGCCATGGCTTTGAGTTGCAACTTCCAAATTCTACCTGTGTTGTCGTAGACTATAAAATAATATTGCATGGTCTTTTAAGGGTAAATTAATCTGAAGACCATCATCAGCATGTTATCTTTTAAGTATGTTCTCCCCGTGTTTGCGTGGGTTTCCTCTTGGTACTCCAGTTTCCTCCCACACTCCAAAGACATACTGATAGGGAATGTAGATTGTGAGCCCTATATGGGACAGTGACTGACAATGTCTGTGTCTGTAAAGCGCTGAAGAATATGATGGCACTATATAAGTAAGCATAATAAATAAATAATAACAATAATAAGTCTCTGTCTTTGCAGGAGAATTAGAGCTCTGTATCAGAAATACAAAGCTCTGACTACCATAAAGAAATATAAGGATAATAAATTGCTAAGGATAAGTTCACACTACCATTATAAAAGTCTGTTGTTCTCATCCACCATAGTTTACCTTAATGGAATAAAGGAAAACTCAATCTAGCGCCACTTTTTGGAAGATATCTCCGTTTAGATTTCTATGAAACCTAAAGACATTATGTGGGATTAAAGCTAAACCAGAACATCTTTTCGAAAAGAAATAAAGACCCATCTGCAGACAGCTGTTTTGGGGTTATTGCCCCTCATTAGTACAAAATAGGGTACTGGTTTGGCTGGCTGAGAGGTCATTGTGTCAGAAGGGGCACTATATCTCTGTAGGGAGATTGCAAGTCACCTTACGATGTTTAGAGTCAAACAGACCATGCATACTCTACTAGGAATTATGGGGAAAGAATATGCAAATAAGTTCTCTAGAGATGAGCAAATTTTTCAAAAATTCGATTTGACTGATTCGCTGAATTTTCTGTAATGATTTGATCCAAATTAATTTGCGGTGAATCGCGTTAACCCCTTCCCGACATCCGCCCTAATAGTACGGCGCTGCTGGGAAGGACTTCCCGCAAACCACGGCGGAAGCATGGTGTGCACACAGAAACTGTGTGCGCACCCTGCTTTGTGGGTGTCAGCCGTATGTAACGACTGACACTGTCCTCTAACACCCCCGGTCGGAGCTGAGATCCGATCGTGGATGTTAACTCCTGAGATGCCGCAATCAAACATGACTGTGGCATCTCAGGGGTTTTATTATATATTGGGGTCTCGATTGCCACCCCCGCAAAGTTTTCAAGGGGTGCTGCTGCTACTATTCGGCAGTACGGGGTCTGACCAGTCTGCCCCATCACTGTCCCTCCGCATACCTGGTTGATCCTGCCTTGAATGGAGACTGTCAGCCTATACGTGTATTGCAGCATATACCTATTGAAGCAGATATCGCTGCTTCAATCCCCTATGGGGAGAAAAAGGAAAAAAAATTTAAAAAAGTAAAAAAAAAAAAAAAAGTGTTTCGCACTCCCCCATCCCCAGAGCTGGTGCTATTAATATACTCTGGGGTCTCCTCAGACTCCAGAGTACAATAATCAGAGGCCCAGGGGAAGTGATTAAAAATAACAAATACTTATACTCACCTTGCCTCACCTCTTCTGGGTATCTGGCAGTCTGCAGCGTCCTCCTCGCTCCTCTTCTTCCTTGCGACTGAGGTCCTGCTCCCCAGACGTCACTGATGGGGCCTGTGATTGGGCCTCAGCAGTCACGTGGGGCGCGATGACGTCATTACGCCGGCACGCTCCACGTGACCGCTGGGGTCCAATCACAGACTCCATCAGTGAGGTTTGGGGAGCAGGACCTCAGTCACCGGCCAGAGGATACTGAATACAGGACAGGTGAGTATCAGTATTTTTCTATTTTTAATCACCTCCCCTGGCCTGGCATCTAATAAAAAGGGGCCCGGCGATCGCCAGGCCCCTCTCCATTAGCAGTATGTATAGCGGTCGGAGAACCAGGCTTTACCCGACCGCTATCATGGGACCCCGCACTTGCACGGGTATGCCAGGTACTGACGCTGGCCCTGTCGACACCTCCCGATCTCGCCGTGGGGGGTGCCGAGGGGGACATGTAGCATGGCGGAACCCCTTGGATGCCACGGTCATGTTTGATAGCAGCATCTAAGGGGTTAAAACCCCCAATCAGCGCTATGCGATTCGTTACCACGAAGTGTGAGGAAATCCGGATTCAATGCGAATCGAATATTTCCTGAAATTCGGATCGAATTCCACTTTGTCAGCTTCGATTCGTTCATCTCTAAAGTTCTCTCTAAAAAGATAAACTGATTCTAGCACCACCTTTTGGAAGGTAGTTCCCTATTCTGTTTTCACTTTAATCCCAGACTATGTAGGTTTCATAGAAAACCAGGCATTGATCTCTAGAGAGCTACCTTCCAAAAGGTGGTACTAGAGAACTTTTCCATCAAGGAAAACTTATTTAAATATTCCTTTCCTAGTGCCGCATACATGGTCTGTTAGACTTACACTGTAAAGGCAGTCTCCCTAAGGAGACATAGTACCCCTTCTTAAACTGGACATACATGTTAAATTAAATTTTAGGTACAAGTAGGATCTGACCTGTTGAACAACATGTCTATCTTTTGTTGTTGAGGGAGATAAGGCTTATTCCCATCCCCACACTAAAATACATAAAATTTACTGTAGAATAAGGCCTATACCTAAAACTCATTTATTTGACTACCTGGCTGTGGAGATGATGGGATTCTTTAGTAGAAGACCTAGCTTGGGTTATGCATATACAATGTTGGCCAGTATGGTAAGCACAGACAGGTGTTTTCGGTTCAATCCAGCTTTGTTTGTCAATTCTGCATTAAATGTAAGAAGCTTGTTGTGTAATCTTCTTACACGATTTAACACAGATCATTAGCTTGCCTCAGAATTGGCAGCGATTTCTTTAAAGCAGAAGGAAGAGATGTAATTTAGGAAGGATAATACATCTAATTATAATATGCATATTGTTTAATGCTTCTTGAAGTCTACATGCTAATAAAACTGTTCATAGTAAACACTACAAAAATAATAACGACAGCCATAATAGCATATGCAGAGTCCTCATACTATAAAGAACTATAAAACTCTGTCAACCATGGCTGAAGAATTATCCAACGGTTATTGCTGGATATTTATGTCAGTGAGAAGAATATAATGAACAGTGTTCAGGACATTTTACTGATAGAAAGAGACACAAAACAGAAAATTAATATTGGGTAAGATTTAGCAAATTGGGGAGCACCATATGAACACTACACTAGTCTTTAGCCTCACTGGAACATGCAACTGATTTAGATGACCAGATGACCATCTAATGTGTATGGGGGCCCTCTGACTTTCCTTTGTGGGAAATATGTCAGGGAAGAGAACGGTATGGTTGTTAGATTTCATTATTCCTGCTCCGTCTGTTCTCTGGAAGATAAACTGCCACCAACAGAGTCTTGCAGGGGCGTATCCCTCTTGTCATATTTAGGACACATATATGCTTAGGCCAAATCCTGCATGTATGTTTATGTTGGGGTTTGGAGAGATAGCTGGCAGAAGAACCAGCATTAGCCACATCAAATGTGTAATCTGAGCCACCATACTTCTACAAATGTTGGCTTTATATTTTGTTTTCACTACCCAGGCACTGTCAGTTTAATATTTCAGCTGTCCTGAAACAAAAAAAAAAAATGTCTTATTAGTTGCCATTAGCAAAACAACTGCTTTTTTTAACTAATGCAGCATTCCTGGTGGAGCAGTATGGAAATAGCAAGGTGAAGTAGGCCAAAGATGAAATATGTCAGCTTTCACACCTTCTTCAGACCCCAGGGAGACCCAGGTGTGGACGATGTTGGTTGTACTGTCCCCGGGGTACACCCTGATGGCAGCCTCCTGGTTGATGGGGGTAGGGTTCTTGTGGATGTTAGTTGCAAAAATGAGGCAGCTCCAGCTTGCGGCTTTCCTTATTTCAGCAATCAAACAACTTCCAGTTAGACAACATTGAGGTACCACTTTTTGTAAGTTGTAGCATTCAGTATCATTCTCTCCTTGCTCCTTTGGCTTATCCACTGTCCCTTTCCTATGTGGAAAATATGGAGTAATCCAGGCTTCAAGTCCCTTCTCAGGGCAAAAACTTGGCCCTTACTTTCAGTCACTATTGGGGAAATGCGGGGTTTATTTCAGCCATGGATATGGATCATCACTGGGCAGTCTGTCTCAGGATAACTGGCATGACAACCACTAGACAACTGCTCTATCTGTTCTCTTCAGCTGAGTCCCGTCTGTGGAAAATGGTCCATGCGTGGGCTGTAGGACCCAGACTGAACTCAGCCGTGTGTATAGCAGGCACTGCATCATAGTCAGTTTTGATGCAGTGAGCCCCTGAACGGCCCGATCACTACAATAATGAACTGATAGCGTTATGTCAGTTTTGACAGATCTCTCCATACACTCAAATGTATGAGGGACCCGTGAAAACAGGTGCCCCTCGGGTACAATATGGACATTTTTCATGGCCATTTTCACCATTGGTCATCTGAATGTAGGCTAAGATTATAATCACCAAATGAGTCCCAAGAACAAAAGCAAATAACGGAACTGCTCAGTTTTGCAGCACAAAACTTTGCCTAGAAACATGTATTTAAAAGATTCTGGGCCCTGGGAATTCTCAGAACATGTGGAAATACCATGGTAGCCCTTTACACAGAACTAATTCATCTGCTTAGATTCTATTAAATGTTAATGAGATGAAGCCTGCAAGAACAGAGGGAAAAAAGTCAAGTGACCTTAAGGGTGAGGCCCCACGTTGCGGAAACTCCGCTTTTTTGTTCCAGATTTTGCTGCGTTTTTTTTTATGTAAAAGCAGGAGTGGATTGAGCAGAAGGTAGAAGTATAAGAACTTCCTATATATTTCCCATTCCTTTTGTAGTCATTCCTGGCTTTGACGCAAAAAAAAAAAAAAATGCAGCAAAACCTGCAATGAAAAAAAGCTGCATTTCTGAGACAGGGGGCTTCAGCCTAAAAGGGACTTTTCCACTGCTAAGTCCAACTTCAGTTGTTAGAGAGATTGTGATGCAGTGAGAAACCCCATTCAAGGTCATACAGCATTTTAGATCATTGTAGGATACCTGGATCCTCCAGATCCTGCAGAAGTTTATCACATGTTTTGTGGCACCTAATGCAGTAAGAGAGTGGTGATGTAGATAATAAGGTTAGCAAGCAGGACTTTTCTCTCCACATTTTTCGGGCAGAAACTGGACAGAAACCCGGCGGACCCCATTATAGTCTAGTAAATTTTACCCGCTTTTTAAGCGGGTTAGCTTTCCGTTTTTCAGGTCTCCAAGCAGACCCAAAGAATGGAAAGCCAAATGCTAGTGTGAACCTGGCGTAACCCTTAATTATTGTTTATTGATAGATTCCCACCATGCTCCATCCACAGTCTTATAAAGTGGTGAGTAGACAGCAGCAGATGTAATGCACCATTGTGCGACTAAAATGCACCAAGCTTAGTTGCAGTTTTAGAGTCATTTCTGCCGCTACCCAATCAGTAAATCTGGGCCATTGTCTCTAATACCTAAGACAGGTCTGAACCACACCGGAGCACAGGCAGATGTTGTCATAAAGAATAGATAGTATTAAGACTTTGACCCACATTTATCTGTATTGCTGTATTTTGGGCAGTCAACAAGAGTTGCACCAATTTATTAATGCACCTTGCCTCATAATAAGTCTTGTGCACATAGAATTGTCTGACTGTTTGACTTTTGTTACACCTACACTATAGTGAGCAGTCAGACATTTCTGCTTTTTTGAGTTAGAAGTACATTTTTGTGCAAATATGGTGCAATTTTGGATGCTACTGTTTGCAATTTCTTCCAAGGAAAAAGGATGATACATTTTTAATATAGATTAAAATGAAAAGCTGTTTATATATTACCTTTGCTAGTTCTCCTTTAAGCTCGGGAGTAATCTATTTGTCCATGCTGGATAATAACATTTTTTCTTCCAGTAAGACAGTTGTTTCACAAATAGCTAAACTTCTCATTTATATTTTCCATTTTATGTCTTTTTTACATTAAATCAACAGTAGCTTATGCAGGGAAGATGGAGAACTGCCGTAAAATTAAGAGTTATCTCTAAAAGTCTATTTACGTAATATTAATTGCTTGATGCTTTCTATTGAGTGCTAGAAAAATGCATTTGCAGCTTGTGGAGAAAATAACTTTGATACACATGAAAAGGAGCACTTTATTTACCAACTAATCAATAAAGGATGAGTTATATATGACATTGTTTCAGACAAAGCCCGGAGAAATAGTAAGAGACAAATGTAGAACACTGCATGAAATGGTGGGAACCCAAGCTTTGTGAAAGGCCTCATGTTTGCCACCGGCAGCATGATTGACAATAGGGATCTGAGCGTAAAGAGATATTGATTGAAAAGGAAAGACGCTCAGTGATCCCTTGAAGGCACATAGCACACAATCTTCAAACTACAATAATGCATCTTTCTGCCCTTAAGTATATTTCAGGAGATTTTTATTTCCTTTATCGACAGTCTGCTCAAGTGAAACTTAAGTGATGCACTCGGATATTGAACAAGTAAATCCCAAGGAAAATGCATTTGCTTTATTGACTCAGCATCATACAAAATGAAGAGCTGAATATACATGTAACAAATAATACAACAGATGAAGTGATCTGAAGAGGAATACTAATGGTTAATGTAGAAGTAGAGCATATAGGGCACATGGGAATAGTGGAGATTTTAGACAATCGATCCAATGATGCAATACTCAGTCTGCAAGCCCCTCTTTTCAATTTTTCAATTTTACAATTTTTTAAATCTAACCCTTCTAAAGTTATTACTAGAGATGAGCGAATCGATTTTGATAAAGTGGAATTCGATCCTGAATTTCAGGAAATATTCATTTCGCATCGAATCCGGATTTCCTCACTCTTTGTAGTAACAAATGACATTTTTTCATAAAATGGCTGCTGCACGCTAGGACATGGGGCAAGGAACTCTGGGAATGCAAGATCACCAACAATGCCATGCGTGCAGCCAATCATCAGCCCGCCAGCCCTGTGATGTCACAGCCCTTTAACCCCTTTGTGACCGCCCACGGCATCGGGAGCGGGTGTTGGCTGTAACTAACAGCTAACACCCTGCTCCATAACCCCCGGTCAGAGCACAGCTCCGATTGTGGGTTTTAACCCCTTGGATGCTGCGGTCAAACATGACCGTGGCATCCAAGGGGCTCCGCCATGCTACATGTCCCCCTCGGCAACCCCTATGGCAAGATCGGGGGGTGCCGTTATACATCTTCTGCAGCCCGGGGTCTGGCCAGTGACCTGGGCTGCTAGTAGCCCCCAGTACATGGTTGATCCTGCCCAGAAGTGAGGAAGACGCATAGGCTGACTTCCTCTACGTGTATTGCAGCCTATAGTGCTGAACCAGTGAACCAGTGATCAGTGCATAGCTGGTTCAGGTCACCCAGTGGGACATCACTAAAATCCACTGTTCTACACCACTATACAGGCTCTCTGCAACCAGGAAATAGCTGTTTTGTAATGCGATTCGCCGCAAATTAAGTTGGATCGAATCGTATCGGAAAATTTGGTGAAGCTGCCAAATCAAATTTTTTAAAAATTTGCTCATATCTAGTAATTAATGTAAAAATGTGGCGCTTGTCTTGTACTACTAGAACTGAACTGAATTATCAGATTTACTAGATTGTAGGGCTATTGGTGGGTGGCACAATGTAACCTGTCTCAGAAGTTATAACGCTCAAGATATAACTGTTTGAAGTGACCCTCCCACACCCTCATTTTCAATACATTTTACACAGCCCCTACTCCATACACAATAACAGCTCTCAATACAGAAGCCAGGGAAAGAATAAAGAGATACAGGATTTCACAGAAAGGAGCCAAAATTTGTTTATAAAGTATATTACAAAATGTATTAATAACACTAATACTGCCAGAAATCAAAAGCTGTCCAAAAGTTTAGTTACACTTTAATAATTGCTATTCAATTTCTGAACCTTTCAGCAATGAAG
This sequence comes from Leptodactylus fallax, assembly GCA_947044405.1. NCBI lineage: Eukaryota > Metazoa > Chordata > Amphibia > Anura > Leptodactylidae > Leptodactylus > Leptodactylus fallax. The sequence continues at coordinate 1,279,939 of CAMRHE010000203.1, forward strand.
TAAAGGGCATTTACTGGGCTTATCCATTTAGTCTTTTTAAATACCCTTACTTTTTTTGAAGGGTGATGTCTGTACCTTAAATACTATTTTTAGTCAGCCCTCCTGGCATTGAGCGAGTTCAGTGTGTAGGCAGAAGCAATGTAACAGTATGGACAGCTGTATAGTGGGAGCTCTTAGCTCCAATTACTTGGAAGTGTCTGATAACAGACTTTGTGTGTTTTTATTGCAGATTACTGGTATTTGTCTGGTTGTAGCCGTATATACAGTACAGAAAAGACTATTAATTTTTTCTAGGAGCATAGTACTTATGTGATTGAGAATATGTTTTCATTTCAGTTTCTGCTGTTACTTACTACTATTATCATATTGAATACATATTATAACATACAGTATATGACATACATGTGTTCAATAAATATTAAAGAAAATAATGACTTACACATTATCCTACAGTCCTACAGGAATGAGTCCTGACTGCCATCCTGCCTACACCTCACATATGTACTGTATCTTGGCACAGACAATGCTGGATTTAAACAAGAGTTTAGTAGGAGTTAAATAGTCGATTTGCGGTAGCTAAAACCTATAAGAACTTGAACTGACCATGAAAATTAAGGACATGAGCCTGAAGCCGAAAGGCCTCTCTTTAATATAAGAAAACACCATTATTATAGATAACACATGGTAAGTGGGGGCCGTTACAGGTTTTGTACTGGGGCTCAGGAGCTTCAAGTTACACCTATGAGGAAAATCATATCAGACTGGGGTATCTTGGATCCTTCAGAAAAAAATAATTTGAGGGACACTCTCCGTACAGAAACTGTACACACATCTGCACTCAAAGCAATCTGTGTTATCATGGCATACTCAGAATACAGTGGGGAAAAAAAGTATTTAGTCAGCCACCAATTGTGCAAGTTCTCCCACTGAAAAAGATGAGAGAGGCCTGTAATTGACATCATAGGTATACCTAAACTATGAGAGACAAAATGAGAAAACATATCTAGAAAATCACATTGTCTGATTTTTTAAGAATTTATTTGCAAATTATGAAGGAAAATAAGTATTTGGTCACCTACAAACAAGCAAGATTTCTGGCTCTCACAGACCTGTAACTTCTTCTTTAAGAGGCTCCTCTTTCCTCCACTCATTACCTGTAGTAATGGCACCTGTTTGACATTGTTATCAGTATAAAAGACACCTGTCCACAACCTCAAGCAGTCACACTCCAAACTCCACTATGGTGAAGACCAAAGAGCTGTGGAAGGACACCAGAAACAAAATTGTAGACCTGCACCAGGCTGGGAAGACTGAATCTGCAATAGGCAAGCAGCTTGGTGTGAAGAAATCACCTGTGGGAGCAATAATTAGAAAATGGAAGACATACAAGATCACTGATAACCTCCCTCGATCAGGGGCTCCATGCAAGATCTCACCCTGTGGGGTCAAAATGAACACAAGAATGGTGAGCAAAAATTCCAGAACCACACGGGGGGACCTAGTGAATGACCTGCAGAAAGCTGGGACTAACGTAACAAAGGCTACCATCAGTAACACACTACACTGCCAGGGACTCAGATCCTGCAGTGCCAGACGTGTCCCCCTGCTTAAGCCAGTACATATCTGGGCCCGTCTGAAGTTTGCTAGAGAGCATTTGGATGTTCCAGAAGAGTATTGGGAGAATATCATATGGTCAGATGAAACCAAAGTACAACTGTTTGGTAGAAACACAACTCGTCGTGTTTGGAGAAGAGTGAATGCTGAGTTGCATCCAAAGAACACCATACCTACTGTGAAGCATGGGGGTGGCAACATCATGCTTTGGGGCTGTTTCTCTGCAAAGGGACTAGGACAACTGATCGATGTACATGAAAGAATGAATGGAGCCATGTATCGTGAGATTTTGAGTGCAAACATCCTTCCATCAGCAAGGGCATTGAAGATGAAACGTGGCTGGGTAGCCAGTCTCCAGATCTCAACCCCATAGAAAACCTTTGGAGGAAGTTGAAAGTCCGTGTTGAACTTTTGATATTGACCAAATACTTATTTCCCACCATAATTTGCAAATAAATTCTTTAAAAATCAGACAATGTGATTTTCTGGATTTGTTTTCTCATTTTGTCTCTCATAGTTGAGGTCTACCTATGATGTCAATTACAGGCCTCTCTCATCTTTTTAAGTGGGAGAACTTGCACAATTGGTGGCTGACTAAATACTTTTTTCCCCACTGTATATTATCACTAGGTGTACTAGGTTACACTTACAAATAAACCCGCAGATAATAGACCCTAGTAGAATGTGACACCAAATTCAGCTACAAGTCAGGTTGTGCCAGAGCTTGAAACTATTGGAAAATCATCTAGTACTTTAGTGGTCCAGCCGGAATCTGTATGGATAGAATTTTGTGTTCATTTACACAATATATTATGCTGCATCTGCATCTATAATGCAAATGTTTCAATATTTTCCGATCTACAATTCTCATTGTTTGTCATGATTATGATTTTCTTCAAGAAGCTAAGAATGTGGAATGTGCCAGATGAAACCTATACCAGACAGTTTTATCTGTAGTCCTCAACCAAAATGAGAAGTAGATGATAAATCATTTAACATCCTTATGCCAATATGACACAGCCAAAAGAAATTACCTTGGGCTGAATTTTGCAATACAAAGTCTTTTTAGGTGACATTACTGACTCCGGCTCACAAACAACATCATAGTTTGAAATACTCTCCATATTTTATTAAATGTATCCACTATATATGTCCTTTCTAGTAAAAACAACATAAAGACCCCAGGTACACAGCCGAGTGTGCTTCTGATGTGGGGCTGAGTTTGCAGCGGAATGCACTCGGATGACACTCGGAGTGACATCCGAATGTCATCCAAAATAATTCTGTTATGCATTCACATCTATGGGGGCTTCCGATCCATTCCAATGACACAGAGCAGGTCCTATCCTAATAATGCATAATGGAATGCCTTCAGATGACACTCAGATGTCAGTCCGAGTGACATCCAAGAATATTCCACTGCAAACTTGGCCCCACATCAGAAGCACACTCGGTTGTGTGTATGGGGCCTAATACAATATTTTTGACTAGACTAGCTGCCGAACACTCATTGGGCTCACTGCTCAGATATACTGTATGTGTCTCAATGGGAAGAGATGAGTAAGCCACTGCCAGACACCTGTGGCAGTGCTTTATTTAAGTAAGAACATATTGAAATCCAACATGTCTGAACCTTCTTTCCCAATACATCTTCCATCATGGAAAAATTGAAACACCAGCATGCATATTAGATGATCAACCAGTCCTGCCAAAATTGTCAGGATCAGCCAGCGTTCATAAAATGTTTATGGCCACATATGGATTGGTGTTGCAGCCCCGTCCACTGCTCTGGATTGCTGATAACATTGTCTGTGTCTGTGGCTAAATGTGATTATAAGGTAACATTGCTGTTTCTTGCTATTTAGCAGTACAGTATGTCAGTGTACTGTTTTCATTGGGTGAATGAGGAAAATAAATTGTAATGATAGCATCTTAGGATATTTTCATTATAAAGTCTTTTGCAGCATATTACATGCCACTATTCCTCTATACCTGGTGTGTGAGGACATTTTTGATCCTTATGTATGTTCAATACTATAGCATTATATTGTTCCCCTCGGCTTTATTGCTCTGAATTTTCAATTATCATTTTTATTTAATGAGCTCCACATCAACCAGACCTGGTACCCACTGATAACACAATGGATGCATGTGGTGTTATGTGATATCACAAGTCATTTTACTAATCAAATTGCTCTACCTGCTTCTTCTACATGTTCTGTAGTGGCAGAATAGCATGTCAGCAATTCTACACAAGAGAAATGAAAATTTAACATGAATTGAGATAATTTCTCCAAATGGCTTCAAAGCACATCTACCTATAAACTAACAGGTACCCAGTCCTGGAGAATGAGAGGATGAAGCATAATAAACTAGCAACACAGGTCAGGCACAGATAGGTCAGGCTCACCTGAATGTAACTGTCTTTTTCCCCCATGAAAATTTGTACTTCAATTATTTCACAATATGCATATAAGCAATGTATAGTACTGAGTCCCACACACCTATAGTATGCCGGCGTGAACATGAGAACACAGGGCCAGGTGAGTTTACAGCATAGCTCCCTAACCCTGTCACTCAAAGAAGGGAGGACATATTATAGCAGTGTGGGGTATAGACATTTGTCCTCAGTGCTCCAGACTGCTCATTTGCATATTGTGAAAAACATTTATATCTCTGCACCAGATGCACCACTTTTAATGGGAAAAAAGTATTACATTCAAGTGAGCCTGACCTATCTAACTGTGTTACTGGTTTAATATGCTTCACCCTGGTCACAGACTCACTTTAAAGTATACCCATTCTATTCAGCATGTGCTGGAATAAACTGGAGCAATGACCTGTTTTGTGGCCTATCTTGGGCCACGCTCATGGGACTGGGAGACCATTGGGTCAAGGCAGCAGAAGAAGGAAGAAATCAACAACTATGTAAAAGGTGAAGGAGGATGAAGGGGAGGAAATGGAGAGGGAGGAAAGGGGATGCCAAGGCACCAGTCAGTGTAGTGAAGTGCTGAATGAGGGGATAAATCTTCCCTCCCAAACAGAGGTGTCTAGGAAATCAGAATAGAAAACTTGACTGACTCCTAAAACAGAATGCACTACTGCCAAAGCATCAGTTTTCAAGGGTTCAGAGTCACCAAAATCTCCATTCTCTAGATGTGATTGAGTTCTAAATCCACTCTACTACAGTGGGGGCGCGAGAGCTACTCTAGGAATAATTGATCTAGCAGCCATGAGAAAATGTCACAGGAGACATGTCTCACAGAAGATATTGTACCATGTGTAACAGAAAATAGGGCCAGCTGGGGTAATGGTGACGATTCTTGTAATTTTTCGACCTTAGTTGTGTTCACTGCCCTGCAAGTAGACGTTGGCTAGCCTGTCAAGTTGCTGTGCACCACTTATCAAATGCAACTTTTAAAAAAGTTGCCAAAGTGATCGCATTCTCATGACAGAAGTGCTAGACCAGAGAGTATGCCAAATTTATCAAAAATTTTGTAGAACATTTGATAAAATTTGGTGCAAATTACAGCAATGCAGATTCCAGTAAAACCAATTCTAAAGACTCTTACTATCTTACTTTTACCAGCTCTCAAATTGCTCTCAGCTTACTCCACAGTGTATATATTAGTAATTGATAGAACCCAAGTATTACAATACTATTGCACGATTTGACCAGGGCAAATATAAACTAAAACATAATAATGAAAGGTAAGAAGTACAAAATGACAGCGGTAACTTGTCTCTCCCTAAGAGAAGTGGTAGCAGAGGTAGCAACCACTAAAGTGCCCAGGAACCTGAGGGGGCTGGGACCGAGTAGACAGTGTGGAGCAACGCTATGGAGCAGCATTCCCAGTAAGGTTTGACAGGTCTGACAACCAGGACCCCCACAGATCTAATATTGATGGCCTATCTTAAGCATAGGACATTAATAGTAGAAACTGCATAACCCCTTCAGGCTGAGACCCCACGCTGCGGAAATACAACTTTTTTTGTTGCAGATTTTGCTGCGTTTTTTTTTTACCTAAAGCCAGGAGTAGATTGAGCAGAAGGTAGAAGTACAAGAGCTTCCTATATGTTTCCCAATCTTTTTGTAGTCATTCTTGGCTTTGGTTCAAAAAACCGCAACATGGGGTCTTAGCCTTAGGGCCGGGGCCCCTCGTGGCGTAAACGGCGCGGAAAAAAAATGTCATGTTTTACAGTCACAGCAAAGTGGATAGGATTCTAGCAAATTCCATCCCCACTTTGCGGGAAAATTCATGGTGCGGACACACGGCGATTTCCAAAACCATTGCAGTTTTGGAAATTGCATCATATCAATTATATCTACGAAAATTCTGGTGGTTTCCCTATAGATATAATTGAAGCAGAAAGTCTGCAGAGGAAATCTCTGTGAACTTTCTGTGCAAGGTGCTGCGGGAAGAACCCTAATGTGTTGCCGTGGCGGCTTTTCCCGCAGCGCCTTTTTGCTGAGGAACGCCACATGGGACCTTTTCCCATCAAAGCAAGTTATCTTGTATCCATAACTTGAAGATCTTTGGGGGTTCGACTCTCAGATCACTACTGATAAAGAGAATGGGAGACTTTTGTTGTATTTCAGCTATCTCTGGCACTTCCATTGGAATGAATGGAGAATTGCATGCTGCCCAATCACCACTCCATTCAGTATGGTAGGACTCCTGATCAGTGGGGATTTGAATGATTGGACCCTCACCGATCTACAACTTATACCAGGGGTAGGCAACCTTCAGCACTCCAGCTGTTGTAAAACTACATCTCCCAGCATGCATACTTGTTCTGCTGTTGTCGGAATTCCCATGGAAGTGAATGGAGCAAGTTGGGAGTTGTAGTTTCACAGCAGCTAGAGTGCCGAAGATTGCTGACCCCTGACTTATACCCTATCCTATGGATAGGGGATAACTTGCTTTGATTGGAAATCCCCTTTAATATATTGCTGTAAACAATTAAACACTTATATAAATACCTGAGAAATCAAGAGTAGCACCCCCACTAATCTGATATTAATGGTCTATCCCAAGAATAAGTCATATTCTGATTCCCTAAATTTATAAAGTGAATATACATATGACAACCATATCTATCTATCTATCTATCTATCTATCTATCTATCTATCTATCTATCTATAAACAACATTCACTAGGTTTTTTTCTCCTTTTTCTGAGTGACCTACAGTATAATCTGAGTATGACATGTCTTATATACAGTATTACTATTATATTGTTATATTCTACCTATTTGACTGAAGTTGACAAGTAATTGTTTCTGTATATTATGGCTCTTACATTTCTAACAATAGCATCTTAAGAAAACGTTTAACTCTGTGACCCCTTTTTACACATGTATCAATGTCCAGCAAAGAAAATGTAATAATGATATTGCCCTCCAGGTAACAAACAGAACGGCTGGAAATATTGAGTGAGACATCAATGATGGTGCTGTCTAATAAGTTCATTTCACTCAACGCCACTTGACAGCTTTTCCCCAGGCCCTGTCACTCTTTCAGTAATTTAAAGTTTGCAAGGTGCTAAAGTAGTTTATGGTTTTGGACTCTTTAGGCAGGGCCAAAGCGGACAGAAGAGCATAATGTCAGAGATAACATATTTCTTAAGACATCCAGGGAAAGTGATAGATATGGACCTGAATAGCTTTACATTAAAATGATGAGAACTGAAGACAGATGTTTTATGAATTATATCTATTTTAGGCACGGACCCAGAAGAAACCATCTTAAATGCATTCAAGATTTTTGATCCTGATGGTAAAGGCCATATAAAAGCAGATTAGTAAGTATGTAATGTTTACTACATGATGTAGATGAATGATGTGGATGTAGCAACTAATATATGAAAGGAGTTACCCCACAAAAACTATTTCTTACCTATCCATAGGGCAGGTGATTCAATGTATAATGGATAGTGGCCCCCACTGATCACTGGAACAGAGATACAGAACCTCTGTTTTAGAAGAGTTCAGATGGAACAGTGGTCACACCTGCGTACTGCTGCTCCATTCAAAGTCTATGGGACTGAAAGATAAAGCCAAAGATAGATGTGGATATATCATAAATATTTTCCATGAGACAATATCCCGGATATTAGGCAGAAGTTGCCATTTAGAATCAGGGTCCTTTTATACCAGTCCATATAAGGTAAGAACAAGCATCAATCAATGATAAACACATCCATAGGTGTTTGTTTGCATCAGCCTTTTGCACTACCTGATGCAAAGTACTTGGGGGAAGAATAACCCCTACTGCGATTGATCAATCCTCCCCCATTAAACTGTATTGTTTATTGGGAGCACATCCCTGTTTACACACAGCCACCGATAACCTGATATCTTTTATCCTGCATAAAAGCTGCAGTCAGCGGACACACGAGGGATTGCTCACTTGTTGGCTGATCATGAGCACAACTCCATGAGCCAATAATCACTTGTAACAGGAAATATGAGCAATGTACAACATCTAGTACAAATAGAAGCACTAATTTAGCCATTACTTATCCAATACAGATTGGAAAAGGAAATCAATGACCAATTTGTTATGTACAACATTCCTGCATTTTGTCAAATAGTCATTGCAGATAAGTGGGAGGATGTGGACTCTCTTGAACACATTTGGTTTGGTAAAGATGAGGAGTCTAAGTTATTTTCCTGATCTTCACCTTTTATCGCAATGTGGTAGGATCTTTTTTGGTTGGAACTTTAGATCATTGCTATTGGAGATGTATTCATCTGCTGATGGTTGCTGCTCAGAAGGAGAAAAGGTTGTCACCAAAATAGGAATGTAGCAAGCCTTGAGATAGAATCCAAGAGTCAAGTCGTGGTAGTCAACCAGGAGTTGTAAACAAGTGAGCGAAACAAGTGTGCTTGGACAAGTCAGAAGTCTAAGTCAAGGACACAGATCAGACATAGTCTTCTGAACGGCAAACCAGGGCAAGAGTACCAGAGCCCACAACATCAGTAAACACTAGTAAAACAATATAGGCGAGGCAGATAGGAGAATGTCCTTTTAAATTCCCTAAGTGATGCTGCTACCACCACATTCCTGTTCTTTGCTCACTGAAGAATCTGCCATTTAAGCCGCCTCTAAAGCTACAATGTTTATGATTGCTCGGAAATGTCCCATCTCTGATTTGTTTTCTTCTTATGTACTAGTATCCGGGAAATGCTCACAACTCAAGCGGATAGATTCAGCCAGGAGGAGGTATGATTCTTCTGTGCTTTTATAATCTGGCATATTTCATTAATGGATTTAGGGCCACATGTATAATGGGTATGCGGTCATAACCTAGCTATTACAAACCATAGTTTTGTAATAAAGAATGTTTGTATGAAAATTTTCCTACCTTATACCACAAATGTCTAAGGTTAAAATACAACTTTAAGGAATTTATATAAATATTGATCTTCTTCCAGGTCTCCAAAATATTGTACAAATTATTCACCAAAAAGTAGTTGTAGTCATAGATTCATTTTGCTGTCTCAGCCCTGTATGTAAAAATGCTAAGCATAAAGGTTTATTTGCAACTCCTTCCCTGGTATCCAAAACTCGAAGAACATACCTTGCCATTCCTAGCTACGCCAGTTTAGGTTAAGTGTATGTAAAGAAATGTGCTACATACAGATATAGCAGAGTTAACCCAAACTTCTGCAATTGGTTAAATTTCTGCAGCATGATATTATTACAGAAGACAACAAAGGAAAAATGAGAAGTCATTGGAAAAACATTTTTCAATGACTTTTCAATGACTTTTCATATCTTCTGTGATAAGATATCATGCTGCAGCAGTATAACCAACCAGTTCGGGTTAACTCTGCCACATCTGTATGTATTAACCATGATTTAGTGCATCTTGTGCTTTGATGAATGACAATGAGCATTAGAATTCTTCCAGCAGGGCAGACAGTAAACTTAGATTGCTTGGACAATAAAACTGGTGCCAGAGAGATATTTCTTTGAACAATACAACACAAACAATATTTGCCAGCATCACATATGTGGCCCACATTGGACTCGATTGCACAATAAAATATTGCTAAAATCAGGAAAACCAGATATTACTATGATTTTACTGAGTTTTAGTGTAACCTTATTTCACATTTATCTTCTAGATCAGCCAGATGTTTAACGCTTTCCGTCCAGATGTTGCTGGTAACCTGGATTACAAGAATCTATGTTATGTTATCACCCATGGTGAGGAGAAAGACCAGGAGTAACAAGGGGATCTAGAAGAACATGTCAACATTGTGGTTGGATTTACTGTGATGATCAAAGGGCCCCAATAGTTGTCTAAGTAATAAAACAAAAAAAAAATATCTTCCAGTGGTTGCTGTCATTTTACCTATGTTCATGGTTTCTGCACGTCCTGACATACACATGTCATTTTCCCATTATCAGCCAATGTGAAATACAATTGTGATCTTGCAAATAGAATTTACAAATTTTATGTACAACCTGCAAAAGAAGGACATGTGTTCTTACCACGTGCTCTGCACTCCAGATGTGGGAACTTATAGCTGCCTTCATCTACTTTATGGCCACAGAAAGACTTCCTGGATTAGCAAGGTAAATAAAAGGTATAGTTTAGTATATGTTGGGTCATTTTTGGCTCTCTTAGCATTGTATAATTAGTTTTAACATTACTGCAGTTTTAATCCACATATTAAAATAACATCTATTACTTACCGGCCAAGTTCTCCATTGGAATTCTGCTTCATTGTAAGGCTGCTCTATGCTGTTTTCAACAGCTATATTAATCTACTGTGTAGGCACCATTGCCAGATATCATGTGGTTGAAAAGTACATGATGTATGGCAATAAATATTATTAAGGTGATTCAGGAATAAAATTTATGTGGCATGGATTTCCTTTGGCACCCTGATTTCCTCTCACTCTACAAAACAATACTAGAAGGTAGTTGTGTCTAAGTCTGAGATAGGGAAATTACATTGTGAGCCCTATTGAGGACTGATGTGTACGATAGTTACATAGTTAACAAGGTTGAAAAAACACTGGTCCATCAAGTTCAACCTATAATCCTACATCATTGATCTAGAAAATGCCAGGAACCCCATATTACAAAATTCCTTCCTGATTCCATATTTAACAATCAGAATAAATCCCTGGATCATTTGTAGTTAGATTAATTATAATCCTATGAGAATCGCTCTGCAGAATTTATTGCTGCTATATAAGCAACATGAATAAATATAGACAGGCACAATGCAGTAAACAAGCAAATAATCACAGAAAAGCTCAATATTACCCACATTTCATTTTAATAGCCAAGTCATGTGACTGCGTACCACTCATCTGGCATTCCAGGAATAGGATCATCTGCGGCTTGTATTAACTTATCCTAAAATACATGGTTCTTCCCTGAAATTAGGTCAGGTTTGTGGGGAACTGGTACATTTTAACAGACCTATATTTTGACAGGTGAAGAGAATAATATTGCTTATCTCATGCCATCACACCTGTGAAGGGGTGGGATATATTAGGCAGCAAGTGACCAGCCAGTTCTTGAGGTTGAAAGAAGATAAAATGGGTAAGGCTGGGTTCACACTAGCTCTTGGTCTCCACTTCGTGATTCCGTTCCCCATTCTGCTTTAAAAATGCAGAGAGAAAAGTCCTGCAAGCAGGACTTCTCACTACGCATTTTTCTGCCCTTTTCGGGCAGAAACCCGGCAAACCCCATTATAGTCTATGGGGTCCGTGGGTTTCCAAGGGTAACCACTTTTTTAAGCGGATTATGGTTCCGTTTGGGGGGTCCGCTTGGGAAACCCGAACGCAAGTGTGAACCTAGCATAAGTGTTAGGGTTTGAGTGACGAGGGCCACGCTAGAAGACTGGGTCGCAGCATCTCCAAAATTGCAGGTTTTTTCTGGTATGCATTGTGGTACCTCCTATAAATGGCCCAATGAATGACACCTGTGTGACAGGGTCATTGGATGTGAATGAGAAGTAAAGGTTATCCAATCTGGTCTTTGATAAAACATGTCAGAACACACAGTACATCGTAGCTTGCTGTACATAGGACTGTGTAAGGGCAGAATGGTCAGAGGGTCCATGCATGCTTCCACATGAGCCTACAATGAGCACTTGAGCACCAGAACTGGACCATGGAGCAATGGAAGAAAGTAGCCAAGTCTGATCACACAGACGGTTGGGTAGATGTGTGGTATTTACCACTTACCTGGGGAAGAGACAGCAAGCCAGTGGAGGCATTTTAATGCTCTGGTAATAACCTTCTGGAAAATCTTGGGTCCAGGCATTCATATGAATATTACATTGACTTTACCATCTGCCTAAATATTGTTGCAGAATATGTAAAAAGTTCTCCCTAAGGCTGTCAATTAAGAACTACATACTTTTTGCAATTTCAGTCGTGAATAACATTTTTTTTTGCTATGCATTTCAGCTATAACCCAATGGCCATTAAAACTAAAACACCTGACCTGCTTCCCTTTTCAGAGGCACTGGGGTGGATTTATTATGCCTTATACGGCATTTTTCTGGCATAATTGTGAGGCATTAAAAGTCACAATTTATTGCACAAAATGTGGTTTTGCACACAAAAAGTTGCCTTCCGCCATTTTACCGAAAAGGGGGCGTGGTGAAGGCAGACAGGGGCAGAGCCATCAGCCCTTTGTGATTAACACTTAGTGAACACAGAATAGTCTTCACTGAATTTGGGATGCTGCAGGCACAGGCAACTTCTGTATTTTGCTGATGACATATATTCTGTTCTCAAAATGCCTACAAGGAAATAATTCTGACATCTAGGTATAATTAGAGATAATATAAAATGTATAGTTTAGTATATGTTGGGTCATTTTTGGCTCTCTTAGCATTGTATAATTAGTTTTAACATTACTGCAGTTTTAATCCACATATTAAAATAACATCTATTACTTACCGGCCAAGTTCTCCATTGGAATTCTGCTTCATTGTAAGGCTGCTCTATGCTGTTTTCAACAGCTATATTAATCTACTGTGTAGGCACCATTGCCAGATATCATGTGGTTGAAAAGTACATGATGTATGGCAATAAATATTATTAAGGTGATTCAGGAATAAAATTTATGTGGCATGGATTTCCTTTGGCACCCTGATTTCCTCTCACTCTACAAAACAATACTAGAAGGTAGTTGTGTCTAAGTCTGAGATAGGGAAATTACATTGTGAGCCCTATTGAGGACTGATGTGTACGATAGTTACATAGTTAACAAGGTTGAAAAAACACTGGTCCATCAAGTTCAACCTATAATCCTACATCATTGATCTAGAAAATGCCAGGAACCCCATATTACAAAATTCCTTCCTGATTCCATATTTAACAATCAGAATAAATCCCTGGATCATTTGTAGTTAGATTAATTATAATCCTATGAGAATCGCTCTGCAGAATTTATTGCTGCTATATAAGCAACATGAATAAATATAGACAGGCACAATGCAGTAAACAAGCAAATAATCACAGAAAAGCTCAATATTACCCACATTTCATTTTAATAGCCAAGTCATGTGACTGCGTACCACTCATCTGGCATTCCAGGAATAGGATCATCTGCGGCTTGTATTAACTTATCCTAAAATACATGGTTCTTCCCTGAAATTAGGTCAGGTTTGTGGGGAACTGGTACATTTTAACAGACCTATATTTTGACAGGTGAAGAGAATAATATTGCTTATCTCATGCCATCACACCTGTGAAGGGGTGGGATATATTAGGCAGCAAGTGACCAGCCAGTTCTTGAGGTTGAAAGAAGATAAAATGGGTAAGGCTGGGTTCACACTAGCTCTTGGTCTCCACTTCGTGATTCCGTTCCCCATTCTGCTTTAAAAATGCAGAGAGAAAAGTCCTGCAAGCAGGACTTCTCACTACGCATTTTTCTGCCCTTTTCGGGCAGAAACCCGGCAAACCCCATTATAGTCTATGGGGTCCGTGGGTTTCCAAGGGTAACCACTTTTTTAAGCGGATTATGGTTCCGTTTGGGGGGGTCCGCTTGGGAAACCCGAACGCAAGTGTGAACCTAGCATAAGTGTTAGGGTTTGAGTGACGAGGGCCACGCTAGAAGACTGGGTCGCAGCATCTCCAAAATTGCAGGTTTTTTCTGGTATGCATTGTGGTACCTCCTATAAATGGCCCAATGAATGACACCTGTGTGACAGGGTCATTGGATGTGAATGAGAAGTAAAGGTTATCCAATCTGGTCTTTGATAAAACATGTCAGAACACACAGTACATCGTAGCTTGCTGTACATAGGACTGTGTAAGGGCAGAATGGTCAGAGGGTCCATGCATGCTTCCACATGAGCCTACAATGAGCACTTGAGCACCAGAACTGGACCATGGAGCAATGGAAGAAAGTAGCCAAGTCTGATCACACAGACGGTTGGGTAGATGTGTGGTATTTACCACTTACCTGGGGAAGAGACAGCAAGCCAGTGGAGGCATTTTAATGCTCTGGTAATAACCTTCTGGAAAATCTTGGGTCCAGGCATTCATATGAATATTACATTGACTTTACCATCTGCCTAAATATTGTTGCAGAATATGTAAAAAGTTCTCCCTAAGGCTGTCAATTAAGAACTACATACTTTTTGCAATTTCAGTCGTGAATAACATTTTTTTTTGCTATGCATTTCAGCTATAACCCAATGGCCATTAAAACTAAAACACCTGACCTGCTTCCCTTTTCAGAGGCACTGGGGTGGATTTATTATGCCTTATACGGCATTTTTCTGGCATAATTGTGAGGCATTAAAAGTCACAATTTATTGCACAAAATGTGGTTTTGCACACAAAAAGTTGCCTTCCGCCATTTTACCGAAAAGGGGGCGTGGTGAAGGCAGACAGGGGCAGAGCCATCAGCCCTTTGTGATTAACACTTAGTGAACACAGAATAGTCTTCACTGAATTTGGGATGCTGCAGGCACAGGCAACTTCTGTATTTTGCTGATGACATATATTCTGTTCTCAAAATGCCTACAAGGAAATAATTCTGACATCTAGGTATAATTAGAGATAATATAAAATGCTATTTATTCTCATTGAGGAAAGTACGATCCTATCCTGGAATTTAGAAATAGGTGGCGTTCCATACAACCCTGCTTTCTGACATTTTTTTTTTACATGATGATAAGCGGCTTCTAAACAACAGACCTGGAATTTGCCACATCTTATAGATATTAGTATAAATAGAATTTCTCCTATTGGTGTATCCTCTTTGAGTATATTCATTACAGCATATGTTTAGACATTTCTTTATTAGACAATGCATGTAACAATGATTCTATAAAAATTCCTTAATTCATTTATGATCAGGAGTAAAAGATATTCTGGGGGAGCGTTCTCAAAATACGTGTACTCCCATTTCCTGAACTATTCCTGGACTCTATAAATGCACTGCACTGTACATATATCAGTGTGTATGTGTCAAAGTAGTCTACAAATTATTTGAGCAAAAACCCAAACAGAAATTGTACAGAAGAGAACCTATGTTTTAGATTTATTGTTTGTTATGGTCATTTCTCCAAAGGAAATAAATCTACCTAAAGCCCTGAAGAATTCTTCTGTAGGAGTAATTTAATACGAATATGGGGATGTACAGATAGCAGTATGTAACTTATGTTACGTTCAGAACATAAAACATAGCACAAAACAAAGAGCTGCCTGTTCCCAACAAACAACTTTCAGGTATCCTCAAAGAGTAAAGCCTTGTTCACACATAAGTTAGCTGATCTAAAATACTCCATGCATGGGGTAAATCAACCATTCCATGCTCTAATCCCAGTGTTTTGTCAGGATACATCTCTACCTTTCTTATCCTACTTCTTTTACCAGAGAAAAGTGGCTAAATGGCCATTTACTGTATCTCCCTCCCACCATAGAAATAATATGCAAGTTCTGCAAAACAGAAGGGTATGTAACAGAGAACTGAGAAAATTACCTGTTTGCAGAATATGGCTATGGATAGTTTAATGAATACCAATCTAATACTTTTAAGATATCAATAGGATATGCAAAAAAAAAGGTTTTATTGATGCAGCTTTTGAAGCAAAAACCAGGAGTTGTTTGAGAACACAAGAGAAGATAGGAGTAGATTTATTATTGCCCTATGCCAATTTTCTGTCATAAAAAAGTCACAAACCTCGTGTATGTAACTTTTTAAATGTCACTTGGGAAAAAAATTGTCACATCCTGCGATTGTATATCGCCCTTCCTACTTTCCAAAAATGGGTCCTGGCAAGGGTGTGCAGTGCTCAGCTCCATCGCCCCATTACAATCACCATCATTTTCAGCAGTTTCCTGGTATAATTGAGGACTGAAACCTACAGCATCTATGGGCTGGCCGGAGAATGTGCCATACTATAAATAAGGCGTATGCTCCACTTGCACAGGGCATATTAAGACCAATGTTGAAAATGCTGGTCTTGAGAAATCTGCCCCACAGTGTCCAATTACTATAATGCCATTAAGTGTCCAAATAGCAATTCCCAATCAATAAACTGGGGAATGAAGTTGAATCCAGTATAGCTGCTTTTTATAGTTCAAGTATCATAAGGGTTCAATCTATGGGTGCCCTCTCTATCAGAGCTAGTGGCACCACCTTCTGAAAGGGATGCCCTGCAAAAGCCAAACTACATCATTTGATGTGATCACAGCAAGGCAGTGATGTTAGGGTCTGTGACCTTGTACTCAGAGCATCATTACCCCCATCTGAGTCTTAAAGAGAAAATAGTTCAACTCCTTCACAGGTCATTCCTGTACCCAGCTGCAGGTGTCTCATTGCTTGACTGCTCATGGTCTTAGTAGTTTGGGAGTACATCAAACTGGAAGAAAGTAAAAAGCGGGGTGCCGCAGGGCTCTGTCCTGGGCCCAGTACTTTTTAATATTTTTATAAATGATCTGGATGATGGGGTTAATGGGGAACTAATAAAATTTGCAGATGATACAAAGATAGGAGGAATGGCCAACACTAGAGAGGAGAGAGAATGCATCCAAAAGGACTTGGACACACTGGAACAATGGGCTGAGGTGAACAAAATGGTATTCTACAGGGACAAATGCAAAGTTCTACATCTGGGTAACAGAAATGCAAGAAGCATATATAGTATGGGAGGAATAGTACTAAGTGAGAGTACAGGGGAAAAGGATCTGGGCATAATAATAGATCGCAAATTCAACATGAGTCAACAGTGCGGTGCGGTGGCTAAAAAGGCTAATAAAATTCTAGGATGTATCAAGACGAGCATTGAAGCTTGATCAAGGGAGGTAATTATTCCGCTGTACTCTGCCCTGGTCAGACCCCACCTGGAATACTGTGTACAGTTCTGGGCTCCCCAGTTTAAGAAAGACACCGATTTATTGGAGCAGGTCCAGAGAAGAGCAACCAAAATGGTGGAAGGTCTACAAACCATGTCCTACGAGGAGAGGCTAAAAGAATTGGGACTGCTTAGTTTGCAGAAGAGAAGGCTAAGGGGAGACTTAATAGCGGTATTTAAATATCTGAAAGGTTGTCACAGTGCAGAGGGATCTAACCTTTTCTCATTAGCAGAAGGAAGCACGAGAAGTAATGGGATGAAACTAAGGGGAAGGAGATTCAGATTAGACATTAGGAAAAACTTTCTAACAGTAAGGGTAGTGAGAGAGTGGAATAGGCTGCCACGGGAGGTGGTGAGTTCTTCATCAATTGAAATCTTCAAGCGGAAACTGGATAGGTATATAGCTGGGATGTTTTAGGAATTCCTGCTTTTGCAGGGGGTTGGACTCGATGGCCCTTGAGGTCCCTTCCAACTCAAACTCAAACTCAAATGAAAACTCAAAACATGTGCTTGATGCCCAGGAGGTGGGGCAGAAGGTTAAGGTATTGTGGGGTAATGCAGGTGTCAACAGGTCGCTTTACCCTGGTCAGGGCAGGGCCATTTTACACATCGGTGTTCCAATTGCAAAGGTTTTATAAGTGCCCCCCCCTCCCAGTAGCCCGCACACAATAAAATGACTTAGTGGCCTAAGTGTCTGGAGGCTCTGGCTTTAGTGCTATCTCTGGCAAGGAACTCATCGTGCCTCCCTGCCACAGACAGTACTAGTCAAGGCCTGGATGGTGTAGTAGTGAGCTGATGACTCTGTGCTCCACCACTGTATGTAGCTCTAGCAAATGGCATTGAAATTAGGACCTGTGTCCCGGAACATCAGGACAGCACTCGAAATATGGGACTGTTTCCTGAATGTGTGATGGCTGAGAGGGGTGCCCCTGCTGCCATAGGGTCTGGTGCAGGTGCACCACTTGCCCTATAGTTAAAGTGGCCCTGGGCCAATGTATGTAGATACAGGCTTAGCAAATCCTATTTATGATTGTGAAATATAAATAAACTAAAAAAATATCAAAGTAGTGATTCTATGAACACAAACATATAAGTTCCCAAAAGTGACAATTGTTACTGTCATTTTTTCCGGAACTCTATGTTCAATCACGTTATAACACAAGCCCTTAGATTTTTCAACAAATGTCCCTGGAAGGTTTTGATTTTTCAATTATACAACAAGGTCACCACATCAAGTAGTAATGTTCTCTCCAGTCCTAATGTTGCTGTGTAATAGCAATGATGCCTAAATGGAATGTCCATGTGAGTCATTGAAGAAAAGAACAAAGACCAATAAACTATAAACAGAAACCAAAACAGTTGTCTTATTAGAGCTTTGATTTTCCCTTGCATGATATGGATCTTTCCACAGCTGGTTAACAAAATCCAAACAGACTGTAAACTATACACAATAGTAAGGGCTCCATTCATCATCATTGTACACTTCTTTGTTGCTTATCAGTTTTTCCACACAGGTTCATTAAAAATTCTGCGGGTTCTCAGTGGTAGATGTGGTTTGTTATTTATATCCCGAACATTTTCTGATCTTCAAGTCTATTCTGCCTTTCATAGTCATTTTACAAGCTATTGGAAACCTGTTAAGTCAAAAAAGCAGTCCAATCGGCAGGTGGCATGTTATAGAGCAGGATGACATGAGGAGATTGATTTATAGCTGTGTGGGAAACAGTTTAGTATCATCTGTAAAATGTTTTCATTATTATTTCTGCTCACTCTGGGTTTGGTACTCCAGTGGGTGGGATTATTAATGATTGACAGACTACCGTATATGAGTGTGCATACAGAGAGCTGTCACTAGATAGGAACGCCCGCTGGACTACTAAACTGAGAATAAACAGGAATAAAATATAAAGTAATTATTAGATATATTGAAGGCAAAGGGTGGTCACACCAGATATTGATCTCATTTAGATTTCTCTTTTGTTTATTCACTTAATTTTCTTAATTGACAAAAATAAACTATTAACACTTTCACTTCCATTTTCCACATCTACCTAAAATGTTCGCACAGTACTTTTTAGTATTTTACATTTTTAGCAGTTTTTCTCTCTGCAGATTTCATCTTTAATTTTAAATTCGATTGGGTGGAGATTAGTTGCTATGATGTCTATTGTCTACAATAGACAATACACAAAAAGTAAAGGAGAATCTGCTTCTTAACTCTCTCACTCTCAAACTGCTATAGAATCATATAGACATTATAGAGAAGTACTGTCCTATACTGACATGAGTAAAGTACTTGTGGAGAGACAGAAAGCTTCCTGTTTAGCCACTTGCAGTCTCTTTTGTGACTTTGTCTCACCTCTCTTGTGATATTCCTGCTCACCTTCCCCTCCCTTCAGCATAAATTGTATATATTGTGAACTGCAATATGATTCAGCAAAATTTCAGACTAAAAGTTTAGCAGGGAGTGGGAACTGGAAAAGAGCCAGATGAGTGGAGAAAGAGGCATTTTCTCTGATGTGATGTACTACAAAGCTTCTTATATTCACTTGTACTATTGATTTATGCAACGTTTGTTGAAAATTTAGTGACCATTTAAAGTCCACGTTATATTTCAGATTTTACTGCAGTCTTTGCAATTTTCCCCATAGTCATATGGTTGTTAAAATAAGCTAAGGTCTGCATACTGTATGAAGGTGCTTGAGTTGTCCCTCTGCTTTGGTGCAGTCAAGCAATGAGCAAGTAGCTTAGTAGTTTTAAATAACACATATATTTGCATCTTTGTCTTCAGAGAGGGTACTGCAACCATGTGTGTAACAGTGCAGGTTGCCAGTGCAAATAAAATATACTGCATTATATCAACCACCCCCTGGGAGAACTTATTGTTTATTGTTGTCCCTTCAAGAAAATATAAGATTATTCTCAAAGTTTTCTCCCAAGATGGGTATAACTGATGCCCATTCTGACCCCTAGAGTGGGACTCATGGGGACAACTAAGTAGTACTACTTAAAACTATTCCCTATAACCCCCATAAAGCGTAGTAGTGTATCACAGCTGTACTAGCTCCCGTTCTCCTCTGTGAGAGTAAGGCCGGTTGCAGACGACCATGCTGCAACCGGCCTGCCGTGAATTAAAAGCCACCCGTGCACTGGCCGTGCTTCCGCGGCTCCTTTCATGAAATGAATAGGAGCCGCGGAAGCAAGGGCCGTAAAATAGGACAGGAACCAGGACTGTCGGCCCGCACATGTGATCGTGAAATTCACGTTTGTGTGTACGGGCCCATAGAAAAGAATGAGTCAGTGTGCTATCTGTGAAATATACGGATAGCACACTGACCACGGCCACGGTCGTCTGCAAGGAGCCTAACACCATAGAAAAGCACTCCTTTGATGTTCCCATAAGTCACACCCTAGGGGTCAAGATAGAAGCATTTATACCGTTCTCGGCAGCGATTTGCAGAGAAAGGAATAATTCTTTAAAAAATAACACAATCTTTCATTCCATATACAACTTCTTTGTAGGACATTTTATAAACTCTCTTTTATGTTATTGTGCAGATACTGTTCACCATATCAATAATTTCCTGCCAACAGAGCATATTTTTGTTGTACATTTGTTCTCCATCCTCTTTATTCTATAGGGTTAGAGCACAAGTAGTGTTTAGTGAGGCATTAAACACTAGTGTAAATAAACCCCTTCTCTTTCCTGATGAGTGATTCCCTTTAAATGAAACCAAAAACAGATGTAAAGTTGTAGGGAAAAAAGCTTAGAGCAGTTGTAAGTTGAATGATGCTTTACTGTGCATTTAACATTTGTGGCCAATATAGTTAATGGAATCAAAATATTATGACTAAATGGCAGCACATGTCAGCCAAAACTAAACCTTGACCTCCTCAGACGAAAGCCAGACAGTTCTCCAAATATTTACTTGAGATATCACAAATCCTAGAAGACGGCTTCAAACCCCATTCTGTGACTATGTAGCAGATCAATACGCCCTACATTAATATTGAGCTAATGGAGACAGTTTGTAATAAAGATTTACATCTTGGTTTGAAAAATGGAAATCAATTTTGCAGTTAAAATAGAAAAATTAAAGTCGTTGTAAACAATGTTGCGAAGACACCATATACTATTTTTGAAACATTTTATTGTTTCCATAAAAAAAAGTTTTAACTAAAATTCTATTTACACTTTGTGTATACAACTCCTATGCATGTGTCTACATGGTTTTAAACTGCAAACAAATCTTGCATAGTCTGATTATGAACTGATACTCACTTTTATTTATCAACTAAATGTAGTTGACAGATAAAGTAAGGATGACTGCAGGAATATACAACATGGAGTTTGTTTGTAGTCTGTAACCATGGAGACACAAAGATCTGTATAGGAACTGTAAGCACACATTTAATCAATGTGGAAAGTTGTTTTATTTTAAATTCATTAGAACATTAAAAAAATGTTGCAAACGTGGACATATAACAGGCTGGGTGTAGTGGTGTTCATGTGAAATCAGTACAACTACATTTGTAGTTATAGATGATGCCATACCTCCAGACTAACAGATAGATAACATTGCATCATTACATTTTCCATAATCAAAACTACTGGGCATTGAGACCGGGGATCCAGAATTTAGAACATATAATTGTGTCCTAATTTATGTTTTTTTCTTGCTTAAGATACAACATCTTGGGATTTGTTGGACAAGATGACTTCAAAAAACTTGATTTTGCGATACTCTGGCATGAGATGTCTATCTTATTTGTGTCTATGTGCCATCCAGTGGTTGTCTTGTGATTTTCAGCCTATCAAGGGTTTTTTAGTATAATATTGTATGGAATTTGATTCTTGAGAAATGTAACTCCTTAACCATATTACAGTAAATGTAAAAGTGAACACATCTGTAAGTCCATTATTTTAGTATTTAATTTGGGTATCACTATGTTCTGCATTCAAGAGACTAGAGACCTACTTTAAAGGAGGTGTCTCATGAGGACCAGCCCTATCCATATACCCTGTTATGGCATACAGAAACCATAGAGGTGTATTTTGCTGTTGGTAAACCCTGCCCTTCAATTAGGCATGAATGACAGGCTTGCCTGGTCCATGCATATCATGAATGGCCATTTATTTGTAATGTTACATTTTACCTTCATGACAGGATATATGCCTGAGCAGGTGTGACTTCACTCACAAATACAACTGAACGGTGGAAAGGAAATAGAGGAAGTGGATCAGTGGCGGCGTCATGAGACATCCCTTTTAAAGCTAAAACTCTAATTGGATTTATATTGCACATGACATTTTCTCTAATCCCTACATGTCACGCCATATGACTTTCTATAATGGAAATAATATATATCACAGTTATACATGGTATATTTATGAACGGCCTATAAAGGATATTCAAATATAAATGTAAAAAGTCATATGGTGTCAAACATAGGGATTACACAAAATGTCATGTGTGATGTACATCCCCCAACCCCAACACAATGACATTTTCTGTAATCCCTATGTGTGATGCCATACGACTTTCTACATTTTTGTTTGAATATCTTTTATAGACTATTCATGCATATACCAGGTACAGCTGTGATGTATCTTACTTCCCTTGCTGCAGCTGAAATTTGTCAGATATATGCAAGGCCTAGATGTTTTATCACACATCACAGTCTAAGGTCTGCTTTGCAGCTTAAGGCCCCTTGCAGACGACCGTGGTGTGGGTCAGTGTGCTATCCATGTATTTCATGGATAGCACACTGACCCATTCTTTTCTTTGGGCCCTTACACACAACCGTGATTTTCACATTCCCGTGTGCGGGCCGACAGTCCGGGCCACATCAGATAGGATAGGTCCTATTCCTGTCCTATTTTGCGGCCTGTGCTTCCGTGACCACTATTCATTTAATGAAAGGAGTCGCAGAAGCATGGCCCATGCACAGGGACATCCCCGTGTCCCCCGTGTGCAGCCTGTGCTTTTAAATCACGGCAGGCCGGTTGCAGCATGGTTGTCTGCAACCGGCCAAAGACTGTTGGTAACCCATGCTATGGAACCACTACCAGCATTTCTCTAGGAAGGTGGCCACTAGTACCCAATGATAGAGGTGGGAATAAAAGGTAAGGATATTGGCTAGAAAAAAAATAAAAATATTGAAACCAAAATGGGCAGAGGAATTAACAAAAGTATGAATAAGAAAAATACATGCTTAGTGTTTGTCAGATATATATGCAAGAACTAGAATCACTCCCAAGGAAACTATGGTATCCAGCAGAAAAAGTGGTAAAAAAAAAAAAAAGAAAATTGATCAAAACATTTTAGACAAAAATGTTCTTCCACTGAGTAAAATGTACCATAAACTACAATAAATTATAAAATACAATACTATACTATATTATTGTATTTTGCAGCAATAAAGTAAAAAATAGACTTTTTTTAGGAAAGTCTGCTAAATACATAAGAGAACAAATGAGGACTCTTAAAGAAAACCATGAGAAATCAAAATTGGTTTGTGTGCATGAATGACGTGCCGCATGTTTTCCTTAATGTGCAATTTGCTTCAATATACAAGGACTTGTCACCTTCTTGTTTGCACATCACTGTGCAATCATCATGTTTTGCTTGGAAGCTGGAAAATTGCAGCAATTTGATGAAAGGGTTAAACATCACACCATAGGATCTAGTTACGAGGCCGGCTTCTCAGCAAAATATAAATATTTCATTCATTGTAGTTCAAAAATATAAATATTAGTGCTCTATTTAATAAAACATGCTATAGGCCCAGTTATAAGACTTCAGAATCAGGTGGGATCATTGGAACCTCACTCTGTCTATTATGGCTGTGTTTGTTAGTAATTTGCTAGTTATATAGTATATATGCTGTAACAGGTTTATTGTCCTCCAGCAGTGGAAAAGTAGGGTCATGCTGGCAATAAAGGGCATGTTTTCTAAAACTGAGATGGCTGCATGGTCTACGGTGCCAGCATATCAATGGTAGTACCATACAAGGTAGGTAAAAGGGCACAAAAATGCAAAATTGGTTGGTTGGGCAGGATCTGAAGAAAGTTGGGGGATAAAAAGAGATCAGTAAGGCAGCTATGACATAGTCATTTTAGAAATTTTCCCACTCATTATCACTGATGGGATGAGAAAGTCTTTCATTGTAATGTGAGTGTGAACTGTAAATCTATAACCAATAATGGTTGTGTGTATAGCAAACTCTTCAATTAACAGGTTCTTAACATTTGGATAAGATAGCTACAAAGGCTATACAGTTGGCCAGCACCCAGGCATGGATCATATTTCTATACATACTGTATGACCAATACCCCTAGGCCCTAGAGGTGGGGTGCTCACCTTGAACAGTTGTGTGAAGCCACAACAACAGTATACAGTGGGGAAAAAAAGTATTTAGTCAGCCACCAATTGTGCAAGTTCTCCCACTTAAAAAGATGAGAGATGTCTGCAATTGTCTTCATAGGTAGACCTCAACTATGAGAGACAAAATGAGAAAACATATCTAGAAAATCACATTGTCTGATTTTTTAAGAATTTATTTGCAAATTATGAAGGAAAATAAGTATTTGGTCACCTACAAACAAGCAAGATTTCTGGCTCTCACAGACCTGTAACTTCTTCTTTAATAGGCTCCTCTGTCCTCCACTCATTACCTGTAGTAATGGAACCTGTTTGACATTATTATCAGTATAAAAGACACCTGTCCACAACCTCAAACAGTCACACTCCAAACTCCACTATGGTGAAGACCAAAGAGCTGTGGAAGGACACCAGAAACAAAATTGTAGACCTGCACCAGGCTGGGAAGACTGAATCTGCAATAGGCAAGCAGCTTGGTGTGAAGAAATCAACTGTGGGAGCAATAATTAGAAAATGGAAGACATACAAGACCACTGATAATCTCCCTCGATCAGGGGCTCCACGCAAGATCTCATCCCGTGGGGTCAAAATGATCACAAGAACGGTGAGCAAAAATCCCAGAACCACACGGGGGGACCTAGTGAATGACCTGCAGAAAGCTGGGACTAACGTAACAAAGGCTACCGTCAGTAACACACTATGCCGCCAGGGACTCAGATCCTGCAGTGCCAGACGTGTCCCCCTGCTTAAGCCAGTACATATCCGGGCCCGTCTGAAGTTTGCTAGAGAGCATTTGGATGTTCCAGAAGAGTATTGACGTTTGACCTATATCATTGCCAACAAAGGATATATAACAAAGTATTGAGATGAACTTTTGTTATTGACCAAATACTTATTTTCCACCATAATTTGCAAATAAATTCTTTAAAAATCAGACAATGTGATTTTCTAGATATGTTTTCTCATTTTGTCTCTCATAGTTGAGGTCTACCTATGATGACAATTACAGGCCTCTCTCCTCTTTTTAAGTGGGAGAACTTGCACAATTGGTGGCTGACTAAATACTTTTTTTCCCCACTGTATATGGAGAAATGGTTGAGAAAGCTGCGGTTATTGGTAACTGCTACTCAGAGGCATAGCTATGGGTTCAGCACAGGGGGGGCGAACATGTCCAAGTGGCTAGGGGTTCAGCACGTGGGGGCGAACATGTCCAAGTGGGCCCCCAACTTGGACATGTTCGTATACCAATACTATGAGTATACAGTATGCGTATAGTGGTATATATCGGCTCTACACAGGCCTCTGCAGACGATTTAGGTGAATACAGGGCAGTAACATTTAGTGACTTACCGGTGACGTCTCTGGCTAATCGTTCATATTCCCCGTCTCTTTTATCTGGACGGCCATGACCACTTCTTCCAGTCTCTGTAAAGTTTGGCTCCTTACTTTTCCAGGCACCTGACCCACATTGTCCTCACCTACACAAAGCCCCCATCCTGCTGCTACCCCCAAATATAAAATATATAATATACCCCCCCATAATGAATAATACCCCCAAGTGCATCTTTAAATTAATAACTTCCCTGTGTACCCCCTGTAAATAGTGCCCCTTATTAATAATGCCCCAGGTGTTTCCTAATTCGAAAGAAAAGAAAAAAAAAAAGGGAAAAAAAACTATTGGGGTTCCAATACCCAGGACCCCAAGGATCAGCTCTTTGAATGAATTGTGGTACCTGTGTAAACGCCGTGACACCTTCTCTGTTTACATAGTGTAATTTTTTTCATAGCGGCCATGTAATGTAACTACAGCCTCGTCCTATACACGTCTATGTGACAAGCCTGGAATGGCATCACACGGTCACTATAAACACACAGCGTGTGATATAAACAGGCGCCATAGCCCTTCATACAGCTGATCAGTGGGGAATCACTTATCTCTTATTAATGATTTATTCTGAGGATAGATCATCAATAAAAATGAGCTGGAAAACACCTTAAGGCTAAGGCCCCACTTGGCATCGCGCAGCAAAAAATAGATGTGGGAAAAACTGCGGCGGCGACGCATCGCGATTCTTCCTGCAGCAGTTTGCACAGAATGTTTGCAGAGGTTTCCTCTGTGGACTTTCTGCTTCAATTATATCTATAGGGAAACCGCTGGCGTTTCCATAGGTATAATTGACATGCTGCGATTTCCAAAACTGTGACTGTTTTGGAAATCGCAGCGTATTCGCTGCGTGTATTTTACTGCAAAGTGGGGATGGGATAGGGGTCCCATGTGGCGAAAACCCACAGACAAAAACCGTGACATTCTAGCAAATCCCATCCACACATTGTGGAAAAATACGTGCAGCAGACGCACTGTGATTTTCAAAACCCCATGCGGTTTTGGAAATTGCAGCATGTCAATTATACCTATGGAAATGCTGACGGTTTCCATATAGGTGTATTGAAAACAGAAAGTCCACAGAGGAAACCTCTGCGGACCTTCTGTGAAAAGCGCTGCGGGAAAAACCACAATGTTACTGCTGCGGTTTTTCCCGCAGAGCTTTTTTTGCTGCAGCCAGCTACGCGGGGCCTTAGTCTTAATAAAGCCCAAGAACCACTTTAATTAAATTAATTGACCCTCATATTATGTCCCTGATTCCCCCTGACATAAATACTGCACCTCTAATGACCCCTTCTATCAATGACCACCCCCTTATGTTCATAATGCCTCCTAATATAAATGATGCCCCCTAATGGGTCTTTATATAAATAACCTCCCTCCTTGTATTGATAATACCCTGTAATAACCCTTATATAAATGACCCCCCCATCGTCATAATGCCCCCTAATGAATCCTTGAATCCTCCCTTTATAGTTATATTTCCCCCTCCTAACCACCACTTATACTATTAATATACCCACAACTGCGCTAAAAAAAAGAAAAAAAAAAAGTCATACTCACCTACCTGCGATGCTGACGAATGGAGCCGCTGCTTCCTCCCTGTCCACTCACAGGACGTCTGTGTCTGAGCGCAGGTGGCGCGATGTTGTGACATCATCGTGCCGCCTGTGTGAGAAGAAGACATCGATCTGTGGTCTCGGGGACTTGTAAACCGCAAGCCTCATGTAGCTTGCGGTTTACAATACTGTGAAGTTGCAGGTTACGTTTTAACTAGATAGGTGTCTGCAGACAACGTCCAGTTAGAAATAAAGGATGTATTAATGGCAGCCCTGGGGTGAGCCCCAAAAAGTCAGTGGGCCCGGGGCAGCCACCCCCTCTGCCCCCCCGCTAGCTACGCCTCTGCTGCTACTGGATGGGTCCAAGGCCAAGTATACGTACAAAACGCGTTATCTTGAGACATTCATTAAAGCAGCTATTTTATTTGACTGATCCGACTGCCACTGTTGCTGTCTTTGGAGCAGCTCATATGCTGTTTTCTATTTGTCGGAGCACATGGATATAGGTAGTATCCAATCTGCACTACATACTGCAAAGGCTACTGGAGTCCTGGGTTCGAATCCTGCCAAGGACAACATCTGCAAGGACTTTGTATGTTCTCCACGTGTTTTCCTCTGGGTACTCCGGTTTCCTCCCACACTCTAAAGTCATACTGATAGGGAATGTAGATTGTGAGCCCGATATGGGACAGTGATTGTCAATGTCTGTAAAGTGCTGATGGTGCTATATAAATTAGCATAATAAATAAATAAACTTGCAGCGCGATGCATGAAAAAGTTTAAAATCAATTCCGGTACAGTTTACTATTATTTAAGTCTATGTTTACATTACCCTTCTACCCTTACTACAGTCCGTCAGGGTCATCCATCACGGACATTAACTGTTGCAGAGTAATGGATGCAGGTGGATATCCCTCCGTCTGTGTTCTTTCCCATTGACACAAATGTAAACAATATGACTGGCGCTATCTTCCATCATGTTTGTTTACTTTTGTAAAAATAGAAAAAGTCCTGCATGCAGGACTTTTTCTTACATCAGAAAAGCAAAAACATGACTTGTTTTTTACATTAGGGTGAATGCAGACAAACACCCAAAGGAGTATCTGTCATGTCCCTTGTTCTTATCCTGTGATGGATGAGAGTAACAAGCATTAAATAACAGTAGTGGAAACCTACCATAACACAGATACATATTATCATTGTATAGGTTACAAGGTAACACAAAACCCACTACAACAACTGTTAAACAACACTAAACCTGATTATCTTTATGCAAAGGGCCTAACCACAGTGTATATTCATTTGGACTACTGGAGGTAAAGAAGAAGTAATTACTTTTAAAACCAAAGTCTAAATTATTTTTCCTCGAGAGTCATGTGACAAATGGATATATAAAACAAAGCTAAAATGTGTATCTTGTGGGAAACACTGACCTCAGAAAGTCACTATTGCACAGATCTGAGAAGAAGTCTACATTAGTGCAGTAATAAATCCTGGTCCATGGTTTTGAAATTCTTTGTTCATGAAGACTTGTATAAATATGGGAAGAAAAGAAATCAAACTCGTATTCCATTTATAAACTATTACTGATGTCACATAAGCTCCACCTTCTATCAACAGTAAATGGAATATTAATTTTTTATGCTTAATATTGCTTGTGGAAGTGACGGGGAAAAAAAAGAATCTCTAGTACCTGGAAACCACCGACTAGCTGTCATTGACAAATCTGCTCATTGTATTGTGTGTTCCAGTATAGTATTTTCATAGCACTTTGAGTCCTGTTTTGGGTAACTGTGTTTAAGATCAATGTGCAGTTTGATGTTGATCTTTAAAGTGATAACACTCATGTTTTTTATCTCTTCTGATTTTGTCCAACAAATAGTTCATATTTTAGGAACGGTTCAGAATTGCAGAAATGCAAATCTGGTTCATAGGTGGGAAATCCGCAGCAGAATACAGTAGCAAAAAACTGGATAGGATTTTAACAAACCTCATCCACACTTTTAAATCAGCTACATGTTAATTTACATTGTGGAATGTCAGATTTTCAAAATCCACAACAAAACCCAATTATTATGGATTTTTCCCCAAAATCCCCATTCATAGATAAAAGTAAAATAAAACCAATACTTTAGTCAAACCACTTTCATTTCTGCCCTCCTGGTATTCTCTTCTATAGTCTATGTTGGCCTTTGTATATTCAGACTTCATCGAAGACGTGTCAACACAGGTGACTACTGCAGCCAATCACACGTAAAGACACGTTACCGCTGGAGGCTTGGGTATGCAGAGACCAGATGAGGACCACAGGAGTGATGCCACAAGAGCGTCAGGGGAGTTTTTTCATATTTATTTTTATGCTTTTTTCACCACTGTGAAATCTACAACAAAATCTGTACTATTTGGTGCAGATTTGCACTACATATTTCTAAATGGTTATGTACCTGTAATCTGAGCAGAAGACTAGTATATTATAACAAGTAGTACCATGCTGCAAACCTGGATGGATCACTTGGGCAAGGTGGCAAATGTAACTAGAAATCTGGTGCCAATGACAGGTGTGTACCTTCAAGTCCTTGGCTCGCAATGAAAAATTTGTAACAGGACACTCCAACTATTTCCTAAGATTCCTAGCACTTGTCTTCTTATAGGGGAACCCCCATTAGGCTGAATGATTTCCATCAGGCAAATTCTGCAGTTTGTTCCTCTGCAAACAGCCACTGCATACCTGCAGGTTTCTGCAACATTCAAGGTTGAAAGACACCCCCGGAGCCATTAGCAAAGGGGGACATGACTTTGGGATGGGGGAACCAATAACTCCTGCAGTTTCATCTTTGTGCAGTAGTTGTGTGGATTTATACAGGCTCATTCAGATTTAAGAGTATATGTGTGTATATTCAGCCTTGGGAGTATATAGTGCCTAGTGTGTTACTGTAGGGAGGGAGGAGTTTAGGAATTGATGTAACTTCCTGTCTTATTCATCTCTTCTTCTTTCTCTCACCACAAGGACTGGAGGAAACATTTCCCTCCCACCCGCCCTCTTTTAATCACTATTTTACAATTGCTTTTTGTTCACGTTTATTTGTATAATGTATGTATTATTGTATCATTTCTTTGTTTTATACCTTGTGTTTCTGGCCATATATACAGTACAATTCAAAGATGACTTTTATGAGTTAAAGTTGGCATTATCCTTCTAAGCCCAAGGGAAGGGCAGTCCTCCAGCCATGGTTCCCTAGAGGTTTCCTCCACAGGGGGTTTTTCCTCTCCTGAGTGCTGTAGGATGACTCTTCATGAGTCGGGGGTTTGCCATGTTTAGTCTATATTTCATAGTATTTGCCTGAACATTTAGTTTTAAGTTATTTGTTCATGGCATTGGCAATAAGTGTGGAAATGAATTGAAATAATATTAAGCAAAAAAAAAAAAATTATAAAGGGAGTCAGTTGTAAGTATTAAAGTGTTACATGTCACATGGTCCATTAATAAACTGTCACAGTTTTACTTTTGCGGTTGAGGAGTCAGGTGGAAGTTGCAGGCAAGTTATTGTGGACTTATTTTAACTAATAGAGGAGGTTAAACCTCATGGTGGTGAACAGGCTGAGCTTTGGAAATGGCCAGCCTGAAGGATGTCATAATAGTAACGTCATCCAGGGGAGGGCACAGTGGTTAAGCACAGGGCTGTTGGTGCCCTTAAAGTGTACTGGCTCTGCTAGAATTGCAAGCCGAGCGTGCCGCCCCCTTTATTGCTGTCTGGCCTTGTGCTGTATGTCAGACAGCTGGGGATCTCACAGTATTCGTGAATCCCAATGGTCTAACATTTCACCTGACTCCTTCTGTGATTATTTTAGTTCTGGGATTTAAATAAAGCTGTGGCCATTTTGACACCCAAAATAAAGTGTTTTGTGTGTTTATTCCAAAGTCAATGTTTACTGTAGTTTGGGTGGTTTTAGGAAGGAGTGAGGGTCCATCCCATATCCAAAAGTCAAGCCACAGGTAAAACCTGCAGCATTGATTGACATGCTGCGGGTTTTACATCTTACCTTCTGCGCTTCCCTAGCCTTATATAGTTATGCCACAGCCTGATTTTTTGCCAGGTATTTG
The DNA here is from genome assembly GCA_947044405.1 of Leptodactylus fallax. Lineage (NCBI taxonomy): Eukaryota > Metazoa > Chordata > Amphibia > Anura > Leptodactylidae > Leptodactylus > Leptodactylus fallax. The sequence continues at coordinate 1,311,338 of CAMRHE010000203.1, forward strand.
CAGAATTTAGGGCATGCTGTGAATTTTCAAACAGAGAAATAAAATTCTGAATCCTTTTATTGATTACTTCTATAAGTAAGAATGGCTTTGTAATTGCAGGCATACATCACGGCTGTATAAATCAGTAATACACTTCTTAATTAAAGTATGTATTTTTGCCTGTGACACATTAATTATCTATTTATGCCGAATGCATTCCAGTGACGCTAACAATTTCTCATATGATTAAATTCGCTTGAAACAGGACCTTAAAAGGCAGATAAAACACTTCTCACATATTTTCAATGTGTGCTCATTTACAGTGCATCTAGTTTTATTTTTAAGCAAAGAAAGCACATTGTTATTAATGCATTCTTCTGATTCCAATGTAATCTTTGGGTCTAAACTGAGATGTTGGACACCTGTCTCCATGACAGACAGTCTCGATGTTGGGGATATTGTGTCCAGCTGTCACTAAAGTACATGTGTTCCAGCTCTTAGTTATCTATACTGCATGGGTGTATTACTACTTGGCTGCATAAGATGATTTTCCATCTATCTATTAAAGGGGTTTTCAAGGACTAAACTATTCATGACCTACCCTTAGAATATCATATCAGTGGGGGTCAGATACCCGGTACTCAAACACAGATCAGCTGATCAAAATACAATATACAATGCTGTGCTCGGGAAGTAGAGGCCACAGCACTTGTTAAAAAGCTGCAGTCATTTCAAACCCAGGTGTCAGACCCCCACCAATTTTGTATTGATGACCTATTCTCAGGATAGACCATCAGTATCTTAGCTACAAAAAAACCCCTACATTATCGCTTAGTTGGCATCCAAAGACTGGTGTCCATTATTTGCATGTAATCTATTATGTGTCTTTTAAGAATCACCATACTATTTTGAGAGTTTCTACAATACGTGTCTAAAAATGCTCCAAATAGTCACAAAAGTATGATGTAAATTGTTGGTCTAAAAGAAAGTCAACCAAGAGCTGGTGTAAGAAAGAGAAATGTTTAACATGCCCAGCAATATGTGCCAAAGCTATCACACCAATATGTGACACTGTGATAGATTTGACACATATTCTGCTTAACTGGTTTAGTTGCAAGTTGTCTAAGCTTAAAGGGGTTATTCAGCTTTTCAAAATTGATATGCTTTTCATAGGATACGACATCAATTTTAGATCAGCGGGGGCCTATGCAGATGAGCTGTTACCCCCTGTGCTCATGTGAGCTGCAGTGCTCACTCTGTGCACTTTTAATATTGGCCATAGTGAGTACTGCAACACCTGTCCCACCGATTTGACTGGGACAACGCTCCAGTAGTCACTATGGCTGCTATTAAAAGTACTGTAGATTTCATTGGCATGGAGAAACAGCTTCAGTCTGACCCCCTGTGGTTATTGTGATGTCTTCAGGAGGAAAATGTTAATATGATTTTGAGCCTGAATCCTCCTAAGTTAAATAATTGTGGTCACTTAGGAGGATTCCTGTGGGGACTCAGCTTGCCTTGTCACCTCTAGGCTGTGAATTAGATTCCACACAGATAAGGTTTATGGTGGCAAGTAGAGATGGGCAAATAGGTTCGCAACGAACCGGATTCTACCCGAATACATTTGGTGCTCCGTGTCTTCCTCACAGCGTCTTGTGCTCTTTTATGACATCATGCCCCTGGGGTCACCACTGAGGCCTTTGATTTTATTTATACCAATTTGGGGAATGTCTATCGATTTGATCGTTTTTATCCAAATTTTTATGGAAGGTGAAACAGCAAAAAAACGGTCTTTTGGCTCTTTTGATTTTTTTTTCCTGCAGTTTGTAGATCAGGCATTTACAGACACAGGGATACCTCATGTGCATATGTTTCAGTTTATTTTTATTGTTTTACTTGGTCTTCTAGGGAAAAGGGGGGGTGATATGAATTTTTAATACTTTTGTATTTTTTTATATTTTTTTTTTTACTGTCAATTTTAGATCCCCAGAGGGTCTGATTACTATACAATACATTCTAATCAGGGCTGATTATGGTTTTTCTGCTGCTTGAAGTAGAAATTGAAATGGTCCCCCCCTCCCCCCCAAGTTAGAAAATTAGGCTTGACTAGCACTGTGCATTCGCACCGGACAGCACTGAAGCTGTCACATTGATTGGAAGAAGCCAGGGACATACACCCAACTTTAGTTCTCAAATTAAAGGGGTTGTCCAAGAATTGGAGAGGGACCAGTGACATTTGAGTGACATCTCCGATCCCTCTCGAGCAACCGCTGAAGCTGATGATTTGCCTTAGCGGTCACATGAGGTGCAGGGTCTCTGGGGAATGAGCCAAGGTATGTCTCCTATGGGTCCTGGCCCTGCTGTAACTGTAACCTTTGTACCCCCACATGTTAAACCCTGCATGGTGCGGATTCAATGTAGCAATCTAGCATTTTTATTTAACTTTTTTTTTTTAATTGCAAATTTCTTACCTTTCAATGTGAGAGTTAAAATTCACTGCAAATCAGCCACAAAATCTCCACGTTATGCAAATTTGTCACAAATCTGCAGCAAAATCTGGCACGGCAGAAATATCCTCTGTGTGTGCAGATACCTGTAACAAACCTGTTACCATCATTCTCCATATATTTGATTAAACACCTCTAAGGCTCAGTCCACACAGACAGTAATAGCATCCTCATGATGTGATTGAAACCCAGGGTTGCTTTAATCATAGGGCAAATACAGCACTTGCACCACGGGGCAGTCCTGTCCCAATTTCAACTCTATCTGCATCCTTAGGATGCAGATAGATATGGATACAATTGTGCTCTAACATTCATACCTCGACTAATGCTGTCTGCGGCAGGGAGATGTAATGAGCTCTGAGTCAGACAGAACTAGAGCCAAATCCTGCAAGCACTGCCATGGGAATAGGACTAGATAGGTATGTTTTTTGTTTAATGTATTCAGGCGCGTAAATACCGGGGTAGCAGCGGTAGTGGCTGCCACAGGTCCCGGGACATTATAGGGCCCGGAGCCCTGTGGTAGCCGATAACCCCATAAACACTGCTATCATTATACTCTGGGGTCTTTTCAGACCCCTGAGTATAACAATCGGGGGACGAGGGAAAGAGAGCGAACATAAAAAACAACGTTACTTACCTCTCCTACGCTCCGACAGGTTTCAGGCCTGTTTGGTGAAGTTCCAGAAGTCAGTCGACGTCATTATGCATCGCGACGCCAGCCTGGATCACGCGAGAAGATGGCCAACACTGAAGATGGCCGAAGTAGCGCACTGGAGCGCAGTGGAGCCAGGAAGAGGTAAGTAGCATTGTTTTTTTATGTTTGTATCCTCCCCTGGGTCTCCGATCATTACACTCTGGGCTCTGAAAAGACCCCAGAGTATAATAATCGTTCATGGGTGGTCCACTATGGGGCATAATACTATGTGCAGGGACCACTATGGGACATAATACTGTGTGCAGGGGCCACTATGGGGCATAATACTGTGTGCAGGGGTCACTATGCTGCATAATAGTGTGTGCAGGTGCCACTATGGGGCATAATACCGTGTGCAGGGGCCACTATGCTGCATAATACTGTGTGCAGGGACCACTATGGGGCATAATAGTGTGTGCAGGAGCCACTATGCTGCATAATACTGTGTGCAGGGGCTACTATGCTGCATAATACTTGTGCACGGGCCACTATGAGGCATGATACTGTGTGCAGGGGCCACTATGCTGCATAATAGTGTGCGCAGGGGCCACTATGCTGCATAATACTGTGTGCAGGGGCCACTATGAGGCATGATACTGTGTGCAGGGGCCACTATGCTGCATAATAGTGTGTGCAGGGGCCACTATGGGGCATAATACTGTGTGCAGGGGCCACTATGGGGCATAATACTGTGTGCAGGGGCCACTATGCTGCATAATACCTGTGCAGAGGCCACTATGGGGCATAATACTGTGTGCAGGGGCCACTATGGGGTATGGGGTATGATACTGTGTGCAAGGACCACTATGGGGCATAATACTGTGTGCAGGGGCCACTATGGGGCATAATACTGAGTGCAGGGACCACTATGGCACATAATAGTGTGCGCAGGAATGCGGTTTGTGCAGGGGGGGTGTTGGAGGGGACGGTCCGGTGGGGGGTTGGGGGTAGCGTTTCAGGGGGGGCCCCATGTCAAATGTTCGCCTTGGGGCCCAGCCATTCCTAGTTATGCCACTGACTGTATTATATTGTCTGAGGGTCCAAGGGGGGGGTGGTATCATATTATCATCTTGGCAGTCAGATAAATGTGTGATGGACCATTGAAAGGGACAGCTTAAATGTGTGATGGGCCACTGAGGGGGCATTATACTATGTGGGGGCCACTGAGGGGACAATATACTGTGTGGGGATAACTAAGGGGGTATCACAAGTTGTGTGGGCCTCCTAGGGTACATTATACTGTGTGGTTGAGGCATCATCACTGTATGCTATAAATTGAAGGGCATTATAACTCTATTAGGGCACAAAGGGTCATGATAGGAATTGGCATGGTCAAAAGGGACATGGAGAGGGTTAGGGGCAGAGCCACAACACTAGTTCATTTTGGATCCTCTGAAAAGTTTGAGGCATGTCTAAGTGATGGTGATGGGCCCACCAGTGTTAAAATGGCGCTGCTAAAACCTGCAGCACACAGTGTACTACGGGCCATAAACCTGCAGCATGTCAATTATTGTTGAGATGGCTTAGTCAGGGGAGTAACTAGCAAAGACTGGGCCCCAAAGAAAACTTTTGACTTAGGCCCTCCCAACCCAACACTGCATAGTGCCTTTCCTGGCCCCCATACGGTAAAATGTTCCCTTTAATCATCCTGTACTATGGTCATGTGATAGAAGTTCAAGATTTTAGTTTCTAATGACGGAGCACAATATTATCTTTTACATTAGCAATGAGAGCTTTAAATAATATGGTAAAAAAACAATCTTGAATACATCTGTTAAGGTACTTTGCCTCTATCACAAGTAGCACATCTTTCATGAGGACCTCGCTTACCTGATTTTTATGGATCCAATATTAATTTTAAAGAAATGAGCTGAGTAATTATAGAGAGTCCTTTATTGCAAGGAGTAAATGTTATTACACATAAAACAGTAGCGTCAGTTATCTGAACACAGGAAATAAGAAATGACAGATCACAGACACATCCATCACTAGGCCCTTTTTACTGTATAATTGTTTTAATTAGTATTTTGCGGTTTTTGGTCTTTGGCTTGTATTTTTGAAGTCACAAAATTGTGAATCCAGTTACTACATGTCTTCAATGAAAAGTTATTAATGTGGAGTTACACAGTTACGAACACCATATAAAGTCATGTGATTAGGGTGGGAACTGTGATACTGCATTGTCCCGAACCAATCCATTATAAATGCTAGATTAAATCCTAGTGATTTATGTAGTTTAACTTCTTTAGTCACCCAAGTGTGATCTCTAGTGGCCAATAAAGAGATCATACTAGCGTATACCAAATCTAACTATAGTACCATAGCACTGCACATAATCCCATTGTGTTGTAAGGGTCATTCCAAAATAAACTATTCATAGTTGAGACTCTCAGCGATCAGCCCCAATACACAAGTAAGCACAAAAGTGTTCCATTTCCTTGCAGTGCCATCGCTAAATGAAGAATTGAGGGGTTTACATTGAATGCAATTAGCTGTTGTATAATGCAGATCCTCCAGAAGGAGGGGAGCGCTGTTTTGTAGCTGATTTCTCCACCAACTAAAAGAAGGATGTTCTATACTAATGAACAATGATTATACTAGCACCGAGTTCCTTAAGTGACAAAGACATTGGGGAGAATTTATCAAGTCCTGTGCATCATACACCGGTCTTACTATTGTGAATGCTGGTGGTAGATGTACCAGGATTATTAAGAAGCTGTGGACTCTTAATAATTCTGGTGCACTACAGGAAGTCTAGAGTAGATATTTGGCATCAAGGACTGATATAGATTTCAGGTATAACTGGCATGTGTTCTAGTTAATCTGTCAGGTTGAGGCCTCCCCACTCCAGCCTGCTTCTCTGCCCACTTTTCTCAAAGGTGGTGAGCATGTTGGAAAATGGACAAATTGGCACATTTTTTGTGCAAACATACATGCATTTAAAATACACCACTTTTGCATCACAAAACAGCCATGGTAACTTTAATAAATTCCCCCTCAATATGAAATGTTTTCTGAATAATAACTATTGTGTAATTATCACTTCATTTTGTTATATATGCATTATTTGCGCCCACACTGTTTACATGCCCTGCTGGAGAAGAGCGGACAGTTCCACTTAACTTAATGGAAGAGTGATAAATACATCTGCCATGATTCCCGGACTCCAAGCTCCTCCTATGGCAGCCCACTCACACTCTTGAGCATGTCCAAGTAACCACCCCAGTTAGTTATGGGAATTTCAGCTCTTTTCAGTGAGCTGGATCATTTGGCGCCACTCACTGAAAAGAGCTAACTCTTTTAGCTCCCAAACAGCTCCCTATTTATACTTGCCTGCGCTCTGCAGGCAGCCATGATAAAGTTGAAAGGGACAGGGTTAGGTGTCTAGGGGTGGGGTAAATGTTTAGGGGTGGGTTTGGCTGTCTGCAGAGCCGTCTCTTTTGCAAACAACACATGACTACTCGCGTCTTCCTCCATGGTCACTCCCCATGATACCTACATTGGAGGGGGAGTTGACAATTTGTTCAGGGGACATTAGTGTACGGAGACCATTTGTCACATGACTTGTGATGTTTTCTATTTTGTGGACCATGTGATCACAATACAAAGTGTAATTAAATCCGGTAGCACAGAATTAGACTGGAGATGACATATCCCTACGTCAGTTCGGTGTTCCTGGGTATTTCTGAGGTGAAAAAAATATCAGTACATTTATTATTAAAGGGGATCTCCAAGGCTTTAATACGGATGACCTTTACTGATAATAGGTCATCAATATCTAATCGTGTGAGGACATACATGACTAATAGACATGACAAAGTTATGAAGAAGTCTTGGCCAAGCGCCACAGCCTCTTTAATCACCAAAAGGTGCCAGAAGTCAGATCTCCCCCAGTCTGATACTGATGACTTATTCTAAGGACACATAATTACTATAAAACTTAGAAAAAAACCCTTTTAGACAATATGTTAGACAACATGTTACACAACATGTATTGTATAAAACACTGCTTCTCTAGGCACAAAGGTGTAACTCTGTGTAATGAAGCAAATTATTGTTATTACAGCTCTATAGAAACAGATATACTGTATATTTTATTAATGTAAATTTACAGTATACATATACAGTAGAGACCAAAAGTTTGGACACACCTTCTCATTCCAAGAGTTTTCTGTATTTTCATGACTATAAAAATTGTAGATTCACACTGAAGGCATCAAAACTATGAATTAACACATGTGGAATTATATACTTAAAAAAGTGTGAAACAACTGAAAATATGTCTTATATTCTAGGTTCTTCAAAGTAGCCACCTTTTGCTTTGATTACTGCTTTGCACACTCTTGGCATTCTCTTGATGAGCTTCAAGAGGTAGTCACCTGAAATGGTTTTCACTTCACAGGTGTGCCCTGTCAGGTTTAATAAGTGGGATTTCTTGCCTTATAAATGGGGTTGGGACCATCAGTTGTGTTGTTCAGAAGTCAGGTGGATACACAGCTGATAGTCCTGTTGAATGGAGTGTTAGAATTTGTATTATGGCAAGAACAAAGCAGCTAAGTAAAGAAAAACAAGTGGCCATCATTACTTTAAGAAATGAAGGTCAGTCAGTCTGAAAACTTGGGAAAACTTTGAAAGTGTCCCCAAGTGCAGTGGCCAAAACCATCAAGCGCTACAAAGAAACGGGCTCACATGAGGACCGCCCCAGGAAAGGAAGACCAAGAGTCACCTCTGCTGCGGAGGATAAGTTCATCCAAGTCACCAGCCTCAGAAATCGCAGGTTAACAGCAGCTCAGATTAGAGACCAGGTCAATACCACACAGAGTTCTAGCAGCAGACACATCTCTACAACAACTGTTAAGAGGAGACTGTGTGCAGCAGGCCTTCATGGTAAAATAGCTGCTAGGAAACCACTCCTAAGGACAGGCAACAAGCAGAAGAGACTTGTTTGGACTAAAGAACAGAAGGAATGGACATTAGATCTGTGGAAATCTGTGCTTTGGTCTGATGAGTCCAAATTTGAGATCTTTGGTTCCAACCGCTGTGTCTTTGTGCGACGCAAAGAAAAGGTGAACGAATGGACTCTACATGCCTGGTTCCCACCGTGAAGCATGGAGGAGGAGGTGTGATGGTGTGGGGGTGCTTTGCTGGTGACACTGTTGGGGATTTATTCAAAATTGAAGGAATACTGAACCAGCATTGTTACCACAGCATCTTGCAGCGGTATGCTATTCCATTCCGTTTGCGTTTAGTTGGACCAACATTTATTTTTCAACAGGACAATGACCCCAAACACACCTCCAGACTGTGTAAGGGCTATTTGACCAAGAAGGAGAGTGATGGGGTGCTACGCCAGATGACCTGGCCTCCACAGTCACCAGACCTGAACCCAATCGAGATGGTTTGGGGTGAGCTGGACCGCAGAGTGAAGGCAAAAGGGCCAACAAGTGCTAAGCATCACTGGGAACTCCTTCAAGACTGTTGGAAGACCATTTCAGGTGACTACCTCTTGAAGCTCCTCAAGAGAATGCCAAGAGTGTGCAAAGCAGTAATCAAAGCAAAAGGTGGCTACTTTGAAGAACCTAGAATATAAAACATATTTTCAGTTGTTTCACACTTTTTTGTTAAGTATATAATTCCACATGTGTTAATTCATAGTTTTGATGCCTTCAGTGTGAATCTACAATTTTTATAGTCATGAAAATACAGAAAACTCTTGGAATGAGAAGGTGTGTCCAAACTTTTGGTCTGTACTGTATATGTTTATATGTGTGTGTCTATACCATACATTTCCATGAATACAATTTACATTATAACATATTGATTTCATCATCATTATTATTAATCATAGTCTGATGACTAGCAAATACCAGTATAGGTGTTTATAGCCTATACGCCAATCCTATTACACTATGACACAATGTTTGTAGAGCAGAACATCCAAACATTGTTAAATATTAGGTGTGACATGCGAGTAATTATACAATTAAAGTAATGGTTTTCCTGCTTCTTCTCTGCAGTTCCTACAGAGATTTAGAAGTGCGAGCATTGTGTAACAAGACTAGAGAACGCTAGAAAGGATTTATTATTATTGCCGCCAATGGCTGTTTCAATGCATTCGTTTTTATGTCTATGTGTGTTTGATAGTCAACCAAATGCCTGAGGCTTACTCGTATCTGCCAAGATGGCAGAAGCCCAAATGTGATTACCCTAGCAGTTTTCTGGAAGATTTAGCACTGCATTTTAATAGCATCATACACTATAAATGTGTCTGGAAAAGAAATTGAACAGACATGCATGTCACTTAATACCCCACCCCCTCCCGTGATGTAAACTATCTCCATTGAGGAGGAATGTACTGTCTGGAGCGAAAACCTAAAAACACTGTTACAAAAAGTCTACCCGTGATTGGTGGAACTGTGCCTGGGAAAAGCTCAGACGCCCCCCCCTTCCCCCGTCCCCATTACACTATGTCACTGTATGGTTATTACTAGTAGGTGGAGCAGGCAAATCAATTATACAACACTCTAAGTTGTCAGCTTCTCCTTATCACATATGGTAATCTTATGTCTCATAAATAATAAATGCAGTTCTCATAAGAAACATGGAACAGATCTTTTTTTATTTTGAAAAATGAAGGATTGATCATACATCTGCAATATACTAGGACTTGTAAACCTGTGGCACATACAGTATAGGAAAGAGACGGGATCAATAAATCACCATTACTGTAAATACTTACATGGACATTCAGTTTGTCAAGCTGCTAAAGGAGTTTTTTTATACTGTTATGAAAAATAAGAATAGGATAGGCCATCAATATGTGATAAGTGTAGGGTCAACCCCCAGCCCTGATCATCTTTCAGGACTGCTGCGGGACTCGGTACTATACAGTATATGCAGCCAGAAGGAGATGGCTCCATTCACTTCAATGGGAAAAAGGAACAATCCCACACTTACAATAAAATAGACAAATGTATTGGTGATTATTAAAATCACATAAAAACATATAATAGACATACATGTAATAATGAGGGGATAGGACCGGAAAAGTCAATACTGGTAATACCTAAGTACAGGTATGGTATATAGTGGAAGAAGTGTTTGTGCTAAGTTATTATGCCAAATGGCATGTACAACATGCGTAACATACCCACAAGAACACACCTGGGTGTAACCAACAAATATGCCCAAAAAACTAGCAATATAAATTAAACCCACAGGTAGAAAGAGGAGGCATACATATTGTATTATAATACCATACCAGTATGAATAGCGCAAAACCCAACCTGTGTTTCGCCTAGTCACAGGCTTCGTCAAGACGTGTATGACTAGCATAATACATAGCACTATGATCAGTGCAGTCAGATCTGGAGACTTTTCATTGCGAGTACCTTGTCCCCTTATCTTATTGCATGAACTACTGCCCTTACGTGTATAGAGCTGTATGGTAGTCAATGAGCAGCAGCAGTGGTTCATTCTCAGGCTCATAGGGGTCTCTGCAGTGAGACCTCCACAATCAGTACGTTATGGCATATACCTGTAATATGCAAGTATATGGTGATTTTGGCAAACCACTTCAACCAGTAGATACAGTCACTATAGCAGAGGGCCCCTGTGCAATAATGTGTTTGAGCTTGTTGCAAATGTATTGGCCCCTTGCTCTCCAACAGCTAAACATAGAACACATGCTCCTTCCTTATGTCTCCCTCACAATCTATCAGTAATTGTGAACATTATACCTCACTAGCTCAGTCCTTTGTATGCAATCTAACAGGCAGTAGGTAGCTGCAAAGGGCTCCATTACCTATTCAGCCACTGTTGCAAATATGGTATGCCCACCCCTTGTTTTTACTTCCGCACTATTTTCAAGATATTTGCTATCTATCAATGACTGAAAACCAAATAAATTTTTTTATGATGATGTTGATGTAGCATTTCTATCCTGTGTTCACCATTATTTATGTACATTGATTGTAATGGCAAAATGTCAAATACGTCCAGAAAATATATTTAAAATTTGCTGTACAAAATTTTGCAACAACTTCCCATAAATTTAGTTGAATTTGGGGCTCTATAAACATAGCATGTATGGCCCAATTTTGGTGAACATTGGTGGGACATTCAGTATTGTATATAAGGCAAATGGTCAGAATTTGATGGTATATTTCCCATGCCATTAAGGTAACAGGACAGGTGAATAAGTATGATCCCCACTGCAGGACCCCAACAGTCACTACACTGGAGGTCCTAATGCCCTTGTCTCACCTCACTGCACAACTATAGTGGTAAGCAATGTGAATGGAGCAGTGGTCACTAATGTACTTTGCATTTCTATATCCAGCAGGATGACTGGATACGGGATAAATGTTTCTTGTGAAATAACCCTATTAATGGTTGGAAACACCATTTAAGGACCTAGATGTAGCACAAATGACAAATTATGAAGCAAAAAAAAAATTGAAAAAAAAACCCCATACCCCTGCATATTATTCTTATTCTACAGGCCAAATATTTACTATGAATTGAAGATAACAGGATTTGGGGTTGAGGTTCAAGTTCATTCATATCTAGTGATACCTACCCCCCCCCCAAAAAAAAATGTTAAGCATTTTTCCAGCCTCTTGAATAGCAAATTGATCCAATTGTGCTGTTTAGCCCGACAGATTTTCTGTTTAGCTGAGTGATAGGAACAGTCAGTGCCTCTTGTCCACTTGAATGCAGATGAAGTGCAATCCCAGACATGGCCTATCAATAGGAGTGGTGCTGTTTCTGGAAAGAACTGACCCATTATTCTAATCCTTCCTGTCAACCATTCCTTTCAAGCAAAGGTATAGTGTGGCTAATGTAAGTCTATTTCTCAGCATTTATGTCATGCATAGTGCTCAGACACAGTGTGAACCTAGCTTTCAATACATTTGATCTGACATTTCCATAGAACTGTGTACATGTGACTCCCTTTAGCTTGTACGTGAAGTACAAGACTAGATTTACTATATAATTATTGCTACCCAGCCATCATCTATGTAATTTACAATGCTGCACATCACATATCTATTGTATTCACTATTTCATTAGCTTGTTTTTTAATAACCGCCTTCACACATATTAAACTATTTTGACATTTATAATATTTACCTCACTATTTTTCTAGAGAAAAATATCATTACAGTAAGTATATTTTATTTTTTTTTCATAATATGTCATATCCTGAACAGAATATAAAGCGACCTTCTGGTTTACAACCAAAATTTGTACAATAAATGCATAATGTATAGTTAAAGGGCATTTCTGAGATTTTAATCTTCATGACTTATCCTTAGGATTTATCAACTGTTTGAAGGGATGACAACAGTTGGGTAATATCTGCGGTCTCTTCACTGAAATCCAAGCAAAGTGCTATACATTGCATAGTGGTTGTGTTTGGTATTACAGCTCAGTCCCATTCATTTGAACTGTGAACAGGCCATGTGACAAACAGGACGTTAAAGCCCTTGCTGTTACTGTAAGGCTGCATCATCCTCTATTCTTTGTATATGGAGACACATTAGATACTGATGATCTGCCCAGTTTTTATTTCAAAAAGCTAATCTGGCGTCTCTGATACAGAGCCCATCTGAAATCACGGAGAAGAAGTCAGCAAACCTGAAATCTGGCGATGTCAGAAATAGAACAATGGATACCCGATGGACCCCATTATAGTCAATTATAGTGAATCATTAGACAAATCCGTCTTTATTGTTTAATCCAGAAGAATGGATTAAACAATACAGATGTGAACCTGGCCTTACAGATCTCACGATCTGGCAAAGTTTATAGGAACCCGGCAGCATTCCTGACATGTTGGCATAGTAAATACTTGCATTCCCCATAAAATAATAATGCTGACACACCTTTTCTGCCATGTCTTTTTTATTCCTCCTGGAAATGTATCAATAAATTGACAATTTGGTGCTTCCATTCCCCTTGTCTAAGGGGTGTTTTCCTCTATTCCCAGCCACTATCTATTAAGTGCCGACATTGTGATATTGACATTGTGAGAAATAGTAATAAGAATAATAATAATAATAATAGTCCTTTAATAGTCCCACAATGGGTAAATTCAGTGTGTTACAGCAGCAAAGATAAGCAGATACAAATACAAATACAACATGTATAGGAATGTTCCAAGGTAAGAGGCATTACTTTGATAGCCGACAGACATATAGGAAGTAGCGGGGGGGGGGGGGAATTTAACAGGCAGAGAGATATTTCAGTTCTCTGTGTGTAATGATCTCCGCTTAGGTCGGTGTTGGTTGTACAGCCTAACCGCGGTGGGGAGGAAAGACTTCCGATAGCGCTCCTTCTCACACCTAGGGTGGAGCAGTCGGTCACTGACAGTACTGCTCAGCGCGATCACAGTCTCATGCATGGGATGGGACTTCTTCTTCTGCATGGAGCTCACCACGGACAGTATCCTTCTGTCACCCACCACCTGCACTGGGTCCAGTGGGCTCCCCAGGACAGAGCTGGCCTTTCTAATCAGCTTGTCAAGTTTATTTCTGTCCCTGGTTGATATACTGCTCCCCCAGCAGGCCACTCCAAAGAAGATGGCTGATGCCACTACCGAGTTGAAGAAAGTTCTAAGAAGTGCCCCCCGGATTCCAAAGGCTCTCAGCTTCCTAAGCAGGTAGAGCCTGCTGTGGCCCTTCCTGTGCAGGGCCTCCATATGATCTGCCCAATTGTCAATTTATCTACATATCCAGAATGAACAATCTTGACAGGTCCTAATATGCAGGGCTGCCATACACCCATGTAACTATTCTACGGCAATCTGATGGTCTGACAAAAGTCCGAAACATTACATGATTTTGTCTGGATAGCATATTAATAAAATTCTTTAAGAGAAAATGATAACTAATATTTGAGTGCTGGAATTTTTTTTTCTGCTACAGTATATTAAAAGGAGTGAGTACCTTTCTAAACATCTAGTTTTTTTTTTTTTTACATGGAGTGCCGCGTTACCCACTGATAATCTATGGTCCTATTATGTTGACCATTTTACAAAAAAAGTTTCGGCCCAAATCCAAGTCTAATGTCTTCTAATGTCTTATTGGGATGCTGGTGAAGAAAGTGAGATATTTGCAATAATGCAAATGATTTTCCTTAGAGTAATTCTATCGGTTTGCGACACCCCATATGAATTCATGGCTGCGAGTTGTATGAATCCTATATTAAGAATTAATTAGTATTAATGACTAAAACAGCTTGAAGCAGATCTGATACATTTCCATCAATAACAACCTATATTTGAGTACAATATACATAATGTTAATCATTTGTGTTCAGAGTTATTGAGAACTTCTGTAGGTTTGCCTCTTTATAAATTATTTTTACAGGGATACTCACAGGAATCTTGTCCCACATAGTGAGCTGCAGCAAAAAAACCCTTTGGAAAAAACCGTGGCTGAAATGCATTCTGTTTTTTTCCGCAGAGTTTTTCACAGAAAGTGCACAGAGTTTTCCTCTGCAGACTTCTGCCCCTATTATACCTATATGGAAAATGCCAGCGTTTCCATAGATATAATTGACATGATTCAATTTTCAAAAATGTGTGGATGGGATTAGCCAAACTCCCATCCACTTTGCAGGTACAGTAAAACACTGCGTTTACGCAACATGGTGCCCCAGACTCAAGTTGGTCAAGCACATCAGTCTCAGACTTTTGGTAACAATTAGTTTAAAAAATTCAGTGACCATCCGTGTTAGAAGTTTTCATCCAGAAGTTGCACGAAAATAAGTGTTTGGCATGAGCAGCTGCTTTTGGCCAATTATCAGCCAACTTGCGCAGACTAAATTGGCCCCCTCGATTGGCCATTCTTACAAACGATCTCGCTATCAATCCAATGCAGCATCACGGCCATCTAAAAACTGATGTGTATGGCCAGCTTTAGCCAGAGAGAAGCACCATATGTACCATGTACAGTATATCCTTACATGGATTTAACAAGTAGATCATGACTACCACATGCACCAGTAATAATACAGCTTGTATGGAGTTAGTAACAGCAGCAGGAAAAATAATGATGTTTGAGCCAGAGATCTAATTTACATGGGCCATAGAAATGGAAATATATTCTTAATTCTGACTTATAAAATGAATACCATTAGTATGTGAAAATAGCTGCTATTGTCTGCTAATAATTAGAACTGTGTTAATTATCTATGTACAGTACACTACAGTCCTCAGGGTGATAATTTCACTAGCTGAAATACTGTGTACCTTAAAGGCACATTGAGACTAAAGTCTCTCCAACCTACATTTACTGTGCAGGTTTCTCCTTTAAAGCTTCAATGGAATGGCTGAGAATTATTTGCTTCAATAATCTACTTCTAGAATACATCTAGAATACATCTTTGCAATAATATCACACATAGTTTTAATTTCACAAATCTGCCATAACATCTATTGTATATAGCTATGTGAGGGAGATTTAAAGGGGCTGTCCGTTTCATTATATTATTTAATATTGCTGCTAGTATGGACATAAACATAACAAGCCAGTTCTCACCTCTCTCCAGGCCTCCGAGAGGTTTTGCACAAAACTCTAATATGGCTATATTCAGCCATGAACAGTCATAGAAGTATAATAGTAAATTGCTGATAATGCAGTACCTTTCTTCGAAAGAATTCCAGGGATCTCTGAGAAATATTGCCTGTAATTCGCTAACATGTAAATAGCAATGGCTAGGCTAAGGGTACTAAAAAACAAAAAGGAAAACTGCTGCAGCTTGACTGTAGTAGAAAGTAACTTCTTTATTCACCAGACATAGACTGCAATGTTTCAACTCATTTCTGGTCTTTCTCAAGCTTGGAGTAAATTTATCAAAACTATATAAAAGAAAAATTGTCTTTGTTGCCGATTTGTAACCAATGACAAAGCAGCTTTCATATTGTGAGAGCATTCTAAGAAATTCAAGCTGAGCTCTGATTGGTTGCTATAGGCAACAAAGACAGTTTTAATAAATGAGACAAATGTTTCAATTTATTTAAATCAATTTATACATATAATAGAAACAGAAAGTTAAAGGGGTTTTCCAGCATTAGGATAATGCTGATCAATTGTTTGAAGGGGCCAAGGCCCTTGTGTGAGCACTGCGGCCTCTTCAGTTATTATTTTGGTACAGCTACCCTACCTGCACTCCATCTTTTTAGATATACCATATTGGGGAATGTCTGTCGCTTTGAAAAATGCCCAAAAAATGGTGATTTGGTCATTTAGATTTTTTTTCCCCACATTGGCGTTCATTGAATGGGAAATATTAATTAATCTTAAAATATTAATTCATTTTAATATATGTTTGTAGACAGGCCGTTTTCAGATGTGGGGATGTATAATTTGTTTAAGTTTATTTTTGTTCATATGTTTATTTGTAATCTTTAAATCGATTGTCCCCTAGACTGCAATACTATTGTATTACAGTCTATGAGTAAATCACTATATGCCTATTGAGGGCTGCCACAGGCAAGCCTCAATGGGCATATGGTTAAGACTGGCCTGGGAGCTTTCATAAGGCTCCCAACTGTCATGACAATCAGTTAGCTCTCGCAATCTTGCCACGAGGGAGCCGTACCAATTGAAGAACTGGAAGAGGCGATGGGGGAACTGCTGGTAGGCTACTTTTTTTTTTTACTTTAAGGGCCACAATGAAAGGGTTAATACACACGATCGTGGGACATAGCTGAGATCCTGGAAAACACCAAAAATTTCTTTATATATTTTTCAGCTTTAATGATAACATGAGACAAAATAGAAGAAAAGGAAAAAGAAAGGAGAAGATTAATGGTAGAAGGGCTAAGAGATTTTTAATATTTTTCTTCTTGGTTTAGTGTTCCTTCAAATAAATAAAACCAAGCTGCAATATACTACACAGACACTGCTAAATCTATGGCTTGCAGATAAATGAACCAAAGTAAGCACTGAAAAAGTGTGGGGTACAGAAACTAGGCCTGCATGAGCCCTCTCTGAAATTGACAGCTATCCTCCAACACTAATGGCTGGGATCTGAGAGAGCATTGATCCTGGCTGATTAACTTATTTTGCAATGCAATCAATGCAGATCCCAATGATGACCAAGAGAAGGGATCCTCCTTGTCATGTTACTTACAGCCTCAGCAGTGTGATAGGGAGATGCAGTTTCATACTGCCTGGGGTCTAAACCGGTTAGGACATAAAGTAGGTATTTTACATGCACAGGTTGTAATATAATATTTATTATTTGTTTATTTATTTTTCTTACTTATATAGCACCATCATATTCTGCAGCGCTTTTACAGACATTGTGGTCACTGTCCCATATAGGAATCACAATCTACATTCCCTATTAGTATGTCTTTGGAGTGTGGGAGGAAACCCACACAAACACGGAGAACATACAAATTCCTTGTAGATGTTGTATACGTGGCAGGATTTGAACCCAGGACTCCAGTGTTGACCACTGCTAATCATGCTGGCCCATCAGTATTGCAATGTCATACAATATTACATTATATGATATTACAGAACAGCTAATGAAAAGTTTAAGGTTTCCAAATGAGATAAAAAATGTTTAACCCCTTAATCACCAATGACATAACTGCAAGTCACTGGTTGCAGGGGGTTGTATAGAGAACATCATCAGGGGGAAAACTGTTTCCATGGGAGCTTGGAGCCAGAGGCAGCGTGTAATACAGTAAAAGACCAGCAATTTTATTGATCTATAAACGATCAGACCCCTTAGGGTTAAGTCTCCTAGAGGGTCTAAAAATAAAAGTACAAACATAAAAAAACGTGAAATATAAACAAACGTAAAAAAATAAATAAATAAAAATGAACATATTAAGTACCCTCTGCACCTGATAATTCTCAAGCTATTAAAATATAAAAATATTTCTACCATACAGTAAAGATCATAGCCAAAAAAAAAAAAAATCAACAGGGCCAGATCAACTCTTTTCACCAGTTTGCCTCCTAAAAAAGTTTAATAAAATGTGATCAAAATCTATTACATTCCCCAACATGGAATCAATAAAAAAACTACATCATGTTCTGCAAATAGATGTCCATGGCTAAGGCCCCACGTACCGAAATACAGCTAAAAAAACGCTGCATAAATAAACGCTGTGAAAACACATTGTTTTTTTCTGTAGTGTTTTACTCTGCATTTTTTGCCTATTAAATATATAGTAATAAAAATGCTTGCTATTCTGCAGCTAAAATTAACATGCTGATTTTTTCAAAACCTAAGGCTAAGGCCACACGTTGCAAAAACACAGTGAAAATGCAATGAAAAACGCTGTGGAAAAATAAGCATTTTTTAGTTGTGGTTCACTACGTGCGGCCTAAGCTTTAAGCTGGCTGTACACATAATATATAGTTGTGCTAAAAAGTTTACATATGAATATGAATGATAACACAAAAACCTTTTCTCCACTCATGGTTAATGGTTGGTTGGATGTTAATTGGCTTAATGAACTAAACCTATTCTTCAACAGATTTGATCACACACCAGCTCCTCCCACCCCAGTATGTCCTTCAGCTTCCCCCACCACAATGACTTTTCCCCATGCGGCCACTTCCCAACATACCAGTAAATCCAGAAATCCGTCTTTATCTGGCCACAGTCTGACCTTCACACGGGCCCAGGTGAGGAAGGAGATGAAAAAGAGCAAGGCGAGGAAAGCCGCAGGGCCAGATGACATCAGTGCAAGGCTAATTAAGACTTGCAGGGACCAGCTGTGTGGTATAATTACATATATGTATAATATGAGCCTGAGGCAGGAAATAGTCCCTGAATTATGGAAATCTTCTTGTGTGGTACCAGTTCCAAAGAAACCACACCCTATGGACCTCAACGACTACAGACCTGTAGCACTGACATCCCACCTGATGAAGATCTTGGAGAGATTGGTTCTCACACATCTCCGCCCTCTAGTGAGCCCCGCTATGGACCCCCTCCAGTTTGCTTATCGGCCGGGCATTGGGGTAGATGATGCCATCATCCATCTTCTGCACAGGGCTCTGTCTCACCTGGAGAAACCAGGGAACACAGTGAGAATAATGTTCTTTGACTTCTCCAGTGCTTTTAACACCATACAGCCCAGGTTATTGAGGGACAAGCTGGGCCTTGCTGGAGTGGACCACCACCTCTCCAACTGGATCCTAGACTACCTCACAAATCGACCTCAATACGTGAGAGCCCAAGACTGTGTGTCAGGTACCGTGATCTGTAATACGGGGGCACCTCAGGGTACGGTTCTCGCCCCTTTCCTCTTCACACTGTACACTGCAGATTTTAGGTGCAACTCATCCAGCTGCTACCTACAGAAGTATTCTGACGACTCTGCAATAGTGGGTCTCATCACAGATGATGATGACAGGGAGTACAGAGAACTGAACCAGGATTTTGTGGACTGGTGCCACCGGAACCACCTGAAGATTAACGCGGGGAAGACCAAGGAGATGGTGGTGGACTTCCGCAAAGGCAGAAGCCCTCCTAAACCAGTGGACATCCTGGGGACGGGCATCGAGATTGTGAACACCTATAAGTACCTGGGTTTGCTCCTTAATAATAAGCTGGACTGGGCAGATCATATGGAGGCCCTGTACAGGAAGGGCCACAGCAGGCTCTACCTGCTTAGGAAACTGAGAGCCTTTGGAATCCGGGGGGCACTTCTTAGAACTTTCTTCAACTCGGTAGTGGCATCAGCCATCTTCTTTGGAGTGGCCTGCTGGGGGAGCAGTATATCAACCAGGGACAGAAATAAACTTGACAAGCTGATTAGAAAAGCCAGCTCTGTCCTGGGGAGCCCCCTGGACCCAGTGCAGGTGGTGGGTGACAGAAGGATACTGTCCGTGGTGAGCTCCATGCAGAAGAAGAAGTCTCATCCCATGCATGAGACTGTGATCGCGCTGAGCAGTACTGTCAGTAACCGACTGCTCCACCCTAGGTGTGAGAAGGAGCGCTATCGGAAGTCTTTCCTCCCCACCGCGGTTAGGCTGTACAACCAACACCGACCTAAGCGGAGATCATTACACACAGAGAACTGAAATATTTCTCTGCCTGTTAAATCCCCCCCCCCCTCCTCTGCTACGTCCTATCTGTCTGTCTGCTATCAAAGTAATGCCTCTTACCTTGGAACATTCCTGTACATGTTGTATTTGTATTTGTATCTGCTTATCTTATCTTATCTTTGCTGCTGTAACACACTGAATTTCCCCATTGTGGGACTATTAAAGGACTATTATTATTATTATTATTATTATTATTATTGGTTAAAGCCATTTATTGTCAAACTTCTGTGTTTTCTCTTTTTAAATCATAATGACAAGCAAAAACATCAAAATGACCCTGTTTAAAAGTTCACATACCCCAGTTCTTAATACCGTGTATTGCCCCCTCTAACATCAATGACAGCTTGAAGTCTTTTGTGGTAGTTGTGGATGAGGCTCTTTATTTTCTCAGATGGTAAAACTGCCCATTCTTCAATGATATTGAGGTCAGGAGACTGAGATGGCCACTCCAGAACCTTCACTTTCTTCTGCTGTAGCCAATGACAGGTCGACTTGGCCTTGTGTTTTGGATTGTTGTCATGTTGGAACGTCCAAGTACGTCCCATGCGCAGCTTCCTGGCTGATGAGTGCAAATTTGCCTCCAGTATTTGCTGATAACGTGCTGCATTCATCTTTCCTTCAACTTTGACCAAGTTTCCTGTGTCTTTGAAGCTCACACATCCCCACATCATCAGTGATCCACCTCCATGCTTTACAGTAGGAATGGTGTTCTTTCATCATAGGCCTTGTTGACACCTCTCCAAATGTAACGTTTATGGTTGTGGCCAAAAAGTTCGATTTTTGTCTCATCACTCCAAATTACCTTGTTCCAGAAGTTTTGAGGCTTGTCTCTGTGCTGTTTCGCGTATTGAAGATGAGATTCTTTGTGGTATTTGCACAGTAATGGCTTTCTTCTGACAACTGGACCATGCAGCCCATTTTTCTTCAAGTGCCTCCTTATTCTGCATCTTGAAACAGCCATTGATAGTTTTCAGAGAGTCCTGTATTTCAGCTGATGTTATGTGTGGGTTTTTCTTTGCAATTTTCCGGGCAGTTGTGGCTGAAATTTTGGTTGGTCTACCTGACCGTGGTTTGGTTTTTACAGAGCCCCTGAGTTTACATTTCTTAATCACAGTCAGAACACGGCTGACTGGCATTATCAATTCCTTGGATATCTTTTTGTATCCCTTTACTCTTTTTTATACAGTTCAACTACCTTTTCCCGTAGATCCGTGGACAATTCTTTTGCTTTACCCATGACTCACAATCCAGAAACGTCAGTGGCTGGAGGGAAGATGCAACAGTCTGTCTGGGTCCCAGAAACTCACTCAGCTTTTATGCACACACACTGATTACAAGCAAACAGGTCACAGGTGAGGATGTTACCTTTAGTAGCCATTCAAACCCCTTTGTGTCAACTTCTGGGCGTGTTATCAGGCCAAAATCACCAGGGTATGTGAACTTTTGAACAGGGTCATTTTGATGTTTTTGGTTGTCATTATGATTTAAAAAGAGAAAACACAGAAGTTTGACAATAAATGGCTTCAACCAACCACTAACCATGAGTGGAGAAAAAAGTTTTTGTGTTATAATTCATATTCTCTGAAAAAAGGCCAAAAAACTAAAAAATCTGCCAGGGTATGTAAACTTTTTAGCACAACTGTATTTATCTGCAGACCAACTAAATTTGGCGAATTTGAGAATCTACAGTCTGTGGTGGCCATATACAGTAGATGCTACTAAACTGAGCTGGATCTGCCAGTAATCTGCATATAAATAGCTGATATGTATCACCAGTTTTACCCAGCTTCACACATGGGAATATGAAAAAGTTACTGTTGTCATAATGTGACACAAAGAAATTTTTTTTCAAAGTTTTATATTTTTTAAAGGTATTAAAACATAAAAATAATACTATAGAAATTTGGTATTGCCATGAGCACACCCCATTCTAATTCTTTTTTTTCTCTCTCATGTGACCCTGTAAATGGAAAAATAAAAAAAGTTATGGCTTTTGAAATGCAAGGAAGAAAAAACTGAAAAGTAAATAAGAAAATTGGTCCTTAAGAGGATAAAGCAATTAAAAGTAAATTTGATCTTAATGTTGTTAACAATTTAGTGATAATTTATTAGCTGTTTACATTGGGGTTGTTTTTCCAGACAGATGAAGATGGTGGTTATACTGTAAAGTAATGCTGTGTATACTAATTGATGTATGTGATATGAAAATAAAGCAGTTATTAAAAAAAAAAAGTAAAATAATAGCAAAGCATATACAAATATTAGGTATCCCAAAACTTGTAATGACACTTAGGCCTTATTCACATGTCTGCATTTCAAATATTTATGATGCCCTCAATTTTAATGGATGCCATATGTACCCATTCATTATAATGTGTTTATGCATTTGTCAGTGTTTTTTTTTTTTTTTTTTTGCAGATCCTAGCTCCACAAAAAACAACCGAAATGGAAGCACAGAAGCATGGATGCTGATTCATGAATGTGAAAAAAAGGACCCAGAGTCATACAAAATATAGAAAATGAAACAAACAGCATACCATCACTAAATGAGCAGGGTGAGCTGCTGTTCATTAAAAAACCTTACAGTAAGGTTATTTTCTCAATTACAGTAAGTAGTTGGAGGCATAAAAAATAAAAGCAAGGCAATTTTTTCGTGCAGTCCGCCATTATAAATGCTTATGCAAATTAAACATCAACTTATATGTATCCCAACATTTATAAAAATAAATCTATAACTCCTTTTGAAAATAAGATTTATAATATGACAAGATGCATATGCCCTGACTATCATGTCTGGAAGACAAACTAAAACTAGATAGAAAATTACATTGCCATAAAAAAAGTGATGACCCCAGGACCCATGCCTGTGATTCTGGTAAGACTCCTTTATTTTTCCACAGTTAGACTCCAACTCCTTTACAAATATCTCATGTATAATAATTAGTTTAAATGTATAATAATTAGAACATTTATATTTATAATTTACATTGTCCTAAACTTTTTGAAATATCTATGAAAAATACAAGCTATGCATATAACAAATCAAGTATACAATATTAATGATATATTTTTTATTATGAAGCTGGTGATGGATAATATTATTGAAAAGAAGCCTTCACCATTTTTATTTTGTATTTTTTTTTTCTGCACATTTAAACAACAGAAAAAAAAAAAACAATGGCGGAGTACTGTATTCTTGCATTCCCTTTCAATAAATTTTAAAAATAAATACATTTTATGCACTCCAAAATAGTACCACAAATAATTCAGCCTGTGTTGATGAAAAAAAAAAGTTATGGCTCTCAGAATGTAACAGCAAAAAACATGAACAAGTACTAAAATGTAAAAAAAAAAAATTACACTTATTGAGCATAACCATTCTTTTTTGTTCTGACCCCCAAAATAAAGTTATATTATTATTGTTACCACCCGGTAAGCAGACGCAATCCTCCCCCCCCCCCCCAGAAAACTTAATAAAAGCTAGTCAATACATTTATGTACTCCAAAGTAGTGCTATAGAAGAATGCAACGAGTCCTACAAAAAACAAACTCTCACACTCTATACCGATGGAAAAGTAAAAACTTATTGCTCTTAACATGTGAGAATAAATAAACAAAATATATTGCTTGTCCCTTAATGTCCAAAGCACACAAGATATTAAGGGGTTAAAGTTAAGTCCGAGTCCTACAGGAATTAATGTAAT
The DNA here is from genome assembly GCA_947044405.1 of Leptodactylus fallax. Taxonomy (NCBI): domain Eukaryota; kingdom Metazoa; phylum Chordata; class Amphibia; order Anura; family Leptodactylidae; genus Leptodactylus; species Leptodactylus fallax. The sequence continues at coordinate 1,335,312 of CAMRHE010000203.1, forward strand.
GAAATGTTTAACAAAAGTTTGAATATACTTGTAATATATTTTTTGACAAGTAAAAGAATTACTGATATCCAATGACCTGAATATTATCCAGCTCAATTTGTATTTATTTTCCAAAAAATACAGCACAAATAAAATCCAACAGACAAACGGAATCTACTCTGTGATACGAGGCTTTATAACCAAACAAGCAAATGCTACGATTATTCATCCTTGACGCTTTCATTTTAAAATATGATAATTACGGCGAGGTTTAATGTGCCTTTAGACTACAGTATGTGCACATATTTAGTGTTTAGCTCTGTGGACTCATAATGCCAGGTTTATAAGTGTGTGCTGTAAGTGGATTTACACCATTGATTTTATTTTACTAAGGCCTTTTTGGCTTAGGTATGCCTAATCGCTTATAATTACACTGCCCTTTTAGATGGAAAATTTGATCTGTTCAGCATCTCGGAACCCTGGCGCCCATCTGCACCTGTGACTGTGAAAGACTGTTGAGCTGTGGAAATTCTGACTTGATAATAATGTCAATTATGCCCTGAAAAGGAAGTGTAAAATCATTTTAAAATATTCAAAATCCTGCATTTGAGATGCCATAATGTATACTGCTGCTCACAGAAACACGATACCAAAACATCTCTTATTTTGTTAGCTTTAAGCTCTGTTTATTTTTCCATTCAAGCTCAGTGCGTTATTCCAAACCTTGCAAAAGTATTGGTCGGCATATTTACATATTTTAATGTAAACTGGTGTGATCTTACGTTTTTCGCCAATACTTTTGATATATACTGATAGAAGAGTGCCGCCCGGTGGTTGCATTCTGCAAGTGTTTTGTAGATTAGCAAAATCAAGTATGGTTATCTTTATACAATAAATACTGTACATTTTATATTATATCAAAGTTTTAAGATGCTTATCTCTATGTGATATGTATAGTAAATAATTATAACCAAAGGGTATCATGAAGATTTCTTATCATATGCCCTATTAGGACATATTTGTGACCTATGTCAATAAGCCAAAGAGCAGTAATCTGCCATTATTGGATGTCTGTAACATCAATTGTCTACTTCAGATATAGGCAACCTTAAGCTTGCTAGCTATTGATAAACTACAACCCACAACATGCATACTTGCTCTGCTCTTCTTGAACTCACATATAAGTGGAAGGCGCATGCTGGGAATTTCACAGCAGCTGGAGTGCAAACATTGCTGACCCCAGGTCTACATGGTCAGTTATTCATTATAATGAATAGCAAACCTTAGTTTTCTCAGAAAATTTTACTGGCAATATTAAATTATTGTCACCAGCCACACATAAGACATCTACTAGCCAGCTGTTTGCATAAAATGATAGCTGCTGGATTTTTACATGTACTAGTGTCCATACCCAATGATAATGGATAAGTACACAGCCACACATACCTCCATAACCCATCTCACATGTGTCATGTTAAGTCATCTACATGCCCCTAACTGCAGTCTTTTACTTAGCAGCTAAAGAAGCGCTCTGGTAAGAAATTGTACTCCCCCATTTGAACATGAGCCTGTGAATTCTTACTGAATAGCTCACTGACAGCTTCATTGTGAAGTTATTTGCTCCTTTCTGAAGCACTAACCTCCTATCTGATGCACCCAGAGTTTCCTGTGGAAACAAGAGGTCAAATGCACAATGAAAGCCTATCAGAGTTTTGAACTCATTCCCATATAATGTAGGGATACTTTGACATCCTGTTCATAAAAGAAACACTATGTGCAACACAGTAGAAGAAAGGCAGTCAGTGCTTCAGAGGGGAGCACATAACTTTACAGTAACACTAATTGTAAGTTATTCAGTAACATTGCACTACACACAGGCTGTAAGTGCTATAATGGCCAGACATTAGCATAGTACATGGCAATACTTATGCCAAAGTTTATAACTCTAACTTTTCTTTGTTGAGTTGAGTTTAAATATCTAGAGCTAACAGTCCTCCTGGGCCCCAATGCCACATTTGCAGCAGGCCATCACATACCAAGTGCCATTTAACTGGTCTTTTCTTATGTATCAGAATGTATGTTGGGCCCACTGTTACCTCCATAGTACAGTGTCACACAATGGTAATGCATAGTAGTTCACGTAGCACAGCATCCTAGGCACTTTCTGTGCCGTTGTGTGCATGAGACCTAAAACTGGACAAATCTAGTCTGGAAAAGGTGCATTTGTGTTAAATTCATAGAAACTCTCACTAAAGGTTATATTTTCAGGACAGTCTTGTCCATTAAATACATGCTTCCCTTTTTTATAAATATAAAATATTCCTAAATAAATCACCACTAACAAGAAAATCTGTAGTGAATAAAAAATATATCATATTTCATCCAGGGAAGTTTGTGGTTAAGGCGCGGCATCGAGTTCTCCACCAACTTCTGAAGCCAGTAAATCTACTAATTAAACATGCAAGGATCTGTAGAAGATAAACTCTGATCATAAAAATGAACTAATGTGTCCCAGATTTAGCAATGTCACCACTAACTCCAGGCCTATAAGACAAACATGCCAGATTTAGCAGAAGTTCCTCCCATAATTATATAGTATTGCTTTAATGCATCGGAAAAAGAAGGCAGACGTCATGGAGGATTTAAAGTATAGACTTTTAATAAGCACACTGTTTAAGGATGGAGACTGTGCCTGTCAATAACATGGTTATGGTATATAGACCTATTATTTGTGTGTAGGTTTAACTGTTTGTCTTCTGCAGACAATATTATGCAGACAACAATGACAAATGTGCAACATGGAGCGGACTATAATGTAACAAATAGTGTACGTGATTAGAGATGACTGAACCTCAGAAGATCTGTTTAGTTTTAGGTTTGTTTGGTTCAGTTCACAGATTCGTTTTGGGTCGAATATGTTGATCACGAACCAGATTCCAGTGAAGTTGGGGGTGGAAAAGGGTCCAGTGAGGAGGAACTGGAGGTGCTGGAACTGGGATTGCACCCACAGGCTGGTGTCAGTATTAGCATCTGGCATTGCTGCATTTGTGGACTGTGGCTGCTACTGCTCAAAACACTGACCCAGTGGATCATGAAAAACATGTATTGTCCCTGCACATAATTGTTGCTCCATGTGTCGATGGTGGCATGCACCTTTACCCTCACGGACATATCCAAGGAGAGGATCACATGGATGGCTGACATTGGAATGAGGAAGGAGAGGAGGCGAAGCAGACAGAGATGACAATGATAACAATAATAACCATGGGCTAGGTGTGGATGTGGCCTGCCTACAACTAAGATCATGTGAAGAAGGAGTAGGATGGCCTTGCTCATTTTGCCTGCCAGTACCGTTGTCAATTCTGTTTTGCCAAATGAGCTGGTGATGCCATTTAATGTGAATAGGTAGAGACCTTTGTTGAGGATGCCACCTATTTGGTGCTGCACATCAGATGGAATTGTTACAATTGCAGCTGCAAGCACCCTCTTCCTCTGATGTCACCACCTCATGCTGACGTGGTTGTCAGGTCTTATCTGCAGTAGAATCATCGTCGGATTCAGTAATATCATCATCTTCCCCTCTTTTTTCTGGCTCATCATGGCAATGGAATTCCTCTATATCCTCACAATTCCAACCTCTGAATTTCCCCCTATTGCCACTACCAGTATGACTACCAGTATTACACCTTAATATTATTATAGTGTTGCTTTTCAGCCATTCATGTCAATTGGGCAGTGAAATACAAAGGACAGCACATAAACATCATCTGTGTGCATCATCTGTTCTTCACACATCTCATACAGATATGGAGTGATACATGCATGATATTTTGTGAATGCAGAAGTTACCCAGCAATTCATATGAATATCTGGGCAGCCCCTGCTTCCACTGCCCCCCAGCCCTACCTACACTTCAATGTGATCGGGTTACTCAATGAATTCTGGATTCTAATTTGGCACAGGGGACCTGGAAATGAGACAGAATTCTGTCCCTAGGATTTGCGCATCAGAATGAGCTAGTTCAGGGACTCCTAAGCTACATAAGAATCTCTGCACTAGCTATGTGCACAGGAACTGCCTGGCCACGCGTTGTGTAAAAAATGTTTTTTTTTTGTTGCTCTTTATACAGTGGTTTTTTTTTTTTAGCTAAAGCCAGGAGTGGATTTAGCAGAAGGAAGAAGAATAAATGCTTCCTATATATTTCCCATTCTTTTTTACTGCTGTGGATTTTCAGCAGAAATTATGCGGATTTTCTGCAATGAAAATCTGCAGTATTTCAGTCTTGTTTGCCCTTAAAGCATAACACCAGATATAAACAGCTTTTCTTAAATGAGTAGTGCTAATGAATATAAGAGAATCTGTAATATATTTTATTAAGGGGATCTGTTTCCTTAAGCACTTACTGAGCAGTTCTCCTGCTTCCTATCTTCAATCAGATTGTTTGTTTACATAGAGATCTGGTCTCCTATTGATCTTGCAGAACTCTATGGGGGGGGGGGGGGGGCTACTGCTGGCTAGTTACTTGGTTTATTGCCTCATTCTATGGTGTTAGGAAGATAAGAAAATCTCTCCCTCACTCACAGAGTCACAAGGCATTATGGGAAAGGAGCTGGGGAGCTCATGCGCCCTCTGTTGGATGTAACAGATCCTCAATTTGCTTTTGATTCACCAAGCCTTGAGACAGCAAAAGGGATTTTAGCCAAGCCAATTTCACTTATCTGCATACAGCGCTGTTTCCGGATTGTTGTCCTTCATCAGTACAGAGCAAAGTGAATTGGCTGGCTTAGTGGGAGGCAATGAGTGGGTTAGGGACAAGAATCTCTCACATTGAGGAGAGCTCATGCGCCCTCTGTTGGATGTAACAGATCCTCAATTTGCTTTTGACTCACCGAGCCTTGCAGAGTGTAGTAGCAGCAGTTTTCTGTGTATGTTTTCCAGCAGCTTTTAATTCCCCCCTCCCCTCTTTATAGACTTGTATGTAGAAAGTAACTCAGCCTAAAAAGTGGAGAAGGAAACCTGTTTATTTAATAAGATATATTACAAAGTTTCTTATACTCACCAGTACTATTCATTTATGCAAAGTTGTTTATAACTAGAGGTACACTTTAACCAAAATATTTTATCAAACAACACTAGATAATTAACATAAGGTAATAATAGTATGTAAGGAATACTCTATGAAGACAAGCACAGTAAAGCTCTTTCAAGATAATGATTATTCTGGAAAGATTTCCTACTGACATCTAGTGGTACTGTTGCAAAATGCTGCCAAAAATTAAGCCAACTAAACATAAAACCTTGTGAACGTGCCAAAAGATTACCGGGTTAATGTCAGTGCCATCTATAATATTTCAAAAGTCATCTCAGTACAAAAGAGATAGGCAGTTAAAGTGTAGGCTGGTCAAATGAAACCAGATCTTCAAGGTGAATCTTTATACACTGCACTTGTGGAAATCATAATGATGACATTTTGTTTTGTTTTTTCTTTATTTTATACACAACTACTTTAGTATGAGGAGCTTCTTTTCCCATTATTTTTAGTTCTGATCTTGCAGGCAGAATATTATAGAGCAGCAGGCAATGAGCAGACATATATAGAGTTTTGTGCGAAAAGATTCAATATAACTTGTCATGTATCCATTGAAATCTCTGCTCATTTTATGTCAAGAAGGCAGTCCTAACAGTTATTGTCAGCTATCTCTGTATGTACAGTCATAAAGGGGGGGTTGTCAATTACCGATAAAACCACCTCCTTGACTTCTCAGCATAGAAAGAGCAGAGATTTCAGTTAATAAATGACAGGTTATATCAATCTCCTACCCTATAACATGCTGCCTGACATTGAACAGCATTTTCCATGTGACAGGTTACCTTTAAGTTATTGAAAGTAGGGGGCGTGGCCTGGACGCGCATGGAGTAGGTCGCGTGCGGGACCTTCTCTGCTCCACCGCTTGCAGCTGAGACCCGTGGACCCTTCAATTCAGCGATTATGGGCAAGCGCTTACCGAGGAGGGTGGCCCCAGGCACTCCAGCGCCTGTGGAGAGGTCTGGGAGAGCCACCCTGGACGGCTTCCTCACTCAGCAGCCTTCTCTGCCGGGCCAGGCTGCTGCGGGGCGGCCATCTTGGATTCCCTCCGCTCTTCAGGCACAGGGGTCGCAGCGCAGCTTCTCTCCTCCCGCGCTCCCCCTGTCAGCCAGCGGAGCACCGCTCCAGCAGAGATCCCTGTCGGCGCCTGGGCAGCCCAGAGCTTCCCCAGCACGAGTGCTCCCACAGTCTCCTCACCCTGGGATGTCCCAGCAACTACACTTTGCTTCACCAGCACTTCTTGCAGAGCGGCATGAGAGGACCCCGGATGTCTCCAGCTCTCCAAGGGGCTCTGAGGTCAGTGGTTCTGCTCCCTCCCACACCGCTGATGAGTTACAGCCTGTGGCCACAGAGCTGGTCTCTGTGGCCCCCCACCTACTATCTTCCCCCATCGCCCCTCCCCTCCATAGCTCAGGGGGGGATGGCGCGGTGGAAGGCGCGGGCGTAGGGGCTCCTCCGCCCCACATGCCCAAGGATTATGGCTCCCCCCCTCCAGTCCTGTACCCCCAGAGCTGCCTCCCAGGTCCATCTTCAGCACCGCCACCTTTGGTGGACCTCTTTCCTCAGCTACCTACTAAACAAGACCTTAAAAGTATGGTTGCGGAAATCACAGCATCCTTCCGATCTGAAATTGCTACCCTCCGCACGGATTTACACTCTATTGCTAACCGAATGGACACACTGGAGAATGACCATGACACTACCAGGGACTATGTTGCCTCGCTGCATGATACTACTGCTAACCAGGGATCAGCTATACGGGACATGCAACGTCACTTAGAGGATCTTGACAACAGGGGTCGGCGCAACAATATACGCGTCAAGGGACTCCCAGAGGCTGACCAATCTGAGGATCTGCCTGCTCTGCTGGAGGCTGTCTTCAACACTATACTGCAGGAGCCCCCGTCCCACAAAATTAAGTTTGACAGGGCACATCGAGCCCTTCGACCCAGAGGATCCTCCGCTGCACCCCGTGATGTCATCTGCTGCCTCCACGACTTCACCCTTAAAGAGGCTATAATGAGCAAGGTGCGCAAACTCAAAGACTTTGAATTTGAGGGAGCTCAACTACAACTTTATCAGGACCTTTCGCTAATCACCCTCCAGAAACGCCGCCATCTCCGACCCCTCCTCCAGATCCTTCAGGAACACCAAATTCCTTACCGGTGGGGTTATCCGTTTGCTCTCATTGCACGTAGGGATGGTCGCTCCGCTCCGCTTCGCTCCTTCTCGGATTTACCTCTCTTCTGCGACCTGCTGGATGTCCCCTTGCCGGATTTAACAGACTGGGAGCTAATCCCTCCACCCCCTCCCCCACCACCGGTTTGGCATCAACTGGAGCCCAGACGACGTCATGCACCCTCCGCGGCGGCGACCGCTCGGAGGCCCCGACTGGAGACTGGTTCCTGAGGAGGATGCTCCTCCTTGAGACGTGTTTTTTTTTTTTTTTTTTTTTCCGGTAGTGCTTTGAAAACTGCAAGCCTTAGCGTTATCTTTGCTTCTCTTTTTCCTTTTCTAGGTCTACGGGTCTCATCTATTATGCTTATTATTGGATTGTTTTAGCGGAGTGGGGCGGGAAGGGGTTCCGGTGACTCCCCTTCCATCCTTCTTTTTATTGGTGGTTGGGGATCTGCCGCCTCCCCTCCGACCTCTTGTCCACGCTCTCCCCCCTAAGGGGATACTTGGACTGTGCGGCCATTGATCCTGGTTGGACCTCTGGCTGTCCTCACTGGTCCCCAGGCGAGTGACTTAGCCTCGCCCACAAAGTATTGTTTAATTGTTATACTTCTTACTTTGTCATTTATGTTGTCTTTTGCCTCCCCCCCTTTTCCACCCTCCCTCCCTGATCTAGAGACCTTGCCTCGACTTTGGGTTCCTGTTTGTGGATCGCCCTTCTGCCTCTTCGAGGGAAACCTGCCAGCGTCATGTGAGATGGGTGAGCTTATTACAATCCGCCACTGTCCTCCAATCCTGAGTCCCAATGGTTAGGTGCGTGACAATTAATGTCAAGGGCCTGGGTTCCAACACTAAAAGGCGCCATGTCCTTAGAGAACTCCGCTCCTTACGAGCGGATGTGGCGTTTCTTCAGGAGACTCATTTTGACCGCTCCGGTACCTTTGCCTTCGCTAAGCACTACTTTCCCATAGCCTTTTCGGCCTTCCACGATCGACGCAGAGCTGGGGTGGCTATCCTTCTTTCCCGTTCCTGCCCAATTACAGTGACAACCTCCCACATAGACCCAGGGGGCCGATTTGATATTCTGGAAGGGCTCCTTCATGGTGCCCCGATTGTTTTATGCAATGTCTATGCCCCTAACTCAGCGCAGATCCCATTCTTGCGTCGGGTATTCTCCCGCCTGCGTGCTCTCCCGGCATCAGCTTGGCTTGTGGGGGGAGACTTTAACATGGTCTTCTCTGAACGGGCGGACCGATTGGCGTTACCCCAGGGTCCAACCCCCCATAGGATGGCTCAGCTTGCACGGGAGTTCCGTAAGCTGATCCGTGCCCATTCTTTGTACGACCTTTGGTGAGTGGACAACCCTACTGCACGCTCTTACACCTTCTTCTCTCACCCTCATAACACTCACACCCGCATTGATTATTTCTTTGGGAATGCTCCCGCCCTCCGTTTGCTCAGGGACACGAACATTGGCTCTCTCACCTGGTCTGACCATGCCCCAGTTGTGGTTACTCTATCTACGACCCCAGTGCCTACTCGCCAATGTCATTGGTGTCTTAACGAAACATTGCTCAAATCACCGACCTCCCTCGAGATCCTGCGCACACACTTGATGGATTATTTTAGGGACAACTTAGGTTCGGTAAACTCTCTTGCTATTCTCTGGGAAGCCCATAAGGCGGTCATGAGAGGACATTGTATCGCATTGGCTTCTAGGCTTAAAAGGGACAGACAGGCCCAGGTACAGCTTCTCCAAGCTCGTATTCGGTCCCTTATGACAACTTTGGCAGCACATCCATCCCTGGGGGTTCTTCGCCGTTTGGTTTTGGCACGGGCTGACCTCCGTGATTTGGAGACCCGCCATGTGGAATGACTTCTCCTTTATACTCGCCAGAGGTTCTTTGAACGAGGTAATAAGTCTCACACCCTCCTGGCAAGAACCCTCAGGGATCATCAGGCCTCCTCCATACCACACTCTGTCCGTGACTCCACGGGTACCCTTCAACACCACCCTGACGCTCTGGTGCTGGCGTTCCACTCTTACTATTCTAAGCTGTATAACTTACCCCCCCCGCGAGCACTACCCCCTGGGGATGACTCAACACTGCTAGAAGACTATTTAAAGGATTGTTGTCTCCCACGCCTGCCTCCTGAGGCCTTGACTTCCCTAAACACTCCCATCACCAGGGAGGAACTAGAGGGGGTCCTGAGGGACCTCCCAAATGGGAAAGCCCCGGGCCCAGATGGGTTCACTTACAATTATTATAAGGTTTTCCAGGGTGAACTTTCTGCTCATCTATTGTCCCTCTTCAATTCCTTCCTCTTAGGCTCCCCCATACCCCCGACTATGCTCTCTTCACTGCTCACATTGGTCCCTAAACCGGGTAAGGACTTGCAGGACTGTGCTAATTATCGACCGATTGCTTTGCTGAACGCGGACCTGAAACTCTTTACCAAACTCCTAGCCAATAGGTTAAATGCTTGGCTCCCTCTGCTTGTCCATAAGGACCAGGTGGGATTCATCCCCTGTCGTCAGGGTGGTGACAACACCAGGAGGACTGTGGATTTGGTGGAGGTGGCCAATCATTATTCTACCCCGGCCCTTCTCTTGAGTCTGGACTCTGAAAAGGCTTTCGACCGCATAGATTGGTCGTTTATGCATGCTACGCTTAAGGCGTTTGGGCTCACGGGACCTTTCCTCACAGCTATCCAGGCCCTCTGCTCCCTACCCACAGCAGCAATCAAGCTTCCCCATGCATCCTCGCCCTTCTTCCCTATTCGAAATGGCACTAGGCAGGGTTGCCCCCTGTCTCCCATCATATTTGCCCTCTGCATTGAACCGCTGGCAGCCAAGATTAGGCGAAACCCTAATATCAAGGGGATCATGGTCCAGGATAAGGAATTTAAGGTCTCTCTTTTCGCAGATGATGTACTCCTCACTCCCACCTCCCCTCATACTACCCTTCCAAACTTGTTGCGCTTGCTGGAGACCTATAGCGATCTCTCAGGATACAAGGTGAACCCTGCAAAGACTGAGGCACTCCCACTCAACATTCCACAGGACCTTCTCCTTCTCCTCCGCAGTAATTACGATTTCCAGTGGCGGGAGTCCTCTATCCGCTACCTGGGAGTCCATATATCCACCTCCTACGCGACCCTCTATTCGGCAAACTACCCGCGGTTGTTTCGTGAGTTAAGAGCCCTATCGGACAAATGGCAACCCTTACCCATCTCCCTTTTAGGGAGAATTGCCGCGGTCAAGATGACTCTCCTTCCGAAGCTACTGTATTTTTTCGAGACACTCCCGGTTGCGATTCCTCAGGGAGAATTACGGAACCTGCAGAAAGCTATTTTTCAGTTTATCTGGCAGGCAAAACGACACCGAATACCCAGATCTGTTATGCTGGCGGATAGGGGGTCTGGGGGTATGGCCGTCCCACATCTGCTACATTACTATTGGGCGTCCCACTTGCGCCATATCCCACTTTGGGCGGCTATGCCAGCATATACTAGATGGGTGCAGATAGAGAAGCTCTGGCTGGCTCCCATGCACCCTAACGCGCTTCTGTGGGTTGGCTCTCCCCCCCGCTCCCCCTGCCTCGTACCTGCTGGGCCCTATTCGGTTTACTAGATCTATTTGGTCTGCCTGTCGTACTAGATTCTCCCTGATGTCCCAGCACTCATCTATGGTCTCCATATTATACAACCCCCTTCTCCCGGAAAGCCTGACCTCTGCCATGACTAAGGTGTGGTCTAAAGCTGGTCTTTACTGGATTGCGGACATGGTTGATCCTGGAACCTTGGAACTCAGGTCCTTTGCCTACCTTATAGCTAACCAAAACCTGCCAGGTACTGAATGGTTCCATTATTTACAGGTGGTTCACTTTGTCCGCTCCCTCCATGGGTCCCTTAAAGTGTCACTGCCCACCGCTTTTGAAAAGATTTGCCGTGCAGGTACGTCCACTAGGGGCCTTATATCCTCTATTTATCAACTTCTTACCTCACAAACTACAGGCTCCCCAGTTACCCATCGCTATATGCTTAAATGGGAGGAGGCGGTGGGTAGACCCATCTCCCAGGAACAGTGGCGGATTGTATGGTCTCGGGCCCAGAAATCATCTCAGTGCATTACATTTCGGGAAGCGCAGTATAAGTTGTTGATGCATTGGTATCATACCCCGGCTCTCCTCCATGCTTTAAATCCATTGGTTCCCCCATGGTGCTGGCGCTGTGGAGTTGCGGTGGGTACCCTGCACCACATCTTTTGGACGTGCCCTCTCATCCTGGGTTTCTGGAGGGAAGTCAGGACTTTGGCGACTGCTCTCTTTTTGCAAGAGGTCCCTCTTGACCCTCTGGTCTATCTCCTGAACCTTCCCCCCAGGCACCTGAGCAATAAGTCATCCAGGCTTTTCTTGCTCCTTTGTACTGCAGCTAAAATTCTCATAGCTAGAAACTGGAAGAAAGTGAGTCCCCCATCTGGTCTTGAACTTGTGGCTAGAGTGAAGGATGTGAGGAGTCTTGAATGCCTGACCGCGGGCCTAAACAACTCACAGGAGGCCTTTGGGGCTATCTGGGCGCCCTGGGATATGTATTGTACATCACAGGGTCTCTGATCTCTAGTCCTCTTCTCCCCTCCCCTCCTTTCCTCTGCTTCTACCCTTGTCTTCTTAATCCCTTCATCCCTCCCCTCCCTTGTTTACTGTCTAATTTGAATGCATATTGCTTAAGGGAGAAGAGGCGGATAGCCTCTACCTACCTCATTGTTTTCTGCTTGTTTGATCTTTTTTTCTCTTTATACCTTGTTAATGAAAAATTTTTTTTCAATAAAAATTACAGTTAAATAAAAAAAAAAAAGTTATTGAAAGTAACTGTGTATTGGCAAAGATACAGAGCTTTCTATGTAGAACAAATCCATATATAAACTGTGAAGGTACAGTATGTTCACATAGTTTTCTTACTGCAGGGTTTGGTTATCCTGGAGATATCGTTGCCGTTTGTTTCAGCACCTATATCTCTTCACTGTCAGAAGGGCGGGCCTTACTGCCTAGTGTCATTGCTGGGCAGTAAGGAACACAAAACCCCCCAACAGTACTCTTCCATAGCATTGTACTGTCAGAGGGGGCGTTCCTTACCGCATTAAGGCCCGCCCTTCTGACAGTGGAGAGAACAGCTGAACGGTGGAGGTACAGGGTATAAGATCCTCAGTGATCTGATTTTTTATTTTTTTTATAAACTAATTTTTATTAAAAATTTTAACAGAGTAAATAACATTGAGACAATAGGAAAAAGAAAGAAAAAAAAAAGAACAAGGGCGTGCCACTACAACATGCGGCTGGCACACCAAGCAACATAGATAAAATCTAAAAGCAAATACATATGAGCAATAACCAGAAAGATTGAGACGGGGATATGACAAAGGAGAAGGGGAGAAAGGGGGAGTAGAGGGGAAGGGGAGAAAGTCACAGGCCTTGCAGAATACAATATGCATCCCAGGGTGACCATACAGCATGGAAAGCCTCCATTGTATGATTAAGGGAGGCAGTCAGAAACTCCATGCTACGAACGTCCTTTATACGAGCAATAAGCTCAGGACCAGTGGGAGGGGAGTATTTCTTCCAATGGAGAGCAATTAATGTTTTGACGGCAGTACATAGGAACAGAAATAATTTGGAGGTCATTTTACCAAAGTGATCTGATTTTTATTAGTATAGGTCATAAATATTTTATCATGGAAAACCCCTTTAAATGTGTTCTTATGTGACAGGAAGATGGGCCTGCATGTACATAATGCAGGGTAACATGATTATTTATTGCTGGCATCTGCTTCTGTGCATTTTATTCTACAAATATGACATTAATTAATGACCTTGGCATAAAACTGTATATTTTTTAGATGTTAGATCAGTGGGTTGTGGACCTTCTGTCACCTAACCAGTTTCACATTAGGACACTCCTAAGGGCATTGTCTAAATAGCTCCTCTACTATTAGGTAGCTACCTCCTGGTATAAGTGATGGCTGGCTAGAGGCCAAGAGATAGAAGTGCAAAGCATCAGGTATTGCCTTAGTTGGCTGAGTCATTAAACAGGCAAAAGGATATTACTCACTGTGTATGTTTATTGTTTTCCATGTTGCTTGACAGCGAGAAATAACTCTCACTTTCCCTGTTCTACCTGTTTCATATTTCATTTCTGGAAAATTTGTTCAAAAAATTACAGTTTATAAAAAAAACAGGCAAGTGGTCAGCGATCAGCTGCAGCAGAAACAGGAGTAGAGGCACAGCACACTAGCAGGGAGAGAAGGTACCTTGACATCTGTTCCCACAGTACAAAACAGCATGCCAGTGTGCATGGAATGATGATATTATAGGCAGGGCAAGGATCCAGCATCTGCAGTAGGTAACCTGGTGGCAGGGACTACTAGGAGGAGTGATACTGTCAGCATTACACTAGATGATTTTCATAGAGGGGTTTTCTTGCTCAGGACAGGGAAAAAGTGTGCCTGTATCGTCCCCAGCTTATCAGTGGGGTGCTTCAGTAGCTGGAACAGTTAATTGTAACAATATTATTCTCCTGAATTTTTTTTAAAGATGCACAAAACACTGAATAATACCGCATACTACATCACATGTTGTACAGTTCTACATACAACCCATCTGAGACACCTTGTGGCGGTTTATGGTACTGTAAGTAACATTAGAACTGTTAAACACTATTAGTACATAACCTATTTTATGTATTGTAATACATTAAATTTTGTTCTTTAATTTATAGTTATTGTACTTGTTATTTTTTTAACAGATAGATAAATATAAGGATGAATGACACTATTCAAACACATTTAGTAAATCTTTCCATTATTCCTTTCTGTTTCTGTTACTCTCCTTGTTTTAGTTTGCAAATACTGATGCAAAACACTGTCTGTGTAAAAGTGGCCTAATAGTCTTTGCCTGCAGAAAACATATTGTATATGGGTAATTTGCATATACATATGCTACTTATATCTGCCATTAAAGGAGTCTTAAGGTGCTGTGATGTAGCATTCAATGAATTAATATATGTGTAGGTACTGTAGGAGTTGACATGACAGAAACTGCTGTGAGGACATCCATATAAATTGTATTTAGGTGTAGATTGCACTCCTGAGTTCAGTAGTGGAAGTAGGGTCCTACTCCATAAAATATATAAACCACCATCCTATACAACGCGGACACCGCTTTACACAGCTCCACGTAACTGAGACTAAGGGCAAACCCGCAGTGATCGGGTGCATCCATATTTTCTATTACTTCATGAGCCAAGCCACACAGCTTTGCTTGTTCGTGACTTTCTCATACTAGAACCCTGTGACACATTTGTATGTGAACTCACCTTGTATATCTGAGTCTGATGAAGGCCACTGGGCTGAAACATCACTCATCACTTTGCACAAAAACTTGCTACATGTGAACAATAAAATTCAACATTCTTTGAACCATTCTTACTGAAGTGGAAATCCTTTATTTTTATATTTAGACATCCATATAAACATACTGTGATCCTACAGAGAAGATCACAGCATGGCGACTAAATTTATTTAAGGCTAAGTTCACACTAGCTGCTTATAGTTTGTTGTTCTGATCTGTCATAGAAACAGGAAAACTGACTGAAAAACTAAATATACAGTAATGATGGATGCTGGGTGCAGACTGAGCACATTCTGTCTGCATCAATCATCATTCACTGTAATGTCTTGTTGTTGTTTTAGACCGAAGATAAAGTTTTGCACACAGAATTTTATCTTCCTTTTGAAATGTAAAGAAAGAAGATGGAAGAAAGTGTTCTTTTTATTTTTTACTATTCCATATGCACCAGAAAACCCTTTTTTGTGCCACTGATGTTCCACTTCCCTCTTCCCATGCCTAACTTGGCACTTTTTTGAAAAAAATATTTGATTGTGTCATTGTTTTTTGGGTTTTGTTTCTACACTATTAACGGTATGGTACAAATGACTTATTCAATGTATTCTATGGCGCAGTACAATTACAGCAGTACCAAATTTATATAAGATTTCACAACTGCAGGAAAAAAAAAAAACCTTTATTAAATAAATTGCTATATGTTGCCATACACCGACACCCATGACTTTATTATTTTCTGGAATTGCTTGAAAGCTTTTTTGTTTTCTTCATGCGGGGCAAGCTATAGTTTTTATTATGACTTTTTTATGCTTTTGTATGGTATACCAAAGATGTTAGTGTTTTATTTATTTATTTATTTTTGCATATTTATTTACAAATATTTGCATATTTATTTACAAATAGAGGAAAGGGGTTTATTTACATTTTTAATATTTCTACATGTTTAAAAGAAAATATAAAAACTTTTCAGCCTTTTCTTACATTTATACATGCATGTTTGTACATGTTTTTACATGAACGTGTTTAATTGCTTATATGATATACTGTAACACTTTTTACTGCTGTTTTATAATGCTAAGCTCCTATCTGTTAGGACAGCCAATTGACAACCTGTCACAACATCATAAGAGTTCCTATTGGTTGCAAGATGGTGGCGTTAATACAAAATAACAACTTAGATGCACTCTGTCTATAGGTATGAAACTTCCAGAATTAGCTGAAGTACGGCACTTGGCTATCTCCGGCAGTTCCAACCTGCCCCATTCAAACTGGGATGCAAAACACCCCAGTTTTGCCTAGAGTCCCAAAAGTCCCTTGTCCAGTCATAAACAACTGGCCGCAACAGAAAGGTCAAAGGACTGCACTTTGTCTGAGATAACAGCAGGGAAAGGAAGTTGGGTGAGGCGACTATATATATCTCTCTTTTTCTCTGTGTGGGGGCTAGTTAGAGTTAAAGAGGGCACGGGCAGGGTTAGAGGTTTGGTTTACAACAAATAAATTTGTCACTGGACTGTGTAAATCTTGGGGAGCATATGTATGGCACTTTTACAGTATTAGGGACAGCATCAGGATGCTACTTTTAGAATACCAGGATGGTGGGGATGATGGAAATGTGAGTAAAAAAAGACATTTGTGTGGCCTACTACTATTCTGTGCAGATGACTATGAACTCTTTTTCTAGACATACAATTTCTCACATAAGAGAGTACACCCCTCACATTTTTGTAATTATTTCATTATATATTTTCAGGGACAACACTGAAGATCTGACATTCTCATACAATCAGAGGTAGTCAGTGTACAGCTTGTATAACAGTGTAAATTTGGTGTGCCATCAAAATCACTCAACATGCAGTTTAAACCTTAGCAACAAAAGTGAGTACACCCCTTAGTGAAAATGCACAAATTGTGCCCCAAGTGTCAATATTTTGTGTGGCCACCATTATTTTCCAACACTGCTTTAACTCTCTTAGCATCACAGGTTGCCACTGGAATCCTCTTAAACTCCTCCATGATCACATCACGAAGCTGGTGGATGTTAGGGACATTATGTTCCTCCACCTTCCATTTGGGAATGCCCCACAGATGCTCAATAGGGTTTAGGTCTGGAGACATGCTTGGCCAGTCCAGCACCTTTACTCTCAGTTTGTTTAGCAAGGTAGTGGTCATCTTGGAGGTGTGTTTGGGGTCGTTATCATGTTGGAATTCTTCTCTGTGGCCCAGTTTCTGAAAGGAGGGGGATCATACGCTGATTTAGTATGTCACAGTACATGTTGGCATTCATGGTTCCCTCAATGAAGCCCTGTAGCTCCCTACAACCGGCAGCACCCATGCATCCCCAAACTATTATGCTCACACAGCCATGCCTGACTGTAGGCAGGACACACTTGTCTTTGTACTCCTCACCTGGTTGCCACCATACACGATTAACACCATCTGAACCAAATAAGTTTATCTTGGTCTCATCAGACCACAGGACATAGTTTCAGTAATCCATGTCCTTAGTCTGCTAGTCTTCAGCAAACTGTTTGCGGGTTTCTTGTGCATCATCTTTAGAAGAGGCTTCCTTCTAAGACATCTTGTCTTGTGAAACCTGCCTTGTTAAACCGCTGTAAGGTCTCGGCCAACATGCTGCAGCTCAGTTTCAGGGTGATGGCATTCTTCTTATAGCCTCGGCCAGTGATGGCAAACCTTTTAGAGACCGAGTGCCCAAACTGCAACTCAAAACCCACTAAATTATTGCAAAGTGCCAACACGGCAATTTAACCTTAAATTTACCAGAATCTATTTTATAGTGACCGTGCAATGTTATTACAGCCTGTAATAATATCACATGTCTGCTATAAAACAGATACTGTGTGATATAAATAGTGAAAGGCCCCAGACAGTACAATGTGCTCTGAAGTGGCCTCCAGACAATATTATATGTTCCAGAATGGCCCCCTTACAGTATTATATGCTCCAGAGTGGCCCCCACTCAGTATTATATGCTCCACAGAGGCCCCCACACAGTATTATATGCTCCACTTTGGGCCCCCACCCACATTATATGCTTCACAATAAGCCCCCCCCACACAGTAGTATATGCTTCACAGTGGACCCAACACAGTAATATATGCTTCACAGTGGGGCCCCACACAGTAGTTTATGCTTCACGGTGTCCCCCATACAGTATTAGATGCTTCAGCGTCGTCCCCCCACACATAGTACTAGATGCTTCAGTGTCCCCCATACAGTATTAGATGCTTCAGTGTCCCCCACACAGTATTACATGCTTCAGTGTCCCCCATACAGTATTAGATGCTTCAGTGTACCCCCCACACAGTATTAGATGCTTCAGTGTACCCCCCACACAGTATTAGATGCTTCAGTGTCCCCCCCATACAGTATTAGATGCTTCAGTGTCCCCCATACAGTATTAGATGCTTCAGTGTCCCCCATACAGTATTAGATGCTTCAGTGTCCCCCACACAGTATTAGATGCTTCTGTGTCCCCATACAGTATTAGATGCTTCAGTGTCCCCCATACAGTATTAGATGCTTCAGTGTCCCCCACACAGTATTAGATGCTTCAGTGTCCCCCATACAGTATTAGATGCTTCAGTGTCTCCCATACAGTATTAGATGCTTCAGTGTCCCCCATACAGTATTAGATGCTTCAGTGTCCCCCATACAGTATTAGATGCTTCAGTGTCCCCCCCACACAGGATTAGATGCTTCAGTGTCCCCCATACAGTAATATATGCTTCAGTGTCCCCTATCCAGTATTAGATGCTTCACAGTGTCCCCCATACAGTATTAGATGCTTCAGTGTCCCCCCCACACAGTATTAGATGCTTCAGTGTCCCCCCATACAGTATTAGATGCTTCAGTGTCCCCCACACAGTATTAGATGCTCAGTGTCCCCCATACAGTATTAGATGCTTCAGTGTCCCCCACACTGTATTAGATGCTTCAGTGTCCCCCTTACAGTAGTATAAGCTTCAGTGTCCCCCATACAGTATTAGATGCTTCAGTGTCCCCCATACAGTAGTGAAAGCTTCAGTGTCCCCCCCAACACAGTATTAGATGCTTCAGTGTCCCCCACACAGTATTAGATGCTTCAGTGTCCCCCCCATACAGTATTAGATGCTTCAGTGTCTCCCATACAGTATTAGATGCTTCAGTGTCTCCCATACAGTATTAGATGCTTCAGTGTCCCCCATACAGTATTAGATGCTTCAGTGTCCTCCCCCCACACAGTATTAGATGCTTCAGTGTCCCCCACACAGTATTAGATGCTTCAGTGTCCCCCACACAGTATTAGATGCTTCAGTGTCCCCCACACAGTATTAGATGCTTCAGTATCCCCCACACAGTATTAGATGCTTCAGTGTCCCTCATACAGTATTAGATGCTTCAGTGTCCCCCACACAGTATTAGATGCTTCAGTGTCCCCCACACAGTATTAGATGCTTCAGTGTCTCCCATACAGTATTAGATGCTTCAGTGTCTCCCATACAGTATTAGATGCTTCAGTGTGCCCCATACAGTATTAGATGCTTCAGTGTCCCCCATACAGTATTAGATGCTTCAGTGTCCCCCACACAGTATTAGATGCTTCAGTGTCCCTCACACAGTATTAGATGCTTCAGTGTCCCCCACACAGTATTAGATGCTTCAGTGTCCCCATACAGTAGTATAAGCTTCAGTGTCCCTCCCACACAGTAGTAAAAGCTTCAGTTTCCCCCCCCACACAGTAGTATTAGATGCTTCAGTGCCCCCCACACAGTATTAGATGCTTCAGTGTCCCCCATACAGTATTAGATGCTTCAGTGTCCCCCATACAGTATTAGATGCTTCAGTGTCCCCCACACAGTATTAGATGCTTCAGTGTCCCTCACACAGTATTAGATGCTTCAGTGTCCCTCACACAGTATTAGATGCTTCAGTGTCCCCCACACAGTATTAGATGCTTCAGTGTCCCCCATACAGTAGTATAAGCTTCAGTGTCCCCCCCCACACAGTAGTAAAAGCTTCAGTGTCCCCCCCACACAGTAGTATTAGATGCTTCAGTGCCCCCCACACAGTATTAGATGCTTCAGTGTCCCCCATACAGTATTAGATGCTTCAGTGTCCCCCATGCAGTATTAGATGCTTCAGTGTCCCCCACACAGTATTAGATGCTTCAGTATCCCCCACACAGTATTAGATGCTTCTGTGTCCCCCACACAGTATTAGATGCTTCAGTGTCCCTCATACAGTATTAGATGCTTCAGTATCCCCCACACAGTATTAGATGCTTCAGTGTCTCCCATACAGTATTAGATGCTTCAGTGTCCCCCATACAGTATTAGATGCTTCAGTGTCCCCCACACAGTATTAGATGCTTCAGTGTCCCCATACAGTAGTATAAGCTTCAGTGTCCCCCCCCCACACAGTAGTAAAAGCTTCAGTGTCCCCCCCCACACAGTAGTATTAGATGCTTCAGTGCCCCCACGCAGTATTAGATGCTTCAGTGTCCCCCATACAGTATTAGATGCTTCAGTGTCCCCCATACAGTATTAGATGCTTCAGTGTCCCCCCCACAGTATTAGATGCTTCAGTATCCCCCACACAGTATTAGATGCTTCTGTGTCCCCCACACAGTATTAGATGCTTCAGTGTCCCTCATACGGTATTAGATGCTTCAGTGTCCCCCACACAGTATTAGATGCTTCAGTGTCTCCCATACAGTATTAGATGCTTCAGTGTCTCCCATACAGTATTAGATGCTTCAGTGTCCCCCATACAGTATTAGATGCTTCAGTGTCCCCCACACAGTATTAGATGCTTCAGTGTCCCTCACACAGTATTAGATGCTTCAGTGTCCCCCACACAGTATTAGATGCTTCAGTGTCCCTCACACAGTATTAGATGCTTCAGTGTCCCCCACACAGTATTAGATGCTTCAGTGTCCCCCATACAGTAGTATAAGATTCAGTGTCCCCCCCCACACAGTAGTAAAAGCTTCAGTGTCCCCCCCACACAGTAGTATTAGATGCTTCAGTGCCCCCCACACAGTATTAGATGCTTCAGTGTCCCCCATACAGTATTAGATGCATCAGTGTCCCCCATACAGTATTAGATGCTTCAGTGTCCCCCACACAGTATTAGATGCTTCAGTGTCCCCCACATAGTATTAGATGCTTCAGTGTCCCTCACACAGTATTAGATGCTTCAGTGTCCCCCACACAGTATTAGATGCTTCAGTGTCCCCCACACAGTATTTAGATGCTTCAGTGTCCCTCACACAGTATTAGATGCTTCAGTGTCCCCCACACAGTATTAGATGCTTCAGTGTCCCCCATACAGTATTAGATGCTTCAGTGTCCCCCATACAGTATTAGATGCTTCAGTGTCCCCCTCACAGTATTAGATGCTTCAGTATCCCCCACACAGTATTAGATGCTTCTGTGTCCCCCATACAGTATTAGATGCTTCAGTGTCCCCCATACAGTATTAGATGCTTCAGTGTCCCCCACACAGTATTAGATGCTTCAGTGTCCTTCACACAGTATTAGATGCTTCAGTGTCCCCCATACAGTATTAGATGCTTCAGTGTCCCCCCCACACAGTATTAGATGCTTCAGTGTCCCCCATACAGTATTAGATGCTTCAGTGTCCCCCATACAGTATTAGATGCTTCAGTGTCCCTCACACAGTATTAGATGCTTCAGTGTCCCCCATACAGTATTAGATGCTTCAGTGTCCCCCACACAGTATTAGATGCTTCAGTGTCCCCCACACAGTATTAGATGCTTCAGTGTCCCCCCATACAGTATTAGATGCTTCAGTGTCCCCCACACAGTATTAGATGCTTCAGTGTCCCCATACAGTATTAGATGCTTCAGTGTCCCCCATACAGTATTAGATGCTTCAGTGTCCCCCATACAGTAGTATAAGCTTCAGTGCCCCCCCACACAGTAGTAAAAGCTTCAGTGTCCCCCCCCCCACACAGTAGTATTAGATGCTTCAGTGCCCCCCACACAGTATTAGATGCTTCAGTGCCCCCCATACAGTATTAGATGCTTTGGTGTCCCCCATACAGTATTAGATTCTTCAGTGCCCCCCCCCCACACAGTATTAGATGCTTCAGTGTCCCCCATACAGTATTAGATGCTTCAGTGTCCCCCATACAGTATTAGATGCTTCAGTGCCCCCCATACAGTATTAGATGCTTCAGTGTCCCCCCCCACACAGTATTAGATGCTTCAGTGTCCCCCCATACAGTATTAGATGCTTCAGTGTCCCCCACACAGTATTAGATGCTTCAGTGTCCCCCACACAGTATTAGATGCTTCAGAGTCCCCCACACAGTATTAGATGCTTCAGTGTCCCCCACACAGTATTAGATGCTTCAGTGTCTCCCATACAGTATTAGATGCTTCAGTGTCTCCCATACAGTATTAGATGCTTCAGTGTCCCCCATACAGTATTAGATGCTTCAGTGTCCCCCACACAGTATTAGATGCTTCAGTGTCCCCATACAGTAGTATAAGCTTCAGTGTCCCCCCCCACACAGTAGTAAAAGCTTCAGTGTCCCCCCCACACAGTAGTATTAGATGCTTCAGTGCCCCCACACAGTATTAGATGCTTCAGTGTCCCCCATACAGTATTAGATGCTTCAGTGTCCCCCATACAGTATTAGATGCTTCAGTGTCCCCCACACAGTATTAGATGCTTCAGTATCCCCCACACAGTATTAGATGCTTCTGTGTCCCCCACACAGTATTAGATGCTTCAGTGTCCCTCATACAGTATTAGATGCTTCAGTGTCCCCCACACAGTATTAGATGCTTCAGTGTCTCCCATACAGTATTAGATGCTTCAGTGTCCCCCTCACAGTATTAGATGCTTCAGTATCCCCCACACAGTATTAGATGCTTCTGTGTCCCCCATACAGTATTAGATGCTTCAGTGTCCCCCATACAGTATTAGATGCTTCAGTGTCCCCCACACAGTATTAGATGCTTCAGTGTCCCTCACACAGTATTAGATGCTTCAGTGTCCCCCATACAGTATTAGATGCTTCAGTGTCCCCCCCACACAGTATTAGATGCTTCAGTGTCCCCCATACAGTATTAGATGCTTCAGTGTCCCCCATACAGTATTAGATGCTTCAATGTCCCTCACACAGTATTAGATGCTTCAGTGTCCCCCATACAGTATTAGATGCTTCAGTGTCCCCCACACAGTATTAGATGCTTCAGTGTCCCCCACACAGTATTAGATGCTTCAGTGTCCCCCCATACAGTATTAGATGCTTCAGTGTCCCCCACACAGTATTAGATGCTTCAGTGTCCCCATACAGTATTAGATGCTTCAGTGTCCCCCATACAGTAGTATAAGCTTCAGTGCCCCCCCACACAGTAGTAAAAGCTTCAGTGTCCCCCCCCCCCACACAGTAGTATTAGATGCTTCAGTGCCCCCCACACAGTATTAGATGCTTCAGTGTCCCCCATACAGTATTAGATGCTTTGGTGTCCCCCATACAGTATTAGATTCTTCAGTGCCCCCCCCCCCACACACAGTATTAGATGCTTCAGTGTCTCCCATACAGTATTAGATGCTTCAGTGTCCCCCTCACAGTATTAGATGCTTCAGTATCCCCCACACAGTATTAGATGCTTCTGTGTCCCCCATACAGTATTAGATGCTTCAGTGTCCCCCATACAGTATTAGATGCTTCAGTGTCCCCCACACAGTATTAGATGCTTCAGTGTCCCTCACACAGTATTAGATGCTTCAGTGTCCCCCATACAGTATTAGATGCTTCAGTGTCCCCCCCACACAGTATTAGATGCTTCAGTGTCCCCCATACAGTATTAGATGCTTCAGTGTCCCCCATACAGTATTAGATGCTTCAATGTCCCTCACACAGTATTAGATGCTTCAGTGTCCCCCATACAGTATTAGATGCTTCAGTGTCCCCCACACAGTATTAGATGCTTCAGTGTCCCCCACACAGTATTAGATGCTTCAGTGTCCCCCCATACAGTATTAGATGCTTCAGTGTCCCCCACACAGTATTAGATGCTTCAGTGTCCCCATACAGTATTAGATGCTTCAGTGTCCCCCATACAGTAGTATGAGCTTCAGTGCCCCCCCACACAGTAGTAAAAGCTTCAGTGTCCCCCCCCCCCCACACAGTAGTATTAGATGCTTCAGTGCCCCCCACACAGTATTAGATGCTTCAGTGTCCCCCATACAGTATTAGATGCTTTGGTGTCCCCCATACAGTATTAGATTCTTCAGTGCCCCCCCCCACACAGTATTAGATGCTTCAGTGTCCCCCATACAGTATTAGATGCTTCAGTGTCCCCCATACAGTATTAGATGCTTCAGTGTCCCCCCATACAGTATTAGATGCTTCAGTGTCCCCCCCCCACACAGTATTAGATGCTTCAGTGTCCCCCCATACAGTATTAGATGCTTCAGTGTCCCCCACACAGTATTAGATGCTTCAGTGTCCCCCACACAGTATTAGATGCTTCAGTGTCCCCCACACAGTATTAGATGCTTCAGTGTCCCCTCATACAGTATTAGATGCTTCAGTATCCCCCATACAGTATTAGATGCTTCAGTGTCCCCCATACAGTATTAGATGCTTCAGTGTCCCCCATACAGTATTAGATGCTTCAGTGTCTCCCATACAGTATTAGATGCTTCAGTGTCCCCCACACAGTATTAGATGCTTCAGTGTCCCCCACACAGTATTAGATGCTTCAGTATCCCCCCATCCAGTATTAGATGCTTCAGTATCCCCCTGTGATGATTCTGCTTAAGTGTGGCTGTGGCTCAGGGATGTATTTTGATCTCTGGGTATAGTATCTCCCTTCTTACCTGCATTGATTCATAATGTGCGCAGCCCTAATCCTAGGTATATGGTAAATAGAAGTACCACTGTAACAATAGGGCTCCATTGTATTCCTATACAGCCCTGAGTGATCAAAGAAACAATAGTGCATTGTTCAAGCCTGGGCTGTTGATCAGACCTGGCTGATAACATTGTATCAGTCCACTTGGTCTCAGCTCTATACAAAAGATCTGGACTTTATTGCATTAACTCATCAGACTTGCTGTTGCCGGTGACCTCATTCTGGGAGGTGGCATAAAGGGTATAAAAGATAAGGTAAGAGGTCTGTGGGAGGAGATTATGCTATGGAGTTGAGACAGACCATCACTGACTTCCACTGAGAGAGACTATCACTGAGATGCTACTATGAGCAGGCAGGTTGGAATGCTGCTGCTGATGATGATGAGCCTACAAGAGACTGAGAGAGATTACAGAGAGACTAATACTGAGAGACTGTGAAAAGCATGCAGGCGGGATTATTCTATTGATGCCACATGCTAGGAGTTAAGACTGAGAAGCCTCCACTGGTGACTCACACATGACAGAGCATGTGTGAGTGTTGGACTATAGAACCACATCAAGGACATGTGTGGTAAAGTAATTATTTCACCTTTATCCCTTTTATTTTATTTGTACTGTATCTTGTAACTAGTAACTGTTAATGCTTGCATATGTCTGCATATCTGTTCTGAACTGTATATGTTAGATATTAATACTGACCCATTTAGGGGTTAATAAATATATAAAATTTAGAAGGCTTGTCTTGTATTTATCTGGTGAACCCGACACTCACTGGCGGTGAGTGTGGTTTTTATATGAAAGAGGACTCAGGTGTGGCCAAAACTGTGTTGGCGCACTGAGGATCTTTCACACCCCCATACAGTATTAGATGCTTCAGTGTTCCCCCCCCACACAGTATTAGATGCTTCAGTGTCCTCCCCCACACAGTATTAGATGCTTCAGTGTCCCCCCACACAGTAGTTTATGTTACTTACCTTGTCCCACGAAGAGCTGCAGTCCCATGAAGAGCGTCCACCTCCTTCTTCTGTTCACAGGCGCTGATGAATGACGTCATCGCGCCTGCGTCGGGGCAGACGTCACACTCTGCAGTCAGTGTAGGCCGTGGCTCCGCGGAGCGCAGTCTACACTGACAGCTTTCAGCTGTATGTACATTTTCACATACAGCTGAAAGAAGCGATGGCTCACTAACTGGGAATCCTAGACCGGATTCCCCATTAGTGAGCGATCATGGCAATGGCGCGCGTGCCAACTGAGAGGGCTTTGCGTGCCCTCTCTGGCACGCGTGCCATAGGTTCGCCATCACGGGCCTAGGCCATCTTTATGTAGAGCAAAATAATTCTTTTTTTCAGATCCTCAGAGAGTTCTTTGCCATGAGGTGCCATGTTGAACTTCCAGTGACCAGTATGAGTGTGAGAGCAATAACACTAAATTTAAGACATCTGCTCCCCATTCACACCGGAGACCTGGTAACACTAACGAGTCACATGACACTGGAGAGGGAAAATGGCTAAGTGGGCACAATTTGTCCATTTTCACTTAGGGGTGTACTAAGGAGTTTAGGCATTAATGGCTGTGTGTTGAGTGATTTTGATGGCACACCAAATTTTCGCAATTTCATTGAGGGAACCATGAGTGTCAACATGTACTGTAACATACTAAAGCAGAGTATGATCCCACTTTGGAAACTGGGCCATAGAGAAGAATTCCAACATGATAACGACCCCAAACACACCTCCCAGATGACCACTACCTTGCTAAACAAACTGAGAGTAAAGGTGCTGTACTGGCCAAGCATGTCTCCAGACCTAAACCCTATTGAGCATCTGTGGGGCATCTTCAAACAGAAGGTGGAAGAGCGCAAGGTCTCTAACATCCACCAGCTCAGTGATGTTGTAATAGAGGAGTTTAAGAGGATTCCAGTGGCAACCTGTGATGCTAAGAGAGTTAAGGCAGTGCTGGGAAATAATGGTGGCCACACAAAATATTGACACTTGGGGCACAATTTGTGCATTTTCACTAAGGGGTGTACTCACTTTTGTTGCCAGTGGTTTAGACTGTGTATTGAGTGATTTTGATGGCACACCAAATTGACACTGTTATACAAGCTGTACACTGACTACTTTAGATTGTATCAAATTGTCAGATCTTCAATGTTGTCCCATGAAAATATATAAGTAAAAAATTTCAAAAATGTGAGGAGTGAACTCACTTTTGTTTGATACTCTATGTCAAGAAAAAAAAGTTCATAGTGATCTGCACTGAATGAAGAAGTTGGGGGAAAGCGTAGGCTCAGTGATTAGCACTATAGCCTAGTCTTAGGTTTGAATCTGACCAAGGACAACATCTGCAAGGAGTTTGTATGTTCTCTCCATATTTGTGTGAGTTCCTTCTGGCTACTCCGGTTTACTCCCACACTCTAAAGACATACTGATATGGAGCTTAAATTAGGAGACAGTGCCTGACAATGTCTGTAAAGAGCTGCAGATCATGTTGGCATTATACAAGTAAGGGAAATAAATCTGCAGTCCAAGAAAACATCACCTCTGAGTCATTGAATATAATCAATGAGGATTTTTAATTTTTTGGTACTTTTTTCTTAAATTCATACATTTCACTGCATCATTTTGTACTGGCTACATTATTATAAGCAACACATCAGTAGTAAAGTAGCAACATTTTTATAGACTTTTCTCCCTATGTTATCATGTGTGCATCCAAGCCCATCGATCTAAACAACCCTGCTGTTTGTTTTATACATGCAGTATATTTCTTTTCTTTATATTGCCATGAGGTGAAGTATGGTTAAAAAGGTAAAAAGCAATGTACAAATGTTAAACTCTTTTACACAAATTTTCTACAGACTTCTTACAACAGATTTATGGGATTGTGTAAAGGTGAGAAAAAGGAGTGGGGATATAGATGGTTGAGTTTATAGTTCCTTTACAACACCATCCACACAGTTTCAATAGTACCCAGCCATTTTGTGAGAGTCTTACTGAAATAACAGTGTTGACTTTGTACTAAAAACACAGTTCTGTTCAGTGTAACAGCTGTTTATTACTTTATACTGACATATTTTATTGGAAAATATATTATTTAAAAGACCTTTCTGAAAGTAAAGGAAATGAGGTGGTGAGACATTGATCTTAACTGTAAGGAATGTTTTTAATTTAGACATAACAACCACCTGGAGAATTGTGGTTTTCGGTAATTTTACAGTCCTCATTCAGTAGTGCTTAGCTTTGACAGACTAACATTTTATGAGAAAACTAACTTTCAATGCATACTACAAATATTATTCTTATAGCTTTGTGAAACGGACTATCACATATGTCATCTCACTGAAGTAAAGTATAATCTACATAAAAGATGGATTTGGATTTTTAGGAGAAATGTATAAAAAGTCAAAGTAATCTAAATCAATGACTTTTCTTATTTGGTGAAGCTGTTAAATATTCTATTTGTTTTTAGTTATTTTGGTTTATAGGACAGTTGACCAACAAATCAGTAAGGACTACAAGGTGCCCATTCAAAGGCGATATTGAGTCTTCTAATGCAGGAATCAGCTCTCTATAAAGAAAGTGAATCCTGACATCCATATGGACATGGGACTTTTTATTCAAATTAAGAAAAAATGAAAGTCTTTCAGGTCCACAATACTTCTTAAAATAATAATAGTACAATGTAGGGGCCTCTAACAGGAGCAGAAACATACATCTGTGCCCACATTCCAATGAAGCAATAAAAAAGATAATCATATTTTTATGGATGAGCAAGTGCATCAAGGCCATGTAAGCCTGGTCAAATTTGTGTTCATATGTGCATGGGATGCTCTGCTAAAAGCTTCCATTGCAGGTAGAGAAAAATTATGACAAAATAGTGCAGCTTGCTGCTCTATTTTGTGCAGAAGAGAGCCAGGTACTCTATACACAGTATAATGCCCCTTAGAGCCCCCTATACTTTGTATAATGCTCCTTAGTGACCTATATACTGTACAGTATAATGCTTCTTAGTACCCAAACACAGTATGATGCTCCAATTTTGCCCTTACACAGAATGATGCCTCATCGGTGCCCCCCAACAGAGCAAAAAGCCCATTAGTGGCCTCACAATATGTTTCTGTTTTTACCCCCTTTAGTTACCCTCACATAGCATAATGTCCCTTTAGTGCCTCACACAGTATATTTCTGTATTTACCCCATTTGTGCAGTCCATAGATTGGTGGCATGGGAAAGGCGGACAGACCATATCACTGTACATATGGTCCCGCGATCATTAGTTATGAAGCACACAACACAGAGGAGGAAGCAGCCGTGCTAGGGATTCATAGCTTGCATGCCACTCTTGGCGTGCTAAGGATTGCCGACCACTGGTATAGAGGAAGTAAAGGTAAATAATATAGTGTGTATAAGTCCATTAAAGACTGGTGTGGTCCAGCTGTATAACCATTCACACCTATAAAACACTCACACACATGAGTCATTAGTTGATACAGAACCTTCATCTTACATTTTTCCCCTGCACATGGTGGAATATTTTCATTTTGAAATGACACATGTTGGAATATATTTATATTATTGCTCTTAAGGGAAAGGTGAATCATTCTTACACCAAGTGCATCAAGTACCACTCCAAAAAAAGCTAAAAAAGACCTTATTTAAAGTCATGCTCCAGGAAAATGTATGGCTTTAAAACTGACCCACTTGTGTTCCATTTTAGTGTAAAATGTCTGTCAGTCTTTCCTGAAAATCACTTAGTGCCAGGCTAAGTCCTTGGACTTGCCACAGAAAAGTAATGTGAGAGTGCCTACCTCCATCTATAGAGAACATGTGAATACTTTTAATGTAATTGCTGTTATTGCATACACTGGCTATAGCATCAAAAAGGTATTAAAGGTTATTTTAGACAAAGCCACATAAGTATTAGACCTAAATAACATGTGACTGACTCCATAGTCAACTAAAATGTGTAACTGAGCTGACTGGACATATGATAGCAGAACTGGACTTCACCTACAGTGGGTACGGAAAGTATTCAGACCCCTTAAAATTTTTCACTCTTTGTTTCATTGCAGCCATTTGCTAAAAGCAAAAAAGTTCATTTTATTTCTCATTAATGTAAACTCAGCACCCCATCTTGACAGAAAAAAAAAACTGAAATGTAGATATTTTTGCAAATTTATTAAAAAAGAAAAACTGAAATATCACATGGTCATAAGTATTCAGTATTGAGTAGAAGCACCCTTCCTTTTGAGCTAGTACAGTCATGAGTCTTCTTGGGAATGATGCAACAAGTTTTTCACATCTGGATTTGGGGATCCTCTGCCATTCTTCCTTGCAGATCCTCTCTAGTTCAGTCAGGTTGGATGGTGAACGTTGGTGGACAGACATTTTCAGGTCTCTCCAGAGATGCTCTATTGGGTTGAGGTCAGGGCTCTGGATGGGCCAGTCAAGAATGGTCACAGAGTTGGTCCGAAGCCACTACTTTGTTATTTTAGCTGTGTGCTTAGGGTCATTGTCTTGTTGGAAGGTTGAACCTTCGGCCTAGTCTGAGGTCCAGAGCACTCTGGAAAAGGTTTTCTTCCAGGATATATCTGTACTTGGCCGCATTCATCTTTCTTTCAATTGCAACCAGTCCTCCTGTCCCTGCAGCTGAAAAACACCCCCATAGCATGATGCTGCCACCACCATGTTTTACTGTTGGGATTGTATTGGGCAGGTGATGAGCAGTGCCTGTTTTTCTCCACACATACCGCTTAGAATTAACACCAAAAAGTTCAATCTTCGTCTCATCAGACCAGAGAATCTTATTTCTCATAGTCTGGGAGTCCTTCATGTGTTTTTTTGGCAAACTCTATGTGGGCTTTCATATGTCTTGCACTGGGGAGAGGGTTCCTTCGGGCCACTCTGCCATAAAGCCCCGACTGGTGGAGGGCTGCAGTGATAGTTGACTTTGTGGAACTTTCTCCCATCTCCCTACTGCATCTCTGGAGCTCAGCCACAGTGATCTTTGGGTTCTCTTTACCTCTCTCACTAAGGCTCTTCTCCCACGATTACTCAGTTTGGCGGGACGGCCAGGTCTAGGAAGAGTTCTGGTCGTCCCAAACTTCTTCCATTTAAGGATTATGGAGGCCACTGTGCTCTTAGGAACCTTGAGTGCTGCAGAAATTCTTTTGTAACCTTGGCCAGATCTGTGCCTTGCCACAATTCTGTCTCTGAGCTCCTTGGGCAGTTCCTTTGACCTCATGATTCTCATTTGCTATGGCATGCACTGTGAGATGTGAGGTCTTATATAGACAGGTGTGTGTCTTTCCTAATCACGTCCAATCAGTTTAATTAAACACAGCTGGACTCCAATGAAGGAGTAGAACCACCTCAAGGAGGATCAGAAGGAAATGGACAGCATGTGAGTTAAATATGAGTGTCACAGCAAAGGGTCTGAATACTTATGACCATGTGATATTTCAGTTTTTCTTTTTTAATAAATTTGCAAAAATATCTACATTTCTGGGTTTTTTTTTTCTGTCTGGGTGCTGAGTGTAGAATAATGAGAAATAAAATGAACTTTTCTACTTTTAGCAAATGGCTGAAATGAAACAAAGAGTGAAAAATTTAAACGGGTCTGAATACTTTCTGTACCCACTGTATCTGGTCCTGTTGTAAAATTAAAGAGATTTTACTGTAATTCAAATAAATATATTTCTATTCACTTGTATTTCAAAAGGCACCATATTAATAGTTATCGGTTTTATGGCAGAGTGGCCCGAAGGAAGCCTCTCTGCAGTGCAAGACATATGAAAGCCCACATAGAGTTTGCCAAAAAACACATGAAGGACTCCCGGACTATGAGAAATAAGATTCCCTGGTCTGATGAGACGAAGATTGAACTTTTTGGTGTTAATTCTACCAAATGGCTGCAATGAAACAAAGAGTGAAAAATTTAAAGGGGTCTGAATACTTTCCGTACCCACTGTATGTTCCGTTCTGTGTTAAATGTAATTGTTATGCAGCTATCCTTTGTTTTTCCCCATCTGCAATGTTCAAAAACTTGCCTTGGTTCAGCCCTGGCCTATCACAGGCCAATGGGCAGGGTCATAGGGAGACCTAGTCTCCCTGCCGAAGGTTGAGTCTAGTCAGTCAAGTCTAATGTGTGCAGATAGCTGGAGAAGGTGTGCAGAGTTTCCCTGCCACCAGCTTCTGGACTGATGCCCAACGGTCAGACTGCAGCCTCAAGGAGGAATATCATCAGCCCCAGGCTCATCCAAAGACATGCCTGAGCAAGGGAGAAAAGCTGTCTAAGCTGTTGGACATTTTTGGTGCCATGCCAGGAGTAGTAGGAGAGGACCCTGACAGGAGGACCACCTTTGGGCCTAGTCTACAGGTAACCAAATCCCTGTCAGGACTCCCTGTGACTCCGTCCCCAGTATACCTAGCTGGGAGAGGCATGAGAAGAGGAGGAGTGGTGGACTATTTTGTAGAGCATGAAACATCCCTGGGCATCCTCCTAGAACCAAGGCTGGGGGAATTGGACACTGTACTACTATCCCCATTTGGAAGCTGTCGTTACCTGTTTCCAGTTGTTACAATAAAAACTGTTCCTGGTTCAACTGTTACCACTGGCTGCCTGAGTCGTGCCTGCTATAACATCAGGGCCCTTCCAACTTTCATCACAACGGCTCAAAGAGGAGAGGACCCCTCTCCAACTGGAAGCGCCCCAGGGGAAACAACTACTACCACCACCATCCGGTAGTGCTGCAGGACCCCCCCCCCTCGACTCTGTCCGGCCCAGGAGTGGGGCTGGAGTGGTTGGTGAGTGTGCTCGGCCTAGTAGGTGGCATATTCTCCGCCACTACAACTCCCATCCTCCGGTCTACTCCATCTGGGTTGCGGTAATAACAGTAACTACAGAAAGAAAAGAATCCAAAAGAAAACTGGAAACACAAAGAAAGAGCTCAATAAACTAGAGCTGGAATGAGAACAAACCTCTAGAATTAGATAACACTGCACTATGGCAGGAGTACAAGAGAAGAAGTATATAGAGAACTACTGGATTAAACACAAAATAGTCTCTAGATAAAAAAAGAAAAACGGTGGCACTGCTAACACCTAATTTATATATAGCGGTATACATGGAAACATATAAAATCAGACAGGAGTTGCATAATAATTATAACGCCCAAATAGGTGGTGCTCACAACCCATAGAAAAAGAAGCACATGAAAAAATATAGAGAAAGAATAAAGGGGGCACACACCCAGGCGTAGATTTTTTCATAAAAAGATCTTTTTATTCAGTCCTAGATAAAAACATATACATAGGATTTGATAGGGAGATAGAAACTGCACCTAGAATGGCTAGGCAACGTCCGTTTCACGCAGGGCGCACTTTTTCAAGCCTCAAATATGCTGGGAAGAGAAATAATTATATAAAGACATCCCCCAGAGCTTTAGCCAATCATAAACCGCCCCCTGGAGGCATGGAGGAGACACCCAATCACAAGGGAAATCTCCTCCACACCTCCAGGGAAAGGCCTGCCCCCCTAAGAGGTGGACCTGAAGGAAAACTTCATGCATAACCATTTCAAATGCAAGGGGGAAGAGAAGACCTGAAGAGAACTGTCAGTCTTTTCCTTTACACAGTCTCTTCAATAAGGAACGCTGAACAGCGGAGAATTGAGAATTGTGTAATCCTCTTGCTGTGATTGAACGGACCAGAAAGAAAACCTCTTTTTAAATATATTTTTACCACTCTTATGAATATATAGAATAGACCAGAGGAAAAAACCTTCGGTCTTTTATGTTTTAATTCATAATATATATTTATATAACTTAATTATTATTTTATTCATTTATTATTTTATTTTTTATAATTATTATTAATTTTAACTCTTTCATAACTGGACCTCAATATTAAAAATCCCCTATCAAGTGTAAGTTTCCCAAAGGGGCAGACACCCGTATAGACTTTCAAATTAAGAAGACATCTAAAGAAACACACTCATATCATTACGGTCATTCAGACCGTTGGGGTCTCGGGGCGTTAGTTTTTATAATCCAATTTGCTTCTTTTGGTAGAACCTTTATATTCCTATCTCCTCTATAATGGGGTATCGGGACCTGTTCAATTCCAGCAAAGGTCATACAATTAGCGTCACCTCTGTGGGACTCATTGATATGTTCAATGAGTCGCGGTGACCCCTCATCTGAAATAATTGACTTGAAATGTTCACGAAATCTCACATAGATATGACTGATCGTTTTCCCTATATAAAAAAAAGCCACAAGAGCAAAAAATAGCGTAAAATACGAAATTTGTTTTACATGTTATAAACTGAGAAAGTTTATGTCTAACATCTCCAAAAGACAGTGTATTTTTTCTACTATTATAGTTACAAAATGCACAATTATTGCATCTAAAGTTACCCACTGGTGCTCCTTTTCACAGCCAGGTATCTACATGTTCAGAAAAATAGCTGGACACCAGCGAATCTTTTATTGTTCTACATTTTCGGAAAGTTATCAATGGCTTATTTGATGCTTTAACGGCAAGAATAGGATCTGCCTCGATAATACCCCAATTTTTATGTATGGAAGTCCGGATCTAATTAGCCATTGGGCTAAATCTAAATGAAAAGTTAAATCTCTCATTGTTCTTAATTTTCTTACATTTATTCTCCAAAAGATGTTTTCTATCAATGCTTTTAGCCCTATCGTATGCCTTTTGTATAACTCTCATAGGATAATCTCTGGCTAATAGACATTTTTTCAAATCTTCAGCCTGTTGTTCAAAAATTTGTTCATCATTATTAATCCTCTTTAACCTAATAAACTGTCCATAAGGGACAGAATTTTTTTATAGTGCAATAGGGCATTTGTAGCTGTAGGCTTTCGAAAAACTTCTGTTGTTATACCTTTATCTGATTTTTTTACCAGCACATCGAGAAATTCAAGTTGACTATCATTAATCTTTGAAGTAAATTTCATATTCATATAATTTATATTTAGATATTGGACAAACTCTGTGAACAGATCATCAGTTCCAGACCAGAGTATAACTACATCGTCCACATATCTCAGATACAAATGGATATATTTAGCAAAAATGTTTGTAAGGGAAAAAAACATATTTTTCTTCAAAATAAGCTAAAAAAAATTTGCATATGTACATGCGACAGGCATACCCATCGCTGTAGCATCGATCTGAACATACCATTTATCATTGAATCTGTCATGGAATTTTCCAAGATGATTGGAGAAATTCCATGCGAAATAGGTTTTTTTGTTAGCGATGTATTTGAAGATCAGGAGAAGGATATTCTCCTGGATCTAATAGATTGGTCAGATGAAACATCACAAACACTGGAACCTTTTAAGGGTGGTGTACCTTCCACTTTTAACCCCCCTTTACAGCCAGGTGGGAATATCGACATATTTCTTAAACAAGTAGTAAAAGATGTGACAAACTCTGTGAACAGATCATCAGTTCCAGACCAGAGTATAACTACATCGTCCACATATCTCAGATACAAATGGATATATTTAGCAAAAATGTTTGTAAGGGAAAAAACATATTTTTCTTCAAAATAAGCTAAAAAAAATTTGCCTATGTACATGTGACAGGCGTACCCATCACTGTAGCATCGATCTGAGCATACCATTCATCGTTGAATATGAAAGTATTATTATTTATGTATTATGCTTACTTTTATAGCGCCATCATATTCCGCAGCGCTTTACAGACATTGACAATCATTGTCCCATATAGGGCTCACAATCTACATTCCCTATCAGTATGTCTTTGGAGTGTGGGAGGAAACCGGAGTACCCAGAGGAAATCCACGCAAACACGGGGAGAACATACAAACTCCTTGTAGATGTCCCTGGCAGGATTCGAACCCAGGACTCCAGCGCTGCAAAGCTAACCACTGAGCCACCGTGCTGCCCTATTATTAGTAAGAACCAAATCAATATCATTAGCAATAAACTCAATAAGTTTTTGTTCTTTTTTAGCATTTTGTAAGATGCATGTTATTGCTTCTATACCTTGCTTATGTGGGATTCTGGTGTATAAACTTTCTACATCAATAGAAGCCAGTTTTAAATTGCTTTCACAATTCATGTCATTTATATTCATAAGAAAGTCATTAGTGTCCTTAACATAAGAAGGTATAGTAGGTAACAGAGGTTTTAAAAGCCATTCCAGGTATTGTGAAAGTGGTTCCGTTATCGAACCAATTCCTGCCACAATTGGTCTACCAGGTGGTTCCTTTAATGTTTTATGGATTTTAGGAAGGAAGTACCATCCTGGTTTTTTAGGGAACTCTACAAGCAATTTTTCAGCTGTTTTTTAGATATTACTTCTTTTTCCACATTTGATCTCAGGAAAGTTTTAATTTTATTTTGAGTTAACGAAATGGCATTTTTTTCTAAGATTTTATTAGTAGAAGGATCTGATAGTTGTCTGTTAGCTTCATTAATATAATATTCTTTGGTCATAATAACAGTGTTACCACCTTTGTCAGCTTTTTTTTATAATGAGATCTTTTTGTTGTCTAATCCACTTTAATGCTCTAAATTATTTTTCTGTTAGATTTGACTTTTCTTTACTATATAGCAGAGCTTTCACATCTTTTACTACTTGTTTAAGAAATATGTCGATATTCCCACCTGGCTGTAAAGGGGGGGGTTAAAAGTGGAAGGTACACCACCCTTAAAAGGTTCCAGTGTTTGTGATGTTTCATCTGACCAATCTATTAGATCCAGGAGAATATCCTTCTCCTGATCTTCAAATACATCGCTAACAAAAAAACCTATTTCGCATGGAATTTCTCCAATCATCTTGGAAAATTCCATGACAGATTCAATGATAAATGGTATGTTCAGATCGATGCTACAGCGATGGGTATGCCTGTCGCATGTACATATGCAAATTTTTTTTAGCTTATTTTGAAGAAAATATGTTTTTTCCCTTACAAACATTTTTGCTAAATATATCCATTTGTATCTGAGATATGTGGACGATGTATTTATACTCTGGTCTGGAAGGGACGATCTGTTCACAGAGTTTGTCCAATATCTGAATATAAATTATATGAATATGAAATTTACTTCAAAGATTAATGATAGTCAACTTGAATTTCACGATGTGCTGGTAAAAAAATCAGATAAAGGTATAACAACAGAAGTTTTTCGAAAGCCTACAGCTACAAATGCCCTACTGCACTATAAAAAATTCTGTCCCTTATGGACAGTGTATTAGGTTAAAGAGGATTAATAATGATGAACAAATTTTTGAACAACAGGCTGAAGATTTGAAAAAACGTCTATTAGCCAGAGATTATCCTATGAGAGTTATACAAAAGGCATACGATAGGGCTAAAAGCATTAATAGAAAACATCTTTTGGAGAATAAATGTAAGAAAATTAAGAACAATGAGAGATTTAACTTTTCATTTAGATTTAGCCCAATGGCTAATCAGATCCGGACTGCCATACATAAAAATTGGGGTATTATCGAGGCAGATCCTATTCTTGCCGTTAAAGCATCAAATAAGCCATTGATAACTTTCTGAAGTTATGTCCAGCTATTTTTCTGAACATGTAGATACCTGGCTGTGAAAAGAAGCACCAGTGGGTAACTTTAGATGCAATAACTGTGCATTTTGTAAATATAATAGTAGAAAAAATAGACTGTCTTTTGGAGATGTTAGACATAAACTTTCTCAGTTTCTAACATGTAAAACAAATTTCGTATTTTACGCTATTTTTTGCCCTTGTGGCTTTTTTTATATAGGGAAAACGATCAGACATATGTATGTGAGATTTCGTGAACATTTCAAGTCAATTAGGTCAGGTGAGGGGTCACCGCGACTCATTGAACATATCAATGAGTCCCACAGTGGTGACGCTACTTGTATGACCTTTGCTGGAATTGAACAGGGCCCGATACCCCCTTATGGAGGAGATAGGAAAAAAATGCTTCTACAAAAAGAAGCAAGATGGATTATAAAAACTAACGCCCTAGGACCCTCAATCTGAATGACCGTAATGATATGAGTGTGTTTCTTTAGATGTCTTCTTAATTTGAAAGTCTATACGGGTGTCTGCCGCTTTTGGAAACTTACACTTGATAGGGGATTTTTAATATTGAGGTCCAGTAATGAAAGAGTTAAAATTAATAATAATTATAAAAAAATAAAATAATAATTTAATAAAATAATAATTAAGTTATATAAATATATATTATGAATTAAAACATAATAGACCGAAGGTTTTTTCCTCTGGTCTATTCTATATATTCATAAGAGAGGTAAAAATATATTTGAAAAAGTGGTTTTCTTTCTGGTCCGTTCAATCATAATAGGAGGATTACACAGTTCTCCTTCTGGTCCGCTATTCAGCGTTCCTTATTGAAGAGACTGTGTAAAGGAAAAGACTGACAGTTCTCTTCAGGTCCTCTCTTCCCCCTTGCATTTGAAATGGTCATGCATGAAGTTTTCCTTCAGGTCCACATCTTAGGGGGGCGGGCCTTTCCCTGGAGGCGTGGAGGAGATTTCCCTCCTGATTGGGTGTCTCCTCCACGCCTCCAGGGGGCGGTTTATGATTGGCTAAAGCTCCGGGGGATGTCTTTATATAATTATTTCTCTTCCCAGCATATTTGAGGCTTGAAAAAGTGCGCCCTGCGCGAAATGGACATTGCCTAGCCATTCTAGATGCAGTTCCTCTCTCCCTATCAAATCCTATGTATATGTTTTTATCTAGGACTGAATAAAAAGATGTTTTTATGAAAAAATCTACGCCTTGGTGAGTGCCCCCTTTATTCTTTCTCTATACAAAATAGTCTCTGAGTTACCCAGAAACTAGCCCAACAACAAACTAATAAATAGGAGATGATGAAACAGCAGAAGACGTTCTATAGTTTGTAACCAAACAGAGATGCATTCTTTCTTTTATGAGCCCCATTATTGTGTCAGACCATGAAGCCCACTAAGGGATCCTCTGGCACTTTGATAGGCCAGTTGTCCATATCTGATGCTAAATACCTGTGGAAATAGCTTTTCGATTAGGAAGTAAAGGAACAACCTTGTTAAAGTCCAGCATGTCTGGTCATGACCTCTGGGGATTTTTAAGCTGCCCAATACAAATCAGATCACTGGCTTATATCTTAAGATACTTCATGGCATGGATGCACCTGATATAAGCAAACATTGTGCTTCATGTAATGATTGTCTCCAATATCTCTTCTTGGGTAAAGTAAATAAAAACAGTGACTATGTTGCAACATGAGAGTCTAAATGTAATGCACATTAGGGGAGATTTATAACTTCCTTACAAAAATTTCCTGCCATAAAAAGGCTGCAAATTAGGGCATGGTTCCACATACAACAAAAGTTGTCAGAACTGCTGACAAAGTCCTTGCCACTTTCTTAAGAGAGAGCATGGTGGGGCCATTGGCCCTAAAAGATTTATCATCATTTACAACAGTGTTCTGGTGCAAATGATGACTGAAATCTATACCAGCAATGAGCCACCCAGAGGATTTGCCTTATTTATTAGGCGGCAACCATATCCTCCACTGTCGCAGAAACACACGT
Organism: Leptodactylus fallax; assembly: GCA_947044405.1. Taxonomy (NCBI): domain Eukaryota; kingdom Metazoa; phylum Chordata; class Amphibia; order Anura; family Leptodactylidae; genus Leptodactylus; species Leptodactylus fallax. Next base: position 1,374,442 of record CAMRHE010000203.1, read on the forward strand.
AGAAAACATTGGTCTTGATAAATCCCCACCCCCATAATTCATAAAAACCCAGGAAGGGCACATTTAATTCTTAAATGAAGTGAAATACAACATAGTAAGTAAGGACAAAGCAATTAGTATTAAATGAATTCAGTGCCCTAGGCCCTAAGCTATTATCTCTAGTACATGTGGAAATATAGGAATATCTGTAGACAGGTAAACTAGTTAGTCCCTGTCTCATATTCAATTTAAAGGGGTTGTCCAGGATTAGAAAACATGGCTGATTTCCTCTTCTCAGGAAGTGATCTCATGTCCCTTGGTCACATGACCATGCTGCAGCTCAGTCCCATTCATGTTTTCCATTTCTGCACCACCCTTTTTTAAACAAAAAAAGCTGGGGATACTCTTTAACCCCTTAATGACTGGGCCATTTTTTGTTTTTGCATTTTCGTTTTTCCCTCCCCACATTCCAAGAGCCATAACTTTTTCATTTTTCAGTTCACAGAGTCACATGATGGCTTATTGTTTGCGAAACAAATTGTACTTTGTAATGTCACTATTCAATATTCTGTGCAATGTACTGGGAAGCTGGAAAAAAATTCAGAATGAGGTGCAATTGGAGAAAAACTGCATTTGCGCCAAATTCATATGGGTTTAATTTTTACACCATTCACTGTGTGGTAAAAATGACATGTTACCTGTATTCTGTGGGTCAGTACGAACACGGTGATACCAAATTGATATAGTATTTGTAATGTTTTGATACCTTTTAAAAAATTAAAAACTTTGCTAAATAGAAAAAAAAATTTTGCGTCGCCATATTGTGTCACCTGTAACTTTTTCATATTTACATGTATGGAGCTGGGTAAGGCGTCTTTTTATGCGGGACAACATGACGTTTTTATTGATACCACTTGGGGAAAGATCTGATGGTTTGATCACTTTTTATTCAATTTTTTATAGGAGACAAAGTGTTGAAAAAAACGCTATTTGGCCATTTTGATTTTTTTTCCCCGCTACGCCGTTCACCGTATGGGATAAATATTTTTATATTTTAATAGTTCGGGCATTTTGGAGCGCGTGGATACCTAATGTGTTTATGTTTACTTTTGTTTATTTACTTTTATATCTGATCTAGGGAAAGGGGGGGTGATTTGAACTTTTGTGTTTTTTTAAATTTTTACATACTTTTAAAAACTTTTTTTTTTATACTTTTACTTGTATGATCAGACTCCCTAGGGACCCTAAAACCTAGGGAGTCTGATCGCTCATACTATTCACTGCGATACTACTGTATCGCAGTGAATAGCAAAATGCCTTCACTGCTATTAGACGATGCCTCTGGTATCGTGTAATAGCTATACTGAAATGACATGCCTGGAAGCCTTCAATAGGCTCCCGGCTGTCATGGCAACCAAGCGCCGCCCTCCGATGACGTTCCGGAGGGCGGCGATGAGGTAAAAATGGCGGCGCCCTTGTCGGCTCCGCAATTTAGATGCCGCGGTCGCGTTTGACCACGGCATCTAAAGGGTTAACAGCCGCGATCGGTGAAGGCACCGATTGCTGCTGTTAGCTGCGGGTCCTGGCTGTATTATACAGCCAGCACCCGCGGTGTATGGAGAGCGCTCAGCTCCTGAGCGCTCTCCATACATCTTCATGCAACTCAGGACGTACTATTACGCCCTGGGTCGTTAAGGGGTTAAATAGTATTACTCCACTTTACAGCTTATTCTAAGTTTGTGGTCTCCGTCCGGGGATTCTAACAACAGTGAGCCAGACTGGTAAAACAGCGAATACACACAGACACCAGTGGACCCCATTGACTGTGACATTGACTTGTCTGCTATTTTCAAATTGAAAGTGGCAGAGAGAAAGGTCCTCTATGCAGGACTTTTCTCTCCGTCAATTTTCGGTTTCTGCGATGGAGTCTCCAATGGATGTGAACGCAGCCTTATACTGTATAAAAATATAATTCACCAAACTGCACAGAGGATGTGTAACATTGTAAATACAGTGCTTATGCTGTTAAGATTATGTTCTGCTGTTGTTCCCACCTCTGACCAGTAGTGGCTGCTATCTTCCTGTGCAGGATTCCTATAGTTGGTTGCTGTTCTACTTCCGATTTTGCCCTTTACACTGTATGGAGAAAGGTGTAGGGACACATCTTTTACTCATTGAATTCAGGTCCTATTGCCAAAGGTGTATAAAATCCAGCACATAGCCATGCAGTCTGCCTTTACTAACATTAGTGAAGGAATGGCTTGCTCTAAAGAGCTCACTGAATTCTAGCGTGGCACTGTAATAGGAGGCCACCATTACAAGTCAGTTCATGAAATTTCTTCCCTCCTAGATATTCCTCTATCAGCTGTGGAGTATTGTGATGTTATAAGAAAGTGGAACTGCAACAATTCAATAACAAAGTGATAGACGACAAAACGTTTCAGAGCGGTGTCACCCAGTGTAGATTGATGTCTCTGGAGAACATGTGTGAAGTATGTGTGTGTCTTTCTGTCAGCACAAGTGTGTGCTTTGTCAGTGTGTTAGCTGTATGTTTAAGGGCTAGCACACTGGACCGTTATTCTCTTACAGCCCCATACACATGCCCATGTATTACCATGGGTTTGTGCAGTAGGCCATGAGCCCAGGGGAAAAACTCAGGACAAGTTATTAATGCGGTGCATTCATGAAATGGGTTTGTGGAGAGCATGAACAGCACATAGGGTCTGCCGTTTTCTCACAGACCCATACATGCACATATTCACACCCATACATGAACATGTACAAACAAGAGAATGATCATTCCAAAGTAAACAAAGTACAGATAGGATAGAAGGGAATGGGAGATGGAATAGAAGGTACCAACAAAAATGCAAACCAATAAAACACTGCTACTACTTGAAATAATGATAGTTTGTATTACAAAAATAAGTAATCTTTATTATAAAATTATATCTCTATACACAGCTACTCACATAAAAGCATATACATTCACCCCTCAAGTTACAGTGACCTCAGGATACAATATCTTGGCTGACTAGCTGCTCCTCACTACAGCATAGTGCAGTACTACAAATTCTGTAATTCTCTTTACCCATGCCAGGATGAGCTGCAACTTTGGACAACAGAAAGCAGCTTAAGGTTGTTTTTCTGTGCATTGTATGTTCAGGACCCTGAAAGAGCTGTCACTATCATCAAACGTGATTTACTGACTTATGTGTATTTCCTATATCTCTATTAATTATCTGAGTTTTCTTTAGTCTTCATTTTTTTGTATGTTTGGTGATATTTTAGTATCTTTAGGCTCAATTTCTATTTTTTCATAGAGTTAAGGTCTCAAGTTACAATGGTCACAGCTTCCAATGTTCCTCCTCAATTGTAAGCAAAGTGTAGATTATGATGTTAATCTGTCTTCCCTTAGTCCCAACAGCAGCACAGTACTGGGGTATTTCTGCCCCTGTGGGCTGGTAGGACAAAATGGAATTTTTAATGAACAATAAATGGTTAACTGTAACTCCTCCCCCTCCTCAATATAAGGAAGGAAGTACAAAGACAAATACATAACACATAGGGAGGGAGCCTTGTGCTGCTGTTGGGACTAAGGGAAAACAGATTAACATCATAATCTACACTTCCCTTTCGTCCCACCAGCAGCACAATACTGGAAATCTAGCAAGAAGAACCCTATGGAGGGTCCTCTTGAAGAATGGAACTTAACACGGAACAGCCAAAAGAAGTGGCCTCCGTACCCCAGGTGTTAAATCTGTAATGATTAACAAAGGTATAAAGAGAGCTGCAAGAAGCTGCCGAACAAATTTGTTCCCAAGGAACAGAGCTTCTTTCCACCCAAGAGGTAGAGACGCTCTTGTAGAATGAGCTCGAACAAACTCAGGGGGGTCTAACCCCTGTGAAGTGAAATCCAATTTTATGGCTTCATTAATCCAGCCTACTAAGGAGGCTTTAGAGGCCTTGAGCCCTTTATTTTTCCCAGCAAATTGTAGAAAAAAATTCTCTGACCGTCTAAAAGGCCGAGATCTCTGAATATAAATTCCAAGGCATCTGGCCACATTCAGGGAGTGAAGTTTAACTTCCTCTGGAGATGACGGGCTGGGGTACAAAACTGGTAATGAGATAACCTGGTTTAGTTTAGAATATGAGGGTACCTTAGGGAGGAACCCTGGCATAAATCTTAGTTGTACTCTATCCGGATAAAAGGATATGTAAGGTTCTACTGAAGATAAGGCCTGGAGTTCACCAACTCTCTGAGCTGAAGTTATGGTCAAAAGGAACACTGTCTTTAGTGTGAGAAATTTAATCTCGACCTCTTCTAGAGGCTCCAGTGGGGGGGATCACATAACCCCTTTAAAACAGTAGATAAATCCCATTGAGGGATTGGGTGGGTAATAGGCGGTCTAAGCCTGACTGCATCCTTAAAAAATCTTTTAACCAGCGGGTCTGCAGATAGCTGCTTATCTAAGCAGGCTGACAGGGCAGCAACCTGAGTTTTCAAAGTGAAAGGGCTAATGCCCTTATCCAAGCCGTCCTGAAGGAATTCCAGGATCTCTGGAATGGAAGGATCCGAGCTCTCAGGAGATGAAGATTTTTCGGATCCTGGCGTAGTTTTTATTTGTAGACTCTGCTCTAGGGAGAGAGAGAGAGTACTTAAGACGGCTCCTGAGAGTCCCTTAGATCGTAATAGGGACTGGTCAACCTCCAGGCTGTCAGATTGAAGGATTTCAGATCCTGGCAGAGCCTGGGCCCCTGAGACACCAGTTTCTGAATCGGGGGGAGCCTCTATTATATCCCGTGACTCATTTGAATGAGTTGGGAAAACCAAGCTCTCTTTGGCCAGAATGGAATGATGGCGATTACAGAGACTTGGTCCTGTCTGATTCTCATCAATACCCTTGGTATCATGGAGATTGGAAGCAATATGAATGCCAGCCTGAACCTCCAAGGGATGGACAGGGCATCCACAGCCAAGGGATTGTCCTCCTTGTATAGACAGCAGAACTTGTCTACCTTGGCATTGAGTCTGGTTGCCATCAGGTCTATCTCTGGATGAGCGCATTTCACAGTGATTGCTTGAAAGACTTCTGGATGGAGAAACCATTCCCCTGGAACAGTGATGCCATGACTGAATTGATCCGCCACTACATTGAGTGACCCTCGGATATGTACGGCAGAAAGATGGGTTAAGTTCTTCTCTGCCCAACTCAAGATCTTCCTCACTTTGCTTAGAAGAGGTTGTGACCGAGTTCCTCCCTGCTTGTTTAAATAAAGGACGGCTGTCATATTGTCCGATCTTACACGGACTGCCTTGTCCTTCAACTGGTCAGCAAAGTGAAGCAGTGCCAGTCGTACTGCTCGGAGTTCTCTCCAATTTGATGACATTATCTTCTCAAGGAAATTCCAATACCCTTGGGCCGGAATGTCATTCAGGGGGGCTCCCAACCTGTGAGTGATGCATCTGTAGTCAACAAGGTCCAGGTAGGCTGGACCGTGGACTTTCCGTTTTTAGCCAAATCCACCACTTGACAGACGAACGGGCTTCCTGAGACAGGAAAAAACTTCTGTCTAGACTGCTGGTTTTGTGGTTCCAGGCTGACAGGACTTCTCTCTGCAGTGGGCGAAGATGCCTTAACGCTCAAGGGACTGCTTCTGCAGTTGATGACATCCATCCCAATACTTTCATGCCTGTCCTGATGGTGACTGGCCGAGGAACCAGTAGGAATTTTGCTGCCTTGATGATTCTTAACCTTCTGGAGGGAGGAAGAGATATTTTCATTAGGCCTGAATCAAGTATGAACCCTAAAAATGTTTTCTGGGTTGCAGGTAATATTTGAGACTTTCCCCAATTTATAATCCACCCCAATTGTTGGAGGAAATTCATCGTAATGAATAGTTGCTGTAGTAGGTCTTCTCCTGAGAGACTTTTAACAGTCAGTCTTCCCGATAAGGAATACACGCGAACCTCTGGATTCTCAGTGACTCAGCTTCCGTGGATACCACCTTGGTGAATACGTAGGGTGATGACGTTATCTTGACTGGAAGTGAGGTGAACTGGAGGTGTCTTCAGCCGACCCTCTACAACCACTTCAATTCTTAGGTATTTCCTGTGAGCAGGAAGAATAGGGACATGGAGGTGCATGTCCTTTAGGTTCAGAGTGGCCATGAAATCTCCTTGCTGGAGAATGGATATCACAGACATTACCATACGGAAATTTTTCCCGAGATAGCTCTGCTGAGGTATCGTGGGTCTATTATCATCAACCAGCCTCTTGAAGGTTTTGGAACCAGAAACACTGAGGAATAAATTCCAGACCCTTGACGTTGTGATGGACAGCAGGGAGGCGAGAGGTCTGTATAATACTGTCCTGGGGAGGCACAGAAAAAACTATGCTGAAACCGGACCGGATTATCTCCAAGACCCATGAATCTGTTACCCCCACAGGAACTCTGTGTCTTGGAGGAGGGAGAAGGTAATAGTCAGAAATTTGGCTTTCTGATTTTCCTGTCATCACGATAAAAAAGACGGTTGAAGTTCCCACTCAGGAACCTAGAACGTCCACACGTGACCTCTTGCAGGTGGCAGTCTTTGAGGAGATTGTCCTCTACGATGCTGTCTGCCCTGTCCACGGAAGGACTGCGGAAGGACTTTCCTTCCTTTCCCACTAGTCCTTCTATCGTGTTCTGCCCGCAAATATTAAATTTTGAGTAACCATAGGGGGCGACGGGCAGCCGAAGTCAAGGCCCTAGACTTGGCAGATAACATCACCTGGAGAAGAGGTTTCATTGAGGTAATCCGTCTCAAGGGCTATACCCTTCAAAGAGGACAACAATTCGTCCCTAAACCTCATGTCCTTCCTGCATGACATGATTGAAGTTTTCAATAAAACCTGGTTTTATTGGTTGGAATTCCAATGCTCTGGAGAGTATCAGACGCTTCTGGGCCCTGGGCCTTCCTCTACGGCCTGAGCGTTATACTCTGTGCAGGGTGTCCACCGTCAGCCATGGTGCTATTGCTGGAGTTATGCTAATCTCTGTACTTATGTTATAGATTTTTTTTTTTTTTTTGGAGTTGGAAGGGACCTCAAGGGCCATCAAGTCCAACCCCCTGCAAAAGCAGGATTCCCTAAATCATCCCAGCTAAATATCTATCCAGTTTCCACTTGAAAATTTCAATTGATGAAGAACTCACCACCTCCCGTGGCAGCCTATTCCACTCCCTCACTACCCTTACTGTTAAAAAGTTTTTCCTAATGTCTAATCTGAATCTCCTTCCCCTTAGTTTCATCCCATTAGTTCTCGTGCTTCCTTCTGCTAATGAGAAAAGGTTAGATCCCTCTGCACTGTGACAACCTTTCAGATATTTAAAAACTGCTATTAAGTCTCCCCTTAGCCTTCTCTTCTGCAAACTAAACAATCCCAATTCTTTTAGCCTTTCCTCATAGGACATGGTTTGTAGACCTTCCACCATTTTGGTTGCTCTTCTCTGGACCTGCTCCAATAAATTGATGTCTTTCTTAAATTAGGGCGCCCAGAACTGTACATAGTATTCCAGGTGGGGTCTGACCAGGGCAGAGTACAGCGGAATAATTACCTCTCTTGATCTAGCTTCAATGCTCGTCTTGATACATCCTAGAATTTGGTTAGCCTTTTTTGCCACCGCACCGCACTGTTGACTCATGTTGAATTTATGATCTATTATAATGCCCAAATCCTTTTCCCCTGTACTCTCACTTAGTTCTATTCCTCCCATACTATATATGCCTCTTGCATTTCTGTTACCTAGATGTAGGACCTTGCATTTGTCCCTGTTAAATACCATTTTGTTCACCTCAGCCCATTGTTCCAGTGTGTCCAAGTCCTTTTGGATGCATTCTCTCTCCTCTCTAGTGTTGGCTATTCCTCCTATCTTTGTATCATCTGCAAATTTTATTAGTTCCCCAATAATCCCATCATCCACATCATTTATAAAAATATTAAAAAGTACTGGGCCCAGGACAGAGCCCTGCGGCACCCCACTTTTTACTTTCTTCCAGTTTGATGTATAGCCATTTAGAATTACTCGTTGTGCCCGATCTTTAAGCCAATTGTGAACCCACCTCACTGATTTTTTATCAAAGCCATACTTGATCATTTTTTTCAATAAGAATGTTATGTGATACTTTATCAAAGGCCTTACTAAAGTCAAGATATACTATATCCACTGCATTCCCCTGGTCCAACCATTCAGTGATTTTATTGTAGAAGGAAATCAGGTTAGTCTGACAAGATTTATTGGGCATAAAGCCGTGCTGGCTCTGATTAATTAAAGCCTTCCCATCCAGGTACCTAATTAAATGTTCTTTAACAATTTGCTCAAAGATTTTTCCTACTATCGAGGTCAGACTTACCGGCCTATAATTTCCTGGGTCGTCCCTATTCCCCTTTTTGTAGATGGGGACCACATTTGCCCTTTTCCAATCTAGAGGGACCACTCCTGTTTCCCATGACTTATTAAAGATTATTGCAAGGGGTTCTGTTATTTCCTCTGCTAATTCTTTTAAAACTGTAGGGTGTAAATCATCCGCTCCTGGGGACTTGGTTTCCTTAATCTTAGCTAAGTGCTCTCTTACCAAACCTTCACTTATAATCAGCTTGGAGTCCTCTTTCCCCTCATCACTATCACCATTAATGTTGATATTTCCATCCATTTCTTGGGAGAAGACGGATACAAAATATGAATTTAGTAACTCCACCTGCTGATCCACCATGTTAACTTTTTCACCCTTATCGTTCTTCAGAACTCCAATGGTTTCCTTCACTTTTCTTTTGCTCTTAACATATCCCCAAAAACTTTTGCCTTACTCTTAACCTCTTTTGCAAGCTTCACTTCGTATTCAGCCTTAGCTTTTTTAATGCTTATCTTGCAGAGTCTGCAAACTGCTGTATACTCTCCTTTAGATATAGCTCCCATCTTCCACTTGTTGTATGTTTCCTTTTTCTTTTTTAGTAGGTTATGTAATTTTTTGGTCATCCATCCTGGTGTTTTTAGGTGATTCCCATTTTTCTTCCTTCTAGGTATTGTTAGTTCCTGTGCATTTATGATTTCCCTACGGAAAATTTCCCACCCTTCATGTGCATTTTTGTGCTTAAGAATTTTTCGCCATGGAATTCTACTAACCCTTACCTTTAGGCCCCTAAAATCTGCCTACTAAAATCAAACCTTCTAGTCTTTGTCTTCTCAGGTCTTCTTCTTCTTACAACCCCAAACTCGAGTATAGCATGGTCGCTGAATCCCAATGTCCCTGCTATCCTTAATTCCTTAACCATGTCCTCCTTGTTAGTTAAAACTAGGTCCAAAATGGATGTTCCTCTCGTGTTTTCTTCTACTAGCTGGGCAATGAAGTTGTCTGCTAGAGAGGATAAAAATTTGATAGAGCCTTTACTCGTAGCTGTGTGAGTTTCCCAATGAATGTCTGGGTAATTAAAGTCTCCCATGATGACTATTTCATATTTCTTCGAAAACGTAGTCATTTGCTGTGAAAAAAATCTCATCCATGTCTTCTGTCTGTCCTGGTGGTCTATAATAAACACCTATTATGATGTCCTTATCATTGTTTTTCCCCTGAATTACTACCCAAATATTTTCCAATAAATTATCATTTTGTAAAACTGTAATTTCTGTGGAAATGTGTTCTTTTTTAACATACAATGCAACTCCTCCTCCTCTTTTATTAGTTCTATTCTTTTTGAATAAGTTGTATCCTTCCATCTGTATGTTCCAATCATGCTTATCGTTCCACCAAGTTTCTGTAATACCAATGACATCATAATTTTCCTTCTATATTATCAGCTCTAATTCTCCCTGTTTGTTTCCCATGCTTTGTGCATTTGTGTAAAAACATTTGAGATTGTGCTCTGTTGCTTCCTTTTTCTTACTTTCCTTCTGAGTATCCTGTCTTGGGTCCTCTTTACCACATCTAGTAACCTTGTTTAGTATATCCTTTAGCTGCATGTTCTTGTCTTTCTTTTTACTTCCCATCCCCTCCTCTTCTAGTTTAAAGCCCTCCTGATAAGTGTGGCAAATATGTGTTTCCCAGATTTTGTGAGATGTATCCCATCTCTAGCAAGGAGTCCATCATAGAGGTAATTCACTCCATGGTCCAGAAATCCAAATCCTTGCTCTCTACACCACTGCCGAAGCCACTTGTTTACCTCTAGTATTTTATTCCATCTCCTGATACCATAACCATCAACTGGGAGGATTGATGAGAATACTACCTGCGCATCCAGTTCCTTCACTTTCTTTCCTAAATTTTCAAAGTCTTTACGGATAGTTGGTAAATCATTTTTTGCCGTGTCGTTTGTACCCACATGTATCAGCAAAAATGGGTAGTTATCCTTGGAGCTGAGGAGGCATGGAATCCTATCGGCCACATCCTTAACTTTTGCTCCTGGGAGGCAGCATACTTCTCGTGCCGTTAAATCTGGCCTGCAAACAGCTGCCTCTGTGCCTCTTAGCAGTGAGTCGCCCATAACAACTACTCTTCTTTTCTTCCTCGCAACACTATTTCTTGTTGCTCCTACTTGTCTCTGGGTGACTTTTGTTTCTTCTTTTGCTGATAGATTATTCTTATCATTTTCATCAGTCTGCATAAGAGTTTCATATCGGTTCATTATAGGTCCTTCTGATGGGGACCTGACACGGCTGGTTCCCCGTACCCTCATTAGGGCCCTTATATGGTTTGTTTTCTGCTCATCCCCTACACACAGCCTTTAGCTACTCCCCCCCCCGCCTTTTTTTTTTTTCCTCTCTTATCTCTCTCTCTCTCTCCTTTGCCTTCTTGCCTTTTTCTAGTTCTCCTTTCTTCTACTTTCACTCTTTCCTCCTTTTGTTTTTCTTAATATCTCTGTAACCTTGTTGACTGGGTCCGTCTGGGGGTCTCCTCAGGTGGCTCCGGCCTGCTTTGTTTTGTTTGTATGTTTGTATTTTTTTTTTCTTTTTGTACTATTGGTCTGTTTCAGACCTTGTTGCATTATTATAAAACTGCAATAAAAATTTGAATTGGGAAAAAAAACAATTCGTCCCTAGACACCCCCAAATCGATATCTCTTTTTAATAAAGAAAGGCCAGAGCACAGTTTCTTAGCTACCTCACTAGTAGCGATACCAATCAAACACTGTGCAGAGAAAGCCGTATACGCTTTCCTTAGGGAACACTCTGCCCGGTGGTCCATGGCATCCTGAAGGCTAGACCCGTCCTCAGAGGGTACAAGTGTTCGCCTGGAAAATTTGGCGACCGCCATGACAAGCTTAGGTGGTGGACCCAAGTCCCAACTGGTCCTCAGCTATTGGGAAGAGTGTCTTGAACCTCCTGGATAACAAGCAGGACTTCTGTGGGTGTTTACATTCGGTGGACATAATAGCTCTTTTAAGCATGTCGTCCACTTTGAAGGCCCTAGGCCCCCTAGAGTTGGAACTAGAGGCTTCCCCGCAGTCAACATCATGGTCCCTTGACCTGATGGACTTCAATAATCTCTGAATTTTCTCCAGAGGAAAAAGCGGTTCTGCTATATCTGTATCCTCAGATGAAGAATTAGCTTCTTCTATGATCCTGAATACCTCATCAGATCATATGACAGAAGCAGATGCCTCACCTCTCAGACAAGTGAGTTATGGACTCTTTCTAGTCCTTCATGGTGTCCTGAATATACTCCTTAACCCAAATAACCACATCTCTAATTGTGGATTCCTCAGAGGGTTCTTTTGGCTTTAATCTTTATAGCATCATCATATTCCACAGCACTTTACAGACAATGACAGTCACTGTTCCATATAGGGCTAACAATCTATATTGCCTATTAGTATGTCTTTGGAGGAAACCGGAGCACACCCACGCAAACACAGGGAGAACACACAAACTCCCTGCAGATGCCATCCCCGGCAGGATTCAAACCCAGGACTCAAGCGCTGTGAGGCTGCAGTGCTAACCATTGAGCCCACTGTGCTGCCCAAGCATGAATTGAATTCTTAACAAGCTAATTTCACAGGAGCAACAGTTTAGATGCTTGCGCCTAGACGCAGACTTACCTGGAGGACTCATCACCACCAGACACAGAGGATGACATCTTACCACAAGTGTAAAAGTAAATAGCAAGAAAGCCAGAAAAAAACGCAACAACAGTACAAGTCTGTTGAACTAGAATGCCCAGCATGCACACTCTGCCAAACAACAAAGAGGCAGAGGCAAGGAAGCAGCAGACTTATATAGAAAAAATGGAGAGAAACGAATCTCCCAATACCTGTGACAGGTTACACAGAAAATAAAAGCCCTTTATTTCTCTTCACTTTTTTTTTTGTTGGAAGAAAAAGGCTGCCCTGCACAGATTTTATGAAAAAAATGGCGGAAGTTAAGGTAAAAAACATTTCCTAGCAATTCACCTGAAGGAGGTTCAATGATGTCATCACGTACGCAAGCCAGCGTACTCTGGACTCCGGCGCTCCCACACATGGGAGTTGGAGAGAAATAGCAGGAAACGCTGTGCATCACAATAAAACAAGCAATACAAGGTGTAACGTCTCTGCCTGTTCGGGTCTCTGCACCACCCTCCGCCCGCACGAGGCCTGTTCAGTTTGATTCCTTGTTTAAGATTCTTGTTGCTCAGTCTGAACACTGTCCTAGACTATGTAATTGAATTTCAGCCACACCCGTCTCCTGCACCTTTGTTTCTCTCTGCTCCTCAAATAGTTAATCTCAGCCTTGCCTGTGTGATTGACAGCCTATTGTCCTATCAAGTCTGGGGCGGGTTCTTTCTTTCTATTTATTCTTTGCTCACATTCACATTGGCACTTGCTATTGCTTCTTGCGTACTGGCCTTTACTCCTTGCTGTTTTGTTACCTGTATTCCTATTCCTATTCCTGACCTCTGGCTTTGACTTTGACTATGCTCTTGGATTTTGATTCTGTACTGCATTGCTTGTCTGTTACTGACCCCTTGGCTAGCTGACCTCCCTTTTTGTTGTTCGTCCTGTCCGCATTCTGTGTTGCCACTTATATTAAGAAGGGACTGTCGACCAGTTGCTGCTGTCGCCTAGAACACATCAGGCAATTTAGCCAGGGACAATGGGGGGGTTCAGCTTTAGGGCTCACTGTCTTGTTGTGCCCCTCCCCCAGGGTTCTGCAGCAGCTACTGGGGAATTGTTCAACTGGCAATTCCCTTATACAAGGCTTATATAGCCACAAGGGTTCACTGTGGACACTAAAGGCAGCAGACCTGTCTGGCCACCCATTAAGCAACAGCTGAAAAAAGGCCTTTCACTGCAGCTAAGCAGACTAAGCAGCAGAGGCAGGAAAGACAGACAAGGAGTTTTAACCTTTGAATTTTGTTCCAACAGGAAACGAAGGCAGAAAAAAAAGTCCTCACACAGGAGGATAGAAGACAAAACAAACTCAAACAGGAGAGAGGAGGGGAAAGTCATCCAGAAATCTGAATAACCTCACTATGGGGAAGGAATAGCCTTCCTTCCATCTGTCCCACCAACACAGGACAGAAAAAAACACACTGGGAGGTTGGTACTTACTTCCTTATATTGAGGAGGGGGAGGGGTTACAGTTAACCATTTATTGTTCATTAAAAAATCCATTCTGTCCTACCAGCCCACAGGGGCAGAAATACCCCAGTATTGTGCTGCTGGTGGGACGAAAGGGAAGGGGCTATTGTACACAAATGTACACACAAGAAATTTACAAGCAATAAAACAAGTGGTAGAGAACAGAGCAGGTAAATATCTTTTTGGTGACAGTCTGTTGTCTTGATCGGTTGCCAGTGGATACAGCCACATGTGCAAAAACTTTCTATGGTCTGGGATTTGTCAGAAACCCAGCCATGATTTTCTTATTGTAGCTGGGTTATCAGGCAGGGACACTACATGTATCAGAAGATATCCTGGCCACAATAAGAAAATCATAGCTGATTTTCTGACCTTAGAAAATTCCTGCCCTCATGGTTGTATCCACTGGCAACCGATCAAGACAACAACTTGTGACGGTGGGATATTTAGAGAAAATCTTTAAGATTCTGCAAAATGTTTAATTACTTATATTTGCAAAAAAGCTTAACTTTTAATTATCTACAACTTTAAAAATGGTTATGTTCGTGGGAATACCTCTTTAATAAATCAGTCCCATAGAGTACAATGCTAGAAGCAGTTGATACTGACACAAGAAACCACACGGCTTGTAAATACAGTATATCAGTATGAAGATCAGTGAACTAAGTCAATGATGTGCAAATTTATAGCTAAGAACTATGCCAATACATTTTAAAATCACAGATACAAAATGACTCTAAATAATACACTAAATAATAATGTATTCAGAATGCCATACATGGTTGATAATGAACTGAACTGTCCATAATGGAAAGAGTATGGTGATTTGTCTATGTATGTATGTCTATGTGTGTTTGTGAATTTATAAATCTGCTCCTACCCTGCATATATAGGCACAGCACGGCACCACTTCTCTAATCTTGCATATATGGGCACAACACAGCACCACTTCTCTAATCCTACATATATGGGCACAGCACAGCACCACTTCTCTAATCCTGCATATATAAGCATTGCACGGCACTGCTTCTCTTGACTTACATAAAATATATACTGCACAGAACATTTTTATGCAGTATATGTGGGTACTGAACAGAATCTCTGCTTTGTCACAGGAACAGCACAGTACCACTTATATTGTCCTGTATATGGGCAATGCACAATACCACTTATCTTGTCCTGTATATGGGCACTGCACAGTACCACTTATCTTGCCCTGTATATGGGCACTGCACAGTACCACTTATTTTGTCCTGTATATGGGCACTGCACAGTACTACTTATCTTGTCCTGTATATGGGCACTGCACAGTACCACTTATCTTGTCCTGTATATGGGCACTGCACAGTACCACTTATCTTGTCCTGTATATGGGCACTGCACAGTACTACTTATCTTGTCCTGTATATGGGCACTGCCCAGTACCACTTATTTTGTCCTGTATATGGACACTGCACAGTACCACTTATCTTGTCCTGTATATGGGCACTGCACAGTACCACTTATCTTGTCCTGTATATGGGCACTGCACAGTACCACTTATCTTGTCCTGTATATGGACACTGCACAGTACCACTTATCTTGTCCTGTATATGGGCACTGCACAGTACCACTTATCTTGTCCTGTATATGGGCACTGCACAGTACCACTTATTTTGTCCTGTATATGGACACTGCACAGTACCACTTATCTTGTCCTGTATATGGACACTGCACAGTACCACTTATCTTGTCCTGTATATGGACACTGCACAGTACCACTTATCTTGTCCTGTATATGGGCACTGCACAGTACCACTTATCTTGTCCTGTATATGGACACTGCACAGTACCACTTATCTTGTCCTGTATATGGACACTGCACAGTACCACTTATCTTGTCCTGTATATGGGCACTGCCCAGTACCACTTATCTTGTCCTGTATATGGGCCCAGTACCACATTTTTAAATGACACACATTGGCTTTGCATAATACTATTTCTCCTAGGGTAGTCACATTACTGTTTTTGGATCTGTTGTTTTGATCTGTACATAGTATTGAAAGGGGATCCATTTGATGGGGTTGTTTAATAGTTGATAACCCCTATAAAAAGATTGTCCTGTAATGGACACTTATTGCCTTTCCACAGGACAAATGGAACCCCAGTGATCAGGAGGAGGGAGACTGGCAGCCCCATAGAAATGAATTAAGTGGCAGTCATGCAAGCACACTGGTGATCCATTCACAAGAAGGCTTTAGGGGAACTTTCGGTCCTTCTGATCACTGGGAGACCCAGTTATGGGCCCCTAGTGATCAGACACTTATGCCCTGTCCTGTGGAAGTGTCTATAACAGGACAACCTATTTAAGCAAGTCACTGTGAGTTTGGCTCCAAAGACCCCAGAAAACAGATGATTTTGCTGGGCCAAGTTGCTATCAGTATACCTTCTATCTACTCTGCCATGAGTGCAACAGGTCAAAGTACATGTAGTATTAGGCTAAGGTCACACAGTACTCTATGCTGTCTGGTAACTCTTAACCTTCCTCTAGTGTTAGCTTTCTGTTACTCTTTCTTATGTTAACGGGTCGGTTTTGACCCGTGTCTTAAATCACCCCTAGGATACCCTAAAAACAGTTATTTATGATCCAATTTGTTTCTTACCTCTTAGTTACCTTGTTAGGGTTTCTCATCCATGGAAGGATTGATTTTAATATTTTTGTTGTGGCCCCCTGGGCCTTTCATTTGAGAGCGTACCCTTCATTTTCAATATAAAAATATTGTCAAATGAACCTCAAGAGAATAATATAAACTTTAAAAAGTTTGTTATATTACCTGACTATTACTGAAGGGTTTTAGAACACATTTCTTAAATGTAAAAAAAATATACATATATATATTTTATATTATTAACTCTAGTAACATCTATGGTGTTACGGGTCAATTTTGACCCATATCTAACTACTTTATGAAAAAGGCAAAAAACAGATTTTTTTTTTTATAGAACTTTAATACAAATAAAAGATGAAAATTATATTAACATTAATAGCAATAATAATAAAAAGTAGCTTTTCTAGGTCAAACAAACAACAATCAATCAAGCAAATCAAATCAACAGAAATCAAGTACTAGTTTTTAGATGCATTAGTATTTAGATGCATGTGTGGCAAAAAGTGACACTTTTTGTGTGTTCTTTGCAGAGGTATTTTTTGCAGGCGAAGCACAATGTGTTTGTCTTTCTGTCCTTATTGCTAGGGCAGACCTGACACCTCTTTCTTTTAGAATCAGGTGGTCTCACTGGGGTTGTGGCTGTTGTGGTTGATGTTGAGGCAGGGCTGGTTGAGGAGGATGCTGGTGATGATGCTCTTTGTGTTGCTGTGGGTGTGGGCGAAGCACTTGTTGAGCTCTGGAGTTGTCGGACCAAGGCTGCAGCGGCTGGGTCTCGGGGCACCCGTTCCCTTTGGTCAATGTGCGCCTTGACAAGGGATCTTCCTAGTTCCTCAAGAAACATCCTCCGCTTGTTTTTTTTTCTTTGAATTCCATCCTTGGTGAATGTGGGTCCACAACACAAATGCATTGTATGCTGACACATCAAGGATGTTGGAAAATACAACCATTGGCCATCTCCTAGTCATTCGCTGGCAAGTGTAGGTGGCAGTCAGCTTGTCCAGGTTGTCCACTCCTCCTTTGTTTTTGTTATAGTCCAGGATGATTCTGGGCTTTTTGTCACTTCCTGATGACACAGCTGCATCTTTGTGAAGTGTGGACATCAGTACCACATTCCGTCGTTTTTTGGGGCAGTATGAAACAGCAGTGGTGGTGTCTGTAAAAACAAACTTTGAGGAAAGTGGAGCCCTGTCCTTCATCTGCAACAATTCAGCGGGCAGCTCAGGTTTGTTTTTTTTCACTGTGCCCACCATGGTGATTTTCCTCCTGAGAAGTTCTTGTCCAAGGTCATAGCTGGTAAAAAAATTGTCACAAGTAATGTTGTGACCCTGCAGTCCAGTAGTCATATCGAGGACTACACGTTTTCCTTGGTTTTTTTCAGGGATGCCGCTTGCAGACTTGCCTGTGTAAATCTGTAGATTCCATGCATAGCTAGTTTTTGCATCACAGGCTGCCCAGATTTTTATGCCGTATTTGCCTGGCTTACTTGGCATGTATTGCCGGAAGGGGCATTTTCCGCGGAAAGGGAGAAAACGTTCGTCTACTGTCACCTCTGGCCCTGGGTTGAACATCAGTGGAAGGAGCTGCACCCATTTCTCCCAAACATCCCTGATGGGAGCAAGTTTGTCAGATTTTGTTCTGGTGTCTCTGTTTTCAAATCTGAGGACTC
Source organism: Leptodactylus fallax (assembly GCA_947044405.1). Taxonomy (NCBI): domain Eukaryota; kingdom Metazoa; phylum Chordata; class Amphibia; order Anura; family Leptodactylidae; genus Leptodactylus; species Leptodactylus fallax. The sequence continues at coordinate 1,392,331 of CAMRHE010000203.1, forward strand.
TTGATATCATTTGAAACTTTTGAAGTGACATTGTTGCCCGGAAAATATTCCTGCCTGTCGATGCGTCCCAGATCAGTGGCCTCATTGCAGGATTTGTACACTCCAGCAAGGAGAAGAACACCAATGTAGGCATCCAGGTCATCATCATGAAGGTCATTCCACATGTTGCCGTGGACTTTTTTTTCCTTCAAGGTTTGTTATAGCAATAATGACTTTTTTTTTATTGACAATGGCATAAACAGATCAAAACATGTCTTGATGTCAGGGGTCATTTTTATGATATTTGCAGCATCTGCCCTGCCATGTACATCTGGAGGTATTGAGCTCCAAATGATCTTGCCACTTTTGGATTTGAATCTTTCAGCAGGAGCAGCTTCAGCACCGGTGACCTCCTCATCAGACTGATCAGAACTGTCTGTGTCTTCCGGTTGATACTCCACATCATCTTCCTCCTCAGAAACCTGTTCATCTGTATCAGTTTGCTGCTGTGTGTCCTCTGATTCATTATCATCCAAGATATAATCCAGAATTTGGCTTGCATCTAATCTTCTCCTCATTGTTGCATGGTGTAAACTGAAGATGTATACTCTGCAAAGTACCAACTGTAAGCTGATTTGGCCATACATGCCTGGACATGTCCCTAACTCAAGTTGTTGGAGGTAGAGCTGGCTGTGGGCTGTTGGTTTATATTGTGTTTATGAGTTCAGTTTTGGGACTTATTATTGTTTTTTTACTCTTATATTAGACCTGGGTCGAAATTGACCCCAACAACACAAATGTTATAATTTTAATAAGAGCATTTTACAATTTAGTAAAATAGTTTTATTTTATTTTATTTTGTTTAAAAATAAGTTCCTGAAAAAGTCAAAAAGTCTTGATGCAATAAACAAATGTATGTAGAATTTGTATGCATTTAAAACATAAAACGGGTCGGTCACGACCCTAACACTAGAGGAAGGTAATGAAGAGAATAGGAGCTACAGAAACTGTGTAGCACAGCTGAACTATACAGCTTATGTAGCTTCATGGGTACAGAAACAGCATAATTAAATGTGTAATGCTGATAACAAAAAGTCACATTGCCTGGCTGCTCCTGTAATTCCCACCCTGGAGGTTGAGATTTAGGAGTAGTTATTCCCATCACGGAAGCAATTTATCAAGAAAACAACTCTTTAAAGACTGCAGTTCAATGGCCTGTCGATATGGAGTAAATGGGTGTACCAGAGGGTGTACTATGGTTTGCACATATGGAAAAGGATGTTTAGATGAGAAAACCTCTGTAATGAACCTTTACTTTTAGAAGTTACAGGACTAGTTCAAAAGTAAAATCATTATCACCTTTAGCTATAATAGATTCTGCCGCTGTATTTCTTCTCTATTTCTATCCACCGAGCCTTTCATTCTTATAAACCCCTGGAGGACAACAGTTATGATTTAAGCTCTGGCAACTCCAAAGTAGATGTGAACATAGCCTAAATCCCCCTCCTTTCCCTGTAATTGTTTCTTGCCTTGACAGATATGATTTCCAGGATTCCAAAAAAGATTGGCAACATACCAGCTAGTGTGGTAATAGGGACTGCTGAAACAAAATCTATCCATATAAACCCCTCTCTATGTTTCCATGTTATACCACAGCTATCTAGTTTTGCCTTTCAGGAATCTGGGAAAGCTGAGTGCTTTGCACAAAACAAAAGAAAACAACAAACAGGTAATACCCACATCTCTTTGGTGTAATTCATTCTCTGGAGCTGCAGTTTCCTTTCTAGTCAATGGGACTCCAATATAGTCATTGGGAACAAACCCTCACACCCCTCAAAACTAAATCCTTCTCCTGAACTTCTTGTGAGGTTGTGCATGTGCACCTAGCAAGTTCTGTAGCTAAAGATGGAAGCTGCAGAAACCAAGGATAGAATGTATGTTAAGGTCTAGTGGACCTTTAACATACTTTCCAAATTTCAGAGCAAAGAAAGAGAGATTTACCACCTTTGACACTGCCCAATCTCACCCAGTCCCTATATGCCCCCACACAGTATAATGCCCCTTTAGTTTTCCCAATAGATTATAATGCCCCCTTAGGGAACCCATAATGTAGTATGCCCCCTTGTGGCATTACACAGTATAATGTTCCCCTTGTGACCCTCACACAGTATAATGTCCCCCCAGTGACCCTCACACAGTATGTTCCCCCTGTTGTCCCCACAGTGTAATGCCACCTCCTTGTGGCCCCACACTATAATACTCCCACATTGTGGGCCCCAGACTGTAATCTCTGTTATTCTGGCTGCCACACAGTATGATGCTTTCTCACTGTGGTCCTTACAAACTATAATGTGCCCTTCTTGTGAAACACAACAGTATATTTCCTCTCTCTTTGGACTCCACAGTATAATGTTCCCTCCTTGTGGCTTTCACAGCATAATGCCTCATTTTTGTGGCCTCCACACAGTATAATGCTCCTTATTGTGGGCTCTACACTATAATGCACTCCTGTTATGGCACCAACAGTAAAATGCACAAAAGAGAAGAAAAGTACAGTGGGTATGGAAAGTATTCAGACCCCTTTAAATTTTTCACTCTTTGTTTCATTGCAGCCATTTGCTAAAAGCAAAAAAGTTCATTTTATTTCTCATTAATGTACACTCAGTGAACCTTTGGCCCAGTCTGAGGTCCAGAGCACTCTGGAAGAAGTATTCTTCCAGGATATCTCTGTACTTGGCCACATTCATCATTCCTTCAATTGCAACCAGTCGTCCTGTCCCTGCAGCTGAAAAACACCCCCATAGCATGATGTTGCCACCACCATGTTTCACTGTTGGGATTATATTGGGCAGGTGATGATCAGTGCCTGGTTTTCTCCACACATACCACTTATAATTAACACCAAAAAGATCAACCTTCGTCTCATCAGACCAGAGAATCTTATTTCTCATAGTCTGGGAGTCCTTCATCTGTTTTTTGGCAAACTCTATGTGGGCTTTCATATGTCTTGCACTGAGCAGAGGCTTTCTTCGGGCTACTGTGCCATAAAGCCCTGACTGGTGGAGGGCTGCAGTGACAGTTGACTTTGTGGAACTTTCTCCCATCTCCCTACTGCATCTCTGGAGATCAGCCACAGTGATCTTTGGGTTCTTCTTTACCACTCTCACTAAGGCTCTTCTCCCACGATTGCTCAGTTTGGCTGGACGGCCAGGTCTAGGAAGAGTTCTGGTCGTCCAAAACTTCTTCCATTTAAGGATTATGGAGGCCACTGTGCTCTTAGGAACCTTGAGTGCTGCAGAAATTCTTTTGTATCCTTGGCCAGATCTGTGACTTGCCACAATTCTGTCTCTGAGCTCCTTGGGCAGTTCCTTTGACCTCATGATTCTCATTTGCCCTGACATGCACTGTGAGCTGTGAGGTCTTATATAGACAGGTGTGTGCCTTTCCTAATCAAGTCCAATCAGTTTAATTAAATACAGCTGAACTCCAATGAAGGAGTAGAACCATCTCAAGGAGGATCAGAAGGAAATGGACAGCATGTAAGTTAAATATGAGTGTCACAGCAAAGGGTCTGAATACTTATGACCATGTGATATTTCAGTTTTTCTTTTTTAATAAATTTTCAAGAATATCTACATTTCTGTTTTTTTCTGTCAAGATGGGGTGCGGAGTGTACATTAATGAGAAATAAAATGAACTTGTTTGCGTTTAGCAAATGGCTACAATGAAACAAAGAGTGAAAAATTTAAAGGGGTCTGAATACTTTCCGTACCCACTGTAATACTCACCTCACCCTGTTCCCCTGCAGTCCAAACCGGTCTCTGCTGTTAGCAGTCTGGGAGAAGCAGATGTGATGTAGTTATGCCAATATATTGCCCCTGCCTGCATCCAAGTTGCAGGCACGGGAGACAGGGGCTGAATGGTGGAGCATCAGGAAGTGGGGAGCTCCTTGCTTCACCATTGCATTCAACTCTATCTGTATCTGGAGGACCTGTATCAATTTAACCCAGCACACAGCATCTAGACAGCACCCGAACTCCTGGACTATCCCCCTGAATCCAGGATGGTTTGGCCTTTAATATTTCCCATTCCTTTTGAACCCACTTTTTGTTTGGCTCATAAAAATAAATGAACAAAGAATACATAAACTGCAGCTTTTATCACTGTGCATGAAATCATCCTTAGGCCAGGGCCACACAATGAGAAAGTACTGCAAAATTTTAACAGGGAAATTCTGCAGCATTGTGATGATGAGACCCTCAAGTTATGTATCTTTCTTGGACATGTATCATTCCTCATTCATATCAGTCACATGTGTATGTAGGAATGTAGAGCTGTGTTTACATTGGTGGTCAATTCGCTCCAATGGTTTTATGTGCATACCATGGAGAGAGGGCCTGTCTGGCCCGTCAGTGTGATATCCCAGATGTCCAAAGGGGGGAGGGTGGGCTAATGACCTGCAACTAACCCAGGCACCCATCTTTCCTTCTAACCGGCACAGATTCCTCTTTTCGTGAGGAGAGGGCTGGCTGGGGGGGGGGGGGGTGAAGGGTGGAGCTGGACAAGGGTCTTCACACTGGCTGGGGTGAGGTCTTTTGTCTTTTGTGTGGAAGCTGAAAGAGAGACAGCTAAGAGCAGAGCTGTGCTCAGGTATCATTCTATATTTTATTTTCCCTTTTTGTTTTTGTATTGTATCATCACACTTTTGCTTGTATGTTTATGCTTGATCATATTTATATTGTATATTTCTGTATATGCTATTAATTAGTACCGACCTACTTGGGTTATTAAATATATAAAATTTATACAGCTCGTTTCATTCTATCCTATGACCCGGTCTACTCACGGTGTGTGAGTGGGAGCTTAAGAAAGAAGGTTGATCGCAGGTACGCCAAGAGGCTTGGCAAGGCCATATTCTTCACAGTGGTGGCAGCATTGTGGGATCTTAGGATAACAGTGTGTGGTTGTGGTATCACTCAGACACTGAGGATTGTGGCAATCCTATGGAACGAGCGCGGTATGAGATCAAGCTTAAAATACGGTGAAAGTTTGGTACAGTACTGTTCCCTCCCTTCTTCTTTTTTCTGTCCTGTCTTTTATTTGGCAACGGCTTCCAGTGGATGTCTTGGATTCTGAGAAGTGGAACCAGGGGACGTCAGCAACTGACCGATACAAACTCTGAGCAGATGGCTGATATGGAAGGTGCTGCAGCTGGGCAGGACGAGGAGCAGAGTCCTGAGGGGCTGGCACAAGAAAACATCACCATGCCAGACGGTTCAGCAGGTGCCCTGACCCCAGAGGTAACTGTGCCTGGGGGTCCAGTAGCCCCAGTTCTGTGGGGGTAATGGACTTATACTTGCAAATGGCCTTACAGCAGATAGACGCCAGTGACTCTAGCACCCGTCTGCAGGTGATTCTCCAGTACCGAGAAGCTGCAGAGCGCCGGGCGGAGAGAGAAGCTGCAGAGCGCCAGGCAGAGAGAGAGGCCGCTGCCGCTGCTGCAGAGCGTCGGGCTGAGAGAGAGGCCACTGCCGCTGCTGCAGAGCATCGGGCTGAGAGAGAGGCCGCTGCTGCAGAGCGTCGGGCTGAGAGAGAGGCTGAGCAAGAGGCCCCTGAACGCCAGGCGGAGAGGGAGCATCAGCTTGAGCTAAAAAAGCTGGAACTTCCCCGGCAGGTGCAACCTTCTCCTGCACAAACTCCAGGAGCCCAAGCACTAAAGATCCGATCCGAGGACTTTCCAATCTTGGAAGATAACGGGGACTTGGACTCGTTCTTGCGGGGATTTGAGAGGGCGTGTAAGCAGCATCATCTTCCCCAGGCAGAATGAGCCCGTTACCTGTCTCCCCGGCTGAAGGGAAAAGGCCTGGATGTTTCCACGAACTTACCAGAGGACGCGGACTATGAGACCATCAAAGCGGCGCTAATCCGGGAGATACCGGCTCACGCCGGAGGTGTACCGCTAAAAATTCCGGAATATACAGTGGGGTCCCACAGAGAGCTATGCGGATGTTCTGCACCACTTACAGGCTACATTCTGGCAGTGGATCAAAGGACTTACTGTCACCACGTTTGAGGGAATTGGGGATCTTATGATAAAGGAACAATTTCTCCAGGTGTGCCCTCTGGAGGTCCGCCAGTTCGTGTGTGATCGGAAACCCAAGACAGCAGACAAGGCTGCAGAGATTGGTGACGATTATGTGTCCACCAGGGAGCAAGGGACGAAGAGAGGAGCCACACTGCAGAGACCCTCAAGCTGGAAGGAGGGGCAAAGCTGGAATTCACCACAGCCTGCAGTCTCCAAGTGGGGTAAGACAAACTCTGTCCCGGGTGCCCCCTCTACTTCCCCTGTCCCAAGAACTCTGGGAGCCCCAGGGACCATCTCTAAGTCCCAAGGAGAGGCCCGGCGGTGTCATGCCTGTAACCAGCCAGGACATTTCAAGGCGGAGTACCCCAACAGCTCTAAGAATCCCCCTGTTTCCCCAGCCACGGCAGTTGGCTCATATGTATACTTGGTGGGGAGGGAGGGGTTGCCATCCAATGCCAACCGTCAACAGGTCATTGTGGGGGATAAAGTGGTCATGGGATTTCGGGACACTGGGGTGGATGTTACTCTGGTGCAACCTGACTTGGTCCCTGCGGACTGTATTATCCCTGGAAAAACTCTGACCTTGAGGGGTATTGGACAAGAACGCTTAACTGTGCCCATGGCTTGTGTCCATTTGGACTGGGGTGCGGGAAAAGGAATGCGTGATGTGGGGCTAATGTCTGATCTGCCTGCCAATGTACTATTGGGATCAGATTTGGGGCCCTTGGTGTCCCAGTATGGGGTGGGAGTAGCCCCACCTTGCTGTGACAAAATGTCTGTACTGAAGGATGATTTTAATGTGGTGTTGAAGCCTGTCACACAGACACAGACACAGGCAGAGGGAGGGGTCAGCAGCTCGTTTACCCCTGCTGTGTGCCCAGCTAAATGAATGAGGGACTGTGGAATGGGAGCCTGGCTGTAGCCCCGCCCACATCTGCGGGTGGTGATGGCCCCCTCAGTGTGACCCTGGCTGAGCCATTCACCCATGCAGTTCACTGTGGATCAATGAATGAATGCAATGTCAATGTAATTGCTAATTCTTGCCTTGCAGATTTACAGGGTAGCTCTTCTGAGATGCTGGGGGCAACCCCAACTGATGACAATATGCCAGGTGGTCAGGTAGGACACAGGGATCTCAGGGCCGATCCGGATGCGGAACGGACTGCTGGTGTTGTGGTGGTAACCCGCAGCCAGAGTGCTAGAGGGGTGGAAGGCGCTCCGACCCCTGAGCCGTTCTCTATGTCACCCGGAGGTGGCACTGAGACCGCCATGACTAGCCTCCCCACACTGGAGCCGGAGGTATATGACATGCACATCTCTTCTGTCTGGTTCCAGTCAGGAGTTCAGGGATGCTGTCCAAGCTGACCGCAGTCTGGGCGCATTGAAGGAGCGTGCTGATCAACCTCCCTTGGAGTCGGACAAGGACCGCCTGTACTGGGAGCAAGGGAGGTTGTACCGGGAAACGATCCCCACAAAGGGAAAAGAAAGTCGACTTAGGGAGAAACATTTGGTGGTAACCCAACCCTATCGGGTGGAGTTGCTCATGATATTCCACTGGCAGGCCACCTGGGGATCGCTAAGACCAAGGCTCGCCTCAGCCACTTATTCTACTGGCCTAAAATGGGGACAGATGTAGCTAAATACTTCCGTTCATGTGACACTTGTCAGAGGATGGGCAAGGCGGGGCAAGGCTCAAAAGCCCCAATGATCCCTATGCCCATCATAACCGAACCTTTCCAGCGGGTGGCTGTGGATCTCATTGGACCCCTGTCCATTCCCAGTTGCACCGGGAAACGTTTCATATTAACGGTAGTAGACTACGCTACTAGGTACCCGGAAGCTGACGCTCTGTCTTCCACCCGGGCTGATGTAGTGGCCAAGGCTCTGGTAGGCATCTTCTCCCGTGTTGGATTTCCTAGAGAGATGCTCACAGACCAAGGTACCCAGTTCATGTCTGCCTTGATGCAAGGCCTGTGTAAGGTAACAGAGGTGCAACATCTGGTGTCCAGCCCGTATCACCCACAGACCAACGGCCTGTGTGAATGGTTCAATGGCACCCTGAAGCAGATGCTCAGGATGTTAGTCGAGTCCCACGGGCGCGACTGGGAGCCTTATCTCCCGCACCTGCTGTTCGCTTACCGGGAGGTGCCTCAAGCCTCAACGGGGTTCTCCCCGTTTGAGCTCTTGTACGGGAGACGTGTACGTGGGCCCCTAACTCTTGTGAAAGAGTCCTGGGAAGGAGAAACGGCTATCCAAGGTGTGCCAGTCGTGGAGCATGTCCTGCGACTCCGTGACCAAATGCAGGCTATGGCGCAGCTGGTGCATGACAACATGGTCCAGGCTCAAGCTGACCAGAAGCGCTGGTATGATCAGAATGCAGTGAGAGAACATACCAGCCGGGGCAGAAAGTATGGGTCCTAGTCCCTGAGCCCCAGGACAAGCTTCAGGCGAAATGGACCGGTCCATACGTCATGCACCAGCAGGTCAACAGCGTCAGCTACCTGGTCACTGTTGATCCAGGCCGGAACAGGCATAAGGTCTTCCATGTGAACATGAAGGGTCATCATGACCGGGAAGCTAGTGCCTTTCCGGTATGCAGTCTGCTAGAGGAGGGGGAAGAAGAAGACCTTGTTGACTTGCTTGCCCATTTTCAGGAGGATGGGTCCAACAAGAAGGCACAGGTGAACCCCCTGCTGGCTGAGGCCCAGCTGTTCCAGCTGGATGGAGTTTTGCACTCCCTACCTGGTCTGTTCTCTGTGAAGCCCGGGAGAACTGACCAGGCCATTCACCATGTGGATACCGGGAATCATGCCCCTATCCGGCGGTCGCCATATCGCGTCTCCTCGGAGGTACAGGTCCAGATGCGCAAGGAGATTGACGAGATGCTGGAACTGGGGGTGATTAAGCCCTCTCACAGTGCATGGGCTTCACCTGTGGTTCTTGTGCCCAAAAAGGACCGGACCACCCGGTTCTGTGTAGACTACAGGGAACTTAATGCGGTTACAGTCGACGACGCGCACCCCAAGCCGCGCATCGACGACCTGCTTGACCGATTAGGTAAGGCCCAGTACTTGTCCATCATGGACTTGAGTCGGGGATACTGGCAGATCCCCCTGTCCCCTCAGGCACAGGAGCGATCGGCCTTTATCACCCCTTTCGGACTGTACGAGTCCACTGTCATGCCATTCGGCATGAAGAATGCCCCTGCCACTTTCCAGCGGATGGTCAACTCCCTACTGACCTTGTATGTTTAGGCAATATTCTTCACAAGCATGTTCTTGAAAGTCACAATTAGAATCAATATGCTCATAATTTATACAGTATATGTATTATTGATGTTTTCATTATTATTCTCTATACTGCAGTATTTGCTACAGTTTATTAATATGTGTTTTTAATGGCCTACAATATGTATCTGATTAAGTCTGTTTCTGCAAGGACCATGGACATTTGTTATTGACATTAGTCATTTACTATCTTGCACATTTTTTGTTATTTTAATACATTATATAATATATGCAGGTGAAACATGGACGAATCTCGCAAGGTTCGTCCAACAAATACAACCCTGCTACTGCTCATGGCCCCCCCCTTCTGCCCTCCATGGGGCCTCATTCGTCCCTGTCAGAGACGTTCTGACGCTTTTCAGTGCCAGCAATGTGAAGTGGGACACAAGGGTCCCCCTGAAGGGCAGAAGGGGAAGGTGGAGGTGGCTGTGAGCAGGAACGGGATCGGTAAGTAAATAGGGCCCATTACCCTCTGGGGTTATTCCAGCATATAACGACCTATTTAAAAAAAAAAAAAAAAACTAAGGTCGTGTCCCCGTAGCAGATGCTATGGAGGTAGTTACGCCACTGGATGGATTGATAGCTAGAAGGATGGATGGATGGATGGATGGATGAATGGATGGATAAATGGATAGATCGATGAATAGATGAAGAAGCAGATCGAAGGGTTGTTTTCTGCAAATTGAGGACAAAGCACATTTTTACACTTTGGCTTGTCTCTATTAATCATCATACGGAATTCTAAGACAATGAAGCCTAAGGTCAAAAGAAAAAGCCGACAATATGGATGATTTATAGACTGTAGGAGTCATCTTTTCAGAACATTGCAGTGACAATAGTTTATTCCCTATGTAAAACTAAGAATAATGAACTCTGTTAGTTACAATAAAGGCTGTGGGCTCATGTCAGCCCTCATTCAGGCATAGTTATATGCCTGTAAGTTTAAAGTACTATGCTATGTCAGTATATGCGATACATTTTGTGTCTGTAGTTGTGCCATTCTCTACATTACTGGCATTTTTATACCTACCATTGTACTGTTAGCCATATTTAAAGTCTTTGAACTAAGGATTGTATTAGAAAATGCGCTGTTCATTGATGATTCAGAGCTTATTGAATGTGGCTGGCACCAGCTTCACTACCAAATGAGATCTCATATACCAATGTAATAGTCAACCTTATGGAATGGGTAAAAAAAACACAACCTAAGCCTGGGCCAATAAACGTGTACCTCCAATACTTACAGTCTGAACTATATTTTTATATCATGCAGACTTTACCTACACAAGCAAGTCATCGGTATACAATAATTCATTAGTCTGATGCACCTTCTCTTCTATCCAGGCTACAGACTTTTCAGAGCTACAGAGCTGCCTCCGTTCCAGGATTGCAGTGGGAAAGACCATTAATAGACAGACAGGGTCCAACTCTTGGCTCCCGTACCAATCACCTGTTTGAAGCGGCCTATCCTTAGTATAGTCCATCAATATGAAATTGAAGAGAGTTGACTGTCTTCACTTGAATGGAAAATACCAAGCACATGGTATGGTTTGCAGACGGGATGCCAAAAGTCAGAACCTCATCAACCTAATATTCATATCCCATCCTACACAGTCATATAGAAAAGAATCCACAGATACGAAAAACAGATGGGCATGTCGTGGCACTGCTGCATGGAAACTCTTCAGTCTTTCAGGATATAATTCAAAGGCTTTATTGAGTGCAAAAACATCAATTTCTAAATCATACCAATCCCTTCAACAGGATGGCCGCCCTGATGTGTCCTTCTTCACTTATACACAACTCAGAATATATGGAACATTACTATGTTAATACCATCACATAAGAAATGAATGCATATAACTGGAATTAAAGAATACATAACTGAGTAGATAGATAAATGATAGATAAATGAATGAATAAAATGTGATTTTCAGTCCATTAAAAAACGTTGATGTCTTATATGCTTTAAGGCATGTAAATATCAGTAAATTGTAGCAATTCCTCCTTCCTGCCCTGTTATTCATTCTAACTTCAGTGTTCTTCTGATTGCCAGGGGTGTACCTTAAGGGGTGGAGGGGATACAGTCCCACTTGGGCACAGGGGGGAGGGGGGATGACAGGGGATGGGAATGATGGGAAGCTTGTGTGCACAGACATGTGAACAGTCCTTCATGACAGTCTCAGCAGAAAAAGAGAAGGAAAGGGAAATGTAAATATTGCTAAAATGTACGGATGGGACATAGTTGATGGCTGTGAGTAGAAGTTAGAAGGGGGTCTAAGCTGAGCTTTTACACCAGGGCCCCTAAACCTTTAGTTACGCCCCTGCCTATCGCTGTGCTTATTTCATAAGCAAGATTACAGGGGGCCCGATGCATTTACATGGCAGCTGGGGGCCTTCATTAGGCTGCCTATGTTAATTCCTAGTAGTATAATGTTGTACTGTATTAGCCATAGAAAGTAGTGGAAGAGTGAAGAAATCAGGTGATACCTTTTAGAGGCTAACTGAGTATATTTGATAGTAAGCTTTCTAGAGTGCTAGCTCTCTTCTTCAGACATGGTGTAATACAAGAAACTGAAAATTCACACTATTTATACACACACAAGACATGGATCTTCAAAAGGATCTTGGAATAACAAAATGCAATATACATAGAGAAGTTATTTACAACAGGTCAGGAAATAAACAGTCTGGAAAATTTGTGGGGCGTGACAGAGGGATCTGTTAACTGTTTGTAATCAGGTGGTGATTTTTGACCCTCACAGTTCATACATAGTGTGACATGAAACTGGCATGAATATTAAGTCCAAATTGCAGAGTTTGAAATTTTGGCATTAATTTGTATTCCCATTCCTTTCTTTCTCTCTCTCTGCGTCTTAAAATGTCCCATTAAAACCACAACCCGCAAATCTTCAATAGAGTGGTCTTCTCCGGAGAAATGTGCGGCCACTGGGAGATCTTTTCTGCTGTTATTAAAGGTGGATCTGTGTGAGTTCATGCGCTAAGTCTCTGGCCTGTTTCCCCCACATAGAGGCCTGTGGTGGGACATTGCACACACATTATAAGATACACCACATTGGAAGACCTGCAGGAAAATGTCCCCCTAATTCTGTGCACCTGTTGTGACTGTGCGATAGGTACACTGTCAGCGGTGTGGATGTGCTTGCAGGTCATGCACCTGTTTTGCAGGCAAGGTGAGGTGCCATTTTCAGTTGGGGCCTTCAGGGCACTCCGGACAATAATACGCCTCAGGTTTGATGGTTGTTGAAAGGAAAGGAGAGGGGGGACTGGAAATATGTCCTTGAGTCTGTTGTCCCTATGTAGCACTGGTTGAAGCTCCTTGGCAATCCATCGTAGGATCTCCAGCTGTGGGTTGTAGGTGACAACTAGGGGCACTCGGGCTTCTTTCTGGGTCTCTTTATATGTGAGCAGACTGTCTCTGTTAATGGCTGCTGCTTTGTTTAATTGGTTGTCCGTCACTTTTGATTTGTATAACAATCGGAGAAATTTCGTCCTCAGATCCTGGAGGTGCTTGTCCAGGTCTGCTTTGTCAGAACAAATACAATTTTATCGTATAGCCTGGCTATAAATAATAGATTGCCTTGTGTGCTTGGGGTTGAAGTTATCGTTTCTCAGGTAGGCCGTTCTGTCTATGGGTTTGTGGTATATTGATGTGAGTAGCCGGTGGTCTTTAATGTATATTGTGGTGTCCAGAAAGTGGATTTCACTCTCTAAGTAGCTAAGTTTAAGGTTGATGGTAGGGTGAAAGTCATTGAAGTCATTATAGTTCAAAGGAAACAGAAAGACAGCACTGAGCAGTGCATAGTATGATACTGTATTAGGTAAAAAACAGAGTGAGCGTAAAAAATTGAACTCTCACCTTTGATGGTTGTGAATAGAGTCACAACCACCCAGAAGCACAGTAGAACCGATTTACAGAGGGTTCCTCTCTGGTTGTCAGGCAGCGGCAGGATCCAATAACCACTCTAAGGTGTCAGGAGATATGCAGGAAGGACCATCTTAGACCCACTTTCTGGGTCTGAGAAAAAGGAACCGCGCTTTGCCCAAATGTAGTTTAAAGCAAGATTATTGATTTAAAGCAAAACTTTATTTTCCAATCACTTTCCAATCACTACGCATTTCGGGTAAAAACCCCTTTATCAAGTGAGCAGGAAGAACACAGCGCTAAGCATCACATAACAAAATACAGGTTTAAATAGTTTACACATATAACCAGGAACGCCCCTATGCATGACTAAAAAGGGGCGTGGCTAGTTGTAACAAAATATACACAACGAAAAATAAACAAGTCTGTTTAAGTTAAAACATTAGTATGGAAGGGAAAGAGTCAAAGGAACAGAGAGTCTCTTTGTTATTAGTGTGTGTATAATGATCAATAAAAGGAAGAAATCTTACCTTGAGATTCAGTGAACTGGGTTTCAACAGTGATAAGTCGGCGTTCGTAAAGTAGAAGTACGCATGCGCGGGAAATTACCTGCGCACGGTACAAAGCAGGACATTTAAACAAATTTGCGCATGCTTAATAGAGTCAGTGCGACGTAGGAGAACCTATTGAGCATGCACCTATCCCACAGTCACAACAGGCGCACAGAATTAGGGGGACATTTTCCTGCAGGTCTTCAATGTGGTGTATCTCATAATGTGTGTGCAATGTCCCACCACAGGCCTCTATGTGGGGGAAACAGGCCAGAGACTTAGCGCATGAACTCACACAGATCCACCTTTAATAACAGCAGAACAGATCTCACAGTGGCTGCACATTTCTCTGGAGAAGAAAACTCTATTGAAGATTTGCGGGTTGTGGTTTTAATGGGACATTTTAAGATGCAGAGAGAGAGAGAAAGGAATGGGAATACAAGTTAATGCAAAAATTTCAAACTCTGCAATTTGGACTTAATATTCATGCCAATTTCTTGTCACAGTATGTATGAACTGTGAGGGTCACAAATCATCATCTTATTGTAAACAGATAACAGATCCCTCTGTCACGCCCCACAAATTTTCCATTGTGTGTGTATAATTAGTGTGAATTTTCAGTTTCTAGTATTACACCATGTCTGAAGAAGAGAGCTAGTACCCTTGAAAGCTAACTATCAAATATACTCAGTTAGCCTCTAAAAGGTATCGCCTGATTTCTTCACTCTTCCACTATGTTAATTCCTATTAGGCTGTGCTAATGGTGAGCATAATGGGGCTGGGGAGTGGGTACTTTCTACTGATGTCCAAAGGTGCGGATATCCATTAGACCGAGACCCCGCAACGTCAGCGGAAAGGCAAAAAATGTTATATATGTAGGTGATATGCAGGTCCTAGTGGTTTCCATGAAATCTGCCAAGTCATCAGCTGATTGGCCGTTGGTTTCACTGGCAGGAAGATTTGAAGTTCAAAAGTGTGGGCTGGAGAGCAGTTCGGAGCTGTCGGTGTGATCAAACAATAGAGCAGAACCCCCCCCCCCCCAAAGTGGGGTTTTTAGTCGTCCAGCTAATGCTGGGGGGTTTTAGCTTCATAAAGATGTTATGAATTTTGGTGGTTTTAAATATTTAGTGGATTTTAACATATTTATTGATTATTTATAATTCATTTAATGTTTTCTCTATTATCAATGTACTGGTAACCCCTTAATGAAGGCATTGCGGCCAATATTATTCCAAAATTTAGAATGCCATATGTGTTTTATTTATTATTATACAGTGGGGAAAAAAAGTATTTAGTCAGCCACCAATTGTGCAAGTTCTCCCAGTTAAAAAGATGAGAGAGGCCTGTAATTTGTTGGAGATATACAAGAATCAGTTTTGTCTCTATATTTACTGGATTGACTGCAGTTCACATTTATGACACTAGATATAGCTGTTACTAAATGTTTATCTGTAGACACTCTGTATTTTTGTTGTTTTCATGCTGTTGATATACATATCCTGTTTTGTTAGAGTATGGGCTGGACTAGATCTTTTGTTCACCATGTGAGGTGATCTTCTCTTACTGCACTCATGTTTCACTAAAATTTTGTTCCTGTTATATACAACTGTCTATCTGGTTTTGACTCTGCCACATCCAGCAATCGCACTCTGCAACATAATTGACATCATAGGTAGACCTCAACTATGAGAGACAAAATGAGAAAACATCTAGAAAATCACATTGTTTGATTTTTTTAAGCCTCTATTTGCAAATTATGGTGGAAAATAAGTATTTGGTCACCTACAAACAAGCAAGATTTCTGGCTCTCACAGACCTGTAACTTCTTCTTTAAGATGCTCCTCTGTCCTCCACACATTACCTGTAGTAATGGCACCTGTTTGACATTGTTATCAGTATAAAAGACACCTGTCCACAACCTCAAACAGTCACACTCCAAACTCCACTATGGTGAAGACCAAAGAGCTGTGGAAGGACACCAGAAACAAAATGGTAGACCTGCACCAGGCTGGGAAGACTGAATCTGCAATAGGCAAGCAGCTTGGTGTGAAGAAATCAACTGTGGGAGCAATAATTAGAAAATGGAAGACATACAAGACCACTGATAATCTCCCTCAATTAGGGGCTCCACGCAAGATCTCACCCCGTGGGGTCAAAATGATCACAAGAACGGTGAGCAAAAATCCCAGAACCACATGGGGGGACCTAATGAATGACCTGCAGAAAGCTGGGACTAACGTAACAAAGGCTACCGTCAGTAACACACTACGCCGCCAGGGACTCAGATCCTGCAGTGCCAGACGTGTCCCCCTGCTTAAGCCAGTACATATCCGGGCCCGTCTGAAGTTTGCTAGAGAGCATTTGGATGTTCCAGAAGAGTATTGGGAGAATGTCATATGGTCAGATGAAACCAAAGTAGAACTGTTTGGTAAAAACACAACTCGTCGTGTTTGGAGGAGAGTTTATGCTGAGTTGCCTCCAAAGAACACCATACCTACTGTGAAGCATGGGGGTGGCAACATCATGCTTTGGGGCTGTTTCTCTGCAAAGGGACCAGGACAACTGATCCGTGTACATGAAAGAATGAATGGGGCCTTGTATTGTGAGATTCTGAGTGCAAACCTCCTTCCATCAGCAAGGGCATTGAAGATGAAACATGGCTGGGTCTTTCAGCATGACAATGATCCCAAGAACACTGTCAGGGCAACGAAGGAGTGGCTTCGTAAGAAGCATTTCAAGGTCCTGGAGTGGCCTAGCCAGTCTCCAGATCTCAACCCCATAGGAAACCTTTGGAGGGAGTTGAAAGTCCGTGTTGCCCAGCGACAGCCCCAAAACATCACTGCTCTAGAGGAGATCTGCATGGTGGAATGGGCCAACATACCAGCAACCGTGTGTACCAACCTTGTGAAGACTTACAGAAAACGTTTGACCTCTGTCATTGCCAACAAAGGATATATAACAAAGTATTGAGATGAACTTTTGTTATTGACCAAATACTTATTTTCCACCATAATTTGCAAATAAATTCTTAAAAAATCAGACAATGTGATTTTCTGGATTTGTTTTCTCATTTTGTCTCTCATAGTTGAGGTCTACCTATGATGTCAATTACAGGCCGGCCTCATCTTTTTAAGTGGCAGAACTTGCACAATTGGTGGCTGACTAAATACTTTTTTTCCCCACTGTATAAGGTTGGTAAATGGGAGCAAATTGGGGATGGTAACACCATGACGCAAGTGCAGTTTTTTTTCAGAGTTATGGCTTTTGGAAGGTGGGAAGTAAAAAATTAAAATGCAAAAATAAAATATGACTGCGGATGGAAGGGGTTAATGATTAGTCACCAGTAGTCGCAGAGAGGAATATTAACCACTTGTATTACTTTTCAGCTAAACAGGATGTAAACAGTTAAAGTCATGGTGTGCAAGCTGACACTTTCTAAGCAGTGAATGATGATAATCTCTTTTCTGGTGTTTTATCCTCATTCTGACACGGTAAAGTGGCTGCATACATGCAAACAATATCTTGTTACAACAGCCAAATAGCAGAACAGGGAGGTGACCTGACTACTGCTCCCAAACAATGACAGCAGCCAGGGTACAGGTACAATCGTAGTGCACATGAAGGATATTTCCAGGATAAAAGGTAGCGTGCAAGCAGCGAGAGCTTGGGAAATGTCAGCAATATTTTATTCACAATGGATTCCTGCTTACAATGTTCTTTTAACTCTTTGATTCCCAGAGTGCACAGCTTAGAGGGAGCACTGCTGTGAATACACAGATAGCAAACATGAAGACCACTCTGACTAATCAGAGCACAGGACACAAGGAGCACTGAGGAAGACAGGACAGCAGCCAATCCTCTGGCAGGTTACATGGGGGGCAGCACACACTGTACATACAGCTGGAGGAGGAGATGTCTGTGTGTTACTGTCTGCTCACGTGATCTGCTGCATCAGTCCTGGGCATGGCTGGCATGTAGTGATGCTGCTGCTGCTGCTGCTGCAGGGCCTGGACTGGAGAAGGGGAAGCAGCTGGGCATCTTGTCATCCCCCCTCACTGACATACTGGCTGCATTAGGCTGATAAGTAATAGGGGTGTGACTGGTAAGTGCGTCTGCTTCTTCCTATTCTCATGTACAAGACTTGTTATATTGGCTATTATACTATTAGAATAAACAGGAAGCAATTATACTAAGTGGCAATGGTTGTATATACCTGATAGCCCAGAAAACAGCATAGTATTCAGTGACTGTGCTCATATTAGTATATACATCTATCTATCTACACACAAACATATATATCTGTATATAGATGTAGCATTCCTTAACTTGATAAATTGCAAAAGCCAGTGAAACATTTAAGTTAAAGTTTGCCGCAACTGTTTAATGCGTTATATGCCAAACCGAAGTTTTCTACACACACACACATATATATATATATATATATATATATATATATATATACGCACAGAGACATATATATATATATATATATATATATATATATATACGCACACAGACATATATATATATATATATATATATATATATACACACACACAGACATATATATATATATTTATATACACACACACACATATATACACACACATACACACACATTCTGTCATATAAAACTTCAGCAGAGCAGGAAATCAAATTCCTATCTTTTAGTTTATTACAGTTTTTGGGGCTGGGATGAGATACCGCTGGATAGAGCGCTATAAACATATCCTTTATGCCTTTTGTCCCTGTTGAACTTAATCCTGGTCTTGCAAAACAAAATAAAAAAGTGTGTGATGTGAACATGCTGCAACCTAAGTGTGATGCGGCTCTGAACATACTAGAGTACATTACCATTTTCACCAGATAGTTCAGGTGAGTTGTGAGTCAGTGTTTATGGCTGGGTGTGTTTCGTATTGTAAATATGTGATGGTTTTTACACTCATGGACATAGTAGGATATAAAGGTTCCCTGTGAACTGTCCGTACAGTATACTCCTAGGATCAGTCACGGATCGCACAAAGCACTGCTTGTGTACATTTCCAGGCATATGTGATACATTATCGTGGATGTATATATGCCATGTTTATAATCTACCACCTTTAAATGGGCAGGGTGTGATTTCACAATGTTTTATGGACCAAAGTGTAATGTGTGTAATGTTTAGTGCTCAGTATAAATTGGGTTTCCTGTAATCTTTAACCACTGCAAGACCAGGCCATTTAAACTGGTTCAGGACCGGATATGTTTTTTTTGTACATATGGTTTTGAGGACTATAACATTTTCTTTTGGGTCATTGAAATCATTTTTGAATCTTTTTTTCATGATAAATAGGGCTTTATTTTTATGTTTTATTTTTGCATTTTTTTAATTTTAATATTCAAGTAAGTTCAACAAAAAAAGGAAGGGGAATGTTTCAGTTTTTCACATTTTTCGTGTTGTTCTTTTTTTAATAGCACCAAGTACTATTGTATTGCAGCACATCGCACATAGATTCCCTATGTGTAATACGCAGCGGCAGTCAGGAAGCCAGTGCTCGTCCTCCTAACTGCCATGGAAACCCCTTGGACCCCACAAGTCAAAGGGTGGCGGGTGGGCACCATCTTGCCCCGGAACCACCTCGGTGCCATTAAGCTGCCAGAATCAGACTATAAGCTTCGTGATGCATAATAGTACATCGCAGAGCGGGAAGGGGTTAAAGGTCTGAAAAGCTCAGTGACATACATCATCTGACAGTCACAATTTCTTTATCAGATGATGTATGTAAATCTTGGGGGTTTCAGACCTGGCAATAGATCCTCTTTAAGTTCTGTAAAATGACCACAGAAATGGCCTCTCAGACTACATTATGCACAATATGCTTTGGTAGTCTTAAGGCTCGGTTCTCATCTGCTCTTGCATTATGTTCGGGGATTCCGTTCCCCTCTCCGCATGAAAAATGCGGAGAGAAAAGTTCTGCATTTTTCCTCCCTTTTCGAACGGACCCCATTATAGTCTATGGGGTCCGCGGGTTTCCTAAGGTAATCGCTTTTTTATGCGGATTAGTTTTCCGTTCGGGGGGGTTCCCAAGCGGATCCATCGAACAGAAACTCGAACGCAGATGTGAACCTAGCCTTAGACACTTCTTTCTGCTCTTGTATAGATGAGCCGAGAGCATGATACAGACAGCCCACTGATTTCCGATTTTTAGTGGGCGACTATACTTTCAGGGATCATTTCTATAGGTTTTAACTGTCACTGTCAGGAATAGACATACTGAATCCTCCAGAGCAGAAGATACTCATTGTAGCTGCTCCCTACATCAGCTATTAGATGTGTGTACTAAAAGGTGGACCTTCCTCTGTTTACTTCAGTGGGCGCTGACCTGCAGTGACAGTGCCTGGCCACGATACAGGGCACAGAGGAAACTGCTTTATACCTTGTGTATAGTGTATAGGCAGGTTGTGCATAGTATACATTTTGTATAGCGTCAGTAGAGGTCCGTACAGGCCCCCCACCAGTCAGATATTTATGCCCTATTCCAATGATAGGTCATAAAAACATAAAAACAACCACTTTAATTGTGAATTCTCTAAGGTCTATACTGAATGGCTGTAATACTGGGACTGTACATTTTATTATCTGTATTATACTAAAAACTCTAACTTCTTGCACTTCTTTTGAACTGACCTCAGTCCACCATAAGGTTATATGGTGATCTGGATAAGGTCAGTAAAACCTTATAAGTTCCAGGTATTGTAGCCATACTACGGACAACATTACATACTACCACACTACTTTACTACTGGCATTATAGCTGCCATCACTGAGCCACAATGTCACATGTAGACAGAGACTGGGAAGACTGTCAGGGAGCCAGTGCTGCTGATCCTCCTGGATTGCTGGGGGAACTGAGAAATTAATTCTGATTCTTTTTTTATTTTATGACATTTTCAGCTGTTTTACATTAAAAATAAGATATATAACTAGGTGAAATCCTAGTTTGATAAAAAGTGAAAAACTCAGCAAGTACACAATCCTGCACTAGCTGTCGACCTTGATATCCATCTACCCAGAAACCAGGGCGGTGTTCATCACATTCCAGTGATCTCTGCAATTCTAAGCAATTCCTCACCTGCTGAGGCCCACTCCCAAGGGCCGCAATAAATCTTAAGGCCCCACATAGTGAAGTGCAGCAAAAAAACTGCGGAAAAACCAGGGCGGAAACGCATCGCAGATTTTTCAACAGCGTTTTTCATTGCGATTTCACAAAGTTTTGCTCTGCGGACTTTCTGCCCCTATTATAACTATGCGGAAAACATCAGAGTTTCTGCAGCTATAATTGACACGCTGAGATTTTCAAATATTGACATGCTGCGGATTTTTTTCTGCAATGTGTGGTTGGAATTAGCTAGTATCCCATCCACTTTAAAGGTACTGTAAAACGCAGCTTTTTTTTGCTGCGGTGTTTCCATCAATGCCAGAACGCTGCGTTTTCGCAACGTGGGGCTTCAGCCTTAAGGGGCATTCTTGTCTGAAGCATTTGTTCCTTATAGGTTGGGTGGTCCAGTTATGTGACACCCATCTATTGAGAGAGCGGAATCAGCATTCCCGTTGTCAACTCAGATAGGAGCAGAGGAGGTGGCAAACTCCATTGTACTTTGTAACATTTTGTTGGCTAGGATACTGCAGCCTAAACTATACTGAAAAGTGAACTAGAGTTGGCAATACAACTATATATAATATTTCTTTAGCGTGTAGCATACTTTTTTAAATATGAGTCAGTGGCAGAGAAATGTAAATAATGTACACCTCGCAGTCTCTTATAGATTGGGCCTGGCCATACTGACAGAGGGGATTTACTAAGCAATATTTAGCTCCTTTGCTCCTGTTTATATAATGCGCTTTATCCTCATTTTTTTGCTTTGGTATTAATACACAGCATTAAATAAGGAGAGGTTCAGACTTTTTTGCAGCATGTTCTTTTGATCTGCATCTGATCATGACATTGATAGCATAGATAATAATGAATATGTGATGGATCCTCATCATGTGAGATCTCTAGTCATCTGCCTATAACACAGATAGAAAGCATTGGTACTAGGACTCCATGACAGTAAGGTCTTGTTCACAACATCCACTTTTCACACACGTATGCCGGCCGCATATGTATACACTCATTTCTTATTCAGATATCTGTTTTTTTCTTTTTAACATGGACCATGAGTCAGTGAAAAAACAAAAGGAAGCCTGTCCTTGTT
This sequence comes from Leptodactylus fallax, assembly GCA_947044405.1. NCBI lineage: Eukaryota > Metazoa > Chordata > Amphibia > Anura > Leptodactylidae > Leptodactylus > Leptodactylus fallax. The sequence continues at coordinate 1,414,360 of CAMRHE010000203.1, forward strand.
TTTTCTCATGTAGATGCATCGCACCAAAGTAAGTCTATGGGTCTGTAATAAAAAAAATCTGTGTGTCATCTGGTTTTCATGATTTGTGTGTGAAAATATGCATAATGCATACATCTGAATACGGTCTAAATGCCATATTCGCTGAGTTTCCCCACGACTTTCTGCCTACAGTTGTTATACTTAGGCTTCTATACTTGTTTTTTTGTGTTGCTTTCAAAACAGGAAATTGATATTATCAGTTGTGGCCTTAAACTACTGATTCAGTAGAATATGCCACATATATACCATATATATATATATATATATATATATATATATATACACCATCTTGTCTAATACACTTGGATTTTTAATTCTACATTGATGTTAACTGATCGTTATTTTTTATTGTAAATGTCTAGAACACTGACTGAAGGCCAAAGATTTGGTGACCACTTGTTTCTCAGCTGACCTCATCTTTTATGTGGACATTAAAGTCATTGTTTTATGGCAGTACATCTTCCTGTCGGTAATGACAATAATGAAATTGTATGGGAATGACTGATCAGTCTAACCGTCGGTCACAGGCAGCCATGATGACACAGGCAGCCATGATGACCCCTTTAAGGCTACATTCACACATACAGGTTTTGTGGCAGTTTTTGCTGCCACTGATACAAAAATGGAAGTATCAGTTAACTGAAACCGAACATTATTAACCAGTATAACAATGTGATTTTGTTCATGTCGGTTATTTTGGTTCGGTTATTACAATATTTGCAGTTTTGTTCACTCCGAACACGTCCGAACCGAAACTGCTATTATTATACTCTGGGGACTCTTCAGATCCCAGAGAATAAAGATTGGAGGCCCAAGAGAGGTGAACAAATGTAAAAAACAGTGTAACTCACCTCTCTGGGGCTCTGGCGCGGCTCCCTTTTCTCTTTGGCACTGTTGTCAGTTGTCAGGGACCACTGAGGCTCTGAGCTTTCGTCTATGCATCATGACACCACATGCCGCTGAGACCCAATCACAGGCCTCGGCGGTCCCTGGCATCTGTCAGAAGCGCCGAAGACAGCAGGGAGTTGTGCCCAGAGTACAGGAGAGGTGAGTAACACGTTTTATGTCAGCTCACCTCCCCTGGGTCTCCACTTCTTATACTCTGGGCTCTGAAGGGACCCCAGAGTATAATAGCAGTTTCGGTTCAGACGTGTTCAGTCCGAACAAAATCGCCGGTCAAACCTTGCAAGATGAATCTTACGAGGGTAACTCATCACGCAGTGAAAGTAATAGGGGGCATGGTTTAAAAGGAGTTGTATCATCTTAGCAACTTCTCCCCCATTCATGAGATAGGGGATAAGTTGCTGATTGGTGGGGGTCTGACCACTGAGAAGAAAGGGGCTGTTTTTCAGTGAAGTACTGTACTTTGGATATCTTCAGGGTTCCCCTTGAAAAGAGTGGGCAGAGGCACACATGCCTAATCATCACTACCCCAACTGATCTGCAACCTATCCGCTACCCATAAGTTGTTAAGTTGAGAAAAACAGTCTCAGGTTTGGATTAGATTTATACATTGCTTGAGATCATTTAGGCTGGAGCCCAAACTTGCGAAAATGCAGCATTTTACATTACCTGCAAAGTGGATGGAATTCTTCCTAATCCCATCCACACATTGAAGAAAAAAAATCTTCATGAATTATACCTATGGAAACGCTGCCGGCAGAAAGTCTGCAGAGGAAAACTCTAAGGACTTTCTGTGAAAAACACTGCGGAAAAAAAAACTTGAGGCGTTTCTGCCGCGGTCTTTTCTGCAGCACTTTTTTGCAGCGATTTGCTGCATGGAGCCTTAGTCTTACGTTATATTAAAGCTAATTTTATTATGTCACCTCAGCAAATTACTTGTAGTGTTTCTGTGTACTTGCCATGAAATGTCTTGGTGATATAATTCATTCCTGATTTTGGGTACATTACCAGTTACAATACTGGCTCCTCACACAGTCTGCCCTGTATCAGGACTAATGGCATAGCCTGGTACTAGTGGTACAGCAGTACACCAAATGACAAGAGCCGTGGTGGATATGGATGAGCGCTGCATGTGAAAACATTGTATAACCAAGCTTAATGGATAACAAAAGGAAAAGGGCAGAAATGATCAGTCAGCTGGCATAGAGCGGCACCTCCACCGCAGCTAATCTCCTGATCATAGGCCACGCTCTGGTGTATATTTGCTCTTTATGTGATTTTAATGTCATGGGATTGAAGGCTGTTTGTGCCTTTCCTATTAATACAGAGTATATTCAGTCCATCTGGACGATCGCTTACCATGTCAGGGGAGGATCATTTATAAATAGCACTAAATAGTTTGTTCAAATGATAAAAATGTTTTACTTGTTTAACCCTCTGCTGACCACACATCATTGTACACTATTGTTTTAGCCCTGTTGTTATTACTGGGCTACAATATGATTTTGCCTGCATTCTTCTCTTTCTTTTGTGTAGCTGAACATTTTCATTCAGATAAGACAGTTTGCACAAAGGTAATGTGTGTTTATCTTCCTGGAAAGAACAGGTCATCGTGCTTTACAGTGCCATTGAACTGAATGTAAATGCTAAAAGAATTTACCTAAAAGTTGCTGAGAAACTAATGGAGAAAGTGACAACCGACATGGTGGCAGATCTTGGTACTATAAAATAGAAAAGTGGTAGCCTGTGCACATTAGATGAACTGTACTGCTGAGTTCGGTGTGAGTGGCTGACCATCTTACATATATGGGGGCCTCCGCTACCCTCCCCTGTTGGCAGATGTTGATGGACAGATACGTCAAATGTGTTGGATTTCAACACACCTGATCCTTTTCTTCTACCAATAGAGGTGTCTGGCAATGAATTTCTCCCCTGTCCCTACTAAGAATGCATGCTTGCTTGGCCAAGCTGAGTGTGCATGTGCATGGGGGGATTGGGAGAGATAACAGTGGGCTAACAAGTGTTTGACAGCTATCTCATGTGTATGACCAGCCTCATTCCTGGGCTACATGGAGACCATTTGTAGGTTTACTAATTTCTGCAAGCTAAGTCTGTGAGCATAAACTGAAGCAAAACTGTCCAGTGTGAAGATGACTTAAAGTTGTTATGGTGAACCGCTTTTACTCAAAACTTTGCTTTCATGGAAGTATATATGGTTCCTAAAGTTGGCCATACACATTGGATTTCAAAAACTATTATGTGGCCATCTGATTGATGATAGGATGGGTTGTATGAACAATCCCACCACATTAACACCTAGACTGCCTGATCAGGGGGCACTGTAGTTGTTAAAAAAAGTTCTGCTCAAAAAGTGGTCCATCATACCAAATACTGGTATTTTCATCCAACAGCTGGCCAAAAATATCCAACATGGCTGACCTGTTTTTGGAAGACAAAAGTCTGCCCTTAGACGGCATCTACATGGCAGATTGCTGGCTGTTTATCAACGGAAATGGACAAATTGATGTGGTCACTTTAAGATCCGCTCTCAGATTTTTAATAGAGGTCTATTGTCAGTAAAATAATGCAATGTAAAATAAACATCTGTGGTGAAAATCTAATTTCTACATTTTAATGTGTTTGTGTAATGTGTTTAGGACATATATTAGAATAATGTGAGTAAACAGTTTATAAGTTGCTTATAATATCTCGTGGTCACATAGGTCACTGATCCCAGGCTTAAGATTGCTATTATTGTTATGGCTATCAAACAGGATAAAAATAGTAAATGATTTTCTATATTTAACCAGGGCATCATTTGTGGCTAGTGTATACAGTACTTCTTCCTGCATCTTCATTTGGGTGTACAAGGGCAGATGTACTAGTAGTCCACGTCTTGGAGAAGTTGGTCTTAGTGTTCTTAACAAGTTATACTTGAGCAATACACAAAAAACAGACCATGAGGACAACATAAAACTTATAGTACAGTCCCAAAGTATTTGTCCTATTATTCACATTTTTCTTCTCCTTGTTAATACACTCTTTGACAAAAAATAACAGTGCACCAAGAAGGAGATGTTGGAATCAAACAAAGCTTTATGTGTGTGAATGTAGCGATGATATATGTAAGTGATTACAATATTAGAATAAAAGGAGAATATTATCGGGTAAGACTATACAATTAAAATGAAGACCTAGGACCCTGTTGGACCATCTCTAGCTTGAATACAAGATGTGATACGGTTGGGCATGGAGACATACAGGTTCCGTATGCAGCACATTTGCCTACAGATGTAGAAGCTGCATCTGTAGATCCTTCACACTTGCAGGTTGCTGAAACTCGCGTTCCAGCTGGTCCCATAAATGCTTCATTGGCTACTATTCTGGTGACCAGGCAGGCCAAGGAAGTGTTGCAATCTTGGGGCGACATGCCATTTGGAAGCTCTGCTATGAGAGGCAACACATGTGGTCACAGGATATCTGTTAGTGTCCCTCGTATCACTACTAGGGGTAGGGGCTCCCAGACCATCACACCAGCAGTTGGGGCAGTGGGAAGTAACTAATCAGCCCACAGCGGTAACTAAGACTGGGCGATTATGACTTAAATTGAAATCATGATTAATCAGGCATTTTACCTCGAGTACGATTAATGGTGATTATTTAGGTAACGGCCCTTTTAAACCACCTTTTACAGTATTGGGCGTACCTCGCAAGATTCGTTCTGCAAGGTTTGCATGACGGTTTCATTCAGATGGAAAACGTCCGAATCAAAACTACTAATATTATACTCTGTGGTCTCTTCAGACCCTAGAGTATAATAAGCGGAGGCACTGGAAAGGTTATTAAATATAAAAAACAGAGTTACTAGCCCTGCCTGAGCTCTGGCACGACTCCCTGCTGTCTTCAACTGATACAGTACCTGTGATGGTGCCTCAGCATCATGTAGCATCACGTGGCACAAGTGTTGCAACGCCATGTGACCTCTGAGGTCCAGTCACAGGCCTCAGCGGTCCCTGGCTACAGGCAGAGGTTCCAACAACAGCAGGGAGTCGTGCCGGTGCCCATGTTGTCACAGGCCCAACTTGCCCCCCTAAGATTTATACATTAAAATACCTTACCTAAGAATAAAAACCCAACAACTTCTTGTGGATTACATAAGGCTGCAATGTTTATTAATGGTTACATAAATTATTAATAAATTAAACTTGAATAAATTAAATAAGTATAATAACACAAAGAGATAACCATAACCAATAACTTGCCAGAATATACCATTGAATATATATACACCTAGTCCACCCAGCATTAGCTGGGTAACCAATTCCCACTAACCAACATCACGACTTAAAGGAGAATTGTCTTTTAAAACAAGGGGGGGGGGGGGGGTTGGCGGGGGGCTCAGGTTTATAGCTCTTCACAGACAGACTGCTCGACCACGGCGGGGAATCTCCTCCTTTTAAAGCTGAATTTTCCCACCGCTGGAACTGAACCACCAATCACCGTTGCTATAGGAGAAATCTGCCCAGCAATAGAACCTTCTGGATCCAGGATGAAACCAAGGGCAACAGGATACCTGCGGGGAGTTCGTTGGTAAGTACCAACACGTACCTGAGGAGAAATGGGGGGGACACTGAAAAACCACACAAACACAGCAAAGTACCTCATCATTTTTAATTAAAAATTATAACTAGCCAGTATGCCGTGACACCATGTGTCCCCCAGGCTAACAGCTCTCGGGGGCCCCTTTTCAGGTGAGGTGAGTAACAATGTTTTATGTTTGATCACCTTCCCTAGACCATTATACTCTGGGGTCTGAATAGACCCCAAAGTATGATAATAATAGTTTAGGTCGGACATGTTTCGACTGAACAAAACTGTAGGTATTGTAATATCCAAAATAACCAACGCGAACAAACACATTAGTCATCCTGGGTGATGTTCAGTTTTGGTTATTTTTCGATTAATTGTCCAGCCCTACCTGTAACTATTTACATGTCTGCCTGAGACATAGCTGAATGCTGAGTTTTGTGAAGCGACGTTTGTGTCTTGGTGTGTCATTATTCTGTTAGCAGGGGCGTATCTACAGGGAATGCAGAGGTAACAGTTGCTATCGGGCCCTGGATCCTGAGGAGGCCTCAATGGTCCCTCTGTCACATAAAATATATCACTATTCTAAATGGCACAAGGTACATGGGGGCCCCATTACATAATTTGCATTGGGGCCCAGAAGTTTCAGGTTACACTTCTGTTTATGAGCGAATTTAGGCTATGGCACGGATGTGGTTTTCACTGACCTATACATTAAAAATGAATTGACAGGGCCGCAAATGCAGACAGATATAGGGTATGCATAGGACAGATATAGGACCTGCTCCATCATTTCCAGCTCTTCAATTTGGCCCGGACACACAACTGCAAAAAGATCGGCTGTGTGTATGGGCCCATTGAAATTTATAGGTCTGTACTCTTATCTACAGTTGTGGATAAAAAGTATAGTCATGTGCATTACAGTTTAGTAACTCCATGTGCCTCACATTAATAGCAGTTAACCCTATCATGTCCCTCACATTAACCCCTGTGTGCTTTACATAAGGGTTACTGATATGTGAGACATATGGAGGTTATACGTAAGTAAATATCTTCATTATTGAGGTCCTTTATTAGTACCCCCATATGTCTCACATATTAGTAACCCTTATGTGAGGCACACAGGGTTTAATGTGAGGGACATGATGGGGTTAACTGCTATTAATGTGAGGCACATGGAGTTACTAAACTTTAATGCACATGACTATACTTTTTATCCACAACTGTAGATAAGAGTACGGACCTATACATTTCAATGGGCCCATACACACAGCCGATCTTTTTGCAGCTGTGTGTCCGGGCCAAATTGAAGAGCTGCAAATTATGGAGCAGGTCCTATATCTGTCCTATGCATACCATATATCTGTCTGCATTTGTGGCCCTGTCAATCCATTTTTAATGTATAGGTCAGTGAAAACCACATCTGTGCCATAGCCTAAATTCGCAGGAGCAAAGCAAAGCATATAGTGGCCTGTACTAAAAGTAGTAGAAAAGCAATTCAATATTGTGGGTCAAAAACAGGAGTGACAGAATGGTTTGTGGATATTGGTCAATAGTGTGGAACATAAAGAGGGTCAGCAACAGGAAAAGATGTCTGTAGAAGTTACCAAACAGGTGCATTACTAGGGTGCTGTTACACGTGCTCTTCTTGTGCTATTGCATTTACTGTATTTTTCTACACCAGTTAAAATAACTAACACTGATTAAAATAGCAAAATGTTTTCTTTCTAAAAGTGCTTGCGATAATGCAGGTAAAAACCCAGATGTGTAATCTATGCGTGCATCTATGGATCTGTGGGAAAACGGCACAGACACTACATGGATGATATCTTTGTGCCATCTGTGCCATATATGGATTCATTCATTTTATATAGTGCACCCGAGCTATAAAATCTGCCCTGAGTTTTGCCCCAGGCTCACAGCTTACACAGGTGTGTAAGGGGCCATAGAAAATAATGGGTCAGTGTGCTAGCCATTAAAAATACAGCTAGGCTGCTGACAAATAACATGAACATGTGCATAGAGCCTTACAGGTAATAAAGCCAGAATGTCATATAGGATGGCTGTTCATACATTAAAACTATCTACGGAATGGTGCTGGTCATTGTTCATGGTTTCATGGTCCTTGCTTCAATGCTTCCATGGTTCCTACTCCAACAATGTGAACACTGCAGCCAAACACTGGCCCCAGTGGTGACCTCAGTGGTGTCATGTCACCACTACAGATAGTGACTGGCTGCAGAGGCCACATACTGCGATGATAACTTAGTGCTGGATCAGGAAGAACAGAGACTGGATAAGTGTTGGCACTGGAGCAGCAGGGGATAGGTGAGGTATTACCCTTTTTTTTTTTTACTCTACATGGTTGTATGCTGTGTTTAAAAAAGTTCATATGCTCAGATAGACTCTTTAAGATGTACATAGGTTGTTGTTTTATGGCTTTTCCTACTGAAGAGCTTAGTCATGGGAATGATGAAAAACATCAAATGTTTGGTGAATCTCTCTCCCAAGAGGCAGACTGTAGCCAGATTGGGGTCATAGGCAGTGCAAGGATTTGCCGCGTCACCCACAACTACTATAGTCTATCCCCATTCACAGCAGAAGTATTCAGAGGTGAGTACTTGAGTTTGGAGAGTGATGTACTGTACTATGGTCCATCCTTACCCCAAGGTAACAGGGTCCTGTTAGATATGGTCCTGACGCTCTAGTCTCCTGATTACTAGTTAGGAGAATGAAGACATAACAGGTCAAATAAAGAAGAAACACTTTAAGGCTAAGGACCCACATTGTGGAAATTTAGCGGAAAAAAAACATAGCATTTTACAGTACCAGCAAAGTGAATGAAATTTTGAGATTTTTAATCTCATCCACACATTGTGGGAAGAAAAACTGTGGAAAAGCTGTGTTTTCAAAAAACAAAACAAGCTGTGGAATTGCCAGATTTTTCCCTATATATTTAAAAACAACTCATTTTGCGGCGTTTTATTCTACTGTCTTTCACTATGTGGGGCTTAAGCCTTAAATACACATCCAGCTCTGCCAAATGCTTTGTGTTTGTTTCTTGGCAGCCAAGTAAAGCCATTCATGCAAATATAATATGACTGCATTGAGAAATTTTACTGTGTTTATTGTTGTTGTTTCTCGTCCCAGTAATATATTACTTCCACTTTGGGAAAGCTGTCCAAAAATGACATGCAAAACCATAATAGTTTTCAAGTGTATGAGCAGCATAATAGCTGTCTAGTGTATATAGTGGGTATGGAAAGTATTCAGACCCCTTTAAGTATTTCACTCTTTGTTTCATTGCAGCCATTTGCTAAAAGCAAAAAAGTAGGTACATAAAGGTACATTCAGCACCCCATCTTGACAGAAAAAAAAACTGAAATGTAGATATTTTTGCAAATTTATTAAAAAAGAAAAACTGAAATATCACATGGTCATAAGTATTCAGATCCTTTGCTCAGTATTGAGTAGAAGCTTTTGAGCTAGTACAGCCATGAGTCTTCTTGGGAATGATGCAACAAGTTTTTCACATCTGGATTTGGGGATCCTCTGCCATTCTTCCTTGCAGATCCTCTCCAGTTCCGCCAGGTTGGATGGTGAACGTTGGTGGACAGCCATTTTCAGGTCTCTCCAGAGATGCTCAATTGGGTTGAGGTCAGGGCTCTGGTTGGGCCAGTCAAGAATGGTCAGAGAATTTTTTTTCGAAGCCACTCCTTTGTTATTTTAGCTGTGTGCTTAGGGTCATTGTCTTGTTGGAAGGTGAACCTTCGGCCCAGTCTGAGGTTCAGAGAACTCTGGAAGAGGTTTTCTTCCAGGATATCTCTGTACTTGGCTGCATTCATCTTTCCTTCAATTGTAACCAGTCGTCCTGTCCCTGCAGCTGAAAAACACCCCCATAGCATGATGCTGCCACCACCATGTTTCACTGTTGGGATTGTATTGGGCAGGTGATGAGCAGTGCCTGGTTTTCTCCACACATACCACTTAGAATTAACGCCAAAAAGTTCAATCTTCGTCTCATCAGACCAGAGAATCTTATTTCTCATAGTCTGGGAGTCCTTCATGTGTTTTTTTGGCAAACTCTATGCGGGCTTTCATATGTCTTGCACTGCAGAGAGGCTTCCTTCGGGTCACTCTGCCATAAAGCCGATAACTATTAATATGGTGCCTTTTGAAATACAAGTGAATAGAAGTATATTTATTTGAATTACAGTAAAATCTCTTTAATTTTACAACAGATACAGTGGGTACAGAAAGTATTCAGACCCTTTTAAATTTTGCACTCTTTGTTTCATTGCAGTCATTTGCTAAAAGTAAAAAAGTTAATTTTATTTCTCATGAATCTACACTCAGCACCCGACCTTGACAGAAAAAAAGCAGAAATGTAGATATTTTTGCACATTTATTAAAAAAGAAAAACTGAAATATCACATGGTCATGAGTATTCAGACCCTTTGCTGTGACACTCATATTTAACTCACTTTGCTGTGACACTCATATTTAACTCACATGCTGTCCATTTCCTTCTGATCCTCCTTGAGATGGTTCTACTCCTTCATTGGAGTCCAACTGTGTTTAATTAAACTGATTGGACTTGATTAGGAAAGGTACACATCTGTTTATATAAGACCTCACAACTCACAGTGCATGCCATAGCAAATGAGAATCATAATGTCAAAGGAACTGCCCAAGGAGCTCAGAGACAGAATTGTGGCAAGGCACAGATCTGGCCAAGGTTACAAAAGAATTTCTGCAGCACTCAAGGTTCCTAAGAGCACAGTGGCCTCCATAATCCTTAAATGGAAGAAGTATGGGACGACCAGAACTCTTCCTAGACCTGGCCATCCAGCCAAACTGAGCCATCGTGGGAGAAGAGCCTTGGTGAGAGAGGTAAAGAAGAACCCAAAGATCACTGTGGCTGAGCTCCAGAGATGCAGTAGGGAGATGGGAGAAAGTTCCACAAAGTCAACTATCACTGCAGCCCTCCACCAGTCAGGGCTTTATGGCAGAGTGGCCCAAAGGAAGCCTCTCCTCAGTGCAAGACATATGAAAGCCCACATAGAGTTTGCCAAAAAACACATGAAGGACTCCCAGACTATGAGAAATAAGATTCTCTGGTCTGATGAGACGAAGATTGAACTTTTTGGTGTTAATTCTAAGCGGTATGTGTGGAGAAAACCAGGCACTGCTCACCACCTGCTCAATACAATCCCAACAGTGAAACATGGTGGTGGCAGCATCATGCTATGGGGGTGTTTTTCGGCTGCAGGGACAGGAGGACTGGTTGCAATTGAAGGAAAGATGAATACAGCCAAGTACAGAGATATCCTGGAAGAAAACCTCTTCCAGAGTGCTCTGGACCTCTGACTGGGCCGAAGGTTCACCTTCCAACAAGACAATGACCCTAAGCACACAGCTAAAATAACAAAGGAGTGGCTTCGGAACAACTCTGTGACCATTCTTGATGGCCCAGCCAGAGCCCTGACCTTAACCCAATTGAGCATCTCTGGAGAGTCCTGAAAATGGCTGTCCACCAATGTTCACCATCCAACCTGACGGAACTGGAGAGGATCTGGAAGGAAGAATGTCAGAGGATTCCCAAATCCAGATGTGAAAAACTTGTTGCAACATTCCCAAGAAGACTCATGACTGTACTAACTCAAAAGGGGGGCTTCTGCTCAATACTGAGCAAAGGGTCTGAATACTTATGACCATGTCATATTTCAGTTTTTCTTTTTTAATAAATTTGCAAAAATATCTACATTTCTGTTTTTTTCTGTTGATGGGGTGCTGAGTGTACATTAATGAGAAGTAAAATGAACTTTTTTGCTTTTAGCAAATGGCTGCAATGAAACAAAGTGTGAAAAATTTAAAGGGGTCTGAATATTTTCTGTAGCCACTGTAACTTAAGATATCTTAAAGAAGCACTCCGGTAATTGTTTGTATGAATCTGTTTGTAGATGCGCCTGTGTGTAGTATAATGTTACTGATCATCTTAGCATTATTGTAAAGTTATATGCTTTCTTCCAAAGTACTGACCTCCTTTCTGATCCACTGTGGCAAGCAGAAGGAGGTCAGACTAACAATGCAAGAGGGAGTTCACACTACCGTTACTAATGTCTGTTGCTGTCTTCCATCATAGGATGACAGCAACGGACATTAGCTGTCACAGAGAACTGTCACAGACTGATTCTGTGTCCCTTCCCATTGACTCTAATGTAAACAACATGATGGATGCTATCTTCCATCATGTTTGTTTACTTTTTGTAGATAAAGGTGTGCATGCAGGACTTTATCTTCCATTACAAAAGTAAACAAACCTAGCATCCATCATGTTGTTTACATTAGTGTCAATGGGAACTGGGAACGGACAGCAACAGATATTAGTGTGAACTTCCCCTAAGTCTGTTAGAGCCTTGAACTGACTCCCATAGACCCCAATTGTGATTCTGATCTCCTATTCATACAGGTAAGCTGGCAATGTTGACTGCAGGGAGGAATGTCGACGGCCTTGAGCCACCAGCATTTCAGAATGTTATTAAGGCTACGTTTACACTAGCGTCGGGTTTCCGTACTTCGGGTCTGCATTGGGGACCCGAAAGATGGAACCCCGGTCGACTTTAAAAAGCGTCCCTCCAGCCACCGTGCCTGCTACTTACCTGACCGTGACCTCACTGTGAAGACTGTCAGCTATGGTCTGGCATTACAGTGACAGCATACCTCTGGGCTACACTGTTTCCATAACTGACAGAAGTGAATGGGAGTTGCGGATACATAAAACAGGTTATTTTCGTAAGTCCATTTAACTTTTATGGGAGTTATTGGGCATGGGATAAGTTGCAGAATGGTGAAAGTCCTTTGTACTCCTGACTAAATGCAGTAGTGGTTGCGGATTCCTGCTGCCCCTTCATTCAACTGGACTGCCAGAGATACTGTAGCTAATGCTGTACTTCTCTTCAGCAATGCCATAGTAATGAATGGAGAGGCAGCTCACCTGCTGGACCACTGCTCCATTGAGATGGGGTAGAACGCTCCTGTTTTCATGATCATCCCAGCAGTCAGTCCTAGACCGATTTACTTTTTCTTTAATGTTCCTGGACCCCAATGCAAAATAGGGCCCCCACACCCACAATCTGCAATTTATATTATTGGTGTCTTCTTGTGTGTTAGAGGAGCCCCCCTGGCTAAAGGTCCCGCTTATGACTGCTATGTATTGACTAGTAACAGACAAGCTTTTTACTTTTGTTTCCAAAATAAAATAGCAGATATTTTAGTAAAAAAACAAACATATTCCTTGTGCTAAATTAAGTTTATGGACTAAACCCTGGAAAGAAAACTTTGGGCTTTGAGACTTGCCTGCCAAGCTACTTCTTTTATACTGTTTTGTCAGCTACTTAAGCACATGCTATTTGTGTGCAGACTTTAGAGCCTCATACCAAGTCATGTTGCTAGAATTGTATTATCTGTAGCTTATTTTTCTCTGTATGTGAAGCCAAGGACAGATCAGCTTTACATTGATTTTTACATAAGCAGTTCGGTTCCTTGAGATATCGATGGACCCCTTGACTAACTGTGTATTATTTGCCTTGCTTTGGCTAATCATTCCATTTTAGTGAGTGTGTAGGTTCGCTCATATTGGCCATGTGGGCACTTGATGCTTGTGAGGAATTTGGCACATACTGGTAGTAAAGCTTTTACTGAGCTATTGAACTGAGCAAGAAGTAAAATAAATGTACAGTGTTTATTACCCTGTCAAGCATTGTTATTATTCCGTTCTCGGGTTACCCCGTAATGTCCAATTACACCCAATGTTTCTAAAATAATGGCTAATTTACTATGTGTTAAGCATACAGTATAAAGGAACTTGCACATTAAAGTGTCGTTCTGGGTGTTATACTGAATTATAGAGTTTGACTTATCAGCTAAATGGAATCCTTCCAAAGTAGTCTGTGTCTAAATACTGTAAGGGCCTGGTGTTCTTTCCTGTGATGTTTCATGCTCTGCGTGAACAGGAAGAGCACAGCAGATAGGCTCACATTACACAATTTATGAATTTATGAAATGGGTAAACAATAGCAGCATAGAGGAGATTAGCACGCTAGTGTTAGTGTTCAGGGGCATAGCTAGAATTGGCGCAAAAATTCAGCTTGGTGCAACTGCTGCACTTGAGAGGTAGTTATTGTACTGGGTGACAAATTTTGACAAATATTGATTGGTAGACCATATGGGCTTTCCATGATGGAGGGCAGTATGAGGTTGATGAGTTGTACCACATATGAGCTGAGTGACACTGACTATACACTACAGCAGTGCTACTGCTACTGTAACAGAAAGTTGCAACTATACTATAGTATACAACAGGGGTCGGCAACCTCCGGCACGCATGCCAAGAGTGGCACGCAAGGCTTATTTCCCTGGCACGGCAGCGGTGTGTTCACATATGTCACATCTGTTTCCCTCCGGCGTGGTGCACACAAGCTGGAGGGAAACTGATGTCAGGACGGATCCCATAGTTTTGCCAATGCGGAATAACCCAGCGTCTGCACAGTCTATGTACAGTAGTGAAGCCGGTAATTGCCGGCTTCACTACTGTACCTGAGCGAATTGCTCAGGATTGGTTAAAGCTATAAAGAAACACTTGGATTAATTTTAAAGATGAGAATGTCCTCTTTAAAATGATGCCAAGATCACCATGATCGTCCTTAAACATCCTAAGCGACTCCCTGGTGAAAACGATGTTCTCCAGTGAAATCCCAATGCAGATCTCAATTCCCGACATCGTTTTAACAGTGAATTGCTCTGAATGTGTAAGGTCAATCATGGAGATCTTGGTATCGTTTTAAAGATGAGATTCTCATCTTTAAAATGAATTCAGTTGCATATTTGTGGCCCTAATAGATCCTTAGAAATGGGGCTCTAAAATTGTCCCCCCCCCCCTCCTGTGTCAGGCAGCATCTTAGAGCTAAGGAAGGAGGGGGAGGAGAAGCTGTAGACTGTAGAGACAATGATAACTCCTCATTGTCTGTGCATAAGCTGCAGATGACCCCAGGGGGGGTAGCAGAGACTTCCATCCTTATCCCCTCTCCTACCAATCAGAGAGCATACTGTACTTTTGCTCTCTGATTGTCACATAGAGGGATAATGTAACACCCCTCTGAGCCTAATCACATAACCAGCAAGTTTATTGGCGCTGTGACCCAGACATTTACCATCCTCCAGGTCGCAGCGCCAGAAGTGTCGCACCAAACACTTACACAACACATGCACAAAGTCACCAATAAAGTTTACATTTTTTCACTGTTTCTGTCCTGTCCATACCTGATCTTTATAGAGTAAAATACGCCGCCCGCCTCTCTAGTGATATCTGTTACACGCTAAAATAATAGTAATAGCAATTATCACTAGTATTATCACCATAATACCGTGTGCAGGGGCCGCTATGTGACATAATACCGTGTGAAGGGGTCGTCAGACTTACAATTATTGACCGGAACTCCGAGTATCTCAACTTTGATTTTTTTAATCAAAATCGGCACGCCGAACAAAAAAGGTTGCCTAACCCTGGTATACAATATAGCTGAGTTAAGCCCAAGCTCCTTTGCATACTCAAGGTTTTGCCTAGCAGTGCTGGGGTCCTGGGTTTGAATCTGACGAAGGGAAACATGAAGCAAGGAGTTTGTATTTTCTCCCCATATTTGTGTGGGTTTTCTCCGAACACTTCAGTTTCCTCCCACAAGACCAAATTAAACTGAGAGGTATATCAGTAAAACAACTGACCCTTGTGGGTGTTGAGGATGAGCACCAGCTACTTGTTGAGGATGAGCACCAGCTACTAACTCCCCAACTCCACAACGCTCCCTGCACCTTGAGTCCCTTGTGTGAGAAAAGATCATTTCAAATGTTTCCATTGTTATTGTCTGTAGTTCTGGGCAATAACGGACAGCAGACATGCTGGGAGAAACAGATGATCATCCTCCTGCTGATTCTCATCCTCCATCTTCACATGGAGGACAGATCTGCTTATTGACTGCTGGTCGACTTGCCAAGTAAGTTAGTGATGAGTTGCTTCTCATAAGTGCCCCCTCCACCCTGCACTAAACTTATGTAATCACAACACCAGGCTACATGAATCAGAGTGTGGGTTATATGAGGGTCCACCTGTCAATGCAGTCACAGGATGCTGCTAGAATTGCTTTAGCATACAGAGTGTATGGTGAAGAGGGTCGCAGTTGTAAGCTCTATGAGCTATGGCACGTTTGGTGTTTTCTGATAAAAAGTCATCATAATATTTCTACTAGGGACATTAAATACCTAGTCGTTAAATGGTTTCCAAGAATCAACACTCCATGGATAGGTTATAACT
Source organism: Leptodactylus fallax (assembly GCA_947044405.1). Taxonomy (NCBI): domain Eukaryota; kingdom Metazoa; phylum Chordata; class Amphibia; order Anura; family Leptodactylidae; genus Leptodactylus; species Leptodactylus fallax. Next base: position 1,430,255 of record CAMRHE010000203.1, read on the forward strand.
GTTTCATCACTAGAACCCCCTCCAATCACAAGCAAGGGGGTCCCTTGTCTCCTGCTTTAATGGAGTTGTAGTTTGCAGGCATGCTGTGGCTCCACTCAAATTCTGATGGAGATGGCCAAGTACTGTACTGTTGAATACCTTCCTATTAAAAACTGGATTTCATACTTTATTAACCTAATCTCATTCTACCACTCCCACCTATTAACTACTATATCAGTTCACTACCACAAAGAAAAAAAAAAACTTATAATATCGCCATACAGAGCTCTAATGCCAGTTTTAGATACTATGCAGAATATATTAATATACTGTGAATACAGTACAATGAATACAATGAAATTAATTCCAGTGACTCACAGGTGACATCTTCTCTTTCCGTCCCGAACTGGTAGGACAATTTCTCTTGGCCACAGATCTGTAGCGTTTCATGCTGCAGTTAGTACCCCACACAGTAATAGTTACTTCTGATTTGCATGGTATCGGAACGCCTCAGGTTGCTTTGAACAGCTTTTGTTGTTTTTGCACTGCAAAAAAATACCGCAAAGTACCTAGTACTGGGTACTTTTTTAGTACATGCTTTTTAGGCTAGGTACCAAGTGAGCCAAAGTGATACTATAAGGTCACTTGTCCAAACACTCCTCAGCTGGTTGCTCATCAGTTAGATGAGAAACAGCTACATGAAGAGGGTATTTTCTGCATTGGATAACAAGCCACATGGTACCTGAACCCATTCAACTGAAGGTAAACCAAACCAAGTCAGTCTGGTACTACTTAGCAGAAATGTGGCTTTAGCTCCGCCATAATAGAAGTCCTCCCGCAGTAACAGTGCACTCTATGTGCCTCCCAAACAGTAATGGGTTACTACACAGTAATCGTGTCTCCTTAGGTTGACCAACAGTATTAATCATCTCACAATAGTGGTGCCTGCCCGACTCAGTAATGGTGTCCCTTTAGTGCCCTTTCTCTTAGTAATGGTGCCCTCTTAGTACCTTGCACACAGTAATAGTTCCCTTAACTCCCCCCTACTAAGTAATGGTGTTTATTAATGCCCTCCCTTTTTAATAATGGTGGCTCCACTCAATATTAGTGCCCCCTTCGTGCCCATAATCTATAACAGTCTCCCTTTGAGCCCCTCCCTCACTCAGTAATAGTGCAGTTTAATGCTCCTAGTTAGTTGTGGTGCACCCTTACTCAAGAAATGGTGCCCCCCTCATTTAAAGGCAAATAATAAACAGTTGATTGGTATTGGAAAGCTATTCAGATGGGAATCAAAGGGGTCTCCTGGACTAAAACAACAATCTGACAATGTAATACACATCAATGTAACTCATACATAATATTATTGCCACATACTAGCTTTCAGCAGTTTACCTATTCCAGGTAACTTGACGACTTGGGATTTTGGTACTTCCACCTACGTGATGTCCATGTCCTAGCACTTCCAGCGTTGTGAACAGACAGACACATCACTAGTGGTATCCAGTATAGGGATCAGCAGGGCAGGACTAGATGTTCAGGTAGGGGATAGCACTTGGTGAGAGAAGACCACAGGGTACTATGGGAAAGGATTAGGGATTCAGTGCTGAAAGCGAGTCACGTAAACAACCAACAAAAAAACAAAGAAACAAGCTCCAACTGTGCCAGAACATGCATGAAACTACTAAAAGGTATTTGGAGGCTACCCTGAAAGGATAAATGTCACAAATGGCCAATATAAAATGACTTTTGTGGCCCTGAAGTTGGAATGTCTTGGTGAGATAGACGGGTTGGTTGTCAAAACGAATAATTCAGTTCATAATTCAGACGTATGTAGTTGGTGCACAGGATTATGCACAAGGAGAGTTCTCTCTTGGGTGAGAACTTTTTAACAGAAGTGGTCTTTGTGGCAACACTGGGGAAGAAAGTGCATTAGTACTGAGAGAAGAGGGCAAGCGACTAAATTACGGTATCCGTCCACTTGCAGACCGTTTAAAAAAAAATTAAAAAAAATGGTTTGGTACCAAAAGGATTCCAAACGGTTACTCAGCAGATACCCAAATCCGTCTTTTTAGATGGATCAGTCAATGGGTGTCCGTTCCAAAAAACTGAACTTTTGTGTCAGTTTGTGTCTGCTTTTGACCAATCCATTTTTTTTTCCCCTTCTTCATTCTGAGCATGCGCAGAGGGAAAAACAGATTGCAAAACAGACACAAACTGATTACTATCCATTTGTAATCCGATTTCCATAGACCTCAATGTTTAAAAAAAAAAGAAAAACAGATTGCCTGCTGTCCATCTGGTATACTTATTTTTGGACAGAAAAAAAAGTCCTGCAAGTTCGACTTTTTTCTCCGTCCAAAAGAGAGGATACCAGACGGAAATGCTCCAGACGTGCACCTGCAGATGGTTTTTACAACAATGGGTTTTAAAACAAACCGTTCAAAATCAGCTTTTGATGATTTTGAGACGGTTTCAAAAACTGATTTCGCACGGAGCCACACGCAGATGTGAACCCAGCCTTAAAGAAGCACTCGAGCAAAAACACTTTTTTCCATCCCCGTCCCCATCACCTGATTTTCTGACACTGTCCACTCTTCTTTCATGTATACTGCACGCATAACCCTATAATCTGGCATTTCTGCAGCTCCTGATCAGACTCCATCCTGACTTTTTTGTATTTCTCCTTCTCTTAGCTTTTCTATCAATCCCTATAATACATCATCACAGCATCATATGGTCAGCTAGAGACTGTGCTATATCTTCCAGTGTAATTATCCTTCTTTCTATACTTTCCTAAATAATCTAACAGACAGTTTACTGTCAGCAAGTCTGTACTGTGTTCTCATTCTCCATAGCTGTGTGACAGGAACTGTCTGCTCATCAGTAGTTAGTGACAGAAGTTTTTGTCTCCCCCTGTAGAGAGCCTGGGTGTTACAGTCCATCATACAGGAAGTCAGGGACTTGTACATTATTCCATGTAGAATTTATCTGGTCAGAGTGAGAGTAACATGACCTAACTGAAGAGAAGGATTTAGTTAGAAAGGAATAATAAGGTAATACAGGCTGAAAAATATATATTGGAAAAAAGGGGGGAAATGATAAAAAATAGAGTGCTTTTTTAACTTTGTTTTTTCTTTTTTCTTTCTTGTTACCCTGCCCCTGTGTCCTTTGAACTAGTGGTGGGTGGGTAGATGAATGTCAGTTATTGGCTAATAAAAAATACATTTAGTCCATCTTAAACTAATGTAAATGTTAGGTTGGCGTTGTTCTACTAATACTGTATTATACAGTATTTTTACTGCTGTTTGTCATCTTACTGATGTTCTGTTTGTTTTTCAGCATTAAAAGCAATCATGAGTAGTGAACTAAATGTCCCAGTGGATCCCTCCACTCCAGCCGTCTCTGAGCGCGGCAACAAAGGTATGGACTACAGAGACTGGGTTAGACGCAGCTATCTGGAACTGGTGACATCCAACCATCACTCAGTGCAGGCCTTATCCTGGAGGAAGCTATATCTTAGTAGAGCCAAATTAAAGGCCTCTAGCAGGACTTCAGCTTTGCTTTCTGGATTTGCTATGGTAAGCTTAAAAGATCTTCTTGGGATTTTTTTTACCGAACTGTAATGGAGTCTACCAGAATTGAAGTTTATGACATATGATGTGTTAAAGTCATCTTATGAGCGATCAATAGCTATCACGGCTATCAGGTTCAAGTTTCTCGTGGGAGAGGAAAAAAAGTAAAAAAGGAAAGTTAAAAATAAAGTATAAAAATTAAATAATAAGTTAAACGAAAACAACTTTTTAATATAAAAAACACAAAATGTAAATAAACTAAAATAAACATGTTAGGTATCCCCATGTGCGTAGAAGTCTGCACTATTCAAAAATAGCGTTATTTATCCTGTTTGATGTACACTGTAAAAATAATATACCACAATGTGAAAATGAATGTATTTTGGTCACTTCCCCCCTCAAATAGCACTGAAAATTGGTCAAAAAGTCATACATACCAAATATTGGTACCAATAAAAACTACAACTTGTCCTGCAAATAAAGAGCCCTTACTTATCTCTGTCAACAAACATTAAAACAGTTATAGGCGGTAGAATATGGTTACTCCAGCAAAATCGTTAATTTTCTAAATATTATTAATAAATGTAATGATCTGCCAGACGAAGCTGCCATGTTATTTTTACTGTAGAGTGAATGTCATAGTAACAAAATGCATGTTAATATAAGCTAATCACAACATTATATGTACCCCAATATGATACCAAATGAAAGTACAACTCATCTTGCGAAGAGTTGCAAAATTTTGGAAATCAGAGAAGGAAAATCTGAAAAAAGTTGGCAAGCATTAACGTACAAACTGCTCTGCATCCTTAAAGGTTTAAAATTGATGATCTATCCTTAGTATAGGTCATTCCTGTCTGATTGATGAGGGTCTTACACCCACTAACACTCACTGATCAGCTAATTGAAGGATTTCTGAAAACAGGCACAGCATTGTATAGTGGCCATGAATGGTACTGCAGCTGTCCCCTATTAACTTGAATGGGAGTGAGCAGCAGTAACAACCACTAAACACTGCAACTGTCCCTGCTTCTGGAATGCTGCGGCCTTTCAAGAAGTGGATCAGTGAGAGTACCAAGTCATATCCTTATGAAGTTGCTGTTTTATGTGCTGAGATCCAATTTTCTTTCTTTTCATTAGTTTTTATCAGTACGAATACTCATTGTTCGATGTATTGGTCAAAGTAAATATGCATTTACAGCATTTACATTTTCAGCAAATACAATAAAAAAAATTAAGGGAGAAAAAATACTTAAAAGCTTTCTCTTGTTAGCTTACTGATTTTCTGTGGAAGACATTTTGCTTCTGAGAATAAATAGGATTTGTCGTTTTCTTCTATAATTAATATGATCGTGAATGAGATGATGAGATGAATATGTCATCACTTTTATGGTAACAACCACATTGCTGCAGTGAGTAGAATGAAAATTTTAACAGTCAGTAGAAATGTACATTTTCCTGCCATCTGCAGATTTACAGGATCTTTCAAAACCCCATCAATATATCTGCTTTTTTAGACACAGAAATAATTGTGGTTTCGAATCTTGGACTTGTAACAAAATCTGAAGACAACGTTTCATTTCCCTCGCTAAATAAGGACAATTTTATTGTCTTGGAGAGTTGTCTTTGAAGCTTGACAGAGCATCACGGATTTTGAAAAGAATGTTTGAGACGATCAATTTAACATTGTGACAACCTGCCAAAAACAGGTTTTTATGTTACTAGGCCGACATAATAATTCATACTACTGAAATAAATAAATTCCAAAACGAATGAGTCATGGAAATCTCTAGTCATTGTGTGATATTTCTCTAATTCTACCATACGCTCATGCATTTTTAGGCAGCACTGATATGTAAATGCCAAAGGATAGTAAAATGTTTGATATTCGCTCCATAGAAAGAAACAAAAGCACTTGTAATAGATATATGAGGAGACAGGGAAGGGCAGCAGTCACCACTGTTCTCTATTGTATGTACTGCAATTGGACTGATATTAAGTACAGTATAAAATATATATATATATATATATATATATATATATGTGTGTATATTAGGGTGGTGTCACAATTAGTACTTGTAGCATGGCAGAACCAAGTCCTAGAAGCCAAAACATTAGGCCAGTGTGGTCTGTAAATGAATCCATTAACTTCTTGTTGCTTGTTAATGGCCGCATGGTTTTAGGTAAACTGCCCAGCCTTTAACAAGCAACAATGGGTTTAGAATCAGTTTACTTGTAAAGTGTGCTGACCTTGATATTTTGGTCCGATCACGTCCATATCCTGTTTGTGGCTCAGCTGTGTGACAATTGCTAAGTGCGACACTAACCTTAGGATTCTGACTGTCTGTAAATGTATAGTTAACATTTATGGTGAACACTGAATGATGATGCACATTCACTAGATAATCTGAGATGGTACAGGTATGAATCACATTAGCTCCATGGGAGTGTGGAATTGCAGTTTGTATTCCCTATTAATCTTGACTTCAGCTGAGCATGTAGCTGGTCTGCTATATGCTCTGTCACACATGGTAGACAAGCTGCTGAATTTCCATCAGGGAAATTCAGCAGTGTGCTATTCTGAAACACTGGTGCTTTTTGTGGTGGCTTCCCTTCAAGAATCACTGTAGGTCTTCAGCTGAAAGTCAGTAGTAAAACCCACAACAATAACTTACTTTCAGATGATGACTGGTCAGATATCTGACTCGTATATGCCATGAATGGTCATTCGCAGCTGGCTGACAGCAGACTCGGCCAAAAATACCAGTTTTTGGCACAATTGTCCATTTTCTGCCAATCATCAACCAACTTGTGCAGACTCACTGTGCTTTCTTTTTTTTAACAACTAAACTGTCCCCTGGTCGGACAATTCAGTTGTTAATGTTGATGGAGTGATCATTTATTTGACCAACCCCATCATCCATTGATGTGTACATGACGGCCATCCAAAATCGAATGTGTATGGTCGGCTTTAATCATAACATATGGATGAGATTTAATGAAGTCTCATTCACTCTTCACTATAAAGAAACTTCTGTCTTGTTTTTAACATTACAGTGATTGGTGACACTTGCAAACAGAGGGTGCCCCATCTGCATCCTTCTTTCTGTCAGCTTTTCGGTCGGAGGAAGATGGAGGAAGGCAGTATGAATGTGGCCTAACATGAAAATCTTTTGTATCCTATATAAATCTGCCTCCTTTGTGTAGGCTTTAGAAGTGTTTCCCTAAATTATAAGCAAAAGTCAACCAAGAAGCAGATGGAAAAGTAAATACCTGGAAAAGTCAAATTTAAATCCCAAATGTGATGTTAATTTTGGATAATGTGTTTTTACTGGAAGGAAACCAGAGTTTTTATTTCTGTTTATTTCATATTTTCTGAAACATTGTCTCTTACACGATAAATGCCAGTGTACTGGTGGGAAAGGTCCTTTTGTGGGCTGGAAACATGTCCAGTTGTTTACCAAAAATGACAGGTTGGCAAATTGCCAGAGGTCTGACTACTATTCTATTTTTTCCAGAGTTTAATGTTCTCTTCTTTATTTTGTAATAAGATCTATAACTTATATGATTCAAGAAATTGGATCATATTATAGAAAAACACTGGGTAAAACTACTACTAAAAAGTCTTGGTCATAGCAGTGGCCAGAAAACTTAAATTTAGCCACCAGTGCCAGGCAGCTGATGCCAAGGCAAATATAATCAAGGGAAACATCAACAGCAGCATGGCAAAAACATAGTTTTATACAAATCAGTAGTCAGACCACATTTGGAATATTGTGTGCAATTTTGGGAACCCGTGTTTGAGTCTAACTTGGAAACTCCAGTGCAGAAACCTCCAGAAATTGGTGGAGAGAAAAGTCCTGCACGGAGGACTTTTTTTCTCAGTATAAAAACGATGGACACCTGATGGAAACCCGGTGGACCACATTATAGTATATGGGTTCCCGAATGATGGAGAGCTGGTTGCAGATGTGAACCCAGCCTAAGAAAGACATAGCAGATCTACAGTGGATGTAGAGGTGGGCGGCCAAGGGAATTAAGGAAATGGGTGGATTAGAGTACAGAGACTGGTTATCAAATTTAGGCTAATTCAGTTTGGAAATATAGACTGGCTAGGGGATGACCTATTAACAATGTACAAGTATATCAATGGACAGTGAAGAGATTTCTATAGTGATTTTTTACACCCAGGCCTGTGACCATGTCAGGTGGGCATCATCCAGATTTACAGGGAAATAGAAAGTCACTATTGGTATAGGTAGTGGTTTGTACGGTAAGAAGAGTGAGACAATGGAACTGCAAAGTGTTGTAATGTTTACTTCATTGAACAAGTTCAAAACGGGTTTGGGTGCTTTCCATGACAAAAATACATTTTTTTGTATGACTACTACATTCCTGAAGATGTATCTTTGATTCAGGGATGTATTTTGATGCTTTACTTAGAGTCAAGAATGTTTCCCCTAATATGAGGCAATTAGTATCTGTGGTTTTTGGCCTTCCTGTGGATCAATACACACTGTATAGTGTAGTTGTATATAGATAGTGTAGACTTTTTCAGTCTTATCAAATATGTTACTGTACTGTACATTACTGTTGTAAACTTCTTACTATTTTTATGTCTTTTTTCAGGTGGCTATGGTTGAAGTCCAGCTTGAGATGAAATATGACTACCCCAAACCATTACTCATTGCGTTTAGTGCTTGCACCACAATACTGGTGGCTGTCCACTTATTTGCACTCCTGATCAGCACCTGTATACTCCCTAATGTTGAGGCAGTGAGTAATATCCATAACTTGAACTCTGTCAACGAATCACCCCATGACCGCATGCATCCTTATATTGAACTGGCCTGGGGTTTCTCCACAGCACTCGGGATCCTCCTGTTTCTTGCTGAGGTTGTGCTTCTGTGCTGGATCAAATTCTTACCTATAGACTCTCCACAAGTTCGCAATGAAACTGCTTCAGCACAGAGGCAAAGTTCTGATGCAGGTTTTACCTCTGCACTAGTGTCCACCATCATTATGGTACCTGTGGGCATTATCTTTGTCATATTCACAATTCACTTTTACCGCACACTGGTGAGGCACAAAACAGAGCGCCACCACAGAGAGATTGAAGAGCTCCACAAGTTAAAAATCCAGCTTGATGGACATGATCGAGGTGTAAATGTGGTATGAAGATCAGTGGTCAATAGACTTAGGTTCATGAGTCTATTTTACTGAGATTGGGCTGTATTTCAGTCCTGTGGGTCATAGCTGTGGAGATGAGTTCCAAGCTGTGGTTGTTTCTGCATTGTCACGTTGAACATTATAGGTTGCAAAAGGGACAAAGTCTAAAGGGAAAAGTTGCATTGTTTACATATGGGACCTAAAGTGCTTACTTAAAAAAGGCGTAAAAATAGAGTAGGAATTTTAGATGTTTGGTAGGTTCCAAAATGTGTACTAAAGGTTTTTACTTCTGTGTTCTTTATTGTTGTCAGGCCATTTTCAGAGTGTAACTGGGATTTCAGCAAATCATCTTCAGCCATGGAAGAGATCAGACAAAACTCCAAGTTCATGTAAATTATTCATTAAAGGGGTTCTCCACTTTGGAAATGTCTCCTTCCTGGGCCTTTTCTGGCAGTAACATTGTACCAGCGCCACCACAGGGGAAATTAAGCATTAAACAGCATTCTTTAAAATCAGTGGGATGTCTGCTTAATTTAGGAGAGGATAAGTCCTCCAGAAACACAGATGTTCTCTGTAACTGCTCACCACTCTGACTTATAGATTAAGATCATAAACAAACAACCACACTTTATTAGTTCAGTTTCCCTAATAGGGTACCTGAAAACGTTTTTTCTAAACTGGACAACCTCTTTCAACTACAAGGTGGCCTGAGTAAGTTTGGTTTTGACAGCATATGTTCTGTTAAAATACAGTACATGAGCTTAAAAATGCATAAACTTTGGAATTCTTGGAGCCTCAACCTTCATGGCAGGATGATGGGTTTGCAGACTGTGCCCACTTTATATAAAGTATTTTTGACCTGAATAAGGTGCCTTATGCAGACCGAATATGGGTTGTGCCATTTTAGCATATGGGGCTGCTGAAATTCTGTAATGTACAGTATGCTAGGTGTAGAACAATGCCACCAGTACCCTTTATAGGGTATTGACTCTCTAAGCATGGTAAGTCTTGATGGTCCATAACATTTACATGAAATTGAATGGGTGCTTTAGTTGTGAAGCAAGCAGTTTCCTTTGTTATCAAGAAAATGGCATAAAAGTTTTGTCAAGGGTTGAAAAAAATGCCAAAGTCCTGCAAAGCTGGTCAAATAAAAATCTCTACACACCTGTTCAGTTCTCTGATGCCGCCATGATGGCGTCATGTACATGATGGCTGAGGCCAATAATTGTGATCATGTGGCTGTATGGCATGTCATCAATGCAGTGACAGGGACAACTACAGCAGCCTCTCTTGCATTTGTGAGAAAACCCCTTTAATATTAGATAAATATTGAGAGCTATCCTACCACCTACCAAACTATCCATCCTTATCTGTATCTTAACAGGAGTCTGTCACCAGGAAACTCGATATAAACAGTGCAATACACATTGGCACATTATACTGGGCACCTTAATACTTTTAGATAGTCCAGTAGATTCACCTTTTAATTTGAAGAGCTGTTTGGAGGCATATAGAGGTATGCCAGATCCTCTGTATACAAAGACCAGGAATACCCTGGAATGCCAGAACCTCTGAATACAAAGACCTTGGAGTCTGTGGCATTCCCCCATTGCACTTGAGCCACATTTGCATACTTCCAAAAACAGCTTTTTGAAGGAAACAATGCGTCTATGTCTCCTACAATACATTGAAACTGGTTTGATATCAAGCTTCCTAGCACTGACAGACTCCCTTTAACACCTGTACCCACTTCTTAAACCCAGAACACCCAGTCAATTAAATACAACACACACTTCCCGGAAATTTGGCTTGTCCCAGACTAAAAGGGAGTTGGATTTCTGCAAACCCCACCCAATAGTATGCATTCATGCACAACTTGGGGGTAGGACTTAAATGCCTTGTTTTTACCTACTGAAATGTTGGTACTATGGATATAAGGGATATTGGGTAATCATTCAATTACATATAATAAGTATAACTATATAAACTATTTAATTATTAGAAAAGATCTATATGAGACAGATATACAAACAATGTATGTTACAATACAGAGGTCTAAATGTAAACGTGTGGTGTATATATGTATTTTTACTGAATGTACATTTTATTATATTTGCATTGTTTTATTTGTGGTTTATATTGTACTTATGGTCATTTACATGGTTGATACTTACAGTATGTAAGACATCTTACACAAGCAAAATTGTCACCATGTAAATCTTGGCGATAACTATTAATATGGTGCCTTTTGAAATACAAGTGAATAGAAATATTTATTTGAATTACAGTAAAATCTCATTCATTTTACAACAGGACCAGATATGTGCCAGAATATAAAATGTCCTAGGGAATCGAATGATCAGACATACATTCATCAAAATAAACTAATATCTAATATAACTATTTTAACAGGTTGTTCAACAACTGTTTGAGGGAGTGCATGGCATGTCTTTACTATCATGGCATGACCAGTGGACCGTGTAGTGGGTATGGGGGGGCTCCTGCCTTTCCCCTGTTGTCTGGATAGAAAAGAATCAAGTTGTGGGATATCAACTATCCGATCGTTTTGTTCTCAGGGAGGTAAGGCACCACCAGAGATGTCTGGCAACTGCTTGCTACCCTCCGTTCATTCATGCATGTATGCTTGCTGAGCCAAGTGTTCATGTGTATGGGGTGTCAAGAGAGATAGCTGTCATCCAAACAAGAGACTGATCATTGATTCTTTATTGTTTATGGCTAGTCTAGATAGTAGTCACAATCATTGTGACACAGACAGACAGACACACACACAGATTTTGACTACCTAAAGTAGTAGCCTTCAAGTCTTTGTATATTGCTACAATCAAAATTAGATGAAACGTGTCAAATTAATAAGACATGTAGTTATTGTCTCTATTTTATGTATTGATCTTTTATTTTCATATTCCTTATTCACAAAGGCACCAATAACATCTATAAACTGCAGATGTAGCAGTCACAACCCTCCATGGTGTCTACAGGAGCCCAAAGGTTCCTCTGCTACAAGTATTATAAATGGCAGAAAATTACAGATTTGTTACAGATTTTACATTGGGCTAAAGAACTACAAATTACACCCGCTGTATGACAGTATATGACAGCAATATGAGAGTTCAATATGTTACAGACAGTAGATACCCATACAATCAGTTTTTCTTTCCCATATGTATAGACATCTGCTTACAGGCACAATTGGAAGATGATATTTGGGTAACCATCCACATCCCATATTTTTTTGCCTTAGATTAGATATTACCTATGATACTTATATACTGTACCCATACCTGCATTCAGTCTCATTTGACTGCATAAATTGCATAAAAAACCTGAATGTGTATCCATTGTAGGGCACACCTTAGATCAGAGAAGTGTATGTACATCTTGGCGTCACCTCTGAATATCATTTTACAATTTATATTTTTCTAGTCTTTGTCTTCTTTGTTTATACTGAGTTAGGTTATATTGTATCTTGTCTTATAGTTAGTTCACATTTATATAGCATTCAGAATCTGTTATTTTCTACTTGGAATCTCTTAAAGCTATGCTCTACACCTTGAAATAGTTTACTTTACTCTATTAAATATTTTTCCCTTTACTGCCCTTAAATTATTCTATGATATATTTGTTACAAAATTCTGAATTTCAGCCATTGATTTTAGTATTAATAATAGTCGAGTATTTAGAGATATCGAGAAATAGCTGAAGAGCTTGTGCAACATTCATGTCTTTTTTTCCCCAAGATAAATAGAGCTGCGTACAGTGTTAGACTTTTGCAAACAGGGGCCAGTCCATTTGCAAACAGAATAGTCTCCTCCCGGCGATGTTACTTGTATATTTACACTCCATCAACCGACCTGTCTTGTTTGCATATTCTAGAAATACAGGTGTGCTGAAGCCTGAAATCTATTCTTCATAAAAAAAAAAAAATACACTCCAGCCAACTCTTCCTGTATTTTACACAGGTCACTTCTTTCTTTCCTGGCACAAACCTAAGTTAACATTGGAGAGATGGAGAGTAAATTTGCTTTGCAAAACATAGTTGATATCCAAGAAGATAAAAATGAAAGGAGCAGGATCTCCAATATGATGCAAGTGAAATGAAGGCAGCCATACAATTTTTATACAAGTCAGCTGACAGCTTTTCCTGATGATCTCCCCATACACATGCATGCTCAGTGCCATCAAGCATACACAAGATATCAATGGGGTGAGGGGAATAATTCACTACCAGACAGCTCTGGTGGCAGCATATCTACCTTGAAAACATAAGAAAGAGGTGTAGAAAGAGCATGCCTTTTCCCCTGACTTCTACTGTTAGTCCAGAATTGGAATGCTCCCATATACATTAGATGGCCAACCAGTCCTGGCGAAATTGGCCGGTTCAGTCAGGGTTAAAGGGGTGTTCCGACTCCTGTTTTTATTACTTAATAGTGCTACTATTAAGTGCTACTATAAACACAAAAAAACAGTACTCACCTTTCCCTGGGCCTCCATTTCTAGTGGCGGGAGCTCTGGACTTCTGTATACAGGTCACCAGTGACGTCCCTTTTGTGCTATGAGACCATTGCAGCAAATCACAGGCCTCAGCAGTGACCACATCACAACCAGCACCCACATGACTGCTATGATGTGCCCTTTGTGATTTGCTGCAGTGATCACCTAGTACAAACATCAGGGGGACTTGTAAACTGAAGATTGGAGGTGCCGCTGCAGGAGCGGAGGACCAGGGAGAGGTGATCAAAGGTTTTTTTTGTTTATGGCCCCCTCAGAAGCACCATTAAATAATAAATATACGCGTTGGAACACCCTGTTAATGTACTGTATATTGAAACTAATGCTACAATTACCTGGTTGTCTCTCTGATGCCAGTGTATCAAAACTGTTCAAGAGAAAAAAAAGGTAACCTTGTCTCCCATGAAACATGGACTCTGGTAGTTTTAGGAAACATTATTTTTGTTCAAAAAGTTTTCATATTGGAGACCATGGTGAAACATTTCTGCATTGTAAGGCTACATTCGCATGAGTGGAGAAATGTTTTTTTTTATAGTTGTTTTGCAACCAAGGACTGCCCATTTCCACTGATCCCTCTTACATTAAAGTGTAGGGAGGAATCTGTGAAAATGGGTAAAACTAAAGCCTGACCTATATTTTCACAGTCCGATTTCAACATTTGTGTGAATACAGGGCTAGGCTAAGACCATGTATAGTGAAATGTAACTAATAAATGCTGCCTTATTTCTCATTGCTTTTCCAAAACGTTTAATTTTTTTAAAATTAAATCTCATTCACTTTGCTGAGACTGTAAACGCTGCATAGTTTCTGTTGCGTTTCTGCAACTTGTAGAGTATGAAAACTTAGTTGTATGTGTATTTTAGTGTCCAAGTTACAGCCACAACACCTGGATCCACAGCGTTCCTAGAGCATTGCTCACCATGGTTCTGTGGTGATCGAAGTTCAATTCGGTAGAATTGTTGGAGGTTTTGTGGCCATGCATTATGCACTAAATGTATCTTGTCAAATACATTGTTGTCAATGATATTATTAAGGCACAACTGATCATAACTAGATTGTAGGGTAAATTTAGGCTCCCGTTGCCAAGATAGAAATTGCACAATTATCAGCAAAGTTGGTCAGCTTTTTCCTTACATACAGTATATGATTGTTTCTGTTTGTTGTATGCCAATAATTTGAGTATAGCTTTTGGTGAAGCTGTTCTGGGGTTTGGTTTTTTACTTCTTTAACAGTGTACTTTAAACACTTTTTACCGTTGTCTTGCGAACTGCTGAATGCTTATTTCATCTTGTGAGTATATTGCGGCAAAGAACGTACAGCTTTATTTGTATTAAAAGAAAATAATATACCAGTGCATTAAATAATTTTTGGTATATAAATATTAAATATATATAAATCTGTCTTTTTATATGTGTCTAATATATTTAATAAATTTATACACTGAAGATGTTAAAACATAGTAGTTATTGTGGTGCCAACCCAAGACTTTCTATATTGTTAGTTACTGTAGAAGTCTGCTTGCTTGTCACTGATAATATTTCACCTAGTATATATACATGGTCAGCTCTTGTGCGTATACATTTTATACATACACACTATATGTATAAAAGTATTGTGACACACTTCTAAATGAATTTAGGTGTTTCACTCAGTCCCATTGCCACAGGTGTATAAAAGCCAGCACTAGAGATGAGCGAATTGATTCTGCAGAAGTGGAAATTGATCAGAATTTCAGAAAATCTTCAATTCTCCATGATTCCGGATTTCCTGATGCTTCGCGGTAACAAATATTTAGTAAGGAGCTTTGTGACATCAGACGGTCACATGATGTTCTCTAGTGATGTGATTGGGTAGGCGTGTCTTTGCTTGTTAGTAGCTCCTTCCATATGAATAAAACTTGTCCGTGCTGAAGAGAGAGAGAGAGAGAAACATGACCGTGGCATCTAGGGGCTTCTGCAATTTTGCCGCCCCCACCCTGGCTCTCTGCAGCCCGGAAATAGCTGGATCGAAGCGAATTTTTTTGGAACTTCGAATCGAACTGCTGAATCGAACTTTTGAGAAATTCGCTCATCTCTAGCCAGCACCTAGCCATGCAGTCTGCCTTTAAAAACATCTGTGAAATAATGGCTCATTCTTATTGAAAATAAATGTTTTAGCGTTTAGGAACCACAGCAACTCCACCACTGTGTAAAGTTACAGACAGGATTGCCCAGTGCTGAGGTGCATCATGCATATATATATATATATATATATATATATATATATATATATGTCACCAACGCTGTGCTCTGTAGAGTTCCAAACCTCCAATGCCTCATGACATTAACATCAGCACAAAACCTGTGTGCCAAGACCTTGAGGGCATGGGTTTCTATTGCAGAGCAGCTTCATGCAAGCGTTACATCACAAAGCAAAATGCCAAGGGTCCAATTGGGTGATGGAACGCACACTGCAACTGGACTCGAGAGCTGTGGGAATGTGTCCTGTGGTGTGATGAATTTCGCTTCTCTATCTCAGAGTCCATGGACTTGACAAATGCCAGGAGAGCATTACCCATATGACTGCATTGTGCCAACTGTGATATTGCTACGGTTTTTTTTTTTACAGGGTTTTCATTGAAGGGATATCTTAATATCTCAGCATACCATTACATTTTGGACAGTTGTAAGCTTCCAACGTTTGGGAAAAGCCCTTTCTTTTCCAGATTGTGCCCCTGTGCAAAAAGCAAGCTCAATAAAGACATTGTTGGGTGAGTTTGGTGTGGAAGAACTTGACTGACCCACACAGAGCTCTGACCTCAACCCAACTGAACACCTTTCACATGGAACAGATATTGCAAACAAGGGCCTCGTACAACATCAATGTCCAACCTCACAAATGTCCTTTGGGATAAATTGACAAAAATGGTTTATTTATTTATCTTGCTTGTATAGTGTCAATATCCAGGGAGAACATGCACATTTCCAAAGGCACATTCTAATATCTGGTAGATAGCCTTCTCAGAAGAGTGGAAGCTGTTTTAGCTGCAAAGATGGAATCATTTCCATGTTAATGCATATTGATTTAGAATTGGATATCATAAAAGCTCCTAGAGGTGTAATGTGTAGGTGTCCTAATACTTTTGTCCATATAACTATAATGAATCTGTTTTCTGTGGATCTGTAATGTTCTGTTGTATAATGGAGGTATTTCTACCTTACAATCACGCTCCCTGCTGAAGTGTATGGCGTACCATTGCATGTTGCCATACAGATGCCTTGCACCTGCTTCCTAATGGGTCAAAAATGATGGAAGGGGACAGCTTGGTTGTATATGATGTACCATATATTAAAGTGAGTTTCATGCTTGTAAAGGATACAGTATGTATGGTCATTATGGGCATACTGGTACAGTACAACTAAGGTGCAGTAAAGGTTGTTTTATACCCAGTATACTGCTATATAGACCCTTACCTATAACCATGAAAATGAGGCCCAATGTGCAGGCAGCATATAATAGAGCAGGAGGAGCCGAGCAGACTGAATGTTGTATAAAAAGATTTGGTAACTTACTGACTGAGATGCCTGCTCAATCTGGTCTTATAAGTCTAATGGGCAGTCTTACTGAATGAGTGGCAATCCTCTCGGTATGAGCATGCACGCAGAGGTTGTTGTCAGTCAGTAACTGAGACCACCCACTGGACCCCCGGGTAGGTATCTCAATCAGTTACCAAATCTTTTTACACAACACTATATAACGATCTGCATTTCATGCTCAATGACATGCCGCTAGCAGATGGGACTGCTTGTTTAGCATGACATCTTCTCTTTAAACTAGGGGGGCATCGGGGGCATGTGCCCTGGGTGCTGAATGCCAGGGGGGCACCAACAAGACACTTGTCTTGGTCAGGGTGCTTAAATACAGGGTAAGCGTGCAAACTTAACCTTTGCTCAGGACGTGAGAAAGTCTAGCTCTAGCTCTGCTTTAAACTAAGCAAGTGCTGCTGCACATAATATCATTTTTAGGCACAATTTCAGATGTCTTTTTTTTTTTTTTTTTTTAATATCATGTATATATTTTCTTGCTCAGTAATAGAAATTGGCTGAAATTGAGAATGTCCGTTAAAATATTTACATTAACCAAAGAACTTATTTTTTTTAGTCAGCACTGGTCAAAGCTAATATACAATGCCTAATGTATTGTCCGGCAGTTTGCTGTGGCTATAAAATTAGCAGTCAGAAAACAGAACAATCATATTCCTTATCTATGATCCATAGGTACTCATGTATGGCTTGGTGCATTATATAATGGCAATAAGTGACCCTTTTCCCAGCCCTGTTTAAGTTTTGTCATCAACATCTTCGTACAGATCCAGAGATAGGATGCAGGGTGTAAATTGTCATGAAGTTCATCTTCTCACTAGTGACTGTTTGTTTGTTTGTTTGTTTGTTTGCTTGAGTTGGAAGGGACCTCAAGGGCCATCGAGTCCAACCCCCTGCAAAAGCAGGAATTCCTAAAACATCCCAGCTATATACCTATCCAGTTTCCGCTTGAAGATTTCAATTGATGAAGAACTCACCACCTCCCATGGCAGCCTATTCCACTCTCTCACTACCCTTACTGTTAGAAAGTTTTTCCTAATGTCTAATCTGAATCTCCTTCCCCTTAGTTTCATCCCATTACTTCTCGTGCTTCCTTCTGCTAATGAGAATAGGGTAGATCCCTCTGCACTGTGACAACCTTTCAGATATTTAAATACCGCTATTAAGTCTCCCCTTAGCCTTCTCTTCTGCAAACTAAGCAGTCCCAATTCTTTTAGCCTCTCCTCGTAGGACATGGTTTGTAGACCTTCCACCATTTTGGTTGCTCTTCTCTGGACCTGCTCCAATGAATCGATGTCTTTCTTAAACTGGGGCGCCCAGAACTGTACACAGTATTCCAGGTGGGGTCTGACCAGGGCAGAGTACAGCGGAATAATTACCTCTCTTGATCTAGCTACAATGCTCGTCTTGATACATCCTAGAATTTGGTTAGCCTTTTTAGCCACCGCACCGCACTGTTGACTCATGTTGAGTTTGCGATCTATTATTATGCCCAGATCCTTTTCCCCTGTACTCTCACTTAATACTATTCCTCCCATACTATATATGCTTCTTGCATTTCTGTTACCCAGATGTAGAACTTTGCATTTGTCCCTGTTGAATACCATTTTGTTCACCTCAGCCCATTGTTCCAGTGTGTCCTTTTGGATGCACTCTCTCTCCTCTCTAGTGTTGGCCATTCCTCCTATCTTTGTATCATCTGCAAATTTTATTAGTTCCCCATTAGCCCCATCATCCAGATCATTTATAAAAATATTAAAAAGTACTGGGCCCAGGACAGAGCCCTGCGGCACCCCGCTTTTTACTTTCTTCCAGTTTGATGTATAGCCATTTAGAATTACTCGTTGTGCCCGATCATTAAGCCAATTGTGAACCCACCTCACTGATATTTTATCAAAGCCATACTTGATCATTTTTTCAATGAGAATGTTATGTGATACTTTATCAAAGGCCTTACTAAAGTCAAGATATACTATGTCCACTGCATTCCCCTGGTCCAACCATTCAGTGACTTTATTATAGAAGGAAATAAGATTAGTCTGGCAAGATTTATTAGGCATAAAGCCGTGCTGGCTTTGATTAATTAAAGCCTTCCCATCCAGGTACCTAATTAAATGTTCTTTAACGATTTGTTCAAAGATTTTTCCTACTATCGAGGTCAGACTTACCGGCCTATAATTTCCTGGGTCGTCCCTATTCCCCTTTTTGTAGATGGGGACCACATTTGCCCTTTTCCAATCTAGAGGGACCACTCCTGTCTCCCATGACTTATTAAAGATTATTGCAAGGGGTTCTGTTATTTCCTCTGCTAATTCTTTTAAAACTCTAGCGTGTAAATCATCCGGTCCTGGGGACTTGGTTTCCTTAATCTTAGCTAAATGTTCTCTTACCAAACCTTCACTTATAATCAGCTTGGAGTCCTCATTCCCCTCATCACTATCACCATTAATGTTGATATTTCCATCCATTTCTTGGGAGAAGACGGATACAAAATATGAATTTAGTAACTCCACTTGCTGATCCACCATGTTAACTTTTTCACCCTTTTCGTTCTTTAGGACTCCAATGGTTTCCTTCACTTTTCTTTTGCTCTTAACATATCCCCAAAAACCTTTTACATTACTCTTAACTTCTTTTGCAAGCTTCAATTCGTATTCAGCCTTGACTGTATATGTGAGTTAAACACTTTGTTTTGGTCCCCAGCTACTGTGTGTCTTGTGACCATCAATAAGATTCTCCAACTGACACTGCATCTTATGTGTGGATGGGAATTCATTTTCTCTATTCACACCTAAGAGAGTCTTTGTTACTGGTACACGCAGTGGTCCGCTATCAGCAGAAGGTGAGAAGTTTGGCACTCACCTGGCTGTGAGCAGTGCTGCTGTCAGCACTCACAGGGCAGCCCTCCAGTCACACCTCAGGCTTGCAGGTCACCTACCGGAGATCTTTCCTGGCAAAGCAAGACAGACTTCAGAAGCGGGAGTTTTGCTGCAGAATTTTTTTTTTACTGTGCTGAAGGTGTTCAGACACCAGATGTTACATCAGTTAAACAGCAGAATGTAGAAGTCAAACCAATGAGCAGTTCTCCAGCTGGTGACAGACACAATGCTTTGGCTATCATGGGGATGCCTTCCTTCTGCAATCCTGTATCCCCACTGTATTGAGTACTAGTCGGGGCCAACCAGTTGATGCCTCCTGCACAGCAAGCAACCACTCTTCACCCTGCACTCCAAGTGCAGTAACTGTCAGTAATTGTGTCATTAATACATTTTGTAATATACTTTAATACATTTTGGCTCCTTTCTGTGAAATCCTGCATTTTTTCAGTCTTTCCCTTGCTTCTCTATTGAGAGCCATCCCCTACTTTTCATTTTCTCATTGTGTGAAGTGAAGAGAAAATGAGGGTGGGGGAGGGTCACTTCAGACAGTAATAACTTGGGCATTATAAAAATGTAAAGAAGAGATTCTCATCTTCTACATGACACTAAGGATGCAGTTCTAAATGGAAGCTTCCCACAGAAATCCCTGGTTGAAAACACAGTTGGGTATTGGGATATTTATATGTTGCTCCAAAAAGGAATGGCTAACTCACTTATACAGTCACTGGTAAGAAGATCACTTATAGTACATTCCTTTTTAATGCACCAGAGAATATATATATTTTTTTGTGGGAGATGTCACTTTGTGGTTAAAATTCTGCAAATCACAGAAGGTTGAAGAGCAGATTTCTAATGTTTCTATGCTTTGTTAAATGATGAAAACTTAGAATTGTACATGGTTCTTGTTATTCTTGAAGATTTAGTTACCAATCCTAAATGTCCATCACTTGAGTTAAAGGTGGTCCATTTTGAACAATGCCACCCTTCCCATATTGTATTTAGGGGTTTTCTTCATCTAGTGGTTGCGGAATATGGGTTCTAATGTCAATACCCCAAGCAAACTCCTTGTCCAAGGCTTGTCAGCAATCTAATATATGATTGAATTGAAAAACCCTTTGAAGGGCTCCAAAGAACATTGGGGCTGAAGCCCCACATTGCGGAAACACAGCATTTTTTTTGGTGCGGAAAAAAACGCAGCGTTTTACAGCACCAGCAAAGTGAATGAGATTCAGGCTAATCCCATCCACACATTGCAGGAAAAAAAAAACACTGTGGAAAAGCTGTGTTTTCAGCGCAGGCATTTTTGAAAAATGCAGCATGTCAATTATACCTGTGGAAACGCTCGCATTTCCCTATAGGTTTAATAAGGGATGAAACTCAGCAGAGAAAAACTCAGCACAAACGCAGTGGACAACGCTCTGGAAATAAACAGGATGCGTCTTTGCTGTGGTTCTTTCTGCAGAGTTTTTTAGCTGCTTTCTGCTACGTGGGACTTTAGCCCAAAGTGGTTTTCCCACAATCACAACCTATCCACAGGATGGTTGATAAATCTTATTGCTTGTTCTCTTTGCTGGGACCCCCACTAATCGCAAGGACAGGAATCTCATATGGCCCGTCGAATAGAGCAACAATATCACTGCTGCTCCATTCAGTCTTAATGACAGTGACAGAGATCGCAGACTGCATTGCTCGACTATCTTTGTCAGTCACACAGACTTTGAGTGGAGCAGCAGTGCACATGCGCAGCCATCCTGTGGATAAAGGACAATTGATTTTAGGACTAGATCCACCTTTTAAACTATCAAATAAAAACTGTTTGTAAAAAATACAAAACAGTAACAGTTAAAAATATCCTACAGTTTAGTATATACAGCTCCTGATCAGTCCTATGAGCACCCATGGTTACAAACTTAGGTAAAGTCTGATTCTGTTGTCTGTAGGTAACCAAGAAGGAACATTTTTTTAAATTAAAGAATTGTTTTTTTGTTTCTTTGACCAAATATGTTTAAGGTACAATTATTGGTTAGTATTGTCTTACTGTATTTGCATATTAAATTTCTCAATGTAATTGTGAATTTGCACATTTTGTACATTTTTAAGCAAAACAGTGAATATACATCATTTGCATTGTTTTTACTGGCTTGTTTTCACATGCTCAAAGTTATATAAAGCAATATGTACTGATTTGCCTGTGTTGTGTTGTACTTGTGTGGGGTCTTTTCTGACAGGCTCTATTAGCAAGCTAAAATAGATTCCTGTTAAGACGAGGGATGCTTCTTAACACTAAGGGTATGTTCACACAGAGTTTTTTGCAGGCTGATTTTGAGGCGGAATCTGCATCAAAAAACGCCTCCCATTCATTTCAATGGGAGTTAGTAGCAGTTTTATTCCTCTAGCTGATTTTTTTCAGCTAGAGGAAAAAAAAAACCCGACATAACCTATCTTCAGGCGGATTCCATCTTGGAAAACCCATTGAAATCAATGGGAGGCAGAAAAATCGCTAGCATTTTTTTGACGCGGTTTTTCAAAAACCGCATCAAAAATTGCTAGTGTTTTTTAAAGAGAAGTTCCCTGGTCCATACAGTGTACTGGAGCAAAAAAAAAGGCTCCAAAAACTGTGACAAAAAACGCATTATGTAAAAAAATTGTGTCAAAAAAAGTTTCCTAATTCCTGAAGCAGATTTTTTCAGCTTGCAAAAAACTCTATGTGAACATACCCTAAGGCCCCACATTGCGGAAATGCAGTTTTTTGTTGCAGATTTTGCTGCATTTTTTTGAACCAGGAGTGACTTGAAAAGAAATGGGGAATATATAGGAAGTTCTTAGATGTTTCCCTTCTGCAGAGGCGTAGCTAGCGGGGGGGGGCAGAGAGGGCGGCTGCCCCGGGCCCACTGACATTGTAGGGCCCACCCTGGGGCCACCATTAATACATCTTTTAGTTTTAACTAGATTGGTGTCTGCAGACACCGATCTAGTTAAAACGCTTCCTGCCACTTGCTGTCTTGTAAACCGCAAGCCACTTCAGGCCTGCAGTTTACATGACAACGAGAACTCAGTCATCGGCTTAGGCGGCGCGATGACGTCACAACATAGCGCTTCCTACGCTGAGACGCTGACTTCCTGTGCGTGGACCCTGCGCACAGAGCGCGGGTCAAGAAGAGAAAGCGATGACTCCGCTCGTCATGGTCGCTGGTAGGTGAGTATAACTTACAGTACACACCAAAAGTTTGGACACACCTTCTCATTCCCAGAGTTTTCTGTATTTTCATGACTATAAAAATTGTAGATTCACACTGAAGGCATCAAAACTATAAATTAACACATGTGGAATTATATACTTAACAAAAAAGTGTGAAACAACTGAAAATATGTCTTATATTGTAGGTTCTTCAAAGTAGCCACCTTTTGCTTTGATTACTGCTTTGCACACTCTTGGCATTCTCTTGATGAGCTTCAAGAGGTAGTCACCTGAAATGGTTTTCCAACCGTCTTGAAGGAGTTCCCAGAGATGCTTAGCATTTATTGGCCCTTTTGCCTTCACTCTGCGGTCCAGCTCACCCCAAACCATCTCAATTGGGTTCAGGTCTGGTGACTGTGGAGGCCAGGTCATCTGGCGTAGCACCCCATCACTCTCCTTCTTGGTCAAATAGCCCTTACACAGTCTGGAGGTGTGTTTAGGGTCATTGTCCTGTTGAAAAATAAATGATGGTCCAACTAAACGCAAACCGGATGGAATAGCATGCTGCTGCAAGATGCTGTGGTAACCATGCTGGTTCATTATTGCTTCAATTTTGAATAAATCCCCAACAGTGTCACCAGCAAAGCACCCCCACACCATCACACCTCCTCCTCCATGCTTCACGGTGGGAACCAGGCATGTAGAGTCCATTCGTTCACCTTTTCTGCGTCGCACAAAGACACAGCGGTTGGAACCAAAGATCTCAAATTTGGACTCATCAGACCAAAGCACAGATTTCCACAGGTCTAATGTCCATTCCTTGTGTTCTTTAGCCCAAACAGGTCTCTTCTGCTTGTTGCCTGTCCTTAGCAGTGGTTTCCTAGCAGCTATTTTACCATGAAGGCCTGCTGCACACAGTCTCCTCTTAACAGTTGTTGTAGAGATGTGTCTGCTGCTAGAACTCTGTGTGGCATTGACCTGGTCTCTAATCTGAGCTGCTGTTAACCTGCGATTTCTGGAGGCTGGTGACTCGGATGAACTTATCCTCCACAGCAGAGGTGACTCTTGGTCTTCCTTTCCTAGGGCGGTCCTCATGTGAGCCAGTTTCTTTGTAGCGCTTGATGGTTTTGGCCACTGCACTTGGGGACACTTTCAAAGTTTTCCCAATTTTTCGGACTGACTGACCTTCATTTCTTAAAGTAATGATGGCCACTCGTTTTTCTTTACTTAGCTGCTTATTTCTTGCCATAATACAAATTCTAACACTCCATTCAGTAGGACTATCAGCTGTGTATTCACCTGACTTCTGAACACCACAACTGATGGTCCCAACACCATTTATAAGGCAAGAAATCCCACTTATTAAACCTGACAGGGCACACCTGTGAAGTGAAAACCATTTCAGGTGACTACCTCTTATAGCTCATCAAGAGAATGCCAAGAGTGTGCAAAGCAGTAATCAAAGCAAAAGGTGGCTACTTTGAAGAACCTACAATATAAGACATATTTTCAGTTGTTTCACACTTTTTTGTTAAGTATATAATTCCACATGTCTTAATTCATAGTTTTGATGCCTTCAGTGTGAATCTACAATTTTTATAGTCATGAAAATACAGAAAACTCTTGGAATGAGGTGTGTCCAAACTTTTGGTCTGTACTGTATATTTGGTTTGTTTTAGCTTAGTTGTGGGTATTTTAATAGTATAAGGGGTTGTTAGGAGGGGGAAATATAACTATAAGGGAGGGGGCATTATGAACATAAGGGGGGTCATTTATATAAGGGTTATTACGGGGTACAAGGGGGGAGGTTATTTATATTAGGAGGTATGAACATAAGGGGGTGGTCATCGATATAAGAGGTCATTAGGGGTGCAGTATTTATGTCAGGGGGAATCAGGGGCATAATATGAGGGGTCAATTAATTTAATAAAAGTGACACTTGGGCTTTATTAAGACTAAAGCCCCACGTAGCGGGCTGCAGCAAAAAAGCGCTGCAGTAAAAACTGTGGCAGTAACACATTGTGGTTTTTCCCGCAGTGCTTTTCAGAGAAGGGCCACAGATTTTTCCTCTGCAGACTTTCTGCTTCCATTATAACTAGAGGGAAACCGCCAGTGTTTCCGTAGGTATAATTGACATGCTGCGATCTCTAAAACCGCAACGGTTTTGGAAATCGCAGAGTGTCCGCTGCACGTATTTTTCCACAATGTGTGGATGGGATTTGCTAGAATCCCATCCACTTTGCAGGAACTGTAAAATGCCGCATTTTTTTTTCCCGTGGCGTTTTTGCCACGTGGGGCCCCATCCCCACTTTGTGGTAAAATATGCCATGGACATGCTGCGATTTCCAAAACAGTCGTGGTTTTGGAAATCGCAGCACTCCCATGGAAACGCTCCCGGTTTCCCTGTAGATATAATTGAAGCAGAAAGTCCGCAGAGGAAACCTCTGCGAACTTTCTGTACAAAGCGCAGCAGGAAGAATAGCGCTTTTTTGCTGCGGGATGCCACATGGGGCCTTAGGCTTAAAGAGTTTTCCAGCTCATTTTTAATTGATGATCTATTCTCAGAATAGATCATCCATAAGAGATAAGTGATTTCCCACTGATCAGCTGTATGAAGGGGCTATGGTGCCTGTTTATATCACACGCTGTCTGTTTATAGTGACCGTGATGTAATTCCAACCTTGTCACATAGACGTGTATAGGACGAGGCTGTAGTTACTTGACATGGCCGCTATGAGATGAATGACACCATGTAAACAGAGAAGGTGTCACAGCGCTTACACAGGTACCATGGTTCATTCAAACGGCTGATCCTGGGGGTTCCGATTATTGGAACCCCATTAATTATTTTTACCCCATTAATTTATTTTTTTATTTATTAATTTTTGTTTACTGTTTTTTTTAGGAAACACCTGGAGCATTATTAATAAGGGGCACTATTTAAAGTGGGTACACAGGGAAGTTATTAATTTAAAGATGCACTTGTGGGTATTATTATGGGGGGTTATATTATATATTTTATAATTGGGGTAACAGCAGGATGGGTGTGCAGATGAGGACAATGTGGGTCAGGGTCAGGTGCCTGGAAAAGTAAGGAGCCAAAAATGTCTGTGCTACAAACTTTACAGAGACTGGAAGAAATGGTCATGGCGGTTCAGATGAAAGAGACGGGGAATGTGAACGATTAGTCAGAGACGTCACCGGTAAGTCACTAAATGTTACTGTACTGTATTTGCCTAAATCGTCTGCAGAGCCCTGTGTAGAGCCGCTATATACCACTACACGGTCACCGTATAGTGATAATATCGGTATACCTAAGTTGGGGGCCCACTTGGACATGTTCGCCCCCTCTGTGCTGAACCCCTAGCTACGCCTCTGCCCTTCTGTTAAATCCACTCCTGACTATGGCTCAAAAACTGTAGCAAAATCTGCAGCAAAAAACACTGTTTCCGCAACGTGGGGTCGTAGCCTAAAGGTAATGTTTCCTAATGTATGATTTTTTTTTAATTCTCAAAAAACTATTAATTGGATTAACAAAAGAGAAATCGAAATAATCAATATTTGGTGTGACCACTATTTGCCTTTAAAACAGCATAATTTCTTCTAGGTACACTTATAGACAATTTTTGAAGGAACACAGCAGGAAGGTTGTCCCAAACATTTTGGAGAACTAACCACAGATCTGTGGATATAGGGGTTGTGAAGTTCATATCATCACTTCCAGGATTCCTCCTCCAAGGGATGGTCACACCAAATATTACATTAAAAATATCTTTTGATCCTTCACTTAAATTTGGTAATTGACAAAAAGAAGCACTTTAGTTTTTTTCCCACTTTGGCCTAAAACTTTTGCACAGTGTACACTATAATGATGGAATCTATCAAGTGTCCACATTGTGTACACTATAATGATGGCATCTTTAAGGTGTCCACAGTGTGTTGACATGCTGGGTGGTAATAATCCACAGATACTTGGTCTACATTTTTCAGAGCAGTTCAGTATATCCACTGTTAGGACGGGATAAGGTTTGTGGACATAGTGCTGCTGTGGACTACTGTTCTGTACATTGTTAGGGATGGATAGTGATAGCTGTCATCATGATCAATATGTCAAAAATACAACAATTTAATTGTGAACATTTTATTGGATAGATCAAAGAGGAAAACTTTAAAAAGACTACAGCATAGGACAATGTGACATAAATGTAATACAGGCACATCCATCTAATAAGGATAAACCTACAAGTTTCCTTTATTCTTGTTGAGACATGAAAAGGAAACATAAGATCCTCATGAGCAGTTCCAGAGCTTCAAAGATCAAACTGTTTTTGGCAGCAGGGACTTTGTTGAGTCAGCAGGAGCGAGAACACAGGAGGAGAGCTGAGAAGTTTTATGTTCATGTACAACATAAATTTGTGAACATACTGTACACGAAGCAATAACAGATTTGTTATATTGGTCCTGTACTACAGCTTAAAGAGGACCTTTCATGTCTTGTAACACCGTAAATGTTAGCATCAGCGCTGGGCAGTGGAGACAACCTCGACAGTACAAGACAATACATGTTTACTTTCAATGGGTGTTCTCCACTGTCCAATGACGCTGGGCTCAAGGACTGCCGCTCTAAAGATACTCTTTAATGTGATATAAATAAGGGCTTCTTCAGTTTGCATAATCCCTACTTTCAAGTGTCCCTTATTAATAAGCTGATCACAAAGTGGCTCCTTACTGCCCTCAAAACTCAGCTGCAGACAGAGAGGAAACCTAGCAAGAAGCGTTCCTTGCAGCGCCATCACAGGTGCAATAAAGCATTACATGCATTCCTTTCAAATCAATAGGCTGTCTATGTAATGCAGGACAGGTTCTTCAGAGAAAGAAACCCTCTTAGGATCACTGGACAACCCTTTTCTCTCCACAGACAAGTCTCTTTATATGGGATCTACAACAAAATTCAGCTGATCGTTGGGCCTGACTATAGTAACAAAATCATACAGGTATACCAAATACCAGATCATCAATAATTGTAGTTCTGCAAAGCTGGGATTCTAGTTTAGCAATAACGCTAGGTTCACAATAGCATTCAGGTTTCCATTCTTCAGGTCCGCTTGGGGACCTGAAAAACAGAAACCCCCATTCGCTTAAAAAGCAGTTATGCGTGGTAATACTATATACTATAAATAGACTATATTGGGGTCCACCGGGTTTCCACCTGAAATCGGCAGAGAGAAAAGCCCTGCTTGCAGGACTTTTCTCTCTGCCTATTTTAAGCGGAAGGTGGGACAGAGTCCCATGAACACTAGTGTGAACCAACCCGAATCACTTTTTGTTTTAATATGTTTGATATTGAATTTCCTGCTTTAACCATTTACAAGTTCTTTGCTTACTCTCCAACCAGCTGAAAAGGGGCTTGTAGCCAAAGTGCCTGAAAGCTTTATCTGTATCATGGCTGTATGTAATGGTCATCAATTTCAATATAGGTAAAGTCATAAAGGGCTTCACATTCCAGAAAGGCCCAACAATGACTTTTATTAAGCTGAAAATGAAAACCATTATCCACATTTTCCAGTAAGGTATGTGCTTCCCAATTTGGACAGCAGGGTTAACTTCAGTGAACAATTCATGGTACAGCCTGAACATGGGTTGGGAGGGCGTTTCATCATAAGCATAGTAGACTTGCCCACCAATGAGGTCTGGACGAAGTTGCATGTGCCATGCTGCAAGTACATGCATCCAAGCTGTATTACCTGGAATACAATAAATACATTCACACAGTCAATACCACCTTTTATACAGTACAGTAAAAGCATATTTTACACAGCAGATGGTTGTACCCACAATATAAAATATAGAAAATCCATTGTGTGATTTGCAGATGCATATTAAAGTTGCACATAAGAATTTGCTACAAAAGTTACATACGCCCCCTATTGAATAGAATGAGAGAAGGCTGATTGACAAGCGAGTCACATCACATCAGGTGCAGTCAGACTGCAGAAACATGAAGTTATATACATTGTGAGATTCAATGGAGAAGTGGGGAGGGGATGGTCAACCCATCTATGCCAGGTTTTTTTTTATCATAGATGGGTAATAATGCAGCACTCATCCACAGTTCTACACCTCGCTTGTTACTATCCACAAATGTGGGCACAGCAGGGCGGGGGCGTCTCGACCCGGCATATTTATTATAATTTTCAACGCATTCCAGTTTTCTGGCATGAGTTAGGCTGGGGCCCCACGTTACGAAAACAGTGTTTTACATTACCTGCGAAGTGGATGGGATTCTGGCTAATCCCATCCACACATTGTAGAAATGCTACGATTTAAAAAATTTTCAACACTTACATTTTTGTAAATTGCAGCATGTCAATTATACCTGCGGAAACACTAGTGTTTTCCGTGAAGGTATAAAAGAGGCAGAAAGTCCGCAGAGGAAAACTCTGCAGATTTTGTGTCAAAAAACGCTTTTTGCTGTGGATCGCTACATGGAGCCTTAGACTCATACAGGAATTCTATGTCAGTTCCATGCTGGCGTCTGAATTATTAAGAGGCCAGAGCCCGTCAGGGCCTTTATTAAGACTGGAGTACAAAATGCCAGTCTTACACTAGGTTCACACCTTAGCCTGGGTTTCTGTTCTTGGGGTCCGCTTAAAAAGCAGTTACCTGCGGAAACCCACGGACCGCATAAACTATAATTGGGTCTCTGCCTGAAAAATGCGTTTCCTGCTTGCAGGACTTTTCTCTCCGCATATTTTAAGCGGATTCAGGGACAGAAACCCAGAACATAATCCAGGCACAGGCGTGAACCTAGCCTTAATAAATATGCCCCATTGTTTTATGTTTAATTGTACAACTTTACTATCTTACGATCAGCGTAGCCTTTCCCTTAATGAACATTGGTTTAAGATCATATAGATATTAGTTGATTGCTGTAAATGATGCCTGAAATCTACAGTACAGTGAAAAGGTTTTAGGCAGTTATCTTGCAAAGTAAGAATGCTTTAAAAAAGATAGAAGTGTTAATCATTTACAGTATTTTTGTCAGTTAATGTGAATGAACAACAGAGAAATCTAAATTAAATCAATATTTGGTGTGACCGCCCTTTGCCTGATGTAGACTTGTTCAAATCCGTCTTCATGTAATCCCAGACAGATTGCATGATGCTGAGATCAGGACTCTATGGGGGCCATTTGATCACTTCCAGGGCTCCTCCTCCAAAAGAGTAGTCACGCCACTAAATCTAAAAAAATTATAGAATTCTCTTTTGTTCCCTCTCTTTGCATTTTGATTCTTGACAAAAGTAAACTATTAACACTATTTTTGAAAGAATTCTTACTTTGCATCACTTTTATAAATGAGGCACATCTTCCAGTGACAACAAGCCATACTCAACGGTGGGTCTTAATAAATCTACTCCTATGTGTATATACATAAACAGAAAAAGGAGAGAGAGCTCTCAATAGATCACTAGAAGAGCGCTAAGCTCCTATAATGTGGTCACTCAAAGCTGAGGGCTATTGATAAAAGCAACAGATTGTTATGTTGTGGCAAGCAGCGCCATCATGTGGACAAGCTAATGACTTGACAGACAATTTTCAGTTACTGTTTTATTATTTCAGATTTATATACATTATTATGCCACTATAGCCATACACCAACACACTAAAGATATATGATGCTTCTTGTGATTGAAGGGCATGTCCAAAATTTTAAGAAAAAT
The DNA here is from genome assembly GCA_947044405.1 of Leptodactylus fallax. NCBI lineage: Eukaryota > Metazoa > Chordata > Amphibia > Anura > Leptodactylidae > Leptodactylus > Leptodactylus fallax. The sequence continues at coordinate 1,460,864 of CAMRHE010000203.1, forward strand.
ACCAGAAAAGCAGGAAGTGTGGTAAAATGAAAAAGTAATGAAATTTACGGTATATAATCACCTATTAATTTCTCCATTGCTCCAGCACTGCCACTCTGGTGATCCCCGATTATCTTTCACTAGTCTGTAGTTACAATGTACATGCAGCACCTATACGATGACTGAGGCCAGGGGTAAACTTCAGTGATCATGTGCAAATGTATGCAAAAGTGACCTGCACACAGTATAATGTCCTATAGTGGCCCCTTCACACAGTATAATGTCCCTTACCAGCCCCTCTTCACAGTATTATGTCCCACAGTGGCCCCAACAATGTTGGTTGCAAATATTGAAAAATTTTGGGTTCAGGAGAACCCAAAATTTTGGGGGTACACCATCCACAAACTATTATTATACTCTGGGTTTTTTCAGACCCCAGAGTTTAATGACTGGGGAGGTGAGTACCACAGGTTTTTATATTTGTTACCTCTCCTGGGCTCCACCACGGTCCTCTTCAATGACATCACAGGTTATGCCGGAGTCATTATGCGCCATGATGCCGGTCTGACCCATGTGACGTCTGTGACATCACTACAGAGGCCAAAAACTACCTGGAGTCACGCCGCAGTGCAGGAGAGGTGAATAACACTGGCTTTTATGTTCACTCACCTCCCCTAAACCTCCAATCATTATACTCTGGGGTCTGAAGACACCCCAATATATAATGTTGGGGTTTGCCCAACAAATACTCTTGCGGTGGGCCCGTGGTCTTACTTACCTGATCCCCGCTCCTCCTCACGGCCGCCACCGCTTTCCCTTCTTCCCAGGGATCCCAGCGACGTGATATGAGACACATGGGGCCCCATGGAGGGCAGAAGGAGAAGCAAAGGTGGCTGTGAGCAGGAACGGGGATTGGCAAGTAAATAGGGCCCATTACCTGCTGGGGTTACTCCAGGTTGTAACCGGCTACTTTAAAAAGAAAAAAAAAAAAGCAGCAGGGGCCCACCGGGCCCCCTAAGGTCCCAGGCCCTGTGGCAGCTGCTACCCCTATACTTATGCCAATGATTATATATTATGTTCTGACATGTAATATACTGTTTAATGAACATTCTTTTTATTTAAACTGTAGTTTCATTGGATCCACTTTTTCTTCAGTGAACACTAGGTGGGGCTATTCACCTTCTTTTATTACTTTTTTTTTACTTCTGCCATTGTCTTTTTTTTTGTGTGTTCACTGCGCAGCATAAATTTCGTTATAACTTTATCCTGTGGGTCATTACCACAATAACACATTTATATTAGTGCTTTTCTACTTTTGCACAATAATAAAAAAAACAAAAACTTTTTTTTATGTAAAAGGCACATAACTTTTTTTTTTTTTTTTTTTTTATCAACACCGATAGAGCTGTGTGGGGACTTTTTTTAAATTTGCAGGATAACTTGCAAATCTCATTGGTGTAATATTGGAGTTCGTGCACCTTGATCCTTTCTACAAAATTTTTGCAAGAGGTGAATTTTGATATTGTTTTTAAAAATTCTTAGCGTTCACACTAAAATATAATCTGATCATTACAGATTTTTATCTTTTTCTTTGTTTTCTATGTCCCAGTTCAGTCTGATAAGTGGAGAAAAACATATTTCTTATATTCATCTCTATTATTATTATTATTATTTTATAAAACAATATTCTCACACCTTCAATGGAGTTAAGTTGCAATACCAGATAACACAGGACATATGTGGTGCTGTTCCTGGTATAAACCCTTTAAGGCTAAGGCCCCATGTAGCGCGCAAAAAAATGCTGCGGAAAAGACCACGGCGGAAACACATCCTGTAGATATGGTCATCAGTGTTGAACAAAAAAAACCTTTAAATAGGTAGCAATAGACCGCTCTGTACACTCTTAACCTTGTCACATCATTAGAGCTACTGTACAGTGTACTGACCTGATATTGATGATAGGGCATTAGTAGTAGTCTTGGACAAATCCTTTAGGATAAATTTTCTATTCACTGGGAAAACATTGCTTGTCTAAGGCTTCTGTAGTCACAGGCCTTTTGTACCCAATAATAAATCTTATCCATATTATGATTTCTCTTACCAACATATGTTAAGCTTTTTTCTGTATGTTCGGGTTCAATGTAGTTTATCTGATGATGATTTGACTTTGCAGATTTGTAATTTTCCAGTATATGTTGTGCCTTTTCACCATAGATGTTACTTGGTCGAATCACACAAGTGGTTAGTTTATTTCCATTTTTGGTCTGCAATAGAATATAAAAAAGCAAAGCATTCATTTGAAGATTTCATAATTTAATATCACTTGAGGGAATAAATATTACACAAATACAAAACAGCCTGTACTCTGAGTGCAGAGGCATAGCTATAGGGGGTCAGATAGCAAAGTAGAACTAATATCCATCCAAGTGTTTTGGTAATGTGCGGACTGCATTTAGGTTATTGATTTGTGGCACTGTTTTACTATATACCTATCATGTGTGCCATGTTTTGGTGTGGCAGAAGAAGGTAGGAGGGGGGGGGGAGTTTTAGGTTAGATGTATGGCGCCAAACCAGGCTTGTTATTTGTGGTGATGAGACCTGTTTAAGGTAGCATGACATCAGGTTGTTGGTGAAAGCAGGACATAACTGATATAAGTGAGCACATTTTGGCGCCAATGGAGAAGTGTGATGCAACAGCTTTAGTGACTGGATAGTAATGTTGGTAAGCGACTTTGTGGGAGAAACATGGGAGTAAGAGGCACCCTTTACCACACACAGGGACAAATTGAGTCTCACTGCCGATCTGGTCAAGCGAGTAAAGATGGCTGAGAGTGTGTGTCATAAAAAGGAATGTGGAGACCTGTGTGAATTGTATTGAGGGACTTTGTGTTGAGAGTTAGGAGACTTCCTGAGATGGCTGAAAGTGGGCAGGATTGTCTTGCAAGGTTGAGATAAGAGACAGAGGCCCAGATTTACTATTGTGGTTACAACTAGACGCTGGCTTAAAAATAAACGCATGGTTGATGCAATGTGGAGCTTCTAGTTTGGGCTAAAATTTTTTGCCTTGCTAAACATGTGGTTGTGCATACTCAAGAAAGGTGCTAGCTTAAATGTGCCAAGATGTGCCAAAGTTGTGTCAAATAACTCTGTCACAAAATAAGCCAATTAAAACATGGTATAACTATAGACTAGACAGACTTGAGATAAGCAAGATTTATCATCCAGCATCAACCACTGTGATAAATCTGGCGTATTTTCAGACTGCCTGTCTAAATTTACAGTGTCTAACTATTAGGAAATCTGGTCCAGAGTATACAGCAGAGGTAAAACGTTTCAACCTAAATCTGAGTTTGTCCTCCTCTTACCTTTTGACCCTGCCATGCCATTCCAAATGAGTGTATCATGGCACAGTCATGCTGTAGTGAAACTGGAATCATGGTAGTAGAGACAGAGACTTTGTATTAAAAGGAACGATTCTGCCAATATGTCACTATACAAGACTGTACCAAATATCACAATACAAGACTGCACTTTATTAGCCATAGCAGCTGTTACTTTCTGAATTATTTTACTTATTTGATAAGTTTGCTGCATGAGCTCTGCTGGGTATTCTTAATATTTTTTTATTTTTTTTTTATTTTAAATAGTGCCAATTATCTGTTTCTATATTTGCCACCCCAATCGCTTACCACTTCTATAGCGCTCTAGTCTGTGCCTTACATGTGTTTAAATGTTCCTTTAATAGCAAAAATGGCACAAAATATGCTGTTTGGCTATTAGCAGTGTTCAATGAATACACTGGTTTCAGGGCTTGTGGTCAACGTATTCATGGGAAAGGGGGAATACAAAGTCTGACTTTTGCTACGGGGTTCAATAATTTCTGCTTGTACCTTCTCCATTTAGTACAGAGTCATAATAGGGCGCCATTTATTTACAGTACCCAATAGAACAGTTAAATATATCATTAATAGTAGAACAGATAAAATATCTGTATTTACTGAAGTTAGTTAAAGCATCAACGTTTTCCACAGTGGCATACAGACATTAAAAGGAGATTTACCAAGAATGGAGTTTAGTATGCTGGACTTCATAATCCCTCTCACAGGATATACTTCATTCAGTTGCATCCTCTGCTGGGGCGTGAACTTGCACTGAAATCAACATCTACTGACTGGTTTAGATTTCAGACATTCATGTCTGACAGAGTCACACTGGATTCACACTAGTGTTGGAGTCTCAGTATAAAACTGGCAGAAACCAATCAGACCCCATTATAGTCTATATGGTCCACAAGTCTCCGTGTGTAACTGCCTTCTAAGTGGACAGGGTCTTTGTCTTTCGGGTCCCTATACGGACCCAAAGGATGGAAACCCGAACGCTAGTGTGAACCTAGCATCAGTGGCCCCATCTATGTCATACCCATTTCAGGAAAGTGCAAAGGCGGTGTAAAAAAAAAAAGCCTCAGTTTTTTTTTTCACCAAAACTCTGACTTGTACAAGGCACGATAAATTTCCTATAACGTCTGAACATAACACTTTTGCTACTGTTTAAGCAAAAGAAAATTGTCAATTTCAGCAAATCCAGTTAGGTTAATGGTAATACTATTATAATGGCATATTATCTGTCTCACTAGGTATTGTACTATAAATAAACTGAAGCTGTTCAGATTGCAGAGTTATAGCTGCGATTTCTTATACCCAGGACATAAATATCTAAACCTAACAGTATTAATAGTATGACAGTTAAAATAAGTGTATTTACTGAAATTAGTCATTTATTTCCATATAGCAGCAACATTTTACACAATGGCGTACAGACACTGTCACCATAACAGTTTGCCACCGGGACTCACAATCTACAGTGGGGAAAAAAAGGATTTAGTCAGCCACCAATTGTGCAAGTTCTCCCATTTAAAAAGATGAGACCGGCCTGTAATTGACATCATAGGTAGACCTCAACTATGAGAGACAAAATGAGAAAACATATCTAGAAAATCACATTGTCTGAGTTTTTAAGAATTTATTTGCAAATTATGGTGGAAAATAAGTATTTGGTCACCTATAAACAAGCAAGATTTCTGGCTCTCACAGACCTGTAACTTCTTCTTTAAGAGGCTGCTCTGTCCTCCACTCATTACCTGTAGTAATGGCTCCTGTTTGACATTGTTATCAGTATAAAAGACACCTGTCCACAACCTCAAACAGTCACACTCCAAACTCCACTATGGTGAAGACCAAAGAGCTGTGGAAGGACACCAGAAACAAAATTGTAGACCTGCAACAGGCTGGGAAGACTGAATCTGCAATAGGCAAGCAGCTTGGTGTGAAGAAATCAACTGTGGGAGCAATAATTAGAAAATGGAAGACATACAAGACCACTGATAATCTCCCTCGATCAGGGGCTCCACGCAAGATCTCTCCCTGTGGGGTCAAAATGATCACAAGAATGGTGAGCAAAAATCCCAGAAACACACGGGGGAACCTAGCGAATGACTTGCAGAAAGCTGGGACTAACGTAACAAAGGCTACCGTCAGTAACACACTACGCCGCCAGGGACTCTGATCCTGCAGTGCCAGACGTGTCCCCCTGCGTAAGCCAGTACATATCCGGGCCCATCTGAAGTTTGCTAGAGAGCATTTGGATGTTCTGGAAGAGTATTGGGAGAATGTCATATGGTCAGATGAAACCAAAGTAGAATTGTTTGGTAGAAACACAACTCATCGTGTTTGGAGGAGAGTGAATGCTGAGTTGCATCCAAAGAACACCATGGCTACTGTGGTGAAGCATGGGGGTGGCAGCATCATGCTTTTGGGCTGTTTCTCTGCAAAGGGACCAGGACAACTGATCCATGTGCTGTACATGAAAGAATGAATGAGGCCATCGTGAGATTTTGAGTGCAAACCTCCTGCCATCAGCAAGGGCATTGAAGATGAAAAGTGGCTGGGTCTTTCAGCATGACAATGATCCCAAGCACACCGCCAGGGCAATGAAGGAGTGGCTTCGTAAGAAGCATTTCAAGGTCCTGGAGTGGCCTAGCCAGTCTCCAGATCTCAACCCCATAGAAAACCTTTGTAAGGAGAGTTGAAAGGCCATGTTGCCCAGCGACAGCCCCAAAACATCACTGCTCTAGAGGAGATCTGCATGGAGGAATGGGCCAACATACCAGCAACAGTGTGTGCCAACCTTGTGAAGACTTACAGAAAACGTTTGACCTCTGTCATTGCCAACAAAGGATATATAACAAAGTATTGAGATGAACTTTTGTTATTGACCAAATACTTATTTTCCAACATAATTTGCAAATAAATTCTTTAAAAATCAGACAATGCGATTTTCTGGATTTGTTTTCTCATTTTGTCTCTCATAGTTGAGGTCTACCTATGATGTCAATTACAGGCCTCTCTCATCTTTTTAAGTGGGAGAACTTGCACAATTGGTGGCTGACTAAATACTTTTTTTTCCCCACTGTAATTTTCCTATCTAGGGAACACTACGGCCAATTTTATAGGAAGCCAGTTAGTTAATGCAACCTGAAATTTTTGTAGTGTGGTAGTAAACTTGGGAATCCACCAGAAGTCCACACAAAGACAGGGAGGATAGAGAAAGGATATACTCATGTTGTTCGTGGTTGGATTCAAATCCGAGTTCCCAGTACTGCAAGGTCATAGTGCAGATCAAGGAACTATGGTACTATGAAGAGGTCAAATGAAGGAAATCTAAACATCAAAAAGACACAGGGCATAACACCCAAAATTATATATTCTATTTGCATTGCATTACCTGTTTTCCATTGGCCAATCGGACTAGGTTTTCGGCTCGAGCCTTGGTTCTTCCATATAAAAGTAAAGGTCCACCAGGATATAAGGTATCTTCTGTGACTCTGAAAAAACATAGAATTATACATAAACAGCAGTTAGAAAACTTGGAGTTTGAGATTTAAAAGTAGAAGACACAGTATAAAAAGGTGTGCTTAAAAGGGAATCTGTCAGCAGAATAGCATAGTAGATAGCATAGTAGATAGCATAGGGTCACCTGAATCAAACCATGTTTTCTCCTTGTGAATTGGTGCCTCTGTTGGAGAGATAGCGCCTCATTTGTCAATATACAAATGAGCTTTTAGGAGCAACAAAGGCATTGTCTCTTACCTCTTTGGAGCAATGGAAACACCCTCATTGCTACTGAGGTCAGTGTTAATAGAAAAAGTCCAGATGAGAGGATGTAGAAGTAGTTTGTGTCTTATACAGTGCTGGCCAAAAGTATTGGCACCCCTGCAATTCTGTCAGATAATACTCAATTTCTTCCAGAAAATGATTGCAATCACAAATGCTTTGGTAATAATATCTTCATTTAATTTGTCTTCAATGGAAAACCACAAAAAGAATTGTCAAAAAGCCAAATTGGATATAATTCCACACCAAACATAAAAAAGGGGGTGGACAAAAGTATTGCCACCCTTTGAAAAATCATGTGATGCTTCTCTAATTTGTGTAATTAGCAGCACCTGTTACTTACCTGTGGCACATAACAGGTGGTGGCAATAACTAAATCACACTTGCAGCCAGTTGAAATGGATTAAAGTTGACTCAACCTCTGTCCTGTGTCCTTGTGTGTACCACATTGAGCATGGAGAAAAGAAAGAAGACCAAAGAACTGTCTGAGGACTTGAGAAGCAAAATTGCGAGGAAGCATGAGCAATCTCAAGGCTACAAGTCCATCTCCAAAGACCTGAATGTTCCTGTGTCTACCGTGCGCAGTGTGATCAAGAAGTTTAAAGCCCATGGCACTGTGGCTAACCTCCCTAGATGTGGACGGAAAAGAAAAATTGACGAGAGATTTCAACGAAAGATTGTGCGGATGGTGGCTAAAGAACCTCGACTAACATCCAAACAAGTTCTAGCTGCCCTGCAGTCCGAGGGTACAACAGTGTCAACCCATACTATCCGTCGGCGTCTGAATGAAAAGGCACTCTATGGAAGGATACCCAGGAAGACCCCACTTCTGACCCAGAGACATAAAAAAGCCAGGCTGGAGTTTGCCAAAACTTACCTGAGAAAGCCAAAAACTTTTTGGAAGAATGTTCTCTGGTCAGATGAGACAAAAGTAGAGCTTTTTGGGAAAAGGCATCAACATAGAGTTTACAGGAAAAAAAAAGAGGCCTTCAAAGAAAAGAACATGGTCCCTACAGTAAAACATGGCGGAGGTTCCATGATGTTTTGGGATTGCTTTGCTGCCTCTGGCACTGGACTGCTTGACCGTGTGCATGGCATTATGAAGTCTGAAGACTACCAACAAATTTTGCAGCATAATGTAGGGCCCAGTGTGAGAAAGCTGGGTCTCCCTCAGAGGTCATGGGTCTTCCAGCAGGACAATGACAAAAAACACACTTCAAAAAGCACTAGAAAATGGTTTGAGAGAAAGCACTGGAGACTTCTAAAGTGGCCAGCAATGAGTCCAGACCTGAATCCCATAGAACACCTGTGGAGAGATCTCAAAATGGCAGTTTGGAGAAGGCACCCTTCAAATCTCAGGGACCTGGAGAAATTTGCCAAAGAAGAATGGTCTAAAATTCCAGCAGAGCATTGTAAGAAACTCATTGATGGTTACCGGAAGCGGTTGTTCGCAGTTATTTTGTCTAAAGGTTGTGCTACCAAGTATTAGGCTGAGGGTGCCAATACTTTTGTCCGGCCCATTTTTGGAGTTTTGTGTAAAATGATCAATGATTTGACTTTTTTTCATTCTCTTTTGTGTTTTTTCATTGCAAGCAAAATAAATGAAGATATTATTACCAAAGCATTTGTGATTGCAATCATTTTCTGGAAGAAATTGAGTATTATCTGACAGAATTGCAGGGGTGCCAATACTTTTGGCCAGCACTGTATATTATCACTCCTGGCCTGAGAATGTGTGGTTTATTGTTGAGGTAAGCATATAACTTTGTAATTTTTTTCTTACTCTGAAAACAGATGGACCAATTGCTGGTCAACATCAGAGTAAAAAATACAGGAGTGATTTGTGTATACTGCAGTATGTGATCGGACTGGCCCACCGGGGAATCCCCAACTATTAGTCCACCCGGAAAAGTCTGGCCCACCGGGGGAAGCCTCAACTATTAGTCCTCATTTTGCCAATGCAAAGGTCATTTGCATTGGCAAAATGAGGATCGACAACCTCGGGGGCAGGGCTGGCGTTGGGGGGGCAAACTGGGCAATCGCCCAGGGCCCCCAAAACTTAAGAGGCCCCCTGGGCTGCCAGGTGCTGGTTGCCTCTCTCCCCTCTCTCACTTACCTGTGCAGACTGACAGGTCCTCTCCCTCCAGGAGTCTTGCACTGCAGGGGATGATCAACTACATTGGGCTGCTTCAGCCCAGAGTAATCGATCCCTGACTCGGCTTCAGGTATGCACTGTGTCTTCTGTGTGTGTGTGCGTGTGTGTGTGTGTCTGTATACACATGTTCTGTGTGTGTCTATGTGTGTGTGTGTGTGTGTCTGTATACACATATTCTGTGTGTGTCTATGTGTGTGTGTACATGTTCTGTGTGTGTCTATGTGTGTGTGTGTGTGTGTGTGTGTGTGTGTGTGTGTGTGTGTACACATATTCTGTCGTGTGTCTGTGTGTGTACATGTTCTGTTTCGTCTGTGTATGTGTAGTATGTGTATACAGATTTTACAGGATTTACTGCAGTCTTGCAATACATTTGTCAGGATGATCACCATTATATTTCCTAAGATTCTTCCTATATATGCAAACGATGAAGCCGGAAGCAGAAAGCTCTGTCCACTGTATATTAGCCGGGCACCTTCACTGCATCTCAGCACTTATTGAAGTCAGTAGGAGCTGAACTGCAGTGAAGGCGCGGGGCGACTAAACAGCGGATGAAGCTTTCTGCTTCCGGCCCTGTATTGTGTACAGAACGGGCGCTGGAAGTGGCTCCGTACAGCTGATGGGGCCGTGTGTCAGCCCCCTACTGATCAGTTATTTATGGCCTATCCTGAGCATAGGCCATAAAAAATATTAACCCTGGACAACCCCTTTAATATGCATCACACAGGATGTTAGCCCCCATCCCTGCTCCCACACAATATAATGGCCCCATCACTGTTCCCCATACAGTATGGGGGTCCAGTGAAGAGGCCACTGTATAAGAAGGGACCAGTTAAATGGCCAGAAAAAAATTTGATCCAGACAACCCCTTAAAAGAGGTTGTCCATAAATTGGAGCGACCACTGTGGCGGCCGCCAGGGGAGGTGTAAAAATAAAAAAATTTCAAAAAAAAGCATACTCACCTGTCCCCAGCACCCCGTTGTCCCCTGGCTGTGTCTGTTCGGTCTCATGGCGGCTCCTCATTTCTGGAAATCCTGTACCTAATTGGTCTTAGTGGTTACATGAGGTGCAGGACTCCCAGCAAGGAGGCACTGGCACGAGACTGAATGGACAAAGGCAGTGGACAACGGAGTGCCGGGGACAGGTGAGTATGCTTTTTTATTTATTTTTTACTTTACACCTCCCGCCCGACACATGGGTTGCTCCAATTCCTCTTTAAAGGATTTATCCATCTTTCTAATATTGATGGCCTGTCCTTAGGATAGGCCATCAATATTACATCTGCGATGATGCAACAACCAGGACCTCTGCAGATCAGCTTTTCCATGGCAGTGCGGCTACAGGTAATGGTAACAATTCTAGGAGCCACGCTGTTCACTTACATACATTCCACAAGCCAAACAAAAAGAATGTGAGGTTTTGAAAATTTCTAATAAACTGTAAGATAAGTGTTCTCATCAATTATATGTTTGCAGAATGAATCTTGAGAAATTTCCTTTTAAAGCTTTTACCTATTTACAGTGGATTGTTTCTTCAAAAGATTGGTACTTAAAGAGGACCTTTCATGCACATGCGGTTTTATATACTGCTAGAAAGTCGATAGTGTGCTGAATTCAGCGCACTGTCGGCTTTCCCATTGTGTGCCCCAGGGCTGGAGATATCAGTGCTGTTAGTTTCAGCAGCGATCTCTGCCCACTGTTAGAAGGGCATTCCTGACAGTCTAGCTGGGCTGTGAGGAACGCTGCCCCCTGACAGCACTCGTCCATAGACTTGTACTGGGGGGGCGTTCCTCTGACACAAGGCTATGGATGAGTACTGTCAGGGGAGGCGTTCCTTACAGCTCAGCTAGACTGTCATGAACACCCTTCTGACAGTGGGCAGAGATCGGTGCCGAAACTAATGGCACCGATATCTCTAGCCCCGGGGCCTGACACTGCTTTTCTGACATTACAGAGGACCTTTCACCACCTCCAGCAAGTCCAGTTCTTTGCATCATGGAACCCTTACTTGATGCAGACATTTTTAATTTTTTTTTGTTTATTTTTACTGCATACATTCCAGAAACCATAACTTTCTAATTTTTCCATTTATGTATTCATATGGGTGATTTTTGCGTGACAACTTGTACTTCAAAATGGTACCATTTATTATTCTGCACAATGTACTGGGAAAAAAATGCAGTACCTACCACAAAATTCTTACAGATTTCGTTTTTACAGCTTCCACTGTGCAGTAAAAATGCTACGGTACGATCACGGTGATACCACATTTATATATATTTTTTTCCATGTTTTAATAACTTTACAAAAATCCAAAGTTTTAAAGAAAAAAAAAATATTTGAATCACCATATTCTGACACCTCTAACTTTTTAAAATTTCAGTGTACGGAGCAGTGTAAGGTGTCTTTTTTGTGGGACAATATATAGGTATTATTGATACTATGTTGGGGAATATATAATGTTTTGATCACACTGTATTCCATTTTAGGGAGGCAAAGCAGTGAAAAAATGCCAATTCACCCATTTTGATTTTTCTTCCTGCTGCAGTATTTTCTGTATCGGACAAATGTTTTTTTTTTATTTTAATAGTTTGGACATAAGGATACCTAATGTGTTTATGTTTATTTTTATTTATTTATATTTAGCTGTGATCTAGGGGAAAACTTTTAGGGTTTTTCTTTTTATATTTTTAAAAACCTTTTTTTTTTTTTTATAGCCACCCTAGGGGCCTTGAACATGCAATTCAGATCGCTTGTGCAATAGACTGCAATACTACTGTATTGACTGGACAGGAGTGTGGATGAGTGAGTAAATTATCAGCTGCTACCTATTGGAATGAAAGAATAAATAGCAGCCAATAAAAAAAAAAAAAAGAATGCTGTCCCCCCCCCCCCCACGGACAGTAAATAACATATGACCTATACGGCGGGTGATCACTGGTAACTATTACTGATGATGAAATAATATGATATAACATGTACTAGTAGCAACTGAGATAAAGGTCTAGATTGGTGGTCTCCAACCAGTATTTTGGGAGCTACATGTGGTTTGCCATAGCAGCTACAACAATGTGAATGTGGCTGACATGGTATGAGAAGCTGGGAAATCATCTACTATATTGTATCAGTGTAGGATCAGACACAGTTATGGTGCATAGGTTTACAATTCGCATGTACTGTATTTATGAATGCTGTAGTTTTAGCTTATGAGTGTGCACTTACACATATTTTCATCTTTACCTCCTCAAACCTGCTCGATTTTCGTAACCAGTTTCTCATTAAATAAATTCCATATAACAACATGGTATCAAAACCTTTGACAGGCTACAAGCTCTAACACAACCACTAGGTGGCACATAGGCACATAAGACACTCTCTTTGCAGAAAATTTAATTTTTAAAGGTGGTCATATTGTACGACACATCTCAATATGGTGATCCAAGAGCAAAGGTAAGTAGGGCCATATCTGTAGGCAGCCTTCAGTCAGACTGCGACCTACCCAATACATAATGATGGTTGCCACAATATTGCTTTCAAACATTCATTCTGTCATGGCATAACAAGACACATTTTCTTACCTCACCAGTGGATCATTATTCTTATTCGGTCCTACTGCTGTTATTGAACTGGTGTAGACTAAGTAAGGTACATCCATGGCGAGACACGCATTTATAACATTCTCTGTCCCTGTGTGCATATTAAAAACCATTATATGCAGAAAGCTGAGTGAATCATTCTTAAGCAATTCTTCTCTTAACAAAGCCATCTTTAGATTAGAATTCCTGACAGTAAATCATTTCCACTTGTTTTCCATCAATACACTGTTTACAGTACAGACCAAAAGTTTGGACACACCTTCTCATTTCAAGAGTTTTCTGTATTTTCATGACTATAAAAATTGTAGATTCACAGAGTATAATAATTGCACCAAAGCGGAGGGGGGCTGTTGGGAGCTTATACTGTGTGGGAGCCACTGTAGAGCATATAATACTGAGTGGGGGCCACTGTAGAGCATATACTACTGGGTGGGGGCCACTGTGGAGCATATAATACTGGATGGGGCCACTGTAGGGAGCATATAATACTGTGTGGGGCCACTGTGGAGCATATACTACTAGGTGGGGGCCACTGTGGAGCATATACTGCTGGGTGGGGGCCACTGTGGAGCATATAATACTGGATGGGGCCACTGTAGGGAGCATATAATACTGTGTGGGGGCCACTGTAGAGCATATACTACTGGGTGGGGGGCCACTGTGGAGCATATAATACTGGATGGGGCCACTGTAGGGATCATATAATACTGTGTGGGGGCCACTGTAGAGCATATACCACTGGGTGGGGGGCCACTGTGGAGCATATAATACTGGATGGGGCCACTGTAGGGAGCATATAATACTGGGTGGGGGCCACTGTGGGAAGCATATAATACTAGATGGGGCCACTGTGGGGGGCATATAATACTGGATGGTGCCACTGTAGGAAGCATATAATACTGTGTGGGGGCCACTGTAGAGCATATACTACTGGGTGGGGGCCACTGTGGGAAGCATATAATACTGGATGGGGCCACTGTGGGAAGCATATAATACCGGATGGTGCCACTGTAGGGAGCATATACTACTGTGTGGGGGCCACTGTAGAGCATATGCTACTGGGTGGGGGCCACTGTGGGAAGGATATAATACAGGGTGGGGGGCACTGTGTGGAGCATATTATACTGTGTGGGGGGGAGCAATGTAGAGTATATAATGCTGTATGGGGGCCACTGTGGAGAATATAATGCTGTGTGGGGGCCACTGTCAAGCATATAATACTATCTGGGACTACTGTTGAGCATATTTTACAGTTTGGGGACCTGTAACCGGTTTGGGGGGGGGGCCCATGTCAAATGTTCGCCTTGGGGCCCAGCCATTCCTAGTTACGCCACTGCTGCAGGTGTTAGTTGCAGCAGGTGGATGAGAGAAGTTTAAGAATAGGGTTGCATAGCCAGTTTAGTCATGACTTCCATTGGGAAGACTAGAGCTGTGGTGGTTGCACCTGCTCACTATACAGGGCACAGAGCCAACTGTTTCTGGCCCAGTCGTTCACAATGTATGGGCATTGGAAGCGGCCCCATACAGCTGAACCGTGCATGGGTCATATGTTGGCCCCCACTGATCAGATATTTATAACCAATCCTAAGGAAAGACCATAAATACTGCCAGGGCCGCCATGAACCCACTGATTTTCATCAGTGAGCCCAGGCCAAGCTCTTGGCCTCATACACTGACCTGTGATAATACACAGGTGTGTGTATAGGGCAATGGATGGAAAAAAAAAAAAGTGGCAAGCACACTGACCAAACACACATTTGTGTACTTCAAGACTTAAGGGTTGCATTTGTGAAGGAACTGATTCTATCCTCTCAGGATGAGCTTCAGAGTTTTTTTTTAAATAAAAACACCACAATTTTTTTTTCTCTTCACATACGCCATTTTTAATGCCCCTAAAAGTACTCCAGGAATTTCAAGAATTTTTTTCATAGCATTTTTTGCTAGTATTTTTAGTGGTGCTTGCTTTGTAAAAAGCATTTGTTGCAGCGTTTTTGAAGTCCTATAGACAAGCCTGTGGGAAAATATTAGCTAAAGACTAACATCCTCAGAACCTCCCACGCTCGTATACAAGACTTCTCCCGAGTTGCACCACTTCTCTGGAATGCTCTATCCCAGACTATCAGATTAACCCCCAATTTCCACAGCTTCAAGCGTAAACTAAAAACACATCTTTTCAGACAGGTCTATCACAACTCCTAATGTAAACCCTTCCGTAGTTAGAATCCCTAAAACGTACCCTCCTCTGTTTATGCTTCAACATTACCTCACAGGATATCATGCCGTATCAGACTAACTTTATATGTCCAGGCACCATCTGCACGTTAAGGACACGACTGGTGACGGCTCATACAGCTTATATATGTGTAATGACAGTAACCTCTATTACAAAATTGTCTGACCATTGTACAAGCAATGCTACCTCTGATGCCGCCCCTGCTACCTCTTGTGTCACCCCCTCTACCTCATAGATTGTAAGCTCTTGCGAGCAGGGCCCTCAGTCCCAGTGTGTGAATTGACTATTTCTTTGTAATGTATCTTTTTTGTCAATACTTGAACCCTACAAGTTGTACAGTGCTGCGGAATATGTTGGCGCTATATAAATAAAATGTATTATTAAATGTATTATTATATTATATTCTTATGGAGAAGATATAGAAGGACTCACACACTGCATAACGGACTACATTAATTTTTGTGTGGACAACACAGTACCCACAAAAGTGGTGAGGTGCTTCTTCAATAACAAACCATGGATTAACTCTGATATAAAAACACTACTTAAGGAGAAAAAGATGGCATTTAGGACAAGAGATAAGGAGGGGTTGAGGGAAGTACAAAAGGAGCTGAGGCATCAAATCAGGCAGGGAAAAGCCAGTTATAAAGAAAAAATGGAAAAGCAAATGGAAAGAAAAGACATAAGGGGGGGTCTGGGAGGGGCTTAAGTCAATTTCGGGTCATAAACAGTCTGTCTGCCAGATTGAGGCAGATGTTAATTGGCTTAATGAACTAAACCTATTCTTCAACAGATTTGATCACACACCAGCTCCTCCCACCCCAGCATGTCCTTCAGCTCC
The DNA here is from genome assembly GCA_947044405.1 of Leptodactylus fallax. Lineage (NCBI taxonomy): Eukaryota > Metazoa > Chordata > Amphibia > Anura > Leptodactylidae > Leptodactylus > Leptodactylus fallax. The sequence goes on from CAMRHE010000203.1 coordinate 1,476,833, forward strand.
CCCCACCACAATGACTTCTCCCCATGCGGCCACTTCCCAACAGACCAGTAAATCCAGAAATCCGTCTTTATCTGGCCACAGTCTGACCTTCACACGGGCCCAGGTGAGGAAGGAGATGAAAAAGATCAATGCGAGGAAAGCCGCAGGGCCAGATGACATCAGTGCAAGGCTAATTAAGACTTGTGGGGACCAGCTGTGTGGTATAATTACATATATGTATAATATGAGCCTGAGGCAGGAAATAGTCCCTGAATTATGGAAATCTTCTTGTGTGGTACCAGTTCCAAAGAAACCCCACCCTATGGACCTCAATGACTACAGACCTGTAGCACTGACATCCCACCTGATGAAGATCTTGGAGAGATTGGTTCTCACACATCTCCGCCCTCTAGTGAGCCCCGCTATGGACCCCCTCCAGTTTGCTTATCGGCCGGGCATTGGGGTAGATGATGCCATCATCCATCTTCTGCACAGGGCTCTATCTCACCTGGAGAAACCAGGGAACACAGTGAGAATAATGTTCTTTGACTTCTCCAGTGCTTTTAACACCATACAGCCCAGGTTATTGAGGGACAAGCTGGGCCTTGCTGGAGTGGACCACCACCTCTCCAACTGGATCCTAGACTACCTCACAAATCGACCTCAATACGTGAGAGCCCAAGACTGTGTGTCAGGTACCGTGATCTGTAATACGGGGGCACCTCAGGGTACGGTTCTCGCCCCTTTCCTCTTCACACTGTACACTGCAGATTTTAGGTGCAACACATCCAGCTGCTACCTACAGAAGTATTCTGACGACTCTGCAATAGTGGGTCTCATCACAGATGATGATGATAGGGAGTACAGAGAACTGAACCAGGATTTTGTGGACTGGTGCCACCGGAACCACCTGAAGATTAACGCAGGGAAGACGAAGGAGATGGTGGTGGACTTCCGTAAAGGCAGAAGCCCTCCTAAACCAGTGGACATCCTGGGGACGGGCATCGAGATTGTGAACACCTATAAGTACCTGGGTTTGCTCCTTAATAATAAGCTAGACTGGGCAGATCATATGTAGGCCCTGTACAGGAAGGGCCACAGCAGGCTCTACCTGCTTAGGAAGCTGAGAGCCTTTGGAATCCGGGGGGCACTTCTTAGAACTTTCTTCAACTCAGTAGTGGCATCAGCCATCTTCTTTGGAGTGGCCTGCTGGGGGAGCAGTATATCAACCAGGGATAGGAATAGACTCGACAAGCTGATTAGAAGGGCCAGCTCTGTCCTGGGGAGCCCACTGGACCCAGTGCAGGTGGTGGGTGACAAAAGGATACTGTCCGTGGTGAGCTCCATGCAGAAGGAGAAGTCCCATCCCATGCATGAGACTGTGATCGCGCTGAGCAGTACTGTCAGTGACCGACTGCTCCACCCTAGGTGTGAGAAGGAGCGCTATCGGAAGTCTTTCCTCCCCACCGTGGTTAGGCTGTACAACCAACACCGACCTAAGCGGAGATCATTACACACAGAGAACTGAAATATCTCTCTGCCTGTTAAATCCCCCCCCCCCCCCCCCCGGCTACCTCCTATCTGTCTGTCTGCTATTAATGTAATGCCTCTTACCTTGGAACATTCCTGTACATGTTGTATTTGTATTTGTATCTCCTTATCTTTGCTGCTGTAACACACTGAATTTCCCCATTGTGGGACTATTAAAGGACTATTATTATTATTATTATTATTATAAAGAGCTATACCAGCCTGTTTTGAATATAAAAGCTGCTGACACCAAAAATGAAAAAAAAAAAAATATAACTAAAACAAAATCTGTATAAATTAAAAGCTGTGTGAATATACCCTGATACTTTTAGGTCTCATACACAAATCTGTCGTATATTTGTATATAGATGGATACATGTTCTTCTTTTTGCCAGACAGTGCACAAGTCTGCCATTTTCCATCAGTCACTTTATTGCCTTGACAAATATGTCTGACCACTAGCATTCCTTTAGGGACCAGCTAGTCCCTAGCCACAGGGTAGTATGTGTCCTGTTACAGATTTCCACCTACTGTTCTGTTGTGTACACAAGGCTTTAAAATATGGTTCTTGATCTGAGATTGTTGTTTTTTTTGTTTTTTTAAGGACAAATTGTACTAAATGGCACCATTTAACATTTTGTGCAATGTACTAGGAAGCTGGAAAATAAAAATTATAATGGGATGAAATTGGAATTATGTCATTTTCTCATTGGCTTTGTTTCCATGGTGTTCACTGTGTGATAAAAATGACATGTTACCTATATTCTGTGGGTTAATACAATCACAGTTTTATATAGTTTTCATTATTTTGCTACCCTTTAACCCCTTCCCGTCACAGCCATTTTTTTTTAATTTTTGATTTTTACCTCCCTCCTTCCAAAACGCGTAACTTTTTTTTTATTTTTCCATTCAAAGAGCTGTATGAGGGCTTATTTTTGCAAGACATATTATACTTTGTAATGGTACCATTTAATATTCCATATAATGTACTGGGAAGCTGGAAAATGTTCCCTGGAGTCACCATATTTTGCCACCCGTATCTTTTTTATCTTTCCGTATACAGGGCTGTATAAGGAGTCTTTTTATAGGATCAGATGTACTATTAATTTATACCATTTTGGAACATGTCTGATCTTTTGAATTCTTTTTATTCAAAATGTGAAAAAATGACGGTTGATCTCTTTCGACTTTTTTCCCCCCACTTTGACATTCATCATATGAAAAAAATATAGTTTATAAAGTTTGTAGTTTGTGCATTTTCGGACACATGGATACCTAATATGTTTATGTTTTACTTTATTTTTATATGTGTTCTAGGGAAAGGGGGGACTATTTGAATTTTTATTTTTTTTATTTTGTACCTATGCCTTGAACCCCAAGGGGTCTGATCACTAATACAATACACTACTGTACAATGCTAATGCATTGCAAATACCGATGGGCGAACCTCTCAGGTTTTGTATCATTTCGGGTTCGGGTCCAAGATTAGTTCCGGGTTGAACAAGTTTGGTACAAACCACACTTTAAAAAGATGTAAAACATAGTGAAGGGCTACTAGAGACCTATCTATCCAGTTTCTAACTCTCTAAGGCAAACACAGCTGAAGTTATGTCAATGTGAAAGTGTCATTATTATAATTTGGGGTCTCTTCGGACACCAGAGTATAATAGGTGGAGGTCCAGGGGAGGTGTGAAAAAAAAACAAAACAAAAAAAAAACAACACATTCACATTCACACTCATCTTTATACCCTCTTTTGGACTTTGTCGCGGCGTCTGGCACGCCCTCTTCTCTTCATCACTGACGTCATTGGCACTCGACGTGCCCATGTGACCACTGGTGGCCTATTCACAGGTCGGATGTCGCAAAGAGGCACAAAAGAGTTAATGGAAGGAGAGTATGAATGTTTTCCTATTTTATCACCTCCCCTGGGCCTCCATCTATTATACTCTGAGATCTGAAGAGACCTTAGAGTATAATGTGACAGAGCTCCAGATTAGAAATAAAGTGACCTTGTAAGGGTGTGGAAACCGCCCCTCTGAATAATGTGGGACTGCTGCAAAGTGTAAGGTATATTTTGCTGCATTGCTGACATTACTGTATATAACTAGGCATGACATTTCCAGCACTTTGCTACCACCTAGTGGCCAGTTGTTTAATAGCGATTACATCTAGTACACTGCAGAAAGACCTTTACCTGAATCACATGGTATGCAGGGCCTTGAGCTCTAGATAACAACTTCCTTTAAGCTACACAGCAATATCCAGTTTTCTTTTTTTCTAATTAATGACCTAACCTCAGGATATGTTAAAAGTAAGAGATAGTTGGGGAGGCCGACACCTGGAAACCTCACAAAAGGGGTTGTGGCACTTTTGGGACTGCTGTGACCTCTTCACTGTTTATGCAATCAGTTTCATAGCAAGCATTGAATGCAATTAAACCTTGTCCCATTCACTTCTATGAAGTAAGATTGATTGTGATGTAAATAGTAAAGAGGTCACCACACTTGCATGAGCACCACAGCCCCTTTAAAAAGCTGATCAGCAGGAGTCCCAGTTGTCAGACTGCCACTGATCTCTTATTGATGACCTATCCTCTGGATAGCTCATCATTAAAAAAAAGGATTTAGCAACCCCTTTAAGTGTTTTACTGCCATATAGTCTACTGTAACATGTATATATGTCATATGGCTCTTTGTTTCCCCTGCAGGGGCTAGTATTTGGTGCAGAAAACTACAGCCCTGGAAACATGTGAAACTAATTTTGAGTTGGGGCCCTTTAATAGGAGTTAGCTCATGAAAAGTTGTGGTGTGAGGTGTTCTCCAGAGATACTGAAAAGAAAAGTGGGAGAAAGTCAAGTCTCCCAAAGTAGAGACTGAACAGAGGGTGAGCCAGGACGTCGAGGGAGTCAAAGCAGAAGAAATGAGGAGTGGGGCTGGTAAGATACCGCCAGTCTCCTTACTGGTTGTCACTGTTAGGCTGTGAGGAGGGGACAGGTGCCAACATGTAGGCACTGCAAGAAAGGGAAAGAGACTGCTAAGTATGTGTGTACCCTGTTTCCCTGAAAATAAGACACCCCCGAAAGTAAGACATAGGAGAGGTTTCGTAGAATTGCCCAATATAAGGCATCCCCCGAAAGTAAGACGTAGGAGACGTTTCATTTCGCAGCATTCCCGAACAGAACATACGGTATATATGGTATGTGAGGCCGCGGGCCGAACCCCACAATCACTGCTATCATTATACTCCAGGGTCTTTGAAAAGACCCCGGAGTATAATAATCGGAGGCCCAGAGTTGGTGAGGGAACATAAAAAACAATGTACTTACCTCTCCTACGCTTCTCCAGGCTTCGGGCCTGTTTGGTGACGTCGCAGACGTCATTTTGCGTTGCGACGCCAGCCCGCATCACGTGACGCCGGCCTGGTCCAACATTGAAGAAGGCCGAAGTAGCAGGGAGTGGACCGGAGAGAGGAACAGGTAAGCAACGTTGTTTTTTTATGTTTCTATCCTCCCCTGAGTCTCCGATCATTATACTCTGGGGTCTGAAAAGACCCCAGTGTATAATAATTGTTCATGGGTGGTCCACAATGGGACATATAATAGTGTGTGCAGGGGCCACTATGGGGCAAAATAATCAGTGCAGGGGCCACTATGGGGAATAATAGTGTGTGCAGGGGCCACTATGGGATATAATACTGTGTGCAGGGGGCCACTATGGGGCATAATACTGTGTGCAGGGGCCACTATGGGATATAATACTGTGTGCAGGGACCACTATGGGATATAAAACTGTGTGCAGGGGCCACTATGGGGAATGATACTGTGTGCAGGGGCCACTATGGGGAATGATACTGTGTGCAGGGGCCACTATGGGATATAAAATTGTGTGCAGGGACCACTATGGGACATGATACTGTGTGCAAGGGCCACTATGGGACATGATACTGTGTGCAGGGAAATTAATGGTTTGGATTATTATGATGATGTCCTAGAAGATGATGACATAACTGTTATTGAATAAATTTTACTTTCTATTCATACCGTAAATATTGGTAAATGTACCATACTGTTAATTGTTGGACATGGAAATAATGGTACGGTAGTAGTAAGAAATTCTTGATGGGATTCACAGTTTGTCTGGTTATGCTGGTTTGTGATGACAACTACTGTACAGTACCGTATATAATAAATGTTCATTTTTTTGTTCAGCAATAAATGCGAATTCTTCTTCATTGAAAAAAAAATAAGACATCCCCTGAAAATAAGACACAGCACATCTTTGGGAGCAAAAATTAATATAAGACGCTGTCTTATTTTCGGCTAAACAGGGTATAACCCTGGAGAAACAGACTGCTATTATTGTTGTTGACACCATAGCTTAGTTAACGGTTTAAAGGCTGTACCTTTACATGACTACCGCTGTGCTTACTATGCACCTATACTGTAGGCAGAAAAAACATTAGGCTTGTAACCATTAGTTGTAACCGCCATCCGTCTCCTTGAACTTTTAATCTGGGGTGTCATTGCATGTGACAGTTACCCCTAGTAGTGAAACGAGGGACACCAACAGCGATATGTGCAGGACATCCTGGGGCCACATGTATTGCCTCCCATGGCGGCTACCACCTGGCATTTTTTTTTTAGCAGGATAATACTCACTCACACAGCAAGGGTTTTGCAGATATGTCTCCACCAGATTGTAACTCCTTCTTGGCCTGTCTGATTACCACATTTATTCCCAATCGAGCATTTATGGGACCAGGATCTCCAGGCTCAACTGTATCTCATCTTGTACCCAGGGTAGAGGCGGCCCACAGGGGGCCTTTCACTTATACAGTTTCCCACAATCTTTTTGCTCTAATATTTTAAGCACTTACATATATCATTACATTCGCACATTGAAAGTTCCATTTGATTCCAACAACAAATTTTTGGTGAATTTTTTTTTGTCAATGAGTGTATATGGCGGTTGTTGAGAAGGAGTTAAGCAACCCTCATCTTCTTTTGTGAAAGGATAACAGACATCCCTGCTACTGCTTTCACTAGTCCTTTCTTCATATAAGTATCATGCAAATTCTGCAAAGCCATATAGGTTAATTGAAGATGGAGGGGAAGTTATACAGTTTCAATAAGAAAGTTAAAGGGGGTGTCTGGTTTCTAAAACCCAATTTCAAATACCCTATTAGGGAATTCTGCTTTTATAGAAGGGCATCTAGCCAACCAATTCACCAAACTGCACTGGTAATGAAGGGCAATCACCCTGAAACAGTGACATCCTAAGTTATACAATTGCTGCCTTCCAACAGGTGGCGCTAGAGGCACAGCTTCCTTCCTTGAAAAGAGATAATTTACATATATTAGCCAGAGAGGAGCAATACATGACCTATAAGCAATCCCCAGAACCGTGTAAATCATAATTTTCACTATGGAGGCTCTGCAAGAATATAGAAAATTTACTGCTGTATTTTCCAACAGATTACAGAGAGTTCTAACAGCAGGACACTTTATGAATGTCAAATTAACTAAATTTTTAACTTACCTCCAACATTTATAGTTTCCATTTTCTTAAAAGGAAACATATCTAAATAATCCACAAGGGCAGCAGCATGTATCACAACGTCAACGCCGATTACAGCTGACAAAATCTGTCTGAAGTCTGTAATATCTCCTTTGACAAAAGTAACTGCAGTACATGAAAAAAAAAAAAAAAAAAAAAAAAATCAAAGAAAAACAATGGTGACATTAGGGATGTGATATATCAGCATTAAAGGGGTTATCCAGCCTTTGTAAACAGGGCAGACATCATTGAGAGCAACATGCTATTGCTGTCACCCATGTCTAATACCTGTACCCATTACTAGTTCTTGTTTCTGCAAAATATTGTCGAGCCAACACTAAAAGGACCTTCCAGGACTTTGGTAATGTCACCAAAAGTCCTGGAAGGTCCTTGTAAAGCTGCAAAAACTGCAGCTAATAACATTGGAGAAGGTAATGGGGGCATGGTGACCTGATCACTGGGGCGTTCTTAATAGGTCACCAATTTTTAAATTCGGAATAACCCCTTTAATGACATTTTCCATGACAATAAGCAATACACAACAATGACACATTTTGATGCCAAAATATACCACAGTAGTAACATGATGATCATATATAGCATATTTATATAACATAACTGGAACTGTAATAAAGTACAGTATGTGAATGTTAATTTAGTGGTTAATACAGTACAGGATTTGCATCATTGACTAGTCCCAGTCATATCCTAGTACTATGGTATGAAAGAAACACAACAATTGTAAGAGTTGATTCCTGAAATAGGTAAAGTGGGATTGTTTTCCTTTGTTATTTTAATTTTCAGTAATAATTTAATATAGTTTACCTTTTTTTAGATTTATTATGGCTTCATTTTCATTAAGATCAAAAATTTTAACCTCCTTCACATAATCTTCCTTGAGCAAAAGTTTTACAATCCATTCTCCAATAAAGCCGCATCCACCTGTGACCAAGTACACCAGATCCTTTGCCATATCGGGGAACGTATATGAACTATGGAAAAAAAATTTTAAAGTGACGGGTTTATTCAATATGGAATTAAACATCAATGGACTAATAGACATGTCTTTCACAGGTATTATACGGCATACAACAGATCCAATTAGAATATTTTATTATATTTATCCATTCTAGCAATTTTTAGGGTGGTGACATATGGTGTACCTGAATGTTAGCTGGTCCAGTACCCAGCCTTCACTTCCCTAAGTGAAACACTGATTAATTTCAGCTGGATATTCTTACTGGCTGTATGGTAATGGAAAAACTCCAAGGAATTGTGTGTCCTCCTCATGTTTTGCATTGCTGCATACATCACCACGTCTTACATTTAGTAGTGACTGTGCTCAAGTATGCACTAGCCATGAGGCAAGGCCAGCTTGTTGCCTCAGTTGGCAGTCTCCATCACCTCTGAGAGGTGGCACCGTAGCTATGAGCAGCTAGTTGAGCTCCCCTCCACTGGTAGAAGAACCTTTAGTTATAAACTCTCCCTTCCTCTTCACACTCCTATTACATTCCTTTTATAGGTGTGATTCAACTATAGGGGCATGTGCACAGAGGACGCTCTGCCATGTTCTTAGATCTTCCATCTATTTGATTTGTTCTGGAGTTTATTGTCTCCCTAAACTGACTATGAAACATCTGCAGAACCTGCAGAAAAGTTAAGTGTATATATGTGAAATATATATGTTTAATAATGTATGTGAGTGTAATTCTGAATGTGGTGGAATTAAGAAATTTCTTTATATCACCATATTCTGACCCCCATAACTTTTTAATATTTCCATCTACAGAGCTGTGTAAGGGATTTTTTTTTGGCTCTATGATGTAGTACGTACGACTTTATGGTCACTTTTATGTGGGAGAAAAACTCAGCTATTAGCACATTTAGATTTTTTTTCTGTTATGGCACTCAACATACGGGATAAATACTTTTATATTTTAATGGTTCAGGCATTTTTGGGGTGGCAATACCTGATATATTTATTTTCTTCCTTTGGTTGTTTGTTTTTTGTAAAATTGGGAAAGGCTGAGGATTTAAGTTTTTCTTATTTTTGCTTTTTTATATTTTTTAAAACTTTTTTTGCTTTTTATACCTTTAAGGCTAGGACCACATGGCATAATTTTCAGAGGAATTTGATGCAGTCTTCTGCCTCAGATTCCTCTCCAACTTTTGTCCCTGATTTGTCAATTTCTGTCTCAGACACAATGGGGCTAATGGGGCAGCCTGAACCTTGGAACTTTGAACAGGATGTTTTTTTTTCATTGTCTTGACACAGATGAGTAGAAACCAGGAATAGTATATAGTATGAATGAATAGTTGAATATAAGAATGGTGAAGAAGATACTGTCAGATCCCTGCTTCACTATTCTGCCCCTGTTTTTGCTCTGGGAGCTGCAGGCACGATGTGATGATGTCACTTACATCTTGCCTGCAGCTCTCTGAAGCCACCGAAACCAGAGACAGTAGAGAAGAACAGCAGGGGAATGAGGAGAGTGAGTATTGTTTTTTATATTTGTTTGGTAGCAGGAGAAGGACATAATATTGTGAGGGAAACTGCAGGGCGTACATTAAACCGTGGGTGTACCAGGAGAGGGATTTTATGCTGTGGTGGCAATTGGAGGGGGGCATTATAATGTGGAGGCATATCATGTTAGAGTGACTGTAGGGGCACAAAGAGCAATGGATGGGAATGGGTAGAGTTGAAGTGGGCGGGGCTAAATTTGCCACGGTGCACATAGCCTGGCACACATTCTGTCCCTCTTTCTGACCTTTCAAAAGTTGGGAGGTATGCTAAAAGGGTATGTGTAAAAGATAGCACTGCATTTATGCTTGCCTGCATCCTCCCCTCCATTCCTGTGCTGGGCCGGCTGTCTTCTGTGCTCCTCTATTTTTATGCAGAATGGCTGCAGCAGTGATGTCATATTGGCAGGATTGCTGTAGCCAATCAGTGCAGTATACAGCTTAGAGCAGTGAATAGTTGCAGTGGTCTCAATGTGACATCATGTCTGCAGTTGCTATGTATACTTACAAAGTAGCAGAGGAGACAGTTGGCCCAGTGCAGGAATGGATGGAAGGATGCAGGCAAGTGTAAATGCAATGCTGTCTTTTCACCTCCCCCGCTGCCCGCATATTTTTTTTATGTAAAAGCCTTTTTAAATTCTTACTACTTCCTGATGTCCCCCTTATTTAAATAAGGGCCCTTAAATCTATATTGTCCCCTGTATTAATGAGGCCCTCTTAATATATTTATAATGTACCCTAAACTGTAGGGGAAAAAAAAAGGGAAAAAAAGGAGGGATGCAAGGAGCTGGAACTGCTGCTGTCTTCACTTCTTTTTGTTCTAACCTGTAGGACATAAGGTTTAAATGCTTTTTATTTTGTTTAAGTTTTAATTTTTTTTTAATTTTTTTAAATACCCCACTGCTTGCATACACTTTTTTAAGATCACAGACAAACCCTTTATGATAAGGGGGGCATTAGGGACCACTGTATATGCACAGGGGCATAATATTAGGAGGTATGAACCTCTGGGGAATTGGGAAGTATTAATTTAAGGTGGAAGACAGGCATTATTAATTTAAGGGCACTATTAATTTAACGGGGTGTCTGGAAAAATGAGAACAGTTACAACTGGAAGAAGTAGTCACAGCGGTCCAGATTGAAGAGATAGGAAATGTGAATGATTACAGCCCAAGATATCATATATATATAACTACATTTTTCACTTAAATGGTCTGCAGAGTCCTGTGTGGAGTCAGTGGGGGTTATTTATCATCTGCTCCTTTTTTGGCCATACTTTTCTCAGGTGCTCCTTTTTCTAGACTAGTTTTACTGTGGTGTTTATTTATGATGTCGGCGCACCTCCTTGTTAAATGCTGTGCACATGTTAGTTTAGATGCATTTTTTTTGGTCATGTGTACTTTGCCCCTTTTTGGTCCAATAGGCACAGTTGCCCCTTTCTAATGCATTCTAACCTGACGGGCTCTTTTACGCTGCCCATGGACTGGAGTGCATTTAAAAAAGGCGCAAGTCATAAATACAGCATGAAAAGGATCTTCATTTAGGCCACACTCCCCTTTTCTCACCAAAAAGTGATGAGAGCAGCTTTATAGTGTGAAAAAAGGCACAAATGCTTAGATTTGTTTGTCGTGTACAAGGGACTACAGAGGGTGTATTTTTGCTGATAAAGGGGTTCACACAATTTGATCAAAATGTGCACTAAGAATATCATTGGAAGAACTGTAGCTAGGCTTTCTGGCACCTGGGGTCCTTACTCTGTATCTAAATACATAAAAGTGGCTTGATAGCACCCCCCAACATCTAGCACCTGGTACACATGCCCCATTTGCCCCCCCCCCAGCCTCTGGCCCTGTCATTGTCATAGCAGTAATGCTCATAGAGAAAGCAGAGTTCTACTGCAATGCTTTGCGTTATTTAGAAAAACTAAGGATTTCAGCTCTGTAGCAAGATAGCAAGAAATAGAGAAAACACGTAATATACAGTACTTCACATTTTCTTAATGTAATCTTACCAATCTAGTCAGTGTATGACACGAGGACTGCAGTAATCTCAGACCCAGCTGGCAGTCTACTCTCCGCTTAGTAACACCTTTCTCTCCAGCAATTCAGAGAATTGCTAAGTATAAAAAGCTTCAAAGTTCACCAACCTCAGTGTCTGTGAACTCAGAATTTGCTGCATGTAGTTATTAATGCCAAACCAGGAGTGGACTGAAAAGTAGAAGAGGTGTAGCCCTTGTCCTGTGCACTTTCTGATCCACATCTGGTTTTTGCTTCAAAAATTGCATGCAAAACCTGAATGTGTAAATGAACCCTAAATTCACACAAACTGAAAAAACTACATAATAAATATGGTGCAGACACAGAACAGAATGGTATTTAAAGAAGCAGAAACAAGTGAGTTCTCTGGATCTGCAAAGATGGCTTCAAATCCATTCAGCTTGTCCAATGAAGAGAGTGCCTCTGGTTTTTCTGTCTCAGAGCAAACTTTGCCCACAAAATCCAAAAATAAAAAGAAAATCTTAAAAGAAGAGTGTGGCCAGGTCCGTCGCACCCTCTGCCCCCCACTAGCTACGCCTCTGCTCTGCATTCTTGATGCAGCCATGCAGTTATGCACTTGAGTTTGCAATGCATTTTAGGATTTGACACAAGTAACTGAATATGATTTATAAAATTGATGTAAATGTTAAGTGTGCTAATTGTGCATAGTTTTGTGTGTGTCTTATGCTTACGCAATTGTGTCCTGTAGTCTGCACTGTTCTGTACATGTCTCGCAGAGTGGAGTGGATTTGCGCCTATTTATGCCCCTTTTTAAAAAGGCGCAAATAATAACTCAAGTGAACACATGTTCGCCTAGGCAGCCACGCCTACTTTTCTTGCCAAAATCACAAAGTGTCGGATAGAGAATTCTCACGTAGAAAAAAAGGGCAAACACTTCATAAATCCTGCGTAACGGCAAAAAAGGCACAAGAAAGGTGCAGCATATGCCAAATTTAGGCGCAAACACGTTGATAAATGTGTCCCATTGAGCGCTGTGTACACAGCGATCAGGATGGCAGGGACAGTAATAAACCATCCTTGCCTTCTCTGGGGAGCTCTAGCTGTAGTAACAGCCGGCTTCCCACTTCTGCAGCTGCACAATTTCGTGTAGCTGCTTAAAACTGCAAGGACGTATCGATACATCCTTGCAGAACAAGGGAGGGACCATCCAGACGTATATAGTCTATGGGCGATCCAGAAGTGGTTAAATTATGTACCGGAGTGCATTTGCTCCTTTTTAAAAAGGTGTAAGTCTTAAATACAGCATGAAAAGGACCTTCAACTAGGATATGCCACTTTCCCCGACAAAAAAGGATATGTGGTAAGGGCAGCATAACATCTGGAAAAAAAGTGCAATAAGGATCTAAAAACACCACAAGTAGCTTAAAGGGGTTGTCCAGTTTCAGACTAAAATTAACAGACAAATATTATTGTTTGTATAATAAAAAGTTGTACAATTTTCTATTATACTTTCTGTATCAATTCCTCACTGTTTCCTAGATCTCTGCTTGCTGTCATTCCTTCTGCTTACTCCCAGTGGGGAAAAAGCTATGGTCATGTGACAAACAGGCTGTTATAGTCGCAATACAGCAATCAGACAATCTGCCTGTGCACCTGTTCATCACATGACCATGGACTGTATATCACATGACCATGAGTTGATTTTTATCATAGTGACTGACAGCAAGCAGAGATCTAGAAAACTGTGAGGAATTGATACCAAAAGTATATTGTGTATGGGTAAATTGTAGCAAATGTTCATTATACAAACAATACTTGTCTTTTAATATTGGTCTAAAACTGGACAACCCCTTTAATAAATGTGCCCCAGTGGGCCGCCAAAACTAATTTATATCTGAGCAATGGCTTTTAAAAATGAATCAGTAGGTTGGGTAAAATAAAGATATAAATAAGATTCAACCTTTTGTTTAACAAAATGCAAAATGGATGACGGCTGTCAAAGATTGAAAAACAGATGTGTAATGGATGCCAAATCAAGGCACAAGTACGTCCTTTTGGATGGGCACTAAATGGCCACAGTCATGTGAATATAGTCTAACATGTGCTACTCATTACTGGAATTAGAAAATGCATGCAGTTTTAAGTGAAAAAACACCATGTAAACCTAGCCGAGGGTTGGGTTTACACAGCGTTTTTTTTATTACTGAAAAACTGGATGCAGTTTTTATTTGCAGTTATGAGTAGCACATTTCTACTATGCTAATAAACCAGAAGTTTTCAATTTAATGACCGGTGTCATACAGGTGTAATGTATACAAGAGTAACGTGTGCTACTCATTACTGAATTGACCCCTTCCCATCGCAGCCATTTTTCGATTTTGTTTAGCTTTTTTATTTTTCCATTTACTGAGCCGTATGGGGGATTAATTTTTGCAGGACAAATTGTACTTTGTAATCGTACCATTTTAATATTCCAAACGATGTACTTGGAATGGGGTTTCAGAAATTTCAGAATTGCGTTTTCACAACTTTCTTATGGGCTTTCTTTTTATGGCGTTCACTGTGCAGCCAAAATGTAATGCCACATGTATTCTGTGGGTCGGTACAGTTACGACAATACCAAATTAGGCTAAAGCCCCACGAAGTGGGCCACAGCAAAAAAGCTCTGTGGGATAAGACCACGTTGGCAACGCATCGCGGTTTTTCCAGCAGTGCTTTTTACAAAATGTATGCAGAGGTTTCCTCTGTGGACTTTCTGCTTCCATTATACCTATAGGGAAACCACCGGCGTTTCCATAGGTATAATTGACATGCTGCAATTTCCAAAACCGTGCCTGTTTTGGAAATTGCAGTGCGTCTGCTGCACTTGTTTTCCTGCAGTGTGGGAATGGGATTTTTTTTTCAGTTTTTTTTTTTTTTTTTTTCAGCCACATGGGGCCCCAGCCTAATATAGTTTTTTAATGGAATAACCCCTTAAATTCAAAAATTGTTGCCATATTCTGACACCCGTAACTTTTTATATTTCCGTGTATGTATACATTACGTGTACATAATGCATCTTTTTTTGGGGGGACCAGACATATTTCTTTTTTATACTATTCAAGGGAATTCCTAATGTTTTAATTGCTTTTTATTCATATTTTTATGAGAGGCAAAATGGCAAAACAAAAACGGTGGCTCAGCTCTTTTGATTTTTTTTTCCCCTGTTTTGTCATATGGGAAAAATATTTTTATAAGTTTGTAGACCAGGCGTTTCTGGACACAGGAACTTCTAATGTGTATGTGTTTTAATTTACATATATACTTTTATATGCGTTCTCGGAATAGAAAGGTGATATGAATTTTTAATAATTTTTATTTTTTTATATTTTTTTTCACTTTTTTTTTTAATGCAAAACATATAAATTACACATATACACAGTTACACAAACACAATAAAATAAAACAAACAATTGAGCAGTGTCCACTGGGATGATGCTGTGATGGAAAAAAATTCCTTTTTCACCATGTTCCAGGTACTGTAGTGGATGCTGCTGGTGCTGTTTTTGTTTCTGCTACCTGTAGCAGTGGCACTGACAGAGGTGGTGGAGTGTTGACTGGGAGCAGACAGAGGTCTTCTAGGTCTTCTGGGAAGACATGTGGCTGGAATTATCAGTTGTCTGCTTAAAATATCTGCCAAGCTGGGTACAGAGCCTAATGACACCAATTTTACCTCCCTTTAGGAAGCAGGAAAAAAATGACCCCAGTTTGGCTTTACAGCAAGAATCTAAAAGCATGGCGATCCAATAGTCATTCCTTTGCTTGATATTCAAATTACACGTCACTGTAAAAAACAAAGCATGCAGCTTTCCATGCTTGCCACTGCGTGCCCCCTCTACATCCACTACAAAGTCCTCCTCTTCCTCCTGCTCACCCTGCTCAAGTCCAGGACCATCATGACCTAGGCCCATACCTCATCCTTCTCCAGTACCTCTTGCATGTACGATTGTCTGGATCCTCAACAGCTGCAAAGCAGTGACCAAGATGTGAAAACTGTTGTTCTTCTTCATCCCTCATTGTATGAGTGTTTCTTGTAATATAAATATTAAGGGGATGACATCACTACTGCAGTTTTTCTAACTGACAAATTTGGAGACCGCTCTGGTGAGAATCCAATGGGGGACTTTAAAATAACACATATTCCCTGTGGCCTGCTACTGCACCGCCTTGTGCTGCTAGCCCAGATGGTCCAGCACATGCAATGTGAAATTTCAGCAAGTTGGAACATCGCAGTTGAGATGGTGCAAGGGCAGGCTGTTTTGTGACTGCAAGTCAAGCAGGGTGTTCTTAGCCACATAATAACAGCTGAAATGCGCAGACACTTTTCTGCCATGAGCAGCACCACCTTTAATCCACTGTAAAATATGGCCCAGATTTATTATGCCTTATATTCTCAAAGTGGGTGGTAACCTTATGTTTTTCTATGAGAAGATAAACAAGCGATTACATGCAGAAACCCATAGACCAGAGGTCGACAACCCCCGTCAGAGGCTTATTTTCCTGGTATGGGCAGCCCGAGACCTCACCCAGCAGTTTCGATCGGACCAAACACGGCCGAAACGAAACTGCTATTATTATACTGAGGGGGTCTCTTCAGACCCCAGAGTATAATAAGTGGAGCCCCCGGGAAGGTGATCAAACATAAAATATAATGTTAACTCACCTTACCGGGATCCGCAGCCGCTCTGTTGCTCTTCGGTCGCTTCTGCCTGACGTAAGAGACTGCTGGCAGGTTCTCAGGGGTTACGTGCGACGTCATTATGCATAATGACGCGACTTGACCCCTGAGACCCAATCGGCGGTCGCTGACTACAGGCAGAAACGCCCGAAGAGAACAGAGCAGCTGCGGAGCGCAGGAAAAGGTGAGTAACATTGTTTTTTATATTTGTCATCTCTCTTGGCCCTCCACTTATTATACTCTGGAGTCTGAAGAGACCCCGCAGTATAATAATAACTAGTGAGTGGTGACAATTGGAATATTATAAAAGTTAGAATATGATACTGTGTGCAGGGGCCACTATGGGACATAATACCGTGTGCAGGGGCCACTATGGGACATAATACCGCATGCAGGAGCCTCTATTGGACATAATACCGTGTGCAGGGGCTGCTATGGGACATAACACTGTGTGCAGGGACCTCTATGGGAGATAATACCATGTACAGGAGTCGCTATGGGACATAATACTGTGTGCAGGGGCCGCTAAAGAACATAATACCGTTTACAGGGGCCGTTATGAGACATAATACCATGTGCAGGGGCCGCTATGGGACATAATACCGTGTGCAGGGGCCGCTATGGGACATAATACCGTGTACAGGGGTTGTCAGACTTACAATTATTGACCGGCACTCCGAGTACCTCAAGTTTGATTTTTTAATCAAAATCGGCACTCCGAACAAAAAAGGTTGCCTACCCCTGCCATAGACCATAATGGGGTCCTCAGGGTTTCCACTGATTTTATACTGGAACCAGCGGAGAGAAAAGTCCTCCTTGCAGGACTTTTCTCTCCTCCAATTTTAGGTGGATTCAGCGGCGGCGTCTCCTACAGAGACGCTAATGTGATTTAGATTTATCTTTTGTTCATTCACTTCATTTTGTTAATTGACAAAAATAATCTATTAACTCTTCTATATCAGAAACCATTCTTACTTTTGCACAGTACAGTATACAGAATACATATAGATCATTGCTGTATATATAGTGGGGAAAAAAGTATTTAGTCAGCCACCAATTGTGCAAGTTCTCCCACTTAAAAAGATGAGAGAGGCCTGTAATTGACATCATAGGTAGACCTCAATTATGAGAGACAAAATGAGAAAACATATCTAGAAAATCACATTGTCTGATTTTTTAAAGAATTTATTTGCAAATTATGGTGCAAAATAAGTATTAGGTCAATAACAAAAGTTCATCTCAATACTTTGTTATATATCCTTTGTTGGCAATGACAGAGCTCAAACGATTTCTGTAAGTCTTCACAAGGTTGGCACACATTGTTGCTGGTATGTTGGCCCATTCCACCATGCAGATCTCCTCTAGAGCAGTGATGTTTTGGGGCTGTCGCTGGGCAACACGGACTTTCAACCCCAAACCCCAAAGGTTTTCTATGGGGTTGAGATCTGGAGACTGGCTAGGCCACTCCAGGACCTTGAAATGCTTCTTATGTAGCCACTCCTTCGTTGACCTGGCGGTGTGCTTGGGATTATTGTCATGCTAAAAGACCCATCCACATTTCATCTTCAATGCTGTAAGGGAATTGCCAGTTGAGCAATTCCCCAGTGCTGCTCAAGAACCCTGTGGAGAGGGGCACAACAAGACAGTGAGCCCTAAGCTGAACCCCCCCACTGTCCCTGGTTAACTTGCAGCAGAAACTGGTCGACAGGCCCTACCTAATATAGGTGACAACACAGATCGAAGACAGGACAAACAACAGACAAAGGAAGGTCGGTTATCCAAGGGGTCGCTAACAGTCGAGCAATGCAGTACAAAATCACAATCAAAGAGAACAGTCAATAGGAATACAGGGAATAGCAGAAAAGGAGCTAGCAGGGACAAGTCACAAGACAGAATCAAAAGCCAGCGACCATGTGAGGGCTGACAACCTGTTTATAGAAAGTCAGGACCTGCCCCAGACTGGATTGGTAGACAGGCTGTCAATCACACAGAGATTAACTATTAGTGGAGCAGAGGAAAACGAAGGTGAAGGAGAAGGGTGTGACAGAAAATCAATTACATAGTCTAGGACAGTGTTCAGACTAAGCAACAAGAATCTTAAACACGGAAACAAACTGAGCACGCCTCCTGTGCCGCTGCGTGCGGATGGAGGGTGGTGCAGAGACCCGAACAGGCAGAGATGTTACAAATGCCCTTGCTGATGGAAGGAGGTTTACAACCAAAATCTCACGATACATGGCCCCATTCAATCTTTCATGTACACGGATCAGTCGTCCTGGTCCCTTTGCAGAGAAACAGCCTCAAAGCATGATGTTGCCACCCTCATGCTTCACAGTAGGTATGGTGTTCTTTGGATGTAACTCAGCATTCACTCTCCTCCAAATACGACGAGTTGTGTTTCTACCAAACAGTTCTACTTTGGTTTCATCTGACCATATGACATTCTCCCAATACTCTTCTGGAACATTCAAATGCTCTCTAGCAAACTTCAGATGGACCCGGATATGTACTGGCTTAAGCAGTGGGACACATCTGGCACTGCAGGATCTGAGTCCCTGGCGGCGTAGTGTGTTACTGACGGTAGCCTTTGTTATGTTAGTCCCAGCTTTCTGCAGGTCATTCACTAGGTCCCCCCGTGTGTTTCTGGGATTTTTGCTCACCATTCTTGTGATCATTTTGACCCCACAGGGTGAGATCTTGCGTGGAGCCCCTGATCGAGGGAGATTATTGGTGGTCTTGTATGTCTTCCATTTTCTAATTATTGCTCCCACAGTTGATTTCTTCACACCAAGCTGCTTGCCTATTGCAGATTCAGTCTTCCCAGCCTGGTGCAGGTCTACAATTTTGTTTCTGGTGTCCTTCCACAGCTCTTTGGTCTTCACCATGGTGGAGTTTGGAGTGTGACTGTTTGAGGTTGTGGACAGGTGATTTTATACTGATAACAATGTCAAACAGGAGCCATTACTACAGGTAATGAGTGGAGGACAGAGGAGCATCTTAAAGAAGAAGTTACAGGTCTGTGAGAGCCAGAAATCTTGCTTGTTTGTAGGTGACCAAATACTTATTTTCCACCATAATTTGCAAATAAATTCTTAAAAATTCAGATAATGTTATTTTCTAGATATGTTTTCTCATTTTGTCTCTTATAGTTGAGGTCTACCTATGATGACAATTACAAGTGGGAGAACTAGCACAATTGGTGGCTGACTAAATACTGTTTTTCCCTACTGTAGCTATATTTTGGCTAATAGTGAGTGTTTTGTGTCGTACTATAGCAGTTAGGCTCATTAACTTAATTTTGTTAGATGAGAAAAATAAATTATAACACTTCTATTTTTGGAAGTAATTTTACTTTGCAGCATATTTTTTGCACACGATGCATTTCCATTTGCGGTTTCACAAAAGTGGCGTGGGAGTTGAAAATAGACAAAGTTTTATTGGCCTTGCACAAAAAATGTGACACTTTTACACTTTTTACATATAACTGGCGTACTTACTTTCATAAATCTGTCCGAATGTGTATCTTAAGCCTTTTTAATGTGGGAGCTGTAGTACAATAGTGTACCGATATAATGACCTGCGGCATTGTGGCTGTGGCGGCTGTTATACCAGCTTACCCAAAAAGATGAACAGGGCAGCAGAGAAACACTTGCGGTTACTTTGTCACTGAATTTACTAAGGCAATCTTCAGGTACAACAGAGAGTAACAGCAGTTGCTCAGGTATGGCAGTTTCTGGGTAGCTCCTTAAAATGTCCAGTAACCTTCTTCAGTGTGGTAATCGCAGTCTTGTGGCAACATGCAGAAGATTTAAATAGAATAAGCTTTCCAGTTCACAGAGGGGTCATGCTCAACTCATGTGTGTCCTTCTACTCTAGACTCACACTAAGATTAGCAGTTTTTGCTTTTGGGTAAAGCCCAGGCTCCAACAAATGCTCTGCACTATCGGGCAGCTACAATGGTCAGAACAGATACTGCAGACAGATTCTCTTTGCACTCACTGTCCAAACCCCAAATGGCATGGGATATCTTTTTTAAATGGAGATTTTTATACCCCAGTGTGACTATAAAGTATCCTGTGGCAGCATACCATGTAAAGTGTCACATTCTAGCGTACCAACGTACCATGATTGTAAAGTGCCCCGGGCAAAAGTTATACCATGAGCTGCACAAAAAGACAATGGGGCACATTTATTAAGCTACTTGCTAATTTTTTGGTGTAACTTATGCCTTTTTGAGGTCTTTTTCTGCGCTACGCTTCATTTATGAAGAATTTGCGCCTTTTTTTCATGCTGAAATGCTGCTCTTTTTAAATGCACTCCAGTTCATGGGCGGCGTAAAAGAGCCTGTCAGGTTAGAAAGCATTAAAAAGGGGCAATTGCACCTTCTTGAACAAAAAATGTAAACTAACTAATGTGTAATATGCAGGTGCACCTACATGATAAGTAAACACCATGGTAAAATTAGTCCAAAAAAAGGCGCACCTGCAAAAAGTATGGCCAAAAAAGGGGCAGATGATAAGTAAACCCCATTATGTGATGTGCAGCCGATTAACGCAGCAATTTCTATCCATTTAGGAGAATCATCACCCTGCCATTTTTCCAGAAAATTCCTGAACAGAAGAAGGCATGATGACCCAGTAACACAATTACCAAATACATTTAGTGCAGGCAAAAAAAATATCAGCATTTAATACACACTTTACAATTGTAATACATGGTAACCGCACATGCATAAAATGGATATAAACCCATCCTGAGTGAGGATGTACCATAAGTTGCCTACCTAAGGCTAATTTTGCTGAAGAGGGAAGCTTCCACCACTTACACTGAGTACAATGTGTGTGTGTATGTGGGGGTGGGGGTGGGGGGGTGTTTAAGACCAGCGCATGGTGCGATACACATCAATTAAAGTTCCATCAGCAATTGCTGATGAGACTGTATTATGAAAAATGTCTCTGATTTGTAAATTCCTTGCAATATTTTATATGCATTACATACACAGTATACATTACATATACTCTCTTACACTCACTATGCATTCATTATGCACATTTTGTATTGCACTATGCACACACTCCCCTACAGTATCTTAGGCACATACAGTGGGGAAAAAAAGTATTTATTCAGCCACTAATTGTGCAAGTTCTCTCACTTAAAAAGATGAGAGGCCTGTAATTGACATCATAGGTAGACCTCAACTATGAGAGACAAAATGAGAAAACATATCTAGAAAATCACATTGTCTGATTTTTTAAGAATTTATTTGCAAATTAGGTTTGGAAATAAGTATTTGATCACCTACAAACAAGCAAGATTTCTGGCTCTCACAGACCTGTAACTTCTTCTTTAAGAGGCTCCGCTGTCCTCCACTCATTACCTGTAGTAATGGCACCTGTTTGACATTGTTATCAGTATAAAAGACACCTGTCCACAACCTCAAACAGTCACACTCCAAACTCCACCATGGTGAAGACCAAAGAGCTGTGGAAGGACACCAGAAACAAAATTCTAGACCTTCACCAGGCTGGGAAGACTGAATCTGCAATAGGCAAACAGCTTGGTGTGAAGAAATCAACTGTGGGAGCAATAATTAGAAAATGGAAGACATACAAGACCACTGATAATCTCCCTCGATCAGGGGCTCCACGCAAGATCTCACCCCTTAGGGTCAAAATGATCACAAGAACGGTGAGCAAAAATCCCAGAACCACACAGGGGGACCTAGTGAATGACCTGCAGAAAGCAGGGACTAACATAACAAAGGCTACCGTCAGTAACACACTACGCCGCCAGGGACTCAGATCCTGCAGTGCCAGACATGTCCCCCTGCTTAAGCCAGTACATATCCGGGCCCGACTGAAGTTTGCTAGAGAGCATTTGGATATTCAAAAAGATTATTGGGAGAATATCATATGGTCAAATCGTGAGATTTTGAGTGCAAACCTCCTTCCATTAGCAAGGGCATTGAAGATGAAACGTGGCTGGGTCTTACAGCATGACAATAATCCCAAGCACACCGCCAGGGCAACGAAGGAGTGGCTTCGTAAGAAGCATTTCAAGGTCCTGGAGTGGCCTAGCCAGTCTCCAGATCTCAACCCCTAGAAAACCTTTGGAGGGAGTTGAAAGTCCGTGTTGCCCAGCGACAGCCCCAAAACATCACTGCTCTAGAGGAGATCGGCATGGAGGAATGGGCCAACATACCAGCAACAGTGTGTGCCAACCTTGTGAAGACTTACAGAAAACGTTTGACTTCTGTCATTGCCAACAAAGGATATATAACAAAGTATTGAGATGAACTTTTGTTATTGACCAAATACTTATTTTCCACTATAATTTGCAAATAAATTCTTTAAAAATCAGATAATGTGATTTTCTGGATTTGTTTTCTCATTTTGTCTCTCATAGTTGAGGTCTACCTATGATGTCAATTACAGGCCTCTCTCATCTTTTTAAGTGGGAGAACTTGCACAATTGGTGGCTGACTAAATACTTTTTTTCCCCACTGTACACTCACATACTCCCAACCGTTCCGGAGTCAGTGAGACAATCCCGTATTCTGTGTCCAGTCCCGGTCGGCGGAAAGTATGTTCTCGCTTCAACTCATCCATGGATGAGTTAAATACAATGGTGAAGCAGGGAGCCATCCGCGCTCTGCTTCCCCATTTGGACCTTGTCACTGCTCCCATTCTCTTGGGAGCAGGATGTAGTGATGTCACTTACAATGCGCCCTTAGCTGACTGAAGGCTCCAAGAGCTGGAGACAACTAAGAACAGCAAGGAAACAAGGTGAGTATTAGTTTTTTTTTGGTTTGAGCCATCATACTCTGGGGGAGCAGTATACTCTGGGGGCAAGTGGAGGGAGAGCTGTACACAGTGGAGGCAACTGTAAGAGGAGCTATATACTGTGGAGTCAACTGGCAGGGGAGCTTTATAATGTGGGAGAAACTGGAGGGGGAGCTGTATAATGTGGGAGCAACTGGAGGAGGAGCTGTATATTGTGGGGGAAACTGAAGGGGGAGATGTATACTATGAGTACAACTAGAGGGGGGATGTATACTGTGGGGGTAAGTGGGGGGAGAGCTGTATACTGTGGGGGCAACTGTAAGAGGAGCTGTATACTGTGGATTCAACTGGAGGGGGAGCTGTATAATGTGGGAGCAACTGGAGGGGGGAGCTGTATATTGTGGGGGCAACTGAAGGGGAAGATGTATACTATGAGGGCAACTAGAGGGGATTTTATACTGGAGGGGAGCTGTATACTGTGGGGGGCAACTGGAGGATGGGCTGTATACTGTGGAGGCAACTGGAGGGGGAGCTGTATACTGTGGGAGTGACTGGAGGGGGGACTGTATACTGTTGGGGAAACTGGAGAGGGGATTGCTTACTATGGGAATATTCCCACATTACACTTACCTTTTCTGCAGAAAACTGAAGTGGATATGCAGACAGCCTCAAGTACAGGTCATTTCCTCTTCCCAGGTCAGCAGTGAAGGGGAGACATCAGTATGAGCAGGGGGGAGGGCTAAAGATAAGATAGCAGGTGGGGGGGGGTAAGAAGCTGAGAACACAGGAGCAGGGGAGAAGCTGAGGAGAAGCAGAGGACAGAAGAAGACAAATGAGAGGGAGCAGGGGACATAAGTCTGCTTTGTCATTCCTGTCCTGCTGCCTGTGTCTGGCTCTACTCACTCTCTCCTCCTCCCCCGACTACAACATATTATATATGGTATTTTTAAGGTGAGGGAGGGGCTGCAGACTCTTTAATAGCTCTGCTGCCCCTGGAACAGACGATAGCAAAGCTCAGCACCCAGACAGCTGTACAGGAAGAGGCTTGGTGGGCAGGGCTAATAGTTCCCCAGGAGGAGGGGGAAGACTACCTGAAAAGTCTGAACATGCAGCATACAATAAGTGTGAGCAGCTGCATGGCTTGCATGCAAGGGCTGTGCTGGACTTTACGCCAGTCTCTTCTGCTGGATTTCTATATGCAGTAGCTGTGCAGGCCCTCCTGCCACTCTCTGTTTCTGAGACCACAAATTCTTCCCTTACACCTATCTGACATTGGCCCCAATGATAGTAGTATAATGTTGTACCATGTTAGCTATAGAACATAGTGGAAGAGTGAAGAAATCAGGCGATACCTTTTAGAGGCTAACTGAGTATATTTGATGGTGAGCTTTCGAGAGTACTAGCTCTCTTCTTCAGACATGGTGTTATACAAGAAACTGAAAATCCACAGACTTTTTATACACAGAAGACATGGTCCTTCAAAGGATCTTAGAATCCTTAAAAAACAAAAAATGCAATATAAGTAGAGAGGTTATTTACAACAGGTCAAAAAATAATCTGGAAACTTGTAGGGTGTGACGGAGGAATCAGTAATTCTTGCTGTTATCTGTAATCAGGTGGTGATTTGTGACCATCACAGTTCATACATAGTGTGACATGAAACTGGCATGAATATTAAGTCCAAATTGCAGAGTTTGAAATTTTTGCATTAACTTATATTCCCATTCATTTCTCTCCCTCTGCGTCTTAAAATGTCCCATTAAAACCACAACCTGCAAATCTTCAATAGAGTGGTCTTCTCCGTAGAAATGTGCGGCCACTGAGAGATCTGTTCTGATGTTATTAATGTTGAATCTGTGTGAGTTCATGCGCTGACTGAGTCTCTGCCCTGTTTCCCCCACATAGAGTCCTGTGGTGGGACATTGCACACACATTATGAGATACACCACATTGGAAGACCTGAAGGAAAATGTCCCCCTAATTCTGTGCACCTGTTGTGACTGTGGGATAGGTACACTGTCAGCAGTGTGGATGTGCCTGCAGGTCTTGCAACTGTTTTGCAAGCAAGGTGAGGTGCCATTTTCAGTTGGGGCCTTCAGGGCACTTAGCTATTCAGAGAATGAAATCCACTTTCTGGATACCACAATATACATCAAAGACCACCGGCTACTCACATCAATATACCACAAACCTTTTTTTTTGTATTTTGTAAAAATATATTGCCTCAAAAAGTTGTGTATGTTACGTATGGCACTTTGATGGCTCCTACGATTCTATCTAACCCTTTTCTAGCTCTCTAACACAAACACAGCTTTAGTAATGTCAAAGTGACAGCAATGGATATGGCTATGGGTAAATAGATGACAGCCAGTGTTAACAAACAGCCTGTTTAAAAACATGCTGCCATGTTGGAATTTTTAATCCTTTTTAAAAATAAAAAACAGTCCTTCCCCCCCCCCACACCCTGTTTAGGGGCAGATGTCCATTGGTGTTTTTTTACACATGTGGTGCTATTGGAAACAGCAAAGACTCTTAGAAGCTCTCAAAAAATTAACCCTTTTGGGTCTTGATGTGCTAGTAGCAAACTAGCAATTTAGCAAGCAACAAGTTTGGTGTTTGCAAACAAAATTAATCAGTTTTTAATTTTTTTTTTGTTTTAAAATATTTTCTCAATAAAGAACAAGACCCAAAAGGCTGCAGGAGACATCTGGTATGTGTCATTGTAGCTGCAGCAGTGGCAGGACAGTATTGAACAGGACAGGCAAGGGTGGAGATGATGTCCCACTGTGTGGTGAAGGTAATAGTGGGGTTAGCAGTGACAGAATACTATGGAACAAGGCAGTAAAGCAGATGGTGGCTAGCTTTGCAGGGTTAGTACTAGTGGCAACAGCAGCAGTAGTAAAGCATGAAACATAAAGAACAGGAAGTCAGCAACAACGGCATCTTTGGCCCAGTGATAAATAGCAAGACCCCCACTGTCTGAAATGGCAGATCTATTCAGTGACATCAATCAAAGGTGTGTAAAAACCCTTCTGGAGTCCCTCACCTATTCATTTTCAGAAATGTGAGATGTTTCACGTTTTGGTGGACAACTCTATTTCCTTTGGTGTGACAATGGCATTTGCCAAACTGAATACCCTCTCTGACTTAGAGACTGGACAAAAGAGTGGATCCAGAGTAAACTGGGCTAGTTCCTGCCACTGGTTCAATCTGCTGCCCCACAAGTCAATGGGTTCAGGGCTCAGCCTTAGGGCATTTGCTGGAGTAAGTACACAGTCCAGGTATGACTGAACCTGGCATTTCCAGGACCAAATGTGTCAAGTGGGCAGTGGCACTGTGGATGGAAAATTAATTGGTTCATCATGCTGCTTGACCTGCATAGGTTGCTGCTGCTTCTTGTAGCGGTAGCACTGGCAGACGTGGTGAAACAGTAACAGCCTCCTGGTCAGACATGTGGGTGGCACTGGCAGGGGTCTTTGTGGCAAAAGCTGTGCTGAACTGCCTACAGAGCGTTTCCTTGTAATAGGCAATTCTGTCTCCTTTAAAGAGCAGGAAAGAATTCCCCCATTTTTGCCTTTATAGTGAGGGTCTTAAAAATGGCATAGTCATCACTTGATGCTAATGATAATTTGTCAGCATGTAGGCATTAGAGCATGCATCTTGTCATGCTTACCAATCACTCAGTCTGTTTCTTTGCCCTGCATTGTTGGTTTTGGCCAGTGTTGTTGTGTCGCTATCATCATCATCATCATCATCACATTTAGGGTCCTCTCCTGGTTCCCAGTGCAGTCAACAAGATGTAGAAGCTGTTGTTCTTCCTCCATCCCGTGAGTGTGAGCATTTCCTCTAACATAAATATCCGGGGGATGACATCACTGATGCTGCACTTATCCTAGCTGACAAATGTGGAGGCCTCCTCAAAGTGCCTCAGGAGGTGGTACACTTCCCTGATAAACTTCCAATGCCTGATCTCAAAATATTAACACATTATCCCTTTGGTCTGCTGGTGCTGCATGTGGTAATCACTGACTGTTTTCTGTTGCTCATACAGACAGTCCAAGGTGGACTTCCACTCCTGTCACTCCTTGAACATTGCAAGTTGAACATTGCATGTTGTATTTGTATTTGTATCTGCTTATCTTTGCTGCTGTAACACACTGAATTTCCCCATTGTGGGACTATTAAAGGACTATTATTATTATTATTATTATTATTCAGGAAGGAATTCTTAGCCACATAAGAATGGCTGAAATGCCCAGACACTTGCCATGCCATGTGCAACACCTCCTTTGCTTTTATAAAATGTTGCATCACCAAATTTATGACATGAACTATGCTGAGACAGTGTGCTATTTTACCCAACTGCCATGCAGCTACATTGTTTGTGCTATTGCCTAGTAGAAGTACTGTGTTGTCTATTTGCAGTTGACACACTGATATCCAGTGGGAAATTTTCTGCTTGATGTAGAGGAGCAACTTCTGTGTGGCTTTTCTTGCCCGGCTCATCAGCTGTAAGACAGCAGAACTTCAGCTTCTCATATGAAAGGATGGAGGGGGAGTAGAAGGAAAGCTCTGCCCAGTTGCTGTTTGGAATGGGAATGGAATGAGGAACTGGAGGAGGCATATAGGTGCCATGTGTTGTTTGAAAACTTCCTACCAGCCCTATAGAAACATGGAGGTGTCATTACTAGCACTTGGCCTTGATTCAGAGGTATACTGTTGCCACTGCCACTCAAAGCATTAACCTAATGGGCCATGAAAGACATGTACTGTCCTTGTCCATAACTACTTCTCTACATGTTACACTGTGTATGACCTTTTGGCTTCCCAGGTATCTTCATCTCCGCTGCCTGCCCCTGACCTTCCGACTGGACTTAACCACTGTCTTTCCTAACCCTCTGATACTCTGTACTGGAATCTTTCTGGTCTTTGGATCAGCTGCCAACTACTGGACCGAACATTCATTGTCTACCTACTATCTGGTCAGGCAATTTCATGAGCTAATCCGCTATGGGAACGTGAAGCACCGTAAATTACAAATTTGCAGCAATTTGTTTTGACCTTTTCTCACAGTTTTTGAAGAACCTCTGCAGCTTCATCTCTTCTTTGTCTGTGTCAATACTGTCCTACAATATGCAATTCAGTTCCATACACTAGCAGAAGAATTTGCTTGAAACAACAAAGCACTGGTGATATCTTTTTAGGAAGGTCTTTCCAGATATTGACTGGTAGAGGCTTACCAACTTCCTTTGATGCCTAATTACCTTGGCTACTTGCATAGACCCATGTTTCAGAGAGCATTCTAATACACCAATAAACCAATACAGGTAGAACGAGGCAAGTTTTCAGCGCAGATGTACAAACATTTTATATCTCTATTGTGGCAGTGACACTCATTTTCTGTGAAAATGCTCTCTGAAGCCAGGAAACCCCAGCTATCGAATTGATGACTCTCCCAAATTCTTGATTCCAGTAACTCTGGTCTACAGCAAAAACTGCATCTCTGTTTTTACCTATTTGGATTCTGTCAGTAACTTTATTCATCAGGACTTGATTTCACGTTATTGGCTACCCACCATTAGAGATGAGTGAAGTATTCAAAAATTCGATTCGGCAACTTCGCCGAATTTCTCGATATGATTCTATTCAATCCAAATTAAATTGCGGCGAATCGCGTAACAAAAACAGCTAATTGTTGGCTGCAGAGAGCCAGGGTGGGTAGGTGGGCGGAACCCCTTGGGCAGGTGGGCGCAAAATGCGGCATCCAAGGTGTTAAAACCCCCGATCGGTTATGGAGCTGGGTGTTTGCTGTCAGTTACAGCTAACACCCTGCTCCATAACCGATCGGAGGATTTAACACTTTGGATGCAGCGATCAAACATGCCATGGTCACTCGCGAAAGGGTTAAATGGCTGTGACATCACAGGGATGGCTGTTGATTGGCTGCACACATGGCATTTTGGGTGATCCCATGTTCCCAGAGTTCCTTTCCCCATGTCCTATCATTTACAGCAGCCACTTTGAACTAAATGCGATTTGTTACCACGAAGCGTGAGGAAATTCGGATTCGATGCGAATCGAGCATTTCCTGAAATTCGGATCGAATTCCACTTCGTCAGCTTCGATTTTCTCATCTCTACCCACCATCCATCTGGAAAAACCTTTGCTGGTAGCCTCAGTTAACGGACAGCCTTTCCCTGAGCTACTTCAGTTCATCACATAACGTCTCATCCCACAAGTGGGTGTACTACACTCAGAAAGAATTTCTTTTTACTCCTTGCTTGTCTCAATTAGTCCCCTCATTCTAGGCCTTCCCTGGTTACATCAACATGCGCCAGACACTTGTAAGAGACAGCCAATGTTGTCTTAAGCTTCATTTGTCTGTATAAACTGTTAATGTTGAATGTATTTCTGTGATTCTGTTCCTTTAAGACTGCAGCCATTGTAATTGTGACATGATGCTGGAGTGAGACCCCCCCTTTTATGTCAGCCTGCCTGTTTTGCAGACAGAGTGTGAGCAGAGAAGCAGGAAGTGACGAGAGAGAGAGCAGCAGCCATCTTGGCAAGTGTTGTATTGAACTGGTGTGGAGATTTTTCTGTACAGCTAAGCTGTATCTTGGTCCAGAGACAAACAGAGTGTAAAGAGACAACAGGACTAGTGAGTCCACGTGAAAGGAACTGTGCTCAGTGGCTGATCAGTGAGACTGACATTGTGACTGTGTATATGGATACCACAGATAGAGACTCGCAGTGCTGTTGATGTACTGGACGGCACCTGCTAAATCCCGGCTTACATCCCAGCTCAGTGTATGGATTCGGCAGGACTGTCAGTGTGCTGAGTGGAATCTGCTGTTGGATTACATTGCATTCAGTTGGTTTCCCTGTCTGTTAAAGAGGACTTCATTTCTCCCAAGATCCTGATAACAGTGAGGAGAGGACGCTTCACTATAAAAGAAAGGACCGACTTTGGGCCCCACCGCGCGCTTCTACGGACTGTAAGCGGTCCACCTGGACCACTGGGGAAAAGGGGGTGCACCCAAATGTGAAGTCAGGGTCAGTTAGGGATAGTTTTGAGTATATTGTTCATTCAGTGTCCATACTGCAGAAGTGGACAGAGTAAAAGTAGAAACCATTGCAGAATTTGCCTTGAAATTGTTCATGCTATATTGTATATTTTGCTTGTCTTTAGCCCTGTCATTTTACCTTTAACTAGCCTTTATTAACTTATAGTAAATATATATTTTTTTCTTGAACTACCGCGTGTGCGTTCATTTCTGGTTGCGGAGTCCAAACCACCTGCCTTGCTCTCGGTTCACACACTGACTGGAATACAGGGCAAATTCTCTGCTGATGTCCTCAATGAAGCACCAACTGTCTTATGGAAGTCTGTCCATATTCTACTCCTCTGCATAGCCTAAGCCTCCTTTGTCTTCCACCTCAGTATGCATTTTATGCCAACATCTTCAGTAAGAAAGAGGCTGAGACTTTACTACAACAACGCCCTTGTAACGTCTCTGCCTGTTCGGGTCTCTGTGCCACCCTCCACTTCAACGCTGCGGCGCAGGAGACACGTTCAGTTCGATTCCTTGTTTAGGGTTCTTGTTGCTCTGTCTGAACACGGCTCTACTACCTCTTCTCTGTAATTGAATTTCAGCCACACCTGTCTCCTGCACCTTTGTTTCTCTCTGCTCCTCAAACAGTTAATCTTAGCCTTGCCTGTGTGATTGACAGCCTGTCTACCAATCAAGTCTGGGGCAGGTCCTGAACTTCCTATATACAGCTCATCAGCCCACACAGGTTTGCTGGCTATTACTCTGTCCTGTGACTTTGTCCTCGCTAGCTTCCTACTTGCTCTTACTGTATTATTTCTGACCTCTGACCTTTGGCTTCCCTTGTGACTACTCCTTTGGATTACAATTTGGTACTGCTTTGTCTCTCTGGCTGTGACCCTTGGCTTTCTGACTTCGCTTCTGTGTTGTTTTGTCTTATTCAGAGAAGGGATCGCCTCCAAGTTGTCGGCTGTCACTTAGGACAGTCAGGCATGTAGGCAGGGACAGTGGGGCGGGTTCAGCTTATGGCTCACTGTCTTGTTGTGCCCCTCCCCCTCAGGGTTCACCCGCAGCTACTGTGGAAATGCTCTTATAGAAATTCCCTTACAGTCCTTATGTCAAGATCATAGTCTAAAACAAATTCCTCCTACCTTTTATCTCTAAACTTTTTTGCAGGATTTGCGGGGCAAAAATTGCTTTCAACACCCAGGATGGTCACAATGAATACCTGGTAAGGCCTTTTGGTCTGTGCAATGCTCTGTCGGTCTTCCAGGAATTTATAAATTACATTTCTCAAGATTTGCATGGTGTCTGCATATTAGTCTACCTTAACAACATTTTCATTTACTCTCTTGACTTATTTACCTACCATAGTCATGTATGTCTTGTCTTGTCTCATCTATGAGAAAACCATTTATATGTCAAGCTGGAAAAATATGTATTTGAAAGTCTTCTCTGCCTTTCTTTGCATACATTGTCTCAGATCAAGGTTTACAGACCCAAAGAAGCTTAATGTGATTCCTTTGTAACTTCATGCTATACAAAGGTTCATTGGCTTCACCAATTCTATAGACAGTTTATTCCCGGCATCTCATCTTGTGGCTCCTTTAACAACACTGTCCAGGAAGAGGGTGAATGCAAAGAATTGGACTCCAGAAGCAGAAATTGCCAGATATGTTGAAACAGATCTTCCTGGAAGTGGATGCCTCCTCCTTGGGCAGCCAGAGACATCTTGACTCAGAAACGAACCAAGGGAAGATTCAGCACTTATGTTACTTTCTCTGAACTCTTTTCTTTGACTGAATTATTTCAGTGGTGATGGGGAGCTGCTTGCCATTAAACCTGCCATTGAAGAAATATCTTCTGGTGGGAGCTGCACCCGCACACCTTTTGATTGTCTACATGGTTCATAAAAATTTGACATATCTACAAACAGCGCCCTATCTGAATCCTCGCCAAGCCTGATGGACACTCTTCTTTGCTCAGTTTGATTTCCAGTTACAATTAGAATAAAACTTTAGAATAAGGTTTTAGAATAAAACCTTTCTACTTGGATTGGAAGGGCTTTAGTACTGAGGAAAGATCCTGGAAGCTTGCAGAGAATAATGATGGTCCTGCCATCCTCAAAAGGCACTTTCTTTATTTGAGACCAAAGAAGAAGGGGGCATAGGGGGAAGTCCTTTAACTACTTCAGTACCGGGCCAATTTCTGGTTCAGGATCAGACACATTTTTGGGTTTTTTGTATGTGCAGTTTTGAAGGCTGTAAATTTTTTCTCATTTGGGTTATACAACTAATTTCTTTGTCTTTTTTCGGTGACACATAGGGCTTTATTTTTATGTTGTTTTTATTTTTGCATGTGTTTTAATTTTTTTTATATCTGTGGAAATATAAACAAAAGAGGATGGAAAACGTCTGTTTTTCACTTTTCTTTTTTTTTTTAATAACACAAAGTGCTGCTCATTGAGCACTGTGTACACAGCGATCGGGAAGGCAGGGACTGTAATAAACCATCCCTGCCTTCTCTAGGGGAGCTCTGGCTATAGTTACAGCTGGCTCCCCGTTTCAGCATCTGCTGAAAACTGCTTGGACGTACTGGTACGTCCTTACAGAACAAGGCAACCACCTTTTGGACGTATATACCCAATGGGCTGTCCGGAAGTGGTTAACAATTGTAACGGCAATCACAGCTGTACTGCTACTTCCAGCAGGTGTCATCCACTGGTTACCTTGGTTTGTCACTGTGCAGTTTGTGCTTCTCCTTGTAACTATACTACTGCTGCTGATGCACCTGAGCCCTTCCTCCCAGCAACTTGAGAGTTTGACATGCCCACTGGTGCCAAACCCAAAATGCTGTGGTCTATTTATACGTGCTTAGTCCTCTACATGACACCTGAGTAACATAGGTTCTTGGTGTTTCACTTCCTGCAAAGGTTTTGTGTTTCCTGCTTGATCTTTCGTTTAGTGACCTCAATCTGATTTAGGCTTCCCACTACTCTGCATCTCTGCTGCCTGCCCCTGACCTTCATACCAGACTTGAGCACACTCTTGCCTGATCCTCTGGTGTTTCACACTGGCGTCTCCTTGGCCTTTGGGTCAGCTGCCATCTACGCAGGTACTACTCCTAGAGGTAGCAACCTGGTGACTTTGGAACTAGCTAAGTTGAGCAGTAGTGACCACACCACCAGAAACTTGGCACGATCTGAGTTCATGAGAGGAATACGTCGATTATGGGGTGCCTATTGTTGTTTTCATTCACTTATCAGTGATAACTGATGATGCAACTGAGTAGGATGAGGACCAGGAGAAGCAGACACTGGTGATGATGGTAATGTCAAACATGTACTAGTTGATTGTGACCTAGCTACTAGAATGATCATGGGAAGGAGGAGGACAATCTCACTCAGATTGTGTGCCATGTCCACGTCCACCACTTCCAATTTGTTTTTCCTATATAACCATGAGATGCAGGAACCTATAGATAGAGAACCAGTGGCGTAATGATCGCGGTCACAGGTGGTGCGACCATGACTGGGCCTGGCGGGATACACGGTTCATGGCCAGCTGGAAATGGCTGGGGCCCTGGACCACCATGATAGCGGTCGGGGAAAGCCTGGCTACATGTTAATGTAAAGGGGCCTGGCTACCGTCGACCCCTTTCCAGTAGATACCAGCCCAGGAGAGGTGACTAAAAATAAAAAAAAATACTTATACACAACTGTCCTGGGCTCAGCATTCTCTCTGTGGCTCTTCCTGCCTGTGACTGAGGTCACGCACGGCACGCCAGCGTAATGACTTCATCGCGCCCTAAGTGACCACTAAGGCCCAATTACAGGCCCCAGCAGTGAAGTCTGGGGCGTGTGACCTCAGTCACCAGGCAGAAGAGGACCAAGGAAGATGCTGAAGACAGCTGGAGGGAATGAGGATTCCTAGGAGAGGTGAGACGGTGAGACAAGGTGAGTATAAGTGTTTGTTACTTTTAATCACCTCCCCTGGACCTCTACTTATTATACTCTAGAGTGTGAGGCACCCATAGAGTATAATAATAGCACTAGCTCTAGGGGGGCTCTTGGGAGCATATAATACTGTATGGGCACCACTGTGGAGCATATAATACTGTGTGGGGGCCACTGTGGAGCATATTATACTGTGTGTCTGGAGCATATTATACCGTGTGGGGTCCACTGTGGAGCATATTATACTGTGTGGGGGACACTGTGGGGCATATTATACTGTCCCAGTATTGTTTACATGCTGGGCGCTGCTCACTCACTGTATTCTTGATAACTGTAGTTGTGGATACTTTTCAATTATCTGAGATATCGCTGCAGCACCTGTAACTGTCACTATTAAAAATTCACTCTAGGGATGGGGTAGGGGGCCCCGGACAAAAGTTTGCACGGGGCCCGCAAGACTTTATTTACGCCACTGCAGAGAACCGAACTTCCTAAATGTCCTACATCTGTAATCTGCCACACTGTGACAGATTTTTCATCTAGCAATGTAGAGAAAAATTTCCAGGAGATATCTGTACAGAGCCACCACAACGGAAGAAGCCATTGTGGACAAAACCAACATCTTTTTGCCAAGCTGGAGTTTTATGTTTTATTGCTGAGCACTTTATATATATATGGATATTTGTGAATATAATAAATGAAGCATTGTTTAAATAACCCATATGGAGTACACTATCACTATTTTATTACCAAAGTGTAGGACTCCTGCTTTATTTGCCTGTGAAAAATCTGGCAGTTGAGGGAATACAAAATTGGCGTTCTCCTAATGGACGCCTGAGGCTTGCAGAAGAGGAATGCATCTATAACTGCTCTTTTGGTCTGAATGTGTCCCAATTTCCATCTAGGAGAGTGAGCTGTGACTGACAGTTTCCATATCTTTGTTGGGATTAAGGCTGAGGCCCTACGTTGCGAAAACACAACTTTTTTTGTTGCAGATTTTGTTGGGGGTTTTTTTGAGCCAAACCCAGGTGTGGATTGAGCAGAAGGGAGAAGTATAAGTACTTCCTATATATTTTCCATTCCTTTTGTAGCCATTTTTGGCTAGCCACCCTAGCCACAACTGCCCAAGAGAAAACACAGCAAACACCATGACAAAGCACCTGTGATAATTTGCACAAGGGGCCATAATAAATTCTTATGGATTCTCTCGTGGGTGTGTCACACAAGGGAAAATAAATTAAAACATTTTCTACACCAATTTTCAAAAGCAGAGGAGAAATCTTGAAGCATTTTAGATGACTTGAAGTTTCGGCAATGATTTTTAGTTGGAAGCAGCAGTTTCTGGTAAGGGCCTAGATGTCCAGTTTAAGGCTGAAGCCCCATGTTGCGGAAACACCGCTTTTTTTGTTGCAGATTTTGCTGTTTTTTTTTTTTTTTGAGCCAAAGCCAAGAATGGCTAAAAAACGAATGGAAAATATATATAGGAAGCTTTTAGACTGGATTCACACCTGCGCCCATTCTCCGTTTGAAAAATGCAGTTATATTTCTACCTTCTGCTCAATCCACTCCTGGTTTTGGATCAAAAAACACAGCAAAATCTGCATATAATTGGTATAATTGACATGCTGCGATTTCCAAAACTCCAATGGTATGTATTTTTTCGCAATGTGTGGATGGGATTCACCATTCCAAAAATAAACAAACATGGCGTAAGAAAGCATCCGTCATGTTGTTTACATTAGAGTCATGGGGATTGGACACAGATGGAGGGGCCTCCGTCTGTATCTGTTACTGTACTACGGCTTTATGATGAACGGTCCCATAAATGGTAGTCAGATAACAGTTCTGCACAATGAGAAGTGATTACAGTGTACTTACATACAGTCACATCTTCTCTGGTTTTAACCGTACCCTTCCTTGCCTATCTGGGCGTAGACTGCCATGATGATATCTCCTGGCCATAACTCATCCTTACCCAGAAGTATCCCATTATTCCCATCCCCAGTCTGTACCATCGTAACTCTTCTTTCCTGTCTCCATGTAGTATACCAGTCTTAATCAGCTACATAAGAGTCAGATGCTATAAAATGATTGTGAAGTGTACAACTTCTAATAATTTTGGGTGGGCATAGTTATAATTTTTTTTATAATTAGTTATAATAATTAGTTATTAAAAATTAGTTATAATTTTTAATAATTTTGGGTGGGCACAGTTATAATTTTAGTAAAATGTTGGGCCACAATACCTGTGATAGGAGCTATCTCTGAGCTGTATGTTACAGCTGACACCCTCTGTCTATGATGCCCGCTCAGCTCCTGGGCAGGTGTCATGTACATGAGATAACAGTATGTCTTGTTGCGGGATGGCCTACCTAAACATGACATACTACTGTATTATGTCATGTGTCAGGAAGGGGTTAATCAGTTACAGACATAATAGAGCAGGACAAAATTAAGAGTTTATTCACACATCTGTTATTCATTTGCCATGTGCTGTGTTCTCCATAGACAGCACATGGTCCTGTTGATTTTAAATGAGCATTTACAGATGTCTGCTTTTTGGACATTCTCTATATCGGTCCATTTTACTGACCAAACAAGGCCATTAAAGTCTATTGGCCATGAAAAAAACAAGAATTTGTAATAAGAATACAGACATCTAAGAATCACTGAAATGTAAGTAAGACCTAAGGGAAACCAGCCTGTCCACTTCAGTGGTTTGGTTGTGTGGAACTCACAGTAGTTTCAATGGGTCTAGTAGAAGTGAATAGAGATAACATGCATGTGTGACCGCCTAGATGTTTAGACCAGCCGCCACTGTATCAGACATGACAGGGATTTTGGAACCATTCTTGGCATAGTTGTATGTCTCAGTGGATTTGCCATACGTGTCTGAGAAAGGAATACATCTTCATGCACCAGATACCGTTTTATTCAGTTCCTTTTGGTTGAACTATATTCATAGTTTAAAAACCTACAGACAAGTGGTAATTTACAGTACATTTATTTTTCAGTGCATTATAAAAAAAAATAGGTCCATCATATGTGTGGATTGCACTTGAGTGTCTGACCAAAATCATAAAAAAGAAAACACACCTTAAACACACCTCAGTGTTTATATATATAAAAAAAAAGTTATTGGATTTCAAGCAATTGGAGCAAACAAGATATAATGATAGAGAAGATAATGAAGATTACATTTTCTCGCACATTGGTTTTCTTAAGATGACAGCTCATTGGCTGACAGTATAAAATGTCCATGAGATATAATTTCATGGCAATTACTATGCCCTGGAAATGATCATAGGGCCCCAGTGTAGAAATAAAACTTATGGCATTATTGTTCCATACTTATCAGCAATGAAACATAATATCAAAATGATGTTATAACATACAACAGCTTACTTGCTTACAAAAAAACAAATCAAGCTCAATAATGTGGCAAATACCAATGACATAAGCAAACATTAGGAGTTTGTGATGGGCATGGACAACTGCTTCTGTCCATGCTGGGAGATTTAACAGAGCAGAAAATGATTAGAAACTAGCATTGCAAAATTAAAAAAAAACAAAAAAAACCCTATGATACCTGTGATCACAAAGAATCATATAGTGCGCCTAAAAATACCAAAAAACCCACCAAAACAATTACATTCAAACAGAGCAGAGAAATATAAATAAATGAATGCTAAAGAATGAGTAATCCGTTATCAAATATAGCACCATATTATAATGTAGTATTTTCACAGAAAAGCAATCATATAAAACTAGTACAAAAATATGATTATTATTCCATATCATTTGCCCAGATATCTCATAGAGCCCATATCACACCATAGTTGCTTGATGTTCCAATGATGAGGTTAAGGGAGTTTTCTGGTTTAGGAAACCTATTTTCATATATGTTATTTGAGTATTCTGGGTTATTAAAGGGTTGGTCTACCTTTCAAAGTGACTACATATACACACTTTGGAGGACCCAGTCTCTGGTGGACAACCCCTTCAAGGTATCTCTGTAATATATATCCCTTTTGTGATTCTATGTTAAAATACATTAACAATGGATTTCTGGTTTACTTAGGTAGGATGATGTTAGGGCTCCCATTGTGAGTAGTTTTCAATGTTTTTACTTGTTGTAAACCTCTTTAAGGCTGAGGCCCCACGTTGTGGAAACGTAGCTTTTTTTGTTGCAAATTTTGCTCTGGTTTTTTAAGCCAAAGTCAGGAATAGCAACAAAAGGAATGGGAAATATATAGGAAGCTCTTATACTTCTCCCTTCTGCTCAATCTACTCCTTACTTTGGCTCAACGAACCGCAGCAAAATCTGCAGCAAAAAAGCTGCGTTTCCGCAACGTGGGGCCTTAGCCTAAAACAAGCTTGGAATAGGGAGAAGTACCTGTGGAATTCTTCCCACATGGCTCAGTTTGATTAACATGTCTCTCTCTATACGCTAATAGGAAGACAACCTCCAATGAAGCCAAGATGGGTAGGTGGGTAGGGAGAAGATGGCAGGTTTCTTAGTTTATCATGTCCAAGGTTTACTAATAGTTAGTCTAAAAATGCACTAGATTTATCACAATGGCTGATTAATAATAAATCTGATGTATTTTAGACTGTCTAGTTGAAGGTTTATACGACCTATTATTTGGCTTATTTTGGGCCAGAATTTGATGTCAAATTTTTGTCCCAATTTGTCTCATTTAAGTCATGCCACCTTTTCTTGTAAAGCCACTTTTTTTTAGCAATGTAACATTACTTATTGGAAACAGGAATGGAATTTATCATGAGCCGTTGTGTGGTATTCACTATTCTATGTCTGCTCTGAATTAAAGATAATTTTACTTTCAAGACAAGAAAACTATAATTCCCACCCCAGGGACATTATACAACCTAAGTTTTTGGGTGAGAAAACGATAACCTCCACTCCAAGAACATCATGCAACCTTACTTTTGGGTAATAGGTTCGCTAAAGAAGCCAACAAGATGATATTGCACCTTATTTATGAATACAAGACATAGCAATATATATTCATATTATGTATATCTATCAATGACCTAACACGTGAAACACAACCTTCCTCGATACAGGTAGTAAAAGTAATATGTGAGTCCATACTTGAGTCTTAGATTCCTGCCTAAGACTAATGCTTACCTATATGTGCTGCCTCTCTTTTTGAAGCATCTCATAGGAGAATATGGAACCCACTGATGTTTTAAATGACAAACTGCAAAAAAGCAATGGCCTTCAAGGCCACTCTAATTGAATTCCATAAAAAACATTAGGGCTAACTACGTAAAACAATTTTAATTTCTGTATTGAGCACACCATTGTCTTGTAACTTTTGTGCTGTTACATCCTATACATAACTCATTTATAATATGGATTTTTTAGTCTTTGTGGGATGAACAATTCACCTGAGCTTGCATTTGTTATAAATTTAGCATAATTTGTTAAAAGTCATGAGGCCCCTTAGTTTTATGTTATCAAAATAACAATTTATGGGATTTTGTTTCTTAAATAAGAACAAGTCAGTTATAAAAGCAATAAATGAAAAATCAGAACAGATATTGATTTTAATGTAAATGTTGTTTTATCATTGTTATGAATTAATATGGAATTGTGTTTTTGTCATTTTATTTATAAAACATATTGGATCTAATGGATATTATAGATAATATACCAGTTTTGGCATAAATTGTGAAGTAAAATTTGTAAGTTAATTCACATCAAAAATATGAAATTTTCTCAGGCAAAATTGAGTGCTGAAAAAAATGGCACAGTCTTCACAAAGTTGACCTGGTCTCTAAATTTTAGAACATTTCTACAAGAAGCCAGTAAATGGCACAAGTATTGGCACAAATACCTGCTCTCATAGATTTCTGATGTCTACAGAGTACCAAATGCTCCAAATGTCTATAGAAGTACCTTTTTTATTAGGCTGGTATAGGCAATGCCAGTATAAGTACTGTAAAAGTGGGACAATGCTCTTAGATATTTTTAGCAGTACAGAAACATTGTTTAACATTGACTGTTGGTTCACTAGTGTAAGGGGAAAAAGTGTTACTTTAAATTAAATCTCTCTCTTTTATCACAATATCATCCCAAATTTTGTCCTGTTTAATTTCTCCATATATCTTTATAATAGTGGGAGTTCCGTTTTTCTGTTTTTCTCAAAATCCCCTGTATGCACATAGTTTTGAAAGACATCTTAATGCATCCTGCGGTTGAACTCCTCTAGTGCAGGTAGCTGGTATGTTATGGATAAAAGGGATATTCT
This sequence comes from Leptodactylus fallax, assembly GCA_947044405.1. Taxonomy (NCBI): domain Eukaryota; kingdom Metazoa; phylum Chordata; class Amphibia; order Anura; family Leptodactylidae; genus Leptodactylus; species Leptodactylus fallax. The sequence continues at coordinate 1,517,197 of CAMRHE010000203.1, forward strand.
GGTCACAAGTTATTAGCTATCCACAAGCTATCTCCGGGTGTCTGATTGACATGTATGTAATCAAGGTATATTTTATATTGAGCTTTTGGGAAGCATACAGGAATTGTACCAAATGTGTATGCAATGATATGAATTAATTCATATTATTTCAATATTCATTGCTAATAGGAAAGAAGACATTTGTACAAATATCTTCTTAAAAAAAAATTACTATTATCACCGCTTCAATACTCCGCTGCTCCTGCCACTGTCATGGTCTCTGCTCGATCTTTGCCTATTTCCGGCAGCAATAACGGGCCATACATATGTGCATGACCGACACAGCCAATCATTAAAATTAGTAGTGACACCAACATGTACTGTATAGCATGTGACCACTGGGGCCAGTGATTGGTTGGAGATGTCACATGCGCATGTACTGCACATTATTGTGGCAGGAAGTAAGCCAAGACCAGTGAGAACCACTGGAGTGGTGACACTGGAATGAGGGAGCGGTGACACTGGAATGAGGGAGCGGTGACACTGGAATGAGGAAGCAGTGACACTGGAATGAGGAAGCAGTGACACTGGAATGAGGATTGAAGAGTTGAGTATATTTTTGTTCCTTTTTATTTTTCAATTTTAACCCTTGGGCAAATTTAATCATAGTAGTTAGAATTAACTGGCTCATGGAAAATGTCATAAATGATGTTGTCATACGCTGTTGAATAAATTGTATCTGTAACTGTTAAGGGTCCATATTGTTCTTATTGTGATGACATATGGCATGCTTAAAAATGAATATATCTAAATTATAAAATCACTTATGTGGCTTGGGACTTCGTTCAAAAGTAATCTATACGTTACAAAACAAATAGTGGATGGAAAGTGATACATTTTGTGTAATTTGTTAAATATCTGTGCAAGAAATATTGTCTCAACACATGATTTGCAGTTGGACCTTGGATTGATACTGTAATTAAGACTTGCAGTAAATGGAAGTATCTGGTTCCCATTATAATTTCTTGCAGTGACATGTCATAATATTTGTCAAGCTCTCTCCATTCATCTTTCTGTGGTAAGCGGGCTGGAGATTTCTGATTTCACAAGATAAAAAGGTCCATGTTATTATCAGTTCTGACTCGACTCACTGTCGTCCAGCAGTGATGAGAAGATATCGAACGTCTGGTATTTCTGTTGTTGCTCACGTTTTTGTTTTAAATTTTTGGAAGTTATAGAGCCCAAAATGTCCTGGCCAGAGCCTGGCTCCACAAATGAAAGTGTATCTGGAGAAAGAGGGAAACATGCAAGGAAGAAAATGTTGGCTGTTTTGAAACTTTAAATAAATTCATCATAAAGTACTGTCTGCAAGAAGCCAGATATAAGTCTCTGTTCACACTTAACTACTGCCTTCCATCTGCAGTATATGACTACATAGTGAGCAAGAATAGCATACTTAGAAAGGGGTTGTACAGCATTTTTAATAATGCAGTTGAAAGTAGGCATTGTGATCAAATAAAAAAAATACCTAATTCTCACCTGTTTAGTCCCCCCACTTCTCCAGCAATGCTGCTTCGATGGTCCCTGCTGATCCTGCGGTGATGATGTTGCATATATTATTAACATGAGCCAGTTACTGGCTTCAGTGGTAATGCTTGCATGTATGAAATATGACCACTGAGGCCAGAGATTTGCTGCAGTGGTCATGCGTATGTACATGATGTTTCTGTTGCTGGACCTACCCAAGTGGCAGTGCTAGAGTTGAGTATTATAATCGATTGTTTTAGTAATTTTTTTATTTTTTTTTTTTATTACATTGCCTACTCTGAGGCACATTTTGAAAATTCTAGACAAGGCATTTAACATTAATTTTTTAGTAATATAATACTCACCATGTATTCCTATCATGTGCTCCAAAATTAAAACTCTCTCTGCTAAAATTTTAAGAGCTTCTCTAAGCTGCTGGACCGCTTCCTCCTGTAATAGAAATTCTTTATGTTACTATGCAATCATTGCAGAAAGAAAACCAGACCAAACAGCAGCTTCCATAAAAACATGTCCTCCATTAAAGGGGTATTCCCATGAACATAACCAATTTTAAATTTGTAGATAATTAAAAGTTAAACATTTTTGCAAATATAAGTGATTAAACATTTTGCATAGTTTTAAAAATTTTCTCTAAATATCTTGCGGCCACAAGTTGTTGTCTTGATCGGTTGCCAGTGGATACGACCATGAATGCAGGAACTTTGTAAGGTCAGAAAATTAGCAATGATTTCCTTATTGAGGCTGGGATATCTTCTGATACATGTAATGTCCTTGCTTGATAATCCAGCTACAATAAGAAAATCATAGCTGGGTTCCTGACAAGTCCCAGACCATAGAAAGTTTCTGCATTTGTGGTCGTATCCATTGGCACCTGATCAAGACAAAAGACTGTCTCCACTAAGATGGTTAGAGGAAATCTTTAAAACTCTGCAGAATTTTTAACTACTTACATTTGCAAAAATGTTTAACTTTTAATTATCTACAAATATAGATCTGATTATGTTCATGGCAATACCCCTTTAACCCCTTAACGACCCAGGGCGTAATAGTACGTCCTGAGTCGCATGACGATGTATGGAGAGCGCTCTCCATACACCGTGGGTGCCGGCGGTATAATACAGCCAGGACCCGCAGCTAACAGCAGCGATCGGTGCCTGCACCGATCGCGGCTGTTAACCCTTTAGATGCCGCGGTCAAACGCGACCGCGGCGTCTAAATTGCGGAGCCGCCAAAGGCGCCGCCATTTTTACCTCATCGCCGCCCTCCAGAACATCATCGGAGGGCGGTGCTTGGTTGCCATGACAGCTGGGAGCCTATTGAAGGCTCCCAGGCCTGTCATTACAGTATAGCTATTACACGATGCCAGAGGCATCGTCTAATAGCAGTAACGGCATTTTGCTATTCACTGCGATACAGTAGCATCGCAGTGAATAGTATGATCGATCAGACTCCCTAGGTTTCAAGGTCCCTAGGGAGTCTGATCATACAAGTAAAAGTATAAAAAAAAAAGTTTTTAAAAGTATGCAAAAATTAAAAAAGACACAAAAGTTCAAATCACCCCCCTTTCCCTAGATCAGATATAAAAGTAAATAAACAAAAGTAAGCATAAACACTTTAGGTATCCCTGCGCTCCAAAATGCCCGAACTATTAAAATATTAAAATATTTATCCCATACGGTGAACGGCGTAGCGGGGGGAAAAATCAAAATGGCCAAATAGCGTTTTTTTCAACACTTTGTCTCCTATAAAAAATTTAATAAAAAGTGATCAAACCATCAGATCTTTCCCCAAGTGGTATCAATAAAAAGTCATGTTGTCCCACATAAAAAGACGCCTTACCCAGCTCCATACATGTAAATATGAAAAAGTTACAGGTGACACAATATGGCGACGCAAAATTTTTTTTCTATTTAGCAAAGTTTTCAATTTTTTAAAAGGTATCAAAACATTACAAATACTATATAAATTTGGTATCGCCGTGTTCGTACTGACTCGCAGAATACAGGTAACATGTCATTTTTACCACACAGTGAATGGTGTAAAAATTAAACCCATATGAATTTGGCGCAAATGCAGTTTTTCTCCAATTGCACCTCATTCTGAATTTTTTTCCAGCTTCCCAGTACTTTGCACAACATATTGAATAGTGACATTACAAAGTACAATTTGTTTCGCAAACAATAAGCCATCATTTGACTCTGTGAACTGAAAAATGAAAAAGTTATGGCTCTTGGAATGTGGGGAGGGAAAAACGAAAATGCAAAAACAAAAAATGGCCCGGTCATTAAGGGGTTAAAACTCCATTCACACTTGCACTATGTGGCTTCATTGGGGTTTCTGTCAAGAGTTCAATTAGTGTGGACAACAAGAAAATCTCAGTCTATAGTACCTGCTGTGAAAAATGCTAGAACCCTGATGCAACCCTGACATAGTCCATTAATGTCAATCAGTATTTGGTTGATTCATCTCAGCAGTCAGGGTTCCACTATACAAAAGCCATGATGCAAGTATGAACAGGGTTTTATCCAGAGAGCAAAGTTTGTGAGTCTACCTATAAACTCGGAAATATATGCATTGTTGGTATGAACAACCTGCTTTTGAAATATATATAGATATACAGTCATATGAAAAAGTTTGGGCACCCCTATTAATCTTAATCATTTTTAGTTCTAAATATTTGGGTGTTTGCAACAGCCATTTCAATTTGATATATCTAATAACTGATGGACACAGTAATATTTCAGGATTGAAATGAGGTTTATTGTACTAACAGAAAATGTGCAATATGCATTAAACCAAAATTTGACCGCTGCAAAAATTTGGGTACCCTTATCATTTTATTGATTTTAATACTCCTAACTACTTTTTACTGACTTACTGAAGCACAAAATTGGTTTTGTAACCTCACTGAGCTTTGAACTTCATAGCCAGGTGTATCCAATCATGAGAAAAGGTATTTAAGGTGGCCAATTGCAAATTGTTCTCCTATTTGAATCTCCTCTGAAGAGTGGCATCATGGGCTCCTCAAAACAACTCTCAAATGATCTGAAAACAAAGATTGTTCAACATAGTTGTTCAGGGGAAGGATACAAAAAGTTGTCTCAGAGATTTAACCTGTCAGTTTCCACTGTGAGGAGCATAGTAAGGAAATGGAAGACCACAGGGACAGTTCTTGTTAAGCCCAGAAGTGGCAGGCCAAGAAAAATATCAGAAAGGCAGAGAAGAAGAATGGTGAGAACAGTCAAGGACAATCCACAGACCACCTCCAAAGAGCTGCAGCATCATCTTGCTGCAGATGGTGTCACTGTGCATCGGTCAACAATACAGCACACTTTGCACAAGGAGAAGCTGTATGGGAGAGTGATGCAAAAGAAGCCGTTTCTGAAAGCACGCCACAAACAGAGTCGCCTGAGGTATGCAAAAGCACATTTGGACAAGCCAGCTTCATTTTGGAAGAAGGTCCTGTGGACTCATGAAACAAAGATTGAGTTGTTTGGTCATACAAAAAGGCGTTATGCATGGCATCAAAAAAACACAGCATTCCAAGAAAAACACTTGCTACCCACTGTAAAATTTGGTGGAGGTTCCATCATGCTTTGGGGCTGTGTGGCCAATGCCGGCATCGGGAATCTTGTTAAAGTTGAGGGTCGCGTGGATTCAACTCAGTATCAGCAGATTCTTGAGAATAATGTACAAGAATCAGTGACGAATTTGAAGTTACGCCGGGGATGGATATTTCAGCAAGACAATGATCCAAAACACAGCTCCAAATCTACTCAGGCATTCATGCAGAGGAACAATTACAATGTTCTGGAATGGCCATCCCAGTCCCCAGACCTGAATATCATTGAACATCTGTGGGATAATTTGAAGCGGGCTGTCCATGCTCGGCGACCATCAAACTTAACTGAACTGGAATTGTTTTGTAAAGAGGAATGGTCAAAAATACCTTCATCCAGGATCCAGGAACTGATTAAAAGCTACAGGAAGCGACTAGAGGCTGTTATTTTTGCAAAAGGAGGATCTACTAAATATTAATGTCACTTTTCTGTTGAGGTGCCCATACTTTTGCAGCGGTCAAATTTTGGTTTAATGCATATTGCACATTTTCTGTTAGTACAATAAACCTCATTTCAATCCTGAAATATTACTGTGTCCATCAGTTATTAGATATATCAAATTGAAATGGCTGTTGCAAACACCCAAATATTTAGAACTAAAAATGATTAAGATTAATAGGGGTGCCCAAACTTTTTCATATGACTGTTATATATATATATATATATATATATATATATATATATATATATATTCAGAGACAAATTAAAGAGGTTGTCCAGGCAAAAAAAATATTTGTAAAATAGGCCGGGGAAGGTGAAAAAAAAAAAAAAAAAAAAAAAAATCAAACTCACCTGTCCCTGGTGCTCCCGTGTGCTCCCAGTGCGGTCCAGTCCTGCTGCTCCAGTGTCTTCTCAAAGTGAAATTGCTCGCCAGCTGTGACGTCCTGGATCTCTTCCACTGAAGCCAAACAATGGCCTCAGTGGCCTCAGGAAGAGGCCCTGGGACATCACAGGTAGTGACATCATATGCACTTCGCTGAAGACGCTGATTGGCCTCAGTGGTGACGTGCGGCTGGAACTTCCGCCAGAAAACAACAACAGATCGGGAGGACCAGACCGTGCTGGGAGGCACCAGAGCACCGGGAAAAGGTGAGTATGATTTTTTACATTTTTTTCACCGCCCTCGGCCAATTTTAAAAGTAATTTTTTTGCCTGGACAATCCCTTTAAGTCTACCATGGGCCCCAGGCTGTATGAAGATTGTGATCTTTCACCAGGGTAAGGTTTTCAGGGCATTCTAAATGTGCTTGTTATCAATGGAATGAAAATTTCTAAGAATGCTCATTCTCAATCAATTCCCAGTGGTAGGTTGGGTTTATACATTGTGCATACAATTTGTACAACATACACCTGGGATGCTATCAAACAGAGATTGGATGAGTATAACCGAAGGCATTTTAATTTTGATGACCACAGGGTACACAAGGGGGAACCTTCACTGTGAAAGAGCAGCAGGCTCCCTCGCTTTGCTGGGAGTAGACAGAGCCCACACTATGATGCTGCCCTCTTGTATATTGGAAAACTAATTACAACCACGTGTGCAGTTGCATGTAAAACTCTTCTGCCACTGCAGGCTACATCTAAGTCACATATACTGTACTTGTTACATTTCTTGAGAAATTTGGGTCCCAGACAGCTGCCCAGTAAGGCCGTATTATAATCTGCTACTGTATATAATATTGCAACACTGTAAACTGAAGTGAAAACACTGTACAATACAAGAACTGTTCATAATAATACACATCTGACCATCAGCCAAATTGGGTTTATCCATAATTAAAACAGATGGAAATTTTCTGGGCAGCATCACTGAAAACTTGGCTGAAAGTATATTGTATGTCCCAAGGTAGGTTGGGAATTGTTCACACAATGCTTACATTTGATCTCTAGGAGCTCTTTTTGGCAAGTAAATGATGTAATGTGTAATAATTCATGTGATACAGCCTTGATATGTCTTATCTTTATTTAAATTAATAACTAAATTAAAATGGCTATAGAATTTGTATATGGGGCTTTAATTATTATTTAGCAGTTTTTTGTTAGGTCTGTTCACAGACAAAAACAGAAATTCAAAAGGGACTTTAAGTGCACATGAATCACATAAGGGCTCAAGCACTTGGCAAAACACGTGTGCATAGAGCTTTTATGGTAGTGTACAGATGCCATACAGCACCTCAGGTGCCATATTTATGGACACACTCTCCCCTAGAGGACTTGTCACAATATCTGGGACATGCAAAGGTACAGTAGAGGATTCCATAGAGAGTTTATTTGTATGGAGTAATAATATTAGTATGTGTATGATGCCCAAATATGCATAAGAGGTGATGAAACCTGCCTTCTTTTAAGTCACAATGATCACTACCTTCTACAGAGGTTCTCCTCCAATGTCTCCAGATACTCCATGATGAATTTTTCACAATATTTTTTTCACTTTATTTGAACACCAGGCCCCTACTTAAAGTGTAACTAAACTTTCAGACAACTTTTAATTTTCTGCAGTATTTGCATCATTAATACATTTTGTAATATACTTTATTTACAAATTTTAGATCTTTTCTGTGAAATCCTGCATTTTTTAACTCTTTCCCTTGCTTCTGTATTGATAGCTTTTTCTCACTCTCTCTGAATGATACTGTGCATGGTGTACAGGAGCACAGAGCTGTGCAAAATGTATAGAAAATAAGGGTAGGGGAGGGTCACTTCAAACTGTTAGATCTTGAATGTTATAAAATGTACAAACTTGTTTTTGGTGTCAAATGACACTAAGGTTACAGTGCTGTCTAAATTATTTCCACAGATATCACTGGTTGAAAACAGTCGGAACTGGGATTTTTTAATATCATATATATATATATATATATATATATATATATATATATATATATCTTTATTATATAGCTGCACATAAATATGCTAATCCTTAATGTGTTTTCAAAAAGTGATATCTCTGGAAATAATTTGCACAGCAATGTAATTTCCTCTTTCATATGACACCAAAAACTAGTTTGTACGTTTTATAATGTCCCAGATATATCTGTTTCAAGTGACCCTCCCTTTTCTCTACAGTCATGGCCAAAAGTTTTGAGAATGATACAAATATTAATTTTTACAAAGTCTACTGCTTCAGTTTTTCTAATGGCAATTTGCATATACTCCAGAATGTTATAAAGAGTGATCAGCTTAACAGCAATTACTTGCAAAGTCAATATTTGCCTAGAAAATGAACTTTATCCCCCAAAACACATTTCAACATCATTGCAGCCCTGCCTTAAAAGGACCACCTAACATGGTTTCAGTGATTGCTCCATTAACACAGGTGTGGCTGTTGATGAGGACAGGGCTGGAGATCAATCTGTCATGATTAAGTAAGAATGACACCACTGGACACTTTAAAAGGAGGCTGGTGCTTGCCATCATTGTTTCTCTTCTGTTAACCATGGTTATCTCTAAAGAAACACGTGCAGTCATCATTGCACTGCACAAAAATGGCCTAACTGGGAAGAGTATTGCAGCTAGAAAGATTGCACCTCAGTCAACAATCTATCGCATCATCAAGAACTTCAAGGAGAGAGGTTCCATTGGTGCCAAAAAGGCTCCAGGGCGCCCAAGAAAGACCAGCAAGCGGCAGGACCATCTCTTAAAAGTGTTTCAGCTGCGGGATCGGGCTACCAGCAGTGCAGAGCTTGCTGAGGAATGGCAGCAGGCAGGTGTGAGTGCATCTGCACGCACTGTGAGGCGGAGACTCTTGGAGCAAGGCCTGGTCTCAAGGAGGGCAGCAAAGAAGCCACTTCTCTCCAGAAAAAACATCAGGGACAGACTGATATTCTGCAAAAGGTACAGGGAGTGGACTGCTGAGGACTGGGGTAAAGTCATTTTCTCTGATGAATCCCCTTTTCCATTGTTTGGAACATCTGGAAAACAGCTTATTCGGAGAAGAAGAGGTGAGCGCTACCACCAGTCTTGTCTCATGCCAACTGTAAAGCATCCTGAAACCATTCATGTGTGGGGTTGCTTCTCAGCCAAGGGAATCGGCTCTCTCACAGTCTTGCCTAAAAACACAGCCATGAATAAAGAATGGTACCAGAATGTCCTCCAAGAGCAACTTCTCCCAACCGTCCAAGAGCAGTTTGGCGCTCAACAATGCCTTTTCCAGCATGATGGAGCACCTTGCCATAAAGCAAAGGTGATAACTAAATGGCTCAGGGAACAAAACATAGAGATTTTGGGTCCATGGCCTGGAAACTCCCCAGATCTTAATCCCATTGAGAACTTGTGGTCAATCATCAAGAGACGGGTGGACAAACAAAAACCAACAAATTCAGACAAAATGAAAGCATTGATTCTGCAAGAATGGACTGCTATCAGTCAGGATTTGGTCCAGAAGTTGATTGAGAGCATGCCAGGGAGAATTGCAGAGGTCCTTAAGAAGAAGGGTCAACACTGCAAATATTGACTTGCTGCATGAACTCATTCTAACTGTCAATATAAGCTTCTGTTACTCATAATATGAATGCAATTATATTTCTGTATGTGATAAAAACATCTGACAAACACACATAAAAACCAGAGGGCAGCAGATCATGTGAAAATATAATATTTGTGTCATTCTCAAAACTTTTGGCCATGACTGTACATATTACACAGCCCGTATTGCCATACATTCAGTGAGAGGCAGGAACAGATCTCAATACAAAAACAAGGGAAAGAGTGAAAAAAATGCAGAATTTCACAGAAAGGATACAAAATTTGTTAATAAAGTATATTACAAAATTTATTTATTACAAATACTGGCAGTTAAGCTTTAATAGTCCTATTACAAATTAGAGAAAGACTAAGTACCCTTAAAATATAGTTTGGCATAACTGAGAGATGCATGCTGCTGTGCTTCTGTGTGACACAATGACACTAGGTTCACACTAAAATTCGGCTCTCTAGGGTCCGGAGAGCATGTCCACTAAAAAAAGCGGTTACTTGCGGACACCATAGACCATATAATGGGATTGGGTTTTCAACAGTTTTATACTGAAATCGGTGGAGGGAAAAAATCCTCCAAGCAAGACTTTTCTCTCCACCGATTTTAGGTGGAATCTGCAGTGGAGTTTCCTATGTAGACTCCAACACAGATGTGAACCTAGCTTGAAGCACTGTTTGGTATTTTTCATCAGGGTATTGTATGACACCACTTAACTGGACGCTGCAGATATTGTGTGTATTTTTAATGTGGATATTAAACACTATTTGTTTGGCTACTGTATGCACCATTTATCAGGATACTGTATGGGACTTTTTATTTCTTTATTGTATCTGGGCGGAGAACATTATGACTGTATTTACCAAGGCAATTACCAAAGTATAGGCATGGGGCGTAAACCATGTTTTTTCCAAACTGTACAACCCCAGGTTTGGTAGCTGGTCTTTGTGCTCTCATTTGCTCATCCACCAATTACCTTGGCTGCCCTCTACTGTACCCACACTAATTCATCTATGTCTTTCCTATATACAAGTGCCCACAATTGTGCACAGTATTCCATGTATGGTCTGCCTAGTGATTTTTTTGTAAAGGCAAATCTATGTCCTTGTTATGAGAATCTATTCCTCTCCTGAAGATTCCCATGATTTTATTTGACTTGCAGGAGTTGCCTGGAACTGGTTCCTAAAATTAAGTTTACTATCCACCAATATCTCCAAGTCTATTTTACCCAATGTTTTATTATTTAATGCATAATTGTAGCATTAGTTTCCAGGTGCATTACATTGAATTATAAATGAAACATAAATATATCTTACATCTTCTCCTTTATGTCCATCTTCTCCTTTCAATCCAGGTTCTCCCTAGTAAGTGAAATATTGGCTTGTAATAAATGTGTTTAATCATAACAATATGCAATAAAACCAGCTATTGAAAAACAGGATAATAAATATTCATTATTCCTATTTACTGTATAAACCAACATATAATGCTGATTATTACAGAGAACTGTGCCATTTACTCCTATTAATGACCAGGAATAGGTTTGTTTGTTTTTTAAGTACAACTTGTAAAGCTGTAAAGTTTGTTTTCCTTGCTTATTTATTCAAATAGTTTTGTGTCTTTTTTATAGGGCTGTATTTTTATTCTATTTTATATTCTGTATTTTTATTCTATTTTTAATGTTACTTTTTGTGATATCAATGAAAATTGAAAAAAACAAATAACGTACTTTTCACATTTTTAAATCATTTTTTAATAGCAAAACCTAACATTTTTATTCTACTTTTAAATTGTGTCCCATTTTCAATTACAGTTATTTTTAAAGGTGATGTATTAGAAGATCATCTAGAAGCTAGGCTAGCAAGGGTATTGTTTTTTTTCTAATTTCTTTTGCTTTTCTTTCATTTTGCTTATTTTACTTTAGCATTACATTTTCTTTTTAATTGGTGAGTTCCCATGTAACTAGGGCTGACATAAGATTCTTATTTATGGCATGCAGCCTTCTAATATATGCTAAAAAGCTGATCTTTGTCTCTAAGACCCAGGAGCTCCTGTCCCTTTGTGATTGCTAGGACTAAAGCACAAAACTCCACGGCTGCTTCCTGGACTGTGTTCACTATGCAGCACTGTGCATAGAGTGATTAGAAGGCAGAGGCAGTAATAAACTGTCTCTACCTTCTCTATGGGAAGACTAACTGTCTCTGATAGCCTGCTCTCCTCTGCTGCAGCTACATGTCTTCAATACAACTGCAGACTCTGCAAGACAAAAATGTCCATACAAAGTCATAAGCAGACCAGCCAAAAGTTTTAGGTTAGGCTACACAGCGACTTTGGCCTTGACTCCTGTCTTGTGACTCCTTCACTAATGTAAATGAATGGAGTTGCACTGTGATCCTGAGGGTGCTGTGACTGTGCCATCTAGTTGCAAAAAGATCGAGCACTACTGGATGTTTTTGTGACTAGAAGTTGCAATTGCAGCCACCTTGGAGTCACAATGCGACTCCATTCACTTACATTAGGAGACATGGTGACTTTTGGTTGCACAATAGGATTTTGCATGTAGTTGTAGCCTAAAAGTGTTTGGAAGTCCACAAGCTCTTTAAAGTCCGTTTTATAGCAAGACAGTTCATGCACAGAATGTATGAGAATTGAAAAGGGTCTCATGGTGTCTTATAAGCATTGTATGTACAGTATTAGCAAGTAAGACATAGTATCACATAGTATCAGTGAGTTTACTATTTTAAAACCCCATGCGTAAAAATATTAGCAGGAATTTATCAATAGCTCTAGTGTTAATTCAATAGCAACTTTATACTGGGCTACAGATGGGTCCTTTGTGTTCCTTTCCTGTTTTACATTTTGTCAATTATGGATCAGGTTTCCTCCAAATTCTAATATCTGTACAATTTAAAATGATAGAATTCATGTAGTGTTATAGAACAGATCTGAAGGCCTCCAAAATCAGAAATGGCAAAAACCTATAAAGGAGAGATGGTATTCTCATTTTATTTTCAATCAATTCCTGGTTTTGCAAACAAATACTGAATGAAAAAGAGTGTATTTTCCCTTAGATTGGCTTACTTTGTGCCAGTCTTAATAAATATGAAGCAATGCCATCTATTGACATGCAGTATATACTATAAAATCTTAAGTGAAGTCTGTCACTAGAACCCAGAATATCAACCCAGCCCTGCAGATAGAAAGATTAGGTGGCATATTTACAAACTCAGTAATATGTCAGCAATGGAGTCATTGACTCACAAGAGTAAAACACTGTATGATTCAGTTGACCCTAACCTACCTATCTGTGGTTGAAATGCTTGTGACAGATTCCATTTAAAAGTCTTAGGGCCATCTTTTATACATTAACATATCTTCTAGATATAGTTTAACTCTTGACTTTTATGTTGAATGTATCAATATCTTCTGTCCTAATGATGCATAGGAAGTGTTGTCATGCCTAAATATCCTGAGTAAAGTACCTGGTGTATTACTTCTGACAGTTATTGTGTATTAGATTTTAGAAGTTATGACATAACCATACCATAACAGATTACATTTAAATTATGTAAATTATATACTATACAAGATTTACAGGGCATTTCATACTTACAGGAGGACCTCTAAGTCCTTGCTCTCCCTGTAGACCTGGTTGCCCCTAAAGTGAAGGATAATCAAAGTGTAAACTGAACCTTTACCTCATAGATAGATTCATTCATTCATTCCAATTACATTGCAACGGAAATAGAAAAACTGGATGCAAAAGCAATGCACTTACTTTTTCTCCTTGGTCACCTTTTTGACCCTTTATTCCTGCTTGACCAGGATATCCTGGTTTACCCTGCAAAATGCAGTTTACATAAATGAAGATTTGACAATAAACAAATTACATTTATATGTTTGAGAACTGCCAATCTGCTCACCAGCTCAATTACCAAACATAGCAAATTTTGCTATCAATTTTGTGCCAAAATTTCAGTGACTTTGCCCAGAGTTGTGTTAGGGGGTCACACATCAGCTATTCAAAATAAATATCGATGCGTTACCAAGATTGCATCCTTAATAGCTAAACCCATTAATTTTACTGAATTCTAAATTGGTATACCCTAAATTAAAGACTCGGCAATGGGCAAAATACATGACTAAATAGAGAAAATAAATGAAATAATGTATAGTTATACAGTGCTGGCCAAAAGTATTGGCACCCCTGCAATTCTGTCAGATAATACTCAATTTCTTCCAGAAAATGATTGCAATCACAAATGCTTTGGTAATAATATCTTCATTTAATTTGTCTTCAATGGAAAACCACAAAAAGAATTGTCAAAAAGCCAAATTGGATATAATTCCACACCAAACATAAAAAAGGGGGTGGACAAAAGTATTGCCACCCTTTCAAAAATCATGTGATGCTTCTCTAATTTGTGTAATTAACAGCACCTGTTACTTACCTGTGGCACATAACAGGTGGTGGCAATAACTAAATCACACTTGCAGCCAGTTGAAATGGATTAAAGTTGACTCAACCTCTGTCCTGTGTCCTTGTGTGTACCACATTGAGCATGGAGAAAAGAAAGAAGACCAAAGAACTGTCTGAGGACTTGAGAAGCAAAATTGTGAGGAAGCATGAGCAATCTCAAGGCTACAAGTCCATCTCCAAAGACCTGAATGTTCCTGTGTCTACCGTGCGCAGTGTGATCAAGAAGTTTAAAGCCCATGGCACTGTGGCTAACCTCCCTAGATGTGGACGGAAAAGAAAAATTGACGAGAGATTTCAACGAAAGATTGTGCGGATGGTGGCTAAAGAACCTCAACTAACATCCAAACAAGTTCTAGCTGCCCTGCAGTCCGAGGGTACAACAGTGTCAACCCATACTATCCGTCGGCGTCTGAATGAAAAGGGACTCTATGGTAGGATACCCAGGAAGACCCCACTTCTGACCCAGAGACATAAAAAAGCCAGGCTGGAGTTTGCCAAAACTTACCTGAGAAAGCCAAAAACTTTTTGGAAGAATGTTCTCTGGTCAGATGAGACAAAAGTAGAGCTTTTTGGGAAAAGGCATCAACATAGAGTTTACAGGAAAAAAAAAGAGGCCTTCAAAGAAAAGAACACGGTCCCTACAGTCAAACATGGCGGAGGTTCCCTGATGTTTTGGGGTTGCTTTGCTGCCTCTGGCACTGGACTGCTTGACCGTGTGCATGGCATTATGAAGTCTGAAGACTACCAACAAATTTTGCAGCATAATGTAGGGCCCAGTGTGAGAAAGCTGGGTCTCCCTCAGAGGTCATGGGTCTTCCAGCAGGACAATGACCCAAAACACACTTCAAAAAGCACCAGAAAATGGTTTGAGAGAAAGCACTGGAGACTTCTAAAGTGGACAGCAATGAGTCCAGACCTGAATCCCATAGAACACCTGTGGAGAGATCTCAAAATGGCAGTTTGGAGAAGGCACCCTTCAAATCTCAGGGACCTGGAGAAATTTGACAAAGATGAATGGTCTAAAATTCCAGCAGAGCATTGTAAGAAACTCATTGATGGTTACCGGAAGCGGTTGTTCGCAGTTATTTTGTCTAAAGGTTGTGCTACCAAGTATTAGGCTGAGGGTGCCAATACTTTTGTCCGGCCCATTTTTGGAGTTTTGTGTAAAATGATCAATGATTTGACTTTTTTTTTCATTCTCTCTTGTGTTTTTTCATTGCAAGCAAAATAAATGAAGATATTATTACCAAGCATTTGTGATTGCAATCATTTTCTGGAAGAAATTGAGTATTATCTGACAGAATTGCAGGGGTGCCAATACTTTTGGCCAGCACTGTAGTACCGTGACTGTTTATATAGGAATACACTTTTACAGTACCTTAGTTTCCTAAATCTCCTCAACCTGTTTGGATACATTCAACCTAGAGCTGAATAGCAATAAGCCACAAAAATGCCATATAAACTTTGGTCTCTGACACTGTTATGAGTAAATATAAGCAAAATTACCCCCAAAAGAATCCTCCAACCAACATAATGTTACAATCTGTAATATGAACACTTTGTATTCATTAATGGCTTTATCAATGCTAAAATGGGTATAATACTTAAAGGGGTTTTCTGGGCAAAACATACTATTTTAGATATAGGTTATCAATATCAGATCATGAGGGTCTGACACCTAGAACCACCCAGATTAGCTGTTCTCAGCAACTGGTACATAGAGAATGAGGCAAGAAGCAGAGAACTCTGTTCACTGTGTAGTCGTCAGACAAGGTTACTGCAGATCAGCTCCCATTTATAGGGACCTAAGCTACAGTGACTCAGTCCCGCTACTACAAAAAGGACAGTGCTGTCTACTTTGTGTTCCATTCTCAGTGTATTTGCTGCTGAGAACATCTAATCTGGGGGCTCTGAGTGTCACACCCCCACAGAATTAATATTAGTGACCTCTCTTTATGATAGGTCTTCAATACGTTTAACCCAAAAATCCTCTTTAAGTCAAAGATCCAAGTCTTCTCCATAGTAGCTACTATACAAGATTATCACCTATCTGTAACAAATTCTACCTTAGATTTTGTTGGATTCCAAGCTAGTTTTCCTCACCAACAGATAAAGGAACATATACAGAAAAAGACTTCTTAACAAACTGGTCCAAGTAGTCAATATGAAGAAATCTTCCTACTGTACATTGACATGTTCCAGTGTACCTGTGATCTGCTTCAGTACCAAGTCACTTTGAGTGGTTACCCTTTTTGGTGATAATATATTTTTTATGCCATCCTACCTCAACAATCCAGGAAAGATTCTCTATGTCAAATACACCAGAATTCTGGTGTAGATTGTGCCAAAAATCTGGCATACATCAGATTTATAAAGCTTGTTAGACCTTACTTGATGCTTTCTGAAATTGTCTCTAAACAGCACTCAGACACACAGATGAAACAGGACAGACAAACACTAGGTTAAAACAGCAAAATGTATGCATGGATCAAATCTCAACACTTTGCTTAGCCAAAGTGGGACTAAAGACACAGACTTATATAGATACAGAGACACAAGGATAAGCAGAAGGAGGTTTAGCAGATGTAAATACTATTACTTAAAGTGACAGGAGCAGGAACAGAACACAGAGGTAGCCAGAAGCTAGATCTGTTAGAAAAGCAGTATGGTGATGAACACAGAGCATAGGCAGTATATAAATCCATATTATCAGTTCAGATGAGCCATGGCAGCTTCATACAGACCAAAAATGACTGGCTGAATAGGCCCTTATAAGAATAAAGCCCTACTGAAATTTGAAGCAATGTTATGCTCTTACATCATATTTACAGGGAAAGCCAGTGCCACATACAATTGAGCGATTTTATATTTGTTTTTCTCACCTGTTGTCCTGGAATGCCCATTGGTCCAGCAAGTCCTCTTGGCCCTGAAAAACCAAAATAAGATCAATTACAAATTGTCATGCCTCATATATTGATTTAAATATTATACACATATATAGGTATACATATATAGTTAGCTAGCATGCAAATAGCTAAGAGTCTTAGAACTACAAAATGAAATTGATACAAAAAAAATCTAGAAATCTAGAAAAACACTCTTCTTTCTTCATTCAAACATAAAAATCCAGAGATATCTGTCCATTTTAGAACAATTAATCTCTTCACTTTGGGACTACGTTGCTGCTCTGAGTTGAAAACCAGGAAGTAGAGGGGAGAGGAGACAAGAGAGAAAGAGAAACCATGAGATGAAGAAAACTCCTTTAAATGATATTATTGTAAAAAAAAGTGTAATATTTTATCATGACAATGTAAAGGTTTTATGGCAGCAAATATGTATCATTTATTTTATCAGTAGACTGATATCTTTCCATGTAAGCTGTGTAAATTCTCAAGAGTCTGTGTCAGCACTTTTTTAGAGTCCAGTATGATTTAAATTTTGATGTAACCAAGCAGAGTTACCAACACTTCACACCAACACTTCTCTGGGAGCCAAACAAAAAGTAATATTAACAGGTTTTCCTTTAAAATTTATATTTGACAAATACAGATATAATAAAAACAGCAATTATTCAAATAATTTACCAGGGGGGCCAGTGGGCCCTGGAGGGCCACGAGGTCCTGGAAGTCCAGACATTATTGTATCTGTTATAGTGGATAACAAATGTGATTCTCCATCTAGGAGAGAAAATATAATTTAAGTCATAAATATAAATCTCAGTTCATAAAACCCTATATATAACATCGACTGACAGATGTCACATCTGGAGAGCTTTGTAGTAAGAGAACAAATACTCACTTTCTTTCTCTGAATTAGGCTGTAAAGAGTACAACACACCCTCTGGTAAAGAGATGGGAGCACCTGGTGGTCCAGGTGGACCTGGAGGACCTGGTGGTCCAGGAATTCCTGTTTCTCCTTTTGGCCCTTGAGGTCCCATAGGTCCTATCATAAAGTAAAAAAATTAAATATACAATTTTTGTGTTTTTTTTTTTTTTTACATACTAGGAGAATAGTACACCATGTGATACCTTTTTACATTAAATAGCTTTCAAACAAAATAAACTTAGCTGCACTAGCCTACTGTCCCATGTTTATACTGAGTATTGCATAAACTGTATAAAGACTGACCAAGAAGCTAAACATGCCTTTTATGTTCATAATAACTCAATGGAAAGGCTTCTAACCATTATTATAGTGTTGGAGCCTTAAGATGATATTTCATTTAATATTGTCTAACCCCAATTTTATGTTGTTGAGTTTTCCTTTTGTTTTTTACTCCCTATCTTCCATAAGACATAACTTTCTTATTCTTCCTTACACAGAATTGTATGAGGGCTTATTTCATGTGGGACAAATTGTACTTCATAATAGCACCATTTAATATTTTGTATGATGTAAAAGGAAACTAAAAAAATTTCAGAAAAAGAGAAACTGGAAAAAAAATCCTATTGCGCTATTTTCTTGCAGGTATGATTTTTTACAATATTCATTGTGTTTTAATAATGACACATTACCTATATTCTGCAGGTCAATAAGATCACAGCAATACTGAATTAATATAGTTTTTGTCATGTAGATTGTGAGCCCTATATGGGACAGTGACTGTCAATGTCTGTAAAGCGCTGCGGAATATGATGGCGCTATACAAGTAAGCATAATAAATAATAGTTTTTGTCATGTTTTACTGCCTTTAAAAAATTTTAATGTGAAAAAACCCCACAACATTTGTTACAATTTGTGGAACCTGTAACTTTTTTATATTCTTGTATGCGGTGCTGCTTAAGAGGTCTTTTGTTTCATGGCAAGTTCTACTTTTTATAGATAGCATTTTGGGGAATGTGTAACATTTTGATCTCTTTTTATTATATTTTTTTGCAAGGCGAAAAAATAAAAAAAAGTGGTGATTCAACTATTTAGATTTTTTTTTCCTACTTGGGCATTTTCCTTATGGGTTAGATGTTTTTATATTTTAATAGCATGGGTATTTTTGGATGTGGGGCCTGAACCTGCGATCATAAGATTGCTTGCTCCATAGACTGCAATACTACTGTATTGCTGTCTATGGTAGAATCCCTATCTTAGCACTGAGCTCTATCACAGGCAGGTCTCAATAGTAATATTGCCATGGCAGGCATGGGAGCCTACAGAAGGCTCATGACTGCCATAGCAATGAACAGCTTCAGCGATTTTGTACCCTGATTTCTCTGATCCCAGACACTACAGGCATGATAGTACTGTGGAACACAGTTGAGACTTGTGACTATGGTATCTGTTCAGTTTCGGAGCAGGCACCATATTTAAACAACCCATTTCCAATGGAATTTGTCTATGGGCTAGTTGCTAAGGGGGGTTAATCATTGTCATTTAAATTTTATGTCACTTCTTATATCCCTAAGTAAATTAAGAAAAAAATAAGGTGAGTTTATATTGTTTATTAGTATTAGCAGAGAGAAAGATTGTGATCCACCACATGTGCAAACTTAAGGGAAGTTTCCTAGTAGTTAGAACGCCCTTCAAAACAGGTCAAGAAATATCTCAATTGGGGCTGTGTAAGTTCCTTTGTAGTGAGTTTCCCGGCAGTGGTAAGCAAGTAATTTAGAGACTAGAATAGAGCTCTGACCTATTTAGATTAAGTACAGTTTACTGTTATTTCTTCAATCTGCTATTATAAGTACAAAAATGCAGCATAGAAAATAATGGTTACCTGGGGGACCAGCAGGACCAACTTCACCCACTTCTCCACGTTCTCCTTTTGACCCAGGTAAACCCACAGGCCCAATAGATCCAGGAGGTCCTGGCATTCCGGGCAATCCTGTATGAAATGCAGCAAACAAAATAACATAAAAGCAAAGAAAAATACCAAAAATGTTTAGAATAAAAATCTGAGGGAAAGGGGGCATCCAGGATTTGAAAAAACTAGGCTAAGAGGAGTAAAACATTATTTAGCTGATAAATCCCCATTACCCCATTCTTGATTGGTGATACAACAAGACTATTTAGACCAATAATTGTTTGCAGCAGTCATGTGGATGTTCAGCATGTCACCACTGCAACAAATCAACAAAGGCTGTCATGGACTCCCTAGTCATGGCAGTGGAGCTGTAGAGATTTTATCAAGTAAATATTGTTTCATCATCATCATCATCATCATCATCATCATCATTATTATTATTACTTTATCATATTTCCTCCTGTAAGTTTGATATCTTTAAATTCCAGAAAAAAAAACCTTAAATAATATGTCATTTTTAGATAAGACCTGAAACCTGATTTCTTAGTTGCTCTGTACAAACATTTTTAGTTTTAAAAAACTCAGTAATCATTCTATTACCTCGTGTCTTTTTTACTTCACTGTTATCTCCTTTGGAGCCTATAAAAATAGTAAGTGCCCAATTACTATAATGTAAATGTAAAAATATAAGCAGCAGTCATGTATGCAGTATGTAGTAATTCAGTTGTCAGTTTTGTTCTCTGCTCCTAGACTACCTTTTAAGTGTATTCTGGGGAAGGTAAATACACCAAAATCCTTTGGTGTATTTACCTCCTTTGTATAAAAAACAGCCTTCATGCTGTGTACCACACTATTATGTGTTTTAGACACTTTTTTCACCTCGTCTGTGTCTCAGTAGAAAAGGGGCAAGCATGCTGGAAATAGGATGTGACTTAAGGTACACCAGTGTGATCCACATCTGTACAAAAGTCTGGTGCAAAGTAGGCCAACTAATAGGTACCATACAGTAAAATAGAAATAGGGATTTAAATGTGTAGTAGACTATGTTTATCCATTTTACAGTGCCCTGTAAAAATGAAGGTCAGAACAGCCTATGGGTGAGAGGTGCCATTGTCTGGCATTAATCATTGTCCTATGGTAGATCCCGTGGTGTCCTTGTCTATATATACTACCCCAGTCTGGGAAAAGCTCAATGATGTTTCCTGGTGCTCAGCCAGTATGAGACCTATAAACCTCCTCAGGGATCTCAGTTCTATCACCTAATACATCCAGGGAGACCATGGTGAAATAGCAGTAAACATTACAGGGGACACTGTGTGCTTCTAGTGCCAGGATGATGTGAATGTACCCTAATATTATGCCACTGGTTGATACAAAATTGTTGCTGATGGAAATGACTCAACACACTGGCAAAGCAGTTTGGCAGTAGTGTTACTGTTCTCTGCCTTTGCTGTTAAATTTTTACAGAGAATTTCTGAAAGCAATGACTAGATATGTCATCCTATTTCTATACTAGCAGTCTGTGGTGTGTGATGTGTATAGAAGAAAGCAACAAATTTTTAGAGTTAAAGGGTTATTCCCATATTAGCAAATCGCTGCCAAGATCCACCACCAGGGCCAGGCTTATGAAAACAGCCAAGCAGTGTTGCTCGGTGCTGTTTCTGTGAGTCCCATAGAGGTGAATGGGGGCGATAGACACAGCACTGTTTCTGTAACTGTGGAACTATGGAAACAGTGTAGTTTAACTCCTCTATGGACGTTACGGAAACCATGTAGAACAACCCTACTTCTGAGCAGTTGTTTTCATCTCGCTGTAAGTTGCCAAGATGGCAATAACCCTTTAAAAACACACACACACAGTTCTGACTGCTCTCTTATATTATTCTTGTTCCTACCTAGTGTAGATTTGATTGACTTCCGGAATATGCTTCCTGGACTGAGAAGAGGAATAGCATCTGGCAAGTAGTCCTCATTCCACACTGCTGTGCTTCTTGTGATGGGCAGGTCATTTTCTGACGATTTCTCTGCTGTTTGTAGTGTGATAATCTTGTAAAGAGAAAAAAAAAATTTTTTAGTATATTCTAATAATGTATTGCAATATAATTAAAATTACTGTAATTGACAGGGGCCTAGTGCCAGTGAAATGCTGCATCTCCTCCCAGTGAGTAGGGCTATTCTGCATAGCTAGGTGGCTGGGACCACTGAAGTGGAGGAAAAACTTAGAAGTGATTGGTGAGTGTCACTGATCATAAAGTGATGACATAGCCTAGAGATATGCCATAACTTTATAACATAGGAATAACCAGTTAATAAAACTAAAAGCAAAGCATACAGAGAGCAATATACATTCCCTATATTTCACAACAATTCCATTAAATAGAGTTGGAAAATCTAAGATCAGGCCAGAGTAAAGGGTGCCCACATGTATCACCATGTGCTGTATATTTTGGATAGTAACACTTTTCCTAGTGAGAGAGGACATTTACATAGTTTGACATTTGTATTTGCTGTATATTTGTATGATGGATAACATATAGTGGTAACAGCTTATTATGTCTGTATCCTCATTATTGTTATAATTTATTGAGTATGTATTAAACCCTTCCAGCCATAGCCATTTTTGCATTTTTGTTATTTACTCCCCATCTTTCATATTTGGCTCATCATCTTCATCAGTCCCCTCACAGTATGGAGTTCCAGAGGGCTCAGTGCTATCGCCAATGCTGTTTGCAGTTTACATGCTTCCATTAGGTAAATTAATCCAGAGTCATGGCCTGACCCATCACTGCTATGCAGACGATACCCAATTATATATCATTTAGGCCTGGGATCAGTAACCCATTTCCAGCCAGAAATTCATGGCGAGCTGAACTACAAACTTGGAAGAAAGCCAGCTGGCTAAAGCTGAACCCAGACAAAACTGAAGTGGTTGGAAATCAGCACTTAATGGCAAAATGGCAACTTATACATCCACCACCTCTATCCCTAGGAAACACAACCCTTCAAAGCTCAGACTATATGTGAAACCTGGGCATAGCTATTGATGGGGAATTGTCTCTCAGGAACCAGGTATCCTCCATTATGAAATCTTCATACTTCCACCTGAGGAACATTGCAAAACTCAAACACCTTATTCCATCAGAAGACCTTTCCATGCATGTCCATGCCTTCATAACCTTGCATCTAGACTACTGTAATGCCTTATACGTAGGTCTTCCAGATAAAGGAATACTCCATCTCCAGCTAGTCCAAAATGCTGCAGCAACATTAATAACTAAACAACCCCGACCTGCTCCCATAACCCTCATCCTCCACTCACTGCACTGGCTGCCTATAAAATGGAGAAAAACTTTTAAAGTCTGCTTGATGACCTTCAAATCTATTAACAACATAGGTCCTGACTACTTAAAAGAACTTCTGCAGCCCCATAATCCTTGCTGACCTCTCAGACCAACAGGCACAGATAAACTGTCCATTCCCAGAATCCATCTTAAACGACTTGGAGCCTGAGCCTTCTGCCATTCAGTCTACTTTATAGAACTCCTTACTCGGACCGATCAAAGAGATCTCACCCCTGGATAATTTAAAATCAAGACTCAATACACATCTATTCAGTCTGGCTTTTGAGGGCAAATAATACCCTCACAATACATAGAATACTGCAAAATACTGTTTAGTTAACCACAAGACTGCTCTTTGAGAGAAAATGTTGTTGTTGTTGCTCTTGCAAAAGCCCTAACTTTTTTATTTTTCCATTCACAGAGCTAAACAAGGGCTTATTTTTAGCCAACCAAATTGTACTTCATCATGCTGCCATTCAATATTCTGTACAATGTACTGGGAATCTGGAAAAAAAATTAGAATGGGGTGGAATTAGAAAAAAAAAACCTGCAATTGGTCCATAATCTTATGGGTTTTGTTTTTACATTAATCCCTATGCAGCCAAAATTACGTTACATATAGTCTGCAAGTTGGTACGATCATGGCAATACTAATCTTATATAGTTTTTCTTGTTTTAACATGTTTACAAAAATTCAAAATTTTTAAACCTAAAAAGAAAATGTCTTTGAGTATTCTGACAAACATAACCTTTTTAGATTTCCGTGTACAGGGCAGTGTAAGGCATCTTTTTTTTGCGGGACAAGTTGTAGTTTTTATTGATACCATTTTGTAGATTGTCTGATATTTTGATCACTTCTTATTAAATTTTTTGTGGAGGCAAAATGGCGAAAAAAAGATGGTTCGGCCATTTTGATTTATTTGCTGTTATGGCTTTCACCATATGGAATAAATATTTTTTTATATTGTTTAGGTATTTTCAGACATGATCCCTGATGTGTTTTTTTGTGATATTGGAAAAGGGGGGGTGATTTGAAATGTTATTTTTTAAATTTGTAGAAATATATATTTTAAAACTTTTTAAATTCTTCTTTTAATTTTAGACCACCTAGGGCAACTTGAACCCTAAGGGGTCTCATCACTAGTACAATATGCTGCAATACTAATGAAAAATCCATTCACTTCTATTACAGGCTGCCTTCAATAGGCTCCCAGCTGTCATGGAAATGGATTGCCAGCTCTGAATCTGGCTCTGCAGGACAGCACCCGAGGCAACATTAAGAAAAATCTTTCAAATTCTACAAAATTTTTAATTACTTATGTTTGCAAAATTGCAGCGACCTGGATACAATGTTCACTATCAGAGTCCGCTCTGATTATGAGCATTACCCTTCAGATGCCTCAGTCAAATCTGACCGCCAGTTTTGCAAATATAAGTAATTAAAATTTTTGCAGAGTTTGAAAGATTTTTTCTATTCGTGGTGACATTCTTTTGTCTTGACTGATTGTCAATGTATACGTCCATGAATGCAGGAACTTTCTATGGTCTGGCACTTAACAAAAACCCAGCCATGACATCATTATTATGGCTGCGATATCTTCTCATGCATGTAGTGCCCCTAGTTGATAACCTGTCCACAATAAGGAATTCATGGCATCAAGACAAAGTTAAAATTTTATTTACTTGTATTTGCAAAAATGTTTAATTTTTAATTGTTAGCAAATTTAAATATAGCTATGATTGTGTGAAAACCCTTGTTAAGGATAAGGAAATCTTCCCCGCTGTGTTTTTTCCTATGCTCATATTTCCTTTTCGTTGTTTTTATAAATTCAGCCTTTTGCCATTTGTTTTAAACTAAATCTAATGCCAATGTATCTTCTTCCATATGATAACGCCTTTGCCACTAATAAGATTTTATACAAACTCAAAATTCTAAACTGAAATCAACATTGTAAGTATAGGATACTGAACGTAAAAGGATCCTGTGACTTGGATTTGGGACACAAAACCACTAGCATGCCCTGGCTACATTGGAAAATTGTGCATGTGCCTTGAGCACTCATCTGTCAGTAAGTATAAGGGCTTTCTTCAGAATGCCGCTGGCACAGACATGCTTACTATAGGCTTATTTGTGACACAAAATCATGGGTCCATAAAGACTTGATTATTGTTTAGTTCCCTAAATTCACCTGTCAGGTTCCCTTTAAACTGAATGTCCATGACATTTATAGTCTAGTATTCACATTCACAAGGACTCATTCTTAGAAAAGTTATTGCTATTGATTCAAGGAATGACCATTTATTAATCTATGATTATCTTATAGATGCACTAATGATTCACAATAAAGAAAAAAGTGATGTGGCTGCTTGAGAATCACCTGGAATCCATTTGTCTAAGCTGAATGATGATTTATTCTAAGATGAAGGTAGGATCAGATGTTGTTTGTACACTTGAGTTATAAGAACAATATGTGTCTGTTCCACCCGGTATGCATCAATATGAAATTTGTAAGAGAGGGGAGTTCTGAAGAATGATAACAGAAGACAATGAACAATCCCTTATGAGTCACGATTATGTAATTGTAACATAAATCCTATTTATATCTAATTTCACTTTCATAAATACCTCCCATCATATAACCATCTGCATCATGAAAAGCACATGGGGCTGTTTTACAAACACAGCAAACAGCAATTGCTGGGTTGGGATTTTAACAGCCAATCAGATATTAATGTTGCCAGAATAATAGAAGCCAACTAGTGATTCACGAATGGCAACATACTAATATGTCCTGCTCTTACTCTGTGCAGTTTACCTGACAACACACTTGGCAGTGATGCCTGCCGAGGTCAGTCTCAGGACCTCCTCCCCTATAACACTTGCCAGGCAGCTGATACGCCACCACAAAAAGTTAATTGTGCACTTCTTTCCTGCACTAAACTATATTAATACCTTACCATTTTAACGAAATCGGCTCCTGTCTATATGAACTATTAGATTATGTACCCTTTATTAAAGTCAATAGAGAAAAACACCATCATTAAAGAAGGTGGATCAGGAGGCCAGCTCATCGCACTGCTGCCTTCCAGTTGAAAAGGGGTGCTCCACTCTATGTCTTCTCTACTTATTTTAATGGGGAAAACAATCGATAGTCTACTGTAAAATTGCAAAGGATAGAAAGTGCTATATTTTTCGAAAGATAGCAGAATAGGTGAGCCATTTTCTAGAATGTTGTTTCCACAGTATATTACTGCTGCAACCAGAATGCAGCTAATACATTATAAGGGTTTTTAGGATAGGTGACAAATGTATGATCTGACTGTGGGTCTGACTGTGTTTAGATCCCAGGCTTTCACAAGAGCAGGGGTTCCTGAGTTCCCTGTGTGATCAGAGCAGTAGTTTACATGTAATATTCACAGTTCATGAGATTTGTTGAACTATCTTTGTGAATCCCACAGTGAATATAGTGGTGATCACTCATGTGCACCATTTCTCCATTAACACAAGTAGTGATTGGCAAAGGTCTCAGCATTTCGGACACTCACCAGATCACACATTTATCACCTAGCCTGTGGATAAGCTTTGTGTTTAAGGACAACCCGTTTGAGTTTGTACTAAATCTAACTCTCTCCTTTTATGATAATTTTGTGGAAAACCCTATTAGCAAAAATAATCTGTGATAGTGATCTGGCAGAAATATCTGATAATCCTAACATAGCAAGTGTAGCTCAAACCACGGTTACTGCTCAGAAAGTACAATGGAGAAGCAGGACTTAACATTTCTACAACTTCAGCCAAGCCAAGTGCTGCTTCTCCATTGTCCTTTATGAGCTTTACCTGCAGTCAGTCCAGTTTTCTTCTTCACAGGGTCACCAGTTTTTATCAAGGTGATGCTCTATCTGCATCCTTGTGTTTTCTACCTTCAGCTATTGATGCTGGTAGGACATCACTGAAATATGGAATATATGGTATATTTAATACAGTTTTACAATCTCTATGTATTGATAAATACTGACTATAGATCCAGATATCTGTGACTAAGGGAGGCTGGTGGCATGGTCAGATTAAACAGGTGTGAGACTTAAGTAAAGCTAACATCTAGAATATGTAGTATGCTTTGCTAGTGGCCTCTCTCCATGGACCCCTAAGTACAGTCATGGCCAAAAGTTTTGAGAATGATACAAATATTAATTTTTACAAAGTCTACTGCTTCAGTTTTTCTAATGGCAATTTGCATATACTCCAGAATGTTATAAAGAGTGATCAGCTTAACAGCAATTACTTGCAAAGTCAATATTTGCCTAGAAAATGAACTTTATCCCCCAAAACACATTTCAACATCATTGCAGCCCTGCCTTAAAAGGACCACCTAACATCGTTTCAGTGATTGCTCCATTAACACAGGTGTGGGTGTTGATGAGGACAGGGCTGGAGATCAATCTGTCATGATTAAGTAAGAATGACACCACTGGACACTTTAAAAGGAGGCTGGTCCTTGCCATCATTGTTTCTCTTCTGTTAACCATGGTTATCTCTAAAGAAACACGTGCAGTCATCATTGCACTGCACAAAAATGGCCTAACTGGGAAGAGTATTGCAGCTAGAAAGATTGCACCTCAGTCAACAATCTATCGCATCATCAAGAACTTCAAGGAGAGAGGTTCCATTGGTGCCAAAAAGGCTCCAGGGCGCCCAAGAAAGACCAGCAAGCGGCAGGACCGTCTCTTAAAAGTGTTTCAGCTGCGGGATCGGGCTACCAGCAGTGCAGAGCTTGCTGAGGAATGGCAGCAGGCAGGTGTGAGTGCATCTGCACGCACTGTGAGGTGGAGACTCTTGGAGCAAGGCCTGGTCTCAAGGAGGGCAGCAAAGAAGCCACTTCTCTCCAGAAAAAACATCAGGGACAGACTGATATTCTGCAAAAGGTACAGGGAGTGGACTGCTGAGGACTGGGGTAAAGTCATTTTCTCTGATGAATCCCCTTTTCGATTGTTTGGAACATCTGGAAAACAGCTTATTCGGAGAAGAAGAGGTGAGCGCTACCACCAGTCTTGTCTCATGCCAACTGTAAAGCATCCTGAAACCATTCATGTGTGGGGTTGCTTCTCAGCCAAGGGAATCGGCTCTCTCACAGTCTTGCCTAAAAACACAGCCATGAATAAAGAATGGTACCAGAATGTCCTCCAAGAGCAACTTCTTCCAACCGTCCAAGAGCAGTTTGGCGCTCAACAATGCCTTTTCCAGCATGATGGAGCACCTTGCCATAAAGCAAAGGTGATAACTAAATGGCTCAGGGAACAAAATATAGAGATTTTGGGTCCATGGCCTGGAAACTCCCCAGATCTTAATCCCATTGAGACCTTGTGGTCAATCATCAAGAGACGGATGGACAAACAAAAACCAACAAATTCAGACAAAATTAAAGCATTGATTCTTCAAGAATGGACTGCTATCAGTCAGGATTTGGTCCAGAAGTTGATTGAGAGCATGCCAGGGAGAATTGCAGAGGTCCTGAAGAAGAAGGGTCAACACTGCAAATATTGACTTGCTGCATTAACTCATTCTAACTGTCAATATAAGCTTCTGTTACTCATAATATGAATGCAATTATATTTCTGTATGTGATAAAAACATCTGACAAACACACATAAAAACCAGAGGGCAGCAGATCATGTGAAAATATAATATTTGTGTCATTCTCAAAACTTTTGGCCATGACTGTAGTGTATGTACTGTAATTTATTGCTAACCAGGCCCCATCACCATTTTTATTGTGTCAGATGATATGTTTCAATAGACACTTTCAGAACTGGAAGCCCCTTAACATGTGTTTAGAAGAACGTGAAAGTGCTTCAAAGGATATTAAATAGCCAACATCCTGAAGGAACATGCCAAGATAGTCATTATGAATTTCCAGGTCTATCATAAAACCTGAGTAGCAGCTGTGGAGTCAGTACTGTACCTGTACATACTTGATGTGTCTGTATTGAAATAATTGTATCAACCTACAGTATATATAACCTTATATATATAAGACAACTTACCCAGCTGTTCGCAACTATGAAAACATTTCTCTAAGCTGGACCCAAGCCTTTCCTATTATCAATTTTTGGAAAATGGGGTTTTCGCCAGATTTTTGCATGCTTCGGCAGAATTAATCATACTTATGGACATGTTTCCAACAAATCCTTATCTAGTCATTTTATTTATAGTGTATAGTATTCTGATATGAATACTTTGCAATGTAAAGCCTTATTTTTCAGTATTAAAGAAAAACTTTGGAGACATTCTTTTTAACAAAAATACTAGGAAGATATATAATATGAATATGTCATTTGTAAAGGCCTGCACAGAGAGTATAGGGTTACAGGGTCTTTGGACTGTATTTTACCTTGTGCCAGAAACATTATGGAATTAAAAGAATCGTCCATGTGTAAAAAAAATTCTGACTTCAGAAAAATTAAATAACAATATAAATTGTACTGATAGATCCCCTACCCTCAAGCAACTATGCTCCTGTGGACCCCCAACAGCCTTTGTTTACATGGCAGCAGTGATGGAAAACCATATTCCCCATGTGACCACAACAGTCAATGGGGAAGTTTTATTGAGCATAGTATGCCAGTTTTCTGGCGTACAAAGCATAAAAAGTCAGGTTTTTGTGGAAAAAAAATATGACTCCTGAAAAGGGGGTATGATGAGGGCATGCAGATTTATTATCATTTTTGCCAGAAATCTATGCGTCATAAATGAGTTGCGCCCTCTGCCAGAGATGGGGTTATGAAGACTGGTGTTAATAACGTCAGTCTTGGTAAATCTTGACTTTATGGGACGTGTATGCTGCTGTGGTTGCATGCTGATATGACTTTTATTGGCAGGGACCACAAGAGCAATGTTGCATATAACTTAGTATACTAGCCTAACTGCTACAGTACTACACAAAACACTAATGGCCAAAGTATAGCTATATACAGCAATGATCTATATGTATTCTGTATACAGTACTGTGCAAAAGTAAGAATGGTTTCTAATATAGAAATGTTAATAGTTTATTTTTGACAATTAACAAGATTAAACAAAAGAACAAAAGAGAAATCTAAATCTGTATGTGCATACTGACTACATTAGACACTCCAGGTTTTTTATATATTGAAATCTCCTTCCCAATACTACTGTCCTAGAAGACAGATAAAGGTGCTTAATTGTAGCCATAAGCAGGAGATCATTAGAACATACAATGTCAGCTATACAACTCTTTGTCGAATTTGTGATCCATAGGAAATACTGGAACTGTTTTTAGTTTACATCAATGATTAAACCCTCTCATTAAACTGTTACTTGTGTTAATTTTCAGTTTTTTCCATGACGCTAGAAAAAAAATAGTAAGGAAGCAATCTGATGCTTTTAAGCGAAGAACTCACCCACCCATAGATTAATATGTACTGGAGTGCCCTGTGTAAATTGAGGGTTGTAAGGTTTTCCACTTATATAATTCACAGCAGTTTGGCTGGTATCTGGCAATTAATAGGGTGTGTTATTTCACTATTTGGAAATGTTATATAAAAAAAAATGTACAGATATACCATATAGGAGCCATTCTGATATCCCCTAACTGCATTAATCCAAATAGTGTATTCTCATTCAATATGCAACCATCTTGTCAAGTACTCATTGAATAAATACAACCTTAAATCTTCCCCCATACAATGCATTAATTCCCTTGACTTGGCATATCCAAGATAAAAATGCATTTGTTGTTTATGTGGACTCAGTGTCGTCCATAGGATAGAGGATAAATACCAGAGATAGCCAAAGTAATGCACTTTGCTATCTCCACCACCAGTCATTCCCACCTTCAACCTCTTCTTACCCTATGGTATACCTTTTTAAGCATTATGTGTTGACATATAGAAAGTACTGATGCTTTTATTTTACCACAACAGAAAAGTCGGGGTGAATTTAATGGGATTTACCTCTCCATATTCTTGTGTCATGTCACATTATTGTATGGGAAGCATAGCTTTAGCATAGATACCTATACTATAAATGGTCCTGACTGAGCCTCACCATGAGGCATTTCCAGGATATCTGAAGAAGAATTTCATTGCCCAACAATAAGAATAATATCAGACAGTATCATAAAAAGTGACTTAATCTGCTTTGGAGCACATGCTTATGTAAATGCTTGGTTTCTGGAGAACCAATGTATTGATTTCTGATTTTTGTCCAAAATGTGCTCCTGGGTCTGTTTAGCTGTTCTTATGAATTTTTAAGTGAATAAATGTATTTGGACAAAAGAAGATAGATGTTAAGCAGTTTTGGAACGAAATCTGTGTTTTTAATCTAATCCTGAAATCACTTCTGATTTCCCAGTGGAAATCTCTGTTCAGCTCTTTGCTGCAGTGGGAATGAGTTAAATAGTCTTATTCCCAGGAGTTATGCAAATGCTAGCTGGATTGTTCTGTGTTATATAGATGGCCAAAAACATTAGCCATTTGGAGGGAAAGATAAAGAACTGATGCCACAATTAAGATCGGATTATCTTTAATGTAGAATTATCAGATTTTGGCAAACTATTGTATTGTTTACAGGACTTCCATAGAGGTACATTAAACCTTTACTATTCCTCCATATATACAAATCCAAGCTCCTTTCAACATAATGCCGCACACCTAATCACTGGCCAAGGCAGTTCTCCACTGTGGACAGTGATTGTCTGAGCCATCATTTCCTGTGTGTCAAGTGGAACCAGAAAGTACAGTCATGGCCAAAAGTTTTGAGAATGACACAAATATTCTATTTTCACATGATCTGCTGCCCTCTGGTTTTTATGTGTGTTTGTCAGATGTTTTTATCACATACAGAAATAGAATTGCATTCATATTATGAGTAACAGAAGCTTATATTGACAGTTAGAATGAGTTAATGCAGCAAGTCAATATTTGCAGTGTTGACCCTTCTTCTTCAGGACCTCTGCAATTCTCCCTGGCATGCTCTCAATCAACTTCTGGACCAAATCCTGACTGATAGCAGTCCATTCTTGCAGAATCAATGCTTTAATTTTGTCTGAATTTGTTGGTTTTTGTTTGTCCACCCGTCTCTTGATGATTGACCACAAGTTCTCAATGGGATTAAGATCTGGGGAGTTTCCAGGCCATGGACCCAAAATCTCTATGTTTTGTTCCCTGAGCCATTTAGTTATCACCTTTGCTTTATGGCAAGGTGCTCCATCATGCTGGAAAAGGCATTGTTGAGCACCAAACTGCTCTTGGACGGTTGGGAGAAGTTGCTCTTGGAGCACATTCTGGTACCATTCTTCATTCATGGCTGTGTTTTTAGGTAAGACTGTGAGAGAGCCGATTCCCTTGGCTGAGAAGCAACCCCACACATGAATGGTTTCAGGATGCTTTACAGTTGGCATGAGACAAGACTGGTGGTAGCGCTCAGCTCTTCTTCTCCGAATAAGCTGTTTTCCAGATGTTCCAAACAATCGAAAAGGGGATTCATCAGAGAAAATGACTTTACCCCAGTCCTCAGCAGTCCACTCCCTGTACCTTTTGCAGAATATCAGTCTGTCCCTGATGTTTTTTCTGGAGAGAAGTGGCTTCTTTGCTGCCCTCCTTGAGACCAGGCCTTGCTCCAAGAGTCTCCGCCTCACAGTGCATGCAGATGCACTCACACCTGCCTGCTGCCATTCCTCAGCAAGCTCTGCACTGCTGGTAGCCCGATCCCACAGCTGAAACACTTTTAAGAGACGGTCCTGCCGCTTGCTGGTCTTTCTTGGGCGCCCTGGAGCCTTTTTGGCACCAATGGAACCTCTCTCCTTGAAGTTCTTGATGATGCGATAGATTGTTGACTGAGGTGCAATCTTTCTAGCTGCAATACTCTTCCCAGTTAGGCCATTTTTGTGCAGTGCAATGATGACTGCACGTGTTTCTTTAGAGATAACCATGGTTAACAGAAGAGAAATAATGATGGCAAGCACCAGCCTCCTTTTAAAGTGTCCAGTGGTGTCATTCTTACTTTTAATCATGACAGATTGATCTCCAGCCCTGTCCTCATCAACACCCACACCTGTGTTAATGGAGCAATCACTGAAACGATGTTAGGTGGTCCTTTTAAGGCAGGGCTGCAATGATGTTGAAATGTGTTTTGGGGGATAAAGTTCATTTTCTAGGCAAATATTGACTTTGCAAGTAATTGCTGTTAAGCTGATCACTCTTTATAACATTCTGGAGTATATGCAAATTGCCATTAGAAAAACTGAAGCAGTAGACTTTGTAAAAATTAATATTTGTATCATTCTCAAAACTTTTGGCCATGACTGTAGAGACCAGTGGTGGACTCGGGAAATGGTGGGGCACTGTTCCCTGCTGGACACCTCTTTAAATGGGACCTATATAAATCCCTCTGCAGTAAACCCTTCATAGAGATGTGTCCACCATTCACTGAGCTGCAATTTGGTTAAAGACTCTAGTTTCCCATGAAACCAATTCAGTACAATCTTGCAGCATGCTTGCAAGACCCTTAAAAGACTGCACATCACAAAAGAAACCATGGGTTACACATAGACACATATAAGATATCACTTTGTGATACCACAGTATTGTCTTGAAAAGCTAACTTGTGATACACATATCTAGGCATGCCCAGCCAAGTAGAAAGGTAAGTGAGGACACATCTGTAGAGGAGGCTGCAAACAGAATCTTATCATGTAACTAAGATATATTGCTTTATAAATGGAATATCTGGAACTATGTATAATATAAAATGCCCCAGATAGTTAGATTTGCAATCAGTGACTGATGCTGGCTAATAAATCTGAGGTATCTTTAGGCTGTCTAGTTTGTATATGATTAAGGTTGTGTTTACATATTCAGGTTTTCAGATACCGTATTTAAAGCCAAAAGCAGATGCAGATCATAAAGGAAATGAAAGCATGAAGGACGGGTGCTACCTCTCATCTTTTCTTTTCATTTCAATCCTGATTTTGGCTTCAAAAACTACATCTGAAAACCTGAAAGTGTAAAACTAAGGGGGCGTTCACACTACCGCTAGTGACCGTCAGTAGTGTCCTTTGCTATTGTCCGTTACAAGACTTTAGTGGACACTAGCAAAACCGTCACAAATCCATTAAAAATTCCTTTGATTTCAATGGGATTTTATCTGGTGTTCGTTAGTGACTGTTAGTGTCCATTTACACCCTATCACATGTCCGTTATTTTTCGCGGACAAAAAATTCTGCATGCAGGACTTTTGTGTCGTGAAAAAAAAGGTTTCATGACGGACGTCAAACGTATTTTTTAACATTGAAGTCTATGGGTAACGGACAGTAACGAATGGGCTCCTGTTTTACTGTCTGTTATTACTGTCCGTTTTTTTTTTTTCGGCACATGCTCAGAAAGCAGAAACCAAAAAAAGCAAAAAAATGGACAGTATAAAAACAGACACTAATGGACATTAATTGATGCTAATGTGTCCATTTTTTAAATTGATCCATTAAATGGATCAGTTAAAAAAAACAGACACATTAACATCAGTCAGTGTCTGTTAATGTCTGTTATGATAGGTTGTCCTTTTTTTTTTTAACGGACGCTATCAGAACGGACATCTATCGGTAGTGTGAACCCACCCTGACATGTTGATAAATCATTATATAGGATATTCACTATTAACTAATTTGAGTGAAAGTGACACACATATTAACTATGGCAGGGAGTTTGGACTGTGTGTGAGAAATATTCTGTTCTTTGTGCATGTGGCCCTGCCATGTAAATGAGACTTAATGGAGAAATTATATTTGCAACATGACAAAGCAGAAAATGGGCTAGAGACATGTCTGACATGATCTGACCTGGTATAAAGTCATCCCAGTAAATAAATAATTTCATAGATTGTAAACCCTTTCGGGCAGGGCCCTCTATCCCACTGTATCAGTTGGTCAATGTTAGTATTATATTTGTGTTATATATATTGTGTACCGTATGTAAATCCTCAAATGTAAAGCACCATGGAATTAATGGTGCTATATAAATGAACAATAATAATAATTTGTAAAATTAATGTAACAGAATAACCCTGTTATTCTGATGGTTTCCCAGAGGGAAGGCAAGTGACTAAGAAATATTTTGTCCCCTTAATGACAAGTCTAATTAGTTATTTTCCAAGAAAGATGTTCTGAAATGGAATGCATTTATTTTTATCTTAGTGATTTTGAGTTCTCATTTTTATCAAAATAGACAGCTCGAGTCATGCATCTTCACTGGGAATTTTAGTATGCCAAGAAAAAAGGTGTAAGAAATGTTAGTGTCCAGTAGAGGGAGCCATTGAGCTATGTTATTTTCTGTGTAGGACTGATGTAACAGCTCACACTCAATGACTGCAATTTAAATATTGCAAATACAAGGTACTAGTCTTAACTAGTGTAGACTAACTACAATGTAGTGTGCATACAGCATACCAGTAACAGGGACCTGACTATACATACAGTACATACACAATGGAGGAAATTAAACGCTCAAGTCTAGTGGCTGCAGAGGATGCAGTTGCTGCATACAACTCACTGGAGGGAACCAGTGGATGGGTATAGTAACTGTCAACGGTGGTAAGGAGCACTCAACAGACGCCTGCAGCCCAGCTCCCATGTTGGGGCAGTGTTGAGGAGGCCTGTGGTGTACAGTGGGGAAAAAAAGTATTTAGTCAGCCACCAATTGTGCAAGTTCTCCCACTTAAAAAGATGAGAGAGGCCTGTAATTGACATCATAGGTAGACCTCAACTATGAGAGACAAAATGAGAAAACATATCTAGA
Organism: Leptodactylus fallax; assembly: GCA_947044405.1. Lineage (NCBI taxonomy): Eukaryota > Metazoa > Chordata > Amphibia > Anura > Leptodactylidae > Leptodactylus > Leptodactylus fallax. The sequence goes on from CAMRHE010000203.1 coordinate 1,553,176, forward strand.
AAATCGCATTGTCTGATTTTTTAAGAATTTATTTGCAAATTATGGTGGAAATTAAGTATTTGGTCACCTACAAACAAGCAAGATTTCTGGCTCTCACAGACCTGTAACTTCTTCTTTAAGAGGCTCCTCTGTCCTCCACTCATTACCTGTAGTAATGGCACCTGTTTGACATTGTTATCAGTATAAAAGATACCTGTCCACAACCTCAAACAGTCACACTCCAAACTCCACTATGGTGAAGACCAAAGAGCTGTGGAAGGACACCAGAAACAAAATTGTAGACCTGCACCAGGCTGGGAAGACTGAATCTGCAATAGGCAAGCAGCTTGGTGTGAAGAAATCAACTGTGGGAGCAATAATTAGAAAATGGAAGACATACAAGATCACTGATAATCTCCCTCGATCAGGGGCTCCACGCAGGATCTCACCCCTTGGGGTCAAAATGATCACAAGAATGGTGAGCAAAAATCCCAGAACCACATGGGGGACCTAGTGAATGACCTGCAGAAAGCTGGGACTAACGTAACAAAGGCTACCGTCAGTAACACACTATGCCGCCAGGGATTCAGATCCTGCAGTGCCAGACATGTCCCCCTGCTTAAGCCAGTACATATCCGGGCCCATCTGAAGTTTGCTAGAGAGCATTTGGATGTTCCAGAAGAGTACTGGGAGAATGTCATATGGTCAGATGAAACCAAAGTAGAACTGTTTGGTAGAAACACAACTCGTCGTGTTTGGAGGAGAGTGAATGCTGAGTTGCATCCAAAGAACACCATACCTACTGTGAAGCATGGGGGTGGCAACATCATGCTTTGGGGCTGTTTCTCTGCAAAGGGACCAGGACGACTGATCCGTGTACATGAAAGAACGAATGGGGCCATGTATTGTGAGATTTTGAGTGCAAACCTCCTTCCATTAGCAAGGGCACTGAAGATGAAACGTGACTGGGTCTTTCAGCATGACAATGATCCCAAGCACACCGCCAGGGCAACGAAGGAGTGGCTTCTTAAGAAGCATTTCAAGGTCCTGGAGTGGCCTAGCCAGTCTCCAGATCTCAACCCCATAGGAAACCTTTGGAGCTGTTGAAAGTCCGTGTTGCCCAGCGACAGCCCCAAAACATCACTGCTCTAGAGGAGATCTGCATGGAGGAATGGGCCAACATACCAGCAACAGTGTGTGCCAACCGTGTGAAGACTTACAGAAAACGTTTGACCTCTGTCATTGCCAACAAAGGATATATAACAAAGTATTGAGATGAACTTTTGTCATTGACCAAATACTTATTTTCCACCATAATTTGCAAATAAATTCTTTAAAAATCAGACAATGTGGGAGAACTTGCACAATCGGTGGCTGACTAAATACTTTTTTTCCCCACTGTATCTGGTGATGGTGGTAGTTCATGGCAGTACCATCTCACAGTGGTGAGATAGTCTGGTATGCTGATGGAGCAGGAGGCTGGAATGCTGGTCCATCTCTAACATCATAAATAGACTCCCTGATGAGTCATTGAAATCAATACGAAAATCGTCGAGTTAGTGTAGGGAGAAATAAGGTGTTTGCAGGGTGGAGATTTGTGGTACTGCGCTTGCTAGGGCAGGAGCTATCATTTTTGGGTATATAGGGAGCGACAAAGCGTGCAATAGAGAGAAAGAGTCTGGTCTATTGTGATCTACTTACAAAGCTTATTTTCTGCTCTGGGTGAACGCAAGACCTATTAACCCCCAGCTAATCCATCTAACCCACCTATGTCATTTTTCTGGTAAGAATGTTCCTTTAATTCAACTACTATTCTACTCTATAAAGTGTAAGATCTGCCAAGAGTAGCAGCACCAAAAATAGGAAGTCTTGTGTTCAGCGCCAGCAGACTGGGCAATTGCCCAGGGCCCCAATACCCAAAGGGGCCCCCAAGGGATTCGGGACACCACACTTTTCATCTGGTGCCTCTGATCAGGACAGCGCCCCTTTCAAGTGAATCGGAGTTCTCAGGACTCCGATACAGTTGAAACCAAACTGTATGACAGAGAAGGGAGATATAGTCTCCATCCTCTGTCATACTGTAGGCCACAGGAATATTACATTCACCGTCCGGGCGCAGGGAACGTGATTACGTCATCGCATCGCGCCGCCTGTGCTGGACATCTGACTTCAGGAGTATGGTTTGCAGCTCCACTTGGCAGCGGATCCGGGTAAGTTTAAGGTGAGTATATGACATTTGTTGTTTTCTATAGAACTAGAATAGAGGGAACACTATAAGTAACAGGGGGCACTATATGTAATAACAGGGTTATAACTAATATAGAGGCACTATACATAATAAGCAATATGAGACATTAACTAATAAAAGGCACTATATGTAATAAGGGGGCACTATAATTTGTAATATAGAGACACGATGCATAATAAGGGGGCACTATAAGTAATATGGGGCATTAACTAATAAAAAGGCACTGTATGTAATGAGGGGGCAATAAGTGATAAGGAGGCACTACATGTAATTAGGGGTGACTAAAAGTAATAAAGAAGCACTATAAGAAATAAGGGGGCTCTATAAATAATAAGGGGCACAATAATTTATAAGTTGGCACTGAAACCTATGAGGTGGCATTATTACTTATTAGGTGGCACAAGGGGGGTTATTTTTATTGTATAGAGGCAGAAATGGGGTTGTTACCGTTTTGGAGGTACAAAGTGATTATTAATAATAATAATAATAATAATAATAATGCCCATTTTATGCTCCCAAATATAATAGCAATGCTCTTTTTCCCTCAACACAATAAAAACTTCATCATTTTGTAAGGGACATAAAGATGGGCATGTGTCCTGTGTAGTAGGCACAGAGGGGGAGTTTTTACTTTGTTGTGGCATAATGGTAAGCATTATTACTATGTGGGGGCACAGATGTGGCATCATTACTGTTCAGGAGCACAGAGGTGGGCATTACCATGTGATGCATTATTAATTCATTATGTTAAATAAACAATCCAAATTTATCATGATAGAAGTGTGTGGTCACTGTGTGGGGTATAAAAGGTGGCACTAGTACTGTGTGATGCACTACTACCATCTGCAAGACAACTAATGTTTGGACACAATATGGGGCACAATTTGTTTTCAGGGACAATAAAGAAGAGGTATCTTTCACTGTATGGTGGTAAATAATACAGTATTGGTCTTTGTACGGTGGCAGTAACAGTATGGTGGTAATATTAAAAGAGATTTCCATGCTTAAAGTTATTTATGGTCTATCCTCATTCAGGATAGGCCATAAACCATTTGATCAGTGGGCCCCCCCCCGCCACCCCCATGGGCAAATTATCTGTATGAACCCCGTTTCCAGTGCCTGTCCTATACATTATACAGGGCCAGATGTTATATATTGACTGTTTCAGAAGCAAAGTAAAATCAGAAATCCTGGAGAAACAAAAGAAACAGATGCATAACCTAACCCTGCAGGAACAGAAGGCTATTACTTCACTGAAAGAAAATCAGGATATAATAATAAAACCTGCTGACAAAGGGGTCGCAATAGTCATAATGAACACCTCAGACTATATCCAAGAAGCAAACAGGCAATTGTCAAATCCCATCCATTACTCCAAACTTGGAAGTGATCCCACAAAGGTCTATATGAAAGAATTAAAGAGTATGATCAAGAAGTTTCCAATCCAGATCCAGAATCAGGTAAAAGGGCTTATCCCAGAGGATCCCAGGCTGGGCTGCTTCTATATGCTCCCAAAGATACACAAAGATGGCAACCCTGGGAGGCCTATCATTTCTGGCATTGGGACACTGACAGAAAACATCTCAGGTTGGGTGGAAAATCTCCTAAAACCCCTTGTCAGAGATACTCCAAGCTATATCCAGGACACCACTCACCTTCTTAACAAACTGAATGCCCTGGGCCAACTACCTGAGGGTACCATTTTGGCCACCATGGATGTGGAATCCCTCTATACCAACATTCCCCATAAGGATGGAGTTGCAGCATGTCGGGTACACCTGGAAAAACAAAACCTCCCAACAGAACCAGTAACACAGCTCATACAATTCATCCTTAGCCACAACCATTTTACCTTTGGAGAGGATCTATAGCTATAGCGAATGGGAACTTCAATGGGGACCAGATGTGCACCCCACTATGCAAATCTCTTTATGGCAGAACTGGAAGCATATTTATCAACATGCGCCACCAAACCTATGATTTACCTTTGTTATATCGATGATATCCTTGTTATCTGGACTGCAGGTGAGGAGGCCCTACTTCAATTCCATAATGACTTCAATGACTTTCATCCTACCATCAACCTTAAACTTAGCTATTCAGAGAGTGAAATTCACTTTCTGGATACCACAATATACATCAAAGACCACCAGCTACTCACATCGATATACCACAAACCCACAGACAGAACGGCCTACCTGAGAAATGACAGCTTCCATCCCAAGCACACAAGACAATCTATTATTTACAGCCAGGCTATATGATACAATCGTATTTACTCCGACAAAGCAGACCTGGACAAGCACCTCCTGGATCTGAGAATGAAATTTCTCCGATTGGGATACAAATCAAAAGTGACGGACAACCAACTAAACAAAGCGGCAGCCATTAACAGAAACAGTCTGCTCACATATAAAGAGACCCAGAAAGAAGCCCAAGTGACCCTAGTTGTCACCTACAACCCACAGCTGGCGATCCTACGAAGGATTGCCAAGGAGCTTCAACCTGTGCTACATAGGGACAACAGACTCAAGGACATATTTCCAGTCCCCCCTCTCCTTTCCTTTCGACAACCACCAAACCTGAGGCGTATTATTGTCCGGAGTTCCCTGAAGGTCCCAAATGAAAATGGCACCTCACCTTGCCTACAAAAATGGAGCATGACCTGCAAGCACATCCACACCGCTGACAGTGTACCTGTCCCACAGTCACAACAGGTGCACAGAATTAGGGGGACATTTTCCTGCAGGTCTTCCAATGTGGTGTATCTCATAATGTGTGCAATGTCCCACCACAGGCCTCTATGTGGAGGAAACAGGGCAGAGACTTAGTCAGCGAATGAACTCACACAGATCCAACATTAATAACAGCAGAACAGATCTCCCAGTGGCCGCACATTTCTCCGGAGAAGACCACTCTATTGAAGATTTGCATGTTGTGGTATTAATGGGACATTTTAAGACACAGGAGGAGAGGAAAGAATGGGAGTACAAGTTTATGCAAAAATTTCAAACTCTGCAATTTGGATTTAATATTCATGCCAGCTTCATGTCACACTATGTATGAACTGTGAGGGTCACAAATCACCAGCTCATTGCAAACAGATAACAGTTCCCTATTTTGAGCGGTTGTAAATAACTTCTCTACTTGGGAAGTTCTGCAGGATTCTTATGGAGAAGACATAGAAGGACTCACACACTGCATAACGGACTACATTAATTTTTGTGTGGACAACACAGTACCCACAAAAGTGGTGAGGTGCTTCTCCAATAACAAACCATGGATTAACTCTGATATAAAAACACTACTTAAGGAGAAAAAGATGGCATTTAGGACAAGAGATAAGGAGGGGTTGAAGGAAGTACAAAAGGAGCTGAGGCATCTAATCAGGCAAGGAAAAGCCAGTTATAAAGAAGAAATGGAAAAGCAAATGGAAAGAAAAGACATAAGGGGGGTCTGGGAGGGGCTTAAGTCAATTTCGGGTCATAAACAGTCTGTCTGCCAGATTGAGGCAGATGTTAATTGGCTTAATGATCTAAACCTATTCTTCAACAGATTTGATCACACACCAGCTCCTCCCACCCCAGCATGTCCTTCAGCTCCCCCCACCACAATGACTTCTCCCCATGCGGCCACTTCCCAACAGACCAGTAAATCCAGAAATCCGTCTTTATCTGGCCACAGTCTGACCTTCACACGGGCCCAGGTGAGGAAGGAGATGAAAAAGATCAAGGCGAGGAAAGCTGCAGGGCCAGATGACATCAGTGCAAGGCTAATTAAGACTTGCGGGGACCAGCTGTGTGGTATAATTACATATATGTATAATATGAGCCTGAGGCAGGAAATAGTCCCTGAATTATGGAAATCTTCTTGTGTGGTACCAGTTCCAAAGAAACCCCACCCTATGGACCTCAATGACTACAGACCTGTAGCACTGACATCCCACCTGATGAAGATCTTGGAGAGATTGGTTCTCACACATCTCCGCCCTCTAGTGAGCCCAGCTATGGACCCCCTCCAGGTTGCTTATCGGCCGGGCATTGGGGTAGATGATGCCATCATCCATCTTCTGCACAGGGCTCTGTCTCACCTGGAGAAACCAGGGAACACAGTGAGAATAATGTTCTTTGATTTCTCCAGTGCTTTTAACACCATACAGCCCAGGTTATTGAGGGACAAGCTGGGCCTTGCTGGAGTGGACCACCACCTCTCCAACTGGATCCTAGACTACCTCACAAATCGACCTCAATACGTGAGAGCCCAAGACTGTGTGTCAGGTATCGTGATCTGTAATACGGGGGCACCTCAGGGTACGGTTCTCGCCCCTTTCCTCTTCACACTGTACACTGCAGATTTTAGGTGCAACTCATCCAGCTGCTACCTACAGAAGTATTCTGACGACTCTGCAATAGTGGGTCTCATCACAGATGATGATGATAGGGAGTACAGAGAACTGAACCAGGATTTTGTGGACTGGTGCCACCGGAACCACCTGAAGATTAACGCGGGGAAGACCAAGGAGATGGTGGTGGACTTCCGTAAAGGCAGAAGCCCTCCTAAACCAGTGGACATCCTGGGGACGGGCATCGAGATTGTGAACACCAATAAGTACCTGGGTTTGCTCCTTAATAATAAGCTGGACTGGGCAGATCATATGGAGGCCCTGTACACGAAGGGCCACAGCAGGCTCTACCTGCTTAGGAAGCTGAGAGCCTTTGGAATCCGGGGGGGCACTTCTTAGAACTTTCTTCAACTCGGTAGTGGCATCATCCATCTTCTTTGGAGTGGCCTGCTGGGGGAGCAGTATATCAACCAGGGACAGAAATAAACTTGACAAGCTGATTAGAAAGGCCAGCTCTGTCCTGGGGAGCCCACTGGACCCAGTGCAGGTGGTGGGTGACAGAAGGATACTGTCCGTGGTGAGCTCCATGCAGAAGAAGAAGTCCCATCCCATGCATGAGACTGTGATCGCGCTGAGCAGTACTGTCAGTGACCGACTGCTCCACCCTAGGTGTGAGAAGGAGCGCTATCGGAAGTCTTTCCTCCCCACCGCGGTTAGGCTGTACAACCAACACCGACCTAAGCGGAGATCATTGCACACAGAGAACTGAAATATCTCTCTGCCTGTTAAATCCCCCCCCCCCCCCGCTACTTCCTATATGTCTGTCAGCTATCAAAGTAATGCCTCTTACCTTGGAACATTCCTGTACATGTTGTATTTGTATTTGTATCTGCTTATCTTTGCTGCTGTAACACACTGAATTTCCCCATTGTGGGACTATTAAAGGACTATTATTATTATATTATTATTACTTAGATTGCATTTTGTTGTTTTTTTTTTTTTTTGTTTTTTTTTAAGGACTCTAAAATCCTTTGAAGACCATGTGTATAGGGTATAAAAAAAGTCTGTGAATTTTTAGTTCTTGTATAACACCATGTCTGATGAAGGGAGCTAGTACTTCTGAAAGCTTACCATCAAATATCGTTGATTGTAATGTCAATCTGTATTCCCTTAGTCCAGACAGCAGCACAATATGGGGTATCTCTGCCCCTGTGTGTTGTTTAGGACAGTGTAACCTTTAATTAGCACCAAATTTAAGGTGCCTCCTACTGGCCCTATAAGAGGGCACCTGAGACCTCCCTCCACTGTGTAAATTATAAAGTAAAAGGAAACAAGCTTCTAGGGAGGGAAGCCTTGTGCTGCTGTCTGGACTAAGGGAATACAGATTGACATTACAATCAACAATTCCCCTTACGTCCGACAGCAGCACAATATGGGGAGATAGCAAGTAATTCCCCTAGGGAGGGTTTCCTCGCCTTACAACGTCAAGGACTGTCTGACCAAAGGCAGTTGTCTGGGAACTGCGGACGTCTAAACGATAATGTTTGACAAAGGTCAACTGGGATGACCATGATGCAGCCGCACAAATCTGGTCCTATGGTAAGGACCGGTACTCAGCCCAAGAAGTCGACACAGCCCTGGTCGAGTGGGCCGTAGAAAAAACTGGAGGGAGTAACTCCTGAATAAGGAAGGAAGACTTAATTGTCTCCTTGATCCATGTGGATAGAGTAGGCTTGGAAGCCTTGAGGCCTTTGTTTTTACCCTGCATATTAATTAGTAGGTTTTCGGCCTTCCTAAACGGTTGAGTGCGGGATAGGTAAATCCGCAGACACCTTACCACATCTAAGGTGTGGAGCTTTTCTTCCTCCTCAGAGGTTGGAGTGGGGAAAAACACTGGTAGCGAAATTAGCTGATTGCTATTATAGCATGAGGGGACCTTAGGGTTAAACCCAGGCAAAAATCTAAGGTGCACCCTATCTGCAAAAAACACAATGTACGGTTCTCTAGAAGAGAGAGCCTGGAGTTCCCCTACTCTTTTGGCAGATGTAATAGCCAACAAAAAAACGGTTTTGTATGCCAAATATTTTAGCTCCGTAGTCTCCAAGGGTTCAAATGGAGGACCGCACAGGCCTGTAAGGACTACCACAAGGTCCCACTGGGGAACTGGAAATGATACTGAGGGCTTTAGCCTCATTGCCCCTTTAAGGAACCTTGCAACCAGAGGATCCTGAGACAGACGTCTGTTCAAATGAGCGGAGAGGGCCGCAATCTGCACTTTCAAAGTGGCAGGGGCAAGGCCCTTATCCAAACCGTCCTGAAGAAAATTTAAAATATCAGCCGTTGAAGGTTGTAGATTATTAATACCCTTCTTGGAGCACCACTCCATGAAAATCTTGGCTGTCCTCTGGTAGTTCTTATTGGTAGAGTCTGCTCTTGCAGAAGAAAGGGTCTTCAGGACGACCTCTGACAGTCCTCTATCCTGCTGTAGGGACTGCTCAACCTCCAGGCTGTCAGGTTGAATCTCCAGAGATCCTGGCACTTCAGAGATCCTTGGGAAACCAGGTTCTGGATGGGGGGAAGCCTCCAATATATCCTTCGACTCATCTCCATGAGTTGGGAAAACCAAGCTCTTTTTGGCCAGAATGGAATGATGGCTATCACAGAGACTTGGTCCTGTCTGATTTTCATCAATACCTTCGGTATTATTGGAATTGGAGGGAAGATGTATGCCAGCCTGGACCTCCAAGGGATGGACAGGGCATCCACTGCCAAGGGATTGTCCTCCTGGTAAAGGGAACAGAACGTCTCCACCTTGGCGTTGACTCGGGTTGCCATGAGGTCTATTTCTGGAAGACCCCACTTCAGGGTAATCTGATGAAAGACTTCTGGATTGAGTGACCATTCTCCTGATACGGCATGACCCCGACTCAACCGATCCGCTACTATGTTCAGGGAGCCCTTGATGTGAACTGCGGATAAATGGGTTAGATTTTTCTCTGCCCATGTAAATATCAGATCTGCCTCCCTGAGGAGGGTTGGTGATCTGGTGCCTCCCTGTCTGTTCACGTACAGCACTGTGGTCATGTTGTCTGACCGGATTTTGACTGCTCTTCCCTTGAGAAGAGGCGATAAATGGAGTAAGGCACGATATACAGCTCTGAGCTCCTTCCAGTTGAACGAGGTCCTTCTTTCTGGAGCGCTCCAGACTCCCTTTATGGAGTTTTCGTCCAAATGGGCTCCCCATCCCGAGAGGGATGCATCTGTAGTCAACAGGGTCCAAGAAGGTTGGACCGTGGACCTTCCGTCTTTCAGGTGCAACCACCACTTGAGGGAAAGATGGGTCCTGGGGGAGAGTCGAATCTTCTTGCTGAGTGTAAGAAGGGAGCGATCCCAAACCTCTAGTAATTCCTTCTGGAGGGGACGTAAGTGCCACAAAGCCCATGGGACTGCCTCCACTGAGGAAGACATCAAGCCCAGGATCTTCATCAATGTTCTGATGGAGGCTATCGGCTTTTTGAAGAGGTGCCGGACTGCACCGACCAGTTTCTCCTTCCTTGCTGGTGTCAAGGAGACCTGCAGGCGGACTGAATCCAGGAAGTAGCCGAGGAACTTCCTTCGGGTTGAAGGGATCGTTACCGACTTCTCCCAGTTTATAAGCCATCCCAGACTCTGAAACAGGGACACGGCTGTCTGTAGATGCTGGAGCAGAACAGACTCTGACTGGGCTTTTATCAACCAGTCGTCTAGATAAGGCACCACGAATATCCCCTGAAGTCTGAGGGCGGCCGCTATAGGAGCCACTACCTTTGTAAAGGTGTGGGGAGCAGAGGAGATCCCGAAGGGTAGTGCTGTGAACTGAAAATGCTTCGTGTGGCCGGAAACTACTACGGCAATCCTTAGAAACCTTCTGTGTGGAGGATAAATAGGAATATGCAAATAGGCGTCTTTTAGATCCAAAGTCACGAAAACATCGCCTTGGAGGAGAAAAGTGGTGACAGACTTTATGGTTTCCATATGGAAGTGCTTCTTTTTGATGAAGCGGTTGAGGTACCTTAAGTCTATGACCATTCTCTACTTGTCTGCCGGTTTTGGCACCAGGAAGATGGGAGAATAGACACCGGATCCTTCTTCTAGAGAAGGGACTTCCTCCAGGGCTCCCTTGTGAATGTACTCTCGGATGGAGCATTCCAATGTAGTCTGCTGCATTATAGGGAGGCTGCGAGTTAACACAAACCGATCCTGAGGAGGATGGAGGAACTCGATTGCATATCCTTTTTGGATTACCTGCAGGACCCATGGGTCTTGAATTTTTTCCTGCCAGCAGTTGAAAAAATGGGAGGGACGACCCCCGACAGGAATCTCGGCCACAGGAAGACTGCTCCTGATGTCAAAAGCTAGGCTTCTCCTTTTTATCATCAGACTTCAGGAATCTCCGGACGGCGCCTCTAGAGGAATATCTAGAGCCTCTTTGGGACTGCCGTCCACGACGAGGCGGATAGCCTCTATCACGGCCAGAATTAGATCTACCTCTAAAGGCCTGGGGTAAAGTTTTACCCTTCCTATCAGCCAAGCCCTCCAGGATCTCGTCTAGGGCACTGCCAAAGACTCTACCTGGCTCAAAGGGTAATGCGCACAAATTATATTTTGAGGGGAAATCAGCTCTCCAGGGTTTTAACCATAGAGGTCTTCTTGCTGCAGTGGTAAGTGCCAGAGATTTGGCTGCCAGCCTTAATTGATGGTGGGAGGCCTCCGCTAAATATTCAGCTGCCAGGGAAACCGAGCCTAGAAACCCTAGCAGCTCATCTCTGGAGACTCCAGAGTCGATGTCCCTCTCGAGATGAACCAGGTCAGTGCGTAATTTGGCTGACACTTCACAAGACGCAACCGCCACAGCGGTCTGGGCCGAGGCAGCTGAATACGCCTTCTTGAGGGTATTGTCGATGCGCCTGTCCATGGCGTCGTGCAAATTTGATCCATCATCTGATGGTACCATAGTGCGGCGGGACAGTTTGGCCACCGCCATATCCACCTTGGGAGGAGGACCCCATTGATCCCATTGAACAACTGGGAATAAAGCCTTGAACCTCCTAGAAACCAGAAGAGGTTTTTCAGGACATTTCCACTCTGAAGACATTAATCTTTGTAATGTCTCGTCCACTTGGAAGACCCTAGGCCCTCTATAGGTGGACGTGGAGGCTTCCCCCGTCAACATCACGATCCTTAGACCGGATGGACTTCAGCAGCCGGCTTAATTTTTCGAGTGGGAAGCACGGCCTGCTGGAATCTTCAGTGGAATCGTCAGATGAGAGTGTCTCGTCCACTATCTGATAATCTTCGTCAGCGATGCGTAGGGAGGACTGTGTCTCAACCCGCGGTTTCTTGGCAATCTGGGCGATGGAAGAACGGATCTCCTTAAGAGACTCCTCCATATAGTCCTTTACCCAGGTGACAACCTCTCTTATAGAAGGTTCTTCTGACGGAGGTCCGCGGCATTGGCGACAGCGGGTAAAATCATAGCCGTCAGGTAAAGGGGTATTGCAATCCAAACACATTAGGTGTTTACGTTTAGAGGACTTTTTCCTCCTAAGCCCATCGCCGTTACCTGATGCAGAAGATGACATCTGAAACATCAAAAGCCACATGACAATGTAGAATAGAAGATTGCCAAGCATCGCACAAGAAGAAAAAAAACCAAGGGGTACCTTACTTTTTTAAATCGGTCTTGAAAAAAGATCCCGTCAGGAAAAAACCCAGACACCGCAAACCGCAGCAGAGGAGCTAGTAACCACGAGCTCACCAAGTAAAGGATTGAAGCCCTTTTAAATGTAATACAGCAGCGAGGGGAGGAGCCAAATAAAGAAAATATTCATACAGCGCCAAATGAGGTCAAATGCCATAATGGAACATAGAGGAGCATAAGCCTAAGCCAGAGGCTCCACATACAAGCAGCAAAAAACAAATCTATATTTTGCCATTAAAATTCCAATTTTCAAACTTACCGCACTTTTCCGAGAAAACCGGAAGTAGGCCGTGGTGGTGCGCAAAGGCTTCCTTCCCCGGGGAACACGGGACCGAAAAAAAAGGTTCCGGCCGAAGAGGTTCCCCGCTTACTTCCGGGATCGCGCTGCCTGCAGAGCGATGAGCCGGGTAACGCTGCGCTGCGGGGTGGAAAAAGGCCCGAAGGACCGGAGGATCTTAGGAACGTAGGAAAGGACCGAGGTACCCCCAAGGTAAGCCAGGAGCTTTTTTAGGAAAAAAACCCCTAGCAACGGGAGGTCACCAGAGACCTCCGTCCACCTGTCCCACACAGGACAGAAAAAAACACAGTGGAGGGAGGTCTCAGGTGCCCTCTTATAGGGCCAGTAGGAGGCACCTTAAATTTGGTGCTAATTAAAGGTTCCACTGTCCTAAACAACACACAGGGGCAGAGATACCCCATATTGTGCTGCTGTCGGACGTAAGGGGAATACTCAGTTAGCCTCTAAAAGGTATCGCCTGATTTCATCACTCTTCCACTACTTTCAATGGCTAACACGGTACAACATTATACTAATACAGGGCCAGAAACAGAGAGCTCCGTCCCCTGTATAGCTCATTGAAGTCAGTGGGCAGTAAAGTGAAGGTGCCTGGACTGAGGACAGAGCTTTCTGCTTCTGGCCCTGTATTTGTGTATAGGATGGTGCTGGAAGTGGCTCCATACAGCAGATCGGTCCGGAGACTGACTGTCGGTCCCCCACTGATCAAGTATTTATAAAGTAGCTTAAGTCATTATGTAATGGTTGCTGTCATAGTGTTGCAACATTATCTTGGACTTGTATAGAGGTATTATTGGTAATATTAGTCTCTGTGTGTTTTGTTCCATAACAATATGGATGTCATATTTGATCACTGTATGGTGGTAAAATTTGGTATAGTATTATTATTTGATAACTATATATGTTTATAAGTATAAAATGTGGGTGTATAGGGAGTCAGACCTTATCATTTAAGACTTTGGTAACTTTAGCACTTTAGTGCTAAAAATTAGTGCTGTAGTGCTCTGCACAGGGCCTTGACTGAATATGATTGTGTTACAGTAAGTCAAAATTTTGGGCCCCACTTTTAATTTCACCCAGGGCCACACTTTGTCTAAAACTGGCCCTGCTTGTGTTCTAGACAAGCGTCTATCGCAGGCAGAGTCTCTTGCCGTTTCTGTGTGGCACATTTAAACTTTGTACAGGAACACAGAACATGTGCTCATGTACAACTGGAGGTCTGAATTAAGGCAATGTGTTATTTTTGTTGTTGTTACAATATTAAATACAAATAATATTGTCATACAAATCTCACAAAGTAGCATCATATGATGCACACACCCATTAGATTCCTACCTGGCTACCAGGGTCGGACTGGCCCACCGGAGGACCAGTGAATCCCCCGGTGGATCTACCGGACCCCCACTGCTTTTTTTATAATAGGTAGTTGAGGTGCGGTAACGGCCCCTATTCACTAACCTCTTCCCGCTCCTGGCCAAGGCTCACCCCTCATACGTCGCGCATTACGTCATCGCGGCGCACAAGGCCCAGGCTGAAGTGGGAAGAGGAGAGGCTGCGAGCAGCAGCGGGGAGAGGTAAATGATGCAACCAGGTTCTCCCCAGTTTTACAATCTTGTTTTAAGAACCGGATTGCAAAACCTGGTGCCACCGACCCAGTTCTGCTACTAGCCACAGGCTTTCTGCTCTACCACTCACAGGCTTGTAGGCTACAGGTCACATTGAGCCTGTGGCCTACAACCTATTCTCCAATACTTACCTGCTCTCCGGCGCCTCCTGCTTCTTCCTTCTCCGGGACATCACATCACTGCGCCCGGAAAAAGAAGGAGCGGGACCGGGGAGCAGACAGGTAAGTAATCACCAAATTTACTATAGGGGGATCAGTGAAGGGGCCACTGTATAGGCATACAGTTTCCCCTTCACTATTCCCCCCCAATACAGTGGTCCCTTCACTATTCCCCCCATAGAGTGGTCCCTTCACTATTCCCCCCCATACAGTGGCCCTTCATTATTCCCCCCCATACAGTGGTCCCTTCACTATTCCCCCCATACAGTGGTCCCTTCACTATTCCCCCATACATTGGTCCCTTCACTATTCCCCCCACCATACAGTGGCCCCTTCACTGGTCCCCTATACTGTATGGGGACCATTAATGGAGGGGGCAGTGATGGAGGCCTGGGGATATTAAAGGGATTGTCCAGGATAAAAATTTTTTTGTTTAATTACGCAGGGGCAGTTGAAAAAAAAAAAAAAAAAAAACCCCCAAACTTTCTCTCCTGTCGCCAGTGTCTCCCAGCGCAGTTTGGTCCTGCAGCTCTGTTGTTTTCTTCCAGCGGAAGTTCCTTCTGCACGTAACTAGCTGTGACGTCACATGACCCCTGAGGCCAATCAGTGGCCTAAGGGAAGGGACTTGGGATGTCACAGCCAGTGAGGACTTCATGAAGACAGTGGAGCTGCAGGACCGGACCGTGCTGGGAGAGAACCGGGGACAGGTGAGTATGTTTTTTTTTTTTGGGGGGGGAGTAGAGGGAGTTCACCTCCCCTGGACTAATTATGAAAAAGAAAAAAATTATACTGGACAACGTCTTTAAAGTGTGGCGCATTAGGGGAGTGTATTAAAAGTGTTGTCTAGGCATAATTTGTTATGGTTTATCCTCAGCATAGGCCATAAATACCTGATCTGTAGGGGGCCAACCCTGGACCGATCAGCTGTATGAAACCACTTCCTGCGCCCGTCCTGTACACAATACGGGACCGGAAGCAGAAAGCTTTCTGCTTCTGGCCCTGTGTTGTGTACAGAACAGACGCTGGAAGTGGCTCCGTACAACTGATGGGGCCATGTGTCAACCCCCTACCGATCAAGTATTTATGTCCTATCCTGAGCATAGACCATAAAAAAGATTAAACCTGGACAACCCCCACAGGATGTTAGCCCCACATCACTGCTCCCACACAATATAATGGCTCTATCACTATTCCCCATACAGTATGGTGGACCAGTGAAGAGGCCACTGTATGGGGGGACCAGTGAAGTGGCCATAAAAATTTTTGGCCCAGACAACCCCTTAAAAGAGGTTGTCCATAAACTGAAGCGACCACTGTAGCGGCCGCCAGGAAGGTGTAAAAATAAAAAAATAAAAAATAAAAAAAAAAAGCAAACTCATTTGTCCTCAGCACCCTGTTGTCCCCTGCCTGTGTCTGTTCAGTCTTATGGCGGTAGCTCATTTCTGGAAATCCTGTACCTAATTGGTCTTAGCAGTCACATGAGGTGCAGGAGGTCAAGGAGGCGCTGGCACGAGACTGAATGGACACTGGCAGTGGAAAACAGAGCGCCGGGGACAGGGGAGTATGCTTTTTTATTTATTTATTTTTTATTTTACACCTTCCGCACAGCACATGGTTTGCTCCAATTCCTGGACAACCTCTTTAAAGGATTTATCCATCTGTCTAATATTAATTGTTCTTAGGACAGGCCATCAGTATTACATATTTGGGGATACAACAGCCAGGACCTCTGCAGATCAGCTTTTCCAGGACAGAGCGGCTACAGGTAATGGTAACAATTCTAGGAGCAACGCTGTTCACTTGCCATACAGGGTTTAACAGTGGGTTTAGGTAGTGCAGTGGTGCACATCGTATGGCGGGTGAGCATTATGGCATTCATCATGTTATTATCTTTAGCTACCCTGTTTCGATACCGCTGATCTGCAGGGGTCCTGGCGGTGGGCCCCTAGAAACAATTCCACTGGTGGGCCCTAGACATCCCAGTCCGACACTGCTGGCTACACACATGCACTCACAGCTTACATGGATGCTCAGTGCATGTATGCAAATATACCATAATTAATTAATTCAGATGCTACAATAAACCCCCCAAGTCTAAATAAAACCCCAGACATAGTTCTTCTGCTAGACATAGTACCACAGCTTAAACAAATGAATTCGGACCCTAGACAGACTGTGAAAATTACTGTTGTTCTCAAAGTCCAGAAAATGAATTAAGACCAAAGACCAAATCTTTAAACATATTAGGCCACCGGACAGACCCCAAAGTTAATTCAGACCCCATACCAAACCCGAAAAGCCGGATAGATGTTTTGTCAGCACTTGTTCTATTGGGTTTTTAGGGCTTATTGATTATGGGACTCTCTCTCTCTTTCTCTGGAGTCCAACTTCCCTTTCTAGGTGGTGGTAAATCGCATTCTTTGGAGTGGATCCCACTGTTGTCCTCCTCGTCCTTTTGTAAAGGGACAAAATAGCTTTGGGGACCTAGGTTTCTCCATGGACTTTGTTTGTAATTGGCCCTTTGGACATTTCTGCACAGCTACGATGTGATGACCAGCGCTACATCAAGGTATAGTATAATGTACTGTATATATAGAGGTGCTTTGGCGCCAATACCATAATTTTTCCTTGAAGTGTACTGTGTGGGAAGATCTCTTTGCTAGATTCCATTCTGTCAGTGTCCATTTTCCATCAGTTAACAGGTCTGGTCAGCTTTAGCCCACTGTTCAACCATCAGTCTCCTGTGAGTAGTGGACTTGTAGGTACCTTTGCCACAGATGAACTGCAACCTGGTTAGCCAGTAAGGACTGTGTTTATATAGTGACCCAACCCGAGTGGTAATTTGTCCTTTTCTGATCTATTCTATTTACCCAAAGAACACAAACCAGCCCCGTCTCACCAGTGGGGAATATAGCTTGGCAATTTCAATAAGATACTTTATTGTGGATCTATAGTATGAAAATGTCTGAAGGGCCTATGGTGTTGCCAGATCATGCCTGCTTAATGGACTTGTTGCTACTCTGTGAGGATTAGCTACTACTGTTTACCCATGAACCGAGAACTGTGGTCACAAGTAAAATTTTGGTTTCTTTTATACAGTGGGGAAAAAAAGTATTTAGTCAGCCACCAATTGTGCAAGTTCTCCCACTTAAAAAGATGAGAGAGGCCTGTAATTGACATCAACTATGAGAGACAAAATGAGAAAACAAATCCAGAAAATCACACTGTCTGATTTTTAAAGAATTTATTTGCAAATTATGGTGGAAAATAAGTATTTGGTCAATAACAAAAGTTCATCTCAATACTTTGTTATATATCCTTTGTTGGCAATGACAGAGGTCAACCGTTTTCTGTAAGTCTTCACAAGGTTGGCACACACTGTTGCTGGTATGTTGGACCATTCCTCCATTCAGATCTCCCCTAGAGCAGTGATGTTTTGGGGCTGTTGCTAGGCAACATGGACTTTCAACTCCCTCCAAAGGTTTCCTATGGGGTTGAGATCTGGAGACAGGCTAGGCCACTCCAGGACCTTGAAATGCTTCTTACGAAGCCACTCCTTCGTTGCCCTGGCGGTGTGCTTGGGATCATTGTCATGCTGAAAGACCCAGCTACGTTTCATCTTCAATGCCCTTGCTGATGGAGGGAGGTTTCCACTCAAAAGCTCATGATACATGGCCCCATTCATTCTTTCATGTACACAAATCAGTCTTCCTGGTCCCTTTGCAGAGAAACAGCCCCAAAGCATGATGTTGCCACCCCCATGCTTCACAGTAGGTATGGTGTTTTTTGGATGCAACACAGCATTCACTCTCCTCCAAACACGACGAGTTGTGTTTCTACCAAACAGTTCTATTTTGGTTTCATCTGACCATATGACATTCTCCCAGTACTCTTCTGGAACATCCAAATGCTCTCTAGAAAACTTCAGATGGACCCGGATATGTACTGGCTTAAGCAGGGGGACATGTCTGGCACTGCAGGATCTGAGTCCCTGGCGGTGTAGTGTGTTACTGATAGTAGCCTTTGTAACGTTACTCCCAGGTTTCTGCAGGTCATTCATTAGGTCCCCCCGTGTGGTTCTGGGATTTTTTTTCACCATTCTTGTGATCATTTTGACCCCACAGGGTGAGATCTTGTGTGGAGCCCCTGATCGAGGGAGATTATCAGTGGTCTTGTATGTCTTCCATTTTCTAATTATTGCTCCCACAGTTGATTTCTTCACACCAAGCTGCTTGCCTATTGCAGATTCAGTCTTCCCAGCCTGGTGCAGGTCTACAATTTTGTTTCTGGTGTCCTTCCACAGCTCTTTGGTCTTCACCATAGTGGAGTTTGGAGTGTGACTGTTTGAGGTTGTGGACAGGTGTCTTTTATACTGATAACAATGTCAAACAGGTGCCATTACTACAGGTAATGAGTGGAGGACAGAGGAGCCTCTTAAAGAAGAAGTTACAGGTCTGTGAGAGCCAGAAATCTTGTTTGTTTGTAGGTGACCAAATACTTATTTTCCACCATAATTTGCAAATAAATTCTTAAAAAATCAGACAATGTGATTTTCTAGATATGTTTTCTCATTTTGTCTCTCATAGTTGAGGTCTACCTATGATGACAATTACAGGCCTCTCTCATCTTTTTAAGTGGGAGAACTTGCACAATTGGTGGCTGACTTTTTTTTTCCCCACTGTATATGTACCTGTGCTTTCTGTTGCTGCCAAGCCATGAATACATAGTGCTGATCTTACAACCTATTAGGACACAGAAAGCTTATACAGGGTGACACTACTTTTTTTTTTTTTACTTTGAGCTGGATCACGTCAAAAGCAGTTGTGTTTTTTTAGAGATATAGGTAAAGATAGGCACTGTAGAAGTGGCTCCTCTGGCTATATCAGCAATCCTACTACTGGTCCCCCACTATCTGCCTTCATAAAGTCCCATGACATGAAAAGAGGTTGTCTAAACTAAACAAATCCTTAAAAATACACAAATATCACTTATTAAAAGTGACATTTCTACCTTAAGATTATAGTAAACTCAAATAACATTTATTTTATCAGCTTCACTGTGTGGGCATTCATATCCAAATGAAAACAGACTTAAATCAGTTTAAGTGTTTCCTTTGCTCTTGCCAAGTGCAGTAATTTGTGATTCGAGTATAAAGTAGGTTTGACTGATTAGAGTGGCCAATGTTAATAAAGGGAAATCCAAAACTTGCTATAAGTGACTGCTTGAGAAGAATGTGTCAGGCTAAATTAAACATGCAGAGGAAAAATACATATTTCCTAACACGTTGGTTAATGGGTCACATATTACATGTTAAATTAGATGTAATGGTACTGGAGGAGTCGCAGTACATGCAGTTTTGTAGCCTTAACATTTGGGGCATTGAGCATATATAAATAAATAAATAATTAACACATATTTTTATAGTTTAAACATAGATTTTATCTAAATAGAATGTCAAGCAACTTTACAAGCATATTGCATTACTTATCTTATCCTGAAACTGAATTACAGTTCCGATTTTCATTCTCAACTCTGTAGACAGGAAGTGAATAGCGGAGGAAGGTGGGCAGGCAAAATAACACACCCAGATAGAAATGTTAGATTGTTGCAAGACTCGGCATGTAGTTATGCCTGGACCATAGACGTAAATGATTACGGGTGCAGCTTGATTAGAGACTGGGTCTTGCTACAAGAATTTGTAAAAGTGCTTCCCCGCTTTAGAGGTCACAGTGTGGTCTTGCAATTTTTGGTAGCGCAATGGGAGTGGCAGCCAAAGTCGCCATGTCCCACCTTAACCTTTAAAATGAATAATAATTTTAAAAAAATTCTGTGTCTCAGAGTTAAATGACATGTGGAGCATGCAGATAAGAAGGGAGAAAAAAAGCAAACACAAATGGAAAGTATATAGTTATGATTCTGCTGCTCAAATGTCCAGCCTCCAATGGATTCCCCATTGAGTCCCTGGATCACAACTTCCACTTCCAAATCCTAACAATAAAGAAGCAGCTGAGGACAAAGTGTTTCTTGTTATGAGGATTTGTAAGTGCAGGTTTTGACTCAAGAACTAAATGGGGAATCAACTGTAGGCTAGACGTCTGAGCAGCAGAATCATAGAACAATAATAATAATAAGCTTTATTGACAACGAAACACTGAAATATAATTATGTATATACATTTGTATCTATTTTTCATATTGGTTTCCTGGAAATAGGACATTTTACCTTAGCTTCAAGGCTGCTTATCCTCTCTGCTATCGCTGCCAGTCTTGTACAATTCATGCATTCTGTAAGATAGTAAACAGTACAGATAAGTAAACATGTACAGCATAGACAATGAGTACAAAGCTAAGAACAGACATAAGACACACATTAAATTATGTAAAATAAACTAAAAAATCTAAATTCAGGCTGAGCTAGTGATAACCTTTCTTCACTATGCCTTTAATAAGTCATTTAAGCTTTTTATTCTACTTGTCTACTAGTCACCAGAAGAATCACTGTTTGTAGTGGATATAAAAGATAAAGGATTTCTCACTAGTGACATTGACATGGGTTATTATTACTACCCTCAAAATTTTCGTTTGCTGCCATGATCAATCCCATGATTTTCTTTACAATTATACCTACAAATTATACTTATAGTTGCAACTTATTAAATGTTTTATATCAAAATTCATAAAATTGATAAAAGAAAACTTACATTTTTTTCTCACACATAAAGTGTATTAATAATGTATATCTACTTATACCTTGCTACTTTTACATCCTGTAATCTATCTACAAAATGACAAAAGAACACTCTTAATGGGTATAACAGGTTGGTTTTCAAGCGGATCTTAACTACTCCTAAAAGAGCTTAAAAATGAATCAAGTAGCCATTGAGATTTTGTCCTCCTGTATCTATTGCAGGGTTTTTTTTAGCCCATTTTCTTTTCCAGCAGGGTGAAGGGAGGGTAGTAACTAGTTATATCCTGATGGTTCTGTGACTTATTTTTCTTGGTTGAAGTAAAGTGGATTGTCCCTTTGTGACTGGGACACTTCCTACAAGTGCCATATTGCTCTATTAGCTAAGTTGTAACATCTGTTCTTGCGCACATCGCTGCCAATTACTTGTTGTGTTTTTAAAGTTCTGCCATAATTAAAATGAAATCAAGAAAAATAAAAAAACAAAACAAAAAAACAACAATGTTCAACATCTGGAAGTTGTATGCTACATGTATTTCTTACCACATGAAAAGATAACCTAGAGTGCTTTAATATTGCACATGACGACTGGCTGAGAACATTTTTGACAGCAGATATTTAATGTGTTTTTCTCATACAGTTAGATGAATGCTCTCAGACTTCTACAAAGTCTGGGGAATTTGCTCCAGGATATTTAAACAGATGATCTAAAAAAAAAAATCTTTGTAAATAGCCAATGATGGATCTTAGTGGCCACAAGTTCATTTGCAATCTAAGTTAAATTAAACACAATGTAAATGTAGGCATTAACTTTACAAACTGGATAAAGTAAATTAGGAACATTTTAACATATATCTCCATGGTTGTGTCCTTTAAAAGTCTAGGTATAATATGCTTAATCCTTAAATTGATCTTTTTTCTTAAAGCTGGCTATATACAGGAATTAAAAGTAGTTTGAGTTGGCTTATTTTGATAGGATTGACCAACATGCTTGTATGTATGGGGCATTTTGACTGTCCCACCCATGCTGGGTGTTGGTAAAAATGGGGATTGTGCATGCTGGATCCCAAAATGCCTGATACTATGGTCCTGTAAGAGATAAGACACTAGCTGCTTATATCACTTTCTGCATTGAACAAATATGTATTCTTTGGGGAGCATGCATGTGTTTGGTGAATTTAAAAGAAATATAAGTTGTATGAGTTCTATCTCATATAACTTTAGATACTACTGTAAGTACATAGCAGATCATAATATAAATAAAGTAATATAATATAATATAATATAATATATAATAAATATACGAACTGATAGGGGGAATCATCCATTGGTAAATCATGGAAACTGTTGTCCTGTTATGTAAAATAACTATTATTATAGCTGTCCATATTTCAGTTCCAATCCTGTTGTTTAGGAAGCTACAGCCAGAGACTTTCATCCTCCTCTCTAGTGACATGCTTCAGGAAGATGGTTGCCATTAGCTAACCTACCCACTCTTCTCTGTCTTTCCATCCAGGAGTTAGTTGTAAGAAACCACCATTAAAATATGGACATCTGGACAGGTATTATAATTGAAGAATATTAGTAAGTAACTGCTTCTTCTGTGGCTGAACAAACCCCTATAACCTGGTTTTGCCTTTAGCCCAACCAAATAGTTAGTGACCAAGATGCTCCATACTCCTTTTCAGAGGTCTGACCATAAAAACAACTTGGTCACTTTATATAGTAGTTTATAAGGGAAGCATGGGGTAGGATATAAGACCTATACAGTTAGGAGATGTTTATTATAGCGCTAGCTGAATTAAATTATTGTCCCCAATTTGCCATGATTTACTCTTTCTTTCAGACCTAAAAATGAAATAAAGCGTGCCTACCAATTGCTCATACAGAGCACTCCAACGTATCATCAGGTATGACTGGTTTCTATTCACAGTGTATACACACACATAGCTTGCTAGTTAAGTAAGAGGTACAACAGACTATTAAAATGCTACCTAATTATTCTAGAAGTGTAGGCACAGAACATTCCAAGCTGTGTTATTCCAGATTTTCTGTCTAGCACATTATAAACACTTAAGACAGACTGCTAACAAGATATTCTCCAGTGATTCTGTGAATGAGAGATGAGTATACCAGGATATATAATACGCCACCTATCTTCATGCCAGCCTCTTACATGTGGATTTAGGAAACCTGCCATGAAGTGATTAAAATAAACTTTTTCTTTGAAACAATGTTTCTCGGTTTCTGTTGCCAAGTGCCAGGGAAACCCTTTAGAAAAAGAAAACTTTAAATCCTGCTTGTGCCACCAACAGACTTGAGCTTGGACGGTTTACGCAGGACATGGGGTTTACGCAAGTAAACTCTAAGTAGATAATTTATTCTTTGTTTGTGCTACCGCTATAATAAGAACTTGAAATACTTGTAAAAGAGCGATGTAAACACAGATTTTCCACACCGACTAAAGTAATAGCTACATTAGTTAATCAAAGAGTTCATCAACTTGCATACTTGGAATACAGGATAATGGATCTCCTAATCTCATCTTGCTTCCAGTACATTACCTTCTCGAATAAATCAAAGAATCTGACAAATAACATGATGGCTACACATAACAACTAATCCTTGCAGCCCTTTCTTTTAAAGCCATGATACAAAGGATGACCCATTCCCATATCATTATGTCATCTCATTCATTTTTCAATGTTCTTTAAATAAATCCTGAATATAAATGCTTTGTGGTGATAGATCCAGACATGTTTTCAGTGCAAAGTAAAAGTTTCCAGGTAACTGACTTGTATAATATACATAATGCACCCTGTAAATGTAGAAACTTTCATTATTAACTCTATCCAAAAATTCCCAAGGGTTCAAAATAAAAGGCAGCAATATGGGGTTCTGTCTATGGGGGTCAATGATATTGAGAGAAAGAGGGATTTGACATGTGATCCTTTTGTTCCCCCTGGAGAGAAGACACCATCAGAAGTATCTGGTGGAGCTTCTCTGCAGAACATACATACTCAACAGTTGGGAAGAATAGCTGTCGGCCAAAGGAATTATTGAAGGTGTATTTTATCATGGACTTATTTTAGACTTAGAATCTATTGATGTCAAAAAGATCACTAATGTATCCATGGTTATGTTCCAAGGGTCAGAGATGGTTTCTGTTCCAGCATTTACCAGACAAAAGAAATTTTGGCGAAACTAGACAAGTATTTGAGATAGAAGGAGGCTTATACTAAAATAGATACGGTATTACCATCTCCAGGATCACATTTAAACTAGTCGGTTAAGTTAACTTGCTAAACTTGCCAGAGACAGCTGAACAAGCCTAGGTTTTAGATCACATATGTTTGTTCCAGGCCACTTTTATTCTCTTCTCTTTCCTGTGATTGATGGCTAATGGAGTCTTTGTCAGTTCTCCAAGTTGCTAGTAGTATAATGGACATGGTGTAATACCCTGTCTGAAGAAGAGAGCTAGCACTCTTGAAAGCTTACTATCAAATATACTCAGTTAGCCTACAAAAGGTGTCGCCTGATTTCTTCACTCTTCCACTCAGTTCTCCAAGGCCAGAACAGTGCTTGATCAGTGTCTCTTTTCTCTGTATGTAAATCCAGAGATAACTGTGCAGTTTACTCTTGGACTCGGGTCTGGCCTGAGTTGTCCATGACACAGGCTAAGCCTGCCCAACAACTACTTACTAAATCACAAAGTTGAGGGGAGAGAAGACAGAAGAAACCCTGAGAGGGGAAAACCTGGAACGTCAACAGTTAATATATGCAGACATATCGAGATAGTTGCACACATTTGAGCAGACTGTATTTTTCATAATAAGAAGAAAAAAGTCATGTATTTCAGTTGCAATATCAGAATTTATTGTGAACAGAGTTTTACGCCTGTGCCAGGATACGGCCAATTCACTAATATAATTAACGGTTATGATTAAGTCAGCTGGCATGATTTTCACCCAATTCTGAGAAGAAATTGGCAATGTGTAAGTCACTGGATCTTGATGGCTTATGTAAATGTGATGGTATGTATGTTTACAGAACACATTGTGATGATTTTGTCCATAGAGACAAGAACCATTGAACTGATGTTCCAGCAAATTGCTTTTTCTGACGCTCTAAATTATTGGAAGTCTCACATTTTTCTAAACAGGAAATACTTAAATTTTTGCTTGACACAGTATTTTGGAGTTCTTACAACATACAAAGGCAAAAGATGGATGAGGCTTGTTTTGTCTGGCATGTATCACTGATGTATACTGGGCAATACAAGATACACTAAGTGCAAAGAAATGTTTTATGACTAGCCTGCTCCACATGCAGATCATGTTGTCATTTAACATCAGTTGTTTATTTCTCTATTTTCTACATCACAATTTATTCTGTTTTACAGAGCAGAAAATGATGATTATTGCACAAAGTTCTTACACCATTAGATAGCACTGTATGGCCCTCTAGGCTGTAGAAAACAGGTGTTTTGTAAAAGGAACTGATTGACTGTGAGGAGTAGGGTAAGTCTACATGTAGCTACTGCAGCGCAGCTGAAGCCATAGGACCATTCACAATCAATTGAAAACTACAATGATTTATGGCGAAACCAGATGTCCGCACCATTTTGGGATGCACTGCGGACATACTGGGGTAAATTTATTAAGACTACCATATTGTTTATTGCGCTTAGTGAATCTTGTATTGCCCAGGATATATCAGTTATACATGCCAGACAAAACAAGCGTCATTCCTCAGCTGATAAATCGCTAATATTCCAGCATTGCTTCTCTAATGCATAGCTGCAGAGGTCTATATTTACTGTGTGTCAGCCATGATGTGCCCTACTGCCCACATGAGCATTGCAGCCAATCACTCACTCCAGTGATGTAACGCTAAGGGCAGTGATTGGCTACAGTGGTCACATGGTAGTCAGCACATCACCACTGGAGCATAGACCAACAGGGCATGTTATAGCAGTGGGTGTTTATCAGGTGAATAGTGGGACTTTTATTGTGTTATGGCATTTCTTCACATTGACCCACTTTGGCTATGGGTAAATTAGACTTCTAGGAACAATATATTCCTTTATTTTAAGTTGAAATGTGTTTGGTTACAGAACCCAATTCTGTGTATATCTGCCATAAAGTACCAAGTTCTACTACCTATCTATTCATCTATAGTTAAACTACCTGCACATGATTAACTTAAGAAAAAGTTTCTTTCCAACATTCATAATAAGGGCCATTGTTCCAAATGTGTAGCACTACAGGATACAAAAATAGAGATGAGGTGCCAAGCTAGGACATTTTGTGACATGGAGGTGTGAACCATTACTTACACCCTTACAATCCAGCCTTTCAGCTCTTTACATCCACAGTATCCTAATTAAAATCCTCTAGCTTATCCATGGATGTGGTCATTTACTATAGCTGTCTGATCCATAAAATCCCGAATAAAATTCTGCATTACAAAATTGTTCCTTACCCAGCAGGCAGTACAAGCCTGTTACACATTACTGCATAAGTGGTCTCTGTGTACTTAAGTCCTGGCAAGAGCACCTCAAGGTGGGAATTAGGAAAGATTAACAATCGGTCCTCAGTGGAGAAAAACACACCAAGAAAGCGAACATTTTAATTAAAGTACTTAAAGCTTGGATTCTAATAGTAAAAGATAAGGCATTACATAGTGCCATGTTTCCTGATTGAACACAGCAGGGAATATTCTTTAACGAAAAGTTTTTGTCTTTTTCATGTTTATTTGGCTTTACCTCTATGTACACATATACACAACTACTTTGTCTTTTCCAGAAACATTAGAGCCCTAAATCTTGTACTTGGTTGGGAATTCTTTGATTTTATTTGTTTCATTACAAGGGAAGAGAATGTACAAATATGTCCCTGTTGAATGAGGAGACCAGGTAATATCTTTGGCCTGGGGTAATTGGTAAAAACCATAAGCTTGCTCTTTGTAATGACTCTTTTCCTTCTATTACCTACTTACATGCCAGCACACACCTGGTCATGCCAACATAAATCTAGTTAATCTCTTCATCATTTTCCAGCTCTAAAAGATTATGCCAAGAAATTACAGAACCAATGTAAACTTACAGCTTTTAAATTAAATTGTTTTCATCCCAAGTCCTTCAGAAATCAGTTGCACATTTTATTGGTATGTGCTTAACATTTTTATCCATGCCCCCTAACCCCCAATTACAAAAGTTTTCTTATAATGAAGAACCACATGAAACTTTCCAGAATCAAAATTTGTGGGGAAGCATGTTTTACACTCTGCTGCTATGGTTACAGGTAACATAATATCTACGTGTATTTTTCTACTTCTAGTTCCAAGGAACCCTTCATGTAGCGAGGAGTAGGGAGGACTCCTGGCCAGGCTTTACTGGCATCAAAGTCTACATGGCAGAGTCTAAAGAGAAGAGTGGTATACTGATATTACTATTATAAAATTAAAGTGGGACAGATGCAATTAGACTTAGATCATGGTGTTGGAGGCTAGCCTTCACAAGTGATGATTATGTAACAAGTTGCACTGGCAGAACAGTATTTAGTCATTACATCATGATTGTAACATCATGACTTTGGTATGGATCTTGTCTCCACAACATCAGTGATGGGTGTTCCTGTACCTGACATACAGACATGAAATACCTTTGAGACCAAGACAAACTACCTCTTCTATGTCTCTATGAAATCTGTATTCATGTATTCAAAAATTTCAAGCTGTCTTTATGTTATGTTACTGCTCTGATACATAATGAGACAGCTCATATATCTGTCTACACCATGTGGCTTAGAATGAAAGTCCACATGTTAATGCTCCCCCTCATTCTACTAACATTATTAGGTTTCATGTCAATATAAAATCTTACCATTTAGAGTCCATCTACATGACTTTAATTAAAATATCCCAGATGATAGTCCAGATCAACAATATGTTAGAGTGGCATATTATTGATGACAATAATATTTGCTGCACTTTGGATTCTACTACAAGGGTATAGACAGTGGGATAGGTTTCTTCCTAAGGAGCAATATTAGGGGTAGAAGCAGCAATTAATTTTGCACTAGTCCCCAAGAACATTTTATTATTAAAACTGCTACCGTGTTTCTCCAAAAATAAGACCTACCCCGAAAATAAGCCATAGCTACATTTTCCAGGTTTTTTGGAATAGGCTTGAAATATAAGACCTACTCCAAAAATAAGCCCTAGCTAATTTAACCCCTTCCCGACATCCGCCGCGCGATTACAGCGGATGCCGGGACCTTAAACATGGCGGTCGCTCTGCTGCAGAGTGGCTACCATAGCTATCGTACCCGGTCTCTGCGGAGACCTGGAGTTAATGCCCACGATCAGTGTCTATCCTGATCACGGGCATTGTTCAGCGTGACTTCCCTTTCCCTTCCCTCCCACCAAAGTAGCAAAACCTGGAGTTAATGCCCGCGATCAGACGATCTGACCGCGGGCATTGCTTAGTGTGACCTCCGTGCTTCCCCCCCCCTGTCCCCACACCCTATAGCTGCTATACCGGGTCTCCTTGTACACCGGAGTCCCGCAGTTAATGCCCGCAATCAGAGTCCACTGATCGCAGGCATCGTTAGGTCTGTCAGTTCGTGACCCTACCCCCCCCCTCCAAATCGACCCCCCAAAGCAGAGTAACTATCCCCGGGGTCGGTCCTCACCAGCCCCGTACCTTTCACGTTGCAGGACGACTCCCAGGCTTCGAGATCGCGGGAGCCGACCTGTTCCTTTGACAGCCGGGAGCCTTGGCTCCCAGGCCTGTCATAGGAATATTACTATTGAGGTCCAGCCTCAGTAGTAATGTAGTTAATCTCCCATAGACTGCAATACATTGTATTGCAGTCTCTGGGATGATTGCAGGTTCAAGCCCTTAATAGTAAAAAAAAAAAGTTAAAAAAAAATTAAAAAAAACAAAATAAAAGTTCAAGCCCCCTCCCACTTTCACTAGAATACATATAAAAATAAAATATTACTCTGAAACACATACACATTAGGTATCCCTGTGTCCGAAAACGCCCCCTCTACAAACTTATAAAAATATTTTACCTCTATAGTGAATACCGTAGCAAAAAAAAAATTATCAAAAGTGCCGAACTGCTGTTTTTTCGCTGTTTCACGTCTGATAAAAGTTGAAAGAAAAAGCGATCAAATGTGTGATTGTTGTTCATGGAAAAAATTAAGACCTACCCCGAAAATAAGCCCTAGCCTTTTTTTCGGAGAAAAAAATAACATAAGACCCTGTCTTATTTTCGGAGAAACACGGTAGCAAAAACAATCAATGCTTCCCTATTGTTTAATTGCCAAGTGTTGTGTGTCTACTGCTGAGACTCCCACTGATCCTGACAATGGAGGATATTTTATCCCTCCTGTGGATGCAGCCACGGGAAAAGTGGCTGAACTCCTGATGGATGCTGATGCACCCCTGCTCCCATTAATTTCAATGGGTGCACTGGAGTGAAGTGAATGGGAACAGGGGGGATGTCTATGTCTGCCAGAGGGTTTTCTGCCAGATTTATGACATAAATGTTGATAAATCTGATCCCTTGCCCGCCCTTGCCACACCCCCTATTTACAGAATTGGCGAAGGGAGCGCAAAAGTAAAATAGTTGCAATTTTTTTTTTTTTTTTTTGCAAATTGGCAGTTTGTGCAAAAACAAAAAATTGTGACTTTTTATGCTTTGTATGCCAGAAAATTGTGACAAACTGTTGCAAAATCATGTGGTTTTAAAATCTGGTCAACCAAGACAAAAGGTAAGAAAGGGCACATCTGTACCCTACTTTTAGCCTAAATCTTTAAGGATGTTACTACTAACCACTTCACTACCCTTAACCACCAAGGATGTTACAATTTTTCCCATTCCAGTGCTCTATACCATCAGAAATGTTATCAATATCTCTTTTAACACACTGAGACACTATGTGTATTAGAAAAAAACAAATTCAATGGCTCATTTATTACTATTCAGGATTCCCCTCTATTAACTAGTACAACTCTGATGAACCCCTAAACTAAATTCATTTTTTTGGTTTGGGGGGGGGGGGGGAAACGTGTTAGGTGTTAGAAACAGAAAGAGGAAATGCACCATCAGTACCTCCCATGTGTCTATAGGTGCCAGTATACTCTGAGGGAATGCTGAGGTACTTCGGTGTCTGGACGTCACGTCATGTCACATGGGCAACAAACATTTTGTTTTGTCTTGAGATTAGGGTTGTACTGCTAATACTGCTGACATAGCATTTTAAAAGTAAGATTTCACCCAATCTCAAGAAGAAATAGCCTGATCTATTTAACTGGTTGGGTATTATATGTCTATTTTTTATTTGACTTAATAAAATATATGTTTTATGTGTTCGTTCCGGCAGTGATAATCTGTCATTTATAATTTTACAACACTTATCACTCTCATAGTTAATTTTCCATTTATTATTATGCTGATAAAAATGGTCCCAGGCAGTGCTCTTGTGCAAAGGTAATGAGTTATTGCCATGTATATCCATGGTTTGGGTTACGTCATACTCATTGCTGCAATTTTCACTTCTTGTAGGAGTAGAAAGCCATGTACTTTAATCCTCAGTTACTTTAAAAAAAAGCACACATTTCTGGTGTATCTGATAAATTCCACAAGTCCAACTGTGACTTGTCAAAACATTAACCTAACAAGTATTCTCACATTGGGGCAGCACAGGTTCAGAAAACATGCCTTAATTGACAGTAATGGTTTAACAGACCTCTTCTTATAGAAATGGCTCAATAATGCTCTTCTGGACCTGCCATGTGGTGAGTGATGTAGTGCAGGCTGCTTCTCTACTGATGGGTGGATACAAGTCACTCATGCCAACGTCAGCTTTGCATTTATGCTTATTCACATGATGAAGAACAGTCATAGGAATTTGATATTATTAATTAAAATCTTGAAATAAAATGGATTATGTGTTATTGTACATGGTTGGCACAATAATAATCTTTTTGATTTCCCAGATCAGAATTCCTTTCCAGTTTTCTCAGAGTAATGAGTTAAATATACTCTTGTTATTTTAGTTTGCTATGCTTCATTTGTAGTATTAATGAAAGTCTTTATTTGCATAGAAAATATACTTTATTTGTATTCTTGTTGATAAACTATGAAAATAATACCGTGACCTACACACGTGGACAAAATTGTTGGTACCCCTCGTTTAATGAAAGAAAAACCCACAATGGTCACAGAAATAACTTGAATCTGACAAAAGTAATTTGCCAAACTACATGTTGACAAGCCACAGAGCTTCTGGGAGAATGTCCTATGGACAGATGAGACAAAAATCAAAATTTTTGGCAAAGCACATTAGCTCTATGTTCACAGACAGAAAAATGAAGCATATCTTGAAAAGAACACTGTCCCTACTGTGAAACATGGAGGAGGCTCTGTTATGTTCTGGGGCTGCTTTGCTGCATCTGGCACAGAGTGTCTTGAATCTGTGCAGGGTACAATGAAATCTCAAGACTATCAAGGGATTCTAGAAAGAAATGTGCTGCCCATTGTCAGAAAGCGTGGTCTCAGTCACAGGTCAAGGGTCTTGCAACAGGATAATGACCCAAAACACACAGCTAAAACAACCAAGAATGGCTAAGAAGAAAATACTGGACTATTCTGAAGTGGCCTTCTATGAGCCCTGACCTAAATCCTATTGAGCATCTTTGGAAGGAGCTGAAACATGCCGTCTGGAAAAGGCACCCTTCAAACCCGAGGCAACTGGAGTAGTTTGCTCATGAGGCGTGGCCAAAATACCTGTTGAGAGGTGCAGAAGTCTCATTGACAGTTACAGGAATCGTTTGATTGCAGTGATTGCATCAAAAGGTTGTGCAACAAAATATTAAGTTAAGGGAACCATCATTTCTGTCCAGGCCTGTTTCATGAGTTTTCTCTTTTAAAAATTTCTGTTGAAGCATGGTTGAAAAGCAATGTCTGACTTTCATTTGTTCATTTTTATAGAATTTTTATATATTATTACTTTTGTCAGATTCAAGTTATTTCTGTGAGCATTGTGGGTTTTTCCTTCATTAAACGAGGGGTACCAACAATTTTGTCCACGTGTGTATATGGTTTTAATATCTAGATAAAATGTTGTGAAAAACTAACCTGAGGGTCATATATGTGTAAAATCAGTGGCTTTGAAATGAAGAAAATTAGGTCCTTACTGTTATCGTACTTATAACATATACAGTAAAACTGCTACAGTTGATGTTAGTAGCATCATATTTTCCATAGGAAATTCAATATAAATGAAATTATTTTCAAGCACCTATTCTCATTAAAGGATAGGCCATCATTGTAAAATCCCTGGAAACCGCTTTAAAGGGAGTCTATCAGATGCTCTATGTCTACTAAGCTAATAGCAGCACTGAGTAGAGGACTACAAAGGATATTTCTATTTGGAACATTTATGGTACATCCTGTTGATATGTCATAAATGCCCCATATATCTGTAGATTCACCTCTCTCTTGCAGACAGGGGTCCCTTATCCCTGTCTTGAGACAGTGCATGCCCAGCTCTCTTCATTCACTTCTTTGGCATCTCCCTCCCTGTATGCATGGCATACTCTCCACTCACTGTAGCCACCCCCTTTTTTCAGATAGATGCAGGTCCCAGAGTTGGGACCTGCATCTTGTGGATATGCCAGAAATATCATACATGGGAATACTCTTTTAAATATGTGCAAACATTTTGGATATATGTGCAGCCCTTTTGGCTGCATTAGAGAGCTGCTTTAAGGAACATTTGCTAGGGCTGTATAGCGGCAATTTTTTTTTGCATTTTGTTTGCCCTAGTGTGTTAGGCACCAAAAATTTTTTTACAATGAACACCCTAATAACCCCTATCACATGAAGTAAACCAGCCAATGAGATATCATTGGTTGGTTTACTCTATGAGAGGAGGCAAAACTGGACCAGGATGGGTAAGTAATAATAAATATATATTGTTTATTTATGTTTTATGAATATGTTTTTTTAATTTCAGTTTTTTTTTTTTGATTCAGTAGACTATGTTGATGACTGATGGGGCATTTTTTTATTTTTAACAATAGGGTCAAACGGGTCATGTGAGGGTGTTTTTTTTATTTTCCAATAAAATATTTTTTAATGTCTGTTTTTATCTTTATTACTATTGCTTTATTAATGGCCACTCTCTAACAGCACCCATTACTAGGGTATGGCTTAGTGTTAACCACTAATCCTGACCCCCATACCCAATTGGTACCCTCGTATTCACCACCATCAGGGATGCTGGGATGAACTGGGTAAGGTCCAGTATCCTACCATGTAGTGATGGTCAGGTACTGCAGAGGCAGAAACCATGGGCTGCTGCCTTATTGTATGTGGCTGAAAAATGATGAAGAGACCATGTCTTTTTTTTTTTTTTTTTTAATAAATACTTGAATAAATAATTGAAAAAAAAAATGGTTTTTTTTTGGTGCACTGAACCCCAGGATACCTAGAGGCTCCCTCTACCAGAGTGGCGGGACTCCTCCTACTAATTGAGTCCCACCCTTAAGGGGTTAATCACGGTCATGGTATCAGTCAGTGATTCCATCACTTAGATATAATTGCTGATTGAAGTGCAGAGGTCTCAGGAAGCCAACAGTGAACACTGATCACCACCACTGTAACGGGAAGCATATGTGTGAACACACCATGCCACCTACCAAAGAGGTACTGGGATAGGTGGCTGCTGAGCAGGGACCAGACAAACTCTGGCATATGGCACCAGAGAGTACAGGCAGAAGGATAGTTGGAAACAGGCCAAAGGTTGTAGACAAGCCAATGGGTAAGGGTAAGCAGCTCAGTTTCAGGAGTCCATGACAGGCTGAGGTCATACACGGGTAGGCAGCAGAACAAAAGTGTAGTCACAAACAAGCCGCGGTCAATAAACGATAATCCAAATGCAGTGTAGTATGGAACCCTTGCAAAATCAGATGCAGCAGATACAATAATGCTTGTGCATGGTCCAGAGGGCCGAGCAGACTAATATAAGCAGAAGTCATCAGGGATTGGCTCAGGAGTGCCCACAGGTGAACTTGTTATGCCTCATGGGCAGGACCATGTGCTACACAGAAGGAAACAAACAGCTGCAGGGAGTGTTAGAAACTACATGGTGTGAACTGGAGAGAAGCATGTGACTGTGTTTATTAGGAGAAAGAGGACAACAACCGGCGCAGACCCTTACTGGGAACAGGGGGGTATGGGCAGGCACAGTTTGGGGAGCAGTGGCCATGGAGGACCCAAAAAGGGGGGGGGGTTATATAATGTATTGAAAAACAGGCGGTGGGGAGAACAAAGGTGGTGGAGGCAGAAATTACTTCAGCAAACTGTGAAGCAATGAATCAAAACTAATTGCAAGGTGTTAAACAGGATTTACTCCTGAGAGTCAGAGCAAGCTTATTTGCATACAAGATCAATTTTTTTCCCCCTGTACTGCTAGGCCTGGTAGGTCCTCTACCCAATGCTGTTATTAGCTTAATAGCCATAAAGTATCTGACATACTAACTGTCAGAGAAATCTACATAAAACAACATGTATGTATTCCTTTTCATGGGTGGACTGTATTTAAACAAGTTTTGGTATCTGAGATCAGATATCTTATATATATTGCTATTATAGGTTTTTTTTTCTATCAGTGTCATGTCCCAGGACTTGGTTTAATTCACTGACATGTATCTGTGATACTGTTTGTCTTTGTAGTTTGTCCCCTCTCTCTCTCTGTATCCTTAGTTGTGATGCTGTAGCTCCTCCTCTCTCTCTCTCTCAGTTTAGTTTCACTTCTTTGTAAGCAACATGTCTGCTCAGCTCCTGGTATTTCATCATTTTTCACCTACTGCTGTATGAGGTTTTACAAGATTTACCTGGATTAAAGCATCTGGAATCTTATCTACGCCTCCTCAGTTGAGTTGAACACTATCTGATAGATATCTTGGTGTAATTGCTGGTTAGCATAGAGACTACAGGACACTCTCACAACCTAACACTTGCAGCCAAGCTATTGAGTCAGAACAATCAGCTATAAATCTCTGCTATTTTTCATTTACTTATAAAGACATCTGTTAAAAATGTCAATAGAGCTTATACCACTCTACCTGTTGAAATAAACATAAACGCTTGGCAGTCAATAGAGATAGCTGATATCCATACAACTATTGTACCTTTTGTACTGTATATGGTATCTTAAGGTACCCAATTAATGTGGGTGGTAAAGTGTTTAAATCTGATCAATGGATAAGAAAAACAAAGTGTACATCCATGTCCCTGTCTTGTATGTCCAAAATATACAGGATGTAAATTAACAATTCCTTCTACCTTTGTATACAATGTTACAATACAGTATATTACAAAAATATGGAGCACAATTCAGTTAACACTTTTGAAATAACTGGATTTCTGTAAGCTACAGTAAGTGGAAGCGGCATGGAATTTTGTAAAAAGCAAATTTGTTTTTAGAATTACAGCATTCTGGAAACTATTGAAGCAAAACACTAACAGTACCTGAAGTCTAACATTATATATTTATGATCAGAAAGACTTTAGGAAAAGAAAGTTCTAAGGTCACCTCCTAACTGCTGAGAACCAAGCCCAAACGTGCTTATCTGCAAAGAACAGCACAATAATTTTTGTAGCTAATGTCAAAACCATGATGAAAGATAGAAGTTAACAATATTAATAGGTCCATGGGTCAGGGATGATCTGATTCTTTAAACCAGATGTAAACAAGTTAGTGTTGATAGGCAGGCAGTTTCTGATATCAATTATCCAAGTGATTGTAATGATAGAAAATTGAGTTAAAATACTCAATATTATAAAGAAAAAACACACATAATCATGAAGGTTTAGTCCAAATTAGTTCAAATATTTATTTATAAAAAGAGAAGAGGAAAATATCTTGGCCATGACTAATATTAGAATTGTTACTCTGAAAAAAGCAAAAAGCAGATTTAAAAATAAAGAAATTAAATTAATAATTAAACAGGAAAAATGTAATAAATAATAAAATATAAACAAGAAAAATATATGAATAATAAAATAAGGATAAGTTCATCTTCTTCTACGTCCATCGTTCTGATCCATCATAGGATTGCAACAATGGCCTGAAACAAGTATAATAACTGATGTAGATGGAGCATCATTCGCTGTAATGTAAAAATCAAGATGGAAGTTTTTGTCTGTCTAGTTTGTTCACTTTTAAAACAGAAGATAAAGTCTTGCATCCAGTACACCAAATATTATAAAACAATAAAAAAAAAAATATAGGCAAAGTTTCCTTATAGATTGGTGAGTTTGAGTGTTTAATGTAACTAAATCCAAAAAATCTGCTCTCATAATTCTTCAAACCATTTTGCTGCCTGCAATTTAAAATTGAAAATTCTGCAGTGTTTATATCATGTGTGGACATACAGTTGTTCTAAAAAGTTTACATACCCTGGCAGATTTTTTGGTGTTTTGGCGTT
Source organism: Leptodactylus fallax (assembly GCA_947044405.1). Taxonomy (NCBI): domain Eukaryota; kingdom Metazoa; phylum Chordata; class Amphibia; order Anura; family Leptodactylidae; genus Leptodactylus; species Leptodactylus fallax. The sequence goes on from CAMRHE010000203.1 coordinate 1,589,761, forward strand.
TTTTCAGAGAATATGAATGATAACACAAAAACTTTTTCTCCACTCATGGTTAGTGGTTGGTTGAAGCCATTTATTGTCAAACTTCTGTGTTTTCTCTTTTTAAATCATAATGACAACCAAAAACATCAAAATGACCCTGTTCAAAAGTTCACATACCCCAGTTCTTAATACCGTGTATTGCCCCCTCTAACATCAATGACAGCTTGAAGTCTTTTGTGGTAGTTGTGGATGAGGCTCTTTATTTTCTCAGATGGTAAAACTGCCCATTCTTCTTGGCAAAAAGTCTCCAGTTCCTGTAAATTACTGGGCAGTCTTGCATGTACTGCACGCTTGAGATCTCCCCAGAGTGGCTCAATGATATTGAGGTCAGGAGACTGAGATGGTCACTCCAGAACATTCACTTTCTTCTGCTGTAGCCAATGACAGGTCGACTTGGCCTTGTGCTTTGGATCGTTGTCATGTTTGAACGTCCAAGTACGTCCCATGCGCAGCTTCCTGGATGATGAGTGCAAATTTGCCTCCAGTATTTGCTGATAACGTGCTGCATTCATCTTTCCTTCAACTTTGACCAAGTTTCCTGTGCCTTTGAAGCTCACACGTCATCAGTGATCCACCTCTGTGCTTTACAGTAGGAATGGTGTTACTTTCATCACAGGCCTTGTTGTCACCTCTCCAAATGTAACGTTTATGGTTGTGGCCAAAGAGTTCGATTTTTGTCTCATCACTTCAAATTACCTTGTTCCAGAAGTTTTGAGGCTTGTCTCTGTGCTGTTTGGCGTATTGAAGGCGAGATTCTTTGTGGCATTTGCTCAGTAATGGCTTTCTTCTGCAACTCGACCATGTAGCCCATTTTTCTTCAAGTGCCTCCTTATTGTGCATCTTGAAACAGCCACACCGATAGTTTTCAGAGAGTCCTGTATTTCAGCTGATGTTATGTGTGGGTTTTTCTTTGCTTCCCGAACAATTTTCCGGGCAGTTGTGGACAATATTTTGGTTGGTCTACCTCACCGTGGTTTGGTTTTTACAGAGCCCCTGAGTTTCCATTTGCTAATCACAGTTTGAACACTGCTGATTGGCATTATCAATTCCTTGGATATCTTTTTGTATCCCTTTCTTGTTTTACACAGTTCAACTAACTTTTCCCGTAGATCCGTGGACAATTCTTTTGCTTTCCCCTTGAATCACAATCCAGAAACGTCAGTGGCTGGAGGAAAGATGCAACAGTCTGTCTGGATCCCAGAAACTCACTCAGATTTTATGCACACATTAATTACAAGCAAACAGGTCACAGGTAAGTATGTTACTTTTAGTGGCCATTCAAACCCCTTTGTGTCATCTTCTGGGCATTTTAACAGGCCAAAATCGACAGGGTATGTGAACTTTTGAACAAGGTCATTTTGATGTTTTTGGTAGTCATTATGATTTATAAAGAGAAAACACAGAAGTTTGACACTAAATGGCTTCAGCCAACCACTAACCATGAGTGGAGAAAAAGTTTGTGTGTTATCATTCATATTCTCTGAAAAAAGGCCAAAAAACCTAAAAATCAGCTGGGGTATATAAACTTTTTAGCACATCTGTAGTATACAATATTTCACTCCTAAGCTTTCTCTAGTGGTAGCTTAAGGCACACAAATTTTTTCTAATTTAACTCAATGTCTTTGTAGGAGATTTGGGGCTCTAAATCTCTCACTGCTATAAAGATATGTTAGGAAATTATTCAGCACAGAATGTTGGCCTAAAACTACACGGTGTTAAAAGGTGACCATTCATTTAAGGCAAGGGTGTTCCAATTTTTGTAAATCCATAGCAGTCTCCCACAACAGAACAGCTAGGCCAGTAAAGGATCAGCATTAAGATCAAAGTTTGTGGCTTTCCCTAAGAAATAAAACAACATAACCAGAAAAGAAAAAAAAGAGCAAAAAAGAAAAAAGAACAAAACAGAAACGTTCCCTCTATTTTTTTTCTATTTTATTTTATATTGATGGGTTTGTCTGTTACAGGGTTGGAAGAGAATTAAGTCAGCTGCTGCATCTTTTCTTGTTCTCAGTTTCCAAAAGTGTTTATTTTCATCTGAACCATATAATGTACAATGTGTCAAAGAATAAAACAAAGGGAAATAGTTTAGAACTTTGAGGGTTTTTCAGATTTTTTATATTGGTTCCCATGTTTGTCAAATGCAGGGCTTTGCTTTACTCTGATGAATGCCATATGTTCACTGTGTCATGCATATGTCTGCTTGTCATTGTAAGGAAGCAGACATCTCTGACATGTATCACTGGGAGGTCCTTACAGAAGAACATACATTATCTTCTCCTTGACTGTCAACTGACATCAGCAGATTGATTGAATATGGAATAAGATCTTCTGATTTCTGGACCTGTCCTTATTATATTGCTTATTTTCACAGAGGATTGACGGGTTCTTATGTATATACTAATTTTTTTTTTTTTTTTTGAAAAATATGATCTGAATGAATACCAAACTGTTCTAAATAATTTGGGTTCTCAGGGACATAGTATTCCAAAGCATGACAGCCTGTAAATGTACTATGTATAAATAGTTGTTAGGGCATACCTCTGGTGTGTCTTAACAATGGTTGTCTCGCAATATCCTGTCTTTTTGTTTGCTCACAGCTGTCCCCTTACACCATTTGATCAGATGTTAAACGGTTTACCAGCCCTTTGTAATTAATGGCTTATTCTTAAAATAGACCGTCAATATTAGTATGTCTGAAGGGTCTGTTGGGCTGGTGCCAGCACTGTAGCCTCTTTAAAGGCGTTTTTGTGACACCCTAAACATTATTTCGTAGTACTACTACTACTACTATTCGCAACTCATTTCCATTCAAGTAAATCAACTGAGCTGCGATACCAAGCACAGCCACTGTACAAATTTACAATGCTGTGCTAAGTGAGTGCTGAAGAGGCTGACTTCTGCAGCCTCTTCAGTTAGTAAGTCCTGAAAAACCCCTTTAGGCTGAAGCCCGATGTTGCGGAAAAGCAGATTTTTCTGTTGCCATTTTTGCTGATTTTTTGAGCCAAAGCTAAGAGTGACTACAAAAGGAATATGAAACATATAGAAAGCACTTATACTTCTGCCTTCTGCTCAATCCACTTGATCGCTATTTGACTTAAGTTATAAAAAAGGGGATACAACATGATATACATTAGGACACTCTTTTGGCATGTGTCCAGTGAATGAAGTCTGATAGATATGTTTTACATACAGTATATAACTTACACAGCATATAGTGTATGACCAACTCAAATGCCCTGTGAACAGAGCCTAAGATATCAAGTGACTAATACGAAGGCTACCCACAGATTTTCTGTCTGGAAAAAGCAAGAGGGGATTTTACTGTGGTGTGAAGCCACATTTTAATTACAATAATAAAAAGTGAAATATTTTATAAATTGTAATTGTATTTTTTTCAATTCAAAGTTTATTGATTTTCAAAAAGACATAAAATACAGTGAAAATAGATAGCTGCAACGGCAGAAGCAACAGTTTATACTGTAGAGAACGGGGAGATCCCCGAGTAGAGGCCAAAGGACAAGAAGAGGAGGGGAAGGGGGGAAGAAAGGAGGAGGAAGGGAAGGAGTGGCGAGACAACAAAAACAAACACAGAATGAGAGGGAAGAAAGAAGGAGAAGAGAGAAAAGAAAAAAAAAAGGGGGGGGGGGGGTGGGGATAGGGACTATACAGCAACAGTATCAGGTCCAGGAGAGGACCCCAGGGGTGCAAGCAATCAAAAATTCTTCATCAGAAAGAGTAGTAAAACTCATAAATTGTATTTGCCATATTTACCATTTCACCAAAGTTACAAAGTAGCATTTAAATGCTTCCCCTTCCACCCATAATGTCAAGTTGCAACAAATTTCTTAAGTACCTTGTAAAATGTGGAAATGAATAAACCAGTAGTTCCAGCAACATCACAACAAATATGTCTGACAAGTGTCACTAGTAATACAGTACATGACCACCAATGTGTATGAAATGCAAGTCTTTACTTCCAATGCAGAAAATTGATGCAGTAAATTTTTTTGATGTCCAAAATTTTTGCTTAAAAACTGAACTTTGTGGTCATAAAAATATGCAGCAATCTTTTTCTCATAGCTAATGTAACTCCATGAACTGGCCTGTGCTCACTGATTCTCGTTTATTATAATTAGTGGTTTTTATTCATGTAAAAAGCCCAAATACATATTCTCAATGTATTTTTTCTGGCATGCCGAGCATTTAGTTGGCAGATTGTGATAAACATTAACATTAGTAACATTTTCTATATATGGAACATTCACTTACTCAGCCAAAAGATATATTTAACAGGAACAAAGGTTTAATCCTCAGTTACCAAATTATTTGCATAGTCTACAGTAGAAACAGAAACTTTAAGGAGGATCGGTCACCTCTACTGATTTGTCTTACTTTGTGAGATAAAAACTTTGAAGTATCTCTTCTAACTGTGTTGTTCCTGTGTTATTCCTCCTAGCTATTTATGACTAAATTGACAACTGGGTGTAACCATTCTATTTGTCAAAGACTGCCACTGTTAGTACAGATTTAACAGTGTCAGTGTGTGTGGAAAGTGTGTATATTCAGTATGTGCAGGGAGTGTGTGTGGTCAACGTGTGCAGGGGGGAGAGTACAAACTGCTTAGTGACACATTTCAATTTTTTGCCTCTGTACCCTTTACCAGTTTAGTTTGTGTTTTTTTTTTTCTGTCCACCTGTTCAAAAGATGTCACCTCTGGAAAGTTATATGTGAATTAGCTCTTATGTACCAAGTGGGCATTACCATTTTATTTTCTCTGATAAAAATTAATAGTTACCATCCACTCGGTGAATATGAGCAAAATTACATATAATTTACCAGGGGCCATATCTTTTCAAGTGGGGGAAGAAATCACTGGTACCGTGCTCTATTAGTAATAGTGGTGGTGCAAAGCAAAAAAAGGGTTCTCCAACCCATAATCCAAGTCTTAGAATATTGCTGCACACAATCTTATAGTGGAGAAAAGAGTTTTTTATTTTCACATTCTTTAGTGACAAAAAAGATATTTCACAATCAGTATCAATGCCATTCTTGTTAGTATATGTTAAGGTGAGGTCATAGATCCAAGTAATGCAACGTTTCGGTCAAGAGACCTTCATCCGGCGGGATCTGCTCACAGGGTAGTGTTCATAAAGTTATTTCGTAGCCTGTGAGCAGATCCCGCCAGATGAAGGTCTCTTGACCGAAACGTTACAATACTTGGATCTACGACCTCACCTTATCATATACTAACAAGAATGGCGTTGATACTGATTGTGAAATATCTTTTTTGTCACTAAAGAATGTGAAAATAAAAAATTATTTTCTTCACTATAAGAGTGTGTGCAGCAATATTCTAAGACTCATATCTTTTCAAGTGGACAGACCTAAAAAGACCAAATTGATCAGGGGCACAGCGGCAATCAAATAAGGTATGACTTTTAGGATTTTGTACTTTTGTCCATTAAGGGGGTGAAGTGATACAACGTATTTTAAGATCAGCGAGCAGCCCATTCAATCATTATCTTCTTGGTCGGATTTTTTATAGTGGTTGTAAAGAATGGTATACTTTTCTGTTCCGAATAGTAGGGTGTACTTACAAATCATGAACATATACGATATGTGATCTTGGAGAGACAATTCTAACAGTGGAACAGTGTCGTGGATCTCTGTAGGAAAATCTTACAAATTAGACTTACTCCGGTTTCACTTGAGGCTGATATGCCTGATCATCTCTGCATTGCTCCATCGATTTGTGGCCTCAAAGGTTTGTTTCTGCTCCTATTAAAGCACCTACATAGCACTGTTTTTGGTTTGTATGGCATTTTGAAAGTAATTTTTGGATTATTTGTTTTCTTTTAAAATAGGTTAAATAGGGATGAATCCTTAGTAAATTTCCGACAAATTGCTTCATCAGAATCATTTGTGCAAGACAAAACTTGCTGTCACGTGACTATTTTAGATTGCAGTTGCATGTACAGTACATGCAAGTGCATTGTTATCTGTGATGCCAAAGTAGTGTAGGAAGACAACCAGTGTTGGAAAAAAGAATTAAGATGTTATATTGCTGTTCCAGCAGGCACTAAAGTTTAGACCCTGTGTAATGAATATAAAATCAGAGGGACCTGGAAGAGGAACAAATACTTATTGGTTCAAGTCCCTTCAGACTAGAGCTTCATTTCAAAGACATAAAAATAAAGTATACTATAAGTCACCCTCAAAATTTTTCTTGAAGACAATACAAAGTCTTTTGGAATATGCTGTACGGGGTAAAGCTGCCCATTTTCAAACACTGAGTTTGCTTTGTCTGGCAGATTGATTAATGTATACATTGTATATACTGTATATGGCATACTTCACATTTAACTAATGTTAAATGCTATGTTTTTACTTCTACAATACTGTTGGCTTCTATGGAAGTGAAGTGTTTAATTTTCACCTCTCATATATTTATTAGATTTCTTCCACTGATCCAACTTATGTTCCAACTTCCATAATGGAAAATGGGAATTTGTGGTCAATGCATTTATGTGTGAATTATTAGCTGGCAATTGGCAATTTTGAGGTTAGTGCCAACTGTGTATGAAAGCTTTCCTCTAGCGGACTAGAAATAACAGATACCTTGTCAGCTAAGTGCCCGAATATACATTGGAAATATATTTGCAGAAATCATGAATTATCTCACTGTATCATGGGTCGACGTTAGTGTTACCAATCTGCACTGCAACGGACACTGAAATGGAGATAAGCTAGGCTGTGTGAGGCCTGGCTTCATGTCTACACAGAATACATGATTCTTGAATGTTAATTTGACAGCTTTAAACCATTTATCCTATTACAAAATGCACCAGCAATGTAATTATGTAAAACATATCAACACTTGAGCCGTTCAATATTTTTCTTGTTTTTGGTGAAGTAGTGCCATATGGATGAAAAATCTAGGGACTGAATGCTTCAAACAGTTTAATACAGCTGGTCTTTATCATCTCAAGTCGTGCCGTTCCTACAAAGAGACACATGAGTCTTCAGTTGCTTAACTGTGAAATTGAAAGCCTTGACAATGGATAGAATGTAATAGTGGCAGTGACATATTGATTAGCATATGGCCTACACATTATCTGTAAAATATAAAGGATTGCCAAGCAGAGCTTGTACATGAGCCAAGAATATCACAACAGTAGTAACATTCAAAGAGCCATACTATTCTGAATTTATATACGGACGCTAATCCTAGCAATGTATAGGGATAAAAAACTGCAAAAAAGTATCTGCAAGACTTTCTACAAATTCATGAAAGATAGCATCATAGCATAGAATGAAACTATACCCCTGATTAGACATATTCTTCCATAACTGTCCAGTAGATCATGAGTATACAGTATGTCTGATGACCAAACCATTTTTCAGTGTCTTTTCCATGTTGTATCCTCATGAGGATATAGGGTCTGTGAAGATCTGTTGCAATCCATCACTCAAAGGGGTTAAGGAATTATAGGGAGGTGAATGGGGTTACAGATTGGCCTAGAGTCACCCTACATTTTAGAGAAAGCAAAACATTTCAGCGTGGGTTCATTTGGCAGACCTTTACAAAATGACAAAACTAGAAGGAATTATACTACTGTATTTTCTTTGGAGATAAAGAAGAGAGTTCGTCACTCTGGCATTTTGAAAGAACATAACAGCTTTGAGCATTTCTAAATGGAACTGGCAGACCTTCACAACGTGGACTCATGAAACAAAGACCAAATAGATTCTTGATTTATTGTTAAGATACTTGCCTGTCTTCATTTTATAAAAAGCTGCTCTACTTGTCAAAGCTGTAACACCCAGTACCAAGAGTATTTCTCAAAAGTTTAGCTTTGTGAAACCAGTAATTTTCCTATCATTAGGATAACAAGCTGAAATTAGCTGGAAATTAGTAAGATCAGAGTTTTTTTTTTTCTCTCATTTCCAATTTATAGAATGAAACATCACCAATGTGTTTTTGAGCTTCTTTGTTTTACTTTCCTTAGAATATCAAACTGTAAAATTTTTAAGTTCATTGTAATTGCCTCCTGTCTAAATGTATTACTGTAACACTTTTCTCAAATGACTTAATGGGACTGATTGCTGCTGTACCACGTGACCAATGAATGTGACATCATCGGCACAGGGAAGAAGCTGCAGTGCCAAAGATAGGTCATCAAAATGTTGGAAAACCCAGTTAAAAAGCTGGAAATGCCAAGTTAAACCATTTTATGCTGACCGAAGGCAGTTAACTAAATGCTCAGGCAATATTTTTCGAAAATATCTGCCAGTCACTGTTGGGTGCTTAAATGGAATCTATCAGGTCAATCTAGGACACTAAACCACCCACAGGTCCTTAGAGACCTGGGGTTTAGTGTCCCAAATTGCCCTGTTGTAATGCAATCCGCAGGCACATTAAAAATAAAAAACCTTTATACTTACCTAGAGAAGGGTCCGATGAACGCTGTTCAGCCGAGAACAGTCCGGCTATTCATGAGCTTCTTCATTGGCACGCCTCCCGGCGCCTGCGCTGTTCTTCAGTGAAGCCAAAGATGGACACCCCGGCTTCACTGCGTAATTGCGGGGCATGCGCAGTAAAGCCGAGGTGTACTCCTCTGGCTTCATTGAAGATCTGCGCAGGCGCAGGGAGTACAGCAGCTGGGTGAGTATAAAGCTTTTTTATTTTTAATGCGGCCATGGATTGCGTTATAACAGGGTGATTTGGGACACTAAACCACCGGTCCATATGGATGTGTGGGTGGTTTAGTGTCCTAAATTGCCCTGACAGATTCTCTTTAACTTGAAAAGGCATTCATGGTAGTACTGCATTGCATCAATGGAAGCCCAGACCAGGGCACAGATGTATAATTACTAGTTTTTTACTGTTTTTATAAATGTACATGCTCCTTATAGTTAGTATCCTTTGATAAGTAATTGCTAGAAAAGCAAACAGACTACATGTCAATGTTTAGGATAAGGGTTAAATTAGAATGAAAGCTATTGAGAGAAGCTTCATATATTATCCTTGGCTTACTATTATAGGTAAAGTCTGGTGTGATGTACAGTACAGCATATAATGTGGTAAAGAATAGGCCTTACCACAAGTGCATAGCTGATCGGTCTGTCATCCAGGTTTGCAAATGGAAACTGAGCATATGTTAAATAAAATGTAATCTTGGATTAATCATTCAATAATATGACACAATGGAGTGATTTACTGAACAGCCCAGGATGACACCATTTTAATATGCTTTCTAGAGTGATCTAACGTTTACATATGATTCATTTTACATACATGAAATCTGAGATCCCAATTAGGAGACTTTGGGATAATGTAGTGTCTAGAATTCTGCTGCTGGGAAGACAATAGAAAGTTTTAAGGTCACCACTAATAGCAGTAATGCATAGTAACATTGCCGAAATGTCAAATGTAATCCAGCCTCAGCAGGTCTTACTGGAACTCAACAAAACTGTATGATTTAAAACAGGACCAGCAGTGACAGAGAGCGATACCATTTGGTCACCAGCAATGGAAGAGTATATTATTGGGTCACTGTGGCATAACAAATATAACAAAGGCTCACCAAGGACATGCAACTTTTCCAAGTCACCAACTTTAAAGCATCTCCCTATAGTACTAGGCTACAAATATCACTAATGAAGTTTTTTGTGTTATAAACCTATTTAAACTGCTTATTCCATAGTCTTCATAATCCCTTGACTTTCATTAAAGATAGCAATTCTAATGCAAAAGGCTTAGTTGGGACGCCAAATCTTTCTGCTGACATATGTTACGAACTAGATCATGAAATAACAATCCCTTATGAAATAACAATTATTAACAATTCTGAAAAATTATTTTATCTTTTCTTTTGTGCGTAGTGATTTTTCTGAAATTTTCTGAATATGACCTATTATTTACATGCTAAATGTTTTTGATAATGTCGGCATGTTATACTACTTCAGTATTTATTTTTTTAGGGTGATCTATCTATCTATCTATCTATCTAGAAGAGTAAAAGGCTTTCCTTGGAGGTAGCCGCCTTCTTTCAGATTTTTCACCCGTACTTTGTATTTTCTGTGCTGCTTTGAACTTTCTGTTACTATCTATCTATCTATCTATCTATCTATCTATCTATCTATCTATCTATCTATCTTTCTCTCTATCTATCATCTGTTGTTTTATTTAGGGCAATATTGTTTATCTGTAAAATTCTTAGTAGAATTTAGCGCTTGCATAAATTAGAAATACTCAGTAAGGGAAAATCATCAAAGCTAGAGTAAGGCAGTTCCATGTGGACTAAACCCTGTCTGCATGCAGCCACCAATGACTGCAGAATTATACCAGCAAATACCTCTGTTTACCTGTATAATCATGTGATCGTTGGCAGCCGCATGCAGTTGTGGCTTCGTCCACATATGGCTGCTGCAACATTGGAAAACAGATTTAAACCTTACCCACAGAAACCAATCAGATTCTATGGGGCAACTGCGCATTTTTCCATTGCATTAAACTGGATAAATATTCTTCAAAATGGTTAAGTAAAAGCAAAAAGCATGTAAAAAAAAAAAGTGGAAATGAAACCGAATGTAGGAGATTTCTCAATGTCCCCATGGTATTTCACTAAGCCAAGTGAGCCGATTTTACAGCAGCTTAGAGCATTGTGATGTAAATACAGGTGAAAGCTTTATAATCAGATATTCCTGCCATAAGTGCACTTGGATTCCTATTACCATTTAGATAAAATACTTTGCAATGCTTTTAGCGCACGCATTCTCTGAAAAGTTCTTAGTGTTAACATCAGTCTATGATAATTCAATGTAGACATTTCATGTTCTATGACACAAACCTGAGATAGGAATCCGAGCCAAAAAACACTAACAGGAAACTACAAGTGAGTAAAGTGTGACCTTTGTAAAGAAAGTATAGGATTTCAGCGCCAAAAACATTATTTTTAGCATGGCTTTTTTCCATAGCTCTAAAGTCGCTGCTCCCTTCTGTAGCAAAACATGGCTTTTGAAATGAAGAATGCTAAGCCTTCTGAGGATACCATGGTCTCAGAGCAGCCGTCAGATGGTAGTAAAGGCAGAAGTAATTATTGAGCTGTCTAACATATGTGCATGTATGTGTCATTTGCAAACATACTTAGTTAACCTTAGATTTGCCAAAGTGAATTCATTACAGATAATTAAAGAAGAACTTTGGCAGGGGTAACACAAAGTCTTCTGCTGGTCCTCCTTCAACCTCAACCACAGGAAGAATCCTGAAAGCCATGATGTCTGGCAGCTAGGGCGAACAATTTCTACAAAATTTCTACTAAATGGGAGTGACATTGTCTCTCTTGAAGAGTTGGCATTGAGTCTAAAAGACACATCTATTACTAAAGAGCGGCCTGTACATCCTTGGGTGGTTCCTCAGCCTGCAGGCTTTGAAAATTTGGAATCAGATTTTGGAATTTGAATGTAATAATTACAATGGGAAACTCTAGGTTGTGCCAATGAAACACAAAAGCTATGTAGGAAATCTTAGAAGAACATAATTAAGGAGATATTTCCATCTTAGTACTTATGGCTGTATCCATAGAATATGCCTTAAATGCCTAATAGATGCGGGTCCTACCTCTGAGACTTTGCATCTATGCTGAGTACGAGGCCATGTCTGTTCTCAAAAGTGAATAAAGCCATATAAGAACACTTCTCTCCATTCACTTGTACTGGAGTTAGGGAAATAGCTGAAGCTGCTTGCTTACAAGTGAACAGAGAGATGCTCACATGAGCAAGGTTTCTCCATTCATTTTTGAGAACAGACGTAGCCTCATTCTTGAGATACAAGTACATTGGCTTACAAAAGTATACATACCCCTTGAACTTTCACATTTTGTTACCTTATAACCACAAACTTAAATGTATTTTATTGAGGTTTTAAGTGCTAGACCAACACAAAGTAGCAGATAATTGTGAAGTGGAAGGAAAATGATACATGGTTTTCAAAATATAAATGAAATAGAAATCTGAAAAGTGTGACGTGCAAAAGTCAAAGCTGATAACCTTAAATAAAATCCAGTGCATACAATTGCCTTCAGAAGTCACTTAACTAGTTAATAGAGTCCAGCTGTGTGTAATTTAGTCTCAGTATTAATACACCTGTTCTGTGAAGGCCTCAGTGGTTTGTTAGAAAACACTAGTGAACAAACAGCATCATGAAGACCAAGAAACTCAACAGACAGGTCAGAGATAAAGTTGTGGAGAAGTTTAAAGCAGGGTTAGGTTATAAAAACATATCCCAAGTTTTGAGCATCCCAAGGAACAATCTCTGTTCAATCCATCATCCAAATATGGAAAACATATTCTTCAACTGCAAATCTACCAAGCCATGGCTGTCCACCTAAACTGACAGATCGAGCAAGGAGAGCACTGGTCAGAGAAGCAGCCAAGAGGTCCATGGTCACTCTGGAGGTGCTGCAGAAATCTACAGGTCAGGTCAGGATCTGTCCACAGGACAACTATAAGTCATGCACTCCACAAATCTGGCCTTTATGGAAGAGTGGCAAGAAGAAAACCATTGTTGAAAGAAAGACATAAGAATTGCCGTTTGCAGTTTGCCACAAGCTATATAGGGGACACAGCAAACATGTGGAAGAAGATGCTCTGGTCAGATGAGACCAAAGTTGAACTTTTTGTGCTAAATGCAAAGCACTATGTGTGGTGGAAAAGTAATGCTGCTCATCATCCTGGACACACCGCCCACTGTAAAACAAGGTGGTGGCAGCATCATGCTGTGCGGAGACTTTTCTTCAGCAGGGACAGGGCAGTTGGTCAGAGTTGATGGGAAGATGGATGGGAGCTAAATACAGGGCAAACCTGGAAAAAAACCTGTTGGAGGCTGCAAAAGACTTGAGACTGGGAAGGAGATTCACCTTCCAGCAAGACAATGACCCTAAACATACAGTCAGAGATACAGTGGAATCATTTACATCAAAGAGTATTCATGTGTTAGAATGGCCCAGTCAAAGTCCAGACCTGAATCCCATTGAGCATCTGTGGCAAGACATTAAAATTGCTGTTCACAGACGCTCTCCATCCAATCTGGCTGAGCTTGAGCTATTTTGCAAAGAAGAATGGGCAAAAATCTCAGTGCAAAGCTGGTAGATACTACCCCAAAAGACTTGCAGCTGTAATTGCAGCGAAAGGTGACTCTACAAAGTATTGCTATAGGGGGGATGAATACTTTTGCACGTCACACTTTTCAGATTTTTATTTGATTAAAATTTTGAAAACCGTGTATCATTTTGGTTCCACTTCACAATAATCTACTACTTTGTGTTGGTCTATCACTTGCAATCTCAATAAAATACATTTAAGTTTTTTGGTTGTAAGGTGACAAATTGTGAAAAAGTTTAAGGGTAAGATGTAGGTCCCAGAGAAGCCTATTCTAAGGACAGACCTTCTGTATTAGCACCTTTTAGCACCTGGTCAGCTGTTTAAAGGAGATGTAGCAGCACTGCTCCTTATTGTTAGTGCGGCTGAGTCTCATTTTACAGTTTAACCCCATTTACTTGGATAGCTAATGGCAGGGCTCTTCATTGAAAACCTGTCAGAAGAATACAGGTCACCTATTGCTATTAAAGCAATTATATAATATATTATTGTAAACCTAATTTTAAACTACAGTTCTGGTATCTCTTTCCCCCCTAATAAGAGGGGCAGATTTACTAATGCTTTATGCTATTTAGGCATCATAGACAGTTAGAAGATGAATACGCAGTTTGAAGGATTGGTGCATCTTATGTGTGTTATACTTGGTTTTCTGCATTACTGTAGACCAGCAATGTGCACCTGAATAGTGGTGTACATTATTGCACATAAATATCGTGCATTTTGCAGCTTAACCTAGTCATGTCTCCTTTACTTTGTAAATGAGGCAGATTTATGAAGACTGGTGGTTTTCATGCTGGTCTTGATCATATCTGCTCCAGTGGAGAAAGTGCCAGATTTATTGTTGCAAGTGGCACTTGAAAAGCTGAAAACCCAATAGTAAACATACTCTAATGTGTCAAGCAAGGCACAAATATCAGTTCTTTTTGGTACAAGTCATTAATCTATTTGTCTAAATTAATTTGTGTCACAGTTTTGCCAAGTTTTATACCTGAAATGTAGTGCAATGAAAGAAAAATTATGTAGACATTGTATCTATCTACTTTATGTGTTGACATCAGAACATGTATTTAAGAATACTATGCAATCTGAGATACTTGTGTCACTATGATCACCTTGAGCCATGTGGTATTTCTTTTTTTTATATAACTGTAATTTTATTGAAAAATTTTTCATTAACAAGGAATAAAGAAAAAACAAAAAAACAATAATAATCAAACAAACAGGAAGCATTGAGGTAAATAGAGGCTATCTGCCTCCTCCCCCTTAAGCAATATGCATTTAAATTAAGCAGTGAACAAGGGAGGGGGGAATGGAGGGGTTAAGAAGACAAGGGTAGGACCAAAGGGAAGGGGGGGGGAGGGAAGGAGAGGACTAGAGATCAGAGACCCTGTGATGTACAATACATGTCCCAGGGTGCCCAAATAGCCCCAAAGGCTTCCCGTGAATTATGTAGGCCAGCAGTCAGGTATTCAAGACTCCTCACATCCTTCATTCTAGCCACAAGCTCAAGACTAGATGGGGGACTCACCTTCTTCCAGTTTCTAGCTATGAGAGTTTTAGCTGCAGTACAAAGATGCAAGAAAAGCCTGGATGACTTATTGCTCAGGTGTCTGGGGGGAAGGTTCAGGAGATAAAGAAGAGGGTCAAGAGGAACCTCTTGCAAAAAGAGAGCAGTCGTCAGAGTCCTGACCTCCCTCCAAAAACCGAGGATGAGAGGGCACGTCCAAAAGATATGGTGCAGGGTACCCACCGCAGCTCCACAGCGCCAGCACCATGGGGGAACTAATGGGTTTAAAGTATGAAGGAGAGCCGGAGTATGATACCAATGCATCAACAGCTTATACTGCGTTTCCCTAAACGTAATGCACTGAGATGATTTCTGGGCCCGAGACCATACAATCCGCCACTGTTCCTGGGAGATGGGTTTACCCACCGCCTCCTCCCATTTAAGCATATAGCGATGATTAACAGGAGAGCCTGTAGTTTGTGAGTTAAGAAGTTGGTAAATAGAGGATATAAAGCCCCTAGTGGACGTGCCTGCACGGCAAATCTTTTCAAAAGCGGTGGGGAGTGACACCTTAAGAGACCCATGGAGGGAGCGGACAAAGTGAACCACCTGCAAGTAATGGAACCATTCAGTACTTGGCAGGTTTTGATTAGCTGTAAGATAAGCAAAGGACCTGAGTTCCAAGGTTCCAGGGTCAACCATATCAGCAATCCGGTAAAGGCCAGCTTCAGACCACACTTTAGTCATGGCAGAAGTCAGGCTCTCTGGGAGAAGGGGGTTGTATAGTATGGAGACCATAGATGAGCGCGGGGACATCAGGGAGAATCTAGCACAACAGGTAGACCAGATAGATCTAGTAAACCGAATGGGGCCCAACAGGTACGAGGCAGGGGGGGGGGGGGGGGAGCTGACCCACAGAAGCGCGTTAGGATGCATGGGTGCCAGCCATAGCTTCTCTACCTGCACCCATCTGGTGTATGCTGGCATAGCCGCCCAGAATGGGATATGGCGTAAGTGGGCCGCCCAGTAATAATGTAACAGATGTGGGACAGCCATACCCCCAGACCCCCTATCCGCCAGCATAACAGATCTAGGTATTCGGTGTCGTTTTGCTTTCCAGATAAACTGGAAGATAGCTTTCTGTAGGTTCCGTAATTCTCCCCGAGGTATCGCGACTGGGAGAGTCTCGAAAAAATACAGTAGCTTCGGGAGGAGAGTCATCTTGACCGCAGCAATTCTCCCCAAAAGGGAGATAGGCAAGGGTTGCCATTTGTCCAATAGGGCTCCTAGCTCACAAAACAACTGCGGGTAGTTTGCCGAGTAGAGGGCCGCATAGGAAGTGGATATATGGACTCCCAGGTAGCGGATAGAGGACTCCCGCCACTGGAAATCGTAATTACTGCGGAGGAGAAGGAGAAGGTCCCGTGGGATGTTAAGTGGGAGTGCCTCAGTCTTCGCGGGGTTCACCTTATACCCTGAGAGATCACCATAGGTCTCCAGCGAGCGCAGCAAGTTTGGAAGGGTAGCATGAGGGGAGGTGAGAGTGAGGAGCACATCGTCCGCAAAGAGAGATATCTTAAATTCCTTATCTTGGACCATGATGCCCTTGATATTAGGGTCTCGCCTAATCTTGGCCGCTAGCGGTTCAATGCAGAGGGCAAATATGATGGGTGACAGGGGGCAACCCTGCCTAGTGCCATTTCGAATAGGGAAGGAGGGCGAAGATGCATGGGGAAGCTTGATTGCTGCTGAGGGTAAGGAGTAAAGGGCCTGGATAGCTGTGAGAAAAGGTCCCGTAAGCCCGAACGCCTTAAGCGTAGTATGCATAAACGACCAATTTATGCGGTCAAAAGCCTTTTCAGCGTCCAGGCTCAAGAGAAGGGCCGGGGTAGAATAATGATTGGCCACCTCCACCAAATCCACAGTCCTCCTGGTGTTGTCACCACCCTGACGACAGGGGATGAATCCCACCTGGTCCTTATGGACAAGCAGAGGGAGCCAAGCATTCAGTCTATTGGCTAAGAGTTTGGTGAAAAGTTTCAGGTCCGTGTTCAGCAAAGCAATCGGTCGGTAGTTAGCACAATCCTGCAAGTCCTTACCCGGTTTAGGGACCAATGTGAGTAGTGAAGAGAGCATAGTCGGGGGTATAGGGGAACCTGAAAGGAAGGAATTGAAGAGGGACAATAGATGAGCAGAGAGTTCACCCTGGAAAACCTTATAATAATTGTAAGTGAACCCATCTGGGCCTGGGGCTTTCCCATTTGGGAGGTCCCTCAGGACCCCTTCTAGTTCCTCCCTGGTGATGGGGGTGTTCAGGGAGGTTAGGGCCTCAGGAGGAAGGCGTGGGAGACAACAATCCTTTAAATAGTCTTCCAGTAGTGTTGAGTCATCCCCAGGGAGTAGTGCTCGGTGGGGGGGTAAGTCATACAGCTTAGAGTAGTAAGAGTGGAACGCCAGCGCCACAGCATCAGGGTGATGTTGAAGAGTACCCGCGGGGTCACGGACAGAGTGTGGTGTGGAAGAGGCCCGATGATCCCTGAGGGTTCCTGCCAGGAGGGTATGAGATTTATTACCTCGTTCAAAAAACCGCTGACGGGTATAAAGGAGAAGTCGTTCCACATGGCGGGTCTCCAAATCACGGAGGTCCGCCCGGGCCAGGACCAAACGGCGAAGAACCCCCAGGGATGGATGCGCTGCCAAAGTCGTCGTAAGGGACCGAATACGGGCTTGGAGGAGCTGTTCCTGGGCCTGTCTGTCCCTTTTAAGCCTAGAAGCCAATGCGATACAGCATCCTCTCATGACCGCCTTATGGGCTTCCCAGAGAATGGCAAGAGAGTCTACCGAGCCTAAGTTGTCCCTAAAATAATCTATCAAGTGTGTGCGCAGGGTCTCGAGGGAGGTCGGCGAATTGAGCAGTGTTTCGTTAAGACGCCAATGACATTGGCGAGTAGGCACTGGAGTCGTAGATAAGGTAACCACGACTGGGGCATGATCAGACCAGGTGAGAGGGCCAATGTTCGTGTCCCTAAGCAAACGAAGAGCGGGAGCATTTCCAAAGAAGTAGTCAATGCGGGTGTGAGTGTTATGAGGGTGAGAAAAGAAGGTGTAGGAGCGCGCCGTAGGATTGTCCACTCGCCAAAGGTCATACAAAGAGTGGGCGCGGATCAGCCTGCGGAACTCCCTTGCAAGTTGGGCCAACCTATGGGGGGTTGGGCCCTGGGGTAACGCCAGACGATCCGCCCGTTCAGAGAAGACCATGTTAAAGTCTCCCCCCACCAGCCAAGCTGATGGTGGGAGAGCACGCAGACGGGAGAATACCCGGCGCAAGAACGGGATCTGTGCTGAATTGGGGGCATAGACATTGCATAAAACAATCGGGGCACCATAAAGGAGCCCCTCCAAGATAACAAACCGGCCACCTGGGTCTATGTGGGAAGTCGTCACTGTAATTGGGCAGGATCGAGAAAGAAGGATAGCCACCCCAGCTCTGCGTCGATTGTGGAAGGCTGAAAAAGCTACGGGAAAATAATGCTTAGCGAAGGCAAAAGTACCAGCGCGGTCAAAATGAGTCTCCTGAAGAAACGCCACATCCGCTCGTAAGGAGCGGAGTTCTCTAAGGACATGGCGCCTTTTAATGTTGGAACCCAGGCCCTTGACATTAATTGTCACGCACCTAACCATTGGGACCCAGGATTGGAGGACAGTGGCGGATTGCAATAAGCTCACCCATCTCACATGACGCTGGCAAGTTTCCCTCGGAGAGGCAAAAGGGCAATCCACAAACAGGAACCCAAAGTCGAGGCAGGGTCTCTAGATCAGGGAGGGGGGGGGAAAGAGAGGGAGGGAGGGAGGCAAAAGACATCATAAATGACAAAGTAAAAATAAAAACAGTTAAACAATACTTTGTGGGCGAGGCTAAGTCACTCGCCTGGGGACCAATGAGGGCAGCCAGAGGTCCAATCAGGATCAATGGCCGCACAGTCCAAGTATCCCCTTAGGGGGGAGAGCGTGGACAGGAGGTCGGAGGGGAGGCGGTGGATCCCCAACCACCAGTAAAAAGAAGGAAGGAAGGGGAGTCACCGGAACCCCACCCCGCCCCACTCCGCTAAAACAATCCAATAATAAGCATAATAGATGAGACCCGTAGACCTAAAAAAAAAAAAAAAGAAGCAAACATAACATTAAGGCATGCAGATTCCAAAGCACCACCGAGAAAAGGGAGAACGTCTCAAGGGGGGGCAGCCTCCTCAGGGATCAGTCTCCAGCCGGGGCCTCCGAGTGGTCACCACCGCGGAGGATGCATGACGTCGTCTGGGCTCCAATCGTTGCCAAACCGGTGGTGGGGGAGGGGGTGGAGAGAATAGCTCCCAGTCTGTTAAATCCGGCAGGGGAACATCCAATAGGTCACAGAAGAGAGGCAAATCCGCAAAGGAGCGAAGCGTAGCGGAGTGACCATCCCTACGAGCAATGAGAGCAAACGGAAATCCCCACCGGTAAGGAATTTGGTGCTCCTGAAGAATCTGGAGGAGGGGTCGGAGATGGCGGCGTTTCTGGAGGGTGATTAGCGACAGATCCTGATAGAATTGTAGTGGAGCTCCCTGAAACTCGAAGTCTTTGAGTTTGCGCACTTTGCTCATTATAGCCTCTTTAAGGGTGAAGTCGTGGAGGCAGCAGATGACATCACGGGGTGTGGCGGAAGATCCTCTGGGTCGAAGGGCTCGATGTGCCCTATCAAACTTAATTTTGTGGGACGGGGGCTCCTGCAGTATAGTGTTGAAGACAGCCTCCAGCAGAACAGGCAGATCCTCAGATTGGTCAGCCTCTGGGAGTCCCTTGATGCGTATATTGTTGCGCCGGCCCCTGTTGTCAAGATCCTCCAAGTGGCGTTGCATGTCCCGTATAGCTGAACCCTGTTCAGTGGTAGTATCATGCAGTGAGGCAACATAGTCTCTGGTAGTGTCATGGTCATTCTCCAGCGTGTCCATTCGGTTAGCAATGGAGTGTAAATCAGTGCGGAGGGTAGCAATTTCAGATCGGAAGGACGCTGTGATTTCCGCAACCATACTTTTAAGGTCTTGTTTAGTAGGAAGTTGAGGAAGAAGGTCCGCCATGGATGATGGTGCTGAAGATGGGCCTGGAATGCAGCTCTGGGGGTACAGGACTGGAGGGGGGAGGCATAATCCTTGGGAGTGTGGGGCGGAGGGAGCCCCTACGCCAGCGCCTTCCACCGCGCCATCCCCCCCTGAGCTATGGAGGGGAGGGGCGATGGGGGAAGATAGTAGCTGGGGGGCCACAGAGACCAGCTCTGTGGCCACAGGCTGCAACTCATCAGCGGTGTAGGAGGGAGCAGAGCCACTGACCTCAGAACTCCTTGAGAAGCTGGAGACATCCGGGGTCCTCTCATGACGCTCTGCCAGGAGTGCTGGTGAAGCAGAATGTAGTTGCTGGGACATCCCAGGGTGAGGAGACTGTGGGAGTACTCGTGCTGGGGAAACTCTGGGTTGCCCAGGCGCCGACAGGGATCTCTGTTGAAGCGGCGCTCCGCTGGCTGACAGGGGGAGCGCGGGAGGAGAGAAGCTGCGCTGCGACCCCTGTGCCTGGAGAGCGGAGGAAATCCAAGATGGCCGCCCCGCAGCAGCCTGGCCCGGTAGAGAAGGCCGCTGGGCCAGAAAGGCGTCCAGGGTGGCCCCCCCCCAGACCTCTCCACGGGCGCTGGGGTGCCCGGGGCCACCTTCCTCGGTAAGCGCTTGCCCATACTGCGCCTGCTGAGGGGTCCACGGGTCTCAGTAGCGAGCGGAGGAGCGGAGAAGGACCTGCGCGCGTGCTACTCCATGCGCGTCCAGGCCACGCCCCCCATGTGGTATTTCTATATAGTGGCATACTACAGAACCATTCTGCCCTAAGATCTGAAAGAGAAAAATCTCTGTATGATTCCATATAAAATTTGTGGAATACGAAAATATAGTATGAACCAACACAAATGACCCAAAAAAAGCAGAATCTACTCTCTACTGCATTTCAGTAAATGAGCACTTTTCACTTTCCTAGTGACAAGAGATCTATTTTCTATATGACTACATTTGTAAACATATTTATCCAAACATACCAAATATATATATATATATATATATATATGGAAATTTAGAACATTTTTTATTTATCAGGCAATGCTTTATATGCCTTTGAAGCAGAGAGTTATACTGTACATTAAGTGCTTATTTACTTGTACAATATTCTTGGCCTTGTGTTGTCCGCAGAGGCGTAGCTAGGGGTTCACAGTACAGGGGGGGCGAACATGTCCAAGTGGGCCCCCAACTTGGACATGTTTGTATACTGATACTATCAGTATACGGTGACCGTATAGTGGTATATAGCAGCTCTACACAGGGCTCTGCAGACAATTTAGGTGAAAACAGGACAGTAACATTTTGTGACTTACCGGTGACATCTCTGACTAATCCTTCACATTCCCCATCTCTTTCATCCGAATGGCCATGACCACTTCTTCCAGTCTCTGTAAAGTTTGCAGCACAGACATCTTTGGCTCCTCACTTTTCCAGGCACCTGACCCACATTATCCTCACCTACACAAGGCCCCCATCCTGCTGCTACCCCCAATTATATAATATATAATATATCTCCCTATAATGAATAATACCCCCAAGTGCATCTTTAAATTAATAACTTCCCTGTGCACCCCCTTTAAATAGTGCCCCTTATTAATAATGTCCCAGGTATTTCCTAATTGAAAAGGGAAAAAAAAAAACATGGGAAAAAAAATGATTGGGGTTCCAATACCCGGGACCCCCAGGATCAGCTGTTTGAATGAACTGTGGTATCTGTGTAAGCGCTGTGACCCCTTCTCTGTTTACACAGTGTCGTTCTTTTCATAGTGGCCATGTAATGTAACTACAGCCTTGTCCTATACACTCCTATGTGACAAGGCTGTAATTACATCACACGGTCACTATAAACAGACAGCGTGTGATATAAACAGGCGCCATAGCCCCTTCATACAGCTGATCAGTGGGGAGTCACTTATCTCTTATTGATGTTTTATTCTGAGGATAGACCATCAATAAAAATGAGATGGAAAACACCTTAAGGCCAAGGCCCCACGTGGCGTCCCGCAGCAAAAAACAGCTGTGGGAAAAAACGCGGCAGAGATGCATCGCGGTTTTTCCTGTAGCACTTTCCACAGAAAGTTCACAGAGGTTTCCTCTGCAGACTTTCTGCTTCAATTATATCTATAGGGAAACCGCCGGCATTTCAGTAGGTATAATTGACATGCTGCGATATCCAAAACTGTTTTGGAAATCGCAGCGTTTCTGCTGCGCATATTTTACTGCAAAGTGGGGATGGGATGGGGCCCCTTGTGGCGAAAATCCACAGAAAAAAACCGTGGCATTCTAGCAAATCCCATCCACACATTGCGGAAAAATATGTGCAGCAGACACACTGCGATTTCCAAAAACGTTGCGGTTTTGGAAATCGCAGCATGTCAATTATACCTACAGAAACTCTGGCGGTTTCCCTATAGGTGTATTGAAAACAGAAAGTCCAGAGAGGAAACCTCTGCGGACCTTCTGTGAAAAGTGCTACGGGAAAAACCACAATGTTACCGCCATGGTTTTTCCTGCAGCCCGCTACGTGGGGCCTTAGTCTTAATAAAGCCCAAGTGCCACTTTCATTAAATTAATTGACCCTCATATTATGCCCTGATTCCCCCTGACATAAATAATGCACGCCTAATGACCCCTTATATCAATGACCACCCCCTTATGTTCATAATGCCTCCTAATATAAATGATGCCCCCTAATGGCTCCTTATATAACTAACCTCCCCCTTGTATTAATAATACCCCCCAATAACCCTTATATAAAGGACCCCCCCATCGTCATAATGCCCCCTAATGAATCCTCCATTATAGTTATATTTCCCCCCTCCTAACCACCCCTTATACTATTAATATACCCACAAAAAAAAAGTCACTCACCTACTTGCGATGCTGATGAATGGAGCCGCCGGCGCTTCCTCCCTGTCCACGCACAGGACGTCTGTGTCTGAGCGCAGGCGGCATGATATTGTGACATCATCGCGCCGCCCGTGCTGAGAAGCAGACATCTGTCTGTGGTCTCGGCGTCTTGTAAACCGCAAGCCTGCATTAGCTTGCGGTTTACAAGACAGTTAAGCACCAGGCAGCATTGTAACTAGATCGGTGTCTGCAGACACCGATCTAGTTAGAAATAAAGGATGTATTAATGGCGGCCCCCGGGGTGGGCCCCCCGAAGATTCAGTGGGCCCGGGGCAGCCGCCCCCTCCCCCCCCCCCGCTAGCTACGCCTCTGACTGTAGGGTTCAGTTTTGGGATTCACTGTCACCTGACCTATCTGATACTGATGACCTCTCCTATGGAGAGGTCATCAGTATCAAATATCTTCAAAACTAAACAACTCTTTTAAAAGTGCTGAAAAGGGACACTGTTAAGATCACACAAATACAGCCTATTAAACTTAGTACTGACCACTTTTGAAACTGCAGCTTGGCCTGGAAGGACCCTGATGTGGAGGACAGCAGACGACCTGTTGCTACTTCCTGCAGTATCTGTTAGCACATAGACCACAGGCAGGGACCAGGGGGAGGAGTTTCCAGCGCGCTGCGCGTCATGTGCCGACGCTCTGCTCTAATCAGTTGCAGGTATCGTTCCCTGCTCAACCTCAGTCAGCCAGTAACCGGTGAGCAGGATAAGTAAGCGCTGGAAAAGTCAGCAACGTGCGCTGCTCAGCGCTACACATCTTGGGCTGGTTCCTCACTCAGTTAATATGTCTTCCTCAGCCAGGGAGTGAGGAACCAGTCTAGGATGTGTAGCGCTAAGCAGCTGATGTAGATAGAAATCTTTTGATACCGTTAGTGGGCCCCCACCTTCTCACTGGGCCCGGGGCCGTCGCCCCCTCTGCCCCCCCCCCCCCGTTAGCTACGCCTCTGGTTGTCCGCATTCTCCTCAGACAGTACCAGGTTCTGTTGTTTTTGGACATGTTTTGCCCATCTTTGATCAATTTCTTATGTCTAAAATCTAAATAGCTATTCATTTAAAAAAACAAATTATGCTAGGTTCACACCTGCTCTCAGGTTTCCGTTTTTCGGGTCTGCTTGAAGACAATAAAAACGCAAACTGAATACGCTTAAAAAGCATTTTTCAAGTGGAATGGGGGTCGGAATCCCTGAACAGAAACCGAGCACTAGTGTGAATCCAGCCTTACCATAATTTTCAATGTGATGGATCCATGTAGAACGGCATCTGCATGCCATCTAGGATTTGTACTTTAGTGAATGTTTTTGGTCCTCAAAAAGGACCAAAAAATGGAAAAAATGGATGTCATTTAAAATCAAAAGGATTGTATCCTGTACACGGACATCACATTTCTGTTAACCGCCAATGTGGGAATAAAAGCTCAGGGTAAAAAAGATGAAGGAGGAATTAGCTAGCTTCTTTTTCCACAAGGTTTTCAATAAAGATGAATGTAGGTGGTGACTAGGGAAACTGCATGAAAAGTAAGGTAAAGCATTGGATTTTTATCAATTCTTTTACAGCACAAATTATTTTCTATCACATGTCAGTGTATATTTGGCTGCCCTACATGATTGAAATCCCATGATATACAGTGAACTACATAAGCTGCAGACTTGCAAACATTAGCACAGTGACGTAACCTCCATCTTCATAGTTTATGATACAGCATTGTCTCCTATCAGCAGCGCAGAAAACGTATCACCTGTGACTTCACAAGAGGATTCCATTAACTACAATACTTTATGGCGTTAGGACTTTTTGGCTCGAATAATTTCTTCTTACTTGGAAAACTTAAGTGATGAATGCTACACTTTTAAAGTTTATTATGCTGGAAGCCGAGTTTTATGACTGAGATTAACAACATGTCTTGGTGTTCAGGATTCTATAATACTCAAAGTGTTAGTCTTGTATAATTTTAGTCCATTGAATGAACTTGGAACATGTACAAGTTTAGTGAACGTATTTTCTTAGTCTGTGGTATATTCTGATAATGATCCAGGATATCACAGCTACCACTCATTCGCCCTTATATATACTACTGAACTAAATAAACAGTTAAAGGGCTTTTCCAGACCCAACATTATTAGTAAATTACAACTTGTATCAGTAGCCAAAGCTTAGTAACGTGTGTTTTATTTACTCTTCTTATAGACATAATAGTATTTTCTCTTTACTTATGGCAATCATTTTTTCAAAAGTGACAACTGGAAGTGCAATATATTGGTTGTCCATATTGGTTGTCACTTTTGGATCAGATCTTGGTAGAACATGCTCAAAGTGCAGTTTCAGGCCCATTGCATTTGCTGTTGTCACATTTGCAAAAATGGATAGAAAAATGTGAACATTTCCATGAGTAAGTTGAACAAAGTTACCAAACTTTGGCTACTGATCCAGATCCACTAAAGTCTTCTACTGTCACTTCTGCAGTATTTGCCTAGAATCTTGATTAAAAAATAACAATATATTTATACATTTAAAAAAATGTATATCGTGGTCCCGGATCTGAGCACTCCACCATCTTCTAGAACAATGGGACAGAATTGCTCAGCTTAGTGTTTTGCCCCTTTGGCTCCCACTGGCATTTTCTGTTTTTCTCTGGGAATAGTTGACAGGCTATAGAGAGCATTCAGCATATTAGAGCTAATGTCCTCGAGATGGGTCCTCCCCCCATTATGAGCCACAGCAGAGAACTACTGTATACAGCTTCTCCCAAATGTGACCATTATTACATGATGGTCTATTCATTTCTATGGGTGCCTATTAATTTCAATAGGCACCATGTAATACTACATTTCCTGCTGTACTGGAATTTGCTGGCCATGATATCAGTTGATTACACAGGTTAGAGAAGACAGACCTACATTCATCACTTGGTGGCCACAGTGAGTTTATCCTAGGAAGAGGTTTTCAAGATGGGACAAAAATATTGTATATAAACCTAGACTATGTTCACTTATTTTTGCAAATCTACTATTTGTATATATCTTTAAATGTACCCTATGTTGGACACTCAGCATGTTTTAGATCCCATGACCTTAGCTAATAACCTGTACAGTAAAAGGACAACAATTGGGCTATAAATATCTAAGCAACTCTTCTGATAAGCATCTACTGTGTAGACCACCTATCTGTCCAATAAACAATGATAAACTATTCCATCTGGAAGATCAAGAATTAA
Source organism: Leptodactylus fallax (assembly GCA_947044405.1). Taxonomy (NCBI): domain Eukaryota; kingdom Metazoa; phylum Chordata; class Amphibia; order Anura; family Leptodactylidae; genus Leptodactylus; species Leptodactylus fallax. The sequence continues at coordinate 1,615,717 of CAMRHE010000203.1, forward strand.
CATGCCTTGTGAAGACCAAAAAGGCTGGGTTTACGCAATGCTTTTTTGATGAAAAATTGTGTGCAGTTTCTAATTGCAGTAATTCATAGCTAATGCTACCATACATTTCATCTGCATGCTAAGAGCCATTAAACTGAAAACCTCTGGTATACTGGCGGTAAGCATACAGGTGAAATACATAGTAACATGTTCTGCATAGTAACATGATTACTGCAATTAAAAACTGTATGCAGTTCTTCAGAAAAAAAGCACTGTGTAAACCCAGCCTCATAAAGGATATAGGCCTTATCCCCTGCGCATTCTCCCAGATGGGTTTGGGTAGTGTCAAGGACTCCTGCAAGGCTATTAGAACTTTACAAGAATAATAGCTCTGGACTCAAAGCGGCCGCATACAAGGTATCAACTTCTACATCATGGTCTGCAAACTGTAAAGGGCTGTGCTAATTGGCTGATGGACACTATGGAAGTGTTCCAGTGGTGGACAATGTGTGGGTTATGCGTGTGTGTGCTGGTATATGAGACTGTACTTACAGAGTTAGTTAGGCACTTCCCCACCCTCTACCTATATCTTTCCCTGTGTTCCTGTCCCTCAGGTAAGCTTTTATTTATATTTCCCTGTAGAATTAATGCATCCCCTTTAAGATCCAGTAGTTATTGTTATTGTTGATTTACTATTAACTATTATTACTATTAGGGCAGCATGGTGGCTCAGTGGTTAGCCTTGCAGCACTGGAGTCCTGGGTTCAAATCCTGCCAAGGACAACATCTGCAAGGAGTTTATATGTTCTCCCCGTGTTTGCGTGGGTTTCCTCCGGGTACTCCAGTTTCCTCCCACACTCCAAAGACATACTGATAGGGAATATACTGTAGATTGTGAGCCCTATATGGGACAGTGACTGTCAATGTCTGTAAAGCGCTGCGGAATATGATGGCGCTATATAAGTAAACATAATAAATAATAACTGGCACTGCAAAATTTCGGTAGATTCTACACTCTATCCTTATGTTTTAAGTTAGGATCATATGTTCAAGTTTACCCAAGTCTACCTACTGTTTTTATACCCATGGTTTTGTCTTTTCTTGAAAATGTGAAATATTTTTTGTAAATTTGCTTCAAAGAGATTGAAACGTATGAGCAAAAAAGGAAATAAAACTCAAATACACTCTCTAAGGTCGACATTGTATAATGTATGATGGTTCTGCTTCATATGATACTTGGTATATAAAAAAATGATTTCACAAATACAAACATGTATTGTAAATTGTATGAGACAGTAATAATGAAAAGCAATATATGGAATTCATGTGAGACTTCAGCAGACTGAATGTTTTTACTGCTATTAACCTTTGGATAAAGCCTGAACTCCTATGATATTTCCCCAGACATCAGTCACATAACATAACAATGTTCATTTTTTATGAACTTACATTTTGCAGAGCATATATTACTAAAATGTCTATGTGTGTAAGTGGCCAAACAATGCATCCCATAAGGCTCCAGCTTTATCAGAGTCATTAATTGCAGCTGTAATTTCCATCTATTTATTTCTACCTCATTATGTCATCTTTTTGTATGGTCTGTAGCTAAATTTACTCTACACGTGAGATATATAAAATGCATTGTGCTTTGGTAACCTACATTTTTACTTTCTTTTATTTTCCTTTATACTAGTCTCTTAGTATCTATAAGTGTAGGGTGACATGACATATTAGTGACTTAGAGTGTAATGTTTTTAGACTGCATAGTAGTACATATAGTACATTGCTCTGAAATGTGTCATTTGAGGAATTCATTTGTATTTGTCACCAATCGTATTTGGTCATATAACATTGTCACATATAGACAATAATAATATTTAACAGCTATGACTAGACATGTAAATCAGAGTGACTGCGAAGAATTTATAAAAAGTAGCACAAAAGAAAGTTTTATACATAGATATATATATATGAAGAGGGAGAGAGATTTAACTTACTATATAACGCCATCATATTCCACGGGGCTTTACACAGATATTGTCAACACTGTGCCAAGTAGGGCTCTAAATCTAAATTCCCCATCAGTATGTCTTTTAGAGATAGAGATAGATCTTAGATAGCGTTTAGAGATAGATAGATGGATAGATAGATAGATAGATAGATAGATAGATAGATAGATAGAATCGCTCGCTCAATTGAGTTTCTTTGGCTATAATTCTCGAGCTGAGCATGCGGGGTATATTTTCTATGGATCCATATATTCAACACTTGGATTCACTTAGATGAGTGAATACAAATACAAATGAAGCGAAGCAGAGATCAGCTAAGCTCTTCTCACCCTTTGACCTGTGGTCAAACAGAAATTGTAAAAAAATTGTATTATTTTTATCCAAAGAACGCCCAAGTTTACTGGCATATTATATTACTGATTATAAAGAAAATTTGTCTTTCTCTTGCTTAAGTAAAGATTCTTGAATCTCAGATTGAAGTCAACCAGGCAATCTGCTTTATATAATGTTATGGCCTCAATCAACTGTTATTGCCAGGGAAAGATACAGATGACTTGCAGTGACAGGTGTGCCCTTCCTTAGCTTTCCTCATGACTCAACATATGCAAAGGTGTGTAGTGTGACATGAATATTCTGTGATACTCTGTCACAAGATATATATGCCATATGTAGCTGTGTGGTCACCAGGTAGTTGTCATGTAAATTGCAGTCTATCAATTGTTTTGGTAGCATACCATATAATGTATTGAATTTGTATTTTGAGAATTTGAAATTATTAACAAAATGTAAGTAAAGATAAGGATGGACACATCGGTGCTCAATTTAATGGCAGTCCATTTAATACTGGAACAGGACAGGTCCACAAGAGCTTTTTGTTAGCAGCATACTGACCTGACTAATAAAGGGGTGCTGGGACCATCCAATTTGTCCGCTTTAAGAGGGTCTATTAAAGGGGGTTGTCTTTCTAGAAAGAAACCAAACCTAGTTTTTTTTTGTTTTTTATAAAATAGGTTATTTTAGGTATGGAGCTGCTGTATGTTTTGAACAGTATAAAAGTTGAAACCACTCATATTAAAGGGCCATCATCTCACAGATGATGATCCTTGGAAGCCTCAAGGAAATGTCTGGACCTGTAAATAATTATAGCAAATAAAATCCCTTGGATAATGCGGTACTGTTAATAAAATAACAATTTGGAGACGAAAATCTCCATAGAGCAAGTGCTAAATATCCAACAGCTGTGTATGTCATTTATTTGGAAGGGAAGCAAACCAAGCATTGAGTAAATATATAGATCCACCCATCTTCCCGTTGTCTTTTCATAATCCTATCCTATCAGTCGTCAGCGTTTTATGAGCTTCAATAATTTTAAAACAAACACTCAGAACATCTTGGCTCACCATGAATATCTTGTAGTTTTTAGTCTCTTTACCACTCACTGTGGTCTTAGATTAGAGATACAAGCTAACTGTAGTACTGATCATTAGACAACATGACCAAACAACTCCAAATACTGTACAGATGTAACCCTGTTACTGTGCCAATAACCTTCATCAAAAGTCTTCACACAGCTGTCTGCTCATGACACCCGATTTCCATTAACATAGAATGGAAATCTTATATATCTGCAATACCACAGCTGCAGAGGTCAAAGATAGAAAAATAATAAAGATGTTGTATTGCTTTGGTATAAAAGATTATCTTATTTGGTATGTCGGATTCTGTTTTCTACAAGGAAGTTGCATATGAGCTTCTTTCAGTTGCCCTCAAATAGGTACCTACATTCATGTAAAGCTGTGTTCACACTGCTGCCCATGGTGCTGTAGGGAATGTCATAATGTTTGTCGCAAGAATAGTGTGCAATGCATTTCTAGTCATGCTGTTATATGACAGAATCATTGAATGGACCATCAGAGTCCCATTATAAGTCCATGGGCTCTACTTGAAGCTGTTTACATCTGTTTAAATGCAGAACCTACAGACTGTTCATCTACAGTATTATCATCTTTTGTATATAAGGTCAACACTATAACTGCAAGGCCACAATGAATTATAAGCTAACAGGTTGCCTTGTAATACTTTGCATGGCTCCATATTGTCCATATCCTGTGGCAGCATTTGAAGGAGTTGGCCACTTTACACAAAAACTTGTCATAATATTCGACTCATACAAACATTACAGTATGTGACTTTATTCTCTATGCCAAGTCTGACAGTTAAATCTCTCAGTTGCCCAGATATCAACTATACAAATAGTGAAGGCTGGCATCCTACATGTCCATAGGACACAATATGGCAGCGGTCACATGAGTTTGCCTCATGACCACTTTCTCTGGCTGTCCTGGGCTTCCGTCACTTTGGTGCAGGCACTGAATGGTGAGTGTACATGTTCATTGCACATACAGGATATGTAAAAAAAAACATGATGGAACCTTTATTCTGTCATATCTTTTTTACCTTTCTGATTGAAGAAAAACCTGTCCCTGCAGGACTTTCTTCATCCATTACTCTACTACCATTAAAGTCTGTTGCTCACATCCTATGATATTCATGAAGGTAGTGTGAAAGTCCCATTAGAATAGTCTGAGGAGGAAGGAACACAGACCTCACAGTAACATCTTCTAACCCATCTCAGTGACACATTAGAACTTTTAGGAAACTTCTGACTATAAATCTTAGTAATAGAAATAAATGTGTTGAAGATAAACATTTGCTGGAAATTTAGTTGGTTCTACTAAACCACAGGTGTCAAACACAAGGCCCGTGGGCCGAATCCAGCCCGCTGCCTTCTGTTATCCGGCCCGGCACTTATCTGGCACGCAGACAAGAAGAGGAGGAGGCCGCGGCTGCATCAAGGCATCGCAGGTAGGTGAAGATTAGGTTTTTTTTTATATATATATATAAATAGGCCGTTGCCTGCTGGAGTATCCCTGGCACGTAACGGCCTATTTACTTACCGATCCTCGCTGCTGGTCGTGGCCGCCCCCCGCTTCCCCTTCTACTATGGGACGCATAAGCGGCTGTGTGCAGGAGCGGGGATGGTAAGTGAGGCCGCGGCCGGCGAACCCCATCAAATACTACTATTATTATACTCCGGGGTCTTTTCAGACCCCGGAGTATAATAATCGGAGACCCCGGGGAGGTGATAAACATAAAAACCAGAGTTACTCACCTCTCCGGCGATCCGATGCTGCTCCCAGCCGGCTTCGGCCTTCTTTGGTGACGTCCCAGGCGTCACGTGAGCCAGGCCGATGTCATTATCTCGCGACACCGGTCTGTGCGACATTGAAGAAGGCCGAATGCAGGGAGCGCACCGGGGCCCAGGTAAGTAACACTGGTTTTTATGTTTGTCACCACCTGGGTCTCCGATCATTATACTCTGGGGTCTGAAAAGACCCCAGAGTATAATAATAGTTCATGGGTGGGGGGGTCACTATGGGGTATAATACCATGTGCAGGGGCCACTATGGACTATAATACCGTTTGCAGGGTCCACTATGGAGCATAATACCGTGTACAGGGGCAACTATTGAGCATAATACCGTGTGCAGGGGCAACTATGGAGCATAATACCGTGTACAGGGGCAACTATGGAGCATAATACCGTGTGCAGGGTCCGCTGTGTAATTTTTGATATATTCAGAAAAGGATGAGGATAGTATGTAACATGCCAATGTCTTAGGTTTTAACAATACATTATGTTCTTCCTGGTTGACCTCAAAGGGCTGATTGTAACAGTAGTAATGTACAAATGTAACTACTGCTTAATAGCTCGCTTATCTGTTAAGGAGAAGTTACTTTTATACATGTGTAAAATAATCTTGGCCCTTCAAGGTACCCCGTGAGGCTGAAGTGGCCCCCGGAGAAAATGAGTTTGACACCCCTGTACTAAACCTATGGAATATTGTTACACCTGACAACATTGTGCAAACAGGATTTTCTAATTTTCATTGTAAGTTTTCTACAACCTCATAAGGTTCAACAAGCTCAACAAGAGCTCTGTCTGAAGAGTTGGGATTCTTTCTAGTTCATGAGATTAAAAAAGTGTGTGTATTAGAATGGCACACTGTACCTGTGCACCGCGGCCAAAACGCTCATAGCCCGCCATTGGAGAGAAGCTCTTCCTCCAGTAATCTCAGAATTGATAGCCCGATTGAAGAATATCCGCAGCCTGGAGTACTTGACCGCCTCCCTTAACCATACGGTGGAGGCATTCAAAGCCACTGGGATACCTACTGTGCCACACAAGGTGTCTGAGATCCGACCCCCCCCTTTTTTTCTCCTTATTGTTCCTTGCCTTTGTCTTGTCTTATGTACTTCCTAAACCTTGTCTCTGTACTACTGTTTTTTGTGTACCTAACAGATTATTTGCTATGAAGAATTTTTCTGTATTCGATTTGTAACTATTTCAAAACTTTAATAAAAATTACAGTTTAAAAAAAAAAAAAAGAATGGCACACTGCCCTATGTACAGATGAACAGATGTACAGAATAACTGCTGTACACCTACAGTATATTACTAAAAGCATGAGCACAAAGTATAGGTCCAAAAGCTGAGTCATCCACTGATTACTATAATGAGGGTCTAAGCTTCACCCCCTTTCCCCTTACCTATTTTGGAAGCATCTAAATAAGGTGACAGTCACAAATTTGTGCCCAGATGCTCCATTCTATGTCTATGGGATTGATAGATATAGTCAAGTATAGGACTTTGCAATCTCTGTCAGTCCTACAATATAGATATTGAATGGAGTGTCAGGCCACATGCATGCAGGGCACATACACTCCATTCAAATGCCTATGCTTTAATGACTGGCGTGTTTCCAGCAGTCAGACCCCCAGCAATCATACATAGATGATGGTATAGGTGATACATGTTTGTCATGGGATGACCCCTTTAAACATTAGTAATTACATAAACATGTGCTGGGCTCAATGTGGCACATGTCAGGTAACTGCTGTATAAGTAGCGCATAAATTGTTGTTCATGTATTCTCCTTATAACTTATATGAAGTACTGCATCACATAACTAGAACAGCTCTTAAAACTATAAACCATAGAAACATTTCAGAAAAGATAACATGTAATTGTACTGCAAAGTAAATTGCAATATATTGCTGTTAAAATCCACATCATATATACCAAAGGAATCTAACTACAACCTAGAAAATGAATTTTCTGCTAGCAACAAGTAAAGCCACTAGATGGCAGTGTGACAAAATTATAACCAAAAGGTTACACCATGCCATAGTTGTGTCCTAAGAAATATTACTTTTTATGATAAAAAATATTCATAAGGGTTTCTATTCTTACTGTTGCTATAATATTGTCTTAATCTGAAGACAATAGAATCAGGGTTAGCTCTCCATTGCATTTCCATGTATTTTGTAACTGTTGTTGCATTTTATATATTTTGGCCACAGCTTTGAGTGATTTTAAATGATACGTCTTGTGAAAGCAGAGAGATTCCTAGAGAGCATGTGTGACTTTCAGATCATCTTAATAAAAGATCTGATAAAATAGGAAGCCTTGGTATGCAATTGTGGGTCATTTCATTTCATATCTTTTAGAAGCAGCTCACTGGCACATACCATTGCAAGTTTTCATGCTCAGCCGTGCTGGAATATTACTGATAATTGATAACATCTGGGCCGCAGTGTACCCCATTCAACACCAAAACATCTTCAGAATCCTTTGAAAGCAAATATATTCCGTCTGCCCGCACAGAGCCTGCTCTGTTAGCTTTTGTCTCATTTATATATTGTGTTACTCTTATACTTTTCTCAGTATTTCCCATAATCAGCTGCATCTCAGATTATGTTTACAGGAGCAGACATGTGGTGTTTTACTGAAAGCAGACGCATTGTACATACTCTGCTCAGCAGTTTCCTTTTGCTTTAGGACAAAAGAAGCCAAATGCACTAAAACATACACTTAAGAGAATACACTAGTGTCTTGTATTGTAAGTGTGTTTATTCTTCTATTAATGTAACCTAACACATGGAGCTACAAGTCAACAAAGCAGTCATGTGACTTCATAGACTTTTTCCCTTGAAGTAGTCCTGCATGACTTTTTTTTTGCATATATGATGCTAGCTCAGTTGCATCTGTATATTTTGAACCCCCCATCATTATGGGCTGATATCAGTCTCCCCCTGTATGCAGGATTTCCTATGAATTACAGGATCACATCTACATCCAAAGACACCTCATCCTACAGACCTTAACGACTACAGACCCATAGCATTGACATCCCACCTGATGAAGATCTTAGAGAGATTGGTTCTCACACATCTCCGCCCTCTAGTGAGCCCCACTATGGAACCTCTCCAATTTGCTTATCGGCCGGGCATTGGGGTGAATGATGCCATCATCCACCTTCTGCACAGGGTCCTTTCTCACCTGTAGAAACCAAGGAACACTGTGAGAATAATGTTCTTTGATTTCTCCAGTGCTTTTAACACCATACAGCTGGGGCTACTGAGCTGGCCCTTGCTGGAGTGGACCATCACCTCTCCAACTGGATCCTAGACTACCTCACAAACCGACCTCAGTATGTGAGAGCCCGGGACTGTGTGTCAGATACCGTGATCTGTAATACGAGGGCACCTCAGGGTACAGTTATTGTCTCTTTCCTCTTCACACTGTGCACTGCAGATTTTAGGTGCAACTCATGTAGCTGCTACTTACAGACGAAGATGACAGGGAGTACAGAGAACTGAACCGGGATTTTCTGGACTGGTGGCAGCGGAACCACCTGAAGATTAATGCTGGGAAGACCAAGGAGATGGTGGTGGACATTTGTAAATGCAGATACCCTCCTAAACCAGTGGACATCCTGGGGATGGGCATTGAGATTGTCAATACCTATAAGTACCTGGGTGTGCTCCTTAATAATAAGCTGGACTGGGCAGATCACCTGGATCTCCTGTAAAGGAAGGACCACAGCAGGCTCTACCTGCTTAGGAGGCTGAGAGCCTTTGCAGTCCAGGGGGCACTTCTTAGGGCCTTTTTCAACTCAGTAGTGGCATCAGGCATCTTCTTCGGAGTGGCCTGCTGGGTAGCACTATATCAACCAGGGATAGGAATAGACTCGACAAGCTAATTAGCAGGGCCAGCTCTGTCTTGGGGAGTCCCCTGGACCCTGTGCAGGTAGTGGGTGACAGAAGGATACTGTCCGTGGTGAGCTCCATGTGGGAGAATACCTCCCATCCCATGGATGAGACCATGATAGCGCTGGGCAGTACTGTTAGTGACTGACTACTTCACCCTAAGTGTGAGAAGGAGCGCTATCGGAAGTCTTTCCTCCCCGCTGCGGTTAGGGTGTACAACCAACACCGACCTAAGCGGAGATCACTCCATACAGAGAACTGAAAGATCTTTAAGTTGTGATATCCCCTCTGCTACTTTTTTTTTTTACCTGTACCTCTCTATCTGTACCTACTGTCACTGTAATGCTTATACCTTGGATTGTATTGTATTTGTATTGCATATCTTTGCTGCTGTAACAAACTGATTTTCCCCATGGTGGGACTATTAAAGGATTATCTTATCTTATCTATCAAATCTCACCCCGCAGTTCTCAGACCAGTTCCTTCTGCCCCTTTAATTTCTTTATACAAAATGGCTGGCACTCTGGGGATGAGGATGTTTAGTAGAAGGATGAAACTCTAGGCATCATCTATCAGAGAAACCACAGCACTCCATATATGATGCAAAGTAAATTGTAGTTTATTAATCCTGTGTGTGACAAAACTATTTCGCCAACGTTTCCATCCCACTTGGATTTTGATCATGGCCTAGCATCTTCAGTGGACACTCCAGCAGATTGTTTTAACTTTGCAAATACCAGGCTGTGATCAAGGTCCCCGTGGGACCAAAATGTTGCTAAAATTGTTTTGTCACATGGTGGGTTAATAAACTACTATTCACTTTGCATCATACAGTGGGTATGGAAAGTATTCAGACCCCTTTAAATTTTTCACTCTTTGTTTCATTGCAGCCATTTGCTAAAAGCAAAAAAGTTCATTTTATTTCTCATTAATGTACAGCGCTGGCCAAAAGTATTGGCACCCCTGCAATTCTGTCAGATAATACTCAATTTCTTCCAGAAAATGATTGCAATCACAAATGCTTTGGTAATAATATCTTCATTTAATTTGTCGTCAATGGAAAACCACAAAAAGAATTGTCAAAAAGCCAAATTGGATATTATTCCACACCAAACATAAAAAGGGGGTGGACAAAAGTATTGGCACCCTTTGAAAAATCATGTGATGCTTCTCTAATTTGTGTAATTAACAGCACCTGTTACTTACCTGTGGCACATAACAGGTGGTGGCAATAACTAAATCACACTTGCAGCCAGTTGAAATGGATTAAAGTTGACTCAACCTCTGTCCTGTGTCCTTGTGTGTATCACATTGAGCATGGAGAAAAGAAAGAAGACCAAAGAACTGTCTGAGGACTTGAGAAGCAAAATTGTGAGGAAGCATGAGCAATCTCAAGGCTACAAGTCCATCTCCAAAGACCTGAATGTTCCTGTGTCTACCGTGCGCAGTGTCATCAAGAAGTTTAAAGCCCATGGCACTGTGGCTAACCTCCCTAGATGTGGACGGAAAAGAAAAATTGATGAGAGATTTCAACGAAAGATTGTGCGGATGGTGGCTAAAGAACCTCGACTAACATCCAAACAAGTTCTAGCTGCCCTGCTGTCCGAGGGTACAACAGTGTCAACCCGTACTATCCGTCGGCGTCTGAATGAAAAGGGACTCTATGGTAGGATACCCAGGAAGACCCCACTTCTGACCCAGAGACATAAAAAAGCCAGGCTGGAGTTTGCCAAAACTTACCTGAGAAAGCCAAAAACTTTTTGGAAGAATGTTCTCTGGTCAGATGAGACAAAAGTAGAGCTTTTTGGGAAAAGGCATCAACATAGAGTTTACAGGAAAAAAAAAAGAGGCCTTCAAAGAAAAGAACATGGTCCCTACAGTCAAACATGGCGGAGGTTCCCTGATGTTTTGGGGTTGCTTTGCTGCCTCTGGCACTGGACTGCTTGACTGTGTGCATGGCATTATGAAGTCTGAAGACTACCAACAAATTTTGCAGCATAATGTAGGGCCCAGTGTGAGAAAGCTGGGTCTCCCTCAGAGGTCATGGGTCTTCCAGCAGGACAATGACCCGAAACACACTTCAAAAAGCACTAGAAAATGGTTTGAGAGAAAGCACTGGAGACTTCTAAAGTGGCCAGCAATGAGTCCAGACCTGAATCCCATAGAACACCTGTGGAGAGATCTCAAAATGGCAGTTTGGAGAAGGCACCCTTCAAATCTCAGGGACCTGGAGAAATTTGCCAAAGAAGAATGGTCTAAAATTCCAGCAGAGCATTGTAAGAAACTCATTGATGGTTACCGGAAGCGGTTGTTCGCAGTTATTTTGTCTAAAGGTTGTGCTACCAAGTATTAGGCTGAGGGTGCCAATACTTTTGTCCGGCCCATTTTTGGAGTTTTGTGTAAAATGTTCAATGATTTGACTTTTTTTTTCATTCTCTTTTGTGTTTTTTCATTGCAAGCAAAATAAATGACGATATTATTACCAAAGCATTTGTGATTGCAATCATTTTCTGGAGGAAATTGAGTATTATCTGACAGAATTGCAGGGGTGCCAATACTTTTGGCCAGCACTGTACACTCAGCACCCCATCTTGACAGAAAAAAAACAGAAATGTAGATATTTTTGCAAATTTATTAAAAAAGAAAAACTGAAATATCACATGGTCATAAGTATTCAGATCCTTTGCTGTGACACTCATATTTAACTCACATGCTGTCCATTTCCTTCTGATCCTCCTTGATTTAGTTCTACTCCTTCATTGCAGTCCAGATGTGTTTAATTAAACTGATTGTACTTGATTAGGAAAGGCACACAACTGTCTATGTAAGACCTCACAGCTCACAGTGCATGTCAAAGCAAATGAGAATCATGAGGTCAAAGGAACTGCCCAAGGAGCTCAGAGACAGAATTGTGGCCAGGCACAGATCTGGCCAAGGTTACAAAAGAATTTCTGCAGCACTCAAAGTTCCTAAGAGCACACTGGCCTCCATAATCCTTAAATGGAAGAAGTTTGGGACGACCAGAACTCTTCCTAGACCTGGCCATCCTGCCAAAATGAGCAATTGAGGGAGAAGAGCCTTGGTGAGAGAGGTAAAGAAGAACCCAAAGATCACTGTGGCTGAGCTCCAGAGATGCAGTGGGGAGATGGGAGAAAGTTCCACAAAATCAACTATGACTGCAGCCCTCCACCAGTCGGGGCTTTATGGCAGAGTGGCCCGAAGGAACCCTCTCCTCAGTGCAAGACTTATGAAAGCCTGCATAGATTTTGCCAAAAAACACATGAAGGACACCCAGACTATGAGAAATAAGATTCTCTGGTCTGATGAGACAAAGATTGAACTTTTCGGTGTTAATTCTAAGTGGTATGTGTGGAGAAAAACAGGCAATGCTCATCACCTGTCCAATACAATCCCAACAGTGAAACATGGTGGTGGCAGCATCATGCTATGGGGGTGTTTTTCAGCTGCAGGGACAGGACGACTGGTTGCAATTGGAGGAAAGATGAATGCGGCCAAGTACAGCGATATCCTGGAAGAAAATCTCTTCCAGAGTGCTTTTGTCCTCAGACTGGGCTGAAGGTTCACCTTCCAACAAGACAATGACCCTAAGCACACAGCTAAAATAACAAATAAGTGGCTTTGGAACAACTCTGTGACCATTCTTGACTGGTCCAGCCAGAGCCCTGACCTCAACCCAATTGAGCATCTCTGGAGAGACCTGAAAATGGCTGTCCACCAACGTTCACCATCCAACCTGACGGAACTGGAGAGGATCTGCAAGGCAGAGGATCCTCAAATCCAGATGTGAAAAACTTGTATCATTCCCAAGAAGACTCATGGCTGTACTAGCTCAAAAGGAAGGGGCTTCTACTCAATACTGAGCAAAGGGTCTGAATACTTATGACCCTGTGATATTTCAGTTTTTCTTTTTTAATAAATTTGCAAAAATATCTACATTTCTGGTTCTTTATGTCAAGATGGGGTGCTGAGTGTACATTAATGAGAAATAAAATGAACTTTTTTGCTTTTAGCAAATTGCTGCAATGAAACAAAGAGTGAAAAATTTAAAGGGGTCTGAATACTTTTCATACCCACTGTATATAGAGAGCTTCAGTTTCTCTGATAGTTAGAGTGGTGCTGTAGATATCAAGTTATACCATTGCCTTCGAGATCAATTAGATTGTGAGCTATTTAGGATACTTTTCCTTCTATAATGGAAACTATAATACAGTGACTGATTCCTTGCATAATGGATATTGACACTTGACAGATCATAACTGTTATTGAGGTCCATTACAGTGTCCGTTGTTCTGATAGGAAGAATAGTATTGCATGCATTACTATTCTCGCTATCTAATCTGACGATTTACAATGGAGGCACCAAAATGAGCTTTCAATGGAAATTAGAAAACATAGTCTAAGATCATTTATTGTTGATTTTTCATGAGGCTATGAAAGATTTGGAAGATACAATACAACTTACAATGTATTTTGCAGACTTATAAGTAAATGTGTAAGTCTGCAAAATACAGCAGGAAATGACATGAACAACCATTGTAAACCTATTTTTTGAGATACAGGCAACGTTTTTGATTCTTGACTTAATTTGTATCCAGCTTTTTGATGTTTATTGATCAATATCCTGTGTGCTGTATGGAGCTAATGTTATATGGTTATTGCATTGCTTGTGCTGTATTTCTTATGGGTTCTTCAGTACTATAAAACTCTTTGTATTCTATGAGCCAGTAGCCTCGCTGGTCACGGTGATTACCTTCTTAAAGGGTTTGGCGCGAAGCCAAAAAACACAGTTTTCCTTGTTATAAGATAACTCTCTCAAAGGGTAAGTCAATATGTCTGAGGTTTTCTATTGTAAAAGCTATTTTGGTTGTGGAAGAATGTAGACTTGGTGCAGGTTGTCCTTCTAATGGAACCACATAAAAGATAGTGATAAATTTAGATACCTGATTTTACTACAGCTCTCTCTCTCTCTCTCTCTCTGTATATATATATATATATATATATATATATATATATATATAGTACTAGGTTCAATATAGTTTTGCAGAGGACACAGACTTGTATTATGCTACCATGAACTGTTAAGTGTTGGTTCACACTTGCGCCTTGAGTCCGTCCGCCGTGAATCCGACCTAAATATCAGAAAAAAGGATAGGGAAAGGATTGCAAGCGGTTTGTTTAAAAACCCATTCACTTCAATGGGGTTTTAAATCAACCCACAGGTGTCCAATTGCAGCCTCTGCGCCGAGAAGCCGCTTTTTTTGGTCGGACACAAAGTCGGACGGACTCCAGGCGCAAGTGTGAACCAACCCTAACTGAGATGTAAAATTTAATTTCTCTTTATCTTCTGATACACACTCCAAAAGTGACATTCATTGCCTAAAGTTAGCATCATGCTATAAACAGCAGAAAGTACTTGCCATATTTTTTAAGATATAAATATAAAAAATTACTGAACTCCTGTAACAGACAAAGCTGAAAATCTGTCATCTAAGACCAATTGCTGCTGGATCATTATGTGGGCTAGACGATGGGCAACCTTTGTGAAAATCTTCACCATGTAGCAAATAGGCAATGCAGCCTCCACCATATGGGACCCACAGTACCTCTCTAGGGGTCTAAGGCTGCCCACCCTGGCCCAGCACACTGATGCAATTCTTGATGCAAGTGTGACCTTGTGTGTTTCAGTGCATAGAAGATCATGATGCTGATCAACTTCTCACATTCTGTGCAAAGCACAGCCCTGAAAAAAAGTTCCTGAAACCAGCCAGTATATCAGAACGGTGTTTGGCAGTACTTAGCTCCATCTATATGACCAAGAAGTTCAGAGGTGTAACAATAGGTAGCACAGATCTTGCATCTGCTTTCAGACCCTGGTGCCTGAAGGGGGCTCAAACGCTGATTTGAATATTACAAGGGATTTCTAGGTTACAGATATTTATGACCTATCCTTATCAGATATGTCATCAGTGAGGGTCCTATTCAAATTCAGTAACCCATCTCAGCCACTACTATGCTTCTGGCTTCGTTCTCTGAGATACTTTTGATACCGTTGGCTGCTGTGGACAGCTGATTGGTGGAGGGACCAAGTGTCAGACCCCCAACCATCTGATATTGATGACCTATCCTAAAGATATCTAGAACCTGGAAATCACCTTTAATGGAATGTGGTAAATGAGGGCCCTGCTACATATTTTGCATTAGGGCCCAGGAGGTACAAGGTACTCCTATGCTTTTGATAGCTTGCTTCTTGTATCAATAGGGCACCTCCGGTTGTAACTGAATTGATTTGTCCGGTTTTGGTTTCTTCAGAGAACAATTGCATGAAAACAGTACCGTATAGTGCAAAATTTACACCAAAGTTGGAATGGCCAGGAGAATGTAACTTTAGAATGAAGGTCATTCTCATTACTGTGATCCTCTAATCCAAAACCTATGGCTACAATTTTGAAAATCTGAATCAAAGTGATTTTATTGAAATATACTCTTCTGTGATCTTAATATCTTCAGGAAATCTTTGTAAGGAGCTCTCAAGGACAGTTGTGAAACCATGGAGATACTGACCACTGGCCATAAAAAGTCTCAAGAACAGCTTAAGCAACATGTGCTACAAATCTATGTCTACTGCATAAACAACAACCCGTTTTATGTACTATATCTAACATGTGGTTTCTCTTTCTCATAGAATTCCTGGCAGAACATTCTCATTCACCAACTACCAATGTGTTTTATGTTCTGGAAGTAGGCTGCATACCCTGATTGCTTGCTGAATTCTGTGGTTATGAATAAATAGTTTTGTGGCATAGTCCTAAATCCTGACTTGACAGATTTCATTTTTCTTATATATTTGCATGAGATGCACATTTATAATTAGAAATCTGTTTTATTTCAAAAAACATCCCTGTGTAGACATCAAAAATGAGTCAATCCTTGTTACTTAAAGAGTAAGTTTAAGTGAAGCCTCTTTCTTAAAAGAAAATGAAAAAAATATATTATAAACTAAGAATACAAAAGACTTCAATTTGACTGGATTTCTCCATATTTTACTATAAAATTAGCTATAAACCAAGCATTGTGTGTGCTGCATGTAATGTGTATTCTAGGGCATTCAATACAGATGTAAGGCCCATGGTATTGATAAATTATTTGTATGCAATCCTTATCTGGTAAACAAACCAAATGTTCTATGTTCTTAAAAAAGGACCTTTCAACACCCTCACAAACTCCATTTCTTAGCATCTGTTAAGGGTGGGTTCACACTTGCGCCGACCCTCTGTCCGCCGTGAATCCGACCTAAATGTCGGAAAAAAGGATTGGGACAGGATAGGGAAAGGTTTAAGACGGTTTGCTTAAAAACTCATTCACTTGAATGGATTTTTAAAGCAATGCGCCGGTGTGCGCTTACACCCTCTGCGCACACCAAAAGTCCTGCATGTCCGACTTTTGTTCACGCATACCCAATTTCTAGTAGCCTTCTATCAATAGTCTCTATCTATCTATCTATCTATCTATCTATCTATCTATCTGTCAGTCATTCTATCTATTTGCCAATTTCTATAGTTAACATGGATGGAAATTAATACCACTTTTTAAAGTGTAGCATTTGCAGAGTTGTTTTATTAAATTAAAGTATTGAAATTCAGGGTTTTCATCCTTTTTGGATAATTCACCTGTGCATGGTGTATTATTACTGACTGTGTTGGGGCAGACTTGCATGCCATTTACATGCCACTTATCAAGACTTTACTTTGGCATTCATAAAGGACATTAATATAATTTTCCTGGCACAATAGAGCTACGTTGTATCATGTCATCACCGCTTTTTAACATTGTAACATGAAAAGCATTTCAAAAAGTAGAATTTTAATATGTCTGAGAGAAACCATATGTGGAACTCCATAAGGCATTACATGACTAAATTTCTAGAGAGCTACTTGGCTGGGTAGATAATACAACAGTGACCACAATGTTTAATGAACAACTTTGGAAATGTACAGTAAAAAACATAAAATGTAAGTAGTAAAAACACACACCATATATAGTAGGACATTGGTAGTCACATAACTTAGAATAACTTCTGCTTAGTTGCGCTATGGTTCAGATTTATTAAATGGTCACTAACTTTTAAGGCATCTTAGTCTCATTTAATAGAGCATGTAATTCTGGACCAAATGTATTGCACTTTAATTACAAATATGGTTGCTTTCTTACTGAAAACCCCCTCTAAAGTTCCTACCACTAGGTGTCTCACTTCTAGTCAATCTGCTCTTAACTCCCTGTTACTAGGGAAGTCCCATCCATAAATATATCAGGCTAAAGATGGCTTCACAGTGAGTGGAAGGAGGAGGGACTGTCTTTACACAGTAAATGGAGAAGGAAGGGGTTAGTTTATCTCACAGCCTCCACACACATCTACAAACAGCTTTCTTTGCACACTGGACTGAACATACTGCAGCATCTCACATCTTACAATGTAAAAAAGGCTACTTTTTATGTATTTATGATTGCTTCTGTGATTACAGATGGGATGTTATTCACAGACAGCAAGCAGACATGCCTTCATGTATTTATCCTGTATTTGCAGTCTAGTGTCCCTGGATCTCCTATATTATGGTCACTTGAGCTTTTGTTATCTATTTGCTTGCTAGGTAACAGTTGTTTCTAACAGGATGTCAAACCAGTAGTAGTTATGGATAGGAGAGAGGGCAGACTACTGTGCACTGTGCATGCCCCCAGCCTGAGAAAGAAATGTAAAATGTGCTACAGCCATAATGTGGATATTAGTAGCAGAACATCTGATAGGGCACTATGTAAGAAAAGTTATACAGTCAGAAAACAGACTGCCCAACAAGACCCTACAGATATTTCATTTTTTCATGAATATTCAGGTATCCTTTAAGACTAGCGTTTCATACACCAGTCTGAAATAAAAGAAAAAAAGATTGTTGGAGTGAATTGCACCCATTTTTTTTTTTACTCGCAAAGGGTTCTTAAAATACATAGACATATATTGGAAAGTCTTTAGGTCAAAATTGTAATCTACCCCTGATATGAGCAGAGGTGGTTCTGAGTGAAAATGCGCACGATTTTCTGGCTTTAGTATTAGTAAATTTGTCAGAGATTAAAAACTCTTTACAGTTCCATCGAGATGAAAAAAACACTTGCAATTGGACACAGTGTACCTCTTACGCGTTTCAGGACGTATAGTCCCTTAGTCATAGCTGTGATTAAAGGAACTATATGTCCAGAAACGCGGAAGCGGTACACTGTGTCCAATTGCAAGTGTTTTTTTTTTCCATCTCAATGGAACTGTAAAGAATTTTTAAGATGCCCAATTAATGACTAAGTTTTATTCAATCTTCCTGGTTGTTGTTTGCTGGATATTGAGCAAGGTCACATTGGATTATTTTGGTTAGCCTCGGACCAGGAGGTACACTATCCTTGCAACATTTTCTTATGACCAGGAACATATTACAAGTAAGTGGGCTGCTAACATATATTTTTTGTTTTTTTCCTGATATTTTTCTGTCACATTCTATATACAATATGGTACAATATGGTTCTATACACTTTTACAGATGCAGTACTACGTCCCTGTAAAACAATTCTATGGAAGAGAGCACTGGATTGTAGAGATGAACACAGTCACTGAAAATCTTTTTCTTATGTTTCTGCTTCAGCTTTAGTTGCTGTATTATATTGCTAGAAGAGCACAAGATGGTAAAAGCAGAGGAGTCATAAAAAGTACAAAAATTCATTTTTCTCCTTGCTTCTTTTACTCCACTACAAAGGGCTTGTTTGGAAATAAAGGCCGGCTGATAATGGATCAGATTGTTGTTACAGAGTGCAAAGGATTGTCTCAGATATTGGGTTACATTTCCTTTGGAATAAGTTATGATCCGTATTTCTCAGATTGAGAATAATGTGATGCACATTCCCAGACATCTCTAGAGATCTGAACAAGTGTCCTACCCTCTAAAATAAAAATTACATCTGCCCGATTCCGAGCAGTTAATTTTATTATCCATGGCAAAATGGACTTTCATTCTACTTGATGTTCCTTTATTTGGCAGCCAAGTAAGAAAACAAAGCCAGCGGCTGAAATTTCACATGTAAACCCTCTCCCAAGAAGAACCTGAGGGAACATGATGGAAACCAAAACAGTATTGCTTGTAAGTGAACAATTAAAGGTTTTCTCCATGTCCTTGGTAGGAGAAAGATTGGTTTGTAGTGACCTGATTTGTGCTGCAAGAATAATATTCTCCAAGACAGAATTCCTTGCGGTCTCTCATCTATTAAGCAGACAGGACATGAAGCCAGAATTACTGCAATATTAAACATAATGTTGAGGTATGATGATAGCAAATAATCTGGCTCAATCTACTATGTGAACAAGGACCTGACAAACACTTACTTTAGTCAGTGTATCCTAATCTGCCCTTGTTTAAATACCACAGGGGAAAACAATAGTCTGGGAAAACCTATATTGTTAATGATGTATCTTGGATTGGTATGTTAGAGAATGCTGCATATCAAGATTGTTATGAGCTGTTACTCTACTTCACTGATATGCGTATGGATGATAATTTTACATTCACTATACATGCAATGTACTGTAAACCCCCAAGGGCTAAATATGAGATATATGGTAAACATCAGTTAACATACTATTAAAGGGGTTCTTCAAGAATGCTACAGTATATTACAGATCACAAGATGGGCTTTATTTTCAAAATATACAGGACTCTCTAATGTCAGGCATTGTAGGGAGTTAACACAGGGAAAGGATCAAGGCAGATTACAGTATATATTAGCCATAATATTTAGCTAGTAGTCTGCCCAGGTCCACATTGGATGCAATTATATATACTGTACTGTATTACAAATTTGTGTCTTGTAATTCTAGAAAATGAAATACAGGTGTCTATAAAAATTCTTGACTACAAGTTTCAACTGACTTTAAGTAGTCTAATAAACTGTATATTTATCATTTATATTCTGAACTTTATATTTAGAATTTAAGAAAAGTTGCATGATAGCACAAACATTCCAAGAAAGTCATTAGAAGGTGATGACCCCACGTAGCGCAAAGTTATTTCTCCTTTGTTTTAGATATTAATACCTGTATGAACCATGGGTAAAATGATAGATTGGATTGTTTCTTTTTGCACTAAAGGTTCTTATTGTAATAGTACTGCTCATTGATTTGGGACATTGTATTATTTTTTTGGATTCAATCTATTTTGAAAAATAAATGATGAGAAATACTGTAAATATACAAAAACACCAAGACTACTGCACATGGACGCAACTGAAGCCATAGCTCAGCCAATGACTGGCAGCAGTGTTTATCAGTCTCAGCTCCTGATTGGTGGAGCAGCATTTCCTGTGTGTCAAGACAAACCAGGAAGCAGAGACTGGTAGGGACTGGAACTGTCAAAACGGTAGTGGCAGGGATTGATGAGTATTCGTTCTTTTATTACTTAACCCATTCTGAGCCTTTTGTCAAGGTTTTACTATTACTGTTGTAAGGCCATGAAAAATAGAACATCTGCAACATATTTAAAGCTATATGGCATATAAATATCTGATAAAAAGCTGGGGGGAAACGTGAGAAGTCTAGCCTGATATACAGATGTCACAAAGTTTTGACTACATAACCGCTCTGTTTTGGTGGCAGACATTAAAAATGTAATAGGTAAGATTTATCAAAGGAAAAATTAACTGACATAGTAACAGTTTATAACGATAAAGACACAAGTGCATCAGGTTCAACCTATAAATCTACCAAGTTGAACCAGAGGAAGGCAAAAAAAAAAACGCAATGAGGTGAATACCAATTACACCATCAGAGGAAAAAATTTCATTTCAATTCCAAATATGGCAATTGGATGAAATCCCTGGTTCAGCAATCTAACGCATAAATTCTAGTTCCCATACCTGTGATATTTTTTCCCAATTGCATCCAATTCAATATTCAAAACAATACTGTTCCCTAATCTTACTATGGACAGCTTCTCTACTTTTCACCAGTTTTGATAAATATCCCTCATTAGTTACTATTTTAATTGCATGATTTCCATATATGTAATAATGAATACGTGAACCCTTGTACTTCTTTTTTAGCATACACCATACATTATTGCCTATATTCAACCAAATAGCATTGAGTTCAATAGCAGAAGGTTAAATTTCTCCCCAACTAAACATTTGTACAGTTTTCATCAGATATTTATAGTTACTCATTCTAATATTTCTTAAAAATATCCTAAGATTTATATTTTTATTCATGAACCAGCACAAGAATGAATCCTATATTACATATTAAAGGAAATAGACAAGGGTTGGGTTACAAGTTGTACAAATAACAAATCCAGCAGATATTAGCTATAGTAAAATTGGTAATCTTAAAATATTATTTCACGTAGGTTTTGTGGCTAGAAATGGTGTTTCATTATTCAAGGTTAGGTTTTTAATGTAGATATGAACCACCTGGCCCATGCCGTCTACAAAGAAGACAAAGAGAGTCATGCAGGAACATTTTACAAATGCAAAGGGGGGCAAGAATGGGACAAAAGAGGGGAAATATTCTAACAGCAGGTTTTTGCAGTGTTTAAGTGGCCCTTTACCATCTTTATTTTGTGACATGCCTGCAAGCCTTTATAGCTTACAATTCTCGTTTTTATGGAATGTCTCTTTTACAGTGCTGTGATAATAAGCTTGGATTTGGCTAGAATCTAATATTTTTTTATTTCTTTTATAGCAATAGAAACACAAAAAATACAAGAAGACATGTAAATGGTATGACTTCAATCATAAAAGTTATGACCGAAAAGGGAAAAAATTTGATACAGTTATGTGATGTCTTTACAGTTATTGACTTACCAAAAGAATTCTAAAAATTCTAGTCCGTTGCTAAATATCATGGCAAATTAAATAGTATAGGCCATGAGATTTAGATTGGTGGTGTTTGGTCTCTGTGAGAAGAGGGGTCTCAAAGATATTTGTTCCTGCACATTATGTTACTAGTTGGTGGAATGTCCCTACATATGTTGTCCAGTCATTGCTGTCAGTGTCAGTCTGCTTAGGGACACATCCCTTTCACAAGGAAACTGTTGGGAGCCGTCAATTTATTTATACATTTCTAGGAGCAATAACAGAGTGACAACACAACACACAGTTATTAGAAAAGATGTTCCAGAATTGTTGTTGGTTTGAACAGAAGCAACTTAAAAGCCAACTCAGGACAGCCGACAGGTCCTCTTTCAGTAGAACACTAATATGCAGCGGCAAGTATTGGGCTTCCCATTCTGATTATTAGTGGGGGTTCAGGCAGCCTCCACTGGGAAAATTATTTTAAAGCTAGAATTGGAAATATCTGCTGTTTTCCAGTGATAATGCAATTTCCTCTATTCACTACAGGATATTGCAGGATATTCTGTAATAATACTTTCCAAGTTTATTTCATGATGCCCATGGATTATATAGACTAACAAGCCAGAAGCAGTTGTATAACAGCAGGACCAAATGACTTTGTATTTCATGTCTGTAACTGGGTTATGCACAAAGAGGTGTGGCTGCTTATGTGGGGTTGTGGTGTGCATATGTGACCACTGTTCCATTTCTATAGCACAGACAGAGATGGCTGTAAGTGAGTGTACATGTATAAAGTAGCCTTAGAAGCAAGGCATATATTATATATGTATACATACAGTATGCTCATTCTAGAGGCTCTGAATATGAGCCTGTGTCACAACTGGAGTTGAATTATCATAATATATTTATTTTGAAAATCTCCAGATGTTCATTCTTGTAATCTTAGAGAGTTTTTAATATATATTTTCTCAGGAGTCTGCCAGCATTAGAATCATGGCTTTTAGATTATTGGAAAGACCCATCCAAGCAGCAGGGGGAAATTCAAGTCTCTGTTTTGTTTTTATCTTCTTCAGAGAGACAATAAAGCATATTTTTCTTTCCTTCCATAATCATAAAATCTGCCCTGCATGGAAGAACGAAAGGGGTCTTTTGATGTGGCACACAAAATACACTAGATCGTGCCGCCAGGTTGTTGGAATGTGGTATGATTTCTTGATATTGTGGGTGATCATTACAGGACATAAGAATACTACACAGTTTACTGTAAATGACGGGAATATTGCAACATCTATTGTCCAATATTGTTAGGATGTGTATTGTCTATAAAGTATCCATAAAGCCCATCTATGCCCTGTCTCATTATTATTTTGGAGTCATGAACACTGGCCACAGTCGAGCCTAGAAAGATCTGCAGCCCTTATGATGTTCTTCTGGGATGTTCAGTAACTAGATGATTTATTGTTTCGTCCTTAGAGTAATCTTGGCAGGCCATACACTCCTGGGAAAGAAGATAATGACTCTCACTGTGGCCTGATTAAGTCCCAGAGCCATGGAAATGACTATATAACACTTTCCAGGCTGACGTGTTTCAGTAACTTATTTCACATAGGCCTATGTTTCTACAAAACCTACCATTTTGATTTAGAAGAAGCAAAAGAAATAACCTCTAAAGTTCAAAGAAGTTCAAATCATGGCAAATCATTTTTTAAAGGGTCTAATGATTTTATTTTGTATG
Organism: Leptodactylus fallax; assembly: GCA_947044405.1. Taxonomy (NCBI): domain Eukaryota; kingdom Metazoa; phylum Chordata; class Amphibia; order Anura; family Leptodactylidae; genus Leptodactylus; species Leptodactylus fallax. Next base: position 1,639,447 of record CAMRHE010000203.1, read on the forward strand.
TTATTTTATTCAGGTCACTTGCACACCATTTTACTATGGATCCATGTGGCAGGGACTGTGCCCGTGGCCTCCTATTAGTCCATAGTCATATTACAAAAGTGTTATCTCCTTGAATCATCAGATAGATGTAGGACATGTTCTTGTGGTGCTGAAGACATGGGTTTCAGAAGGAGCTCCATCAACCTTAGTCCCTGATGGTGAGCATATTTACTTTCAGATGCACAATTACGCTAGGTTCACACCTGCGTCTGGTATCTGTCCACTCGCAAACTGTTTAAAAATAAAAACGGTTTGGTACAAAAAGGATTCCAAACGGTTACATAGCGGATACCCAAATCCATCTTCTTAGACAGATTAGTCAATGGGTGTCCCTTCAAAAAAACTGACCATTTGTGATCCGTTTGTGTCCGTTTTTGACCAATCCGTTTCTGTTTTCCCCCCTTCTTCATTTTGAACATGCGCAGAGGGAAAAACGAATTGCAAAACAGACACAAACTGATTGCTATCTGTTTGTAATCCGCTTTCCATAGACCTCAATGTTAAAAAAAACGGATTGGTTGCTGTCCATCTGGTATCCTTATTTTTTGAACGGAGAAAAAGTCCTGCAAGTCCGACTTTTTTCTCTGCTCAAAAGAGCGGATACCAGACGGAAATGCTCTAAATGCATTTACAGCCCCTTAAAATCAATGGATTTTAAAACGAACCATTTGAAATCAGCTTTTGAGGATTTTGAGATGGTTTCAAAAACTGATTTCGCATGGAGAGCTAAACGCAGATGTGAACCCGGCCTTATTTAATTGTCCTCTGTCATAACCTTCTTCCCCATCCCTACAATCTTATTCCTAACATGTAATCTCCATATCACTCATTATCTCCATCATTGTGCCATTTTCAATACAAGGCTTGCTTGCCCTACTACATAGCTGTGATATGGTTCATTGATACCTTACGTTTTTCTTGTTACAGTACATTACTCACTCACCTCAATTGTGCCCCACACCCTTAATAGCACCCTAGGAAACCACCTACTCCTTTCCCATTCCAGCTCTATCTAAAATAGGGATCAGCAGGAATCCATACAGGATCTGTGCTTGTGGCAAAGCCATGTATATGGAACTTAGGATGGTTTACACAAGCGTTTTTAAGTGTTTTAGGGCATTTTTGTGGCTTTTGTGTAGCATTTTTTGTCAAAAGACGCAGATGGTGTTTTGTTTTTAATTTTTACTTGACATGTTTTTTGTCTGTTTGGCATTTTTTTTTTAAAACGCAGCAGCTTTGGGTCTGTCATTGTTTTTCAGGATTTTTCCTTATTGAAAAAAAACCCTGAAAACAGTAAAAATGCTGTGTGAACACGAAATGCCAAGGGGAAAAAGCACCTATATAATGCCATAAAAACACATGCAAAATAAAAATTGCAATCGAAAATTATGTGTGATGGTAACTTCAGAGTAGCAAGTTCCTACAAATCTTCTTTGTCTTTACCATAAAAAGTACTAGTGTATTTCAAATCTGCAATGACATTACAGCAATAATGAAGGAAATGTGGTATAATACTGACCAAATCAACACGTAGGAACATTTACAGAGGAGAATCAGAGTGCTTCATAATGGGAGGCAAATAAGACTGAATATGATTGAAATTATAAAAGAACCTCTACCATGACAATCTTCAGTGAATGTGCTCTATTGTGTTCCATGTAACATTTAACAGTATATTAGCAGCATGATACTTCCAGATGGATTTGTTGGTTAACTTTACCAAATGGATTGCTCATGTATTAAGTAGGCGGATATAAAGCTAAATGTGCAACACGACACTCATTCCAACCGACTGCATTGTAATAAACCAGAGAAAAACAAATACCAACAGCAGCTTCTGTGCAGTGCTATTAATACAGATTCTGGAGAGCGCTGCTGCATGTCTTTTTATGCATATTTTCATATTACTGGCCTGTACTAACCCTTCTCCTGGCTTACAGGTTTTGGGAAGGCCAAATGAAATGCATGAACTTCAAGCCTTAGCAGAATGACTAGACCAGAATATTGAACCTGCCAAAATATAGGATGCGGTTGATGCCAGGTAATAAATCATAATTTCCTGGCACATGACAGTGATTTATAATATTCAGAATGATGTCCCAGAAGCTGTCTAAGTCTACTACACATTAGTGAAATGTACTAATACAGTATATTGCTGAAATATGCAATATATAGCAATAGTCAGAAACATTATAAAACATGAATTGGTTCAGCTGGTACAAATAAATGTTCCCATGTCAAATGTCTTGCACTGGCACCAATTCACTGATTTTGTGTTTTCCATGAAAATTCACACTTTTATTTATCAAATGAGTTGCAAAATGAATAGAAAATATAGTCAAGATATTGACAAGGTTAGAAATAATGATTTTTATCTGAAATAATAATTTTCTCCTTCAAACTTTGCTTTCATCAAAGAATGCTCCATTTGCAGCAATGACATCATTGCAGACCTTTGGCATTCTAGCTGTTAATTTGCTGAGGTAATCTGGAGAAATTTCACCCCATGCTTCCAGAAGCCCCTCCCACAAGTTGGATTGGCTTGATGGGCACTTTTTTGCGTACTATACGGTCAAGCTGCTCCCACAACAGCTCAATGGGGTTGAGATCTGGTGACTGCGCTGGCCACTCCATTACAGATAGAATACCAGCTGTCTGCTTCTTCCCTAAGTAGTTCTTGTATAATTTGGAGGTGTGCTTTGCGTCATTGTCCTGTTGTAGGATGAAATTGTCTCCAATCAAGCGCTGTCCACAGGGTATGGCATGGCGTTGCAAAATGGAGTGATAGCCTTCCTTATTCAAAATCCCTTTTACCTTGTACAAATCTCCCACTTTACCAGCACCAAAGCAACCCCAGACCATCACATTACCTCCACCATGCTTGACAGATGGCGTCAGGCACTCTTCCAGCATCTTTTCAGTTGTTCTGCGTCTCACAAATGTTCTTTTGTGTGATCCAAACACCTCAAACTTCGATTTGTCTGTCCATAACACTTTTTTCCAATCTTCCTCTGTCCAATGTCTGTGTTCTTTTGCCATATTAATCTTTTACTTTTATTAGCCAGTCTCAGATATGGCTTTTTCTTGGCCACTTGGCCCTGAAGGCCAGCATCCCTGAGTCGCCTCTTCACTGTAGACGTTGACCCTGGCGTTTTGCGGGTACTATTTAATGAAGCTGCCAGTTGAGGACCTGTGAGGCGTCGATTTCTCAAACTAGAGACTCTAATGTACTTGTCTTGTTGCTCAGTTGTGCAGCGGGGCCTCCCACTTCTCTTTCTACTCTGGTTAGAGCCTGTTTGTGCTGTCCTCTGAAGGGAGTAGTACACACCGTTGTAGGAAATCTTCAGTTTCTTGGCAATTTCTCGCATGGAATAGCCTTCATTTCTAAGAACAAGAATAGACTGTCGAGTTTCACATGAAAGTTCTCTTTTTCTAGCCATTTTGAGAGTTTAATCGAACCAACAAATGTAATGCTCCAGATTCTCAACTAGCTCAAAGGAAGGTCCGTTTTATAGCTTCTCTAACCAGCAAAACTGTTTTCAGCTGTGCTAACATACTTGCACAAGGGTTTTCTAAACATCCATTAGCCTTCTTACACAGTTAGCCAACACAATGTACCATTAGAACACTGGAGTGATGGTTGCTGGAAATGGGCCTCTATACACCTATGTAGATATTGCATTAAAAATCAGACGTTTGCAGCTAGAATAGTCATTTACCACATTAACAATGTAAAGAGTGTATTTCTGATTCATTTAATGTTATCTTCATTGAAAAAAACTGTGCTTTTCTTTCAAAAATAAGGAAATTTCTAAGTGACCCTAAACTTTTGAACGACAGTGTAGCTGTAGGAATGGCAAGTCTTGTATCCACATTTGCAAATTATTACTGACTTATTACTGGATAGGCTGCGTGTACAGCATAAGGCTGCTGAGACCAGTGATTGGCTGAAGTGGTCACGTGGATGCCTGTGATGTCATTACTACAGAACAAGTAAACATAGATCAGCTGGGACAACTAGAGCATTGGCATTAGACTAACATGTTATTTTTGTTTACGTTTTATCACATTTCTGTCTGTCACATTTCCTGACAGACCTGGCTCATCCATGTATTTCATTATCGACCACTCATATAAATGGCAGCTAACACATTTCTTTATCCAGTGGCTGCTGTAGAATACATATACTGCTACCTGAAGCTTCCCCTAGAGATAACACTTGAGTTATGACTATCTTTAGAGAACGAGTTGTCTTAAGACAACTCCATTAAATCTGAATCTTTAAATGTATTGTCATGCATGTGATGCTTTACCAGCTTTATGAACTGCATGTAGAGAAGAAGCAGTTCATAACAAGTCACATTCCATTTACAGTTTATATGCCCTGGTCTGTTAACATTGACCGAAATGCCACCCACTTAGAACATATGACCAAATAATTTAAAGCTTGACAAGTATGGTGAAAGTAGAGACAATGTAGTGTAGAAGAACGTTCAAATGCTAATGTTATTTGGAAACATTAAAGCTAGTTTATGGGATTAAAATTCACTGCACTGAGGGAAAAGCCTGTCATTTTAACTTAGCACATGTAAATTGTTTATCTTAATGTTATTCTAGTTGCTCCACTCAGAAAAGCACTTGAAAGTATTCTTGACCTTGTGTGGAATTGCGAGTAGAACACAGCAGTAACGACAAAAGGCAGGAAATCTAAAATTATTATTCCAAAACAATTCATGTAGAACTTAAACATATTTATTTTTCTCTAGGATAGACTTTATTTATATGTAAAAATTTATATATATACAGTCATGGCCAAAAGTTTTGAGAATGATACAAATATTAATTTTTACAAAGTCTACTGCTTCAGTTTTTCTAATGGCAATTTGCATATACTCCAGAATGTTATAAAGAGTGATCAGCTTAACAGCAATTACTTGCAAAGTCAATATTTGCCTAGAAAATGAACTTTATCCCCCAAAACACATTTCAACATCATTGCAGCCCTGCCTTAAAAGGACCACCTAACATCGTTTCAGTGATTGCTCCATTAACACAGGTGTGGGTGTTGATGAGGACAGGGCTGGAGATCAATCTGTCATGATTAAGTAAGAATGACACCACTGGACACTTTAAAAGGAGGCTGGTGCTTGCCATCATTGTTTCTCTTCTGTTAACCATGGTTATCTCTAAAGAAACACGTGCAGTCATCATTGCACTGCACAAAAATGGCCTAACTGGGAAGAGTATTGCAGCTAGAAAGATTGCACCTCAGTCAACAATCTATCGCATCATCAAGAACTTCAAGGAGAGAGGTTCCATTGGTGCCAAAAAGGCTCCAGGGCGCCCAAGAAAGACCAGCAAGCGGCAGGACCATCTCTTAAAAGTGTTTCAGCTGCGGGATCGGGCTACCAGCAGTGCAGAGCTTGCTGAGGAATGGCAGCAGGCAGGTGTGAGTGCATCTGCACGCACTGTGAGGCGGAGACTCTTGGAGCAAGGCCTGGTCTCAAGGAGGGCAGCAAAGAAGCCACTTCTCTCCAGAAAAAACATCAGGGACAGACTGATATTCTGCAAAAGGTACAGGGAGTGGACTGCTGAGGACTGGGGTAAAGTCATTTTCTCTGATGAATCCCCTTTTCAATTGTTTGGAACATCTGGAAAACAGCTTATTCGGAGAAGAAGAGGTGAGCGCTACCACCAGTCTTGTCTCATGCCAACTGTAAAGCATCCTGAAACCATTCATGTGTGGGGTTGCTTCTCAGCCAAGGGAATCGGCTCTCTCACAGTCTTGCCTAAAAACACAGTCATGAATAAAGAATGGTACCAGAATGTCCTCCAAGAGCAACTTCTCCCAACCGTCCAAGAGCAGTTTGGCGCTCAACAATGCCTTTTCCAGCATGATGGAGCACCTTGCCATAAAGCAAAGGTGATAACTAAATGGCTCAGGGAACAAAACATAGAGATTTTGGGTCCATGGCCTAGAAACTCCCCAGATCTTAATCCCATTGAGAACTTGTGGTCAATCATCAAGAGACGGGTGGACAAACAAAAACCAACAAATTCAGATAAAATTAAAGCATTGATTCTGCAAGAATGGACTGCTATCAGTCAGGATTTGGTCCAGAAGTTGATTGAGAGCATGCCAGGGAGAATTGCAGAGGTCCTGAAGAAGAAGGGTCAACACTGCAAATATTGACTTGCTGCATTAACTCATTCTAACTGTCAATATAAGCTTCTGTTACTCATAATATGAATGCAATTCTATTTCTGTATGTGATAAAAACATCTGACAAACACACATAAAAACCAGAGGGCAGCAGATCATGTGAAAATATAATATTTGTGTCATTCTCAAAACTTTTGGCCATGACTGTTATATATATATATATATATATAGAGAGAGAGAGAGAGAGAATCCTGTACTAAGACAATGTGTATATAAACATACTACATAAGACACTAAAACATTTTTGTAAAAGTAAACCATTTAATGCTGCATTTCTATATTAGGACTGATTGGGGACATATTTCTCAATGTCTGATCTTCCCACCTGGTTTTGTCCCAACTGTATCCTGTATTCGGAAATACTTCATGTCTTTGTTCAACTGTCTTTGCTCACTCCCCCAGCTGTTACAGTATGTAATCCACCCAGCACCGACTGCTTCTCCAGCTCTGTTTTACAGCTTAGCTCAGCCAATATAGTTCTGTGTGAAGGTGCAGATGTCTCATACAAAGTAAAACACTGAGCTAATCTGTTTTTACCCATTAAGTATAATAACAGTTTTATAAAATGGAGCTTGTGTGATAAATGTAATAGACAATGTTCTGAATAGTGAATAGTCTACAATGGTATTTCTGTATTCATTGAGTTATATGTACTTCAATTATTTAATAAGTTGTATTTTACACATATCTTTAGGGCTCCATTAACCTGAAGGAGACCAAAATTGTGTCCTTTTGCCAGCTGTCAGGTACATGTAAGTTAATTAGCCTTATTATGTAGAATCAGAAGAATTGTAATTATGACCCATCTCTAATGGCTTAGTTTATATTCTGTAATATAATGTTAAATGGGGACTGGTGGTTTTCATGCTGATCATGATAATATCTGCTTGAAAGAACAATGCGCCTGATTTATGATGAGGTGTGTCCTCTGTAGGGTCTGTACTGAACTCTAAACCCATGGCCATACCCCAACTGTGCCCCTGCCACACCCTCTTTCAGGAAAGTAGCGAGGGTGGCATATAAATGCCACTTGTGACAAATATTGCTGCAAGTAGTGTTTAAAAAATCTCAATATCAATCTCCATGGTCGCAAACTATAAACTCTGTGTGGTTGGATTTTGCAAACTGCCATCTATCTTTCCCTTATGATTGACTAACCTGCATCTAGTAGACGTAAAAAAGTTAAAGCATGTGCAAGTGATTGCTAAGAATGGTTTAGGAGATAGGGAGATGCATTTGTGCATGTTTGCACTAAAACACAGCATACAGGTTGCACATCACAAGATGTGTACTGCAGAATGACCAGCTTTTAAAGAAAACGTGATTTTGCAATAGTCATGATATCTCTATGACCTATATGTCTATGTGCAACCCTATATGTCTATGTGCAACCCTGTGGTTGTGTTGTAGGATGCATGATTCAGTCAAGAACTGGTTTTGTGACAAATTGAAGTCTTTGGGACAGTTTTACTTTTAGATTGTTTTAATAAATGTGCCCCTTTAAGTCCTAAACCAAACATATGTTCAACATTTCCATCTGTCATGGTGCAAAAAGCCAGCAGGAAACTGATGCCAGAACAGATCTCATAGTTTTCTATGGGATCCATCCATGCATCCAGTGTATCAGATGTTGTGCAATAAGACCTATGCAAGATCCAGGTCAAAAAGAGTGACATACAGCATTTCTATGGCTTCTTGCAAGTCCAAGGCAAGTGTTTGGGAAACGGGATGGATGTTGGTGCCTCTGTTATACAACAGAAGTTGCAGGTACACTACCGTTCAAAAGTTTAGGGTCACTTAGAAATTTCCTTATTTTTGAAAGAAAAGCACAGTTTTTTTCAATGAAGATAACATTAAATGAATCAGAAATACACTCTATACATTGTTAATGTGGTAAATGACTATTCTAGCTGCAAACGTCTGGTTTTTAATGCAATATCTACATAGGTGTATAGAGGCCCATTTCCAGCAACCATCACTCCAGTGTTCTAATGGTACATTGTGTTTGCTAACTGTGTAAGAAGGCTAATGGATGTTTAGAAAACCCTTGTGCAAGTATGTTAGCACAGCTGAAAACAGTTTTGCTGGTTAGAGAAGCTATAAAACGGACCTTCCTTTGAGATAGTTGAGAATCTGGAGCATTACACATTTGTTGGTTCGATTAAACTCTCAAAATGGCCAGAAGAAGAGAACTTGTGAAAATGTGAAACTCGACAGTCTATTCTTGTTCTTAGAAATGAAGGCTATTCCATGCGAGAAATTGCCAAGAAACTGAAGATTTCCTACAACGGTGTGTACTACTCCCTTCAGAGGACAGCACAAACAGGCTCTAACCAGAGTAGAAAGAGAAGTGGGAGGCCCCGCTGCACAACTGAGCAACAAGACAAGTACATTAGAGTCTCTAGTTTGAGAAATCGACGCCTCACAGGTCCTCACCTGGCAGCTTCATTAAATAGTACCCGCAAAACGCCAGTGTCAACGTCTACAGTGAAGAGACGATTCAGGGATGCTGGCCTTCAGGGCCAAGTGGCCAAGAAAAAGCCATATCTGAGACTGGCTAATAAAAGTAAAAGATTAATATGGGCAAAAGAACACAGACATTGGACAGAGGAAGATTGGAAAAAAGTGTTATGGACAAACGAATTGAAGCTTGAGGTGTTTAGATCACACAGAAGAACATTTGTGAGATGCAGAACAACTGAAAAGATGCTGGAAGAGTGCCTGACGCCATCTGTCAAGCATGGTGGAGGTATTGTGATGGTCTGGGGTTGCTTTGGTGCTGGTAAAGTGGGAGATTTGTACAAGGTAAAAGGGATTTTGAATAAGGAAGGCTATCACTCCATTTTGCAACGCCATGCCATACCCTGTGGACAGCGCTTGATTGGAGCCAATTTCATCCTACAACAGGACAATGACGCAAAGCACACCTCCAAATTATGCAAGAGCTACTTAGGGAAGAAGCAGGCAGCTGGTATTCTATCTGTAATGGAGTGGCCAGCGCAGTCACCAGATCTCAACCCCATTGAGCTGTTGTGGGAGCAGCTTGACCGTATGGTACGCAAAAAGTGCCCATCAAGCCAATCCAACTTGTGGGAGGGGCTTTTGGAAGCATGGGGTGAAATTTCTCCAGATTACTTCAGCAAATTAACAGCTAGAATGCCAAAGGTCTGCAATGCTGTAATTGCTGCAAATGGAGCATTCTTTGACGAAAGCAAAGTTTGAAGGAGAAAATTATTATTTCAAATAAAATCATTATTTCTAACCTTGTCAATGTCTTGACTATATTTTCTATTCATTTTGCAACTCATTTGATAAATAAAAGTATGAGTTTTCATGGAAAACACAAAATTGTCTGGGTGACCCCAAACTTTTGAACGGTAGTGTATATGCGAACATATCCTTAGAGGTAGACACATTCCAAAATGCTTGGAAATTTTCAATCATAGCATAGTACAAATGTATTTCTATTAATACAAGTAGACATGCTAAATGTGGAGCTGTAGGCAATGATAAACCTTACTGTGTATACTAGGTATACAGTAGTTTCATTACATGCTATAGCACCTGTTCTGACGCTATTGTCATTTATTCATTAATAATAATTGCCACACCTAATGTTCCATAGTTTTCTATTGTAATAGTATAACAGCTATGTAAAACAAAGAAACCACTCCAGCAACTACTGAATAGACTGTATGTGCAAAGCTGCTGAATTCTTTGCTCTGTTTGGCATATGGGCTTCATTAACATTATAGCTGAATGTTACATTTCAGCATCTCGTAAAAGCACATTACTGCTTTAGATAATGCATAAACCTGACTGGCTTTCTGACTCTCAAGGGTGAAATAGTTACTACAAGAATACAGGAACAAGCTATATTTCCTACAGAGCACACCTCGGTTTACTTCGTACTTCGGCAGGACTGTTGAAGCTGACGTTCATATGATACTGCTCTTTTCAAAGCTATCGATTTTTCTAAGCTTTGAAAACGTTTACTGTGTCATTGAGAATTCTTTGTTATTATGTATTCAGACATTATATCGGTTTTAATCCACTAAAACATGGACAGAAATGTTACTTTGTGAGCTCTTTGTTCAGCGTGAATGACTGAGTAAAGATAATCTGAATAGTATTGTGTGTAATTTTTGATTTTTTTCCTTATATATGGGCATTGAGAAGCTTCAGCCTAGTCGCACTTTCTGCTCACAGTTCATGCTTCCTGGGTATGATTGACATCTCCCTCATAACATCAAGGCGTGAGGGGACTGCGAGGGAGACATTACTCATACCCGCGAAGCTTAATAGCGTGCAGTGCGACTGGGCTTAAGCTGGTCCTGCCCACTGTGAATGCTTAGGGTAATTTGCATATGACTTTTTATGCTTTCAAAAATTAATGACTTCACTTTGCTGCATCACCCCACTGCAGGGGCTATGTGAGAAGGAAATGGTTGGGGTCTGAGCGGCAAGAACAATGCTCCAGGGAGATGAAGTCCCGCCCCCAGTGCACTGACTACCTCATTTGCATAAGACTTCAAAGTTCTTTTTCCCCAAATCTACAAAAGTGATTGAGGATTGGTGCATAGCAATAGCAAATGTAGTGCCCATATTCAAAAAGGAGTCATATAGTGAGTCTGGAAACTATAGTCCTGTAGGTTTAACCTCTGTTTTGGGAAGATTATTAGAAAGATTTCTCAGAGATGCTTTCCTGGAGTATATCAATGATAATTACTTTGTAATACAGCATCAGCATGGACTTATGAGGGATCAGTGCTGTCTGACTTAGGACACATTCACATCATTATTATTACAATGCAGTTAATGTCTCTGTTTAAAAAAAAAAAAAAAAAAAAAAGTATGCCAAAATAGGTATGCAAATAGATGCCTCAAAAAGGGCATACGGTTTACATAGACTTCAATGATTAAAAAAACATATTCAGTATGTCTGTTCTGTCTGTTTTTTGCTAGACAGAAAAGAGTAGTCTGTCATGCTTTTCTGTCCTGCTTAAAAACAGACAGAGACATAAACTTTTTTTTATCATTGCAGTCTATGTAAAATGGATACCCTTTCCATGACATCTTTTGGCATACTTTGTGGGAGATGGGAAAAACAATTCTTTTAACAAAACTGAGCAATTGAACATTCATCCTGGATGAAAGAAAATGGCCACAGTGCAATGTGCTGCAGTAAATTATTATATTCTATTCAGACCGCCCGGTGCTCTCTCTCAGTCTCCTCAGTGACATCATGCATCTGGGGTCATCACTGAGACCTATGATTGGCTCTCAGCAGTCACATGGGCAAGCCGAGTGTGATGACGCCACAAGGAGGCCCAAAAGAGGTGAGGGAAGATGATGAGCATAAATGTTTTTTTACTTTTACACATCCTTTGGGCCTACACTTATTATACGCTGAGATCTGAAAAGACCCCAGAGTATAATAATTTCATGTCCAGTTGTATTTGAACAAGTTAGGACTGAACTGAACTGGTGGATCGTTTCATCCGAACACCAGACAAAACAAATCTTCAGAGGTTCGCTTATCCTTAATAATGACCTGGTAGAGAGTTTACAGAGTCAATGCAGCGCTTAATTTTCAGGAGCAGACTACAAAATGATAGCTGCGCTTAGATTGGCTGCTATTGGCAATTTAGAGTTTAGACGGTTTTAATATGTCTCCGCCAATATTTGCAGATGTTGCTAAACTCTATAAAGTCATCAACACAGAGGAGAATAGTGTAATATTCCATAAAAGGCAGTTACCAAGTATGCATGTACAGTTCCCCTCCAGGGTCATGGCCCTGTAGAGGGAGTGCATCACTTATGAGGAGGCATGTGCCCACTGATTCTGGGGTTATAAAGACTGGCATTATTAATAATAATCTTCGAAAAAGTGCCCTAGTGACTTAAAATACACCATGCCCACCATGCTGTTCAGCCTGACAGTTTACATGCTTGCGGATGCTGTTTTTGATAAACTTACTATTAGACTACATCTCAATGTATTATGGAAACCTCTGTATTCAACAAAAACTTCACGACATCAGCCTCTCCGAAGATTTATAGAATATTGTAGAGGTAATAGTGGGAACAATAAAACATCCAAGACAATACTCTGGAGACTGCTTGAAATTTAAGAAGTTTAATAGTAAAGAAATTTCTTTCACTAGACATAATATATTCAGTTTAACACTGGCCAGCTTTCTGAGTGCTACTTCCTCTTGACTTGACTGGTAAAGAACACCTGTTGCAGCCGAAGGTACAGTCATCCTTTCCTGCTGATATAAACTTATAGAACTTCTCAAACAATAACTTGAAGACCCATGATCATCCAATATGTTGGAGCCCAATGTAAAAAATATTCTGGAAAACTTTCAAGCAGCTGTTCTTATTCAATAAGGATTCTTTGGCTTTTGAAAATTTGGGCGTATTAAAAAAGAAAGTTGTATTAGGATCCACTTGTAAAAATCATGTTGTCCATTATAATCGCATGGGAAACAATGGACTCCAAACAGTTTATTATGTAATGTTGAGCTCTAAAATGGTTTCCTATGGTTAGTTACAATATGACATGTTACACCAGGTGAGTGATGAAAACCATATTATTGTGAATGGTTGGAGAACTTTGTAGGAATACATATTGTCTTGAAAATAACCAAACTCAGAACTCACAGAACTCAGTCCATAGTCAATGAAGCTCTCCAATGAGCAATAGGTTCCACATAAATCCAAACTGAAAATATAAGGTTGCAAACCCATTGTAAGTAAAATGATAATAGGATGTAAAGATCTACTACAGAAATCCTCTGCAGCTAACATATGCAAAAGTACCCAAACACAGATACGCTAAATGAAGAACATATGCATATTACAGCGCGGCTGTTTATATAAGATGTTTTAACTTGAAAAGTCTTCCTTGAGTAGGTGGAAATATTTACAGTTCTAATTTATCTTAATCCCCCAGGCACTATTGTTCTGTGATGAAGAAAATCTCCAGCTTTGTAATACTCAGCACTTGAGTAAACACTTGTGACCATCTCCCTAGAGCATCAGAGCAACAGGGAAAACAAAAGCCAAAGGAAACAAGTAAAAAACCTAAGTGAAGTTACATCTTATTTAATATAAAAGGTCTTAAACCTGTAATTGTAGAGCATGGTATAGATACTTTACTACAGAATCCACATCTATTATAAAAATAGGGCTGTAATTGTTTACTCTTCAACATAGGAACTTCATATGTGGCACTAGACTCCACCAGAGGGCCACACCTCACATTCTTTTAGGAGTGTAACTATCAATATGACAGGGGAAACTGCTGTATGTGGCAGCTCAGTGGTTAGAGCTGTAGCCTTGCAGTGCTGGAGTCGTAGGTGTGAATCCGACTAAGGAAAACTTCTGCAAGGAGTTTGTATGTCCTCCCCATGTTTGTGTGGCTTTCCTCCAGGTACTCTCATTTCCTCCTGCACTCCAAAGACATATTGATAGGGAATATAGTGGGGATCTTTTACAGATTTTACACAGCTATATTTGTGGCTTTTTTACCGCATGTATATTCCTGGTCTTTATGATTATTTAAAGCTGCTGGAACACTCTTAGCTTGAGTGGGTGCACTGCAGAAACATAAAGGGCACAAGATAGGCAACATAGTGCAGCAAGTGTGTACCCACTGTGTCACTAAATATGTTTGGCTTTGGACTACTCCTGGGGGCATTAACTGATCCCCTGGTATTCACCCTTTAACCCCTATACAGGGATCTGGACTTTTCTGCAGGGGTCCATAGGTCATTAACTCTAGGAGTAGTCCTGGTGTTAGTGACAGCTGACCGAGACAGGTCAAGAGATTCCAGTGAATGGAGGGTCAGACAACAACATGGTCAAAAAGACAATCTGAGGTCAGAACAGGCTGTGTTTGTGCAGTATGGTAAATCAGGCAATATGTCTGGTGGTAGAGGGTCAGGGTCATGTAACAGACAGTTGTCAAACATGGGTAATCAGCAAAACACAGAAACAGGTATAAACTAATAAACTGAGATATCTCTGTGTTTGTTAATATGCAAATTAACTTTTTGGAGCAATGAAGACATTGACATTACTCCAAATAATTTAATGAGCTCCTTTAATTTGACCCCTTTAAATGCACATTTTCCGTACACATAATAAATAATTAATAAAAGTGGTGGAGACAGCTGATTTTCTCTTTTTGTCAACATCATATGGGGCAAGTTTACTGATACTGCAAGAGATTCATCCATGCGTCCAATGCTCAATGATGAATCTGACATACAGTGCTGGCCAAAAGTATTGGCACCCCTGCAATTCTGTCAGATAATACTCAATTTCTTCCAGAAAATGATTGCAATCACAAATGCTTTGGTAATAATATCGTCATTTATTTTGCTCGCAATGAAAAAACACAAAAGAGAATGAAAAAAAAAGTCAAATCATTGATCATTTTACACAAAACTCCAAAAATGGGCTGGACAAAAGTATTGGCACCCTCAGCCTAATACTTGGTAGCACAACATTTAGACAAAATAACTGCGAACAACCGCTTCCGGTAACCATCAATGAGTTTCTTACAATGCTCTGCTGGAATTTTAGACCATTCTTCTTTGGCAAATTTCTCCAGGTCCCTGAGATTTGAAGGGTGCCTTCTCCAAACTGCCATTTTGAGATCTCTCCACAGGTGTTCTATGGGATTCAGGTCTGGACTCATTGCTGGCCACTTTAGAAGTCTCCAGTGCTTTCTCTCAAACCATTTTCTAGTGCTTTTTGAAGTGTGTTTTGGGTCATTGTCCTGCTGGAAGACCCATGACCTCTGAGGGAGACCCAGCTTTCTCACACTGGGCCCTACATTATGCTGCAAAATTTGTTGGTAGTCTTCAGACTTCATAATGCCATGCACACGGTCAAGCAGTCCAGTGCCAGAGGCAGCAAAGCAACCCCAAAACATCAGGGAACCTCCGCCATGTTTGACTGTAGGGACCATGTTCTTTTCTTTGAAGGCCTCTTTTTTTTTCCTGTAAACTCTATGTTGATGCCTTTTCCCAAAAAGCTCTACTTTTGTCTCATCTGACCAGAGAACATTCTTCCAAAAAGTTTTTGGCTTTCTCAGGTAAGTTTTGGCAAACTCCAGCCTGGCTTTTTTATGTCTCTGGGTCAGAAGTGGGATCTTCCTGGGTATCCTACCATAGAGTCCCTTTTCATTCAGACGCCGACGGATAGTACGGGTTGACACTGTTGTACCCTCGGACTGCAGGGCAGCTAGAACTTGTTTGGATGTTAGTCGAGGTTCTTTAGCCACCATCTGCACAATCTTTCGTTGAAATCTCTCATCAATTTTTCTTTTCCGTCCACATCTAGGGAGGTTAGCCACAGTGCCATGGGATTTAAACTTCTTGATGACACTGCGCACGGTAGACACAGGAACATTCAGGTCTTTGGAGATGGACTTGTAGCCTTGAGATTGCTCATGCTTCCTCACAATTTTGCTTCTCAAGTCCTCAGACAGTTCTTTGGTCTTCTTTCTTTTCTCCATGCTCAATGTGGTACACACAAGGACACAGGACAGAGGTTGAGTCAACTTTAATCCATTTCAACTGGCTGCAAGTGTGATTTAGTTATTGCCACCACCTGTTATGTGCCACAGGTAAGTAACAGGTGCTGTTAATTACACAAATTAGAGAAGCATCACATGATTTTTCAAAGGGTGCCAATACTTTTGTCCACCCCCTTTTTTATGTTTGGTGTGGAATTATATCCAATTTGGCTTTTTGACAATTCTTTTTGAGGTTTTCCATTGAAGACAAATTAAATGAAGATATTATTACCAAAGCATTTGTGATTGCAATCATTTTGTGGAAGAAATTGAGTATTATCTGACAGAATTGCAGGGGTGCCAATACTTTCTGTATGTATAGACTGTCTAGTCCAAGTTTGCATCACCTATTTGTTGGCTTAGTTTTGACAAAACTGATTTGATGCAGTTTTACATCAGTTTCACCACATCCTTTTTGGAAAGCCACACCCATTTCCAATAAGCCCCATCTACTTGCTGAGCCCTGGCACAAAAAGTATCCAAAACTGTTAATAAATGTGGTGTAAAGCATGTATGCCAATTCTTTGGTGCATTTTGGCACATTAGAAAATCTGCCCCTGGAGGTATACGCTCAAATAGATAAAAACCATATGATCACTAGAAATTACAGATCTTGCTCAGTATTAGATATTGGCAAGGAATTTCACAGTAATTCAAATGAACAAGTAGCGCAAACAATTATTGCAATTACCTATCTGCAGATCCACTGTATACACAGTATAATGGTTATTATCACACACTGTCAAAATATAGCTATTGTATCAATTTACTCTTACTTTTAATGTTTCCTTAAAAATGAGTTTCAAAGACAAAGGGAGGTAAAAGAATGCACTCACAGACAGAAAAGGGAGTAGTGAAACAGAGGCCAGATTTTTTTCCCACCAAACACCACTGGAATTATAAATGGGACAATTCATCTCGCTCTGTGTTATGTTATACAGTAAAGGTTCCAGTGTAGGTCAGACTCCAGCAGACACAAAGAGAATCAAATAGTGATGTATATGTGAACAGGCACAGTTAGGAACACGGTCAGGTTGGGTAAGGAAACCATAAGGGATCTGGAGAGATCTGGGGAAATAATTAGAGGAAGTTGAGCTGAAGTTCATGATTATTATTAGCATACTGCTGCTGCACAATTACATGACAGGTGATATTCAGCAGTTTCTTAAGATTAATTATGAAAATGATAGAAAATATAGTGGTCTTTACCCAAAATCTGTCATTAATACATTATGCTGGGTGTCTGGCTGGTGTTCAGTACATAACACAGTTGTGGCAGCAATATGTCAGACAATAGACATCATCTCATCTAATTGTCCATTAAATGAATGGTAAGATCAATGCACATTTCCACCAAATTCTAAAAACAAAACTTTATATTCAAAAGCCATACGCTAAGACCTGCGCGTATAGGCAGCCTGCAGAAGTGGCATTTCTGCATACCATGATCATAAAGGACCCTTTAGGGATCTGGTGTGGGCACTTCTACTCCAGTTTTTTGCCTGGAGTATTACTTTAGTTTTGAATATTCAGCGCCATGCAACACATTAGTAGCTTTTAGTGCTTACACTGTGGGTGCAATAAATCCTAATTGTTGTAATGAGCATGCATATATCATTTACATTACACCTTTGATTGATAAATCGTTTTAAAAAAAATGAGAATATTTTTACATTTTTATTAAATTTTTTTCCTGAAGACTCCATCATTACTTATGCTGTATTACATTTTAAAATACATTTTTAATGTAGAAAAAGCACTGAACACAAAGAATTCTGAAATCAAGAACTCGGATGAGAGTCATCAGCCAAATCCTCTGAATTATGGTGAAGACGGAATACAGACACAGAGAAAATTCTTAAAGAAATCCGATCTGCTTGAAAAATGAAACTAGTTTCCCTTGGAAGTTACGTCTTGATCAAGGACAAAGCTGTACAATTGTCAAAAGCTCCCCCTATGTATGTGAAGTTGAGAGGATTTCTTTCTTTTTTTTTTTCAGACACCCAAGAGTTGATTTATATATATGTAAAAAATCACATAACTGGACCAGGCTAGTGCAAAAATATTTGCATTGAGGAGGTCACCAAATATCTAGCAGACTTTTATTAAAGGGGTTGACCCATGAATAAATATGCAAAGTTAGATCATACCAAACGTATTACATTTTCAGTTGCATTTGTTAAAATGTTGTTATAGCTACATATTGCTGTTAAACAATTATGATGCCCCCTGGTATTTTTTTAATTCCCTCTCATAACATCCACCTACAGAATACAGCAATTGTGTGGAACCGTGAATGAAAAATGGTTCATTAGAAGCAACTTCTTTTCTTTAGCAGTGGATACACTAGGTGGACCAAGTATATTGTATATCAAGAATTCTGTATAACAGCAATATCTAGCCAAAGGAGCATTATTGTAAATGATTGTCCATGGTGATGTGATAAACACATAGGTACACTACTCGACAAAGGTCTGATTACTGAGCTATGACTGTAACAAGCTGTGCACCTGTATGTCCATCACATATCCATGGGCTGTATATCACATGACCATGGACTATACAGTATATCACATGACCATGGGCTGTATATCACATGACCATGGACTGATTTTCTATCCTCTGGTAGTAAGCAATGAATTACAGAAAGCAGAGATCTAGAAAACCATGAGGCATTGATTAAAAAAGTATACAGGAAAATGGTATAACTTTTCATTATACAAACAATAACATTCATTTGCAGTAACTGGACAACCCCTTCAATCAGGAGACAACCCTTTAAGGATGATCTGTTACCTGTCCTGACATGTCTGATTTAGTAAAGACTTGCATTCCCCATGATATAACAATTCTGGAACATCATTTCTTATAACTCTGTGTTGTGCTGTTTCTCTATTATTCCTACTAGGGTTTATGTGCAAATCAGTAAATGTTACTGTTCTCCTTGTCAAAGCTGCATGTCCACTACGCAGTCTGACACTGTCATCATTGATCGGACAGTCTAAATGTGCAGAAACACACCTCCAAATGGTAATAACCAGCTGTCAATGTATTCGATGAATACATAAATTTGTAGGAAAAATAACAGAGGAACAGCACAATGCAAAAAAAAGATGCTTCAGAATTATTTCATGGGGAATACAAATATTTACTAAAATAAACCTGTTGGGAGAGGTGACATACAAGGAGGTGGAGGGTTAATCAACTTAGAGGGCAACACTAGGTGGGCATCCGCAAGTGGCCATTTTTGAAGCCCCTGCCCAAGGCTGAATGGCGACTCCTTAGAAACAGTGCTTATTCAATTCTACATTAGTTTGTGATCATTTTCTGGATGTGCTGAGTAAATGTTGGCAATACAAAATGTATAATTGTAAGAGCAGAACATTGGTTTTGACTTGGAGATGTACCACTTCAGTTCCTTGCAATGTCTTATGGTAGTCCCTGTGCTAGTTGCGGTGTGACACTTGGGTTACACTGGGGTGATGTATAAAGGGTGACTTTCACACGTTACTTGGAGCACAAAGTCCATTCGGTGTAGTTGGTCTGCGTCATTTCGGAGAGCAAATACTGTATCACAAGGTGTGGAACCCATGTTATTGATATGTAAGACAGTAATAGAGTAAAAGTGTAGACTTGTACTCTGAAAACCTTCAGAAGCTTCAATCATACTGTTGAGCCACTGTAGTTGGTGAGTATGAGAGAAACTGTTGTCTATGGGAGTCAGTAGCTACATACAGGTGCATCTCAATAAATTAGAATATCTTTGAAACGTTCATTCATTTCAGTGATTCAGTAATACAATTCATAATCAGCGTCTTCCATGATTGTGTGTCCTACTGAACCAGACTGAGGGACCATTTAAAGGCTTAGGAAACTTTAGCAGGTGAATTTACAATACTGAACTTTTTTTTTACAATATTCTAATTTTCTTAGATTTGGGTTTTCATTACCTGTAATCCATAATCCATAATCCATAATCAACATTTACAGAAATAAAACAAGTGAAATAGAACACTCTGTGTGTAAAGAATCTAGAAAATATAGGAGGTCACTTTTTTAATTTAATTACTGAAATAAATAAACGTTTCAAAGATATTCTAATTTATTGATATGTACCTGTACGTGACTGGAGCTTGTAATAGCTCCTAATCAAGTTCAACATTGTACTGTGGACTAGTTGTCCCACGGTATGATCAAAGCTCAAATTACTACTCAGATTTGGAGAATTAGTGATAGAGTTGCAGGAAGTAAGAGGACACATCTACAGGTGCTCATAGCTATGGAATATTTTAATAGGAATCTGAGAACCTTCCACCTGTAAGAGGACGACTGAATTTGTGTTGTAAGAAAACGACTCCCTGTGTTGTGTGCTGTCCTATTATTGCAAAGTTAAAAAGAAGTAGTACTCTTTAGGAGGTGGAAACCCCAACAAGATATTTTACACTTAAATTGTCTCAACCATGCACTGATCAGAAACTGTTTCTAATATTAGCACAGACTTTTGGTGTCAAGTGCTCAGGCAACACCTAGCAGTAAACTTATCTGCAACCTGACTTGAGGATTTGTGGTGTGGTGCAAAGTCCTCTAGGCCCAATAAAATATGCTGCAATTGTCCTATTGTTCAAGCACAAGTTTCCTACTGAAAGTCAGTTTAGCCATCAAGTTTGTGTGCTATTATAACTGACTGTAACCACTAAGGCTACATCCACATCTGCGCCGGAGTCTTCGTTCAGAGTCTCCATCAGAAATCGCTGCAAGAATCAATCCTGCAAGCCCAACCTTTTCAGCCAGCAATTTCAGTTAAAAAGGAGAAACATCCGATGGACGTCTGATGGACCCCATAATAGTTAATAGTCCCTCGGGCTCTGTTTGTGTCTGTCATAGAATGGATTCATTTTTCTGTTCTACTGGTCCTCTGACGGAACAGAAGAATGGAAACACTGGTGCAGTTGTTAACTGAGCGTAAGCTTTATATATCTCTGAGTGAGAAGCAAAATAACAATGAAAACAAGTGTTCCTGCATCATGTGTTTGTGATGTCTTCCTATGTGGTCTAGCCCCCTAAACGGTACCCAATCAGGTCTACAGGGGACAGCATTTTGGGAGAAAAGCTTTGTTGCAGGAAAATCTCCCCAGCTACTGAGCTAAACATTGAACAGTGAATTGATAAATGGAGAAAGACTCTCTGTTATACACTTATGTGTTTGTTGAGGATAACTGAACATCTTGCCCGTACACTCATAACAGCTCCAGGTACAGTATCTTCAGTTAGATATTAGAGTTAAACATTAAAAGGGTTTTTAGAGTTGAACGTATCTTTAAAATTGATCATCAATATCAGATTGTTGGGAGTCTAAGACCTGGCACCCCTAATGGTCAGCTGTTCTCAACAGATGATACACAGAGAGTGGAACAGAAAACAGATGGCTCCATTCTCTATGCAGTGGCTGAACCTAGCTAGTACAGTTTAGCTCCCATTCAAGTAAAATGGAGCTGTTCTGTAGTAACCTGGTTTGGCCATTAGAGAGAACAGAGGTGTCTGCTTTCTACACCATTCTCTGTGTATTAGCTACTGAGATTGGTGACAGCTGATTGGTGGGGGAGCCAGATGTCAAATAACCACTGATCTGATATGGATGGTCTATCCATCCATAGGCCATAGGTGATCTGATATGAATGGCCTATCCATATTTTCAGGACAGAAATCTCCTTTAAAGCCCTCATATGGCATTAATTCTCAATAGAAATGAGTTATTTCAGCATAATTATATTTAAAAAAGTTGAAGAACCAACAGGAACATATTGCCCGCCATGATCCACTCAACAGAATTCCATCAAAATCTTTGGAAAAATAATTGATCTTTTGATTTCCTATGTGTACACATAAATTTCCCATGTGTTCTCATTATATACAGATTTCTTAGTAGGGAACATTAGCAAAGCTAAATTGTGTTTTTCTTGTGGTTTTTACTTGTTTTCTGTTAACTGGTTTACTAGAAATAAGCCATGTGTTCGCAATATGTTTTAGTATCCCAGATTCTAGGCCAACAAGAATTGCATTTAACAATGTGTCTGCCATTGACTAGTATCTTCCTTTTTCACAGGTCCTTGCTTACTGTAGATTTATTATGGTTTATCATATCTTTGTGGAATATTGGATAATAAAAGAAAAAAAAATTGGATTATGTCACCCAAGAGAGGACGTTAAGTAAAAACAACCCATCTGTACGTTCTAGTGAATATTTATTATATTAGTGCTGGATTGAAATTGTTAAATTGAAATGTAAGATCCAAAGTTAAGTTTGTGAGGACAGGTGCACAGTGCCTTAGTCATATTTATATTGGTTAGTTGGGAAAATAAATCAAATATGGCCTCCTTCTATTTTACTGAATTGTGATGAAAGTAATAAAATTTCTGTTTGCAAAAATATTTTCCTCCTACTATACTGGTGCCTGGTCTCTGAGCCCATCAGGCCACATACAGATGTGTCCTCATTTACATTTTCTCTTGGTTAGACATATTCCGATATATGTTTCACGAGCTGACCAGCTTTTTAAAACAATGTAATTCTGTGATACTATGTGACAAGATGTATATCTTATATATATTTATATCTGCACACCCATTGCTTGTGATGTGAATTGCAGATACCCAAAGATTTTTGCTGGCATGTTGCAATATTCTATTGAACCAAACTCAAGCTAACATAAGGGTAGACTCTACAAAAAAGACAAAAGTATTCTACATGAGGAGCTTTAAGTTACCCCTCTTCTCACTCAGAATCACCTCTGTTAGGGAAGGACTACTGTAAGTGAAGGACTACTGCAATGAGTAGTTCCACTCCTGAGGACACACCAGGATCATGCATTCAATGGTCAGCCACTGAACTGAATAGATGCCATATAATAATACCCATATAGAGGCCACTGCAGGATAAATGTATAGCCACCTGCAGCATAAATTGAAATAATAACTGTACCAAAATCATACTGACATAAATGACATATCAATAAGGAAGGTGAGCTATATAATAAATGATGTTAAAAATGTATGTTGTATAGAATTGTGGCATATCTACATTATAAAATAGGCTGTTATGTACATTAGGTGACACTTTCTGAACTGTGTGTCTGCACTGCTGCATTTTCAGCAAAAAGCAAGCTCAAGATAGTATGCATATATTGCATATACTGCAGCAATGCGGAATTAAAATTATGAATTTGGTACAAGATGTAATGACTATGGGACACGTATTTTTGCCTCTAAGAAATGCTTTAAAGTTGCAATGATTTGACATACAGTCCGCGATGCCACTTACCCTTGGCTATCCCGATTTATTTTTAGACTATAGACTACTCCTAGCCAGAGCATTTCCGCTAATAACAATATCTCAGAAAAACGCAGTTCTAGCAAATCCGTTATTTCTGTCAAGTACCTCCAGACCGGATGTGCTCTTAAAATGACCAGTACATAACGTTATTATGTAAAATGCTTATACACTGAATACTGATTAAACACAACATGCAATACAATACAAAACACACTCAAAGCTTCTGCCCTTCATTATCCTTTGGCATCAGAAATGCAAAGTAAGGCAACAATTACACTTTACTACCGGGGAGGTTCTGAATATTTTATCAGCCGCAACACAGATGGTCAAGTCTCTAAATGTCCAGATCTGATTTCTTTCTTGAATGCCTCTCCAGAAATGCATTTCTTTTGTTTTCATAATACAAATTGCTTGCAAGACAGGCAAAACAAAAGCATTAAAAATAAAGTATGGGTAACATCATAAGCCAGAGAAGTGTTGACATCAGCAATGCTTCAAGGCTAATTGACCTCATGGTTATGATGCAAATAAGTAAACATACCTCCCTTGTACAAGAGAACAATGTATTAAGTTAATCGGTTTCTCATGATAAAGTGTTTTTTTTTTTGTTTTTGTTTTTTTAGAAAAATAAATCGCCAGTCTAAAACAAAGAATTGCTTTTTGCGTAGAAGTAACATGATAGCAACCAAATATTACAGGACCTGTGTCCTAGTTCAGAAATACCCCCGTCACCTGAACAAACTAATAGGCTCTCTGTTTGGTTTAAGCAGATGCTAATGTTCTCATGCACCATCTAACAATTGGCATAGATGAATCTAGATATTCCTTGTATTCTCTTTAACAGTCCCACATAGAACAATGGAGCAGTAGCACACATGTACACCCGCCACTGCATTGAAACAGGTTGGATCCCCACCCTATCAAACACTTATACCCTATCCTGTGGATAAGGGATAGGTTTAATTGGGGTACAGCCCCGTTGTATTTTTAGAGCTTTCAGTATAAACCAGTATTAGCAAATATGATGATGTATTTTTCATTTAGCAGATATTAAATCATCTTTAACTTTTTGCAAGGTAACTAAAATTATGTTGGGGACAACCTTTACTGCTTAAGGTTGACAAAATCCCCTTTCAACTGTTTTTTTTTCGAACTTGTATTTTATTAGGAAAGTTTTCAAAAACTAAGTTACAGTACATTGATTCAATATGCAATTCAAAAGAGATGGTAGGGAAAAGTAGGGGTCGGATAAAGGTAAGGAAAGGAGCAAGGGTGGGGAGGGAAGTATGGGAGTATGGAAATGGAGGGACATAGGAAAATAATAATGTGATACAATAGTAACAACAAAATAATACAACATAATTATAATGATAGCAATATTAAAGAAAAGAGAGAGTAGTCCTGCCTATCGGACTTTAACACTAGAAGTCCCAGAGAGGGGTCATTTAACATTTCTACCTTTGGAACCCAGAGACGGGTCGAATGACCTGAAGGATTTAAGCAAACAACCTATAATCACCGCTTTTGTTCTGTAATTAAGGCCATTACTGTCACACCACAGGATTTACAATAGGCTGCTGTGGGGGGGCTGCGTGTGTGTGTGTGTGTGTGTGTGTGTGTGTGTGTGTGTGTGTGTGTGTGTGTGTGTGTGAGTGGCATGTCCTTCTTGTGTGACTCACTCAGTAACTGCGATTTTTTTTGCAATTTTTTTTTTTTCTGCACCCATTGACTTGAATCTAAATATACAAAAATGTAAATATACAAAAGAACAACTGTTATTTGTTTCCATGCTTTTTATTTTTGTTATGAAAATAATAAAAAAAATACAAGGAATAAAACAATTCCACACATATTTACAATAGGCTGCTGTGGGGGGCTGCGTGTGTGTGTGTGAGTGGCATGTCCTTCTTGTGTGACTAGCATTTCAGCACTTACGCAGCAGTCTGTCTGCACTGTCGAAACATACCTGGCACTGCCTGGGTATGTCCCTGGTACATTTGCCACACGTGTATTTGTAGCAGTCAACACATCTCTCAGTTGCACAATTGTTCGTGCATCGATGGTTGACCTGACACTTCGCCCTTTTGCCAGGGCTGGGTGTGGAAGGTTGTTGCCGAAGGAGTTTCTCCTTGCATGCCTTCTTTTCAGTCACATGAGAGCCACCTAACTCTTTTGCAAGCTCAACCAGGAAGTCCACCCGTCTCTCCTGCACCCCAGTGCATGCCTGATAAAGAACATGAGCATTCAGTGCTGCCATGTCAATCATGTTGTAGAACGCACGCACGCTGTACTCCCGCACCATTTGGTCCATTACATCCACACCGCACTTTGTGTGGTTGTATTGTGTGACCGTGTTTGGCTTCCTTTTGTTGGTATCCTCAGTCTCAACCACGCTGTGCATGCTGCTGAGAATGTAGACGGCCTTCTTTCGTTTGGGTGCATACACTGTCAGTGTGGCACCAGTGGTTGAAAACACCTGAGTGGTGAATTCAGTGCGGTCCATCTGTCTAGCGGATTGAGGAATTTCCCGGCGACTCTTGTTGACTGTGCCGAGGATAGTGGTTTTCCGGCTAAGCAGTCGTTGTGCAAGTGACAATGATGTAAAGAAATTGTCCGTGGTTACAGTTCTGCCCTTGTCCATGAATGGTTCCATCAGCCTCATCACTACAGTTTCGGACAGTCTCTCTCCGCTGGGACGACTGGGGTCCTTGCCAAGATATGGGAGGACATTACAGATGTACTTTGATTTCAAGTCGCAAGCCACCCAAAACTTGATGCCAAACTTGTCTGGTTTTGCTGCAATGTATTGCAGAAAACAGCAGCGAGTCTTTGACGGGAAAAGCTGTTCATCAATAGTGATGTGTCGACCAGGGTTATAGGATGCAATGCAGTTGGTGACAAACGATCTCCACACATCGGAGATTGCAGCAAACTTATCGGTCTCCACTCGCTCACTGCGTGTGAACATGTCATCAAAGCGTAGGTGTTGCATGATGTCTTGGAAGCGGTTTCGGGTCATAGTTGCAATGATCCTTGGGTTTGCTAGGTTTGCTGACCAGCTGTCATGTAGTGATGGAACCTTGGTCACCCCCCCGCAAGATAATGACTGAAATAAATGCCATTAGTTCCGGGAGACCCATGAACCAATCCACCTGCTCCGTGTGACGTGCATGTTGAGTAGTCCATTCTTGAATGCTACAAAGCATGTCAAGAGTGATAAAACAGAGGAAGCTCTGAAGGCGACTCCGGACACTTCGTCTGGCCTTAGCACTTGGCTCTCCATCTGTAGGGTACGGTTCTATTGGGGTGAAATGGAGACGTTTCCCCACTTCTACTTCACACCACACTGTGCCATCTTTTGCGGTCTCTGTCGGCTCACTCGCCAACCGTGCTCTCTTTTTTGGTAGAGGAGGAGTCTCCTCATCTGCAAGATAAATAATTTCAAATTAACATTTTGTTTTGGTTCTAAATAAAAAAGATAGTCAGGAAATAAAAATCGGTAATTTGAAAAAATCTAACCTGAAGACAGCTCAGAGTCCGAATCCAGTTGAAGGACTATGTCTTCTCCATCTGAGTCAGAAGGGTTGGTGTTGCTCAGGATCAGTTCCAATGCCTGTTGAATGGTGTGCCTTCTCTGCATTTTGTTTCTTGTGAACAAAATAGGTGAAGCAGTCCCTTCACATCCCCCACAGCACAAAAGGCTGCATGCAAATTTGCTAAGGTGTTAGCAACCTTATGCATATTCCCAGCACAACAATGCAGCTGGGGGATGGGCAGACACACTCAAGAGTATCTTACATTCTTTTGTTTACACTCTCTTACAAGACCTGAGGTGGATCAACACAATTGCCCCCTGCAGATTCCTCAGACAATGGCCACATTTACAAATGAAAGGATGCTAATTGGAGCCATCAGAGTTGTCTGTTTGGACTAAGGGTCATTTGACCCTCTTTCAGGACTTCAAGGGGGAGCTCGAAATTTCTGGGACTTCTAGTGTTAACCAAAAATCATTGTAAGAGTCTAAGAAGCATGTCAAGATGGATTTCCATTAGAAATAATACAGGATATGCAAATCAGCACTCAAAACCCGACACCGAAACCCATTTGCCCCATTTGTTCCTGAATGCGGTGACAGTACCCAATCTGCACAACAATAAGTGTTCCATGATACAGTTAAAGGTAACCCCTTGAGTTATTTCAGGTATATTAGGGATGTGTGAACTCTTCCAGAGTAGGGCTATTTTGGACCTGGTGACAGTTAAAACAAGGAAAATAATACACTGATCCTCAAAAGGCAAGGTGTCCATGCCTAATGATAGCAAAGCCACGTGTGGCCCCCACGGGAATGGATATTGCACAACTGTACATAAAAAATCATAAATTTGGGCCCAGAGCTGCTTGAGGCGAGGGCAAGCCTACCGTAACAGAACCCAAGTTCTCATTATATCTCCAGCAAAATTTGGATGCCATGGGAAAAATAAACGCTAACCTAGAGGGGGTATAGTACCACCTATACATCAATTTCCAGGACGACTCCAGATGGTCAATGCAGTGGCATTGGAGGTATATTATCACAAATGACCTTATAAGCATAAGATATTCCCTTAGACATCTTAGCTTGATTGTAAAAATATAAGGCAAAGGGAGGGGCAGGGATGGAGCAAGAATATGAGATCCCCGTAATAAAATGACAAATTTGTAAGTACTTATAAAAATCTGGTTTTGGGATCTGAAACACCTCGCTGAGATGAACAAAGAAGTGTAACACCTTGTCCTGGTATAACTGACCCAAGGTTTGTAGGCCTCCGTGGCTCCATTGCTGAATATCCAAATCTGTAATAAATGACTGTAAAATTTCTAGGGGAGCAGATGTAAGATTAGACTGAAGGACATTGAGTTCAGTATGACATAATTTCCATACATCTACCCTGCCTGCATGGCAGGGACATCTTAACCTTTGGAGACAGGAATCTATAATGCCACAACAACAAAGTCAAGGAGGACATACCCGAAGCCTGTTTCTCAATGTCAACCCAATGTTTCCCTTCAATCATATGCCACCAGCCTTTCAATTGATCTAAGATGGATGCATAGTAATAGTATAGCAGATTAGGACAATCCAAGCCACCTTTGGATTTAGGGAGAAGCAGTGTAAAGGTCGGAATATTAGCCCTCTTGTGCCCCCATACAAACCGCATTAACAAGCGTTGGAGAGTAAGAATAAAGTGTTTGGGGACCTTAACAGGGAGATTCCTAAAATAGTACAGAATCTTTGGAACAAGAAACATTTTCACCACGGATAACCTGCCTAACCAAGAGATCTGACTCTTAGAGTAAGAAGTGATATCCAATTGTATAGTCACTATGAGCTTAGAGTAATTAGTTCTACACAGTTGTGATGGTGGATAAGTGAAATATACCTAAATAGGGTATTGTTCCCCTTGCCCATGGGAAAGGAAAGGATTGCTGAAGGGAGTGCTGAATGGGGAGAGGAATGGCCATGTTAAAAAATAAGGGATTTCGAGGTGTTCACTTTATAATAACTAACCTTATGAAAATTATCAATAAGGGACATCACCGCAGTGAGTGACTGTTCAGGCTGGGAGAGGATCATAATAATATCATCTGCAAATAAGCCGATTCGATGCGCTGTAGGGCCAACCATAAGGCTTGAAATATCCTGGGACGATTTTACACTTTGGGCAAAGGGTTCCATAGTTAAAGCAAATATCAAAGGGGATAATGGACATCCCTGACGAGTTCCATTAGTAATATAAAAAGGGGCAGAGAGTACCCCTGCAGCGTAGACTCTGGCTGAGGGGTTAGTATACAATGCCATAATAGCTACCTGAATCAAAGGGGGAAACCCAAACTTGTGCAATACTGCCCTCAAATATTCCCAATGTACATGGTCAAACGCCTTCTCCACATCCAGAGCAAGGAGCAGAGAAGGTGTCCGACGGCTGTGAGCTAGGGCCACGAGATCAATAAAACGTCTTGTGCCATGCAGAGTTTGTCTTCCCTTTATAAGCCCCACTTGGTCCTTATGAATAATAGTGGCCAAAATGTCCATAAGTCTACGGGACAAAACCTTGGCATACAAACACATTGGGGTAGATTTATTAAACTGTCTAAAAGCAAAACTGTTTTACTTGCCCATAGCAACCAATCACAATGTAGCTTTCATATTTCAGGAGCAGAATGCAAAATGAAAGCTGCGCTGTGATTGGTTGCTTGTATGTAGGCTGATCTTCCAGTCATACTTTCTACCATCTGTCTCTGCAACTTCTTGCTATACTACTAAATGCATGTTACCAAAAGCAGTAGACAGATTGGAAGGCCAATGGCTGAAGGATCGGACCACATAAATGTTGTTTGTTGTGTAACCATGGAGACAGAATGTCTCTATAGGAGCTGTATACTCAAAACAGTAAATAGTTTTTAACTATTTACAAAGTTTCTTTATTAAATAAAATAAATGCACTGGTCCAATAAGCAATGAAATATAAAATAAAAAGAAATATAAAGAGTTGGTAATATAATTGAAATATATGCAAATGTTTCTAGAGTTTCTTAGACCTCCACAAAATGTGATAAACTACCATCAACCTCTTCAACAGATGAAATGCCTGTTCATAGATGATAATAAATGACGTTTAACATAGGCACATAGATAATGGAGAAGAGATATGTTTCCACACATATAGTACTACAAAATAAATTATGGCAAAATCTGCATGTTACATATTTTGCTGCATATTTCCCTCTATGCATTGCAATGGGTGAAATCTGCAGTGAAAATCTGCAGCATAAATTAACAGCAGCTTTTCTGTCCTGTGTGGACATACCTATAAGGAATTATTGGCATTTCACTATTATAAAACTATATATTATTAGTCAGTGCTACATGGAATTACATACAAGCAAAATTAATTGGAAGAAAGATTGAATTTGATGGAGATAGAGGAAGTTTTCTGAGAATGAAATCTAATCATATTCAGTGGAAACAGCGTAGTTTCCCTTGATAAAATTATTGCTGCAGGACTTTGATAAATGATCCTCTATATGGATGTAATGGTTGAACTTTGTGATGCTGGATCATTTACAGTAACAGTGGGTGATGAGAGAATATACAGTGAATCTGGGTCTGCTGTGCAGGTACAGCACATGTAACTTGAAATTATAAGAATCAACATCATGCTAAGCGGAGTTCTGTCATACATTGCTCACTAATTGTTTGCAGACTCCACCCTGATGCAAACGGGTTCACATCTGGGTCAAAGTAGTACTAAGATTTCATTAAAGTAACTGGGAAAAGTCATTGTTGTCTTCACTATATGCACCCCCTTTTTTAACCCATCTCTTCACTGTATTTTTCAACATTTGAATGTAAAAGGAACAGCAGCAGATAGTGAGAGTGGAGAGGCCACCAATACTGTGATTAGATGCAGTGATCAATAGACACTGCGGCATCTAAATAGTTGTAAAGGGATGGGGTTCCCTCTAGTAGGCATGAACTCCCTGAAAATGCAGTCGTGAGGAGCTGCTGACAGAACATGGTTGCCAGGAGCCTAATGAAAGTCCCCAGGTCTACCTTTCATACATGTCATACAGGCTGTGCTAGAGGTACGGGCTGATATACTGCCTGTCAGATCTGCAGTCTGCATAATACATTGCACTGCATAAGTAGTATCGTGTATTATGTAAGTGTTCGAAAGATTGTAAATTCAAGTCTCCTAGTGGTACTAAAAAATAGTGTCAAAAAATAAATACATTAAAAAAAAAGCTATTTAAAATATAACAAAAATAATAATCCTCCTTCCCAAATTGTTTTGTAAATATTTTTTTTAAACTCTTAATAGACATATTAAGTATTTCTACGTCCATAAGAAATATAACTGTAATGTTATTTTCCCCAAAAATCCAAAAAAAATGCTAGAATTTTTGTCTGTCACCCATCGAAAAAATGGCAATGCAAAAAAAAAAAAATAAAATTTTTGAGTAGAGAAAACTGCAAAAATTCTACACGTCTGGTGGAACTGTCCCCGTCTCCATCCATTTTGGCTTGAGGTTCGCAGGATCATTAAGGAAGTCACTAAGGTATCATTGGAGGATGATCCAACACCCGTTCTCCTTTCCATTTTCTCCCGCAAAATCCAGAAACACATTCGTAAATTAGTCAGTTTTATGCTGATAGCGGCCAGGTTCGTTATTCCCCGTCGCTGGAAATCTGCTTCCCTCCCCATCAACAATGGATTGGCTACAAGAGATCCTGGATATCAGGGAAATGGAGGACCTGGTGGCATCTCTCCAGCAGCATGACAGTACTCACCAGAAAGTGTGGCAGTTGTGGAATGTATTTTACTATTCCCCTGCTTTTCAGACCTCATTCTATGCTCCTTCTCCTGGAGTCTCTGCTCTGCCTCCGTGACCCTGTCCTGCTTTCTCCTTTATGTTCAGTACTACGGTCCTATTGTTTTACTATGAATGATTCGTATGCACTATGTATAGACATGCTGCATCAGGAGCATTTCCCCCTCCCTGCCCCACCCTTCCCAGTTTTTTTGTGCATTTTCCTATTGTTTTTCTCCCTTCCCCCCTTGTTCACCCCTCTACCATATTCCTCTGTATTGGTGGGAAGTCTCATTGGCCAGGCCCCAACAATTTATCCTCTTCCTATGGATAGAGATTAAATATTTTCCATGGCATTATTCTTTTAATTCTTTTTCTCTCTTCACATATCTTCATTTAATTTTAAATGTTTTAATGGTGACTTAATGTTATTTTTTTTTATTTTTTTTTTCAACTGTTTATTTTAAAAGGTTTTTGTCATACAGAGAAAACAACAATATACAAGAAAAATAAGATAACTGAAGATAACAAACATAGGACAGACGGGGATTACTCAGCATTCTCAATAAATTACCAGGCTTTAAACAAACTGGCCAGAAATGGCCCCATAAAGGCCAAGGAATCCGACAACAAACAGGGGTAGACAAGACAGGAGGACAGAAGGGTGACAGAAGGACATCCAGGAAGTAAGGGGACACACAGCAGCCAGATCAGAGAAGCCGGGCCGCCCAGAACTCATCCCACGGTTTCCAGATCAGGCAGAACCTCTCCTCCTCATTATTAAGAAGGGCCGTCAGGTACTCCAGGGAGCGTGCATCTTTTATCCTAGCGTATAACTCCTCCAGGGCCGGGGGAGCTGGTTGCCGCCAGTGTTTAGCAATCAGACATCTAGCGGAGGTAAGGAGGAGTAACAGGAGCTGGAGAGCGGGCCTGCGCAAAATATCATGGGGGGGGGAGGTTGAGAAGGTAAGTCCTAGGGGACAGGGGAAGGCTAACACCCAGGACCCCTTCCAGGAGACCCCGAACCTGGTGCCAATAATGCTGGAGCAGGGGGCAGTTCCAAAAGAGATGGAAAATATGTGCGGGGCGGGTACCGCACCGCCAGCAGCAGTCCGGGACATTCTTGTCAAAAGAGTGAAGTGCAGCTGTGGTATGATACCAATGCATCAACATCTTAAAAATATTTTCTTTTTGTGTAACACATCTAGAAGTCCTGGGTGCTCTACTCCATATGATGGACCAATCGTTACTCGAGATGGGTGTCCCCAAATAGGTCTCCCACCGTGACATATAGGTATGTTGGGGCAAAACATCTGGGGTGGGATTCGAAAGAAGGCGGTATATATCAGAAATAAGCCCTGTTGTCCCAACACCCATTTTACAGAGTTTCTCAAAAAGCGTAGGGATGGGTGCTGTGGGGCCTTGAAAAATAGAGGAGGCCAGATGGGAGACCTGTATATACGTGAACTCACTGGACTGGGGCAGGCTAAACCCGGACTGAAGATCAGCAAATGGTAAAAGAGCCCGAGTCCTATAATCAATGATGTCAGCGTACCGAAAAAAGGCCCGCTCTCAGCCAAGGACCCGCTACTGGCCCAGTGAGTCCAGGCGGGTAATTAGGGTGAAGAAGGAAAGCGGTCATGGAGGAACATGAGGAGGAGAGGGGGAAACGGGATACACATGTGCGCCAAATATCTCTCGTGAGTGCCATAGGGCCTAACAAGGCACTCCTGGGGGGGGGAATGAGGACTAGTCCAAAGCAGGGAATTAGGATGTTGCGGAGCAAGCCACAGCTTCTCGATCTCCATCCACTTAGAGTAAGCCTGGAGGGTGGACCAAGCCGGGACCCTGCGTAGGTGGGCCGCCCAGTAGTATAAAACTAAATTGGGGAGAGAAAGGCCACCTCTTTCCCTAGGGGTCATCATAAGCTGCCTAGAAAGCCTATGTCTCCCTCTAGCCCAAACAAATCGGAGGATTGAGCCCTGCAGCGCCCGGAGGTCCCTAAGGGGCACCGGGACTGGGAGGGTCTCAAAGTAATAAAGCAGCTTAGGCAGGATAGACATCTTCACTGCGTTGATCCGGCCAAAGAGAGACAGAGGCAGTACCAACCACTTAGTAAGGAGGGCCCGAATGTGTCTAAAAAGGGAGGGGAAATTTGCCTGGTATAATTGGGAAAAGGATCCAGTTAAATATATGCCCAAGTATTTTAGCGAGGAGGACTGCCATCTATACCGAAAGGCGGCCTGAAGGCCAGCCAAGCTAGACGGGGGAATTCGAATAGGTAGGGCCTCTGTCTTTGAAGTATTGACCTTATAACCAGACAGACGACCAAAGCGGGAAAGGAGGCCATGGAGGTTGGGAAGGGAAACATGGGGGTTAGTAAGGGTCAGGAGGATATCATCCGCGAACAGGGAAAGCTTGAATTCTCGATTGCGTACACGAACCCCCGCAATATCGGGGCTCAGACAGATGGCCGCCGCCAGTGGCTCAATACAGAGTACAAAAAGAAGAGGAGATAGAGGGCAACCCTGTCTAGTGCCATTGTGCAGACGAAACGGGGGAGACGAGGCGTGAGGAAGCTTGACAGTTGCTGACGGGGAGGAGTAAAGACCCTTGATTGCTGTCAAGAAGGGACCCGCAAAGCCAAACGTGGCCAGGGTCTCAAATAAAAAGGGCCATCCCAGACGATCAAACGCCTTTTCCGCGTCCAAGCTGAGTACCAAGAGTTCGGAACCAGAGCGAGATGCCACGTCTATAAGATCGATGGTTCTCCTGGTATTATCACCTCCCTGGCGGCAAGGTACAAAGCCCACCTGATCTTTATGGATCAGGGAGGGGAGGCACATGTTAAGTCTGGACGCCAGAATCTTGGTAAACAGCTTGAGATCCGTATTCAGAAGTGATATGGGCCTGTAATTCCTGCAATCTAGGTGGTCCTTATCAGGTTTCGGGATGAGGGTTAGAAAAGAGTGTGAAATAGAATCAGGGATTGGTTCGCCCGGCAAAAAGGCCGTAAATAGGGAAACAAGATGCGGGATCAGTTCCGCCCCAAATACCTTGTAATATAGGTAGGTGAGGCCGTCAGGGCCAGGTGATTTCCCATTAGGGAGTTCTTGGAGAATTTGGGAGACCTCGTCCGTCGCAACAGGTTTATTAAGAAGAGCAAGGTCTTCCGGGGAAAGGACAGGCAAATTACAGGAAGACAGGAAGTCCTGCAATAATGCTGAGCGTGTCGCAGGATCAGGGGGTAAGTCCGATGGGAGGGAGTATAGGTCTGAGTAAAAGGCATGAAATAGACACGCAATCTCACTAGGGTCGTACACAACGGCCCCGTCAGATCGCCGCAGCACATAAGCCGACCCCCTTTCCGTTCGTTCTCGTAGTTGACTAGCCAAAAGCTTATGGGGTTTGTTGGCCCT
Organism: Leptodactylus fallax; assembly: GCA_947044405.1. NCBI lineage: Eukaryota > Metazoa > Chordata > Amphibia > Anura > Leptodactylidae > Leptodactylus > Leptodactylus fallax. The sequence goes on from CAMRHE010000203.1 coordinate 1,674,405, forward strand.
ATCATAGTACCGCTGTCTGGTGTAAAGCAGTAACTTGGTGGTCTTTTGAAGAAGGGTCTCCCTAATCTGGGCCCAAAGATCTATCAAGGTTTTAAGGAGGGCCCGCGACGGGCTAGACGCCATGCGAGTCTCTGCATTTTGTAGACGGAGCCGAAGCTCCTCAAGCCGTGCATTGGCGTCCCGTTTTAGCCGGGTGCCCAGGGCAATACAATGTCCCCTCATCACAGCTTTATGGGCCTCCCACAACGTCGCCACGGAAGATACAGATCCCAGATTAAGTTCGAAAAACGTTTTTAGGTGAGTTCGGAGCTTCTCACGAGTCTGCGCGCTCTGAAGGAGACTCTCGTTAAGTCGCCAATGGCATATTCTGGTGCGGACTGGACCGGCACGCAATACTAAAGAGACTGGGGCATGGTCAGACCAGGTAATGGAGCCGATCGAGGCATCCCGAAGAAGGCGCAGAGCCGGAGCATTCCCAAAAAAATAATCTATTCTGGAATGGGTCTGATGAGGGGCCGAATAGAACGTGTAAGACCAGTCAGTCGGATAGTTAATCCTCCAGAGGTCATAGAGAGAATGACTTATTGTTATTTATTGTTGGATGTGTATCTCTTTCCTATCACTCTCTTTTCCCATTTTGTTTTCTTGTATTTTGGGGCAAATTTTTACCTCATTTTGTTTCATTATTGAATGCTTGACTTACTCTTTCTCTTGTTTTGAGGTAGCAAAACCGTGATATATGCAAAAAACAATCTCAGTGCGAAAACAATAAACATAAATTGGAGTCTCCATAAATAATAAATACATTAATATTTATCTACTCTCTTAATGAGCTTTCCTAAATATTTTATGTTATTATATATGATTACTACGTTCTTGATAACATTTTTCCTGGAAGTGAAGTAGTGCTGGACTACTGAAGTCTTTTGTAGTCACCAGTTCTTCACATTAAGCATTGTGTTCAGTTATAACCCATGATAACTATGATTTATGGAGAAAGACAGTGAAATAACTTTACATAGCAGCAATATTCTAGTGAATTCCAAGCATTCTGGCCTGAGAATATGATCCAGTTTCAGCCTACAGAGATAACATTATGGTGGTCTAATGGAAGGTGTGTTTTGACTAAGCATGTAGCCCCTGAGAGCCTTATGCATTATACGCAAGGAAAACACATACTGTGCTAACAGAGAACATTTCCTGAGCTTTCTGTCTGGCTTTCAATCACTTACAGCGTCTAAAATGCCAAATTTCCCTCATAATAAAATAGTTCAGAGGATTGGGCTTCCCAATGCACTAAGCATAACTTTAGCTCTGCTAAACATCCATCAGCTTCATTGAATAAGGCAGCTACTTTTTGTTTCTCTCATTGTTAATATGGGTGAGTTGTCTGACGACAATGGCAATGCCATAAATTTGACATCTTGGGACATGGATCAGAATCAAACAGTTTAGAGAGGACAGAACATCACTTGTTAATACAAGAATGCATATTTTCCTGCTTTCACTCTCTTAAAAAATGAATAAGTTTTACTTTGACATTAAGAATACAAAGATAATCTTTCCGGGGCATGGGGAATACCATTTAAAATCTTACTTTGCAAATATCTGTGCCTGGAAATGACCTTCAAAAATATTTAACGTTGCTAGAATTGTAGTCTGGTTGGAGGCCCTGAGGTGGCTTCTATCCAAAATGTTTAATCTGATGCTTAGACACTTCACAGGACAGTGAAACAATAAAACTCTCATTTCCATTACAGCATAGAGACAGACTGTTCAACACAACACCCCATAGGAGGGACAAGCATTGCTTTCACAACAGTTTACTATTTTTACCCATTCATCTCTTAATCATAACTTTAAAAAAAAAAAAAAAATACTACACGCAAAAATATTATTGTGTTCGCCAAACTTAGAAAGAATTGTTCCTTAAATTTAATCTAAACAGAGTCTGAACAGTTGCCTTGAGATCAAGTTTGATCAAGTTGATCCTGATATATCAGCTGGAGAAACCACAAGAGGTAAAACTTTTTGGATAGTGTTCCCAGAGATCATTGTCTTGAGTCTCCCTACCTTCCTGCTGGTCCTCTGTAATAGAGAGGAGAGTTGGTATTCCAGTGAAGCTTTTCCATCTTTCTAACAGACCTGGTCTATGTTATCTATCCTAAATTAAACTTTCTCAGCTTCCAAACTTTTAAGACACATAAATTAATTCCAGCATATAGAATGGGAAATACAATCATCTCTCCATACATTGTATGGATAACAATTTCCTACCTCCCTAACCACATATTCCCTATATAGCTTTACTCTCAGCTCTTCACAGCATAAATCTAAGTTGAATATATCCGATCTTCATTTTTCAGCAGAGCAAATGAGGATATAGTGAAGTATCCAAGTCATTTTAACTTACTCTTATCTTCTCTTTTAGCTGATCAAATAAACCAGAGAACAGGATGCATACCTGGGGGAACAACTGGGCTATAAATACAGATACAGATGTTGCAGCTGCCAGGAAGTTATATTCTAATTTCAGTTTGCAGGGACATACCATGTTATTTCAATTGAGCTAAATAGAGGCAAAATTCTATAATGACAAATGTCTAATGTTAAATGTCTACAGCTGTAGTTACTTGATAAGATTAACTCAAGTAATAAGTTGCAGTGGGGTCCACCACCAACTACAATAATTCAGATTACAAATAAACTTGTTTGCAGTGGAACTTATGACTAGTTTTGATGTTGGTGATGAGAAAATTTACTATTGTATGATGAAGTGCTTAGTTAGAGTCCCAAATGTGTCACAATAAAGCTTTTTTTCAACCCCACCATAACACTAGAGTCTGTTTTCCACCATACCCAGCAAATAGTATCCATGGTTCTGGTTGGCCAGACACTATATCATGACATTAGTAGCAAAGGGTTCAACAGAAGGGGCCCTTCCTTAGAAAGCCTTCTAGGTAAATGGTCATTGAAATCAATATATATTTAGTATATATATTATATATAAGTATATTTAGAATACTGTGACAGATTTACAGTGACAGAAATTTGAGAAGTTTAATAGTTTTACAAAAAACATTTAGCAGCACTTTCTATGACTTTTTTGCAGATCTGTTTTTGGGGATGGGGCTAAAATACTGCATCCAGAGGTTTAAAAATGTGTAGTAAAATATGAAAATAATAATAATAATAATAATAATAGTCCTTTAATAGTCCCACAATGGGGAAATTCAGTGTGTTACAGCAGCAAAGATAAGCAGATACAAATACAAATACTACATGTACAGGAATGTTCCAAGGTAAGAGGAATTACATTAATAGCCGACAGACAGATAGGAAGTAGCCGGGGGGGGATTTAACAGGCAGAGAGATATTTCAGTTCTCTGTGTGTAATGATCTCCGCTTAGGTCGGTGTTGGTTGTACAGCCTAACCGCGGTGGGGAGGAAAGACTTCCGATAGCGCTCATTCTCACACCTAGGGTGGAGCAGTCGGTCACTGACAGTACTGCTCAGCGCGATCACAGTCTCAAAATGTGTACATGTGCACAGTTTTATATATTGAGGAGTTTTAATGACATTTTGGGGTTAGTGGCATTTTGATCAAATGAAAAATACAGCAATTTTTTGAAAGCTGTTTTTCTCAGCTTGTTTAATGAAAGCTAATTTGCATACGGTAGGTTATTCCCAGATACTTCTCAATAGAATTTCAAAATATCTAGAAAAATACCCATTCAAAATATTTCAAATGAAAAAATTATACCAATAACGCATTTAAAACCTCCAGAAAAATTCTTCAAAATGTAAAGGATAAAAAAATATCAGAATACAATTTTGACTTTGTCCCTTTATTATTTTACTTTTATAATACAGATGTGTCCTTCCTTCTCTTTCATCCTGGACACATCCAGAGATATGTGTCACAAGAAGACTAGCTTTTCAAAATAACATGATTCAGTTATAGTCTATCCTGTTTATCTATGTGTAGCCATCAGGTAGTTGTGTTATTAATTGCAGCCTCTAAAGGGTCTTACTAGTGTGACTTAATAAAATCTGAATATACTTGTTTCATGAAAACTGAAATCCTTAACAAATTGGTAAGTAAGCAAAAGTAATTATAGACACATCTGTATCTGACCACAGAACTACTTGTTTGGAATAATATGATGCCGGTGTCAAATTTAACATCAAAAAGAAATGTACACTGATGAACAAAAGGTTAACAATGTTTTGAACTTTTGACTATCAGGTTCCATATCTCACCATCCACTAGAGCTACGAATGTGAGAATACCATGATTTTATAGACAATCATCTGGTTATCTCATACATAAATTTCACTTGCAACTATTTAGCATAGGATTAGTTATGCAGATTCTTGTCATGTAACTGCATTGTTACTGTCTTCCTCCTGGTGGTGGAAAAATCTTTTTCGTCTTGGATACTACAAATTACATGTTCTCACATTCCCTAATACTCAGTGTTTTATTAGGTTGATTCCCAAGAAAAAGGTCACTGGTTCAAATCAAGGACCAGCCATGAAGAAGATTTCCTAAGAAAAGACAAACAGCATCATCTAGCTCATCAACAGTGATCTCTCGGCCAAGAAAATTGCCAAACTGCATCATGTGAGTGCCAGGATATGAAATGAAGTCCGTTCATCCATTCAAAAGCCAAGAGGTGGATGTCCAGGGAAAATATCAATATTGTCAACAAGTCGACTCATCACAAGGTCTGTCAGTTCTGGCACAACAAACATGGCAGTAGAGGTGGTTTGTATGCTTCATAATAGTGAGATCACAGACAAATTGGAGCGATAAAACAAAAGTCAATAGACTGGGCTCTGATGGATGCAAATGAGTCTGGAAGAAACAAAGGAAAAGGGGGCTAATGGATTGAGAAATTGAAGGAACTGTCAAGTTTGGTGGAGGAAGCCTGACGATATGGGTTTTTTTTACAGCCAAAGGCGTTGGATACTTGACCAGGATCGATGGTGGTCTCAAAGCTGAGCTATACATGAGTATCCTACAAGACAAGTTACTTAGTACACTCGAGTACTATAGGTATGAAAAGGATGACATAATGTTCCAGTAGGACAACGACCTGAACCATACCCCGAGATTAGTGAAGAAATGATTCAATGGCAATGAAATAGAGGTGCTGGATTGGCATCCCCAGACCTCAACCCAATCGAACACTTGTGGGTAGAGTTGAAGTATAAGCTGTATTCGTACCCAAGTGAGTTGACCAGTATGCATCAATATTGGGAACGTGTAGAAGAGACCTGGGATAAGAATTAGATCAAGACATGCCTGAATCTGATGAAGAGCATGCCCAGAAGGATTCGGGCTGTGTTGAAAGCAAAAGATGGATTTAGAAAATACTAACAAAATAATAAAAATTTAAATTTAAATTTTTAGGAGCAAAATAGTAACAATACAGTTACATGGCAAGAATCTGCATTTCATATGCTAAATAGTTTCCAAGTCAAATTTATGTATGAGATAGCCGAGATGATAGTCTATAAAATGATGGTAGTCTCACGTTCGAAGCTATTGTGGATGGTGAGATATGGAGCTTAAAAGTTAAAAGTTCAAAACATTGGACATTTCACAATTTCCTATTTGCTCTTTTTTATTATTTTGCTAGCATGTTGCCATATTGTATTTAATCTGTTTCATGAAAAATTGAATGATAAGTTAAATGGGTTGTCCAGGGAGTTAAAATAATTAATCTGGGAAATTCTTGATGATGGACCTGGTCGCTCCAACCCCTCCCTCCTCTCCTGATTTTACAGGTAATTACCTGTGCTATGGGGGCTGGCTTTATTATAGTCCCCAACCCCATAGCAAAGATAATTAACTGTGAAATCAGAAGAATAGGGAGTGGATCCTGGGGTCGGGAACTGGTGCCGATCATGAACTCGCATCATCAAGAATCCACTGGATGAATTCCCCAAACAACCCCTTTAAGGATGTCACCTTTGTGTATTTTTCCATACTTGAATAGCTTGCTGCATAGTTATTTGCTATGTTTTGCAGACAGTTCACAAACCTTACTCACTCAGTGGTATTAATATGCCAATAGCATCACCCTAGGAAAGAAAATGTGGCAAATAACATATAATATAGATTGTGGTATTTATGTTACCATTTAAGAGTTATTTAGGATAAGTCAGTTTAGAAATGAACTAGACCTTTAAATTATTTAAAGCTATAGCCAACTTATTCCAAATGCTTTCCAAAGCATCCTGTCTACGTCTGCTCATATAATAAGGACTTGCTAATTTCTGCCAATGTAAATGAAACATTATGACTGATGGATTTAAATGGTTGTTTTTTCTCTGTAGTTTCAGGGGAAATGGTATGTACCAAGTGTCACCCTATCTTTCAAATGTATTTCCATATTCAATATTCCGTGGAATAGAGTATCAGTGAGAAAAAACCTTTACGTTGGATTTGGAATGAAAATATCTTTGGCATAATTGAATAAACTGAACTATTATTCCTGTGCGAGCTGTCACAAATCACAACTGCATTAAATCATAGAAAACAGAGGAGAAAGACATCTGTGTTGCTACTTGGAAATGTTTGTACTCAATGTAAATGTAGGCATGTGGGGATATTCTGGCTCTATATGAATGTAACAATAACATGAGAGTACAATATTTGGTGTGAATAAAACAATGTGTTCTTGCTGCCAAAGCAGGGATAAGAAAAAGGGGTCCTAGTTTTGGATCCTTTTAAATGTGCCCCCTTCAATATATTGGCCTTTAACTATACAAGTGATAAATCTAATATCTGATGCATGAATTATATTGGCACTTTTAATAATAAATGCAGTTCTGGTAATGTGAAAGATGTCTGAAGTCATATTTATTAGGTTCCCACATACAGTACCTTCCCTAATGAACTGGGGCAAAAATAACATTGCCCATTAATTTGACAATGAAAAAAGACAAGTAATTGCTTTATAGATGTATGTGACAGTACTAGTGCTTCCTGTCACTTTTTTTTAGGCCCGGGGCCACACGTGGCGGAAACGCTGCAGTTTGCCCACGCCGGATTCCCGCAAATAGGGATCAGTAAATCCTCTGCTTTCTTCTATAAGGCCAAAGGCTAAATATGTCCTGATCTAGTTCTGGTAGATATGTCCTGACCCAGGGTGTTTTCACACTGCATTTTGCAGTGTCTATCAGAGGTATACAGATTAGATTGGGTAGAAAAGAAAAAGCAGACAGCACCAAACTCAGGGAAATCAGTCCCACAAGGTGCACAGCAGTATCCCAATCTCTTCTTCAGGTACAGTCAAATAGAGAAAATCTCTAACACCAGCATCATGATAAATGGATGGAATACTTTTTATTGCAGTCAAAAAAACCACATATCACATCACACAGGAGCCTTTCTCAAGTGACCCTTTCAATAAATTTCCAGATGTATATCTCTAGGTGATGGAAGGAACTAAAATAGAGTGAAATCTGTCACCCATACCGTGCACTATAGACTTTTTACTGGATGTCTCTATATGTAATAGCACATTAGATGATGGTATTCCATAGAGCAAACAAAGGTATACTGATACTGAGGCAACAAAGACACTTTTAGTCACTGTCAGATGAATGGGAAGGGGCCTATAAATAAGGTTAACACATGTACTAGGAGCTTATCAGCCTCCAGAGGTGAGCAAGCTACAATAGAGATTTGAACTGCTGATGATATATTTAGCTTGCAGAGCATTGCCTAGACTGAGTTTGTACTGTATGTTCTCCCTTACTCCAAAGACATTCTGAATTTAGATTGTGTATCCTACTTTGGACAGTAAGTGACAATAATACCTGTAAGGTGCTGCAGATATTGGCATAGCTATAGGGGGTGCAGAGGTAGCAATTGTTACCAAGCCCTGGAGCCTCAGGGACGCAAAGGTCTCTCTACAACATAAGAAGGCACCAGTATTATAGATAGCCTAGGATAAGTGGGGGCCCTATTACATATTTTGCATTGGGGCCCAGGAGCTTCAAGTTATGCCTCTAGCTGTGAAATATGTTGGTGCTATATAAGTAAGCTAAATAAAAAGTAGTCCTTAACTATGCATGGTGCAGTTGGCCATTGCATACAGTGGATGATACATACAATAGACAATCTTTCACTGAAGGAACATTCCCAGTTTTCAAGACTGTGAATCCTTTACACGGTATCATTGAACATATATGGCCAGTTTCAACTCCAATATAGACTAAAATGTTTGCTATGTCAGCACACGATCCATTGACTTCTATCTAATGTGTATAACTCAAGAAGTGTAGGCCATAGACATCCAGTGAAGTCTTGCTATCACATTATTATACATGAGCAGTCAAGCATACACAAGTATGTTGTAAGCGTACAGAACAATTGTTGGATTCATAAATGTAGCTGCTAGCATATTAATCATGGTGACAAAAGACATAAAAAAGGTGAAAAAGCTGAGTCCATGGGGGCTTAATTACAAATTTTTAATAAATTGTCCCAGAGGTTTGCTGTAAGGGTCTTACCAAACGAAGCAATACCCTGACACTACTGCAGGGGACTGGGAGGAAGGACAGAGACAAGTGAGCCCTAATCTCACCTCAGCCACTGTCCCTTCCTATTGCCACAGTTACCCTAAATGGTAAAAGGACAACCTGAAGACAAGCCCTATACTGGGTAAGTGACAACACAGAACAGGACAAGACAAAAACAACACAGAAGCAGAGTGAGCAAGCCAAGGGGTCAGTAACAAACGAGCAAAGCAGTACAAAGTCAAAATCCAAAAGAATAGTCAAAAGGCAAGCCAAAGGGTCAGAGAATCAAGTAACAAAGTATCAAGGAGTATAGAAAGAGAGCAGGCAAAACACAAGTGTAATAACCGGCAACCTGCTGAGAAATGACATCCTGTATAAAGAAAGTCTGGGCCCAGCCACAGATCTGATAGGTACACAGACTGTCAATCACACAGGCCAGGAAGAGATTAACTCTATGCAGTCCAGAGAGAAATGTTCAGACACGGGTGGGGCCGGAAATCCATTACACTGACTAGGACCATGTTCAGACTGAGCAGCAAGAAACTTACACAAAGAACCAAACTGAACACGCCTCCTTCACCACAGCGTGCGAGCGGAGGGCGGCGCCGAGACCCGAAACGGCAGAGATGTTACATTTGCATCATTCATCATCCATATTTAATGCAATTTTCATATTAAAAAAAGATTTTTGTAAATTTGACCATACATAGTTCACTGCAATTATCCTTCTGACTTGGGATGACGGAAGATTACATTATTGCAGTTAATTTTATACAGTATTTATTCCATATTATCTGCACACTGTAGTGGAAGCCATTTTGTGATCTGTGCTAATATTAACAGAACACTCTTGTATATATTCGGCTCATTTACCTCTGTATATCTATTCTTAGCCTCTAATAATAGAAAGGTGGGTTTTAGTCTGTTAGGGTATTGCTATGACACACAAAGTTTACACAGTATATATTGTGAATTTTGATTGTTATGGGAACAGTGAGACAAAAAAAATAAATAAATAAAAACATAGAAAAGATTAATTCATGTAATTGACTTTCATTTCTATTTCCTATGATGCTGCCAAATGTTCATTTTATGTCCCATCATCAATTCATAAATATGTCTTTTTATTTTGATGATTATTGGATTTTTTCATTATTTAATGATAACATCTCTGGAGAAAAAAACATTGTTTCTAATTACTCCAGAGATACAGCGGAGGTTTCTGTGTAGAGAAAAAAAAACTAATGTTCTGTTTTATCACTGGCCAAGGTGGCATCACAGTCACCCTCCAAGTACTGATTTTGGTGATCTAAAACTGAATTTCGTCAGTCCATACAAGAGGTCATCCATTTTTTTTAAAGTCAGGAATCAACAGAAAGAACATGGTGATGGTGGTTGAAGTCCATGCCATGCCACACTAGCAATAGAACAACAAAAATGATGGCAGTACTGTATCTGTAACATGACGAACACCATAGGACTCAGGTAGACTAAAAGAACTATAAATGGGGACTGTTAGGTTTCTATCATGGTGTCCATCATTTTATCAGACAAAATAGAGCTGTGTGATGTGCTTTTTGTCTGGCATCTTTCATGGAATTTCTAAACATAGCCTCCAACTCAGATGTGAAGTGGCCCACTAAAACATTGTAATAGATATTGGGGCATGTGAGGTTGGGGCACTGATGAAGCCTCTAAAGATGAGGTAATGATGAAGCATCTAAGAGTGAGGCACCAATGTAAGCTATAGTGCAGGGGTCAGGGTGGCACGCGAGGCTTATCTCCCTGGCACGGCAGCCCGAGTCCTCACCCAGCAGCTTCGATCGGCCAAAACAAAACTGCTATTATTATACTGTGGGGTCTCTTCAGACCCCCGAGTATAATAAGTGGAGACTTAGGAGAAGTAATGAAACATAAAAAACAATGATACTCACCTTGCTCCCTGCGCTACACGGCGGCTGTGCGATCTGCAGGCGCTTCTGACAGCTAACAGGGCCTCAGGGGTCACGTCCGGTGTCAATACGCATAATCATAATGACGTGACGTGACCCCAGAGACCCAATCAGCGGTCACTGACGTCAGGCAGAAGCGCCGAAGAGAACAGAGTGGCAGTGGAGCACAGAAAAAGGTGAATAGCATTGTTTTTTAGGTTTCATCACTTCTAAGTCTCCGCTTATTATACTCGGGGGTCTGAAGAGAGCTATGCAACATAATACCGTGTGCAGGGACCGCTATGGGACATAATACCGTGTGCAAGGACCGCTATGGGACCTAATACCGTGTTCAGGGACCACTATGGAACATAATACCGTGTGCAGGGACCACTATAGGACATAATACCGTGTGCGGGGACCGCTATGGGACCTAATACCGTGTGCAGGGACCGTTATGGGACCTAATACCATGTGCAGGGACCGCTATGGGACTTAATACCGTGTGCAGGGACCGCTATGGGACCTAATAACGTGTGCTGGGGCCACTATGTGACATAATACGGTGTTCAGGGGCCACTATGTGACATATGTGACTCCCCACCGCGGTTAGGCTGTACAACCAACACCGACCTAAGCGGAGATCATTACACACAGAGAACTGAAAATATCTCTCTGCCTGTTAAATCCCCCCCCCCCCCCCCCTGCTACGCCCTATCTGTCTGTCTGCTATCAATGTAATGCCTCTCACCTTGGAACATTCCTGTACATGTTGTATTTGTATTTGTATCTGCTTATCTTTGCTGCTGTAAGCACACTGAATTTCCCCATTGTGGGACTATTAAAGGACTATTATTATTATTATATTATTATTAATACAGTGTGCAGGGGTCACTATGTGACATAATACGGTGTGCAGAGGCTATGGGATATAATACCTTGTGCAGGGGCAGCTATGGGACATAATACCGTGTGCAGGGGTCGCTAAAGGGACATTATTCTGTATAACGGTGTGTTTTCTGCATTAAGGATGTGTTTTTGCACAGAAAACACAGGCATTTTTTTTTTTTGTGCAAAAATGCACCATGTGAACGCAGTTTTACATTGAAGTAAAAGTTCCAATGACCTAAGACTATATCTGCATCCAGATACATAGTGTGTATTCACCATAAGGATGCTGCCATACGATGCTCCTGGACACTTACATTTACCACTAATTGGGGGCTGCACATGGACTTTCATTGCTTCTAATCGGAAAGTACAGGAGCGTCCCAGGAAATAGCAGTAAACGCATGCGTCCTAAAGCATCTGGTGGCCGTACTTCTGTGTTATGGTTTGTGGTATATGACTTTAGTTTAGGGGTCGTCAGACTTACAATTATTGACCGGCACTCCGAGTACCTCATCTTTGACTTTTTAATTAAAATCGGCACGCCAAACAAAAAAGGTTGCCTATCCCTGCTATAATGTATCTGTATATGAGACAGGAATTCATACAGTCACTAGGGATCCAGCTAGTAGGTTTGGTCTGCTATACACTTTAAGCAATTATACAGTATGCTTTCCAATGAGATATCTAACCTTTAGTAACTAGGCCTCTGTAAACCACCAACTAAAATGTGCATTATAAAAAATACAACCTTCCAATTCTGTCATTGCCATGTGCCAACTTGCCTTCTAAAATTGCTAAAGAAAAATTAAAAATTAATGCCAAATTTGGAACCTTCCAAAAGCTATTTCCTATTAGCCGTGGCATAATGCCAAATGGTGAAACATGACTTATTTTGAGATTATGGCTTCCAAATTGCTTATGGGACATCAAGTGTACTTACATTTCATTCTCACCACTCCATGTGAGGAAGGAATAGTAAATAACACAGTTAGGAAGCCTTTTAATCAGCATGCAATTGCTATATGATTCTCACCAGAGGTTCATGGTCTGTGTTCCTTCTTAGCTCTCAGATTTCTTTTTTTGGCTTTTTTTGGCCACCAAAGCTAATCTCCACACCTGTTCTCCTCAGCAAGAAAGGAAAATGTCTATTAACTGCACCTTATTATGCTTTCACAGAATATGCTTTTACACGTTACACTACTATTTTACAATTATGCACAATGTATTCATTTTTATAGTGATTATTACACTCCTAAACTTGCCTTTTGATGGAATTTAGATAGCATTACGGGTCCTCAACTATTCCTTTTGAACCTCCCATACAAAACTATGTTCCGTTGAGCATTCAGGTGATCTGAATGGGAAGAAAGGAGTTAAGCTGTTGCCTGACACCTCTAGTTGTAGCTTATTTCCTATGATAATCAAATGATTGGACATGTTGAAATCTGCTATCAGGGAAAAATAGGAACACTCCGATACACATTGGATGGTTGGCTGATCCTGTCAAAATTATCAGGTTATTCTACCATGTATGGCTACCTTTAGAGTGCCCTAACAGCTGTCTATAGTGCTACAGCTGAATGTTAAAGTACTGACAAATTAATTTTTGCATGGTTTTATATATTAATAATTTATTGCATGCTAAATATCTAAACATTTATCTGAGTTGATTTAATTCTATGTTGCATAGAGCTTTATAGAGACAGAATTCTAATGGATATGGCAGGGGCTGAGTTATGGAGTATAGAGTTGGCATGTTAAAATTCTATGAAGGACTAAAAATAAAAAATGAAGTGCACCAACTTATTTTTTTACAAGGCAGAAGAGAGAGAATATTACATACTAATGAAAAGAAAACTAACTACATATTTGGTATGCTGTTGCTAGTTTTACACATCATTCATGTCGGCTATGTCACAAAAACTGTAAAGATTAAAAAACAACACAGCTAATAGAGATGCACGGGTATCTGCAGGATTAACAGAATAAACCTCAATTCCAATATGGTACAAAAACATAACATACTTGCTGGAATTCATTATGTCCTGACATGTTAGTCAGGAGGAAATGTGTCCTGTAGTAAAATGAAAGACTTCCTGGAACCCTTTGTGTGCTCAAATAGGAGACAAAAGAAATGAAAAAAAAAAAACATTAGACAATTGACAGCCTTAATAAATGATGTGTTGGCATTTCTCTTCTAGTAGAATGTGGATTAACAACAGATGTATTACACTAATGTCTATTTGTACACTAATCTAAAACAACTGGTTCACAGTTGCAGACAGGAATTGTGTAAACGTGAATCCATCTCCTCATCTAATTATCAAGTTCTGCCAATTCCCAACACTATATTCTGGACAAAGAGGAGCTCGGAGACTGTATAAAACTGGAATACAAGTTTTAAAATGCATTAAAATACAGATGGAGAATATTTAAGTGGTGAAATCTGGTAGAACAATGGATGTGCCAGGTCAGACAGAAATAGGCCTGCTTGTTTCATCATTATTTCTTAATGGATTAATAGCGGACTACGTGACTAATGTGCTCAGTCGTGCCGATTGTCTCATTCAAATGCTTTACATCTCTTTGTTCTATCGAGATTTGCCATGTCTTCTAGTAGGAAACATCTTCATAGTCTGGGATAATTTCCTGATTGGTTATTATGACCCTCCTGTGATCTATGAACTTTTTCACGATTTATACAACAATGACATCTGTAGACCGTAAAACAAAATAAAATATCTGTTAGTGCTCATGCACACTGGCATAGAGCCAGTACAGCAGTGTATGGAACCTGTATTTCTTCTATGAGTCGAACAGACCCAATTTTTACAGAGATACAGGGAACATACTACAATATTTCTGTATGAATTAAATGCATATGGAGATACATTGGTGTCCTCTGTATCTCTATAGAAGCCATATTATAGCTAAGCATAAAAAATATAAACCCTTTATCAACCCTCCTACACTGGTTTTCTGGCGTCAAAAAACTGCAAAAGGTAAACATTCTCCATTGTCTTTTAAATTTATAAAGTAACCACTGAAATGCTTCTGTACATTTACAAATATATAGGACTGCAGATAAAAAAAAACCTTTGCATTATACCAGTGAGAAATTGGCCTTCTTCTAATGAATGAGTTCTTAAGATTGGAGGTCACATGACAGGAAGGCTATACTAAGACATTTTCACCACTATTATGTCAACCCCAGAGCAAGCAAAACTAATAGTCTCTAGTTCTGCATCTAAAAAAAAATAAAATAAATGGAAGGGTCACATGACTGAAAGTTCATACTCATTTACAGTTGTATTTCTATACTACAGTCATGGCCAAAAGTTTTGAGAATGACACAAATATTGTATTTTCACATGATCTGCTGCCCTCTGGTTTTTATGTGTGTTTGTCAGATGTTTTTATCACATACAGAAATATAATTGCATTCATATTATGAGTAACAGAAGCTTATATTGACAGTTAGAATGAGTTAATGCAGCAAGTCAATATTTGCAGTGTTGACCCTTCTTCTTCAGGACCTCTGCAATTCTCCCTGGCATGCTCTCAATCAACTTCTGGACCAAATCCTGACTGATAGCAGTCCATTCTTGCAGAATCAATGCTTTAATTTTGTCTGAATTTGTTGGTTTTTGTTTGTCCACCCGTCTCTTGATGATTGACCACAAGTTCTCAATGGGATTAAGATCTGGGGAGTTTCCAGGCCATGGACCCAAAATCTCTATGTTTTGTTCCCTGAGCCATTTAGTTATCACCTTTGCTTTATGGCAAGGTGCTCCATGATGCTGGAAAAGGCATTGTTGAGCGCCAAACTGCTCTTGGACGGTTGGGAGAAGTTGCTCTTGGAGGACATTCTGGTACCATTCTTTATTCATGGCTGTGTTTTTAGGCAAGACTGTGAGAGAGCCGATTCCCTTAGCTGAGAAGCAACCCCACACATGAATGGTTTCAGGATGCTTTACAGTTGGCATGAGACAAGACTGGTGGTAGCGCTCACCTCTTCTTCTCCGAATAAGCTGTTTTCCAGATGTTCCAAACAATCGAAAAGGGGATTCATCAGAGAAAATGACTTTACCCCAGTCCTCAGCAGTCCACTCCGTGTACCTTTTGCAGAATATCAGTCTGTCCCTGATGTTTTTTCTGGAGAGAAGTGGCTTCTTTGCTGCCCTCCTTGAGACCAGGCCTTGCTCCAAGAGTCTCCGCCTCACAGTGTGTGCAGATGCACTCACACCTGCCTGCTGCCATTCCTCAGCAAGCTCTGCACTGCTGGTAGCCCGATCCACTTTTAAGAGACGGTCCTGCCGCTTGCTGGTCTTTCTTGGGTGCCCTGGAGCCTTTTTGGCACCAATGGAACCTCTCTCCTTGAAGTTCTTGATGATGCGATAGATTGTTGACTGAGGTGCAATCTTTCTAGCTGCAATACTCTTCCCAGTTAGGCCATTTTTGTGCAGTGCAATGATGACTGCACGTGTTTCTTTAGAGATAACCATGGTTAACAGAAGAGAAACAATGATGGCAAGCACCAGCCTCCTTTTAAAGTGTCCAGTGGTGTCATTCTTACTTAATCATGACAGATTGATCTCCAGCCCTGTCCTCATCAACACCCACACCTGTGTTAATGGAGCAATCACTGAAACGATGTTAGGTGGTCCTTTTAAGGCAGGGCTGCAATGATGTTGAAATGTGTTTTGGGGGATAAAGTTCATTTTCTAGGCAAATATTGACTTTGCAAGTAATTGCTGTTAAGCTGATCACTCTTTATAACATTCTGGAGTATATGCAAATTGCCATTACAAAAACTGAAGCAGTAGACTTTGTAAAAATTAATATTTGCATCATTCTCAAAACTTTTGGCCATGACTGTACACAAGGAGATTAATTTGAAACAAAGGTTATGTTATTCAGTGTTATTATATTCTATTGGAAATCTGATGACCTTAGATTTTTAAAAAATAGATTTCGGTGTACTAATCTGATCCATATTAGTAAACTCTAGAAGTTTAGCTATTGGTGGTACAGTGTCATCTTGAATAGAATACTTACCACATTTGTCTGGATTGTTCCAAATTGTTATAAACAATTATGACAAATTTGGCTTTTCCTGGGTTAGCAGAAGTAGATGGTCTTATTTACTTTCGGGCAGTCCCGGGGTTAGAACTTAATTGCTCTGCTGTTCCCAACTGAGATGTTGGTAGTTACAGAATAAGGGCCTATGAGTTTCACATTACACCTTTGCTCTATAGATGTCACAGTAAAGCAAAAAACAAAACAAACAATTGAACTATCTTTTTATAATGTATAATTTCCTCTTGAACTCAAAAAAGCCATTATCTGCCAGTTTGGATGTTTTTATGATGTCTCAATTGCCGTCAATGCATCCGGAACAATATCTATTAACTTGGAAACAGACATATAATTGGAATCATATATTAAGGTCACACACAGCTGTTTCAGTCTTATTACATTTCATCAATGATGACTATATACCAATAGTACTGCACAGCAGAATGTCATAATAAACCTCTACAGTATCCTCCTGAATGATGAGGTGCATTACAATGAGCCAAAACAACCATTCACTCTAAATAGATGACTGTAGAAATATTCATTGGACACATCTGCAGGATCACCAAATGACTGAACTGGTTCATATGTACAGTACTGTATAATGAGACAGTGCTCTTAAGAGATAAGTGAAACAAGCTGAATTCAACCCAAGGTTTCCAAACATTTTGAGCTCGACCTGAACACGAAACTTTTGGGATTTTCAACCCAAGAATTACTTTTTTACTTTTGGGTCAATATTGTACATCAATGCTCACTATGTTTTGCCAGTTTTGTACTTCACAAGATTGACAATGATCTCCTGTTTTACGCTAGGTTCACACTAGCGTTGGCTCTCCATTGTTCTGGTCTGTCAGGGTACCCGAACAATGGAGAGGTGGACCACTAAAACAGAGGTTGCACATGATGCCAGGTGGACCCCATTGTCGGTCTTCTTAAAACTAAAACCGGAGAAGGAAACAGTGCTCTGACGATTTTCGGACACTGCAATAGAGTCTCCAATAGTATTCGTTTCACAAAACATTCTGCCAGCAAAATCAACTCAGATAAGCAAGAAGCTGAGACCATAACTGTATGTAAAATAAAACATTGGTTCTGAAATCCCCAAATTGTTAATCTAAAAAAAAAAAAACAAAAAGCAAAAAAAAAAAACATTGAAATTTGAAATTAACCTGTCAAGGGGTGGGATATACTAGGCAGCAAGGACACAGTCAATTCTTTAAATTTATATTTTTGTTAGAAGCAGGTAAAATGGACAAGAATATGAGCATCTGTGGCAAAGTCCAAACTATAATGGCTAGCTGGCTAGGTCAGAACATCTCTAAAACAACAGGTCTTGTGGTGTATTCTCTGTATACAGTGGTTACCTACCAGGCCTTTGGCACTTAGAATTCATTGATTAGTGGTTAGTCCATCTGGTCTGATCACACTGAATTACTTCAACGAAAATGTCTGAAAAACTTAATGCTGCTCATGAAAAAATGTCATGACAGTTTTCTGCTTAGTAGTATAATGTTGTACCATGTTAGCCATTGAAAGTAGTGGAATAGTGAAGAAAGTAGGCGATACCTTTTAGAGGCTAACTGAGTATATTTGATAAGTAAGCTTTCAAGAGTCTAGCTCTCTTCTTCAGACATGGTGTTATACAAGAACTGAAAATTCACAGATTTTATATATACCCTATACACATGATCTTCAAAGGATTTTAAAGTCCTTAAAAAAACCCAAACCAAAGTGCATTCTAAGTAGAGAAGTTATTTACAACATTGTAACTTAGGACACCTTCACCTTGTGGAGTTCGTGCCATGACAGGTCAGAGATGTTTAGGTGCCATGAGAATGTACCCCTTCCTGTAAACTATAAAAATATTAGAAGCCACAAAGGAGTTCCATAACTGGGTTTAAACACCATACATACAATTTATTATATTGTTGAATATCATGAAATTTACATCAATATGTAGGATTTAGCCACAGGAAGAAATAAGTGATGTAGCATCAGAATGTGATGACTATAGAAATATTTTTTACAGACTTGTCAATGAAAAATTTCCATCAATGTGTAATGTGTATAGATACATTCAAGACATTTCCTGCCTCAAAATAATGCAATTCTCCCAACAGATATATGTCAATGTATCCGTGAGATGGAAGAATGACAGTATATTAAGCATTTAATGCACCAAGCCAATGTAAAAACCGAATCAGACATTTTTTTGTATTCTCAATGATATTCTGCCAAATCATAGCTTAATGAGTTGGAAAAGGATGTTAACATCATCAATCAAGAACTTCACCACAAATTACAATGAAACACACATGCTGCATGCATTGAAACACTTCAATGGGGGATACAGCCATTTGCCAATACTCTACGAACAGCTTGTAAAAGACACTTTTAGTCAGATGCAAACAATGAGGAGGTAATGAAATGTTATATGTGTTTTCTATACCTACCAGTGATAACTATTATCTCATCTGAGAACCATGCTGAAGAATACAATAGCACTGTGAAAATTATGTACTCATGATGGTTGATGTAAGAAGAAAAGGACATTTTTCTACAATGATCATATGGCGATTCTCTTTTTCTAATTTTTTTCATTTAATCGTTGCACATTCGCCACTTGGCCTGACATGTTATATCATCATACCATGTTTTAGGGTTTATAGGATTAGAAAAACATGACTGTCGACAGGTTGTGTGCGATATTGCAGCCCATTTAAATAGAGGATAGGTTAAAAGTGTTTAATTGTGGGATCTCCACAAACCATGAGAACAGGTGTTCTGTGTCCCCAGCTTCAATAAAATAATGTCTGACATACAGGCTGTCACCCATTCAAAGTCTATAGGACTGATGAGTGTTGTACTCGACTATCTTCAATAGCTGATACCTTTTAATGGCTAACTGAAAAGATAATGACAAATAGAAAGCTTTTGATAGTAACTAGGTCTCTTCAGCAGGCATGGTATAACACAATATCTGAAGAATCACATATTTATACACTACAGGACATAGTAGTACTGTGGGAAATGAGACAATTGATGTAAAACAGACATCGATATAAGGAGGAAACAAGTACAGCAGTAAATATTGCAGCTGTTCCTAGATAAGGAGTGTGAAAGAGAGGCATAGCTAGGGGTTCAGCACGGGGGGGGGGGCGAACATGTCCAAGTGGGCCCCCAACTTGGACATGTTTGTATACCGATACTATCAGTATACGGTGAGCGTATAGTGGTATATATCGGATCTACACAGGGCTCTGCAGACGATTTAGGTGAATACAGGGCAGTAATATTTAGTGACTTACAGGTGATGTCTCTGACTAATCGTTCACATTCCCCATCTCTTTCATCTGGACCACCATGACCACTTCTTCCAGTCTCTGTAAAGTTTGCAACACAGACATCTTTGGCTCCTTACTTTTCCAGGCACCTGACCCATATTGTCCTTACCTCCATCCTGCCCCAATTATAAAATATATAATATAACCCCCATAATGAATAATACCCCCAAGTGCATCTTTAAATTAATAACTTCCTTGTGCACACCTTTAAATAGTGCCCCTTATTAATAATGCCCCAGGTGTTTCCTAATTAAAAAGAGAAGAAAAAAAAAAAGGGAAAAAAAATTATTGGTGTTCCAATACCCGGGACCCCGAGGGTCAACTGTTTGAATGAACCGTGGTACCTGTGTACAGTAAGCGCCATGACACCTTCTCTGTTTACATAGTGTCATTCTTTTCATTGCGGCCATGTAATGCAACTACAGCCTCGTCCTATACACATCTATGTGACAAGACTGGAATGACATCACATGGTCACTATAAACAGACAGCGTGTGATATAACAGGCGCCATAGCCCCTTCTTACAGCTGATCAGTGGGGAATCATTTATCTCTTATTGATGTTTTATTCTAAGGATAGATCATCAATAAAAATGAGCAGGAAAACTCCTTAAGGCCAAGGCCCCACGTGGCATCCCGCAACAAAAAAGAACTGCAGGAAAAACCGTGGCAGCGACACATCGTGGTTCTTCCTGCAGCACTTTGCACAGAAAGGTTTCCTCTGCGGACTTTCTGCTTCAGTTATATCTATAGGGAAACCGCTGGCGTTTCCGTAGGTATAATTGACATGCTGCGATTTCCAAAACTGTGACTGTTTTGGAAATTGCAGCATGTTCGCTGTGCATATTTTACTGCAAAGTGGGGATGGGATAGGGGCCCCATGTGGCAAAAACCCACAGAAAAAAAACGCAGCAAATCCCATCCACACATTGTGGAAAAATACGTGCAGCAGATGCACTGCGATTTCCAAAACCGTTGCAGCGTGGGGCCTTAGTCTTAATACAGTAAAGCCCAAGTGCCACTTTAATTAAATTAATTGCCCCCTTATATTATGCCCCTGATTCCAAATGACATGAATAATGCACCTCTAATGACCCCTTATATCAATGACCACCCCCTTATGTTCACAATGCCTCCTAATATAAATGATGCCCCCTAATGGCCCCTTATATAAATAACCTCCCCCCTTGTATTCACAATACCCTGTAATAACCCTTATATAAATGACCCTCCATCGTCATAATGCCCCCTAATGAATCCTCTCTTTATAGTTATATTTCCCCCTCCTAACCACCCCTTATACTATTAATATACCCACAACTGCACTGAAAAAACAAAAACAAAAGTTCCACTCCCCTACCTGTGATCCTGATGAATGGCCGCCGCCTCCTCCCTGTCCATGCACAGGACGTCGCGCTGCCTTTGCTGAGAAGCAGAACATCCGTCTGTAGTCTCGGGGTCTTGTAAACTGCAGGCCTGTATTGGCTTGCGGTTTACAATACTGTTAAGTTGCAGCATACGTTTTAACTAGATCGGTGTCTGCAGACACCTATCTAGTTAGAAATAAAGGATGTATTAATGGCGGCCCTGGGATGGGCCCCACAGAGTCTGTGGGCCCAGGGCAGCCGCCCCCTCTGCCCCCCCCACTAGCTACACCTCTGGTGTGAAAGTTTTATTGTCCACTGATGGAGATCTGGTCCCTGGCTGTGATGCCCTCACCAGGTCTGAGGGCGCATTCCTTAAAGGAGTATTTCAGTTTCAGACAAATATTGAGAGACAAATATTATTATTTATATAATGAAAGTTATGCAATTTTCCGATATACTTTCTGTATCAATTCCTCACAGTTTTCTAGATCTATGCTTGATGACATTCATTCTGTTTACTCCCAGTAGATACAATTAAGCACGTGGTCATGTGATGAACACAGGTGCACAGCTCATTATAGTCACAGCACAGTAATCAGTTATCTGCCTGGTAACGAACGGTGCACCTGTGTGTGCATCACATGACCATGGACTGTATATCACATGACCATAAACTATATTTCACATGACCATGGACTGATTTTTATCCAAAGTAATCACTTTATTAGCCAGTAGATATAAAATATATATAGTACAGACCAAAAGTTTGGACACACCTTCTCATTCCAAGAGTTTTCTGTATTTTCATGACTATAAAAATTGTAGATTGACACTGAAGGCATCAAAACTATGAATTAACACATGTGGAATTATATACTTAACAAAAAAGTGTGAAACAACTGAAAATATGTCTTATATTCTAGGTTCTTCAAAGTAGCCACCTTTTGCTTTGATTACTGCTTTGCACACTCTTGGCATTCTCTTGATGAGCTTCAAGAGGTAGTCACCTGAAATGGTTTTCCAACAGTCTTGAAGGAGTTCCCAGAGATGCTTAGCACTTGTTGGCCCTTAGCACTTGTTGGCCCCTCTGCGGTCCCGCTCACCCCAAACCATCTCGATTGGGTTCAGGTCTGGTGACTGTGGAGGCCAGGTCATCTGGCATAGCACCCCATCACTCTCCTTCTTAGTCAAATAGCCCTTACACAGTCTGTAGATGTGTTTGGGGTCATTGTCCTGTTGAAAAATAAATGATGGTCCAACTAAACGCAAACCGGATGGAATAGCATGCCGCTGCAAGATGCTGTGGTAACCATGCTGGTTCAGTATTCCTTCAATTTTGAAAAAATCCCCAACAGTGTCACCAGCAAAGCACCCCCACACCATCACACCTCCTCTTCCATGCTTCACGGTGGGAACCAGGCATGTAGAGTCCATTCGTTCACCTTTTCTGCGTCGCACAAAGACACGGTGGTTGGAACCAAAGATCTCAAATTTGGACTCATCAGACCAAAGCACAGATTTCCACAGGTCTAATGTCCATTCCTTGTGTTCTTTAGCCCAAGCAAGTCTCTTCTGCTTGTTGCCTGTCCTTAGCAATGGTTTCCTAGCAGCTATTTTACCATGAAGGCCTGCTGCACACAGTCTCCTCTTAACAGTTGTTGTAGAGATGTGTCTGCTGCTAGAACTCTGTGTGACATTGACCTGGTCTCTAATCTGAGCTGCTGTTAACCTGCGATTTCTGAGGCTGGTGACTCGGATGAACTTATCCTCCGCAGCAGAGGTGACTCTTGGTCTTCCTTTCCTGGGGCGGTCCTCATGTGAGCCAGTTTCTTTGTAGCGCTTGATGGTTTTGGCCACTGCACTTGGGGACACTTTTAAAGTTTTCCCAATTTTTCAGGAATGACTGACCTTCATTTCTTAAAGTAATGATGGCCACTCGTTTTTCTTTACTTAGCTGCTTTTTTCTTGCCATAATACAAATTCTAACACTCCATTCAGTAGGACTGTCAGTTGTGTATCCACCTGACTTCTGAACAACACAACTGATGGTCCCAACCCCATTTATAAGGCAAGAAATCCCACTTATTAAACCTGACAGGGCACACCTGTGAAGTGAAAACCATTTCAGGTGACTACCTCTTGAAGCTCATCAAGAGAATGTCAAGAGTGTGCAAAGCAGTAATCAAAGCAAAAGGTGGCTACTTTGAAGAACCTAGAATATAAGACATATTTTCAGTTGTTTCACACATTTTTGTTAAGTATATAATTCCACATGTGTTAATTCATAGTTTTGATGCCTTCAGTGTGAATCTACAATTTTTATAGTCATGAAAATACAGAAAACTCTTGGAATGAGAAGGTGTGTCCAAACTTTTGGTCTATACTGTATCTACCATCTTCATCAGTCTCCTAAAGTTTGAATGGAGTGGCAGCATGGATGCGACACCTGTTCTTACGTGCCTTGTAATTTCTGAAGTATGTACAACTTTTAGTAATGGCTTCAAGCTACCTTTGTCAAACAAGATGTGAAATATAATAAACATAAAACAGGAAATCATAAAATGGCAAACATCTGTAGATACTGTAAATATTAATGTGAAATTAGATGATGCTATTTTATTATATCAACCAAATCAGTACTATTCTTATGGCTACCCATGACTGCACATTGATCAGTGTGGAAGTCATATTGCAGCCTGTCCTTACAAATGCAGCTTTAGGGGGTATAGAGGTAGCAGTAAGAGCTTGTCCATGGTGCCACATAAAAAGATATCAATATTATAAATAACTCATGGCAGACAAGGACTCTGTTGCAAATGTTGAAATGTTGCTTTGGGGCCCAGGAACTTCAAGTTACATGTCTGCATATGGTTATAACACCAGCTCCTATGGAAAGTCACACAGGTCAGGGTTGCAAGCCACAATTGGCTGCCAAGCAACTGGGTGGATTCTATAGACAAGCTATCCATAGAAATGCAGATTTGAATCTTTGTATCGGCAGCTCAAACAAACATATAAAATCATTTGGGTATCATTTTATAGTCACTTGCTTTCTGATAACTCAGTTGCTTTATTGTCTACTCATTCTCAGTTACGGCTTGTATTGTAGTCAAGAGCTGCATTCACAATTCTGCAGGCTTCAGAGCTGGTCTATCAGTATTCTATGCTCGTCCAATGCCTGCATACAGCTTGTAGTAAAGTTTAGTCTTTATACCAGGCACTGTGAAGGAATGTTCTGGAAGAAAAACTAAATGTCTCACTACATTATATGATCTCAGCTATGCTGGTAGGAGTTCATCTGTCAACGAGCTTGTTAACTTGTCAATAGCAACCAGCAGATCTATGAATGCAGACCTGGTTAGAAAATGTAGAATATTTTATGAGAAAATAAGAAAAAAATAGACAGCACTCAAGAAAATAGTGTAGGAAAGGTGGGGTACGCTATTCACCCTTAATGCAAGTAATACAAGTGTCAGATCTGAAATGTCATATTAAGGGTACATAAATCACCTCACCTTTTCTACACTATTTTTTGGAGTGCTAATTAATTATTTGCAAATTATGGTGGAAAATAAGTATTTGGTCACCTACAAACAAGCAAGATTTCTGGCTCTCATAGACCCGTAACTTCTTCTTTAAGAGGCTCCTCTGTCCTCCACTCATTACCTGTAGTAATGGCACCTGTTTGACATTGTTATAAGTATAAAAGACACCTGTCCACAACCTCAAACAGTCACACTCCAAACTCCACTATGGTGAAGACCAAAGAGCTGTAGAAGGACACCAGAAACAAAATTGTAGACCTGCACCAGGCTGGGAAGACTGAATCTGCAATAGGCAAGCAGCTTGGTGTGAAGAAATCAACTGTGGGAGCAATAATTAGAAAATGGAAGACATACAAGACCACTGATAATCTCCCTCGATCAGGGGCTCCACGCAAGATCTCACCCCGTGGATTCAAAATGATCACAAGAAGGGTGAGCAAAAATCCCAGAACCACACGGGGGACCTAGTGAATGACCTGCAGAAAGTTGGGACTAACGTAACAAAGGCTACCGTCAGTAACACACTATACCGCCAGGGACTCAGATCCTGCAGTGCCAGACGTGTCCCCCTGCTTAAGCCAGTACATATCCGGGCCCGTCTGAAGTTTGCTAGAGAGCATTTGGATGTTCCAGAAGAGTATTTGGAGAATGTCATATGGTCAGATGAAACCAAAGTAGAACTGGTTGGTAGAAACACAACTCGTCATGTTTGGAGGAGAGTTTATGCTGAGTTGCATCCAAAGAACACCATACCTACTGTGAAGCATGGGGGTGGCAACATCATGCTTTGGGGCTGTTTCTCTGCAAAGGGACCAGGACGACTGATCCGTGTACATGAAAGAATGAATGGGGCCATGTATCGTGAGATTTTGAGTGCAAACCTCCTTCTATCAGCAAGGGCATTGAAGATGAAACATGGCCTGGTCTTTCAGCATGACAATGATCCCAAGCACACCGCCAGGGCAACAAAGGAGTGGCTTCATAAGAAGCATTTCAAGGTCCTGGAGTAGCCTAGCCAGTCTCCAGATCTCAACCACATAGAAAACCTTTGGAGGGAGTTGAAAGTCCGTGTTACCCAGCGACAGCCCCAAAACATCAATTCTCTAGAGGAGATCTGCATGGAGGAATGGGCCAACATACCAGCAATAGTGTGTGCCAACCTTGTGAAGACTTACAGAAAACGTTTGACCTCTGTCATTGCCAACAAAGGATATATAACACAGTATTGAGATGAACTTTTGTTATTGACCAAATACTTATTTTCCACCATAATTTGTAAATAAATTCTTTAAAAATCAGACAATGTCATTTTCTAGATATGTTTTCTCATTTTGTCTCTCATAATTGAGGTCTACCTATGATGACAATTACAGGCCTCTCTCACCTTTTTAAGTGGGAGAACTTGCACAATTGGTGGCTGACTAAATACTTTTTTTTCCCCACTGTATTTCATGTATTGGTACACATAATATGATAGTTTTTGTAATGTTCTGCTGGTTCAGCATTTCTGAGACCTGGTGTCCCACTACCAGCTCATGCTCTGCTGTTCTGTTCTCCTTCTTAGTCACCGAACTGGCTTATGACCAGACTCTGCCTTGACTGGTGCACTCTAAGACTATGCTTCCAATCTCCGACTTGGTACTATGTTCTGTTGTTTAATTGTCATCTACACACCCTCCATTGGTAACTGGGACTACTAGGGATAACAACCCTTGTAAAGTCTATATCTTCGTCTGGGGGTTAAAGGAGTTGTCTGGCCCCAAAATGATTTTTCATACTGATGACCTATTCACAGGTTATTAGTATGTGATCTGCGGAGGTCCTACCCCACGCTGCAATTTACAACAGTGGACGGGGAGCATGTGCAGCTGCTCCTATTCAAGTAATAAGAACAAAACTGCATTTCACTGGAACCACCACTATGCAGTGGATGGGGATCCTGCACCCCTCCTATTACATGGATAGCACTGCACATACTCCCCATTCACTGCTGTAATTTTCTGTGCTTGATCTGTGTGGGGTCTGGGTGTAGGACCCCCACAGATCAGATTCTGCTGACCTTTCCTTTTCATAGGTCATCAGTATGAAAAATCTATGTAAGGCTGGAAAACCGCTTTAAAAAAATAAAGTGCAGCCCTTGCCAAGAATCAGCCTTAAGTAAGGATATTCAGTACTTCTGATGATCAGAAGCATGAGAAGAGATTTCCTAACACTGTAAGCAATGGAAAACTTTTATAATCTTTTCTATTTTCTCATGTTAGAGCAGAGAATTGTGTAATGCCAGGAGAGCCTGTAGCAGTGCCAGTGCTCCAACAGATCAACAGATGGCACCGGTTCCCTGTACTGTAGGAGCCCCAGACAGACAGCAGTGAAAGGGTCAATTGTCTGTTTAGTACAGGTACAGAAATCCAGAAGCCCATACGTTATATGAGTGACGAAACTCAAGTGAGGTCCCGGGACCCATAGTGTCAGCAAAGAGAAAAAGGCCAGGGCAGAATATTGCAAGTTTAGACACTGGAACCCTGAGACCCTGCACAAGAAGGTGCAGAACAAGAGCCAAATAGCGAGCTGGACAGTTGCAGAGGATAATGCGGTAGAAGAGAGGCACATGCTGAAAGACTGCCATTACTGAACCCTCCTCCCAGAAGACTGCCTTAGCAAGGAAGCAAGTGAGTTAAGACACCAAATTTGTGATGTGGAAATGTGGCATCTGTGAGACTATTGTACCAGACTGTAAATTCCCAAGTTGCTTACATTGACAGTTAAAGTTTTCCCATCAAGCAAGTTATTCCCTATCCATTGAATGGGGACAGATTAGTGGTGGTTCAATGCTTAGATCATCACTGATCAGTTGAACGGGTGACTCTGAAGTTTAATATAGTTAAGCCTGCTTCCTGTTGTTGCAATAGACTGAACATAGTTGATGCACACACTTGCAACGCCAAAGTCAAAAGTGGTTGTTCAGATAACCCCCGCACATGATGCATGGGAAGAAAGGAAGTCTCCCTTCCTGCAGGTGTGCTGCCAAAGATTTGTGGTCATCATCACATGCATGTGTTGTTGGCCGTGTTGCTTGCAAGTAAGGAATCATACAGTTAAATTGATTTTCAGTAGTCTTTTACCCCATTTGCACACCAAACTACTGGACTGTAGAAGTATTCTAGTAGCATCTAAGGGTCCAGTGTTGGAGACATGTCTCATCTCCAAAGGTACATTTCAATGCAGTGGTTCTTCAGGATCTGGGTGCAGTATTTTTAAATACAGTCATATGAAAAAGTTTGGGCACCCCTATTAATCTTAATCATTTTTAGTTCTAAATATTTGGGTGTTTTCAACAGCCATTTCAATTTGATATATCTAATAACTGATGGACACAGTAATATTTCAGGATTGAAATGAGGTTTATTGTACTAACAGAAAATGTGCAATATGCATTAAACCAAAATTTGACCGGTGCAAAAGTATGGGCACCTCAACAGAAAAGTGACATTAATATTTAGTAGATCCTCCTTTTGCAAAAATAACAGCCTCTAGTCGCTTCCTGTAGCTTTTAATCAGTTCCTGGATCTTGGATGAAGGTATTTTTGACCATTCCTCTTTACAAAACAATTCCAGTTCAGTTAAGTTTGATGGTCGCCGAGCATGGACAGCCCGCTTCAAATTATCCCACAGATATTCAATGATATTCAGGTCTGGGGACTGGGATGGCCATTCCAGAACATTGTAATTGTTCCTCTGCATGAATGCCTGAGTAGATTTGGAGCTGTGTTTTGGATCATTGTCTTGCTGAAATATCCATCCCCGGCGTAACTTCAAATTCATCACTGATTCTTGTACATTATTCTCAAGAATCTGCTGATACTGAGTTGAATCCATGCGACCCTCAACTTTAACAAGATTCCCGGTGCCGGCATTGGCCACACAGCCCCAAAGCATGATGGAACCTCCACCAAATTTTACAGTGGGTAGCAAGTGTTTTTCTTGGAATGCTGTGTTTTTTTGACGCCATGCATAACGCCTTTTTGTATGACCAAACAACTCAATCTTTGTTTCATCAGTCCACAGGACCTTCTTCTAAAATGAAGCTGGCTTGTCCAAATGTGCTTTTGCATACCTCAGGTGACTCTGTTTGTGGCGTGCTTTCAGAAACGGCTTCTTTCGCATCACTCTCCCATACAGCTTCTCCTTGTGCAAAGTGTGCTGTATTGTTGACCGATGCACAGTGACACCATCTACAGCAAGATGATGCTGCAGCTCTTTGGAGGTGGTCTGTGGATTGTCCTTGACTGTTCTCACCATTCTTCTTCTCTGCCTTTCTGATATTTTTCTTGGCCTGCCACTTCTGGGCTTAACAAGAACTGTCCCTGTGGTCTTCCATTTCCTTACTATGTTCCTCACAGTGGAAACTGACAGGTTAAATCTCTGAGACAACTTTTTGTATCCTTCCCCTGAACAACTATGTTGAACAATCTTTGTTTTCAGATCATTTGAGAGTTGTTTTGAGGAGCCCATGATGCCACTCTTCAGAGGAGATTCAAATAGGAGAACAACTTGCAATTGCCCACCTTAAATACCTTTTCTCATGATTGGATACACCTAGCTATGAAGTTCAAAGCTCAGTGAGGTTACAAAACCAATTTTGTGCTTCAGAAAGTCAGTAAAAAGTAGTTAGGAGTATTCAAATCAATAAAATGATAAGGGTACCCAAATTTTTGCACCGGTCAAATTTTGGTTTAATGTATATTGCACATTTTCTGTTAGTAGAATAAACCTCATTTCAATCCTGAAATATTACTGTGTCCATCAGTTATTGGATATATCAAATTGAAATGGCTGTTGCAAACACCCAAATATTTAGAACTAAAAATGATTAAGATTAATAGGGGTGCCCAAACTTTTTCATATGACTGTAAGACTATTCAAGGTTACATCATAGAATATAAATGATGTGTTGTACTTAGCAGCCTGGTGTCGTACATACACATGGAAAGTTTCCTTGACTCACATAACGATATACAAACTATGCGTCCCTGTTGGACAATCTTCATCAGTACTCTTTAATGGGAAAGAAACCTAAGCTGATGTAACAACAGATTAGCCGGCATAAGTGGACAACAGAGGATAACCTGCTGATGTGTTGCTCTTGCCCAGAATAATGATAGGAATTACAGATGTTAGGTGAGGTTATTTTTTCTTTCCATTTTCTTGGTTCGGTATTTCCATGTGAAGTCCTGATATATATTGGTATTTCATCTGGAAATATATATATATATATATATATATATATATATATATATATATATAGTATATATTAATTTAAGGTCTTCAAAAGAAGATCTAAGGCAGCTATAATTTAAGTCTACATGATGCAGACATAAGGAGATGGATTTCCCAACTGCTGCTGATATGCTCACAACATGTTATAGGAGATTTCTGGTTTTGCTTAAAGAAGCATAATCTAAGGTGTTTCCGTTCCTTAAAATTTTAAGATCTCTGTATCCTGTAAGTGAATGGAAACATTTCTTTTTCTATGCAGATGTACAAAACTTACATAGACCTAATCATTCTCACAACTTCTAGACAAACACAAGTTTACCCATTTTAGGCAAAGCTCTGAGTTGTAAATTCTGTTTTTCTATACTGTCATACGGGCAGAAAAATGAAATTCAAGCTGTAATGGTTTCCTCACATAGTGGACACGAACGGCAATCGGACCCCTCTGACTTGCAATAGGATTTGCTTTGCTCCCATCATGTTGTCTGCCATTTTGCTGTAAAAAATGTGATAGAACCTGTTGCAGGGAATCCTGAGGAAGCCTCCAATGCAGATGTGAACACAGCTGAAACAGATCAGATGCAGCAGAAATATTTCTACTTTCCTGATAGTTTGCTGCAAGGTGTGGTATTAACTTGGAATATAGGTTCTTTCACTCACAATAAATTGCCTAGACTGGATGTAATTGTAGCAAACACTCAGCTGGTGAGGCCTGTACAGGTTTTCTGCCTCTGCATATAACCAAGAATGTTCCCGAACACTTGCAGTAAGCAGTGATCCTGATCGTACCAAGGCATTGAAATACATTTGGGATTATCTATAAAAACTAATGCAGGAGAAGAATGAAGCAGTTCTCACATCAATCTATCAAGTTCTATATCTCATTTTTCAGACTGGTTTCTCGGGGCAATTGCTTCATTTTCCCTTGTACCAGTTTTGATAAATCTCGCTACATATTCGAAATATGTGCAAGTATAACTTCTCGTTGCTTTGTTATCATACCATACTATTCCTCTAGATACCTCTGAACACCTGTTTTCTGTAGCAGACAGTTACATGTTAGGGTTATATGTACAGCTCTTAATAATCTGTTCTCTTCCCTCCTCCCACACAAATGTTACTTCATGGTCCTTTTTAGAAAGTTAATAATACTTGAATTTCCAAATATCCTAATGTCAGACTCCATGATGGAAATACCAGCAGATTTGTGCATGGAAACAATTTCACATATCAGCAGAACCACTTTACTTTGAAGCTTTTCTAAGTATTCTGAAACAGTGTAATGTAAAATAATCAACAACATATACAGTACAGACCAAAAGTTTGGACACACCTTCTCATTCCAAGAGTTTTCTGTATTTTCACGACTATAAAAATTGTAAATTCACACTGAAGGCATCAAAACTATGAATTAACACATGTGGAATTATATACTTAACAAAAAAGTGTGAAACAACTGAAAATATGTCTTATATTCTAGGATCTTCAAAGTAGCCACCTTTTGCTTTGATTACTGCTTTGCACACTCTTGGCATTCTCTTGATGAACTTCAAGAGGTAGTCACCTGAAATGGTTTTCACTTCACAGGTGTGCCCTGTCAGTTCTAATAAGTGGGATTTCTTGCCTTATAAATGGGGTTGGGACCATCAGTTGTGTTGTTCAGAAGTCAGGTGGATACACAACTGATAGTCCTACTGAATGGAGTGTTAGAATTTGTATTATGGCAAGAAAAAAGCAGCTAAGTAAAGAAAAACTAGTGGCCATCATTACTTTAAGAAATGAAGGTCAGTCAGTCCGAAAAATTGGAAAAACTTTGAAAGTGTCCCCAAGTGCAGTGGCCAAAACCATCAAGCGCTACAAAGAAACTGGCTCACATGAGGACCGCCCCAGGAAAGGAAGACCAAGAGCCACCTCTGCTGTGGAGGATAAGTTCATCCAAGTCACCAGCCTCAGAAATCGCAGGTTAACAGCAGTTCAGATTAGAGACCAGGTCAATGCCACACAGAGTTCTAGCAGCAGACACATCTCTACTACAACTGTTAAGAGGAGACTGTGTGCAGCAGGCCTTCATGGTAAAATAGCTGCTAGGAAACCACTGCTAAGGACAGGTAACAAGCAGAAGAGACTTGTTTGGGCTAAAGAACACAAGGAATGGACATTAGACCTGTGGAAATCTGTGCTTTGGTCTGATGAGTCCAAATTCGAGATCTTTGGTTCCAACCACCGTGTCTTTGTGCGATGCAGAAAAGGTGAACAAATTGACTCTACATGCCTGGTTCCCACCGTGAAGCATGGAGGAGGAGGTATGATGGTGTGGGGGTGCTTTGCTGGTGACACTGTTGGGGATTTATTCAAAATTGAAGGAATACTGAACCAGCATGGTTACCACAGCATCTTGCAGCGGCATGCTATTCCATCCGGTTTGTGTTTAGTTGGACCATCATTTATTTTTCAACAGGACAATGACCCCAAACACACCTCCAGACTGTGTAAGGGCTATTTAACCAAGAAGGAGAGTGATGGGGTGCTACGCCAGATGACCTGGCCTCCACAGTCACCAGACCTGAACCCAATCGATATGCTTTGGGGTGAGCTGGACCGCAAAGTGAAACCAAAAGGGCCAACAAGTGCTAAGCATCTCTGGGAACTCCTTCAAGACTGTTGGAAGACCATTTCAGGTGACTACCTCTTGAAGCTCATCAAGAGAATACCAACAGTGTGCAAAGCAGTAATCAAAGCAAAATGTGGCTACTTTGAAGAACCTAGAATATAAGACATATTTTCAGTTGTTTCACACTTTTTTGTTACGTATATAATTCCACATGTGTTAATTCATAGTTTTGATGCCTTCAGTGTGAATCTACAATTTTTATAGTCAAGAAAATACAGAAAACTCTTGGAATGAGAAGGTGTGTCCAAACTTTTGGTCTGTACTGTACATCTGCTATCTAACATGTACACTTAATGGTGATAAAGAAGAGAAGGGGCCCCATAGTAAAGATCAAAATGTGACTCTTATTATAGTGACAGCCAGGATTAACCCTTATAGTATAACAATTTCCTACACCTTATCTAACAATGAAATTCTTCTAGAGAGGAAAGTCCATCACAGGTTCTTGCCACCCAGCAGCAAAGTGGATGCAACCTATCTAGGTAGCAACCTCGTCTCTTCAAGTGCGCCACAGCAGCCACATAGTCTGCCTCTGGTGTATACATCCTTGTTTGTACTAAAGTGACATAAATAAGAAGAGTAGGGCTAGAACAATTTCTGCATACGATAAAATTAACCACTACACAACTGTGGGGGAGATTTGTTAAGTTGGGCATTTCACGTGCTGGTCTTAACAAAAAATGTTTGTTGAGTAAAATGTTCCAAAGTTATTAAGACATATACTGTATATCTGATATACACCTCAATAATTTTGGCTGTCTTGGTGCCAGAAATTGAAATGATATGTGTTGGCATAGATCTACACTATAATCTGTGCCAATTTTTAGTGCAAGTTATGGTGAATATGTCAGACTGTTGGAGGCCCTGCCCTTCCCATTAAACCATATCCACTTTTTGCTAAACTTGCAAAGGTGTGAGAGACTCAAATACTCACAAA
Organism: Leptodactylus fallax; assembly: GCA_947044405.1. Classification (NCBI taxonomy): domain Eukaryota; kingdom Metazoa; phylum Chordata; class Amphibia; order Anura; family Leptodactylidae; genus Leptodactylus; species Leptodactylus fallax. The sequence continues at coordinate 1,707,988 of CAMRHE010000203.1, forward strand.
TCTTAGCACAAATATGGTGTCAAAATTTGCAATTATTTATATCAAAAACTGTCACAAATTCTCTCTAAATTTTGTATTTAGGTATGAAACTTCAGTAGGAACTCAAGTGAAAGGCTCAGAGAGCAGTCACAAAGCCTCACATTTTGGTAAAAAGCAGTATAAATTTTAGAGAAAAAGACCAGTAAACTGGTTTACAACTCCCCTTGAAAGCAAATATTTGTACTAGCTGGGAAGAAGGACAATTCACTCTATTCACTAATCGCTTGTAAGGTATTATTATATTATAAGATTATTATTATTATTAATAAAAATTGTTTCCTTGAGGAAATATCTCTATTATTTGCCTGTAACAGCCCCCCTTCCTGTTGTGTTCAAAATGTATAGGTCTGTACTGTATAATGCTGGCATGCATGATTAATTCTGCTGTATCCTCAATAAAAAAGCAGGGATATCATTCAAAATGGACACAGATTTTCTTTTTGTAATAGAACATCTACTTTTTACTGTTATAAATGCTGCTGCCCTTTCTAGAAGTTTATTTTACAGTTATTCACCCTTGATGGCTTCCAAGATAATAAAAAAATAAAAAAATCTTGGACACCACCTTTTATAGCTATAATGTTTTGGACTATTAAAAGGATTGTTCAGTTTCAGCAAATAAATGTTATTGTTTGTATAATGAAATGTTATACAATTTTTATATAAAATATACTTTCTCTATCAATTCCTCACAGTTTCTAGATTTTTGCTTGCTGTCATTCTTTGTTTACTTCCAGTGGATAAAATCAGTCCATGGCCATGTGATGGGCAATCCACAGTCAAGTCATGGACACACAGGTGCACGGCTTGTTACAAGACATGTATGAATACTGTATGTTCATGACCATAGACTGATTTTTATTTTCTGAAACTGGACAACCCTTTTAATATAATATACATAAATATATATATATATATAGAGAGAGAGAGAGAGCGAGAGAGAGAGAGAGAGAGCAATTTTTTTTATATTAACCGCATACACAATTTAGGCTAGGTTCACACTAGCGCTTGGTTTCCGTTTGGGGATTTTGTCCCCCATTCTGCTTGAAAAATGCAAGCAGGACTTTTCTATCAGCATTTTGGGTGGAAACCTGGCAGACCCCATTATAGTCTATGGGATCCACGGGTTTCTGCGGGTAACCGCTTTTTAAGTGGATTGGGTTTCTGTTTTCTTGGGTCCTCAAGCAGACCCAAAGAACGGAAACCCAAACGCTAGTGTGAATCTAGTGTTAGAGTATTAGGGCCATGGATAATTCTATAGCAATGACTGGAGGGTGCAGTTTTTATATTATGTTTTCATTAAATACTTTTCGCAGTCTTTTATCTGAAGTTTAGAAAAAGACCTCAGAACAGTGCAGTGGCTCTTTATGCTGGCATTAGATAGTAAGCCTTGTTCTTTGATATAAAATATATTCCTAAATGTTAAGGTCTGAATTAGCTGGTTAGTCTCTGAAGCTGAGAGCACGGGTTTCTGATTTTATCATGTATTTAGAAGGTTATTTCCCCCATTATCAATCAATGTACAAAAAATATGAGCAAGACTTTATGCAGGAAACTAATCTAATTATAATAGCTTTCTATTTGTCTTTTTTAGTAAACATAGTACAAATGCTCAGTCTATCAAAGTCAAAGCCAAAGACGCAGGTCTATTTTTTTTATCAATCTTTGCAACATAACTTTGTACCTGAATCTCTTGTCTAGACATGACATCACTTTTAGGTATGCCTTATATTTTGTGGTACAGTAAGTTTACAATATCCAGAAATCATAATTGCCATCATGAAAAATAGAAAGTCTTCCAAAACAGCTGCTTTTAGTAATCGTTTTAGCCTGCATTTGTCTGTCATCTGAACAGTATCCCTCAAAGTTAGAACTGATGTAAAATAAATATGTTTATTCCGACTTACCACTAATTTAGGAGATCAGTAATGCTACATAGTGATTAAAATTTAAGTGCACCACCATTAAAGGCAGTCTGTCAGGTCCAAAATGCCTCTCAAACCAATAATAGTGCCTTGTATGGACCTTTAATAGAAGCAGATACATACCTTTGTGGTTGCAAACTGATGAAGCAATGGAGAGAATCATCTTTTTATGGATATGCAAGTCATCCTCAAATGTATTGGGGCCGGTTCTTAATTTGCCAAATTTCTCTATAGGCAGACGTGACAAGGGAAGAGTTTAAAACATGTCATTGACTGCTAGAGGGGCAACATTGGGCAGCAATTTTAGAGGACATTTAGAGCACTTTTAGTGATATATAGGCATATTTGGCAATGAGGCCCCTCCCTCTGTGCACTTACAAGCTGATTTGAATATCTATAAAAAGATTATCTTTGCATTGCTTCATTGGTTTGTGGCCACAAAGGTATATTTCTGCTCCTATTAATGGCCCCTATATTGTACTATTATTGGTTTGGGAGGCATTTTGGACCTGACAGATTCCCTTTAATAGAGCATTTTCTGCTATACAATTACAGTCACTATAAAGAGAATAAAGGAGACAGATTTGATCAATTAATTTTGATGGTTCTTCCACCTTTAGACATCTCTGAAGGGGTTATATAGAGCTGGTATAACTTCTATGGGTTTTGTCTGGTATTCCAGCTCAGTTCTACTGGAGTGAATGCACCTGTGGAAAGGTGTGAGTCTTGTTTTTGAAGAAAACATTCATGTTTTTCTAACATTATATACAACCCTCTATGTATGACAGATACATCCCTTCAGACGTACTTACATTATTACGCATGGAGAACCATCTGTCTCCATGGTTACAGACTACAAACAAATACTGTGTAGTCTAGTCCTATAATCACACTCCTTATCATTTTTACCCTTATTCTCAGTGACATACATTTAGTAGGTTAGAAAGAAGTAAGCGATAGATGAATTGCAATTTGACTGCAGGATTAGACCACATAAGGTATGGCTGTAGTTTGTTACCATGGCCATTAGAACTATATACACTGAATATACAAACTGAGTTATAAGAGATGAATAGCAGGAAGTTCAACTATGTGTGCCTTCTATACCAGGCCCCCTTACTGAAAACAGGTGTTGACTATGGAAAGGAAAGGGGCTATTATACTGACTGTAAATGTGGCAATGAGTAATAGGCAGTGGCGTAAATACTAGGGTAGGAGCGGGAGCGGTTGCCAGCGGTTGCCACTTAGACCACAGAGTATAATGATCGGAGGCCCAGGAGAGGTGACAGAACATAAAAAACAATGTTACTTACCTTTCCTGTGCTCCAGCAGGCTTCGAGACTCCGGCCTGGCTCATGCAACATTTGGTCCAACAAAGCAGCGGGGAGTGCACCAGAGCCAGGGAGAGGTAAGTAACATTGGTTTTTATGTTTGTATCTTCCCCTGGGTCTCTGATCATCATACTCTGAGGTCTGAAAAGACCCCAGAGTATAATAATTGTTCATGGGTGGTCCACAATGGGGCATAATACTATGTGAAGGGGCCACTATGGGGCATAATACTGTTTGCAGGGGCCACTATGGGACATAATACTGTGTGCAGGGGCCACTATGGGGCATAATACTGTGTGCAGGGGCCACTATGGGGCATACTACTGTGTGCAGGGGCCACTATAGGGCATAATAGTGTGCGCAGGAATGGTTTGTGCAGGGAGGGGGTTTATATAAACATATAATATATAAAATGTGCTTTGCTTCTTTCATTGTAATGTTTTCGATAATATGCACATATCTATTGTGTACCTTCATCTACAGTACATCTGTTATAGATTTATCCTGGGTAATAACAACTTGTACTTTGGTTCAAGGTAATATTGTGGAATTTGTGATATGTTAAAGCAGAGGTGTATAGCAATTGATAGTAATGGTTAGGTGTGGTTTTGCTTTTCTATTTTTCTTTAATACTTTTGAATGGAATAAATTTTGGGTATAAAGGTCGACTTACTTCACTGCGGTTCACAGGGTAAAATAAGTACAAGGGTGTAACTTTGATGTAATCCTTTTGTGAGCCCTCAGGGGATCTATGTTATCTGTATTTTATCACATTGTCTCATTCATTTAAGGGTTTCTGTTTCTTTATTCTGTTCAATTTTAAAGATTTGAGCAACAGATTTAAGAATGAATGTCTACATCAGATAAATTATAGTAATACTGTCTAATTGTAATCTCAATTATCTTCCTCCTCCTTGCCAAAGTACCTCTGGGAAAAATGATGCAAATATTAAAATCATTATTGTGAGCTTTTAAAAATTGTTTCCAGGTACATTTCCTCATGATAAGCATATAACGCTATTAACCCAATCATAAATTGGCCAAGGACATACATATATATCATATATACCTGTATTTTTTAACTATAAGATGTGCATGAATATGACATCCAGACTTAGGCATCAAAAACTGGAAAAAAATATTTAAAATCTATAATATTTAAAAATATTCTCTGATGGTCAATGGATATAGAAGGATCAATATCAGTAACTTTAGTATTTTAGAGTAGTTGAGGGGATCAACAGCTAACATTTCATTGCTGTTAAACTTAGTTTGCCCTTCTGTTTTGACCATTGGAACAAATTGCATTGCATATACACACACAGCTCTGTGGCACATACAGTAAATATGCACACATGCAGCTCTACTACACACACAGCACACATACGCAAACAGCTCTGATGTACACACAGTACATATGAACACATGAAGCTGTACTGCAAAAACAGTATACATACACAAACAGCTATGGTGCACACACAATAGATTGCTACACACACATTACATATACACATGTACCTGTACATATGCACATATACCTTATACACTAATTTAATTAAAGACATTTGCTAATAATATCTACTTATCCCCTATCCATCGCACACCTGCCTAAATGGATCAGTGGTTGCCTGAGTGTGCTTCTGCTCCATTCATTTCTATGGGACTGCTACAGATAGACAACATACAGCACTCGGTTATCTCTGGCAATCCCACATAGTGGTGCAAGGCACAGAAAGGATAAGGGACAAGTTGTCATTATGGCCAAAAATCTTTAATGGCTTTATATCCCACACAGGGTGGGTGCTTTAGTCTATTGTACCAGTGTAAATAAATGCTGTATATTCCTACTCATATGCTGACAGGTTTGAGTGCTGATTCCTCCTATGTATATGACTGATCACACATCATATCATGAAAGGTCATTGAAACTAGGACCTTTTGTCTCTTTTTACCACTACCTGTGATGGGAGGTATGAGAACCTACACAATGGAGAACACAGTCTCACACAGTCTTCTCCATGACAGGAAGGATATGTGTATATCATGTTTAGCTTCCTTCCTGTATGCACAAATCATACAGATTAGTATCTTGAAAGGAGAGAGAGATGTCTTTCTCTGTGCCAAAGTACCCCCCTTTGAGAAGACCACCACTGATGTAGACCACACATGGCTGTCATTTCTGTTATACACTTAGGTATATTAGTCTCTTCATTGAGAGAACATTAGTATTTCACTGCAATGTTAGGTGGTCATCTCAAAAAGAACTCTTGAAAGAGTCTTTCAGGTTGTATCTCTGGCTGAGATGGGTCAGTGTGGCCACTGATGTGCTGAGTGGTCATTCCCTGTGTGCCAATATAGACCAGGAAGTATAGACCAGAGATACCAGGAAGACAAGTGGGGGATCAGTGAGGTGAATATTAAAAATTTATTTTCTTCATTATTTCATTCTCATCCCTTTTGAGAAAAAAACATTTACCAGTCAGATATTTACTATAACAGTCAATGACTCCAATGTAAAATTAATAGATACAAGCAATCCTCTGAATTGGAATCTGTCAAAATTGCTAGGGAATTGTCCTAATGTAATTGGATTATTAGTTTCACTCCCTTTACTTGTCACTTGTATTCTGCAAATTAATACAAAGAGCTGAATTCCCCAAGTACTAGCTGATGACTTTGGCAGTGACATTGTATTAGGGAACTGGGGAGTTTTTAGGGAATCCCATTATGTAATGATTAAGATTTGTCATAATAGAGTTGTATTTTACAAACCAATTAAGGAACATTGGTGGGATTGCTGGTCAGGAAGTCTCCCCATAGACTACCCATTGTAATTTCATTTAGTAGGATTTTTATTAGAAGTTCATACACAAAAGCCCATTTGTATTTTAGATTTGCATGTACTGCTGAATATATACAGTGTGGAAAAAAAGTATTTAGTCAGCCACCAATTGTGCAAGTTCTCCCACTTAAAAAGATGAGAGAGGCCTGTAATTGTCATCATAGGTAGACCTCAACTATGAGAGACAAAATGAGAAAACAAATCCAGAAAATCACATTGTCTGATTTTTTAAGAATTTATTTGCAAATTATGGTGGAAAATAAGTATTCGGTCACCTATAAACAAGCAAGATTTCTGGCTCTCACAGATCTGTAACCTCTTCTTTAAGAGGCTCCTCTGTCCTCCACTCATTACCTGTAGTAATGGCACCTGTTTGACATTGTTATCAGTATAAAAGACACCTGTCCACAACCTCAAACAGTCACACTCCAAACTCCACTATGGTGAAGACCAAAGAGCTGTGGAAGGACACCAGAAACAAAATTGTAGACCTGCATCAGGCAGGGAAGACTGAATCTGCAATAGGCAAGCAGCTTGGTGTGAAGAAATCAACTGTGGGAGCAATAATTAGAAAATGGAAGACATACAAGACCACTGATAATCTCACTCAATCAGGGGCTCCATGCAAGATCTCACCCCGTGGGGTCAAAATGATCACAAGATCAGTGAGCAAAAATCCCAGAACCACGGAGGGGGACCTGGTGAATGACCTGCAGAAAGGTGGGATTAATGTAACAAAGGCTACAGTCAGTAAAACACTACGCCGCCAGGGACTCAAATCCTGCAGTGCTAGACATGCCCCCCTGCTTAAGCCAGTACATATCCGGGCCCATCTGAAGTTTGCTAGAGAGCATTTGGATGTTCCAGAAGAGTATTGGAAGAATGTGATATGGTCAGATGAAAGCAAAGTAGAACTGTTTGGTAGAAACACAATTTGTCGTGTTTGGAGGAGAGTGAATACTGAGTTGCATCCAAAGAACACCATACCTACTGTGAAGCATGGGGGTGGCAATATCATGCTTTGGGGCTGTTTCTCTGCAAAGGGACCAGGACGACTGATCCGTGTACATGAAAGAATGAATGGGGCCTTGTATTGTGAGATTTTGAGTGCAAACCTCCTTCCATCAGCAAGGGCATTGAAGATGAAACGTGTCTGGGTCTTTCAGCATGACAATGATCCCAAACACACCGCCAGTGCAACGAAGGAGTTCCTTCGTAAGAAACATTTGAAGGTCCTTGAGTGGCCTAGCCAGTCTCCAGATCTCAACCCCATAGAAAACCTTTGGAGGGAGTTGAAAGTCAGTGTTACCCAGTGACAGCTCCAAAACATCACTGCTCTAGAGGAGATTTCCATGGAGGAATGGGCCAAAATACCAGCAACAGTGTGTGCCAAACTTGTGAAGACTTACAGAAAACGTTTGACCTCTGTCATTGCCAACAAAGGATATATAACAAAGTAATGAGATTGACCAAATACTTACTTTCCACCATAATTTGCAAATTAATTCTTTAAAAATCAGACAATGTGATTTTCTGGATATGTTTTCTCATTTTGTCTCTCATAGTTGAGGTCTACCTATGATGTCAATTACAGGCCTTTCTCATCTTTTTAAGTGGGAGAACTTGCACAGTTGGTGGCTGACTAAATACTTTTTTTTCCCACTGTATGTCAATAGTAAAAGTGAAGTTATTTAGTAAAATACTATAGGCATTGACAATAAAGGCTACTGCAATTTTTTTTAATACGTTTTATCTCATTGGTTAGAAATTATCCTGCTTTCACTACAAATGCACAGATTATTACCATGAATGACACTCGGAAAAATATTCTCTCTTTATACATAATATTCTCTGTACCAGGGCAGTCTTTTATTAATTATGGAGCACGAACCTGGGTGGATCCAGAGCTATGAATTACCTATGATATGCGGCTCCACTTCCTCTTCTCAGACAATGACATCAAACCCATTAGTCATACGGCTATAATGCAGCGCAGACCTATTCAATGAATGGGCCTTAGCTGCAACTCCAAACACAGTCACTATACAATGTATAGCACTGTGTTTGGTAAGTAGTGAAGAAGCTACTGCCATTAATATTATAGTCATGGATAACCCCTTTAATAATAACTCCTGTATACAGCAAAGTCAAGTGTGCCCAATGTGCAGTATTCGGCATGAACCCATGTGCAAGCACCTGTCTCCATGACGTCTTACATTAGAGTATCCCCTGCATGAGCTAGAGCAAGTCACAGTCTCTTTCCATCAAAGTTTGAGAGGAAAAATCTCATTGTGTCATATTATAGAATGGCCCTAGAGATGACTATAAGCACCATGTTATGAATTCACAAAGATCCAGAAAAAGGCAGTGTGCGTTATTTCTAAATGTAAGGTTAAAAAGTGTGGCAGGTAAAAAATTTCACAAAAGGCTTAGAAGGGGATAAAAAAATTAAAAGATGCAATACTTACCTTACAATCCCCTGCTGCTCCCATTTCAATGCTGCACAGATTCCCTGCCAGTCTCTGCTCCTTGTTCTTTTGTCACATAGTAAATACTACTCAGTCAATCGCTGGTTTGATGTGTGTCACCACTGCAGCTAAGTGACTAGTTGAGTAGTCATTTTCTGTGTATCGAAATTGACCAAGAACAGGCAGGCAAACTGGCAGGCAACATGGGACCCATCAGAATGAAATTGGTGGCGCTCTTTTCATTTTTTTACTTTTTTAATTCTTCAACTTCTGAGAAAGCACAGTGTAAAAATGCAAATGTTACAAATATCTGCGCAAAAATTGCTTTCCATAAAAATTAGATTTTTTTTGCGCCAAGAAAACTGCTGAAAGTAAATGATGAGTTTTCCTTATTGTGTTAATAGCAGTTTAGCTTTTAAAAATATTTTACAAGATATACGATACAATTACACTATAATATCTAGAATATTCTCTCCAGAAAAACAAGTAAATGTAAGAAGTAAAGCAAAAAAAATGAAAAAAATTCTGAAAAATCCTCACTGAGTATGTAGACTATGTACGAATATGATCATGTGAGTGACTGCAGTGGGCAAAGACTCTGAAGCACTCTGCACTCTCTTATTAAATAATTCAGTCTAGCAAAACATCATCCATAATATACTCCACACCACGTTGCAGTTGCTATTGGCATGCATGGTAATTGCGGCCAGTACACAAGGGGGAGCTGTGTATCCTCTACTGGCATTAGATAAATCCCAGCCAAAGCCTTTTAGATTCCCTCACCCCATTCTCATGGCCAATTGTAGCACTTTTCTTTAATAATTACAGTAATCACAATGACTTTGGAGTATTCTCATTAAAAACAAAAATAAGACATTCAGTAATCTATCACCTAATAAATTAGCAAGTGAAAGACATTTCTGCGTCTTTATGGATTCCTGCCACTAACATCAAGATCATAAGTGAAATGTGGCCAAAATAATGTTTCATCTATAATCACATGAAATATGAGCATTGAAAATCTTAAAACACTTCGGCCAGGACCAGCTACCCAGCCAGTCACTTGGCAATATTATGAAAGTAACATCTACATTGAAGGGAAAAGTTATAGATGTGATATATAAAGAGATAAGCGTCAGAGGTGTGATTTTTATTGGCTTGCGTAGCTCTGTACATACACAGTGACAACCATGCTGGGAAAATTGTTTGGATTAATATATGGTTGCCAAGCCTGGTTTCCTATTGTGCTCTAATTGTATTCAAATTTTCTTTATTTAACATTCAAATTAGTAAAAAAAATCACTACTGACAAAATATGGGAAAAAAGTCAAAGAAATAAAAAAAAGGGTAAATTTTAAAATTGTGACTTGGATGTTATAAACAAAGAAATGTTAATGTTACATGGTCTAAACCATACAAAATTTTTCTATATTTTTAGCTTGCAATATGTTTATTTCTATTTTCTACCCATGTCTGCATTGGTTTTCTTTGGTTCAAATGGATATTTGAAAGCCAACTAACCTTCCTCGAAAAAGATAATAGTAGTGTGATAGTGCTTAAGGTATAAAACTCCAGAATTCTAGGTAACATGTCATGTAACATTCCAGATCAATTACTTCTGTCATTCTGTGTCCCAAATCCACATTTCCAAGATCAAAGATCCTTAACCCATTAAGGATGCAGGGTAGTTTGCGCAATAATCTCTGCCTTACAAAATCATAACATTTTTATTTTTCTGTTGACAGAGCCATGTGAGGGCTTATTCTTTGCGTGACAAGTTGTACTTTCAGTTGGCACCATTATGGGGCACATTAGCTTTTCTTAACATGTAAAAAAAAAAAATAATTCTTTCATATTTTGCATTTTGTTTTCATGATGTTCACTCTGCATTAAAAATGACATGCTAACTTTTGTCTGGCGGGTCACTATGATTTCAGCAATACCATATTTATATTGGTTTTATTAAGTTTTACTGTTTTTACAAAATAAAGCCTAATTTTTCATCATATTCTGATGTCTATAACTTTTTTACTGTATTGTTGATAGGACTACTGAGGGCTCTTTCTTTGTGAGGCATGTTGCCGGTTTTATTTGTAATAATTTTTGCCTTGCACAACCTTTTGATCACTTTTATTGCTATTTTTGTTGGAAGAAAACTGACCAAAACACATTAATTTGTGCATTGCAGTATATTTTTTTACAGTATTCACTGTTCATTATAAATAATGTTATTTTTGGAAATGCAGACTTATACGCAAGAAAACCTAGCTTGTTACTTTACTTTACTTTTTTATTTTTATTTTATTTATTTTTAATACTCTTTAAAACAATTTTTTTTTACCTTTTCTATTTATATTTTTATTGTCCAAAAAGGGGATTGTATTCTGGGATCTCTTGATCCCCAGTGCACTGTACTGCAATACTTTTGTATGGATTTAAGGCTGGGTTCACATCTGCGCCAGAGTCTCCACTAGACACCCTGCTGACCCCATTGTAGTCAATGAGGTCCGCCGATCTCCATGTGTAACCGCTGATTTAGCAGCCCGGCTCACTGTTGTCCAGTTCCCACCGGCAAACCCAAACAATGGAGACCTCGGCACTAGTGTGTACCAAGCGTCAGCTGCTTTTCTTTACACTACAGTTGTAAAATTTGTTGTTTTAACTCATCAGAGGATCAGAACAATGGACATTATAATTGAAAGGATGAAATTTTCTGTATATACCCATCTTCACTATGTTCAGATTGAACACTGAAGGTCCCTTCCATCAGCTTTCAGTTTTGTTTGGATAAAATAAAAGATCAACATGCTAGACTTTTTACTTCCATCTGGAAAAGCTAAAAGTGGACAGAAGTGACCATTAGGTTGTCCTGAGCCCAGCAAATGCTTAGACTGTCTCCAGTATATGCTAACTTTAACCACTACCTTGGTTTTGACTGGCCCAGAGAAGAAAAAGTCCTGGCCATGCAAGGTCTTGGGGTTGAACTGCGTGTTTCAGATTCCAGTGCAAGAGACTGTGATGTTGGACATTGCTGTTGCTGTCAATCAAGCCCAAAGGGGTAGGGCCAGGCGATGTTTAGGGCAGAGAGTCTGAGTCAGACTCAGGACTGTCCACTGGACCTTGAAATCTCCTTTGCATTTCACCTCAGAGTTCACTTGCTTAATGTTTGGTCTTCCGACACAAAGGTATGCTTATATTACTATCTATGTTCACTATCCAGGTTGGAATTATATAAATAAGTAGAAAAATGCTGACAGAGTCCCTTTAATCATACCTTTCACACAAAGATATATCTCAGCTACATATAACATATTATATTGCAACAGAAAAATCATTTTGCACAAAATGTTTTGTCTGCTTGTTATACAACTGTATCATAAATGATCATTTAATTTTGCAAGTGCGGACATAGAGGAAGAGGAACTGGCATGCTATGAAACAGGTCTACACTGTATCTAACTTCAATAGAGGTTTAGTAAGACACTCAGTGCTGATCTTGGCCAGAGCCTGGAGAAAGGTCCTATAAACTCTTGTATCTCTTGTATTTGTAAAGATGTCAAAGTGTAAAAACAGAATCAGTGTTGACCTTGGCTCCTTATCTTACTGTCAAACAATTCCATGAGTTTTACTTTACATATTTAATCAAAAGAGCTCTACACTAACCAGTCCTGCCCAGAATGAGCTCAATAGTGAAGACTTCAATGAAAACAACAATTAAAACAATTAAAAGAAGAAAAAAAAGGAGCAAACGCAAAATACCCCCCCCCCCCCCCAATTACTAGAAATCTAAAGATTAACCATCACCCTAAGGAAGACTGCAATGTTTGCATTAGCAGTCAAAGACTGTCAAATCTGAGGTTTGATAATAATAATTTAACACTTTATAGCTTGCTATATTTTCTTAGTGTGTGTCTTTACCTGCTTCCTCCTTTACTACGCTGACTGATGTAAAGGTAAGTTGTACATTACATCCAGGGTTGGCATAAGTGCTAGAAAAAAATGGCAGGTACCGGGGCCTGTTGGAGAGAGAAGAGCCCACTGTTGTCACCTGCATTCTCATGTATGGTGTAGATTCACTCAAACAGTGCTCACATTGCTTGAATATATTTAAAGGGTTTTTCTAAGAATCTACACGTATCACCATCTACAGAGTAGGTGATAAATGTTTGATCATTGGGGTCCCATGATCACAAGAATGGGGGTCTCCTGTCCCCAGTTTGAATGGAAATGTGGTCAAGCATGTGTACTGCCAGTCTTTAAATTCTGTGTGGCTGACTGAGATAGCCTAGCACAGCACCCAAGTCCCTCTGTGGTCAGAGGGGGCAGACATTTATAGTTGACACACTTTGATGGAAACCCATCTGTTAACTTAGAATTTCCTAGTAGAGTATTTAAAAAGGGTTTTGAATACCAACATCCAAGAGTGTTGGAACAATAAACAATTCTTAACCTGGAAAGCTAATTCTTTACCCATAAGGACATGATTTTCTACTTGGAATGGAGATTAAATGGGTTATCTAGTTTCTAATATTGAAGACCTATCCTTAAATAGTTCAACAACATTAGGTCTGCGAGAGTCAGACAGCTGAGACCCCTGCAGATCTGCTGTTCAGCGACAACATAGATCCCAGTCATGTTTACATGTCACATTGTGCTGCTCACTCACCGTATGATTGGTAGTGGCAGATTTCAATACTGCAGCTCTGCCCCATAGACTTCAAGGTTGTCTCAGCTATCAGACCTTCACAGATTTAACATTGATGACCTATTCTAAAGATCAATATTAGATCTGGATAACTGCTTTAAGCAATTTTCAAATCTTGGGGGATATGTAAGGTGTGGACCCTTATAAAGTGACTTTGGTAGATGACCTAGGATGAGACCTTATTACTATTGATCAGCATTCGTTATTGTTAATGACATTTATATAGTTGGGTATATATGTTTTGAGATGTGTACTGTGTGATGTGTGTTGCATTGCTTTTCTCCCACAGGTGTTTATAGGAGGAAACAGAAATTTTGTTGAGGCTGTGAATTTGGAATGGATGAGTTTCTAGGTAAGCATGCTCCATAAAGGGTACCTGAGCAGCTAGGTGGGATGCAGACTGTAACGCTGGGTGTGGCTAATCTACATATAGGAATGCCTACTTGTCATCCTGGAGTTCGACACATGGCAGCATTTCACTCAGGTTGGTGGTTCTGCTCTCCAAAGTGCAGATTGTAAATCATCTCAGTCAAGCAATTTGTCTAGCTCAGAAAGTGCTAATTGAGTTAGTATTCAACCAATACTGCAATTGCAAATCACCAGCTTATGAACTTTGCTAGCTAGATGTGTGTAAAACCCAGTTCTGATGAGTGAACATTTGCACATGTTCAGTTGAGAACAGTCTCTGTCCTGCTGCCATTCCTGTATCATTGCATCATGCTCCAGTAAAGCTGTGATTTGCAATGGGTTTCAAAATGTGTTTTCCTTGGCCTACCCCATACACTACTACATGGACACGGGTAAGTGGAACCTAAGTTCCTCTACGCCTCAAGGAAAGAACATTTTACCAGCATCATAGACAGGATTCTTTACTGCAAGAGCAATGTGGCTATGGAACGCACTGCCAAAGGATGTGGTGATGGTGGATTCATTGTGCAAGTTCAAAAAGGACCTGGATGCCTTTCTTGAGACAAAAATAATACAGGTTAGGGGTTTTATATTTTTGATAAAGACAAGCTGATCCAGGGTTTTATACTGATTGCTGGAGTTGGAGTCAGGAAGGAATTTTTCCCCTAACATGGGGCAATTGGTATCAGTGTCATGAGTTTTTTTTTGCCTTCCTCTGGATCAACAGTGTAGGGTTATAGGTTGGACGTGATGGACCTGTGTTTTCATCCAATCTCATATATTACGTTACTATGTTACTATCCATGAAAATAGATATAAAATAATAGAGCCTGGCAGAATATATAGACTCATACTGTGCAATACATATAAATTATGGATAACAATACTGATGATGTGGGTGCAGCATAAAGGTATGGGTACATATTATGTATGAAAATACAGGGATACATGAGGATACATATCTATTACGAGCCTGCAGGATTGGAAGCTTAAGTGAAAAGGCTCATGTGAATGAGGCCTAAGTGTATAATAAATTATTATTTAATTGTTGAGAACCATATTGATGGGATAAGTACGGGAGTAATTTATTTCTATGAGGAGAGAAATTAAGCTACAAGAAAGAAAGGAAGAAAGTTATTTAAAATACTAACAGATGTTAACATTTTCCTTGAAACAATACATCAATCACTATCCCAGAGCAATACAGGTTTTCGAACAGTTCCTGTGTGCTAGTTGTACAGAGATAATGCTATGGATACAGCCTTTATATACAGTAGGGCCATGAATACATTGTTTTACAATTGAATTCATATTATAATGAATGATAATACACAAAAAAAACTACTATTCAATGCTAAACAGTTACACATCTATCAATCCATCCATCTTTATCTGCTTAACTAGTAGAATGTTATCATAGTAATATTTAAATATTTTTCAAAAAACTGTTCAAGTGCGCCACCTATCTTATGAATGTACATTGTCATTACAAAAAATTGCAATTGTACAAGAACTATCACTCTGTAACTTTTACTATAAAATTGTTTCATTACTTTTTACATAGTGGATCAAAGTCACTGTTGCATTCATGTGCTGTGTAGGTTCGATGTGAAAATAAACAGCCATGTTTGCTATTGACGCATTTTATTTTCCTACAGTCCAGTTTGGTGTTGATATGGTGCCCAGTACAGATGTAGCGAACTTTTATCATGTATCAATTTTATCATGTTAAGTAAACATTAACATATGAAGACGGCTATATCTGTATGTCACAAAGGGAGAATCTCAAATTATAACATTATATTTAGGAAATGTACCTAAAACCCCAAACTTCCCATAACAAAAGAAACAGTATTATTTCAGCTGCCTGAAGGTGCCACTAGGGGGTACAAAGAATCTTTCTGCATAAATCACTTCAAAGTGACCTGCGGCAAAAGAACGTCTGACCATTGTAAAGATTATTAGGAAATTACAATACTAAATTTTTTAGAGTCACTTCTCTTTCTTTATATTTTGTATTTCACCCTACAGACTAAACATCATTCTAGAATGTAGATTAGATGATTGCACAAAAGAAAAGTCCTTGATGCAGGAAATGATTCTGTAGTATCATTTTGACATCTTACCTGATCTCCTGTGTACAGATGTAGCAAACATTAACTTCACAAGTAAATATGTCCTGTTACTATTAACAGAATGCTAAATGCCCCTAAACAATTTGAATCTGAATCGAATTTGAATTTGAATCGGAATCGGAATCTGGATAGGTATATAGCTGGGATGATCTAGGAATTCCTGCTTTTGCAGGGGGTTGGACTCGATGGCCCTTGAGGTCCCTTCCAACTTAAACAAACAAAACAAAACAAAACAAAACAAAGCATTTATTTTTCAAAAGATAAAGCCCCGGGAAGGTTTATAAGTAAACTAGCTTTGATTCTCCAAGTGGGCAGTAACCTTACATTTTCTCAGATAAATACAAAAGGTTGCTGCTCACTAGGAGAATCAGAGTTAGGCTACATACGATGGTTGTATCTTTTGAACAGGTGGATGGGAAAAAAAAAACAAAAAACACCAAGTTGATCAGGGACACAGAGGCAATCACACAATATAGCATTTAGCATTATTTGGTGACAGATCTAACAGGTTACATGCCACTTAAGGATTGTTTTAAATGTCAAGTTAACATTTTTTGCTTCCGTACATGGTGATGACATATAAATGGCGCTAAATATAAAGTTTTAATCCACTAATGTGCTATCTAGTGATAATGTAATGATAATATCCATCAAATCATGTACATGTGTTATGTTCCTTAATACAAGTACCTTGCAATCTGTATATGTACTTTATTCCTAATAAAATCTTGTCACTGTTTACAAACGACTCAGGAGAGCTCCACCTGGTGGTCTATATCAAAAATACAGCAATGAGTTTTTTGATAACCATAATAGAATATTTAAAATACATGTAACAAATTATATATACTATTAGGAAATACAGTCATTGACCAAAAAAAAAAAAAAAAATGCATCAAGAAGGAGTTGTTGGAATCAAATGAAGTTTTATGTGTATAAACAGGGGCGTAAATACCGGGGTTGCAGCAGAAGCGGCTGCCACAGGGTCCGGGAGGCTTTGGGCCTGTTTGGTGATGTCCCAGACGTCAGCCGACATCATTATGCATCGCAACGCCGGCCTGGATCACGCGAGACGTTGAAGATGGCCGAAGTAGCGGGGAGTGCGTCGGAGCCAGGGAGAGGTAGGTAACATTGTTTTTTATGTTTGTATCCTCCCCTGGGTCTCCGAACATTATACTCTGGGGTCTGAAAATACCCCAGAGTATAATAATCGTTCATGGGTGGTCCACAATGGGGCATAATACTGTGTGCAGGGGCCACTAAGAAGCATAATACTGTGTGCAGGGGCCACTATGGGACATAATACTGTGTGCAGGGGCCACTATGGGACATAATACTGTGTGCAGAGGCCACTATGGGGCATAATACTGTGTGCAGGGGCCACTATGGGGCATAATACTGTGTGCAGGGGTCACTATGCTGCATAATACTGTGCGCAGGGGTCACTATGCTGCATAATACTGTGTGCAGAGGCCACTATGGGGCATAATACTGTGTGCAGGGGCCACCAGTATTCACCAAGACTGTGGTTAGCTGTCAATGTCAGGAAATGGAATTGGCACAACCAAATTTCCTTCTGCTAAGCTCCTGTAAATGGCCCAGGCAGAGACAGGAATGTGTAATGAAGGTGCCACCTATGGTGGACAAGAAACTGCAGGAGCTGCTCATGTGAATCAAACCATTCTTTCTATTAGTGGTCTGTGTGGCCCATTCAGAGCCTGTTTGCTCTTTGAGCACCCTCACCTAACCACACATCCCTACACCTCCTAACAGCTTGGTCAGAGCAGCCTAGAAGGCACGAAATTCTTCGAAACAGCCATCCTGCTTCTCTCAGTCCAGTAATGTGTCCGCTTTCAAAGTCTGTCAACTGAGCAAAATGTCTTCAAGTTTGTTGTAGAGGCATGTTTCGCAGTCAACAATCTTTTACCATGAGGTACACAACCCAAAAATAGCCTCTGAGCCTTTGGGCAGTGGGGAAAGCACTTTTATGTCCTCTTGTGGCAAGATCCAGTCTGAAAAATAACTGCATCACTTTTTTTTTTCGGCAATCTGAAATTCTGCAATATAATAAGCAGTTCTAAACATAGAGCTATAAAATTTAAATATTCTTTCTGGCCACAAAAAGGTGGGGGAGGGTGGTGCAGCATATTAATTCCTTCATATTTATTTAAGAAAACCTGTCGGGATTTCTGCTGACCTATCCACAACACAACTACTGAATGGCTACACATTGACACGTAAAAGATAGATCTTATGATAGAATATCACAAAAACATGTTGTTTCAAAACTTGGTCATCTTATGACACACATATCTGTACACATCCAGCTAAGAGAAAAGGTAAAGGAGGACACATCTGTAAATTCAGAATTTTCCAGACATGAGACAGAGTTCGAGTGGCAAATTAACAAAAATCCTTGACAGAACACAAAACACCATCTACAGTGCAAACCTGATTTACATCCCACAGATAGATTAAGATGTGTATGTTGTGTAATGCTCCGACCACTGGGACACATTTCCTTCTGGCACACTCCAGTGTAATAATAACTTACAATTGCTTTTTTTTTCTTCCTGGTTATATAAACAGATATGCTGTTACTAAGGATTTCAATTGTCAAAGTGATAAAAAATGGAAACACAAATAAAAGAGATCTGATGGAAATTCTCTGGATCTCAGTCCAAATGGTTACAAATGCTATATCAGTCTAATCACTGAAGACATACAGCAGTGAATTTATGTTCTGGTCACTGGTTATAGGGCATTTTTAGGATGTTGCCTTTGAATTCTTCGTATGACCACATTTTCACATTGCGATGTAATTTTTCCTATAGTAGATAAGGGTGTAATCGAAGAGTCATTAAAATAGCTCTGACATAGACATAGTTATGCCCTGGCATCTACTTTGTTATTGAAGCTGTAGCGGAAAATAACACATAATTACTTTTATGATAGTGATAAGTAAGATTTCCTTTAATCCTGGCCTCACGCTTATTTTCTTTTAGTATAAGCACATGAAGAAGATCAAAGTAGACTGTGGGATTCTTATAAGAAGATGGAAACATACTGATACTGTTTTCCTAACATAGGGAATAGAAAATGTAATCATGATTTACTCATGACAGCATCACAAGTGACATCATTGCTTGGATCTGGTTTAACTGACAACAGGCTTGTCCTATATATATTTATCAATCATGTTCTAAAGTATCTCTGAGCAACACAGATATGGTTGTGGTCATTTTTGTATACAGCAGATATATCTATAATTTTTATAAAGAAATATAGTGTTACATTTACCACCATGCATATTGAAATCAAATGAACTGGTCTAAGTGGCGAATTCCAGTCAATGGACGGCTTTATATATTCTCAGCTCTGTTATTTTACTACTACAGGACTTTAAATCCCCTATATACCGTAGATAGTGAAGCCGATTTATTAATCCTGTCTAATAGTTAAACAGTGTAAACCTAGACTAGAAAATCTATAAATGCATCAGATCTATCACAGTGGCTCATGTTGGATGATAAATCTGGTACACAGGGACGTAGAGATATCTGTAGCAGACATCCCACAGTGGACTCGGCAATGGGAAAAACCAACCTAACCCATTGTGAACTTGACCTTTGTATCCCCAGACTTTAAAGTGGTCATTTTACCATCTCCAATAATCCCAGCTCTTTACATCAATTAATAGGTGATACTCCACTGATTATGGGTGTTGGACATTTTTTTCTTAAGCCCCTGGCGTTCTTGAGCAATGAGTGCTGTTAGTTTTGGTGCCTGATATGCTATTTAGCCTCTGTACTGTCAGAAGGGCTGGGTAATTGCTGTGACATCACAAGCTGGTTTCAGTTAGGCAATCTGCTGTGACATCACAAGTACGTTTTTGTCAGATAACCTGCTGTGACATCACAAGTGTATTTCTGTCAGGTGAGCTGCTGTGACATCTTAACTAGTTTTGGTCAGGTAAACTAGCGGGCTTACTGACTGCATGTTCTCTGACTACTGCTGCTCTTATTCTATATGTCTTTCTGAGCTACTTATAGATAAAAAACCAACCACACTTCACACATGGTAACATTCTTCCAAAAGTGAATCAAAGTTTGATTTAGATGTTAGATAGTAACAGCAGATGGAGTCTACTTTGGGCAACCACACAATAAGCTGACCCAAGCACTCAGAATCCCTATGATCAACTATTACTTCTAACAGTAAAACACTATTAGATTTACTCAACCCATTGCTACATAAGTCTGAAGAAAGAACTGAAAGGATCCCATACATACTTATTAGATGTGTCTAGACATGTACAGAACAACAACAATGTAAAAAACCACAAATACACAAAACCCTCTTATGCCAAGCTGTTCCTTCTTCGGACATAAAATATTCAGACATCCCGTAGGATAAAGCAAATACAAGATAAATATCAGGAAAAGTCCTTTAAAGTATAGGGAAGGAAGCATATCAGTCTCCTTAAGTGACTTTCCACAAAGAATGAAATACCATAAGCCTATTGTATTATATCAAACTACAGGAATTATTAAATGGCCTGGCTGATCAGATTACAACATAAATTTAAAAGGATCTTTCACCATGTCAGCAAAAATCACTGAGATTTTGTCTTTAATGAAAACCAGGCTACCTCAACAATGTTGTCATTGACGACCAACAGGAATTACTATGCATTATCTTTAGAATCCGACCATTTATTACAAGATGTCAGGGAAAGCCTGCGGTTACCATGGTTAAAACACTGTCATGATCAAACTCATGTTAAACACCTTGGCTGCTGCTTTATCAGAGAATTATCACGTTCTAACCTATTATGTCATATTATTAGGAATGTGCTTTCTACAGAAAGATCTTACTCTCCACAGATACATTAGGTATACGTGTGTGCTACATATTTCTCCAAGGATAACACAGATTTCTGCTCCACGTAATAATTTATTTAATTTATCATAATGATTTTAATGACATCAAATTGTTGCTTTAATATTTCCTTTATGGAAGTTATACTGTATTCCACCTGCACCTTATTGCAGCCTCAATCTACTTTACTACCTGCAATGCCCACTATAAGAATAAATAAACAGATGTGTCTATCTTTACATTTGCTCAAATTTTGTTAAGGATTCCAATTTTTTATGAAACCAATTCAACACAATATCCCGACATGCTAGCAAAACCCTTGACAGCCTGTAAATAAATGATTAAGGTGGATAGGGAAGGGCGATAGGTAAGGCAAGACAAAGATAACAATAACATGTTGCTACTCATAATCAGAAATTATACCGCAGGAAATTAGATCCAAGAGAAAAGGCGCCCACTACACCATCCAGATCCCTTTATTTTAACGTATCGCAAAATCATGTTGCTTTTAGGAAAGCTGATCATCTTGTGAGTTCTCATACAGTTGCATTCTTATGTCATCTATATCATTTCATTCTAGGGACCTCTCAGCAGGAGTGGATCTAAATATTTTGTTGCCTGAAGAAAAAAAAATGAAATGTTTCCGCCATTCCCTAAATTACATATAAGATTTTATATCTTCCAAAGTGCTGCAACTTGTTCTTAAAGAAGGGTGCATGTGAAACAAAGTTCTCACTTTGCTTTATGGATGGCACATCTTAATGTGTTTAATACAGAAAATGTGCAAATTAGCTTTCCTTCAGAAGGAACAAAACTGTCAAGTTTTGTAAAGCCATCTATAACTCAACATCTGACACATTAAAGAACCTTGAAGCACTTGAGGAGATAACCCTGGTTTAGGGAGTAAAGGCAATGCTCCCTGGGAAAAAAAGATGCAAAATAGCTCTCCTTTACTAGGAAGTAGGCTGACAGTTGTCTTATTTCTGGAGGAGAGCATATTAGCATACCTTTTTGCTGGGAATACTGGCTGAAAGAGTGCTTACTCCAACTAAATCTCACAAGGTGGACCAGTAGCTTCCAAGGTTTAATAGAGAAAAAAATATACAAGGTCATAGAAGAAATACGAAAAGACTGTGGTAGGTATGGTTGTGCTAAATCCAGACACAGCACTTTAAAAATCACATCACATGGCACTGTAGCTGACCCACTCACTTTAACTCCTAAAATAATGTGAATGAGTCCATGCTTCCAGATCAGGACTAGATGTAAAAAGATCAATATATATACAATATTGATATACAATATAGGCGATGCCAACAGAGATTATTATTTGCTTACAATCATATGCTAAACATTTTAACCAAACACTGGATTCTTTATCAATTCAAAATGTCTAGCTCATAACCATAAAAAATATTTTCCTTCAAGATATTCAATTGTATTTGTATACAGTATCTACAATAATAGGAAACTGTGAAAAAAACAAGACCATCACATTTTGCAATGTATAGATTTAGTCAACTCACCCAAGAAACATAGTTGCTGCCATGAATGATATCCTGGGTCAAAGTATAGATGATATAATTTTGCAAATTCACTTGTAGAAGAATGTATTATTTTATAACTAGTCCCCTACAAGTTTTCCACCAAGTTTTTGCAGTTTAAAGAAATTGACATTCATTACAATATCACTGTATTCATCCTGACCTTGCACATCATAAATCATGGCTTCTGCCTGTCAGAATAAAACCTCTATAAAACAGGGATATCTGAAGGGAAAAGATCAAAAAGTCTCTAAGACTCAATGGATAATATCTGTGATGCCTGTGACTGTAAAGTAACAGTTATTTCTTTGGTTACATGTGAGGATCATACACAAGTTATTAGGTGGGTTAAAAAAAATAGAACAATTATTTATAAAACACATAACATAGAAATTTTTCAAAGTAGGTAAAAAATACTCCATTACAGCATTACATGAGGAGGTGTAGACAGTACATGTTATATGGGAAAATGCCTTTGTGGTTTACCTTAGTATACATCTAGAGCATACCCTTTACAAACACCTCAGACTTTAAGAGAGGCCTGTGTCAAGTGTAATCTGTTGATAAAATGTCTCAATCTATTCATCATATTACCATCAAAGGGCCAGGTGACAAGTTATCTGCAATATTTATCTAGCAGACTTTCTCATGCAGGTCAGCAGAAAATATTCTCTGCACAAGGTTTTGCTTAGCAAGGTCGTTCTCCTTGTCAGATATACTGTTATCATTCCTTCTTCATCAACAGCTGATACTGCTCACCATTCAATGGAATTCACCAGGATCACACTTGCCAAATTTATTATCGGCTTCAAATAGGCTCTGTGTAATTCAAGTGTTAATATTTGTCAAAAACTAGAATGGAATGAAATTAATGATGAAAGAACATCTCATTTGGGAGATCCATTCTCCCATACATCCATTCCTTGGAACCTAGGAGAAGGAAGAGGGGAAAATTTCCTTATGAACTGCCCCCTCCTCTCTTAAGATTCAATCCTTCTGTTGAAGAAAATTACAATATTAAAGTTATACACAGTGATACAGTCTCCAAGCAGTAAGGGGAAAGCGATTAGATAACCCCCTCACCTCTCTATGTTTCTCCATCCTTTTATCTCATCCTTATTAGGAACAAGAACATAGAGATAAGAACAATTACTCAGGACACAGCAACATGTAACGGTGAGGTGGTTATCTATTGTTTTTCCTTCACTGCTTGGCTTCTGTATCAGTACATCTGTCTTGTACTGTTATAAGTGCTGCTGCCTATGGTGGGATTTCTCTCTAAGAAGCAGAAGGAAAGTCTGTGCCCTTTAACTAAATGATATGCCTCCTTCTTTCACTGAGATCAAGGAGAAAAGTTATATTCTACCGACCTTATACAACTAACAGAACTAGAAAGATGTGCATAGCCCTATACGTCTTGACTACCGGGGAGTGCTATTACAAGCATATCATTGTGGTATTTCTGCAAGGGTTTTTTTTCTATAACAATACTTTAGAAATGTACTGTACAATGTATTTTAATTTACTTATTGTAAATTATTTGTAATGACAGCAAAACCCCTTTAACAGTCAATCTTATTAGATGTAATCAGATACAGCCAAGATTAACATGACCTTGAACTCATTAAGTAAACAGTTGCTAATTTTATTTATTTTGCTTACTTCTATAGCACCATCATATTCTGCAGCTTTACAGATATTGTCAGTCACTGTCCCATATAGGGCTCACAAGCTAAATTCCCTATCACTATGTCTTTGGAGTGTGGGAGGAAACCGGAGTGCCCGGAGGAAACCCACGCAAACATGAGGAGAACATACAAACTCCTAATCACTTTAAACCTTTTTCCATGGCTTTCAATGAGTTATCATGATGCAGTAAGTTATCAGATTCAAGCTGAAGATGGTTACAATGGTATATTGATTTTATTGTAATATTATATAAATAATAGTGCCAACATAATACAAAAGTACAGATGTTTGCACCCTTTACTTAGCTTGAATTTGGTAAAGGATTCCAATTTTTTATAAAACTAATTCAGGTCATTCATTGCTACATGCCAGCAAAAGCCATAAAAGGCTGCAATGCCCAAAACTAACAGTGGGTGGCGTGGCACAGTATGTTATGCAGTATCACAAAGCAGTATTGTCTTCAAAACATCTTATAAACATTCATGTGCTAAATTGGTAACAAAAACATCATACTTTATGCTGTATTTTTATTTATTGTAGCTGTAGATACTATGCTATCCTATTACTGTTTTTTCTCCTGGGCTGTCCATTGCCTTAGCATATGCTGAACCCTTAAGAAGATGAGTTTACATTATAGCTCCCAAGTAAGCAATTAGGAAAATGTCTCCATTCTGCTTCTGTGACTGGGTGACCAAAACACTAAGGTTCATAGTTCCAAAATGTCTGACTATAGTTTCAACATAACATCTATTTACAAGAGAAGACTGTGCATTAATAAGTACAAGAACCTTCAGAAATGTTATTGAGACCGTGATACGTTTTAATGAAAACATGAGTTGTTATAAATATGGCTTAATAGTATAATATATACTACTTAGACTACTTAGTACAAGCTTTATACATAAGATAGAAACCACGGCATATGTATAAACCACACTGTATATAAGTTGTGTTTATGTGTGCTTAGACATCTGAACATGATTTTCATGTTTGCATTACTCTTCCCCTAAATATACTCTCACCAACAGGGAAATTAAAGTCCAGATGTCAATTTTCAGATCTTAAGTGGATCTGTAATATTAAATAACCACAACATTTTGCCAATTAACATTGCCATGACCTGAAAAAAGGATTTAACATGCAAGCAGTTGTTCACTTCAGTGCCCCTTAAAGGAATGAAAATGCACCGAAAGAAGAAAATGAGTCTAATACATAGCACTAGTTACAGCTGAATGCATTGATGCACAGGAGATTATGTGGCTCAGTGAAAAAGGAGGCCTACACATATTAATATACCTTAAAGTACAAACTTAATATGGCTGCATACATGGTTGTGCAGACAAAATACCGCATTGCTATTAATACAACCAGAGCATGGTTGGATGCTGACTCAGAAATGAGCAGATCTTTTGGTGGATATGTAATGATGTATGACAGCCAGACAGCTCTGTCTTTATTATATGATTGACTCCAGAAATGACATGTAATCTGATAGATTTCATACTGGTTAGCAGAACTGAGGCAAATAAAACTACAGTAATTCATTGCAAAAGGTTTAAAGTGAATCTCTTCTTTTAAGTATTTTGTTGCTTTTAAGCTTGATATTCTGTATTAGTTAACTTTATACTATATCTTTATATGGGTTGCAGCTCTATTTTTCTTAGAGCCTTGGGTTTTTCTTTAGTGTCATGGTTTGCATCAAAAGGAGCCTGGATGCCTACAACATGAACTTGTCAGAATATTGTGGAATACTGTGTACAGGTTTGGGCACCAAAGTACAAGAACAACATAGTGGCCCTTATGCGGGTTAAAATGTGGTCAACCAAAATACTAAATGGAATAGATGACTATTTTATCCAGAGGGATTATCACAACTAGAGTTATTTAGTTTAGTAAAACAAGGCTCAGAAGTGATATAATAACAGTGTATAAATGTGTCAATGGTCAGAACAGAGATCTCTGCCATGATAGTCTATTCATATTCAGAACTGTAGCAAAGGGGAAAGAAGTCTCTACACCAACTTACAAGGCAGTTTTTCACTGTACGAGAAGTGAGACTATGGAAAGAAGCTGTCATGTGGCATTTACTATGAGAGGTTATGAAGGGCCTAGGATGCTTTCTGGAGTGTAACAATATTAAAGGATTTATGTTATTGTCTATGAATTGCTTCATTAATACATAGATTATTATAATACTTTACATACTGAGTTTAGAATTGTGCAATGGCTTTGATGGGATTCCTGAGTACATAACATCCATTCATATCCAAGTTACCTCTTTTTAAAAGTTCCTTAAATTCTGTTTTTCAGTGGTTAGTGTAATTGTGGATTACTCTATGTGGTTGCTGTAAAATATTTAAAACAGATGAAGGAAACCGCAGTTTGTATTTCAAAACTCTTCATTCAGCAAAGAGGCAGTAAGGAGCTCTGATCTGGGAGAAGATGAGAGAGCTTGCCCTACTGAGGAATGCATTGAGGGCCTAGCATTGAGGCCTGAAGCCTTTCCCTTTGTTCTGGACAACATGTAGAAGAATTGTTTTATGCAACTTGCTTAAGCTTGCGCCCTAGGCCCAAAGTTCTGCTGTGGCCTAGAAAAACGGACTACGAGCCTATGCTGGTATTTTCTCTATCTTTTGTTTCCCTTTTTATTTTGTGTGCTGTATCATTGCTCTTTTGCTCATATATTTATGCTTGATCATATTAATATTGTATATTTCTGTAAATGCTATTAATTAGTACCGACCCACTTGGGTTATTAAATATATAAAATTTATACAGCTCGTTTCATTCTATCCTACGAACTCTGTCCGCTCACGGGTTGTGAGTGGAAGGTTTAGAAGGGTGATCGCAGGTACGCCAAGAGGCTTGGCACGGCGATTATAAATATACTCAGTTAGCCTCTAAAAGGTATCGCCTGATTTCTTCACTCTTCCAAAATTCTTCAAAGACATAAAGTTGTGAGTTGTTAGTACCACAGAGATGGATTTCTTAGTATTCACAGAGTTTTATCCTTACTCACTCCCAAGGTGCAGGCACCTATCACAGACCTCTGTGCTGGCCATTTATTTCCATGAAAAAATTGATAAGATCCGTCAGAAAATAACTGCCCAATCCTCAGGCGGCATTGATCCTCTCACCTACCACAGAATTGATCCCCTCACCTACCACACATCATCCTGTTCATTCTCATCTTTTGATCCAGTTATAGAAGTCCCCTAGCTTCTCTCTTCCTTTCGCCCTACTATCTGCAGTAGTGACCCTTTCCCCTCACACCTTCCTCAGTGTCTTTCGCTGGCTGTCACTTCTTACCTTACTAAAATATATAACCTCTCTCATTCTTCTGGAATCTTTCACTCCTTTTTCAAACATTCTATCATAACACCACTACTGAAGAAATCCTCCCTTGACCGATCCTGTGCTGCTAACAAGCCATCTCTAACCTCTAAATTTATTGAACACAATATCAATGTATTACCTTCAACCACAAAGCTCTTCATAATGCTTCACATCCGTACATTTACCCCCTCATCTCTATCTATCACTCAACCCGTACTCTCCATTCAGTCAATGACCTAAGACTAACATCCTCTATTATCAGAACCTCCCACTCTCATTTCCAACAATTCTCCTTTGCACCACTTCTCTGGAATGCTCTACCCCGGACAATCAGATTAACTCACAACTTCTACAGCTCCAAGCGCATCCTGAAAACACATCTCTTCAGGCAGGCCTATCACAATTCCTAATGTTAACCCTTCTGCAGTTAGGCTGTCTGAAATTAATCTTCCACTGTTCATGCTCTTCATGTCCTCCACAGGGCATGATGCCTTATCGGACTTTAATCTTATATGTCCAGGCACCATCTGCACATGAAAGGACACTGACTGGTGAGGGCTCACACAGTTTTATTTATGTATGCAATTAAAATAACCTTTATCACAAAATTGTCTGGTTTACTATATAAGTAATGCTACCTCCTATGCTGCCCCTGCTACCTCTTGTGTCATTTCCTCAACCTCAAAGATTGTAAACTCTTGCGAGCAGGGCCCTCAATCCCATTGTGTGAATTGATTTATTACTCTGTAATGTCTCATTTTGCTTGTACTTCAACCCTACGATTTGTAAAGTGCTGCAGAATATGTTGGCGCTATATTAATAAAATGTATTATTATTATTATTGTATATATTTGAGGTATTGAATCAATTCAGACTTTGCACTTTGCTGCCAATAACAGAGACCAGACATATACAAATTGCCTTGTTTTATATTAAAACTGCTATAATATTAATAACCCCATCACTGCTCAATACAACACTATACCTAAATTTGTTTTACAGACATATGGTCTCCTGAGTATATATGGTCACAAATCTCCAAAGTGACTTCCAATATCTATTACAAATATAGCAGGTGCTAATACAACAGCTGACCACCTCATCTGTAAATGCATTGGAATCGTGCTAGCATTGAGGCCAGCTGCTGTGGGGAAAATGAATGGAAATAAAAGGAAGTGTTTTTCTTTGGAACCCAATACTCCCAATTGATGACAAAATGCACCAAATGACACCTAAACATATGTTATGAACATATGCACTGGCACCACAGGTCTACTAAACCTAACCTCCACACCACATGATATATATGTAACTAGCAAAAAAAAAAAAATCATTTTTAAGTTTATTTGTTTATGAACCCAGAGGTATATCTACTGGGGCCAATACAAAATCTCATGGCCCCACCAATTTCCATGTACTATTAAAAAAACTTGTGTCTTCTTATGTTGCAGAGGGACCTTAGGCCCCCGCAGTCACAAGGACTTGGATTGCTAAAATACACCTTGCACTCTCTATAGATATGGTATATATGGCTAAGAAGTTTCCCAACTCCTACAAAATAGAAAACCAACATGTTTATTATGTTTTAACTTGTACATAGAAAAACAAAAGTAATCTTCAAGCATGCACCATTATATCTCTGCACACTCCTCCCTCCAAGCTGCTCCTCCATCAATGGTCTTGTTACTTGATCCAGTAGTCTACACATTTGGTACAGAATTCCAAGAAGAAAAACAATGTAAAGGATTCAGCACAGCAGAAAATGAGCCCTGAGAATCGGATCATGTGACCGATGAGTAAAATTACAAAACGCAAGTAAATTGTGTCCATTCAACATGTATACAGCAGGGAAATGTTATTCTAGAATAAATTTTATAATTATTTTCAGAAAATCCCTCTAAACATTTGCTTATTTATTTACTAGCTGTGTTGTTGAGCCTATTCATCCAGCAGATGGGTAATTCTGGTTTTGTTGGGATAAGCTAATTTTAATATTTTTCCCATGAAGCACTACCTGAATAATAAGTTACCAAAGAGCACTGTGTCTCTTCAATGAGAAACAAGCCCCATTCTGCTGCCTCTAAGGCATCTCATCCAGCAATCTAGAAATCCTATTCTATACCTGTGAGGAGCAAACAGTGCGAATACAGATGGGTTTCTCCAATATAAGGCTGTAGAGTATAGATTTTGTGGTTAAAAATATGGTAACAATATAGATTAACATGTTGTAGGAAGAGAAAATTCTATCTGTATAGCAATGCCTATTAGTAACAACCTAAATAACATAGCAGTAAATGATGGAAAGTTATTTGAAGGAAACATTTATATAACTACTGGCCACTATAAAACTTTGAAACCAGAGGCATCCATTTCCTTTACTTCTTGCTACATGAGGTTGTACATATATAAGTCATTTTTCCTCTTAGTGCTGGTAACACTTAATGCTATATTCAAGGGAAGTGCCCCTAAGTCCATATAATAGAGCCTTATGGGATCAATAAAAGATTAGGCTAGACAGAATGAAACTCGTAATGTTATATAAATATTGTGCAGCGATCATGCTGAAATTTGAAAGACATGGGAATGGACTGCTGTGGTGATTGAATTGCTAGATAAAAGTGTGAATTCTTGCTAATAAAAGCAATTCAATGGAAGGCAAATATAATATAAGTTAGTGTACCCTTGTGAGTTCAAGCTGAAATAAATTACATTTATAAATAAATCCCAGCCTAAGTCAAAAGTGTGTAGTAAATTACCTGACATGGCTTTGGCCAGTGTATAACATGATAAATGGCAACGTGTCATTACATTTTACTTCCCCTTGTTCCACTTTTTATATTAATAAATGACATAGCGGCACGGTAGTACACAAGTTATACAGGCGCAAAGGGAAATAATGATGCAGAGTGTTTATATCAACAAGACTGTAAAATAAAAATTCCACATCTTGCTAACGATCTTTGGCGTTGATCACCATGATTAGTCATTCTACTAAATACTTAAATTTCTTGTGGTCAATGGCTCCTTTACAATTAAGGATTAAAATGCATTTACTATTCGTTTTACAAGGTTATTTAGACCGCTCCTTCACAAACACTCAGTGAGAAGGTTTTATAAAGCACATAAATAATTGAATATTCAGATTTAAAGAAGTGTACAGTAGAGTTATAGGGAACAATACAGTCATGTAATAGTTTACATTGTAAACTGTGTAACCAGACTTAATTTGTACCGGATTAGCAAAACATGGCTGCAAGGAAAATGTAGAACTACCTGGCTGCCGTACAGATGAATGGCTATCCTTTTAATACAAGGTTGATTTGAGTCCTCTGGAAGACAGCTGCTCTTAAGAAGCCCATATGCATTAGAGCAAACTCACGAATTTCAGTGAGACAAGCTGAGTATCTTGTATCTATGAAGATGTACCAACTCTTCTTCAACATAATGTCTGCAGAAACAAGGATTGAGCAATATCGACATACCCAATCCTTTGCTCTCATAGAAAGTATGTTGTCACCTGAATTGTCTGCCAGGGGCTTAGTCCCCTCTCCCCATTCAAAACACATACATGTTGAGTTGAGACAAGCCCTTTAACATGTCATGGAGGTGATAAAAAGGTAAAAAGTTGTCATGAGTGCATAGTTCATTTTGTGCTGGCTAAAATAGACTCTAATATTAGATAGAGTTGGCATTCTAAGGGGCAAATCTCTGGTCCATGCTGTGCTTTTTGCATTTCTGATTCCATATAAAGAAAAAAGAAAACATGACTTTCAGTGGCTCATGCTGTATTATAGAGATACTCTTCCCTAGAAGCAATGCTTCTAGGGCACCACATGATGGCATACAAGCAGGTTAAGACATGCTGTATGCATGATCTCAATGATGTGGTGATTATACCTAGAAAGTATTTGATAATCTTCAAATAATATTTCTTGATATAAAATATAAAACATGAAATGATCAACTGTTATTTAAATCTCTTGAACTTCTCAAATTCCACTGAATATCTCATAGGAGGAAAAGAGAACCTACATATGACCCATCAAAGATTTGTATGATGTGTATTATATTTAGGGCACCAGACCTAGGTCACCCAACCCTTCAGCAAGCTCAACATCCCCTGTATAATGTAGTGTACATGCAGCCTGATACAGCACTTCAACAGAATTCCTCCATACAGAAGAGTTAAATTCCTTTGTTAGTACTTAATGAAAACAGTGTGCAGCCAGGGGCTCCGAGTAGATACCCAGCAGCTGGTGGTGGTTAAGGAGTTACTTTTCTCAAGCTAAATCTATTAGGAAGGGTCAAGATGTTTGACGACGCACAGAGTTTAACAATTGTTCCTTTTTTCCAAGCATCTGTAGGGTCATTGTGCAGAGTCAAATAATTTCCAGTATCCGAAAAATCTGGAAGCAAGATAATACAGGGCTACAAAATGAACAGGTATGACTGGTCACTGACTGCATTGCTCAAACATTCATTATGAAGAAAACTGTACTGTCCATATGTGTGAAGTCAATGAATTGTACTACTTTATATATCACTACATTCAGCAAATAAAGCAGCAGTTGGTGACACCCTGTACTTAGTCTAGATGTATTGCTTCCAAGCAAGTTTCCATGTACACCATAAACAGTGATAAAATCATTATAATAGCTAAGAATATCAACGAAATTTTATAGACCCCTCCTGTAAATATTATATAGCTTCCTACAATATTCACAGTAAATAGTTTGGCAAATGAAAAAGAGATATAGTATAAAAGCGAGTTCAATGAAGAACAGAGCTGTAGCTAGGCTTTCCTTCACCTTGGGCAAAGGTTTGAATTACTGCTCTTACTCTGTATACATAAAAGTGACTTGTGGTGCCCTCTTGACAACCAGCACTCATTGCACATGCCCTGGTTGAACTCCCACCCCCCTTCCCCGGCTATACCCATGAAGAAACCTGGTTGGAGGTGCTACTTCTTATCACATGACTTATATGATACCTCATTGACACCTCACAGAAGAACTCTCTGATAGTGACCACGGTTAATCTATACATATATTAAATATCAATGCTATGATGTTGTGTTTCAGTCTTTGTGTGTGGTCCATATAGAATGTGAAAGACTTGCAAAAACCACTCACCTGGATAAGTCTCATAGTTTCATTAGCATTAAAGTAACATGGCTTTTAGGTTGTCTACTTAACTGACTATTTATAGCTTGTTGTAAATGCCAAAGTGAAAAAACAGACATCCCAGGAGAGTGTTAAACATGGCATAAATACTTCAAATTATTCATCCAAACTGTATTATCCATGGGTGGCAAAGGGAAAGATACAATAAGCCAGTTCCCTGCATCTGTTATAGAGAATGGGTCCAAACTTAAGCTGTGTACATTTGGTGGACAGTAAGCTTACCTTTAGTGACCAGTGCCAGGCAGCTGCTGCCAAGGCAAATAAAATTATGGGATGCATCAAAAGAGGTATAGATTCTCATGACAAGAATATAGTTATACCTCTATACAAATCACTGGTACGGCCACACTTACACTATTGTGCACAATTTTTGGCCCCAGTATACAAGAAAGACATAATCAAACTAGAAAGAGTGCAAAGAAGGGCAACCAAAATTATTAGGGGAATGGGTGGATTGGAGTACAACGATAGATTAACAAACTTGGGGTTATTCAGTTTAGAGACGTCTGCGGGGAGACCTAATAACAATGACCAAATACATGAAGGGACAGCACAAAGAACTTTCTAATGTTCTTTTTACTCCTAGGCCAGTGACAGTGACAAGGGGACATCCTCTACATCTGGAGGAGAGAACGTTTCACCAGCAACATAGAAGAGGATTCTTTACAATAAGAACAGCGAGGCTATGGAACTCTCTGCCCCAGGAAGTGGTGAAGGTGGATTCACCAAGTGAGTTTAGATTACCTTAGCACGTAGTGCCATATATGATCATGTATAGATCAATCTGATTCAGTAACAATGTAGCCACTACCTTAAAATCTCTTAGTTGCATTTTCCATAAAACAATGTAAAATTGGTTTACATTTGAAAAGTTAGACAGACACTATCCAGATATTTTAAGCTGTACAAGGCGAGGCATATAGATACTTGGTTAATGTTACATATGACCAGGACATCTATACTGCAGTATGTAATATAGATATTCAGAGATTATAATAATTGCAATACATGAGTAAGATTCTAAAGAGAAATATTCAGTAATCTTACTAATATAATAAATATCAGAAATGATGGTACTCAGGGGAAATAAGAGAAACATTTCTTTATTAAAAAATGAACAAGTCACCAGAGGTGTTGGGACAAGTATAGTAGAAACTAGGAGATTAAACTATACTTGGAGTTGGAACAAGGTCATAAAATCTACTCTATAGAGTGTAAGGTTTAGGACAGAATGTATAAGGAGTCTTAAAATGCATTGTTAGGAAAACTGCTGCTGAGTCTTTATTCTTATAAAAAAATATGGTTTACGATGGGATGTAATGGACTTCGTCTCATTAAACAGACTATATGTTTATCTGGAAGTCTGATGATTAGGTTAAGTGCCATACAGACTGCTCTAGACATACTTCTCAAAAGTAAATAAAGACGACACCACATTTTACTGAGCACACAAGCATACCAAAAGCAATAACTTAAATCTATTGTATGCTTCAAAATACACAAACAACGCAAACAACGATCATGCTCCATGAAAAGATCAATGCCACTATTTCAGATACCCATCCACATTTTGACAGGGTATGGTCTCCCTGGGTTAATAGGACCAATATCCAAAATCTGTCATATTGTCTCCAGGTCTAATTTATCGATGTGGTCGAGTCTTACATTCTTTCCCCCCTAGGGAAGGACCAACAACTCTTTTCCCCCGACTCTTGCACTACAGCACTACCCATCCCTTTTCCCCTTCCACTGTGTTTGTTATTGGTTATTTAACTATTTAGCCCTATTATACTGTAGGACTCATCACTTTGGACTAGTCATTATATCTTTGTGTCATGTTATGTATGATTCTTTTACTCCCAGGAGTGTTTTACACGGTGTTATTTTGCCTTTCTGTTGTATTGATGTTATAATTCAATAAATCTGTTTGAAACTAAAAGCAAAAACAAGCCTAATAAAATTAAAAACAAAAACAGAGACCAGGATCACCTAAAATAAAGGTTGAGATGTGTCAGTTTGCACATTATTTGATTATCAGTGTCCACCTATCTATAGAGTTGTTACATGTTCTATATATACTGTCAAGTCTGTCATCAAGATCTATGTATGTATGTATATATATGCTGGAACATTATGGATCCAATTTGTTAAAGAGAAAGTGAACCCCAAACTATAATCCACGTCAAAATTTGCTCCAGGATGTAATTTTATAATTGTATACAATATATAACAATGCGAACATATCATATAATCTGATACTTTAACAATATTTATAAAATTCCAATGAATCTATTTAATAAAATTCTATGAATAAGCACTTACCTTCTTATAGGATACACCCTGAAAATGAATGTAAACCCCATTTTGCGTTTTCTAAATTGAAACAAATCTGTCACATTAATAATGCAGCTATTAAGCTACGATCATCTCTTAGGCCATGTGTGCATCATGTTTTTTACATACTGCACATCAGAGGTTAATGGACAGCTACAACATACAGTACTTACAACATACATCATGCATACAGCCCTTTCTCTGAGGCTTCACTGATCTAACTGTCCATACTGAATATGGACAGTTATCACTGAAGCTAAGCTGTTTGAGTCCTTGGATACATAATCTGTCCATATATATGGACAGAAAGGGGTTTCCTCTTCTAGTGTCCTGAAAGTAGCGGCTGCAGCACTGGAGCGGATGAGCCATCGCCTGACTGTAAGCATTGAGGCAGCCATGTCTTGCATTTGTATGGTCATACAGTATACGGAGGTTTCAGTGATAATTGTAAATATAAGAACCCGTGACATCACTGGAGATTCCTGACATACAGTATACCTTTAACCGAGATTGGTAATGGATGCCATATAGTATCCTCGCCCATAGACTATTATAACATATCCATTATTATTTTTTGGAATACTGATGTATTCCAGTAAAGGGACAGTCCTTTGGCCTCCGTCTGGCAATAGAAGGCTATGGATAAGTTTTGCATGTATGTTGGGGGCCTTCTCAAAGTACCCACTAAATGTATATAAAAACATGATGTGAATACAGCCTTTTTGAGAAAAAGATCTTAAAGAAATATTCAAACCGTAAAGGCTTTTTACACAAAATGAAAACTCAGGACTTTCTTCTTAGTATATGTAAAGCAAAACCAGAAGTAGAATCTAAGCATAAAAAATGAACAGTGGAAAGATGTGTACTGCTTACATGTTCTGGATCCATGCCTGGCTATAGTCATAAATCCTGAGGAAAAATACTGATCGACTGATGTGAAAGTGGCGTTAGGCTTATTTGTTCATAATAAAAATTTAGTGACAAATAGCTCAATGGGACACTTACAATGTACCTAACTGTTGTGGATCATACCACTGACAATGGAAAGAGGGCTGCTCACCTCCTGCTCTCCTTCTGTGTACATGTACAGTAATCTATGCCACATGTCAAAAAGATACCCACAACATTCTCCCATAAAAGTTAATGTCTTTTTGAGAGGTTTCTTTTATTTCTGTATGGGTACAAATCTGTGACTAGTTGTTCACAGTTTACTGTAACAGTTCAGGGAGATCGCTGCTCCATACTCATATAAAGAAGATGTAAAAAAATCAATAAAAACAATCATAAATGCAAAAAAACTTGTTAATCGATAATAAAAAAAATGTTTAAAGAGGTAAAGTATTGTAAGTGTGGTGATACTTCCACTGGGTGAGTAATAATATCCCAAAAGCGAAGGTCAGTAGGGTAAATACTCACATTGAGATCACTTGATTCTGGTGGTTTTTATTCTGTGATTTTACAATACTTTAAAGATTATTTCACAGATACTTTTAGCAATTTTACATTACAATAAAAAGACTAAATCACAGTTGTGAGCAGGGCATAACATACTGTAGAGCAGTGTTCACCTGGAAAATGTGAATGTGATCTGCAGATTTTATTCTACTTTTTTATTTGAGAATTCCAGTAAAAAGTAATGATCCAAAGAAATGTTTAGATTTTCCATTTTATGAGATGTGTAACATTTGTGGAGAAAGTGAGAAGGTTGAGCTACTTTGAACTGGATGATGCGAGTTACATAGAAATCCAGTAAGTACTGTACAGGGTATACCTGTGAATGCATACAATAAAGGTACTTTAGGTACTTCACATACTGAATAATATATTAACTCAATGGTGGAAGGCTAACAATAAAATAAATCCATGCATGATGCAATGTTATGCTGGAATACAGACTGTAATGTACTCTCACTGACTTAGAAAGTGATTGTCATCTGGACTAATCTGAACCAAGCTGGTTGTGTATACTATAATACTGTTGTGATAGACGCAATGCTGAATTTACGACAAATGTGTAAACTGAGGAGCATATACTATGGGGAGAGATTAATTGTATAGTACAGATCTAGAGTTTGCATTAACCATTTTCTATCAAGAACCTGTTAAACTTCTCAGTTAATGTTTTACATATGTATAATCTCCTGGGTGCAGGTGGACGTGTTGTAAAGCAAGTATGACACAAAACACCAACTTACAAAAATGACGTTCTTTTTATAGAGTTGGTATAGAACACAAGAGGATTCCAGTGAAAGGCACAACCACTTTAAAGTCACTTCCCAAACATGTTGGAGCTTAGGTTCACTGTAGGGATTTTTTCACTCTTCACAGTATCTGTCTCAAAACTGGCCACATTCTACTCTCCCTTGGGATCCACAGTGAAGGTCCTAGGCAACTCCAACCCATGGCACTTAATGGTTTCTTTAATTGTCTGACCCCTCTGTACCTGCTAGGGACCTCTCACCTCTCACTTTCACCTCTTTACATCATGCAAAGCCTATGACCTCTGCCACCTCTCTGCCACATGGGTCTGTCTAGTCCATTCTGCTGCAACAGTCACTACAGCCAATTCACTACAAGCTGTACAGGTCTCCATTTGGTCTCTATCGCTTCGCTAGACTCTGGTGACTCCTAGGCCTCACTCAAAGTTCTTTAGTTCACACATCTCCTTCTCTGGGAATCACTTCTTTTTTTACAACAAGATAAGTGTATTCACTCCTGGGTCAGACTCACTGGCTACTTCATGTCAGACCCACTGTTCCAGCTGGTCGAAATGGTCACTCCTGAGACCTCTCTTTCTATTCGGGTATGCTCTGTGTCTGCGTCTTCCTCAACTACAGTTGCCCCAGACTGTGGCCCTACTACGTGATTGGGCCTATTTTCTCATGTGTACCACAGCAAATGGTGTGCATGTTCCATTTGGCACTACTGTTCAACAACACCAACTCCCTGGTGCCAAACCTACCTTATATAAAACGTTATGAGCCCTTCCTATGTATGTGTTTGCTGGAGAGTGATGACATCCCCACTCACATGGGCCAGCTAGAGCTGCAGAGTAATGTCCAATATTGATGCAATAACATCAGCTAGCAGCCAGCACACACACCTGTGACTGTCATCTAACTGCACTGTCTGAACAGACAACATAGGTGAGAGCTGTGTTTCTTGAAAACATTTTAAAAAGAAGCCCATTATTTCTCTTCTATGGACTTATGTCCAATTATTGAAATTGAAATGATATACAGTATCTGCTACATCTTTATATTTAATGTCCTGTAAAGTGAGGACAGACAACGTCTTAGTAACATCTATAATAATTCAGTTCTATTTGACATAAAACTCAGTTTTACATGGAATGATATGACACACTGTATTTTTTACAGTATACATGCCAGAAAGTGTGGTAGCACAGATGTAGCATATAGTAGGGACATCCTGACAGTACACTCAGACTTTTTCTACTTCAGTCATTTCTGTTTTGACATAGAAACAACTGTTCATTACTGGTTAGCTCTAATATTTTTACTCTTGAAGTCTGAAAATAGAACAGGTTTTACACACCTAGAGAAAGTGTTACCTTGAAATGCAGGTCTATAAGAGGCTTTTACTACTCTTTTGGACAATTGCACAAGTATATTTCACTCATTTGTATCATTAGGTATTCGCTGGGAAAATGCACACTACTATATGAGTCATTTATGTCATCTTTGAGGAGTCAAGAAATAAACTAAAACGTGTTTGCTTTGGCGAGCATTTGTTCATTCTACATTTATTTAAAGACATATTTTTGTTCCTTTTCCTAGCAATGCTAAAAAAGTAACATAACTGGACAATTCATTGCGTCTTTTCTTTATTCCTCGATTAAGATATCCGTCTTAATCATAAATTAACACTTCATTATACTCTGCTATGCATATTTATTTGTAGGAGAATTCTGCGACTATGGTTATATCTATATAACTAGACAGGTAGAAAGTGCAGAGACAGCATGATTTTTACTAGGCATTTTATTAGCAATTTGAGATACATAGATGTGTCACAACGTTAGAATTTACAGCCATGCTCTACCTCAGAGACTTTTAGCTGCAACACAATAAGCATGTTTGATGACTGCCAAAATCATAAGGGTTGGCAACCTTTAAGTAGCACTTAAGAAGAACGGTTGGATGACTGGAAATAAAACCAAAAGCCATAAGTCATTAAAGTTTTAAAGATGGCTTATAAAGGCAACCTCATTCCAACCTACAATGGGGAAATGTTACATGTCTAATCCAATAAGCTAAATGTAGCATAATATACAGGCTGGGAAAGAAATATTGGGATGTATAGAAAGATCTGCATTTAATAGGTAGCAAAACCAACTACTGGTAGTTGGAAGCGTAGAGCAGAGGGGGATATTTGAAGTCAAAATCCATCTTTAGTTAGTTTTAACTGTACAGTAAAGCAAATGGGAAATTGTATATCTTTGCTTTTATCTTGCAATAATTTTTAAGTTAGTTTTTGCTATCATTAATCATTTTTTGACTAGTCTCTAGGTAGTAAAACATTACTATCATTTCATATCATTATTATGATTATGGCTTTAAGTGCCAAAGGCAGCAAGGCTCAAGAACCTGCAAATATTTTTTGTACAGAACAATCAACTATTATGATTAGCATATGTATGATTAAATATGTTAGATACAGATGTGTCCTTCCTTAACTTTCTTCTTGGCTGGATGCATCAAGAAAAGTGTGGCACAAGGTGACCCTCTTTTCAAAACAACACGATTATGTCATACACTGTCACTAGATTTCTATCCTCTATGTATGGCCACTGAGTGGCTATGTTGTTAATTGTAGCCTGTCAAGGAATTTTCTAGCAAGTCTAGATATTTTAGTGAACAATAAATTGAAGTCCTTAACCTAATTTGAACTAAAGTAAGGATGTATGCCTCTATATAAGATACATAACAAGAATAACATATTTATCAACTGCTACTAAATGGTGGCTTCCAGGAAGCAACCTGAAAAATGTTACTTAAACAGTAACAAAAGGAAGCCAGGTTTTACTTTTACTGACTATAAAGTCATTGGTAATAGAGTGGCACTGTGGATGTATAAATAGGGTCATGCTATAGCTCTCTGTACAGCTAGTTACTGGGGGCGCAACTGGTTAGAAAAAGCAGAACTAAGTCCTACTGGTACACCATCACATTACCAAGCCCTTAACTCCTGTTCAAGACAATAGACAGTAACCATGAAGGTATGCCATCCTTCAAACTACAATAGGAAAAGTGATGGTGGCCAGCAGCTGCAGTTTACATGCCATAAAAGATAACACAAAACTCATAAACATAGATGGTTTTTGGTCAGGGTAAACGTTATTTCTATAAAAATATGTGAAACCAGTTTTGTTTTTACATACAAACGTGCAGGTGTTCAATTTGTACTTGCAAAAGACTTGGATTTACAACGTTGCCTCAAACCCTGAAATAAAGTGCCTATATTATCTCTAAGGGAAAGTCACTGCCAGCACTGTGGGGTTCTCTGCAGTCATATAATTATCTTCTAAGTCATTTCAGCTAGTTTCAGTGACATAAAAATAATGGCCATCATGGAAATTCTTTCTCAGATAGTCTGAAACAACCATTCTGCACGTGCCAAGTGCAAACAGAGCCATACTTTATATATATATATATATATATATATATATATATATATATACACACACCCATGTGTTTTACCATTTTTTTTTCTGCATAACTTGCAAGCACTAATATTGAACATGGTTTCACGGCTGCCTGTGGTATGGCAAATTTGGCAGCAAGAGCCACCAAATTCAATGTAGGTTAAATCATTCTCTACAAATGAACAAATTAACATGCCAAGTGGGAAATATCTAATTCTTCAAGATCCCGTAATCGTCATGAAGAACTGGCATCTTCCCTTACACTAGAAGGCCAATACTTAATAGAATTCCCTTACCATTATGTCAACTTTACGTCTTTCTCTTAAAGAAACCATTAGGAAAAGTTTTATGTTGATTTGATGCCTAGTATCCAATTAAACTTGGAAGGAATGTTAAAACATCAATTTGTGGGACTTTTAATAGACAGTAAGCTGATTTTAAGCAATGTTTTCTATTTTAACAAGCTCTTCTGGAACTATAACTCCCAGTTTTCACTGTTAGAAATTAACAGTAATGCTTTTAACTATGCATCATTTATGGAAACTAGTGCAAGGGAATTGTGTATAGCCATTGTTCAAATGTTCCTGTAGTTTGATAAAAATAAATTAACAACATGTCTGTGTTTGCTTTTTTCAAGTTTAGGTCTCCTGCCCGTAGCAGATCCTACAGTATGCAAGAGGCTGTATGCTAACACACAGTTTGCCTACAAAGTCATAAGCACTCAGGTTTCCAAGCAACAGTATATTATCCCCCTAAACACAAACCCCCAGACAAGACCTGCTAAATGCAAACCCTCAGAATGAACCCCCTTAATAGAAACTTCAAGACAAGACCATCTAAAACAGATACAGACCCCAGACACTTAAACAGCAGATCCAGCGGTGTGCACTCTCATTCTCATTTTCTGGCTTCAGGACCAGCACTAAGCTGATCATGTAACAATTGCTATGCAGGTCCTGCAACAGTAAGAGAACCTGCAGAGGAGAAGGAGGAGCATTGCTGGTCTCTTTCCTTCTCCCTTTTCTACACTGCTTCCTATGCCTGACACGCTTCCTCAGGTTACTGCTAAGTCCAGTAACATACAGGGAAGGTTTTTTTTTTAAGTAATGGGTCCCTCTGTGACACAAAGTCATACTTCCCTGCTAGATACAGGGGATTAAGACACAATAAAAATGGTACCAATGTGGAGATGAAGGAGTAGGGAGAAGTCTGTCAGCAGGAAAATCAGTATCAAACTAATGACACTACCTTGTAAGGCTGCTTCTACACTTTCCAAAGATGCCTTTCTTATTCTTTAGGGGCGTTTCTTCTCCTGCTGGGGCTTCACTCTCTGCTCTAGACTCAAGCAGTGGGGGGTGGAGTTGCGCAGCATTAAGGGTGGTTACCTAGAGCAGAGAGTGGTGCCCAACCAGGAGAAGAAAAGGCCTTTTCAGATAATTTACATAAGAATATAATCTGGATTTTCATGAAAATGGAGCTGCAGTGCAGAATAAGAAAATCATATTTGGTGTAGAAGCAGGCTTACAAGGTACTGTCATTAGTTTGATACTGATTTTCCTGCTGACAGATTCCCTTTAAGGCAGCCTGGCTAATAGTTACAGGACATAATACAGTTTACAACATAGAACATGGCAATTTTTTCTGTAAATCAGGGTATATGGAGATGCAGTAGGAGCCACAGAAGTCTATGGGTGCCTTATTGAGACTCCAATTGGAGCTGTAATATGGCCAAGTGTAAGATTAATAAGATTCCTTTCATTGTATTTAGCAAAAAGATAATTTGTTGTTGTTCAGCGATTACCTCACTCGTCTGCTGAAGGTCAGCTGCTACCAAAACCAGGACCACTTCAGGAGGAGAATCCCCGCAGCGAAGACCAGATCCCTATATGAGGGTTAAAGGGCGAAATCTGGAAAATCTGCAAGGATAACACTAGAGATGAGCAAATTTTTCAAAAGTTCGATTCGGCATTTCTATTCGAAGTTCCAAAAAAATTTGCTTCGATCCGAATGACTTTGCGGCGAATATCGCTAAAAAAACACCTATTTCCTAGCTTCAGAGAGCCTGTATAGTAGAGTAGAACACTGTGCCTTGCAGTAACACGCATAGGGAGCCTACTGTGGTAGTCAAACAATACTGTGAGTCCGAATGACACGCACATGACAGGCGTCGCTCTTAGAATTGATGCACACTTCACTTATTTGTGGACAGTTACGGGGCCAAAACTGACAATCTAACTCAAGTGTGAACCCAGCCTTACAGGTCCATGTTAGTGGCAGGTAGAAAGAACCGTGCAGAGACCCAACATCCTACTGTAGAGTGAAAGAGCGCACTCCTTTTACAACGTTGTCTGTCGATTCCACATATATGTCTACAGAGTGGCAAGGCGACATAATGTGGAGTTGGCAGCAGCATCATTAAACCACAGAGTGGCAAGGCGACATAATGTGGAGGTGGCAGAAGCATGAGGAGGCCATACAGTGACCCAGTGGTAGTAGCCTTAGGATGGCATACAGTGACCCAGTGGCTGCGGCATGAGGAGGGTATACAGTGACTCAGTGGCTGCGGCATGAGTAGACCATACAGTGACCCAATGGCAGCAGCATGAGGAGGACGCAGAGTGACCCAGTGGAAACAGCATGAGGCTGCCATACAGTGATCCAGTGGCAGTGGCATGAGGAGGCCATACAGTGACCCAGTGGCAGTGGCATGAGGAGGGCATACAGTGACCCAGTGGCAGCGGCATGAGGAGGGCATACAGTGACCCAGTGGCTGTGGCATGTGGAGGCCATACAGTGACCTGGTGGCAGCAGCATGAGGAGGACGCAGAGTGACCCAGTGGAAACGGCATGAGGATGCCATACAGTGACCTAGTGGTAGCGGCATGAGGAGGCCATACAGTGACCCAGTGGCAGCGGCATGAGGAGGTCATACAGTGAACCAGTGGCTGCGTCATGAGGAGGCCATACAGTGACCCGGTGGCAGCACCATGTGGAGGATGCCGAGTGACCCAGAGGAAACAGCATGAGGCTGCCATACAGTGATCCAGTGGCAGCGGCATGAGGAGGTCATACAGTGACCCGGTGGCAGTGGCATGAGGAGGGCATACAGTGACCCAGTGGCAGCAGCATGAGGAGGGCATACAGTGACCCAGTGGCTGTGGCATGTGGAGGCCATACAGTGACCTGGTGGCAGCAGCATGAGGAGGATGCAGAGTGACCCAGTGGAAACAGCATGAGGCTGCCATACAGTGACCCAGTGGCAGCGGCATGAGGAGGCCATACAGTGACCCAGTGGCAGCGGCATGAGGAGGCCATACAGTGAACCAGTGGCTGCGGCATGAGGAAGCCATACAGTGACCTTGTGGCAGCAGCATGAGGAGGACGCAGAGTGACCCAGTGAAAACGGCATGAGGAGGCCATACAGTGACTCAGTGGGAGAGTGTGGTGAGGCAGCATGGATAATTTAATCTGCTGCATCTGGCATTGGTGGGTGGAAGTCCTGGCTGATCCATGCCTGATTCATCTTCACAAAGGTCAGTCTCTCCAAATTTTGGGTGGACAGGCGAGTTCTCCTTGGGGTAACTATGGCCCCCGCCGCATTAAACACATGTTCTGATGCCACACTACTGGCCAGGCAGGACAACTTTTCCAGTGCAAACTCGGCCAGCTGTGGCCACAAATCCAGTTTGGCTGCCCAGTAGTCCAGTGGATCTTCAATGACAGGTGGCAGGGTGCACTCTAAGTATGCCACCACCTGCTGGTTCAACTTCTGCTCTGTGTCTAGCTGCTGATGAGCAGCTTCTTCACTATGCGGTTGAAGAAAGCTGCTCATCAGCGACTCTAGGCTCAGACTGCTGCTGATGGAGCCGATACTGCTCCTGCCACCCCCACTCCCTCCCACAGCTGCCATGCCAGTGCAAGTTGAGCGCTCAGGGCCCCCCGGCTCGGACATGCGAGAGGATGGACGATGGCGCAGGTAGGCAGCAGCCAACTTGCTACATAGCATGTCTCTATAGTAGTTCAGTTTGTCCTCCCTCTCAGCGGGTGTAAAAAAGGCCCCCATTTTTCCCCGGTAGCGAAGGTCCAACATAGTAGTTGTCCCGGTCCTGGCGACTGACTAACAAAGTGGCCTCCTCAAAGGGAACTAACAAAGGGCATGGCTCAGCCCTCCTTAACGCAGGGCCGACACCATGTTCTTTCTGTTGTCGGTCACCATTGTTCCAATTTTAAGTTCTCTTGGAGAAAGCCAGGATTCGA
The DNA here is from genome assembly GCA_947044405.1 of Leptodactylus fallax. Classification (NCBI taxonomy): domain Eukaryota; kingdom Metazoa; phylum Chordata; class Amphibia; order Anura; family Leptodactylidae; genus Leptodactylus; species Leptodactylus fallax. The sequence continues at coordinate 1,752,733 of CAMRHE010000203.1, forward strand.
TTTCTTGATTGAAGACATGGAGCAGTTCCTCCCCGTGTGACTTCGTTCGCCCAGGCAAACGAGGTGAAGAACAGCGTGACACCGCTGTGCCCTGCACATGTGGTATGCTGGAGGAACACTGGGAATTGTTCCTGCAGTGGAGGCTGAGGAGACCGTGGAAGATGAAGTGGACATTGTGACAGGACCAACGTCGTGAGAACGTGGAGGCAGAAGCTGCGTCACCTGTCCAAGTTGCTGGTGTGTCTGGGCAGGCACTACATTAACCCAGTGGGCTGTAAATGACATATATTGTCCTTGACCGTAGTTACAGCGCAACACGTCGGCACTCCCGTGTCCTTTGGCAGACACCGATAGGCTCAAGGACTGGTCCACCTTCTTTTCTACATATTTGTGCAGGGCTGGTACTGCCTTCTTGGCAAAGAAATGATGGCTTGGGACTCTCCACCTGGCTCGGTGCAAGCCATCAGTTCTCTGAAACGTGGAGAGTCTACCAAGTGGAAAGGGAGTGATTGCAGCACCAGCAACTTGGACAGGAGCACATTCAGCTTCTGCACTGTTGGATGAGTGCACGCATACTGTTGTCTCTTAGATATAGATTCTGTGATTGATTGCTGACGCAATGACTGACTAGGAGGAGGAGGAGCAAGAGCATCACGACCAGCAGATGATGGGAAGGACACACAGCTTCCTTCAGATGAGGTGGAGCCTTGACTGCCTGAAATGGGGTGTGTGCCACTGGGTGCTGCAGCGGTTGCTGCGACAGGCTGGACCACCACATTGGAGCCACGGCTCTCCTAGGCCACTTTATGGTGACGCTGCATATGTTGGCGCAGGGCTGTGGTGCCAACATTGGCACCCTGGCCACGCTTCACCTTCTGCCCACAGATCGAACATATGGCCATGTTCAACTCCCCCAGCGGCTTTACAAAAAACTGCCACACCGCCGAGTAGGTGATTTTACCCCCAACACTCCGCAATAACTGACTGTTACCGCCACTGCCTCTGTGAACCCCTGCACCACTGCTTTCTGGGCAGGTAGGCTGCTGCGAAGTGGGTGGTCTACCCCGGGCACGTTTAGCTCACGACCTCACACTGCTGCCACCCTGCTGACTCCCCCGCTGCCTCATGCGCAAGCTGCAACCCTCTTCTGATGACGATGAGGCCCTTTCGTCACCCGGCTCCCAATTATGATCGGCTACATCGTCATCCACTAGTGTCTGCAGGTCACTGATGTCCTCCTCAATACCAGCTCCCATGCCACTCTCCTCATCTCTACTTGCCTGCCTACCACAGGAAGCGGCGGATGTCTCCTCCACATCTTGGCTGAGCAGTAGCTGCTGACTTTCCTTTAGCACCTCTTCCTCACTGTACAGTTGATCTGAGCCCACAGCATAGAGTAGTTCTCTAGCTGAGGGAACAGAAAAGGACAGAGGCAGGTTGAGGACAGGCGAGGGCACAGGGCCTGCTGCCGGGCCATGCCAACTAAGGGTTGTGTCTGACGAACCCACCGAGTCTTGGCTGGGTGTGTTTGATGTGACTTGGGATGAATTAGATGACCAAGTCAACCAGTCTACAACCGTTGGGTTGCTGGTCAAAACACGATCACTACTTGACACTGGAAGCTCAGGCCTCTGTAACTGACCACGCCCCCTTACTCTACTGTGACCTGTGCCTGCGCCAGAAACATATAGACCTGTGGCCCTCCCCTGTGCATGGCCTCTCGCTTCTCTGTCTGATATACTGTTTGATGAAAAAACTTAATTGTAAAGGGCAAAAAGGCCTGTTATTTTCTACTTTGAAGAGAACGGCAAATATGCCCCTTATTTCTTCACCCACTAATGAACACCAATAAAAAAAGTGTGATAAAGGCAGAGATTTGTGGCTCAGAATTATTGAATTATTGATAATACTATTTATAAATGGCCAGCAACTTTATACTGGTAACAAAATGTGAATATGGTCCTTTTTATGTGTTTTGACACTAATAAAGACCTTTAAATAAGTGATAACCGCTAAGAATTATTGCGTTATTTAATTTTTATTGACAATACTGTTTTAAAATATTGCCTGCAACTTTATACTGGTAACAAAATGGCGAATATGATCCATTTTATGTGTTTTGACACTAATAAAGACCTTTAAATAAGTGATAACCACTAAGAATTATTGAATTATTGAATTTTTATTGACAATACTGTTTTTAAATATTGCCTGAAACTTTATAGTGGTAACAAAATAGTGAATATGGTCGTTATGTCTTTCCCCACGTTAAAGGCCTTTATTACAGATAAGTGCAGATATTATTGGATGATAATTCAGTTTTCTTTGGCACAATAGTACTGAATAATGTTATGCCTTGTAAGAACAGTGAATAAGCCCCTTATAATAAATGCCTTTAAAAAGGCTTTTTTTTTTTTACAGATACGTGCAGATATGGCTTTGGCACAATAGTATTGAATTATGCCTTGTAAGAACAGTGAATAAGCCCCTTATAATAAAGGCCTTTCAAAAGGCTTCTTTTTACAGATATGTGCAGATATGGCTTTGGTACAATAGTACTGTTTAATGTTATGCCTTGTAAGAACAGTAAAAACAGCTCCTTATAATAAAGGCCTTTAAAAAGGCTTCTTTTACAGATATGTGCAGATATTAGTGTATGATATTTAAATTTTTTTGGCTGTTCTGCACTGCAAAACAGTTGTGTTCCACCTTGATGACACAGATATGAGTAATGAGCAGCAGTATAACGGCAGTGAGTGCTGCAATGTGAATTATTCTGCAAATTCTTGCTGTAAATGAGCCTGCAACCACTCCAAATTCTTCTCTCAATTCCTCCCTATTCTTTCCCTACAGTTCTAAGGCTCAGCCTCTTTCCCTGAACTTCTATATGTTTTCTAAGTCTTTCCCTAGCTCCTGCCGACGTCTGTCCCTACAGTAAGAGCGATGTGGAATGACTGTACCTAAAATGGTCGAGGGTTTTTATAGGACTGTGACATCACAGGACCTGCTGGCTGCTGATTAGCTGCACGCTTGGCATTGTGGGTGATCCCCCACTCCCAGAGTCCCTTCCCATTTGTCCTAACGTGCGGCAGCCATTTTAAAAAAAATTTTTTTTAAATGCGATTCGATGTATCGAAGCGTGAGGAAATCCGGAATCGTGGCTCATCTCTAAATAACACCCTTAGAGGTGGCCGCAAGACAAACCAGTTTTGTAGCATGAAAATGAAAAAGTTATTTGTGGGAAAGGAGCAGCTATGAAGATTGTTTTCTATCGAGCTTAAGGCTACTTCAAACACTTGTGGAAAACATACTATAATAGAGAACGGATTGCTTTATGTTCATCTGTGGTTCCAATAAAGGATTGTTCTGAAGACTCCTGGGTAAGAGCGGTTCTTTTTCACATTCTATGCTTACCTGGATTTGGATGATTGTGGTTTTGCTCCTGATCTGCATTGTGATGTACACGTCCTTGTGACGGAATTCCAGCGGCTGCCCATTCTGGTTGTCTACCCTTAATATCTACATACTTATGATTCTGCACTACAGGGAGTTGTGACTTATTCACAACCCCATAAGGTGAGCAGTACACTTTACCATACATTTGTTCTACCCAATTGACGGTATTACACTACTGGTTGCGCAGTGTTGTCTTTTTTGTTTCTTTGTTTAGTACTGTGTTATACAGAGCCATAATAAGGCCTTACTGTAGCTATGTATGCCACCAATTTCATAAGGAAACATATGGAGTTTTCTCTCTGTCATGTCATTGTCATGCCCTCTTTTCGGGAAAGTGGTGATGGCAGTGCAAAAAACAAAAACCCAATTTGCGCAAAAAAGTTGCTATACAAGGCACAATAAATTTACCTCATTCGGTAGTACACTCATTGAAATGCATACAGATACTCATTGTACAGTATCTCAACCAGGCTGTGTCAGTATGATATACTAGGCAGATTATTTAAGAGACTAACCAGTTAATTTTTATACACTGTAAACACACTTAGTGGCAGAGATGACAACCAGATGTAAAGTCAGGTCATCCTTCCACCATATCTTTTCAATCATAATGCAGGAACCTGAATCACCAATTATCTTGCTGTTGCCTAAGCCCGGCTGTCATGTAGGCACATATTCCTGGCTCATGGAGCTAAAAGGGCCCTAATTCAAGAGAAAAGCCAGTCAACAGGCTACTGACAAGAGGACAGAAACAATCAATGGCAATGGCTAGGCAGTAAGTTACTACTGAAGAAAAAAAAAATTACTGTATGTTGGCAACATTTTAGGAATTTGTGAGCGAGTGTTAGGTAATATGTGCATATAGATGTATAGTGGGCCCACACTGAATATTACTGGCTTACAGATTCCCCAGTCTGACACTGATAGCATAATTTTTTACAGGTGTTAAATATAGTAGTGTCATCTTTCTCAATGAGAGTTTCTAAAGTAGAATAAATAGAAACATTTATTTATGGTCACAATCAATCCAAAGACAATAACTTAGAGATATCCAAGACAACACTGACATTGCTTTATCTCTCTGTCATTTTTGTATTATATTCTGAATAAATGGGTATTATCCAGTTGGTAAAATCTAATCTCTTCCCATCAATCACTTTAAGAAGCGACTGAGAAGACTTCCTGAAAATTTACACCCTATGGAGAACTTAAAAACATGGAGTTATATTGTGTCACTTAACATAGTGACACAAAATATTTTAGAATTATGTCAAATCCATTATTAAATTTGTGTAACAATAAATATGATAATATACCAAAAAAAATTTTTTCATGTCGATCCACTTACCCTCCTCACAGTTACTTCCTGTGAAACCTGGGCAGCACCTCCACTCTAATGCTGTGGCTGTACGGTACGAAATTTTATATATGGGTCTCAGCACAGTCCTATAACTAATAAAAAACACAATTAGATCAGCTGCTTTCTGCGATATCTTATTATACAACACAACAAAAGCCATTGAGTCAAAGCTCTGTTCCACAGTGTAGTTAACACATTTTGTGTCAAGTTAACATTTGCTACTTCTGTTTATATGGGGTGCAAAATTAAAATATACATTTTGTAATAGAAATCATAAAAGGAGAAGCAGTTCAGTCTATGATCATTCAAAACTATAGAGAACTGGTTAGGTGTGAAATGTGTCCTACTTACTGACTAGGATAATAGGCAGCTGTATAGGGCAATTCAACACAAAATTTTTGGTTTTCTGTACAGAGCTAGAATATGTATGCTTCCTACAAGAAGTTATACATTTTAAACATGGAAATTCATAGTTATTTAAGGTTACTGTTACTTTTTTTCAAGTTTCTAATAAAGTGTAGTATGGTTCAGTGGTTCTCAGTGGAGATTAGAGGGGTTGTCTCAAATTTTCTAAAGTGTGGCTAAGAGAAGGAATAATGGTAAAATAAAAAAAAAATACTCATCCATTCCATCCCCCACTGCCGCAGCACAGCTGCTTCAATGGTTGCCTCTGGTCCTGCAGTGATGACATCACATACTTCATTCACATTACAGCTGCAGCCAATCACAGGACTCAACAGTGGAGCTTGCATGTATGGCATGTGACAGCTAGTGACTGGCTGTCATGTGAATGATGTAAATGATGCATTCACTGCAGGGAGAACCACCAGAGTCATGGAGGGAACTGAATGGGTATTAGTTAATGTTTCATTTTATTACTTTGCCTACATTTAACCGCATTTCTGAAAATTGCTAGCCTAGTAATTGACGTTATACAGGGCTAGACTTAGATATATTATTCGTTATTTCTCTTACTTGTAAAGAGCCAACATATTCCGCAGCGCTTTACAGACATTGTAAGCCATTGACCCATATAGGGCTCACAATCAAAGTTCTTTCCTATCAGTATGTTTGGAGTGTGGGAGAAAACCAGAGTACCCGGAGGAAACCCACCAAACATGGGGAGAATATACAAACTCCTTATAGATGTTGTCCTTGGTTGGAATAAAACCTAGGACTCCATGTAATCAGTGATGTTTCGTGAGAGGTGTCACCTGTTACTAGTCAAGTTGGCACCACTGGTCTTAATTACCTGGGTACCTAGAGCAGTTACCCCCCATGGCAACTAATACTATTTCTCATTTTAAATGGTCCTTATCATGGACAACTGCTCTTACAACGTTCCATCCTTGATTATAGGTGCACCACAGGTTACTTGTCAAGTTGGCACCACTGTTCTTAATGGCCTGGGTACTTAGGACAGATGCCCATGACAAACACTATTATTTTTAATATTTGAGTGGCCCATATTATGGACAACTGCTCCTGCATTGTTCTACCCCTAATCTGGGTAAACTATTCAACAATACGAATGAATAAATATATCTAATGTAATTACCAACTGTAACATGAACAGAACAATACTCTGATCTAACAAGAAGCAATCTACATATCATAGTCCAACTATATTACAACACGTCATAAAGTAACCATGTATCACCGCTAACTATTTACTGTATGTGCGGGGCTGATGACTACTCAGCAAGATTTATATTCCTTTGTTGTGTCCACAATTAGTGCTTCACTATCCAGCATATGGCACTGATCAGATTGTTTCGCAATGGACATAATAAAAACAATAAGGCTGGTGACGGGAAACAGCTGAGAACATGGGCTCGATAGCAAGAGCCACATCTGTTTGCAGGAAAATATTCTGTTATCAAATTGATGGTCTCTTGGCAAAAGACTGAGTCATCAGTGGCTTGGCAGAGAGGAGTGTGAGCGAGTTCTAGAACAGGATGGCAACAATTAAAGATCAACTGAATTTGGACAACTTTTTTAATATGATGCCTTTGTTGATAGCCCATGAGAATAGGGTTAACCATACTATGCATTTCAATCACATCATTTTATCTAAACAGATATCACCTATAATAGATTTGCTACATATATGTATTATGTACATGTATGCTCTTTTATGCTAGTTACATGATACATGTTACAGTCCTATGCATGTCTTAGGCCCCTCCTGTTTCATCATCTGTCTCACAGTTGTCTCAGCAGTTGAGCTGACTGGTATGAGAAGCTACCAAAGATATCTGGTACGAGATATGGTAATTGGGTCCAGATGAACGCTATCTGATAGGCATGCATGGCCAAGTAAAAATTAATAACAGAATATGATATCTGTTAAAAAACACGTAGACAGGATCTGTCAAACTATCAGCTAGAGGTGTATCTACTCCTGAAATCAGTGCTAGATTATTAAATTGTAATTTCAGGTATGAAAAAGGCTGTTTCTCTAGAAATATAAAAATGGCAGAGGACAAAAAGGTCTGGTCAACCAAATTTATATCAGGATATATGGTGTATAGGAGTTACGGAAAGTTCCAACTAAGCAGTAGTCACCTCTTGAACTGTATGGATATTATACCAGCCATGAATTACTGTACAAGTTATCCATCCACATTTTTACCATAGCTGAGGTTCAAAAAAGGTGAGGTTTGCAGGCATCAGGAATTTAGGCATTATTTTCTGGGGTTATGCCATAAATGATTAAAGGCATTGTCCAAGAGTTCATATTGATAACCGATCCTTAGGATATGTCATCAATATCAGATCCATTAGAGTCTGACTCTGAGTACCCAACACCTGTTCGAGGCACAGAGTATGAAGATGGAAGCAGTCAGCTCTGTACACTATGCAATGGCCTGTGCCACAGTATTGCATCTCAGCTCCCATCTGCTTGATAGGCCACCAATGTCAACTCTCAGACAGCCCCTTAAAGGAAGAAATAACTATTTAAACAAAACAGGCATTAACAGGTAAACCTCTTAAAGGGGTTTGCTGGAGCTTGAATGTTAATGGACTTTCCTTAAAGCGTAACTAAACTTTTTCTTTTCCTAAACACATAGTGCAGGTTAAGATAACAAACATTGTAAGAAACTTTATGAAAGAAAAGTGCCTGTTTCTGCCACTGGTCAGTTCTCTTATGCAACACAGGTGGGTTATTGGGATTTACTATCCATCCTTCTTCTGACGCAAGTGATTCATTTAGGCAGCTCATATCTTTGTCTCTCTCCTTCTTATCATCTTCCTCCTCTTTCCATAGACTTTATTGTAAACTGATATTGCTTATTCATGGAGTACAGACCAAAATCACTCAGAAAAGAAAAGACACAGGCACGTTTAAAGTATATTGCAAAGTTTGTTCCCTTCACCTGCACCATTGATGTATACAAAATAAGGAAACATTTACTTATGGTTTAAGATAATTTGATAAGTCAGGATTTGACGTATGGAGCCCTAGCTCATGGGTTAGCACAGTCAAAGGGCTACAGTAAACCCTTATCTATCTTGAAAAATAAAGCAAGGGTTAACATACAGTAGGCGCCTGTCTAGGGTACTATGTAAAAAATACTCATGAAGAATCAATGAGGTTGAAAGCACTGGAAAAACACTTCTTCAATTAGGAAAGGACATTTTCCTAGATACTTTGGTAACTTGGTCAGTAGTTATTTCCTCTACAATTTATCTACTCACAGATCATCTCCTGTACACTTTCTCATTTTGTTTACCTAGTCTTGGGGATATTTGGTCTCTTAAGCATTTGTAATGCTCAGTCACAAGTCAGGTATGTAAAAGATTCTGAGCATGAAGAAGCCCTAACCCTTGTATCTATGGCAGCTATGTTATGAAAGCGAAGGTATAGCTGTTGATTGTAAATGCTATGAAAATGAGCAAATGAAAGTCAGACATTGCTTTTCAACCATGCTTCAACAGAATTAAAAAAAAAAAAATAAAACTCATGAAACAGGCCTGGACAGAAATGATGGTACCCCTGAAAATATTGTGACCAAAGGGACATGTTAAATCAAGGTGTGTCCACTAATTAGCATCACAGGTGTCTACAATCTTGTAATCAGTCAGTGGGCCTGTATATAGGGCTACAGATACTCACTGTGCTGTTTGGTGACATGGTGAGTTCCACACTCAACATGGACCAGAGGAAGCGAAGGAAAGAGTTGTCTCAGGAGCTTAGAAAGAGAATTATAGACAAGCATGTTAATGTTAAAGGTTATAAGACTATCTCCAAGCAGCTTGATGTTCCTGTGACTACAGTTGCACATATTATTCAGAAATTTAAGATCCATCGGACTGTAGCCAACCTCCCCTGGACGTGGTCGCAGGAGGAAAATTGATGAAAATTAAAGAGAAGGATAATACAAATGGTAACAAAAGAGCCCAGAAAAACTTCTAAAGAGATTAAAGGTGAACTTCAAGTTCAAGGAACATCAGTGTCAGATTGCACCATCCGTCGTTGTTTGAGCCAAAGTGGACTTCATGGGAGACGACCAAGAAGGACACCATTGTTGAAAACAAATCATAAAAAAAGCCAGACTGGAATTTGCTAAACTACATGTTGACAAGCCACAAAGCTTCTGAGAGAATGTCCTATGGACAGATGAGACAAAAATCAAAATTTTTGGCAAGGCACATCAGCTCTATGTTCACAGACGGAAAAATGAAGCATATCTTGAGAAGAACACTGTCCCTACTGTGAAACATGGAGGAGGCTCTGTTATGTTCTGGGGCTGCTTTGTCTTGAATCTGTGCAGGGTACAATGAAATCTCAAGACTTTCAAGGGATTCTAGAGAGAAATGTGCTGCCCAGTGTCAGAAAGCTTGGTGTCAGTCGCAGGTCATGGGTCTTACAACAGGATAATGACCCAAAACACACAGCTAAAAACACCCAAGAATGGCTAAGAGGAAAACATTGGACTATTCTGAAGTGGACTTCTATGAGCCCTGACCTAAATCCTATTGAGCATCTTTGGAAGTAGCTGAAACATGCCGTCTGGAAAAGTCACCCTTCAAACCTGAGACAACTGGAGCAGTTTGCTCATGAGAAGTGGGCCAAAATACCTGTTGAGAGGTGCAGAAGTCTCATTGACAGTTACAAGTTACAGGAATCGTTTGATTGCAGTGATTGCCTCAAAAGGTTGTGCAACAAAATATTAAGTTAAGGGAACCATCATTTCTGTCCAGGCCTGTTTCATGAGTTTTCTTTTATAAAAATTCTGTTGAAGCATGGTTGAACAGCAATGTCTGACTTTCATTTGTTCATTTTCATATAATTTTTATATATTATTACTTTTGTCAGATGCAAGTTATTTCTGTGACCATTGTGGGTTTTTCTTTCATTAAACGAGGAGTACCAACAATTTTGTCCACGTGTGTACGTGGGGTAATGTAAGTGAAAGATATTAACCATAAAGCAAATGAGTTTCCATTGAAAAATTCACTTATTTTCAGTCCAATTATGATTTGACACTATGATAGCCATTTTTTGCTTTAAAATAAGGTTCTCAACAATTTGTTTACATTTCAATAGTAACATAGGCTTAAAGTGCATGCAACCATATAAAAAACCTTGCAAAAAAAAAAACAATACTACAGTGTATGTACATGAGGAGTAACTATTTCCATTATATGACTTGTATATGGTATTTTTACCAGTTTTTTGCTCTGGAGGCCCTATATTTAAGGCTATATGCACACAGTTGTGCCATTTTCCACTAACCTAGTGTCTGTGAAAAATGACCTTGTTTATGTGTGCAAGTCCAGAGACAGCAGTAATTCACATGGCCTTGCGACAAATGCTTTTTGAACATATGTCACATAGCCATTATAGAACCCATGAATTTCATTGCGTCTATTCGCATTGCACTATCTGTGTCCATTTTGATGAGGAAAGATACTGCATGTTAGGCTAGATGCACATGAATGAGGTTTAAATTGTCTGTGAAAAAAAATCTATTTTTTCACGGCCGTCTTGTACTCGAGTAGCACCCATTTTCATGGATCCCCCATACATTTCAGCATGTGGAGAGATCCATGAAAACGGCCAAAAATAGGACATGATCTATATTTTGACGATCCATGACAACAGAAATAACTGTCATGAGAATAGCCTCCATTCACTGGCAGTGAAATTAATGTGAAAACATGGATGTCACATGGCCATTTTTCACAGTAATGTAAATGTAGCCTCAGTTTTTTGACAGTCGTGAAAAATGGACCATCTCCACAGATAAATATGTACAGCTAAGGTCCCCTGTAGTGGGCTGCAATGAAAAAGTGCTGCAGGAAAAACAGTATTTGCTTGTACTATTGATTTATGTAAAATAGAATCACTAATCAGAAGAACCAATGATGATTTAAATGTAAAAAAAAAATTCAAAGTGGTCTTAGGCTACGTTCACACTAATTTTATTAATGTCTCCTGCCCACAATTGTAATCCAACAGACTTAATTCTGTCACATGACAAGGATTCTGTGAACTGTTATTGAGCAATGCAAAGCTATTCTTTTAGGTTTTTGCTAAATATTTTTACCTCACAAGATTTGTGCAGGGTCCTGGCCATCTGCAACTCTGGTATACTCTCTGGACCACGGTCTCAGATCCATTTTGTACTTGACAGGTAACGGTTTTTGTGACTGTGAACTGACACCAGTTCCTGTAAAAGGGAAAACAATTACAATGATTATTTTACTGACTTTAAGGGTTTATTCACACATCTGCATTTCATGTAATTGTGCCATACATTTTCTGCAGATGGCATATGTATCCATTCATTTCAATGTACTCATTCAGACACCTCGTTTTTGTCATGAACCAGGGGTTCACAAAAAAAATGGAAGCAGGTTAATATTTTTACAGATGTCTATGGGTCTGTGAAGACATCTATGTTGTACATTTGAAGGTTTACATACAAAACACAAAATACACAAAAAAAGTACAATACTAACATATTAGTGACCATCTGGTACAGTGGGATAGAGGGAAGGAGGATAGAGACAGTAGGTGAGGGTAGAAGTTGGCTTAGTATCCAACAAAAAATGTACCACAATTTTGAAGCATTTTAGGCAAATTTTTTGCACATATTGTTGCATATTAAGCCCCAACCCATTTTGGTAAGGCGCAAAACCTGAAAAAGTGAAAAAGTGTCTAAAAAGATAGAAAATGAGGTATAAAGCATGTACGCCAGTGCAAATTCTGGCATAATTTGACTTTTCATTAGTTTATCTGCCCCATAGCATTCCACATTTATGGATACATGCAAATGATCAAATAAATTAAAATTGATTGATTCCTCATCAAAATGAGTGCTGCAGTACCTACACCTGCCACTACAGTTCTCACAGCAAATGAGCAGTGCAGCTTGCTGTATGTAAACATTAGAGAGAGCTGCGCTGTCTCGTTTTAGCTGATCTGTGGGGGTCCAAGGTGTCGGACCCCCACAGATCTAACATTGATAACCCCTTTAAATTTGTATAAAATTAAAAAACGAAACATTTTTGCAAGTCCATCAAATGTTCATGGTCGTATCCATTGACAACCTATCAAAACAATAGATTGTCAACAATAAGATAATTTTTGAGAGAATCTTTAAAAAAAATTTTTTTAAATGATTTATATATTTATGGACAATCCTTGGATGCCACTTTAAATGGTAACTGATACCTCTTCTGTGAGATTTCAAAACATAATTGTGGCTTGTTGATGTCCTAAACCTAGCACCCAGGGAACATAGACCCAGGAGTCAGGATGGTTATTTTTGCCAAAGTCCCACGTAGTGACCTGCAGCCGAAAAATACTGAGGAAAAAAACCACGGTGGAAATGCATCACGTTTTTTTCCTCAGCGTTTTCACAGAAAGTCCACAGAGTTTTACTCTGTGGATTTTCTGCTTCTATTATACCAATACGGAAAAGGCCAGCATTTCCGTAGGTATAATTGGCTTGCTGCGAATTACAAAAATGTGAGCGTTTTTTAAATCGCAGCATTTCCGCTGCAGATTTTTTTCTGCAATGTGTGGATGGGATTAGCCAGAATCCCATTCACTTTGCAGTTAATGTAAAATGCAGCATTTTTTGCTGTGGCATTTCCACTGCAACCTGGAGCCCTTGCCTTATGCAGTTAGGAGGAAGGGTCTAGGTAGAATTTCAAACACCAGTCCTGTAGTTCAGTGTGTCCAGACTCAAAGGTCTCACGTAAGCATGTTTCATGTAAGCAGTTTCAATTTTCAGTTTTATTACATTATGATCTCTTTCTAGTTTTTTTTATCTAACTAGTGATAAATGGTCATTATTTATATCAGTTTGATTCCCTGTTAAAGAGGTCAGTTCATTAATAGCTTGTGAGTGGCAAATCCCAAAAATTTCTGATCCAGCTGAACCCGAAATGTTTGGAAAATTTGTTGGAGTCATGGTGTAATAGTATATTGTGTGGAGTGGCCAATATGATATATTATATTATGTGAAGGAGCCACTATGGGACATTATACCATGTGTAGGGGCCACTATGGGAAATTATATTACGTGGAGGGGCCACTATGGAACATTATACCATGTTGAGGGGTCACTATGGATCATTATGCTGTGTGGAGGCCACTATGGGACATTGTACCATGTGGAGGGGTCACTGTAGATCATTATACTGTGTGGAGGGGCCACTATGGGACATTATTCTGTATGATGGTGAGTTTTTGCACAAAAAATGCAGGCAGTTTTCCAATAAAAATGCATGCATTTCTGTGCAAAAATGCACCATGTGAACGCAACTTTGCATTGAAGGGAAAGTACCAGTGGCCTAGGACTGAATGCAGCTATAGCTGCATCCAGATACATAGTGTGTCAATACCCTAAGGGCGCTGCCACACGATGCTCCTAGATGCATAAATTTACCACTAATTGGGGGCTGCACATGTACTTTTATTGCTTCTAACGGGAAAGTACAGGTGTGTCCCTGGAAATAGCAGTAAACACATGCGTTCAGAAGAATTTTGTGACAGCACTTCTGCGTTTTGGTTTGTGATATATGACTTTAGTATAGGGGTCATCAGTCTTACAATTATTGTGTTGCACTCTGAGTACCTCATCTTTGTTTTTTTTATTTTATTTAAATGTGTGCACCATATAAAAAAGTTTGCCTACCCCTGGTCTAGTGCATAACGCCAGATGTGAGAAATGCTGGATAAAGCTAGATGCACATGAAAGTGGTGCAAAATGGCTGTAAAAAACAACCGTTTTTCACAGCCATCTTGCACCCAAGGGGGTGGCAGTCTTCAGGGATCCCCCATAAATTTCAGTGTATGGAAGGATCCATGAAAACAGCCAAAAATAGGACATGACCCATATTTTGACGGTATGTGACAACGGACCGTCAAAATAATGGTCATGTGAATAGCCCCTATTCACTGTCGTGTAAATCTAGCCTAAAGACATTGTTCAGGTCTTGATGCAGTTTTGAAGTCAAAAGCAGGTGTAGATCATAAAGGTTGAGAACATACAAAGAATAGATGGTACTCTTTCTATTGCTTTACTCCACTCCTGGTTTGGCTTCAAAAACTGCTTCAACGGAATCTGAATGTGTGTCCTCCTTACCCAAAGGTTTAGGGTCTGTCTCTGAATATAATGTAACTATTTGTGATTTATATCAATTATACTTAAATTTTGTATATATCATATATGAGTTAAATATATATGATTGATGTAACTTTATGTTTTACATTATTTTCATGTTCACCTTCCTACAGCTCTGCAGAGCATTACCGTTACAACAGCCCTTTGTTAAATACATATTGATATAATTTGCATACTTATACTAGTCTTAAACCTGAATTTATTGTGACCTTCACTTCCTGAACATCTGCAATAAATGCAAGATCTCAGATCCTGCGAATATTTCTAATAAGATCTTGATCTCCTTATCCTCTCTTACTTGCATCACTACATTAGTCATATAACAGAGGCATCATGGAGATCAGTTATCAACATGAGAAGACCAGGGCTGTCCATCAAATCTATAAACTTAATATAATCCTGCAAAAATTAATTCTTGTGGTCACCAGCTTTAAATTTATCACTGGATGACATAGGCACATAGCTGTGGTGTGACTATATGTCTTTAATGGAGATACTTCCACCAGGTGCATAATTATGCCATAGTAGTAACTGTTGCTATTGAGCCCGTGAAATGAGGGTCCCGGGCCAGATCCCTGGTTGCCTTCACTTAGGGGGTTCTGAAGAACCTTGGTACGTCGTGTTTTGAAGCTATTCAGCACCCCTGGAGTGGAGATGTCTGTGAACAGGAGTGTTGTTGAGTAAGAGAAAATAAACCATTACTTGCTGGATTAATCCAGTAGGTAACAGCCTAAAATACCTCTGTGGAGGCCTGTTGTGGGGCCACTATGCTTTGTGGGGGCCTTCAACAGGGGGAAAATATGTTGTGTGGGGGTCTGTAATGTGGTCCAATATACTGTGTGAGATCCTGTAATGGGAGATACTTGCAGTGTGGGGGCCTATAATGAGAGGCCTTGCATTGTGGGGGCCTGTAATGGGAAAAGTATATTATATGTGGCCAATAACAGAGGCAATATAATGTATGGGGACCAATAAAGAGGCAATATACCACGTGTGTGTGGGTCAGTGAAGGGGGCAATATACCATATGAGGGGTCAGTAAAGGGGTGTTGTACCCTTAAGAGCCATTAAAGGGGGACCCAAGTCAAAAGCTTGCTATGAAGGCTGTTCTTTCCTAGTTATGCCACTGACTTCCACCATCATGCTGAGACAAACTAAGATCTTTGACAAAGGTGTATTTATCTATTGAATTCATATTCAAGCCAGTCGCCCTATATAGACAAAGAGAAGACAAAGAATACTGTATAGCAGCAAGGTGTCTGTAAAACAATCTCCCAAGACATGTATGTAATTACACTGGTCACTTCCTTCTAGTGAAACGTAATCGGTTAAGCTAGGAACAGCTGCACTTGGTTTACTGAGTTATCTGCTTTAGACAAGACTTATGGGAAGAACTTAGACTGAAAACTATAGCTTATTTTACTTCTGTGTGGTCACATACCTTAGGAATATTGATAAACTATAGACAGTAAAGTCCTTTAGATCTATATCTGTCAGCATGTTTCTGTCTTCAGATATATTCATCTACTCTAGCTGCACAGGCAATTATCATAGCTGTGGGACCAAGGCAGAAAATAATGGAAAATGGTACTGCTCACTAGCCGGACTACCCACCAGGCTGGCAGTAAGGCTGCGCGTCCTGTCAAGCTACACAGATGAAGGGAATGCTACAAATGACCTGACATCCAAGGCTTGCATCTACTTCAAATCTTAAAGGGGTATTCCAGAACTATGATATTGATAACCTACCCCTAGACTTAACACTTGGCACACCCACCGATCAGTTGCTTAAAGATTGTGAAGCATTTGGGCAAGTGCTGCAGCTCAATCCAATAAATTTTAAAAGGACTTGGAGTAGTAGTAGCAATGATGAGAGTTGCCAACTCCTCCAGCTCACCTCTTGGGCTGTTGCAGAGCTGCACCTTCTAATGGTCTTGAGCCTTCCTGAGCCAGATGGCATTTCGTAGGGCTCTTGATGGTGGTTGTAGGTAATGACTCAGGACACACAGGGTTGCAGGTGATACAGGTTTGAACTTTACTGCGAAACATTGCAAATGGCAACCGACAGTTTCCACACAAATATGGAGATGCACATCTTTACAGAAGTTCCACTGTGGATGTGGGATGAGCTTGGTGATGGTTTTTCCAGTGATCTATGCCCAAGATAAATGTGTGTGTGTCTTTATCTCCCCTATTCTCTCTCCTTCTCTGTATACCCAGTGTGACAGCTTGGGGAAATTAAACTCAAATGGTGGCTTTTCCTGGTCCAGACAGCAGTCGTCCGTGGTACTGGGCGCCGGAAAGATAGCTTTCAGACGGTCCGCGTGTAAATAAAAGTGGCTTTTATTCAGCTTAAACTGCAACGTAACAAAACAATAAACGCCTAGGCCGCCGTTAGGGCCCTAACTCACTTATAGAGCCCCTCACTAGCCTGACTCTTGCTCAGCTCTAGCAAAGAGTCTCTGTGGGACCCAGCCCTTCTGGACAGAGCCTATCTCTCTTGTCCTAGCTGGTCCACTTGAGCAGCTGGACTAATGCTCCACTCAGCAAAAGTCCCCTGTGGACGCCAGCCCTCTGGCACAGACCATCTATCTGTGCCGCTGGTCCACCACCTCCTGCTCCATGCAGGATACTCGAGCCTTCTGGAGTTACACGCCACCCACAAAGGCGTGGCCGAGAGCCTTTTCTGGCCTGGGCCTGGGTCGCTCAACAGTGCCCTCTGGTTCACATACTCACACCAGGATAACCTGGTTAATCCAGTGGCACAACAGGGTCTAAGGACAGAGTTGACCTTAGATTCCACTCCAAAATGGCACAACTTAGCCTGAATCTCCTCACAGTGAATATCAGCAGCTTACTCTTCCCTGTCTTAATGAACATAGGATTTTCTCACTAGCTTTGTTTCCACACAACCTCTCTCTTTGGAAGATCAGTGAAGACTCCTGGTCTCCTCCCATACACCAGTAATGTGCTTGCGGGCTCAACCATCAGCTCATATTCTTACCTATCCCGAGTGAAAAAGCCCAAAGGGGAAAATAGCAGTTACATATATAAAACAATGCAAAACTGTATACATGATACAAATACACAGTGCACCAATACCAGCAGTGTCCACTGGTATTCTGCAGTGTCACTGCCTGAGAAGAGAACATGGTGAGTGCCTGAGCATCATGGTATCTTCAAGCAGCTGTTCAGTGGGGGTGGAGGGTGTTAGACCCCACTGATCTGATACTAATGCTGAGCTAAGGATAGGTCATAATTTCTGTTTAATATTACTTTGTGTAATGATCTGTATCTGGTTACTTTATGTTTTCTACATTTTTAGTATTGTCTGGTGGTATTTTCACTGTTTGGCACAGTAAATGTACTTAGGCACTGTGCAAAAATAACATTTTACTTGATCTGAATTTGATTGCTATGTTTGACCACATTAATCGATATGTGTGAGCCTCGTCCAAGGGCCTACTATGCCTATGTCAGTATTTCCTGCCATAGGGGCACCAATACATTAACATTCTAGATGGCAATAAAACTCAAACTGCATCTTGACTGCCCTGAGCTGCCTGGCTCTCACCATAATTATATATGTGAGAGGACTTGAGATATGGCAAGGATCAGCCAGAACCATGGAAGAAACACATGGCCTCAGTAGATCAGTGACCTCAGTGACCAACCATGAGCAATGATTTACACTTATTTTTGTGCAGATTGGATTTGTTTTAGGGGTCTAAATAATGACATGACTGTGGAGTCTGACAGTTGAATTCATTTTGCTCTGTGGCTCTGAATTAATCTTTGGATCTGACTTAATTTTGTGGTGTAGGGTGTAATTTAATTCTGCGACCTGACATTTGGGGTCTTAAAGGGAACCTGTGTTTTTTTCCACCTCAAACTGGCCCTAGCATGTGCAGCATCAAGTAATGACCTTTACCATGCTGCCTCTCACTAAGATTTCTGTAGCTGAAAAGTAAAGTTGCAAGCTTTTAAAACCTTAGATTCTTATATGTATTATTTACTTTAATTAGTCACGGGGGACGGGGAGCAGCTTCATGTAGTCATGTAGTCATAGTGTTTAATCATACCTGTGAGGCCGTCAGTTACAGTAGGTGGGGGTATCAAGCTGACTTCCGACTGTGAGGGGCATTTTAGTCATGCTGCACAGGTTGTGATTTTGTGCAAAGCCAGCATAACTAGATGAAGCTGCTCCCTCTTCCCAGCTTAAAACTTGACTTTTCAGCAACAGAAAGCTTAGTGAGGGGCACCATGTGAAAGGTCTTAGGATAGGGAATAAGAGTCAGATCACTGGGGGTCCCAGCTCAGGAGAATGGAGGACCAACAGTTCTCTATGCTCCAAGTGAATGAAACCCTTGTTCGCATGATCAGTGCTCCATTCACTGATTTTGTTATCGCGCCTCCTACGCTGACATGCAGACGTCGCGGACAAGAAGAGGAGGAGGCGGCGGCTGCATCAAGGCATCGGAGGTAGGTGAAATAAGTTTTTTTATATATATATAAATAGGCACGTATCCCCGGCACGTAACGGCCTATTTACTTATCGATCCCCGCTGCTGGTTGTGGCCGCCCCCGCTTCCCCCTTCTGCTATGGGACGCAGAAGCGGTTGTGTGCAGGAGCGGGGATGGTAAGTGAGGCCGCGGCCCGCGAACCCCATCAAATACTACTATTATTATACTCCGGGGTCTTTTCAGACCCCGGAGTATAATAATCGGAGACCCAGGGGAGGTGATAAACATAAAAACCAGAGTTACTCACCTCTCGGCGATCCGATGTTACTCCCAGCAGGCTTCGGCCTTCTTTGGTGACGTCGCAGGCATCACGTGAGCCGGGCAGACGTCATTATGTCGCGACGCCGGTCTGTGCGACATTGAAGTAGGCCGAACGCAGGGAGAGCACCGGAGCCCAGGTAAGTAACACTGGTTTTATGTTTGTATTCTCCCCTGGGTCTCCGATCATTATACTCTGGGGTCTGAAAAGACCCCAGAGTATAATAATAGTTCATGGGTGGGGGGTCACTATGGGACATAATACCATGTGCAGGGGCCACTATGAAGCATAATACCGTGTGCAGGGGCCACTATGGAGCATAATACCATTTGCAGGGGTAAACGGTATTTGTATATTGCTTAATTTTTGATATATTCAGAAAAGGATGAGGATAGTATGTAACATGCCAATGTCTTAGTTTTTAACAATACATTATGTTCTTCCTGGTTGCCCTCAAAGGGCTGATTGTAACAGTAGTAATGTACAAATGTAACTACTCCTTAATAGCTCGCTTAACTGTTAAGGAGAAGTTACTTTTATACATGTGTAAAATAATCTTGGCCCTTCAAGGTACCCCGTGAGGCTGAAGTGGCCCCCGGTGAAAATGAGTTTGACACCCCTGACCTAGAAGAATTGATGTGATTTAGATTTCTCTTTTGTTCATTCACTTAAATTTGTTAGTTGACAAAAAGAAACTAACTTTTCTATTCTTGAAAACATTCTTACATCGAGCATTTGTCCACGGCACTGGAATCTTTCTAGATTTAGTACTGTGTACAGTAGCTCTTGCCCACCAGTTCAGTCTCTCAGACAGAGTTGCATGGATAGGTCTCACTATATGCCTAAGGGCAGATAGACTCTCACTACTATCTGGTCAATCCAGAGCCCACAGTGACCCAAGTATGGCTCCCAAAACCTCAGTCTCGGGCAGTTGACCATCTAGTCTCATGCCAGCTACTTGTGGACCTTGCTACACAGCACCACTTGGGCTCCTCAGGTCTTCAAGTCTCTTAAAGTAGCTTGCTGACCTGTCTCACATGGTGGTTAAACGTGAGCCCCTTAGGCACTGTCTTCACCCCACCAGCTTGACTCACAGTGGCTGTATTCAGACCTACTTGCTCAGTGCTTCCTCAGCCTGCCTCTCTAGAGTTACATGCAATTGTTCCACACTCTCTCTTACGGCAACCAAAATCTGCCTTATAACACCTCTCTTTGCACCACCACAATGCCAACCAGCAGGATCATAGCTATAGGGGATACAGGGGTAGCAGTCACTAGCGGGACCTGGATCCTGAGGGGGCCAAAAGGTCCCTCTGCTACCTAAAATATAACACTATTCTAAATAATAATAGTAATAATCCTTTAATAGTCCCACCATGGGGAAATTCAGTGTGTTACAGCAGCAAAGATAAGCAATACAAATACAACATATACAAGTATGTTCCAAGGTAAGAGGGATTTCATTGATAGTAGACAGACAGATAAGAAGCAGCAGAAGGGGGGGGGGGGGGGATATTTCAGTTCTCTGTATGGACTAATCTCCGCTTAGGTCGGTGTTGGTTGTACAGCCTGACCACAGTGGGGAGGAAAGACTTCCGATAGCGCTCCTTCTCACACTTAGGTGAAGTAGTCTATCACTGACAGTAATGCCGAGCGCTATCACGGTCTCATGCATGGGATGGGACTTATTCTCCTGTATGGAGTTCACCACGGACAGTATCCTTCTGTCACTCACCACCTGCACTGGGTCCAGTGGGTTCCCCAGGACAGAGCTGACCCTTCTAATCAGCTTGTCAAGTTCATTTCTATCCCTGGTTGATATACTGCTCTCCCAGCAGGCCACGCTGAAGAAGATACTGTAGCTGATGCCACTACCGAGTTGAAAAAAGTCCTAAGAAGTGCCCCCTGGACTCCAAGCAGGTAGAGCCTGCTGTGGCCCTTCCTGTACAGGACCTCCTTGTGATCTGCCCAGTCCAGCTAAAGGTGACAAGGTAGGTAGGGACCCCATTACAGATTTTGCACTAGAGCCCAGGAG
This sequence comes from Leptodactylus fallax, assembly GCA_947044405.1. Classification (NCBI taxonomy): domain Eukaryota; kingdom Metazoa; phylum Chordata; class Amphibia; order Anura; family Leptodactylidae; genus Leptodactylus; species Leptodactylus fallax. The sequence continues at coordinate 1,774,013 of CAMRHE010000203.1, forward strand.
CTTCAAGATATACCTCTGCATACCAATAAGTCTCTGAGTGGGCCCATATTGATATGCAGCACCTCCTTTCTATATGCTGGCAGACAGGAAACTATAGTAGTATCTCCATGTAGACTAGTCTGCCAGGTCTGCAAGGTCGAACAGGTGCACAACAAATGTATAGGAACATGGGGGCACACAAATAGGGAAACAATAAATGTAAAGGGGAACACACACAATTTTTGTAAGAGAGGAATATACGGATTACAAATCCTTACAAGTTTATGTCCCTGTTCTACACAATTCAGCTGAGGGGAGGGGACTACATTCACTATTCTCCATATTTCACTACCACACAGTTCATGACGGCTATGACGGTTTTGAGAAGTGTTTACAGCAAATGTGTGCAACAAAATACATGAAACAATTGTTAATTTGCTGAATATTATCGACCTTGACTCTTCAGATGTTTCAAGGAACAGTGCAACCCAGGAAGCAAGTCTGTCACAGATGTAAATATCCTAGGATTAACACATTCTCAAGTGTCACCAGAACAAATGTTTGAAGGTGGAATTCGTCTCTTGTCTTTACATATGGCATTTCTGTGCTTCAGAGAGAAACAAATTTACCCTTTAATTGCTGCATTTATAGTTTGTTAGCAACATTTCTGCAGCACCTACCCAGGGGATGTAGACAAATCGTGTCCTACGACAGGGAATATTAAAGACTTCTCTTCCTGGGATAACATTTCTAAAGACTAAACCTTTTAGTTGTGTAAACAACTGTACCAAATTATCTTCTTGTTTTCACAAGGATAATGGATTGTATGTTGTAGTCAGTTGAGATCAGTATTTAAGGCATGAAACAGTAGGACTGTTTTGATAGACAGACGGATTTCCCCGCGTTTTTGAATAAGTGCTCCTTAACTGGGGCTATCAGTTTCCATGTTATAGAATGGAGGAATTTCAGAGTCTCAGAGGTCACCGAATTCTAGTGGGAAAAGAGGCCGTAGTGACTCAAGTTAATTGAACCATGCCCCCAATTATATAAATAGCTTTCTCTTTTTTAGGTCATTCTTGTATATTATTATTTATGGCAGAATAATATAGTCCACAATGCTGCACATTTGGACAGACATAATCTATGTTTAGAAAACTTCTATAATAGGGCAATATGTTTATTTGGTATTTATACACTTTTTCTCTCTTTTTTAGCAATAGTTAAAAGTGAATTGAAGAAATATATCATAATCCATTTGGAAATTGTTTTTAGATTAAAATTAGTTACAATTTGCAGAAATGGGTTTAATATCATATTAAAATGTATCATACTCCCTGGTTGACCTTCACACTTAACACATTAACAACACTGTGTGGAGTGTCAATGGCATTTCAATTACTTTCTTGTTAAGATATCACACTTTGGTATATCTAGTACATATGACATAAACTCTGCTATTGAATGTGTAAGATGATTGAAATGAAGTCCATGCCCTTATACCAAAATTGTGAAATCTAACCTCACTGTTAAATTATACTGGCACTTGCATCCTTTATATTGCAATAATTCACATTAGACATAGTTGTAGTGGCAACCCAACCTGGCCTGTATTGTTATGTTTGCCATGTTTTCCTATGCTATGTTATGCAGATGTATGTTACTGTATGTATATGCCATGTTAGATTTTATTGTAAATATTCAGCGGTCTCGCTGAAAATCACAGCAGCATAGATCACTATCCTGCAGTAAGTTGCAGTTACTCTAGGAAATGTGGCCATCACATGGACCATATTAACTGGGTCACATACATCCATATTTCACCCTTATGCAAAAATGTATTTATAGAATAATTGTTACAGATTTTTTTTTCTTCTATACCTTAACGTGGCACAACACCACTTCTCTGCTATAGGTATACAGTCCATTTTTTGGCAGTCATATCTAATACTTGGAGGTAGCTTCTGGGAATATTCCAGAACCTATTCTAAGCTCTACATTACACGCTTGGACAGGTAAAAATAAATAGAAAAGACCTCAGTAACTTCAGTCTGTGATGCAGAAAACATGACAATTTCCCCAGGGCATGAGTGAAAGTCATCTACATATCACATTCGCAGCTGTAACTATCTCCACAATTTCCAGTTGTGGTGCCTGTAGCAATTCTTATCTCCAGGATAATGAAGTTCTCTACAAGTGATGTGCAGTCAGCAATATTATTCAGAATTATTATATATCCCAGTGTTTTATTGCTTAAATTACATGGAAGTATCATATACAGGATGATCATACAATATGCTGCACCTGCCAAAAGTACTACATGAGTAGAATATAAGTACCCCCTAGAGATATTCCATGTACCCCCTGGGGTACATGTAGAGCAGGTTGAGAACCTAAGATGTAGCACTACAGTTTTAATATGTCACACACTTTACACTACTATACTTAAAGAGGACCTGTTACCTCCCATATCAGATTTAGGAAATACTTGTATTCCTCATTAAATAATAATTCTGAGCATATTTCTTCAAAACTCTGTGCCATTCCTCTGTCATCCCTCCTGAATATTTATGAATGGTAATACCCAGCTGTCAATTTATTCATAGCTATTTACTAAAACTGATATGTCAGTGGAGCAGATGAGTCCTCCTTAACACTAAGCATGACACATGAGGGACACATTTAGAGTAATTGTCTGATAATTTGATAATTTGTTTATACTCTTCTTTAAAGACTTTATTGAACATAATTGTCTCTTCAACTCCTTCCTGCAACAGTAATGTTCAGTCATCCTTTCCAGGCCTCTTCAGTTCTCTTGTGATGTCACACGCCCTGGGAGTCGGCACTGAGGCCTGTGATTGGGCCCCAGCAGTCAAATGGGGAGCACTGATGTCATAACACTGGTTCAGTGCGTCATGGCTTCAATGCACCACATGTGACCCCCAGGGCAAGTGAAGTCACAAGAGACCTGAAGATGATGCAAAGTGCCAGCAGGACGCAGCCGGATGCCGAGAGAATGTTCAGGAAATATACACAGGTGGACAAAATTGTTGGTACCCCTCGTTTAATGAAAGAAAAACCCACAATGGTCACAGAAATAACTTGAATCTGACAAAAGTAATAATATATAAAAATGATATGAAAATGAACAAATGAAAGTCAGACATTGCTTTTCAGCCATGCTTCAACAGAATGTTTTAAAAAGAAAACTCATGAAACAGGCCTGGACAGAAATGATGGTTCCCTTAACTTAATATTTTGTTGTACAACCTTTTGAAGCAATCACTGCAATCAAACGATTCCTGTAACTGTCAATGAGACTTCTGCACCTCTCAACAGGTATTCTGGTCCATTCCTCATGAGCAAACTGCTCCAGTTGTCTCGGGTTTGAAGGGTGCCTTTTCCAGACGGCATGCTTCAGCTCCTTCCAAAGATGCTCAATAGGATTTAGGTCAGGGCTCATAGAAGGCCATTTCAGAATAGTCCAGTGTTTTCCTCTTAGCCATTCTTGGGTGCTTTTAGCTGTGTGTTTTGGGTCATTATCCTGTTGCAAGACCCATGACCTGCGATTGAGACCAAGCTTTCTGACACTGGGCAGCACATTTCTCTCTAGAATCCCTTGATAGTCTTGAGATTTCATTGTACCCTGCACAGATTCAAGACATCCTGTGCCAGATGCAGCAAAGCAGCCCCAGAACATATCAGAGCCTCCTCCATGTTTCACAGTAGGAACAGTGTTCTTTTCAAGATATGCTTCATTTTTCTGTCTGTGAACATAGAGCTGATGTGCCTTGCCAAAAATTTTCGATTTTTTGTCTCATCTGTCCATAGGACATTCTCCCAGAAGCTTTGTGGCTTGTCAACATGTAGTTTTATATATTATTACTTTTGTCAGATTCAAGTTATTTCTGTGACCATTGTGGGTTTTTCTTTCATTAAACGAGGGGTACCAAAAATTTTGTCCACGTGTATATATATATATATTGTGACAATTTGGGGAATTATACTTTCATATTCTTCTCCTGGTCCGGACAGCGGTGGTTCATGGTACTGGGCGCCGGAAAGATAGCTTTCAGACGGTCCAAGTGTAAATAAAAGTGGCTTTATTCAGCTTAACTGCAACACAGCAAAACAACAAAAAACCTACACCACAGTTAGGGTCCTAACTCACTCCTTGAGCCCCTAACTGTCCTGACTATTGCTCAGCTCCAGCAACAGTCCTCTGTGGACCCCAGCCCTTCTGGGACAGAGCCTATCTCTCTGTCCTAGCTGGTCCACCCCTGTGGACCCCAGCCCTTCTGGGACAGAGCCTCTCTCTATGTCCTAGCTGGTCCACCATTTCCTGCTTCCTGCAGGACACTCCAGCCCTTCTGGAGTTACGTGCCACCACCCAAAGGCGTGGCTGAGAGCCTTTTCTGGCCTGGCCTGGGTTGCTCAACAGCGCCCTCTGGCTCACATACTTACATACCCTCCCCCTCAGCTCACTACCCATGGAGTGAGCTACAATGGGACGAGACATCCTATGACGAAGAGTATAACTGTATCATGGGAACTTTTTCCGTAACCTTCATCTCAAAGCAAACTTTGCCATCACCATCAAGGCTTAGAAGTTTAGGAGACATAGACTGCTTTCTCTCCTCTTTGTTTGAGATACACAATCTCTGTACTGCAATATCTTCTCCTTCTGCACGAGGGCCACACCGTACACCCTCACCTAATAGATCACGCTGAACTACATTTTCTGGCATGTCGTTAACAACTGTCACATCATTGGTGACATGTAACCATCTCTTACTTCCTGACTCCCCCTTCACAGACAACATGGAGTCATTATTCACCGTTTGTCCACCAGACATTTGGCTAGAGACAGGCACAGCAACACCTTTATCCACAATGGCTTCAGACACTTTAGCTGTTGGGACAACATATGCATGGTCAGTCTTCTTACGGACTCTTGTTCCACACTTTTGATGACCCTTCACCTTATTTATCATCTCACAGCTTCTAGGCTTTGGACCTCATTGGTTTGAAGCTAGACCCACTCTGTCACAGGCAGTGTATGACCAATCACAGTTTCTTCTTCTGTTGGACCTTCTTTGGCCTCCTCACATTTTGCAGGAAGTCCACCTTTAGCAGCATCTTCCTGGGGAACTATACCCTCTACTTGACGTTTTACCGAGTCACGTGGTTTCATCATAATCTGATCATTGGTATCAACATCAGTGGACAGGTCACTCATGTCTGTCTGACTTAATGATTCTCCTTTCTCTGCCTCTATGCTGGCAGCTTTTTCCAATTCTAACGCCTTCTGTAGCGCACAAATCTCTGATTCCAGCTCCAGAACTTTCTTCACTGCGACATTTTTCTGTGCCGCTTCCATCTCAGTCTTTACTAGTGCACCTTGCAGCTCTGATTCTTTAGAGGATAACAGGCTCTGCAGTGAATCCTTATCAGCTTCTAGTGCTGACAGCTTTGAAGATAGTGCAGGTGCCGACTGTTCAGTATTGGATAGAGACTGCTGCAATCGATCCAATTCTTCTCTTTTAGATTCCACTTCGGTTTTTGACTGTTCAATCTGAACAGTGCGCTCTTCCAACTTTATTTCTGACTCGCGCTTCATGTGATCCATCTGAAACTCCAGCTGTTTCTTGATGTGTGCAAATTTCTCCTGCTGGTTCACTTGCACCTTTAGTTTAGCAACAAGCATTTTTAGATCTACAATCTCAGCAGACAAATTAGACAGGTTTCCCTCAAACTGAATCTTCATGTCTTTTATCTGGAGGTCCAATTCTCTCTTGGCCTTTTCCAGCTTGTCATAAGCATTAGCTTTATTCTCATACAATATCTGCACAGATTCCAGGTTTTTCTCAACTTCATCCTTGGAGCTAACCAAATTCTCCATTTCAGTGCACAGTTGCTTGTTGAGCCTCTCTAACTCGGCCTTCAATTCAAGGGCCTCTGCTTCAGCACGGTCACGTTCTTCTGCATATCTAGCAGAAAGAGTCTTCTCTTCACCAAGCAGCTGATCAAACTTTTTCTGCTTCCTTTCCAAATTTGACACCATCCGACGTTGATGATCAAGGTCTACACCTACATCTTCTAGTTCCTGCTGCAGTCTAATTTTCGTCTTCTCAAGTTTGTCATAAGCAGCAACCTTCTCCTCAAACCGTTGATTTGTAGCTTCTAGCTCCTTTTGCAACCTTTTCTTTAGTTCTTCAACAGAGTCCAAGGACCCAATACTATCTTCCATTTTTTTCTTCATATCAGTCGCCTGAATCTGTAGTTTTGAAATCTGCTTTGTCAAATCTCTTTTTGCTATCTCCTCTTCCTCTAGTTGCTCAAGGAAACCATTTTTCTCATCTTCCATTTGTTTTAGTTTTGTACTAAGGTCAAGCTTCTGACAAGTTTCTTCTTGCAAAAGTTCCTGAGTGTCCTGAAGCTGAGATTCTAGTGTAGAAAAATCTTTGGAAAGTTTGATAAACTTGCTGTCTGCTTGAGAAAGAAGCCCTGTGACATTATTCAATTCCACCTGTAGTCTGTTTGCCTTGTCTAGCAGTTCTGCTTGAAACCTGTCCCCTTCTGTGACTTTTAGTTGCATCACTTGAAGTTGAGTCTCTACTTTTTTATGACTCTCCTGTAAGGCTTGCACTTTCTGAGCATGGACAGACGACATTTCCATCAAATCTTTGTCTTTATTTTGCACCAAAACAGACAACTTCTCATTATCTTCACAAGATCCTGACTGCGCCCTCTCCAGGCTACATATTCTAGCTTTGAGTTCACTTTCTCTTTGTTCCAGAACTCCAGCTTTACTTCGCCATTCGTGGATTTCACCATTTAGGCGAACCTGATGCAAGTTTTGCTCTGACTGCAATGTCTGCACCACAGATTCTAAATCACTCTCTCGGTCAGACACATACTTCCTCAGCTCTGCAATTTCATTTTCTTTGTCAGTTAATGCAGCCGAAAGGTTTACACACATCCTAACTTGGTCATCCAGACATTCTGACTGACTCTGCAAAAATTCACTTCTCTCATGTTTAGCAGTTTCAAGGTCATCTCTCAATTTTTCAATTACACTCTCTTTGGCAATGGAGTCTTGAACATGCTGCTCCTTTAAATCCTGCAATTGCTTCTCAAGCACTTGCTTTTGCTCTACACTCTGTATAACTTCATTAGATAGAGCGCATTTCATTTCTGCAAACTCCTTCTTAGTGACACAGTCCATTCCAGGCAAACCCAGTACCACATTTTCACAATGACTAGGATATAACCTCTTCATAGAGTTAAGCTCTGCCTTCAACTTAAGGTCCTCTCTTTTTGATACCAAAAGTTGCCATTTCCAATCAGATATTTCATTCTCATACATGAACCTGATGGTTTTATTCTCATCTTGAAGCTGCTGCACCATAACATTTTCATCTTTGGCACTTTGCACTCCATTATGAGACATACAGTTAGCAGGGACATATTCCATCATAGAACAGAGGTGCTTTAGAAAAATTGAGTCACCATCATGCAACCCTTTATCTTTACTTGCACTCCACATGATCTGTTCCGGGTTTTGTGTCTCTCTGCATTCAGACTGCTGCACTAATAAACCTGTGCATAACTTCTCTGCTTTTTTATAAGCTGAAATTCTCTTTTTCTTGCCCATGGTTTACTAACAAGATTACACAATATTCCACAGCAACCTTGGGTTCAACCGGCAGCAACTTTTTTGCTATCTTCTGCAGTCACATGTATTCAAACAGTTAACTTATGTGGCACTACAACAACCAGCATTTTCTTCTGTCTTCCACAGAAAACACCAACATGGCACCATAGCCTTTCACATAGACTTGTTTGCAATATCCAGCGTCTATACACATTGCTTATTTTCTTGCCATCAGCAAGCACTTCACAGATTTCTGTGCCACAGTATACACAAAGTCCATTCCCTGGATTCCTCTTCCAGAGTTTTACTTTCACCAGTTTTTGCACACACTTTGCTATGTTGCAATTCACTCACCCCTTCCTGGGCTTCTCAGTGGAAATCACCGATTTCTTCCAGCTGTAGGCCACAATGCACACTTAGCAGTACTGCAGTCACCAACCACTTGTCTTCCAGGACTTGTGTGGATCTCTTTATGCGCGCGTTCTCCACCATATGCCCACGTTCTCCACCATATGTGACAATTTGGGGAATTAGACTCAAAATGGCGGCTTCTCCTGGTCCAGACAGCGGTGGTTCATGGTACTGGGTGCCGGAAAGATAGCTTTCAGACGGTCCAAGTGTAAATAAAAGTGGCTTTATTCAGCTTAACTGCAACACAGCAAAACAACAAAAAACCTAGACCACAGTTAGGGTCCTAACTCACTCCTTGAGCCCCTAACTGTCCTGACTATTGCTCAGCTCCAGCAACAGTCCTCTGTGGACCCCAGCCCTTCTGGGACAGAGCCTATCTCTCTGTCCTAGCTGGTCCACCCCTGTGGACCCCAGCCCTTCTGGGACAGAGCCTCTCTCTATGTCCTAGCTGGTCCACCATTTCCTGCTTCCTGCAGGACACTCCAGCCCTTCTGGAGTTACGTGCCACCACCCAAAGGCGTGGCTGAGAGCCTTTTCTGGCCTGGCCTGGGTCGCTCAACAGCGCCCTCTGGCTCACATACTTACAATATATATATATTTATTTATTTATGTTTGGTACAGTAATACTAAAAAATAAAATAAATCTCTCTGAAAGGGTGTTAATGGACAGCTCTAGAGGTTGTGGAAAAAAACAATCACTATTTTAGATGAACAATTAAAAAAGTTAGAGCCGTTAAAACAGCACATGCACAACAGCCCCAAAACTGTGTCTGTTCTTTAAGTTCTTTTCAGACCTGGTAATCAAGGAGTTAAGACTAAGACTACACAGAGACTTTGGCCAATGCATGTCATGAGGCCAAAGATCACAGTGTAGCAATGCCTTCATCACAACTTGCTAGTCGTAATGGACTGCATTTACTTTTAAGTAAAATTTCTTGAAGGTAGAGTTACACTGGGATCTTTGGCTACATGACACAATATGTTTACTCTGCAGTTGGAATCAATATTTAGGTTTTCCTAAGTAAATAGTTAACAAAATTTTGGCAGCCTATCATATTTTCTCTAAACTTCTTTTGTCACCAGGGTGAAGCATATAAAACCAGCAACACAGTAAGGGTGGGTTCACACCTGAGTCCGTCCGCTGCCAATCCGAGTGAAAATCTCGGGAAACAGGATAGGCATCGGATACCGACAGGTTAGCGACGCATTGGTTAAAAACCCATTCATTTGAATGGGTCTTTAAAGCAATGCGCGGGTGTGCGCTTACACCCTCTGTGCTGCTAATCCTTTTTTTTCGTCAGAAACAAAGTCGGACATGCAGGACTTCGTGCCCGACAAAAAAAAAAACGCTTCGTAGCGCAGAGGGTGTAAGCGCACACCCGCGCATTGCTTTAAAAACCCATTCAAAATGAATGGGTTTTTAACCAATGCGTCGCTAACCTGTCGGTATCCGATGCCTATCCTGTTTCCCAAGATTTTCACTCGGATTGGCAGTGGACGGACTCAAACGCAGGTGTGAACCCACCCTAAGAGATATGTCACGCTCACCTGAATGTAACACCTTTTCCGCAACAAGTTACCTGGATAGGGGGTAACATGTTGACAAGTGGGTGTTCCACCAGTGGGACCCCCATCAATCTTGAAAACCTGGTTGTACAGCGCACACCGCTCCAATCATTTGAATGGGGACTGCCGGAAATAGCCGAATGCTTGGGGGTAACTGGAATACCCCTTTAAATCTCACCTGACCCTACTTTCTTGCACTTGAACTGGCATATTAAAACATTGCGGGGCAAAGCAATTTGTAGCACATGAGCCGCCCTCAGTTCTCCATATATCTCATTTGTATATTGTGAAATAAATTAATATCTTGGCAATAGAGGCACAAATTTTCATGGGGAAAAACGCGTTACATAGAGATGAAAAAATTGTTGAACATTCATTGACATTCTTCAGCAGAGTTGTGAAGAAGCTTTCTGTCTGACCAGAGAAATAAATTGGTGACTATCCTATATATAATATAAAGGAAGTATCATGTAACTAAAAGGATTACAAGATAAGTAAAATGAAGCATTCACACAGTTCCTAAACTTTTATTCATGTTTAGGGGACTAAAAGAGGATGTCCATCTCAGATAAAAAAAAAAAAATCTTATAGGCTGCAAATAATATAAAAGAAGAGCTAACTTACCACTTACAGGTCCTCCATTCCAGTTGCAGCAGCTTGGCCAGCCCTGTTGCTGGTACTTGGTGACATCTTTCTGTGATGTTCTGTTTCTGTTCACGTCACCACTACAGTCAATCACTGCCTCAGCGATGACCTGTTCACAAATGGCACATGACGCTCTGGTCTTAGCAGTTACATGCAGTTTGTGTACAGGCCAGTGGTTGACTGAAGCAGTGACCTAAATAGAAAAAGAAGGTCGCAAGAAGACATCATTAAGGATCTGCAACAGCACTGACCAGGCTGCCAACACTGCAATGGAATAGATTGTAGTTGTTAATGGTTATTTAGCTTTTTTTTTGTCTCCTATAGGAAAACTTTAATTTCATTTGGAAATCCCCTTTAAATATTGTAAAATATCTTTCAATAGTGGGTAACTTCTAGGGTTTTGAAGCAGAAATTTACTATACTTTGCTGTAGTCTATTATCCTGCATAGTATAGTACTTTATGTGCACAGTTGAATCAGACCAGTTGTTATAACCGTTCAACAAATGGGTTTGCACACATTACTCATTCTGGAGCTGTCAAAACGTGACCATTTAATGTATCAAAGAACACAAAAGAGAGAAGTAAAGCAAAAACAATAGCTAATGCGCTCTTTTAAATCATTGTCACTCAACTATTAGTAGCTGCTTTCACAATAGAACATGATAAATGTGTTTTACCTGGGGAATTCTGAAGTTTACATTTGTTGTCTACAGTCAATGAGATTGATGAGTTTTGCTGTTAACTAGTGGCTGACACAAATATACAAACAGACAAAGATAAAAACACTGACAATATATTACATTGGAAATATTATAAAGCCCTCCTGCAATTGGTCTTCTAAACTATATTGAAATTCTCCAGCACACCAAATCTTAACCTACCTACAGATGTGTCCTTCAATGTCAAACATTTGTAATGTGCTTTTCTCACACAGGGGACTGAAAGTGCATGGAGCATAGTGAAGTAGGGGAGACAGTGGCTGCTACACATCCCCATCACTCAACTTACCTCTCAATACATTTTTGGCATGTGAGAGGAAACCCAAACAAACACGGGGAAAATATCAAAAAACTTCATGCAGATGTTGCTCATGGTTAGATTGAACCCAGGAGCTCAAGACAGCATCAAAGACAACATGCCATCCAGTGAGCCACTGTGTTGCCTGTTATTCCTTACCTTTTCTCTTGGCTCAATATATTCCAAAATGTGTGGTGTGGGATGACCAGATAAACTAATACCGTGTAAATTTTAGACATTGCAATGCAAAGTTAGACTAGAGAGTTTTAAAGTGCACCAGATTTTCCAAATTCTAAACTTTTATACTGTCTAGTCTAACTTTACATCACTTATTAGTTGGCTTAGTTTTTGACAAAACTTTGTCGATTGTCCGCAATTTTGATGCATTATCTTGTGCATAGTTTCGCATATTAATCCATGCCCCTTTTTCAACAAACCCTGCTTAACTGTTGGATGAGGGGCAGAAAGTGTTTAAAACTTTTATAAAATGAGGTGCAAAGCAGTTATGCCAGTTTTTGGTAAAATTACAACAAATTACGCCAGAATTCTGGTGCATTGTTATTAGCTTATGGGCCCTGTTTAGATTTTGGAAGTTTGAAGGCTGAAAACTTCAACTCCAAATGAGTTTTTATTCTTGGATGTACTCTTACAGCAATGTCCGCTGAAGTGTCACCTATAATGTAACACATATATTATGAAAGTTTTCAGACAGCTCAGCATGCAGTAGTGACAAGCTGGGGGATCTTTGAGTTCCCAATGTTGCATTTCATTATCTTCAATCCTCATCATATTCAACAACAATTCATATCCAATGCATGTTAATGGGGTTTTGACAACCCTCTTCACATGGTATGGAAAATTTCAGTGGGAAAAAATGGGAGGATAAGTATGCATATTTTAGCATATTTCACAAGGAAAACCCATGAAAATAGGTTAGAACAATATGGATTGGCCCCATTGAATTTTCCCTAGATTAGGAGGACAACCTGACCAGCTCACCTGATTTACACATCTGTAAGATGATTGGGGGTCTCTTTCATGGGGCAATGATCTGGAACAAGCATCTGTAGGCATGCTCATTCATTTGCTCATCAGTCTATGTAATGCATCTAATAGCCATTAAAGAACCGACATAAATGTGTTAGGGAATTGCCTCTTGAGAAATTCCCCAGTAGCTGCTGCTGGAACTTGGGAGGAAGGGAACGGCAGAGACAGTAAGCCCTAATGCTGAACCCAACCCCAGTCCCTGCCTACTTGCCTCAACTACCCTAGGCAGTAGAGGACAACTGAGCAACAGTCCCTTCCTATGATTCAAGTGAAGACACAAAATGCAAACAGGACAAACAGACAGATACAGGTAGAAAAGAGAACCAAGGGTCAGAACAAGTCGAGCAGCGAAGTACAGAATCAGAATCCAAAAGAGTAGTCACAGGGAATAGCCAAGGTCAGAAATATATATAAACAGCAAACAGTATAAAGCCAAAGCAATAGCAATAACAAGCATTAAGGAGCGGGCTGGAAAACTATATAAAGGGAATCCGCCCTAGGTTTGATTGACAAGGAGGAATGTCAATCAAATAGCTACAAACTTTAACTCCATCGTAACCAGAGGACTAATAGCACTGGTTGAACTGACACACAGTAACGAATACCCAGCTGTGCTATAACAGCAGGAGCAAAGAATCACAAATGTACACATCTCCTGCGCCGTAGCATGCGGCCGGAGGATTGCGCAGAGGTGCAAACGGGCAAGGATGTTACAAAATGTCTGTTTTTAATGCCTGTTTTGCATCTGTTCCGTTCCAGTTTTCCATTTTTGATGGCCAAGTGTCATCCATTTTGCATTAGTTTCTAACTCACCAAAAAAACGTATGAATTTAGTTGGTCTTTCTTTAGACCCAACCCACTGATCCCTTTTTAACGGATGTAACACAGATATCAATCTGTTTGATGTCCGTTGAAAATGAATCCATTGATTTCTATTGGGTCCGTGTGCCCGTGAAAATGAGCATGTAAGGTTGCATTCACACAACGTGTTTTTTTAATGGACGTAACATGGCATAATTAAATTCAAAATCAGTGAATGGGGGCTTTTCACATGACCATTATTTTGATGGTCCATTGTAAAGGAAAGTCAAAATATAGGTCATGTCCTATTTTTGTCCATTTTCACAGATCCCTCCATTCACTGAATGTATGGGGGATCTGTGAAAACGGGTGCCCCTCTGGTGCAAGACAGCCGTAAAAAATGGATGTGTTTCATAGCCGTTTTGAACCTCGGTCATGAGAATGTAGAAGTATTTTTGATGGCTGTGAAAAGTGGTCAGTTAAAAAAAACAGACATGTGAGTAGACACTTTGAAATAAATGTGTTCTCAGAATGGCTGTGTGAAGGCCATTATAAAAACAACCTTCATATGGCCATTTTTCGTGTTAATAAGCGCTTAGACTTGGATTTTTGTGGTAGATCATTTACCAAAATATGTCTAATTTAAAATATGCAAATCTGACAAGCCAACATACCATAAATGTAACCACCTTTAATAGCAATCACTGATATAGACTTGATATCTTATTAATAATAATTATAATAATAATAACAATAATAACTTTATTTATATCATCAGCACCTACCAATTTCAGCAGATTTGACTGACCATCTAATGTGAATTTCAACTTTTCTCTAAAGGCATATGTCTGATGAGATAAGGATTACGCAGCTAGATACTTTTTATTCATGGACAGATAAACTGCTCCTGTCAGTGGAGTAACTAGGAATGGCTGGGCCCCAAGGCGAACATTTGACATGGCCCCCCCCATGGACCGCCCCCTCCAACCTTCCCCCACACAAACCGCATTCCTGTTCACACTATTATGCGCCATAGTGGCCCTGCACACAGTATTATGCCCCATAGTGGCCCCTGCACACAGTATTATGCCCCATTGTGGACCACCCATGAACAATTCAATATAATGATCAGAGACCCAGGGGAGGATACAAAAAAAAAAAAAAACATATTACGTACCTCTTCCTGGCGCCAGTGCACTCTGGGTGCACTACTTCAGCCATCTTAAATGTTGGTCCAGATCTCGCGTGAGCTAGGCCGGTGTCGCGACGCATAATGATGTTGAATGACGTCTGGGACGTCACGAAACAGGCCCGAAGCCTGCGGAGTGCAGGAGAGGTAAGTCACATTGATTTTTATGTTCGCTCACCTCCCCTGGGCCTCCAATTGTTATACTCAGGGGTCTGAAAAGTGTATAATGATAGCAGTGTTTGTGGGGCGGGTTTGTGCGGTAGCAGCTGCCATAGGGCCCGGGACATTAGGGGGCCCGGAGCCGCTAGCGCTGCTACCCTGGTATTTATGCCCCTGGCTCCTGTCCACTTCAGTACATATGGACTATTCAAAAGTTGTTGGCCAACAGCTACCTAAAATGTATATCTGGTTTTACAATACAGTAATTACTACAAAGATTATCTCATAATCAAGGTAAAATCTTAAAGACACTGTAAGAGCCATTATCTTCATCTTAAGTTGACTTGAAACAGCACTAAAATCATCCTACCTATTATCTCAAGGGCTGAGCAACAACCCATGTAGTCCTAGAACAACATTCAAAGAACTGTGGTCTTCTGTAGCCTCAGTTCATGATTCCACACTAAGGCTACATTCAGACGACCGAGGTGCAAAACAGTCGTGAAAAACGGCCATTTTTCACGGCCATCTTGCACCCAAGGGGCAGCAGTTTTCACTGTTCCCCCATACATTTGAGTCTATGGAGGGATCCGTGTGAACGGGTAAAAATAGGACATAACCTATATTTTGACTGTCGTTACAACGGATCCTCAAAATAACGAGCTTGTGAATAACCCCCACTGACTGACATTGAATGTAATGCTACCGTGTCACGTCCATTAAAAAACGGATGTCACATGGCCATTAAACACTATCGTGTAAATGTAGCCTTACATGCTCGTTTTCCTGGACACACAGACCCAATAAAAAAACAATGGATCCATTTTTAACGGATATAAAGCAGATTGATATTTGTGTTACATCTGTTAAAAATGGATATGTGGGTTGGGTCTAAAGAAAGACCAACAAAATTCATCCTTTTTTTGGTGAATTATAAACTGGTGCTTTATCTATTAATCACTGTCATATGAATGTAGCCTAAGAAGTGGCGAGGGGCAATGTGCAAACCACTGATATCTAATGCTAGCAATATTAGTCTCACACCATGTTTGGTGTTAGCGATGGGTAATATATATACATGCCGCATTATGCCTATATAGTTGAATACTGTACTGTCTGCTTGGTTTATTTTTTGGGTACAGTTGTATTAAAAAAGCGCCATTGACAACACTTTCCAATACAGTTGGGTCTGCAAGATTTTTACATGTAGTGGCCAAACATATGCTGAAAGGACACCCTTAAAAAAGTCAGTGTGGAGAGGTAAGTTTGCTCCTCGCTTATATCACATAATCACTGAAGAAAGGTAAGGAGTAAAAAAAAAAAAATATATAAAACATAACTTTTAACAATGATAATTAAAAAGGTGTACACAAAACATGATGATCTTTTTTGGTCTGTTGCTGTGACACAAGGCCAGTAGCCTCGGACCAAGTAGACCTTTTGTTTATCTTCTGGCTGAAAAGGAGTGCAGTATTGATCAAACACTGCTGATCCCAGTTACCTGTGTTAGGCCGGGGCCCCACATGGTGTGGAAAAAAACGCCACATTTTACAGTCACTGCAAAGTGAATGGGATTCTAGCGAACCATCACGGTTTTGGAAATTGCAGCATGTCAATTATACCTAGGGAAATGCCGGAGGATTCCCTATAGGTATAATTGAAGCAGAAAATTCACAAGGGAAACCTCTGCGGACTTTCTGTGAAAAACACTGCGGTTTTTCCCAGAGTGCTTTTTTGCTGCGGCCCGCTATGTGGGGTCTTAGCCTTAGGGAGGTTATTGCAGGGATATTGTTGAGTTACATCTTTTCACTACTCCCATTCATCTACTTTCACCCTGGTACAGGTAGTTTTACCTACATTCAGTTACACTGCTGCTGCTGTGTGGTGTCATGTGTGTTGTACACCTTTTTAATTATCATTATTAAAAGTTATATTTTATATTTTTTTTATACACATGAAACTTGGTACTCTAATGAGGTATGATACACTTGTGAATTTTTTTTAATCCTTACCTTTTTTTGGTGATTATGTGAAAGGACACCCTTGTTGCATACTTTTGCCCATTGAAATTTATGGTCACATTGTTGTATATATTGATTTTCTCAGTGTATATGCTAACATTATGAGAGTCAAGTCTTATTGCAGAAACTGACTTGTAAAGTGCAGCCTGCGGAGCAATGTTGGGGCTTGTGTACTGTCTGCACTTTTTAGAGAACAGGGTTTATTTTCATAAGAATGGTTAATTGTTTTATTTTCTGCTATTATGTACATCTTGCTACTATTAAAAACAAGTTATTATTTAATGGGAAGTGGTATGTTTTTAGTAGTTGTGTAAACCATAACTAAAAAGTTGAATCTGGTCAAAGAGGTTGTCTCATGGTGGGCTTAGATCTGGTAACATGATGCCAAGATGTAAAACAAACAGAATAATGGGTTCACAAGAGTGTATGATGACTTCATGTTCTTTAAAAGGCTATGCTATGCATACATCCTTGTCATATGACCTTTGTAGGTCAGAAATGACTCTAAAATTACAGTTATGTGAATCTTAGATAATTTATGAATGGCTTGCTGCTTTGTGCAGACTTCAGATTCTTCTAACATTGTACCCTGGGATGACCCTGTCAGCCTAGCCTGATGAAGTCTTTTGATGTAACCCAGAGGCTTCCTACTGCTGCAAAAGAAAGCAGGGGAATTGTCACAATTCCAGGCGCATAGATGACCACTATACACAACACTAGCAGAATGATTCTGCATATGAACACTACAAAAATCTCATGTTGTCAACAGAAAATCTTTAACACTTTAATATTAGAAATCATAAACATGTGGTTTGGATCTGTAATATACTACCCATAGAATTTTAAGGTCCAATAGTGTAGCCATATTTTTCACAAATACTACATGAAGGACACAACAGAGATGTTTTTTACTGGATTTCTTATATACTCCGCTGGCATATCACACATACATTTTTCTTTGGACGCATGCTGTGGGTCCATATTATAGTCATCTGTGCCCCTGTACAATCTGAAATAATTTCACTTATGAGGAATATTTGTTTTTGTCACCTAAGGTCCGATTTAGGTTTGGACAACTGCACCGTACATTGCTGGGTAGAAATACTTGAATCTACTAAGTGCACCTCCCCTCCTTAAGTGGAACAGATGAAGTAATATTCAACTGCTACTTAAGGCTTATTCATATTAGTCTAATCTTGTATTTTGTTTTAGAAGTACATTTATTATCAAAATGGCATTGTATTCTGTCAGAAGAAAATGAGAAAACATTTATTCTGTGGCATATAAATGCTAAAATAGGACCAGATCCTGCTAAAGTAAAAATGTAAATGTACATTTTTATACAATTCCATTAATATGGCTTGAAAAACAGACCACACTAATAACTCGCACTGGTATATCCATGTAGTATGAATGCTTGTGTTTACGTACCAGCTTATAAAATAAGGATGGCTAAAGTCCGGCTCCCATCCTTCTTGGACATGCTGCCAGATCACCTCATTCCCCCTCTAAACAAAGCAGGGTTTCTTTGGCCGGGCCCCTTTTCAGGTCAGGACTGCCCAAATTTGCCAGGACTGTTACGAAAAATTAGGAATTGTCCTGGCAAATTGCAATAGTGGTCAACTATACTTGTTTTAATTCACATATACTTTGTTTTGAACCCATCTGCTCACTAAAGCTTTTCATTGTGATAATTGACTCTGATGGCTCATGCACCCTGACATGGAGCTTGTATGGAGGTGCAGAGAGCCTGTATGGCTTCTTAGTACATAACCCTATATCCTCTGTCCATCGCTTCACAGGCTCCATGTGAACAGAGATGTTCCCTCCTTAGGGTACATTCACACTACTGTTATAGTCCATTGCTCTCATCTGTCTTAGGATCTGTCTTAAACATTGATAGAGTAACTGATGTAGACACTGTAATGTAAAAAAAAAAAAAAAGGAAGGAAGGAAGCTGCAGATATGTATTTTTCTTCTGTTAGAAAAGTCAACAAACATGACGGAAGAAAGCTTACACCATGTTTTTTACATTAGATTAAATGGGAATGGATGCAGATGTAGTAAACTCTGTCTGCATCATTCACTCTATCACCATTTAAGTCCATTGCTCTCATCCTACATAGGATGAGAGCAACGGACTATAATATTGGTAGTTATGTATTCAGTCTTAGAGGCAATGCTTCACATGAAATTTGAGGCATTTAAAGATATAGCAGAGGCCTCATAGATCTCTATGAAAGTCCTAGTATTGTTCCCTAAAAATGAATTTGTAATAAAGCTATGTGCCTGAATCCTCAGCATTACATGGTATTAATGCCACTGTGAAAATAATATCTTGTTTCACGTAAGAATATGATCAGTGTAGTAAATATGCAGACTACTACAATTGTTTAATTCTAGCTATAAGCCCAAGAAAATGAATATTCCTAAGTTTCTGCCGCTAAAAGGGTCTGAAAAAGTAAAAGTCTAATTATACAACGTTTCCTGTACAGTTAAAAAGAAAATATGTTTTGCATAAGGAAAAAAAAAAACATTACACAGATGAATGACTTGTAAAATAGTTCATTTGATCCAGTCCTTCAATTCATCGTGCTGGCAGAAAAAGAAAATTCACCGTCCATTTCAACAGCTGTCATTCTGCAGTGTTTCTGTTCCTTTGTGACCGTAGGAAGAGTTTCAAGGACTGCTGTGCACATTTAGGTAGTAAATGGGCTATTAATAAATCCACAATGGCATGTTGACAGCATTTCTGCTTTGAGGCTCTAGGGTGTCTGCATAGGATGCCAGCACAGCTGTGCCCCAGAACTAAACAGGCGACAGGTAAAAAGCTTCTTTTCAGCAATTGCTGTTTACTTTGGAAGGGATATGCTTGCTTTGTTGTCAACTGTCTCAGAGGATCTCTCTGTACATGCTGAGGGCATTCACAGGCCTGCATTTGTTTCATTGTCATAAGAAGCACAGCATACTCAGTTCACATATAGACCAAAATAGCCACACAAAAACCACTGCAGCAAAATATTGCCACGTATATAAGACTGCTACATGTCACTATTGAGTACCATATGCTGTATAAACATATCATTTTGCAAGCTATCAAGCACAAGAGTTCTCATTCAGGACACGTCAGGATAGATTGACGCTAATTTATCATTTTTCTTTACTGTATCAGAAGAACAAAAGCAAATATGTATAATCTGTAAAAGAAGTAAGGTCATACTAAGGAAACTTGTATTAAATGACTTCTGCTTCAATACACTAATCTCTTTCTTTTGCCTAAACTTGCATATAGTGTCTCCTAACATAAATCTGATAGTACAGCTGATACTAAGGAGCAAATGAAGGGAAATCATTTTATGCACCATCTTATGTTTTCTGGACAGTATCTGTCATGGCTCCTAAAGTAGGTTGGTTAACCACTTAATGACCGCTATATGTGTATTTATGATGGTTGTTAAGGATTTTGAGTTCTGAAGCACCAAATTTAGAGGACAGGTCAGTTACCCTGATGTCAGACACAATCAGTCACTCTCTTAGAGAAAGTAGAGCCAGGTTGTTTCTATTTTACTGATTTTGCCTTCTAAACTATACACCGATCAGCAATAAATGATGTCTACCACCTCTCCTAAGCATATTCAACCACCACCACCGCGCTACAGAACACATTACAATCATAAACACACACCTTGTGCACTGCTTCATTTGTATTAGATTTCAAAGTTTTTTTCTCCAAATCTACAAAAGTGACATAATAAAGGTATGTTGTTTATTACTCTAATGGGCTCTGAAACGTGGTGGAGGCAGTTGAATATGCTTAGGAGAGGTGGTAGACCACCTAAATACTATTGCGTAGCAGGTGTTTTACACCATTGTGGGCCAGGAAAGGGACCTTCATGCCATGGGAGTCCAGGAAAAAGTGTGTTATACTACTGAGCCCCCAAAACAGTTTTGTCCCATTGTGACATGGACTCTGCTAGAACTCTAAAGGTGTGCTGTAGTATCCCAGACATTAGCAGCAGATGTGTAAATGCTGTATTACACAGAAACACATTGAATTGCACAGACTGATGCAAACTGAGTTGGGGAGGAGCAAGCTCTACTACAATTGTTTCTCTCCCACTTGGTTGCATGGATTATCGACTGCAACGCTTTAGTGACAAAGAATGATGTGCTACTGATGATCTACATCTTTTATCCTGCATAATAGATGGAATCTGCCAACTAGCCCTAAATTGTAAGATGGGGCCTTTATCTTCATGGGTTAAACTTATTTTTCCTGCAGATATCACAGATGCCCAATCTGATTCAGTTCTGGGAAATTTGGAGACCAAGTCAACACTTTGAACTCTTTGTGATGCTCCTCATACCATCCATGGACCATATTTTTAGTGTACAGGGTGCATCAGAGCCGGTTTTAGACAAAGCGGGGCCCCAAATGCTGATATGTATTATATAACAAGCCCCATTTTCCCACACACAATTCAATGAGAACCCAGTCATCAGTTATTATAGCACCTCCTTATAAATAATAGTCCCTGATTATAAATAATATTACTCCTTTATCAGTAATAGCACCCTTATAAATGATAAATAGTGCCCTGTATCAGTAATATCCCCCTTATCAGTAACAGTCATAAAAATAATACTGCTCCCTTATTAATAATAGCCCTCTCATAAATAATAGTTACCCTTATAAATAATAGTCCCCATTATGACATTATACCCCTTTATAAATAAGCCCACTTAATTATACCCACCTTATAAACAGTTCACCTCTTATAAATAATAGCTCCCCCTTATAATGGATGCCTTCTATATAATTGTTCCCCCCTTATAAATAATAGCCCATCTTATAAATAATAGTTCCCCCTTATAATAGGCCCCTCATATTTAATTTTTTTCAATTATATATAGTAACCCACCCTTATATAGAATGGTTCATCCTTTATAAATAAAAGCCCCCTTATATATAATAGTTCTCCGTTATACAGTGTCGGACTGAAGGGCCTTAGGCCCACCAGAGGAACTTGTTCTGGGGCCCCACCCAACAGCTTCCTGCTAATAGCCTACACCACGGCTTCTTCACTGAAGGCTTACATATGTGCTGACTATCCGGTGTTACTGAGTATGTTCCCAGTATAGTCAGCCCCTATAGTACTGTGCAGGCCCCAATAACTCCATGGCCAGTTCATGCACAGTACTGTATGGGGAATGACATTGCCATGGAGCACTACACGTATGTGCAAGATTATAGTGAGGCAGCTGTGATGCAGACATAGCACACAGGGCTGACAGCAGGAATTTTGAACCCCCACAGTATAATGCTCCACATGGTATATAATGCTCCAAAGTATAAAATGCTCCCCTGAGCCCTCCACAGTTTTCCTACATGGTATATAATGTTCCACAGTGGAACCACACAGTATAAAATGCTCCCCTGAGCCCCCTCATAGTGGCCCCACATGGTATATAAGGCTCCACACAGTATACTACCTTTTAGTGGCCCCAGACAGTACAATATGCTCCCCAGCAGCCCCACACAATATAATATACGCCATACAGTATAATATGCATCCCATAGTGCCCCCCCCCAGTATAATGCTCCACAGTGGCCTAACACAGTATAACATGCTCCACAATGGCCTCCACACAGTATAATATACTCCCCAGAGGGGTTCCCCCAGTGTAATGCTCCACAGTGGTCACCCACAGTATAATATGCTCCCCACAGTCCCCCCCAGTATAATGCTCTACAATGGCCTCACAGAGTATAATATGCTCCTGAGAAGCCCCACACAATATAATACACTCCACAGTGGCCCACACAGTATAACAGGCTCCCCACACTGCCCCTTCCCCCCAGTATAAAGCTCCACAGTGGCCCATAGTATAATATGCTCCTCAGAGGGCCCCCGCTAGTATAAAGCTCCACAGTGCCCCCCCAGTATTTTGCTTCACAGTGGCACCACGCAATATATTATGCTGCTCATAGTTTCACCCCAGTATAATGCTCCACAGTAGGCCCCACGCAATATAATATAGTCCCCAGAGGGCCCCCTAGTATAATGCTCCTTAGTTCCTGCCCCGAATAATGCCCCACAGTGGCACCACGCAATATAATATGCTCTACAGATGGCCCCCCCAGAATAATGCTCCACAGTGACCCCACACAGTATAACATGCTCCAGAATGGCCTCCACACAGTATAATATACTGCCCAGAGAGGTTCCCCCAGTATGATGCTCAACATTACCCAAAACAATATAATATGCTCTCCAGAGGGCCCCCCCCCCCCACACAGTACAATGCTCCACGGTGACCCCACACAGTATAATATGCTCTCCAGAGGGTCCCCCAGTATAATGCTCCAAAATGGCCCCACAGAATATAACATGCTCTCCAGAGCTGCCCCCCCACATTATAATGCTCCACAGAGGCCCCATACAGTATTATATGCTATCCAGAGGGGTCCCCCAGTATAATGCTCCACAGTGGCCCCACACAGTATAATATGCTATCCAGAGGGGCCCCCCAGTATAATGCTCCACAGTGGCCCCACACAGTATAATATGATATCCAGAGGCGGGCCCCCAGTATAATGCTCCACAGTGGTCCCACACAGTATAATATGTTATCCAGAGGGGGCCCCCCAGTATAATGCTCCACAGTGGCCCCACAGACTCCCTTAGTACTATTATTTTATTATACTCTGGGGTCTCTTCAGACCCCAGAGTATAATAATTGAAGGCCCTGGGGATGTAAGGGAAAATAACAAACAGTTATACTTACCTTGCCTTACCTCTCCTGGGCCTCTTCGTGCTGCTCCGCTGTCCCCGCCAGAGCCGGCTTCCTCTTCTCTGTGGCTGACGTCATGCGTCACCGCTGAGCCCTGTGATTAGGCCTCAGGGGTTACATGAGCACGCCCCACGTGACCACTGAGACCAGGCCTTTGCTCCTCAACGGTGATGCCCGGAACGACAGAAGATGACGTCGAACGCCAAAGACAGGTGAGTAAAAATGTTTGCTATTTTTACTCACCTCGGAAAGGTGGGTCCCTTTCTGTTATTGATATGGCCGGGTCTGACTCCGGGATCCGGAGTCATCAGGCTCCGGATCCCGAGAGCCCCTTTGGGGACGGGGCATCTTGTAAATATAAAAATAACATCCAAATGAATGCCAGGACCCAAGGTTTCCTACCAGAACATTGCTCAGAGTATCGTACTACCTGTGCTGGCTTGCCTTTTACCAAACTGCATTGTCCCTGCCTGTTTTTGTGTTCCTGCATGGATGGAAGTTATCCCATCCAAAATAAGGAAATCATAGTTAGGTTTCTGGCAAGTGCCAGACCATAAAAAGTTCCTGCATTCCTAGTTATATGCATAATGATCTAATAATCTATCAAGATAAAAGACCGCTAGATGGTTAGATCTTTAAAATACTGCAATTTTTTTCACTATTTATGAGAGAGGCCTGTAATTGACATCATAGGTAGACCTCAACTATGAGAGACAAAATGAGAAAACAAATCCAGAAAATCACATTGTCTGATTTTTAAAGAAGTTATTTGCAAATTATGGTTGAAAGTAAGTATTTGGTCAATAACAAAAGTTCATCTCAATATTTTGTTATATATCCTTTGTTGGCAATGACAGAGGTCAAACATTTTCTGTAAGTCTTCACAAGGTTGGCACACACTGTTGCTGGTATGTTGGCCCATTCCTCCATGCAGATCTCCTCTAGAGCAGTGATGTTTTGGGGCTGTCGCTGGGCAACACAGACTTTCAACTCCCTCCAAAGGTTTTCTATGGGGTTGAGATCTGGAGACTGGCTAGGCCACTCCAGGACCTTGAAATGCTTCTTACGAAGCCACTCCTTGGTTGCCCTGGCGGTGTACTTGAGATCATTGTCATACTGAAAGACCCAGCCACGTTTCATCTTCAATGCCCTTTGCTGATGGAAGGAGGTTTGCACGCAAAATCTCTCGATGCATGGCCCCATTCATTCTTTCATGTACACGGATCAGTCGTCCTGGTCCCTTTGCAGAGAAACAGCCCCAAAGCATGATGTTGCCACCCCGATGCTTCACAGTAGGTATGGTGTTCTTTGGATGCAACTCAGCATTCACTCTCCTCCAAACACGACGAGTTGTGTTTCTACCAAACAGTTCTACTTTGGTTTCATCTGACCATATGGCATTCTCCCAATACTCTTCTGGAACATTCAAATGCTCTCTAGCAAACTTCAGACGGGCCCGGATATGTACTGGCTTAAGCAGGGGGACACGTCTGGCACTGCAGAATCTGAGTCCCTGGCGGCGTAGTGTGTTACTGACGGTAGCCTTTGTTACGTTAGTCCCAGCTTTCTGCAGGTCATTCACTAGATCCCCCCTGTGTGGTTCTGGGATTTTTTCTCACTGTTCTTGTGATCATTTTGACCCCACGGGGTGAGATCTTGCGTGGAGCCCCTGATCGAGGGAGATTATCAGTGGTCTTGTATGTCTTCCATTTTCTAATTATTGCTCCCACAGTTGATTTCTTCACACCAAGCTGCTTGCCTATTGCAGATTCAGTCTTCCCAGCCTGGTGCAGGTCTACAATTTTGTTTCTGGTGTCCTTCCACAGCTCTTTGGTCTTCACCATGGTGGAGTTTGGAGTGTGACTGTTTGAGGTTGTGGACAGGTGTCTTTTATACTGATAACAATGTCAAACAGGTGCCATTACTACAGGTAATGAGTGGTGGACAGAGGAGCCTCTTAAAGAAGAAGTTACAGGTCTGTGAGAGCCAGAAATCTTGCTTGTTTGTAGGTGACCAAATACTTATTTTCCACCATAATTTGCAAATAAATTATTAAAAAAATCAGACAATGTGATTTTCTAGATATGTTTTCTCATTTTGTCTCTCATAGTTGAGGTCTACCTATGATGTCAATTACAGACCTCTCTCATCTTTTTAAGTGGGAGAATTTGCACAATTGGTGGCTGACCAAATACTTTTTTTTCCCCGCTGTATATCTGAAAAAATGTTTAACTTTTAATTGACTAAAAAACTAAATATGGCTATATTCATCGGAAAATCCCTTTAACAAGCGACACAATAATGTTATCAATTCCTTCAGCTTTTTAATATTTTATTAACTGATTTAATGTTACAGCGGCTTTATCAGTGAATCATAAGTATATAATAAATGTATCTACTGCAGATTATCCACAATGTCAATTCTTTTTGGTATTTGAACTAGTCCTTTCAACTTATACAGATGCTATTTATTCTACATTATAAGGTCACATCAGGATGGATACATATTGTTATATCTGATCCAGAAAAATAATGTATGCCTCTTTTTAAATGTTTTTAACTTGTTTTTTTTCTTGTCTGCTAATAACAATAATGCTTTAATTTTTTTGGTATTTGGGTATGCACTCCTCATCCTTTCTTTTGGGTTGCACATGTGTAACTCTTGTTTCTTTATATTATATATTTAGACTGTCTAGTTTAAATTTATGCCACCTATTGGTTGGCTTAGCATGAGCCAGAATTTAATGCTAAAAATGCGCAAAGATGTGCCAAAATGTGTCTGCATCTGCTCAAACCTATAATAATTTTTTTTTTCCTTTTACTTTTCTACTTCCATCAAAATCGAATCTAAACTACTTATATGATGTTGTATGGGCTGTTAGTGCCATGGTGAACATATTTTTTCTGTGTTAAATTGCAATCTTGCTCTAGATAAAATTACTATTTAAACTGTATGCAAATAAACTGTCCACCACCCAGCTGCATCCTTGAGCATAAAGACTAACAGGTCCTGTTCGGCAACCGCAGGTGAAAGCGGGTGCTTTGCCATATGGGCCTACACTCCATGCACACCAAGCAACTTATTTGCATATCCATTAAGATTGCACTTTGACATCAAAAGGTATGTTCACAATGCTACTAACAGCTCCTACAACAACATATAAGTAGTTTAGAGACAATTCTAGTGGTGGTAGACTCCCTTTAACCCCTTAAGGACCAAGCCAATTTTCGTTTTTGTGGATCTGTTTTTTCCTCCCCACCTTCCAAGAGCCCTAATTTTTTTTTTCGCTCCACAGAGTCACATGATGGCTTATGGTTTGCAGAACAGATTGTATTTTAATGGAACCATTAAATATCCTGTACAATGTACTGGGAAACTGGAAAAAAATTCAGAATGAGGTGGAATTGGAAAAAAAAACACATTTTCCACAATTTCTTATGGGTTTAATTTTTACGGCATTCACTATGTGATAAAAATGACATGTTACCTGTTATCTGTGGGTCAGTACGATCACGGCGATAACAAATTTATATAGTACTAGCAGAAGGACCCGGTTTCGCACGGGTATATTTCATTTTTTGTTTGTGTAGTGACCCCATAAGAGTTGGCCAGTTTTGCACTTCACATCCAGTATGGCAGTCCAGTATAGGTACAGTCTATTTATGGCTGTGTTGTATGGAAACCTGGTAAATGAAATGTGAACTTATATTGGCTGATAGACGTAATATGACTGAATATTTAAAGACCTGTGAACTGCTATTGACTCATACAGGTCATACATAGCTTGGTTGCTATGGAAACCTGGTGTAAAGCTGTGTGTATGTCAAGACTGAAGAACCTGCGATTTTCCATTGGTCCATAAGCATCATGTGATCATGTGTATCTCAGTTTGGATATCAGTGAAAGACCTGCGATCGGTTGTTATGGAAAACCTGGAGTAAAGCTGTGTGTATGAGACCTTGTGTAACAGTGCAGAGGGCGCATGAGTTCCACAGCTCCTTTCCCATAATGCCTTGTGATATGTAGATGCTTAGTAGAGAGCGAAAGGCAATTTAAAACTCTACACACCTTCACTGGTGCTCTCCTCAAGGAGAGATGTCCCTGCCCATAACCCACTCATTGCCTCCCACAAAGCCAGCCAGTTCATTTTGCTCTGCACTGATGAGGGACAAAAATCCCGAAACGGCGCTGTATGCAGATAAATGAAATTGGCTTGGCTAAAATCTCTTTTGCTGTCTCAAGACTCAGTGAGTCAAAAGCAAATTGAGGATCTTTTACATCCAACAGAGGGCGCATAAGCTCCTCAGCTCCTTTCCCATAATGCCTTGTGATATGTAGATGCTTAGTTGAGGGCGAAAGGCAATTTAAAACTCTACACACCTTCACTGGTGCTCTCCTCAAGGAGAGATATCCCTGCCCATAACCTTGTGTAACAGTGTCATCCACAGCGCCCTGCCCCTTTAAAGCTGACCTACAGCAGTGAAGAAAAATGGCTGGGTTGTTATTGAAACCTGGAGTGCAGCTGTATGCATGTGGCTGACAATGCTTTGTCAGATTGGAGACGGGTTTGGGTCTGCTGGGGAGTTTCAGCAGCTCGCTGTTGTCTGTAACATACCTTATCAGATTGGAGACAGGCTTGGGTCTGCTGAGAGTTTTCATTAGCTCGAGCAGCAGCCATGCATTTTGCTGCAGGGGACATGAGTAGTTTAAAAAACGTTTCAATTTATAAGAATGCTGAAATCCAGTATGGCAGTCCAGTCAGTGGCGTAAATACCGGTTTAGCAGTGGTAGCAGCTGCCACAGGGCCCGGGACATTAGGGGACCCAGCGGGCCTCTGATGTTTTTTTTTTTTTTAACACCAGCAGGTAAGGGGCCCTATTTACTTACCGATCCCCACTCCTGCTCACGGCCGCCTGCACTTCAACTTCTGCAGAGGCGGCTGTGAGCAGGAGCGGGGATTGGTAAGTAAGGCCTGTGGGCCGTGAACTCCACAAACACTGCTATCATTATACTCTGGGGTCTTTTCAGCAGGTTTCGGGCCTCCTTGGTGGCGTCCCAGATGTCGGTGGGCCAGTCCGACGTCATTATGCGTTGCGATACATTCCTGGCTCACGTGAAATCTGGTCCAAAATTGAAGAAGTAGCGGGAAGTGCGCATAATACTATATGAAGGAGCCACTATGATACTGTGTGCAGGGGCCACTATGGGGCAGAATACTGTGTGCAAGGGCCACTATGGGGCCTAATAGTGTATGCAGGGCCAATAATAATAATAATAATAATAGTGTGTGCAGGAATGCAGTTTGTGTGGGGGTTGCCGGGGGGGGTCCCATGTCAAATGTTCGCCTTGGGGCCCTGCCATTGCTAGTTACGCCACTGAGTCCAGTATAGGTACAGTCTATTTATGGCTGTGTTGTTATGGAAACCTGGTAAATTAAATGTGAACTTATATTGGCTGATACACGTGATATGACTGAATATTTAAGGTCCTGTGAACTGCTATTGACTAATACAGGTCATACATAGCTTGGTTGCTATGGAAACCTGTGTGCCTGAGGAGAGTAAGCACCTGCGAGCTCTTATTGGCTGATAAGGGACATGTGACCGTGTGTATGGCAGTTGGAAATGAGTGAAAGACTTGCAGGCTTGTATAGACTAATGCTGGTCATTTTTTGGGAATACTGTATCTCAGGAACGGTACGTCCAAGAGAACTGAGACCCAGTCTATAATATTCCTGGACACCTGATGTACATGTGTGCCAAATTTGGTGAGGATCGGTCCAGTCGTTTGGTCGCGCATAAAGAACAGACAGACAGACAGACAGAAACTCATTTTTATATATATAAGAGATTTGTAATGTTTTGATACCTTTTAAAAAATGAAAAAAAATTTTGTCACCATGTTCTGACACCTGTAACTTTTTCATATTTACAAGATGATGTTTTAATTGATACCATTTGGGGGAAAGTCTGATGTTTTGATCACTTTTTATTTAATTTTTTTAGGAGGCAAAGTGTTTTTTTCTTTCCGTTCACTACACCGTTCACCGTATAGGATAAATATTTTTATATTTTGATAGTTTGGGCATTTTTGAGCGCGGGGAGACCTAAAGTGTTTATGTTTACTTTTGTTTATTTTTATATGTGATCTAGGGAAAGGGGGGTAATTTGAACTTTTGGGGTTTTTTTGCGTTTTTTTTAATACTTTTAAAAACTTTTTTCTTCTTCTTTTATTTTTATGATCAGATCCTCTAGGGACCTTGAACCTTAGGGGTCTGATCGCTCATACTATTCACTGCAAAACTATTGCAGTGAATAGTAAAATCCATTCACTTCTATTACATGCTGCCTATGGCAGATTTGAGCAAAACCTTAAAGGGAATCTGTCAGGTCAATCTGAGACACTAAACCACCCACAGGTCTTTATAGACCTGGGGTTTAGTTTCCCAAATCGCCCTGTTGTAATGCAATCCGCGGGTGCATTAAAAATAAAAAACCTTTATACTTACCTAGATAAGGGTCCGATCAACACTGTTTGGTGGGAACGGTCCAGCTTATTCATGAGGCACGCCTCCCGGCGCCTGCACTGTTGTTCAGTGAAGCTAAAGATGGACACCCCGGCTTCACTGCGTAATTGCGAGGCATGCGCACTGAAGCCAAGGAGTACTCCTCTGGCTTCATTGAAGAACTGCGCAGGCGCAGGGAGTACAGCGGCAGGGTGAGTATAAAGCTTTTTTATTTTTAATGCGGCCATGGATTGCGTTATAAGAGGGTGATTTGGGACACTAAACCCCAGGTCAATATGGATGTGTGGTTGGTTTAGTGTCCCAAATTGCCCTATCAGATTGCCTTTAATATGTCATTAGCTTAAAAAAATATTGAATTTCATAGAAATTTGCAATGCAAAGCAAATCAGTATGTGCCAAGTATAAGCTCATCTTTTACTCTAAATGGGAAAGGAAAAATGAAAATTTTGGAAGATAATAATTTTGGAAGACACAATAAAGCAGCATCCTTTGCCTGTTGGTTAAGAAATATGTTAAAGAGTTCTACAAAAGGTTTTTCTTAAAGTGTTACCCTGAATGTTTTCTACACATTTTAAATATTCATGCTGTGAAAAACAAAATACAGTTTAGTATATTTTATTGGGACCAGTCCAGTAAATGGCACATTCCCTGTATTCTATCAGCAAGTAAAAACCTACGTTTTCCATTTAGTCGCCATGATTTAAACCTGGCCAGGACTGAGAACAGAAATCAATAAATTCTTCCTCGCAGTTCCTTCACCATAAACTGAGCAACTGTAAAACTGTTGACAGTATTCTCACTTTCCCACCCAAATTCATGTTTGAGCAGGACAGAAATACATTGTAGCCAAATACGCGAATCAGACTCCCAGATAGGGAAGTGGGGTGCTATTTGCATTCTTAGGTGATGAGGAGTCCTGGGCAGTGTGTTAAACTCATAAAATTTATTGGAAGGTTAAACATTTAATTTAATGGAGGTGTTCATAGAGTGTCAAGCTATGACTCATTAACGTTTCTATTCCTTACTTGTGACTCTGAGGTGGCCTTCTGACACTTATGCATTAAAAAATGGTGACACACGTGCAGAACGTTAGGAGAGAGGCGCCTACAGCTTCAGCAGATCGAATGAAATCATATCCTTTGTTTAATCCCAATCAATACAAGGGTCTGTTTCTCTTTTCTTTAGTCTAGAGCTACATGGTTTTGCTGTGGGCAGAACTATGTGGGTGCAAAGGTTGGGGTGTAACACCTAGATCCTAGAGCCAGAGAGGGCCCAACAGTTGCTCTGCAAAAACAGGGAATTTCAGAGTTTTTTCTCTGTTTTGTGACACTGCTGTTAATTATCTATGCTCTGTGACATCACTGTTAATTATCCATGCTCTGTGACATCACTGTTAATTATCCATGCACTGTGATATCACTGTTAATTATCTATGTTCTGTGACATCACTGTGCATATTTTCTCATACAATGAAGTCACCATGTGCAATTATACTTAGTTGCAAAGAATTCTATGTGGGTGAATAACGGGTGTGTGAGAAGGGTCCTTAAAGAAGGCGGCTGCTCTGCTGCAGAGCAGCTACCATAGCTGCAGTACCGGCTCTCCGCGGAGACCCGAAGTTAATGCCCGCGATCAGTTTCTACCCTGATCACGGGCATTGTTCAGCGTAACCCCCTCTCCTGCCCACCATAGCAGCAGAACCGCCGGAGTTAATGCCCGCGATCAGAATGGACTCTGATCGCAGGCATTGCTAAATGTGACCTTCCCCCCGCAGTCCCTAGGGCCAGTCCCCACCCCCTATAGCTACTATGCCGGATCTCTGTTGTACTGGAGACCCGCAGTTAATGCCCGCGATCAGAGTCCACTCTGATTGCGGGCATTGTTGAGTGTGCCAGTCCGTGACCCCTCCTCCAAATCGACCCCCCCGAAGCAGAATAACTATCCCCGGGGTCGTTACCCCCCAGCCCCGTACCTTTCACGTTTCAGGTCGGCTCCTGCGCGGCGAGATTGCGAGAGCCGACCTGTTCCTTTGACAGCCGGGAGCCTTATAAAGGCTCTCAGGCCTGTCATAGGAATATTACCATTGAGGCAGTAATGTAGATAATCTCCCATAGACTTCAATAGGTTATATTGCAGTCTATAGGATGATTGCTGGTTCAAGCCCCCTAGGAGGGGTTAATAAAAAAAAAAAAAACTTAAAAAATATAACAAAAACAAAGTAAAAGTTCAAGCCCCCTCCCACTTTCACTAGAATACATATAAAAATAAAATATTACTGTGAAACACATACACATTAGGTATTCCTGTGTCCGAAAACGCCCGGTCTACAAACTTATAAAAATATTTTACCTCTATAGTGAATGCCGTTCACCTCTGATAAAAGTTGAAATAAAAGCGATCAAATGTGTGATTGTTGTTCATGGAAAAAATTAAGACCTACCCCGAAAAAAAGCCCTAGCCCTTTTTTCAAGAGAAAAAAAATATTATAAGACCCTGTCTTATTTTCGGAGAAACACGGTAGTAGCCACACGTATAGTTAGTTTTCTCGTGTTTAGTTAGTTCTCAGACGAGCAGGACTTTTGTTTTGGCATTTTTTGCCTGAAGTTAAGGCTGTATTATCATTTGTACCTGAAGTGAAGGTTTATTTATTTTTGCTATTTTTTTCTAAATAAACCTACTTGCACCAGAGTTTGTGTCCCTGTCTTTGACTGGTTGAGTCCGCACCACGGCTGCAACCGAGCTACCTCCCCCATTGGTGTTATACTGTGTAGGGGGCCAGGAAAGGACATGTTACACCATGTGGTGACCAGGAAAGTACCTTTATGGCATGTGGGACCCAGGAAAAAAGTGGATTACACTGTTTGGGGCCAGGAAAGGGTGCATTATAACATGTGGAGCCTGAAAATGGTCTGTTATACTGTGGGGGGGGGGGCAATAAAGGGCTTTGTATTGTGTGGGGGCCAGTAAAGGGATGATCAGTGGGTGAAGCTCTGCTTTGGCTTTCTTCTGTGGGGGAACTGGCTGGCCAGAAAATAAAGAGGAATCTGAGGCAGATTTCCATCTCGATTCCTTTTCATTTTCTGCCATCTGCACAGGCCCTTACTTTTGGCTGAACCTCTGAGAACTACATCCCCCATCAGCTCCAGATCCTTAGAACTTGATGAGAGTTGTAGTTTTATTCTTCGCAACCACTGTACCATTATGTTGCAGTGATAGTGCCCGTTCTAATGCCTGAGACAACAATCTTAGCTTTTTAACCCCTCAGATGCCACGGACAATGCAGACTGGGATACTTCTGAGTAAATAAATATATATATATTTTTTTTACTTGTATGCCAGTAGCAGTAGGGTGAACCCATAAAATCAATTCCACTGGTGGGCCCTAGACACTAGGCTGATTTATAGCTGGGTCTCAGCTTAACAAAGTCTTTAGTTTCTACTATAACCTTATCACTAAATGGGGAAAGTGAAGACTCACATGTCCTCCTTCTAAGCTGAGGGTGGTACTATCTCTCAGCCCAGCCAGGTGGTTCAGTACGTTCCACTTAAAGTCACAGTTACATCTATAGATTATAAAACAGTGCAATATTTTGTAAAAGGGCAGCCATAAAAGCAAACAATCCGTTTCCTTTTCCCAGTGCTCTTACTGGGATGGTACATATGCAGTATCTGTGTTCTATGACACCAATGTAAGAATTACTCCTACATACTGATATGACTGTGTGTATTTTCAGAGACATAAACATCTAAAGCACAGAGGCTG
Source organism: Leptodactylus fallax (assembly GCA_947044405.1). NCBI lineage: Eukaryota > Metazoa > Chordata > Amphibia > Anura > Leptodactylidae > Leptodactylus > Leptodactylus fallax. The sequence goes on from CAMRHE010000203.1 coordinate 1,807,588, forward strand.
CAGTTGTAGAGTACTTAGGCTGTGGTGCCTGAGGTTGCACTATGGTAACTTTGCATCATAAGAGGATGTAAATGGAGATTTTTGGACCTTAACACAGATTTTGCTTAGATGTCTAAGAACTTCAAGCTTTGTCTCTGGTGACAAAGATACACCAGGTTTTTTTTATTTATTCTGTTTTCTGTGGCACCAAACCACACTGATGTTTCTGTGTGATTGCAACTAACACAACCTGGATTCAATGCCCTATATAGTAATAAAGGTGCCCTGTAAACTTATCTAACCCTCCAGGATGGGATTAAAAATATCTTTATGAAAATGATTACAATGCATTCTAATTTATCAATACAACCTATTACTTGTCATTGTAATTTCACATCTCATAGCATGAAAATGTCAGATTTTATGGGTAATTAACCATCAGTAAAAATAGAAAGAGACAGAATCTGTTTGCTGCACTTCATATCCTGTCTGTACAATATGAAAGAAAAATTTGCTGGAAATGCATAAAATGAATGTCAATCAGATTGCAGGCTATACATCAAAAATATTAGTAATGACTTTTAAATGGTTTGTAACTTGTGCTTCAAGCCACACTTTAACTTTGAAGTATAGGTATTTACGGTATGTAAGCTGTATCCTTATGCTTGAGAGTGTTACAAACAAGTAGTGTAAGAAAGAGGTGCTCTGGTTTAAATAACATATTAGGTAATACTTGAGGTAATAGAGAGTAAGTCCCCTTTCCAGCAGAAAGGGGTTAAAACAGAATCTCGTGCTCTGAAGGAACTTATGGGTCTGTACATTACACAGACAGTCCATTTATTTAAATGAGTACCATACATTACTTAAATTGAACCTGTCACCAGGCTTGGGGCCCCTAAGCCACCAGCATGACCTTAAGCCTGGTAATCTTCATTCCATCTGTCCTCTAATACCAGTCACCGGTTTCCTTCAATTTTACCTTACATTTACTTAAGTAAAGAACCCTTTTAAGATTGGCCGTGCACTTCACATATCTATCAGACAAATGATCAGCAGTTATCTCTCCCAACCCTATAAATATGTATGCTTGGCCAAGTATTCATATGTTTTGAATGAAGAAATCAGGCGATACCTTTTAGAGGCTAACTGAGTATATTTGTTAGCCTCTAAAAGGTATATCCTGATTTCTTCACTCTTCCACTACTTTCTATGGCTAACATGGTACAACATTATACTACTATGTTTTGAATGGGGAAAGTGGAGAAAGACACTACCAGATATCTCTAGCAACAGTTAATCTACCCTGAGATCAAAAGGATTGGTCATGTTGAAATCCAACATCCCTATCCTTATCTTCCTGGCATCAGGGGCACCCATACACATTATACTAAGTTCACACTAGCGCCATGGTCTCAGTCATTCGGGTCCGGTGGGGACCCGAACAACAGAGAACTGGACCATTTAAACAGCGGTTACACAAGGACACCAGCACAACCTCCATGCAGGACTTTTCTGTCTGCCAATTTTCGGAGAGTCACCAAAGGATATGAACCCAGCCTTAGATGGCTGGCCAAACTTAATCTCATATACTGTATTAACAATACTGTCCCAATCTGTTTCTACCTAATTTAAAGATAAAGTATACTAGACCTTAATAGAAGGTATCAGATGTCTTTTGTTAGGAGCTGTTGTTCCAGAATGTCACAATACATTATTCTGACCACCCAAAAAAAGTAATAAAAATCTGGTAGGCCAGAATATGCGCAGAATATTATGTTTTGGCCAGATATGATACATATCACACAAAATAGCACAACTACATTTTCACAACGTAAGTAAACTTGATTGCGGTTTATACATACATATTTTTGGAAACCCTTTCCCTCACCCCTGGTAGCCAGCACTTGGAGCACATTCTGCCAGCTCCATATCCTCCTAGCTACACTCATGACTGAATTAAAAACTAGCACTATATTGCCATACAACTAACCAGAAAAATACATGTTAGCATGGTAGCTGTGATAAAATGTACAAGTGCATCTCAATAAATTAGAATATCTTTAAAACGTTTATTTCTTTCAGTAATTATATTAAAAAAGTGACCCCCCCTATATTTTCTAGATTCTTTATACATATAGTGTTCTGTTTCAAGTGTTTTATTTCTGTAAATGTTGATTATGGATTACAAGTAATGAAAACCCAAATCTAAGAAAATTTGAATATTGTAAAAAAGTTCAGTATTGTAAATTCAGTGTGTCACCTGCCAAGGTTTCCTAAGCCTTTACATGGTCCCTCAGTCTGGTTCAGTAGGACACACAATCATGGAAGACGCTGATTATGAATTGAATTACTGATGTACTGAAATTAATGAACGTTTCAAAAATATTCTAATTTATTGAGATGCACCTGTATTCAGTATTACTTATATACTCTACCTGTTGTAGACAGAATGGTACATTGCTTTGTATAGGTAAACACCTGCCTGTCAAATCTCTCAATGAATACTTCTGAATCCACATGTCTGCTCATGCTGATGTCTTTACTGGCTTCCTCAAGTATGTGATCCAACTTGTTTCACAGATGTTTCTATTCTGAAGACTGAACTACTTCTTCCACAAAGAGTTTATCTTGATAGTTTTCACTGCCATTGACAACGATTTCCTGTTGGACACATTCCACTAATATGCTCCATGGGCCACAGAAGGCAGAGTGATCAAAGCCCACACTCACATCTACTGATGTCCTCCTATCTAGTGTTCTTTTAAGTAAAAAGGAGCTAAATTATTGAATGGTGAAAGATGCTTAGTGTATATCTGGCACATTATTTGATTCAGGAGAACCTTTCTCATAATGGAAGAACAGTGTGAATGATGCTGTGGGAGGATTAAAGCAGAGACAGCTCCAGACATTTATTTGTGTTCAATAGTATGGAGAAGAAACAAGTGTCATCTGTTTCTATCTTCATGGATAATAATGGACGTAAAATCTATTGCTTGTCCTTAATGGGTCTATTCATCAGTGTTCGGAAATAAAACAAGAAAAATTACACTGCAAATGTGCAATAATCATTATGGAATGAAAGGAAAACAGATTCTAGAACAGTCAGGAGCATACAGTACATGTAAATGTGCTGAAGCATTTTTGTATAAGCTCTATATACTCTAATTCAAGTATTTTACAGATGTTTCCTTCCCAACCATACCTGTTGGCTCAATATATACTAAGATGTGTGGCAAACAGCCTTTCAAAGAACATAGTTTCATGATATTATGTCACAAGATGTCTTTCCTATAGATATGTCTATATGTGACCATACAGATATTTTGTCTGGAATTGCAGCTTTTCAGGGCTTTTTCTAGCATGTCATATTGTATAGAACTAGTTTCATTAGAAACTAGAATCCTTGTCCAAATTTAACTGGTTACTGTCAAAATCATTAGTACAGACAAATATAAGAAATGTTGTCATACAATATATCTTATCAATGTAAAATGCTTCCTCCTCCTCATATCAGTCTGTTTTCCTTCTCCCCTCCCATCTAAACTGATTTTCACTCTTTAAACCCTGCTATATCCATCTGGAGATGAACTGCAGATCAAACTTATCATATGATATATGTCCATACAAATCTAAGGATAAGGGTAGAAGGTTTAGGTGGATGCTTCAGCTAAATTTGAATTTTTTTTATCACATGGAATTTTTTTTTTATCACAGTTTAAGTGCTTCATTCATATCAATAGAGGTCAGTACTGCATAATACTGCAGCTAGTCTCCACCCACCTGCTCAGGGAGAACTGCAAACTATTGATAGAGCTTGCAGAGAGGAAAACTGGTAGATAATGCAGGATATAAGTCATATAATTGGCATAAATAATGTTATCCCTCATGTACACGCACAACAGCTTATGCTGAAATGACTGGTGCTTTTTAAACTAATGTAAGGGTGGAGACTTATGTTGAAGGGATATTTTATTAGTAGGGGAGTATTCCGCTTTAGGATATACCATCACTTTATGTTTGATGGTTTAGCACTGGATCCCCTTTTAGGTTCTTCTTCATTTAGAAGGGGCCTTCCCTAGTTCCCTGCACAGGGGGTGGCAGAAGGGCCGCTTTAACCATAGGGCAAACGGTGAACTTGCATGAGGCCCTATGGTAGTGGTGGTCCCTTGGGACAGTGGGATGTCACTTACATTGCGCCTGCAGCTCCCTGAAGCCTCTGAGACCAGAGAGAGAAGGGAAAGGTGAGTATTCGATTTTTTTTTTCTTTATTTGGAACATTGTACTGTGGGCACCAGGAGGGGACATAAAACTCTGATGGCAACTAGAGGTGGATATGAAATTGTGGGGCAACTGGAGGGGGATATGAAACTGTTGGGGCAACTGGAAGGGGACATGAAATTGTAGGGACAACTAGGAAGGGGACATGAAACTCTGGGGGCAACCAGGAAAGGGACAAGAAACTGTGGGGGCAACCAAGAAGGTGACATGAAACTGTGGAGGTAACCAGGAGGGAGACATGAAAGTGGTAGCACCCAGGTGGGGGACCCGAAACTGTTGGGGCAACCAGGAGAGGGACATTAAACTGTGGGGGCATCCAGGAGGAGGACATGAAACTGTGGGGGGGGGCAACCAGGAGGAGGACATGAAACTGTGGGGGTAACTGGAGGGGGACATTATAATATAATGTCTGAGTGGCCACAGGTTAATGTCAGAGGGACCACTGTAGGGGACAGGTTAATGTGTGATGGGATTTTATATTATATGGGGCCACAGCAGGGGCATTATACTATGTGGTGGTGGTGGTGATAGAGGGGTCACTTATGAAACCTTTGCACAGGGTCAACCAATGTGTTAAACAGCCCTGGGTGGCAGGTTGCCTCTGTGCAGGAAAAAACAATGAAGAGGATGCACTGGAGGCGCAGGCATAGTCAGGACCATTTAATAAATAGGAATGCAGGAACAAATGTTTTCTGTTATACAATATTTTGAATGATTTTTTTAAAGGTTTTTCAATACAATATAATGTCAATCAACCATATCATAAGTTACATGAGTGAGGGGCTAGCGCCTGGGACCCCAACAATAGAGCTTATTTGAAGTGCAGAGGTCGCCATCACCTTTCAGTTGAAATTAATGTGCCTGGTGACAACCAACAACTAAGAGTTCTTTCTTGACATTTATATGAGTAGCTTTTGTCATGTTTTTGCTGTGATTTATGGGTCTTAGCATGATTATGAGAAATCAAGTTAAAAAAAAAATATGACAAAAATTGCTGGAAAAGTGTGTCATGAATAAACACACTTATTTGGCATATTGCTGAAATTCCCTATTAGGGAAGCGTTCACATGGAGAAACATCCCATGACTGACATGTAGCAGTTTGCTTGTTCGTTATTCTGGCAGGGGCTACTATTTTCTTGGGTTGTCCCATCAGGTCAATGACTTATGTAAGTAAGGACCTATTATCAATCAGAGAAATGTGAAAACCCTTTTCTCCATCCCTCACCTGATTGTTTTAACAATTTAACAATCCAGGATTCTGTTTCATATCGCTACAATCCAGCTTCTCTGAATTATATACATTGGGGATGTAGATATAGTTATATACCCAATGATAGAAATAAAAATACTGGAATGCTTCTTTCAATTAATACATGGACATGTTTCGTCCTTCAGAGGGAAAACCACTTTTTGAAATGGCTCTCTGCAATAGACTAATGGAAGAAAATGGTTCTGTGTAGAGACCCCTCCATGTGACATCCTATATGTCTAAATAGGTCATGAGGACAGAGGTTATTATAATGCAACAAACTCCTTAAGTAAATCAGAAAATCATAACATAAGAACTCATACAGAAAACTGCACTTCAGACATAAATGCCACCAGGATTCCACACCAAAAGTATGCTGTGATAATAAAAAACACCTTGCAGTCTAACTACGTAAATAATGCTTAGAAAAAAACAGATCTATGTGCAAATGGAAACTCATAATTTTGCCAATTACTCACAGCTAACATCTGGTTGCTCTGTTTTTAACATCCCAAAAACACACTGAAAGAAACATTCTTAAATCAGCATGTGTAAACCTGGCTGAAAGGAGAAACACACCTAGATGTATGTCACCTATAAACCTATATATATGCCCCCAACAAAAAATCATGTAAGGTATTGCATTAGGGAGTTGTCTGATCAACAGTCCCTTGTCATATTTCCTTGGACCTTAAGGTTAGGGAATACAACAGTCTTACCACAGTTGAGACTAGAGTGGAATGGTTTAAATTAGGTGTGCTGTGGATCCAGTAGGTGGCGGTGCCTCAGCTTTGAGAGTGATAGCTGTGCGGTCTGGCAGGCTTCACCTGCCAGTCCATCACAGCTAACACACCCAGAGCCTCGGCACTTTCAGGTGTTGCATTGTTGAAGTAGAGGCTAACTATGCCTCTCCTATATGCAACCTTAACCCACCTGGTTTGACGTGTATACATCAGGTGGCCCCTCATACTAACAGTCACAGGAGGCAGTGCCACCTACTGGATCCACAGCGTACCAGGCAGCACCAGATTTTACCCACTCCATTCTAGCATCTACAGTCCTACCACTTCAGAGATCCCTCTATATAATATAATGCAGGGCCGCATTCATGGTTTAGCAATGGAAGACCTCAGGATACAAGTTGAAAGTGCATTGAGGTTGTCAAAAACACTTGAAGGAATATTTCAGAGCTGTGTAAGGTGTCTTTTTTTTTGTGTGACAATGTGTATTTTTATTGATACCATGTTGGGGAATGTATAAAATTTTGATTTTTTTTTCCCTTCTACAGCATTTACCATATGGGACCAATGTTTATAAATTTTAATAGTTTGCGCATTTACGGACTAAGGCTAGGTTCAAATCTGTGTCAGAGTTTCCACTGGAAATCGGCAGAGAGCAAAGTCCTGCACAGAGGACTTTTCTCTCCACCACTTTCAGTATAAAAACTGAGGAAACCCAACACACACCCAGAGGACCCTGCTGCGGTAGGCCTACGTGCTTTCAGAAGAGTCCTGGCTGCCATGGTAATGGACGGCTCCCATGATCGCGCCGCCCTGTTACCGATCATAATAAGGAAAGTGAAAGTAATCACTCAGATGCCATGGTCACATTTGACCAAGCCATCTGATTGGTTAAATGCCCGTAATCAGAATCCTCTCTGATCACGGATAGTACTGCCAGGTCCCTGCTGTGTGAAACAACACAGACCCAGCGGCTAGTGTGTCTGCTTTGCTTCAGAGTGGACGCCATACTTAGTCACATACATGTACATACATGTACGTCCTGATGCCCGTAGGGCATAATTGGGTCCTCTACTCTCAGGTGTATTTTCCGTATCTGTCTGCTCCAGCCCAGGCACAACCCCCTGACAGCAGAAAGCCTAATCAGCATATCAGGCACCAAAAGTAACAGCGCCTATTATTCAATGGTGGTGGTAAGTGCACCAAGATCTGACTACTGAAAAAAAATTGTGGAAGGGCCTGAAAGGCACAATTCATGCGAAGAAACCCACAAACATAACAGATTTGAAGCTGTTTTGTAGGGGGAAATAGGCTAAAATTCCTACAGACCAATGTGCAGGACACATCACCAATTACCAATATCAAAGATATGAGATATTGGATCATTTTCTTCTATAAATAAATGACAAGGTCTAATATTTTTGACTCATTTGTTTGTTTCTCTTTATTTACTGTGTGAAAATCTGATGTAAATTTAGGTCAAATTTATGCAGAAACATAGAACATTCTGAGGGGTTTATACACTTTCAGTATCACTGTACATAAGACTTTTTCTGTATATGACTTAAACAAAGATTCCCCTTACGTCCGACAGCAGCACAATATGGGGTATCTCTGCCCCTGTGTGTTGTTTAGGACAGTGGAACCTTTAATTAGCACCAAATTTAAGGTGCCTCCTACTGGCCCTATAAGAGGGCACCTGAGACCTCCCTCCACTGTGTTTTTTTCTGTCCTGTGTGGGACAGGTGGACGGAGGTCTCTGGTGACCTCCCGTTGCTAAGGGTTTTTTTCCTAAAAAAGCTCCTGGCTTACCTTTTGGGGGGTACCTTGGTCCTTTCCTACGTTCCGAAGATCCTCCGGTCCTTCGGGCCTTTTTCCGCCCCGCAGCGCAGCGTTACCCGGTTCATCGCTCTGCAGGCAGCACAATCCCGGAAGTAAGCGGGGAACCTCTTCGGCCGGAACCTTTTTTTCGGTCCCGTGTTCCCCGGGGAAGGAAGCCTTTGTGCACCACCGCGGCCTACTTCCGGTTTCCTCGGAAAAGTGCGGTAAGTTTGAAAATTGGAATTTTAATGGCAAAATATAGATTTGTTTTTTGCTGCTTGTATGTGGAGCCTCTGGCTTAGGCTTAAGCTCCTCTATGTTCCATTATGGCATTTGACCTTGCTTGGCCCTGTATGAATATTTTCTTTGTTTGGCTCCTCCCCTCGCTGCTGTATTACATTTAAAAGGGCTTCAGTCCTTTACTGGGAGAGCTCGTGGTTACTAGCTCCTCTGCTGCGGTTTGCGGTGTCTGGGTTTTTCCTGACGGGATCTTTTTTTCAAGTGACCGATTTAAAAAAGTAAGGTACCCCTTGGTTTTTTTCTTCTTGTAAGCGATGCTTGGCAATCTTCTATTCTACATTGTCATGTGGCTTTTGATGTTTCAGATGTCATCTTCTGCATCAGGTAACGGCGATGGGCTTAGGAGGAAAAAATCCTCTAAACGTAAACACCTAATGTGTTTGGATTGCAATACCCCTTTACCTGACGGCTATGATTTTACCCGCTGTCGCCAATGCCGTGGACCTCCGTCAGAAGAACTTTCTATAAGAGAGGTTGTCACCTGGGTAAAGGACTATATGGAGGAGTCTCTTAAGGAGATCCGTTCTTCCATCGCCCAGATTGCCAAGAAACCGCGGGTTGAGACACAGTCCTCCCTACGCATCGCTGACGAAGATTATCAGATAGTGGACGAGACACTCTCATCTGACGATTCCACTGAAGATTCCAGCAGGCCGTGCTTCCCACTCGAAAAATTAAGCCGGCTGCTGAAGTCCATCCGGTCTAAGGATCGTGATGTTGACGGGGAAGCCTCCACGTCCACCTATAGAGGGCCTAGGGTCTTCCAAGTGGACGAGACATCACAAAGATTGTCTTCAGAGTGGAAATGTCCTGAAAAACCTCTTGTGGTTTCTAGGAGGTTCAAGGCTTTATTCCCAGTTGCTCAATGGGATCAATGGGGTCCTCCTCCCAAGGTGGATATGGCGGTGGCCAAACTGTCCCGCCGCACTATGGTACCATCAGATGATGGATCAAATTTGCACGACGCCATGGACAGGCGCATCGACAATACCCTCAAGAAGGCGTATTCAGCTGCCTCGGCCCAGACCGCTGTGGCGGTTGCGTCTTGTGAAGTGTCAGCCAAATTACGCACTGACCTGGTTCATCTCGAGAGGGACATCGATTCTGGAGTCTCCAGAGATGAGCTGCTAGGGTTTCTAGGCTCGGTTTCCCTGGCAGCTGAATATTTAGCGGAGGCCTCCCACCATCAATTAAGGCTGGCGGCCAAATCTCTGGCACTTACCACTGCAGCAAGAAGACCTCTATGGTTAAAACCCTGGAGAGCTGATTTCCCCTCAAAATATAATTTGTGCGCATTACCCTTTGAGCCAGGTAGAGTCTTTGGCAGTGCCCTAGACGAGATCCTGGAGGGCTTGGCTGATAGGAAGGGTAAAACTTTACCCCAGGCCTTTAGAGGTAGATCTAATTCTGGCCGTGATAGAGGCTATCCGCCTCGTCGTGGACGGCAGTCCCAAAGAGGCTCTAGATATTCCTCTAGAGGCGCCGTCCGGAGATTCCCGAAGTCTGATGATAAAAAGGAGAAGCCTAGCTTTTGACATCAGGAGCAGTCTTCCTGTGGCCGAGATTCCTGTCGGGGGTCGTCTCCCCCATTTTTTCAACTGCTGGCAGGAAAAATTCAAGACCCATGGGTCCTGCAGGTAATTCAAAAAGGATATGCAATCGAGTTCCTCCATCCTCCTCAGGATCGGTTTGCGTTAACTCGCAGCCTCCCTATAATGCAGCAGACTACATTGGAATGCTCCATCCAAGAGTACATTCACAAGGGAGCCCTGGAGGAAGTCCCTTCTCTAGAAGAAGGATCCGGTGTCTATTCTCCCGTCTTCCTGGTACCAAAACCGGCAGACAAGTGAAGAATGGTCATAGACTTAAGGTACCTCAACTGCTTCATCAAAAAGAAGCACTTCCGTATGGAAACCATAAAGTCTGTCACCACTTTTCTCCTCCAAGGCGATGTTTTCGTGACTTTGGATCTAAAAGACGCCTATTTGCATATTCCTATTTATCCTCCACACAGAAGGTTTCTAAGGATTGCCGTAGTAGTTTCCGGCCACACGAAGCATTTTCAGTTCACAGCACTACCCTTCGGGATCTCCTCTGCTCCCCACACCTTTACAAAGGTAGTGGCTCCTATAGCGGCCGCCCTCAGACTTCAGGGGATATTCGTGGTGCCTTATCTAGACGACTGGTTGATAAAAGCCCAGTCAGAGTCTGTTCTGCTCCAGCATCTACAGACAGCCGTGTCCCTGTTTCAGAGTCTGGGATGGCTTATAAACTGGGAGAAGTCGGTAACGATCCCTTCAACCCGAAGGAAGTTCCTCGGCTACTTCCTGGATTCAGTCCGCCTGCAGGTCTCCTTGACACCAGCAAGGAAGGAGAAACTGGTCGGTGCAGTCCGGCACCTCTTCAAAAAGCCGATAGCCTCCATCAGAACATTGATGAAGATCCTGGGCTTGATGTCTTCCTCAGTGGAGGCAGTCCCATGGGCTTTGTGGCACTTACGTCCCCTCCAGAAGGAGTTACTAGAGGCTTGGGATCGCTCCCTTCTTACACTCAGCAAGAAGATTCGACTCTCCCCCAGGACCCGTCTTTCCCTCAAGTGGTGGTTGCACCTGAAAGACGGAAGGTCCACGGTCCAACCTTCTTGGACCCTGTTGACTACAGATGCATCCCTCTCGGGATGGGGAGCCCATTTGGACGAAAACTCCATAAAGGGAGTCTGGAGCGCTCCAGAAAGAAGGACCTCGTCCAACTGGAAGGAGCTCAGAGCTGTATATCGTGCCTTACTCCATTTCTCGCCTCTTCTCAAGGGAAGAGCAGTCAAAATCCGGTCAGACAACATGACCACAGTGCTGTACGTGAACAGACAGGGAGGCACCAGATCACCAACCCTCCTCAGGGAGGCAGATCTGATATTTACATGGGCAGAGAAAAATCTAACCCATTTATCCTCAGTTCACATCAAGGGCTCCCTGAACATAGTAGCGGATCGGTTGAGTCGGGGTCATGCCGTATCAGGAGAATGGTCACTCAATCCAGAAGTCTTTCATCAGATTACCCTGAAGTGGGGTCTTCCAGAAATAGACCTCATGGCAACCCGACTCAACGCCAAGGTGGAGACGTTCTGTTCCCTTTACCAGGAGGACAATCCCTTGGCAGTGGATGCCCTGTCCATCCCTTGGAGGTCCAGGCTGGCATACATCTTCCCTCCAATTCCAATAATACCGAAGGTATTGATGAAAATCAGACAGGACCAAGTCTCTGTGATAGCCATCATTCCATTCTGGCCAAAAAGAGCTTGGTTTTCCCAACTCATGGAGATGAGTCGAAGGATATATTGGAGGCTTCCCCCCATCCAGAACCTGGTTTCCCAAGGATCTCTGAAGTGCCAGGATCTCTGGAGATTCAACCTGACAGCCTGGAGGTTGAGCAGTCCCTACAGCAGGATAGAGGACTGTCAGAGGCAGTCCTGAAGACCCTTTCTTCTGCAAGAGCAGACTCTACCAATAAGAACTACCAGAGGACAGCCAAGATTTTCATGGAGTGGTGCTCCAAGAAGGATATTAATAATCTACAACCTTCAACGGCTGATATTTTAAATTTTCTTCAGGACGGTTTGGATAAGGGCCTTGCCCCTGCCACTTTGAAAGTGCAGATTGCGGCCCTCTCCGCTCATTTGAACAGACGTCTGTCTCAGGATCCTCTGGTTGCAAGGTTCCTTAAAGGGGCAATGAGGCTAAAGCCCTCAGTATCATCTCCAGTTCCCCAGTGGGACCTTGCGGTAGTCCTTACAGGCCTGTGCGGTCCTCCATTTGAACCCTTGGAGACTACGGAGCTAAAATATTTGGCATACAAAACCGTTTTTTTGTTGGCTATTACATCTGCCAAAAGAGTAGGGGAACTCCAGGCTCTCTCTTCTAGAGAACCGTACATTGTGTTTTTTGCAGATAGGGTGCACCTTAGATTTTTGCCTGGGTTTAACCCTAAGGTCCCCTCATGCTATAATAGCAATCAGCTAATTTCGCTACCCCACTCCAACCTCTGAGGAGGAAGAAAAGCTCCACACCTTAGATGTGGTAAGGTGTCTGCGGATTTACCTATCCTGCACTCAACTGTTTAGGAAGGCCGAAAACCTACTAATTAATATGCAGGGTAAAAACAAAGGCCTCAAGGCTTCCAAGCCTACTCTATCCACATGGATCAAGGAGACAATTAGGTCTTCCTTCCTTATTCAGGAGTTACTCCCTCCAGTTTTTTCTACGGCCCACTCGACCAGGGCTGTGTCGACTTCTAGGGCTGAGTACCGGTCCTTACCTTTGGACCAGATTTGTGCGGCTGCATCATGGTCATCCCAGTTGACCTTTGTCAAACATTATCGTTTAGACGTCCGCAGTTCCCAGACAACTGCCTTTGGTCAGACAGTCCTTGACGTTGTAAGGCGAGGAAACCCTCCCTAGGGGAATTACTTGCTATCTCCCCATATTGTGCTGCTGTCGGACGTAAGGGGAATCGTTGATTGTAATGTCAATCTGTATTCCCTTAGTCCAGACAGCAGCACAAGGCTTCCCTCCCTAGAAGCTTGTTTCCTTTTACTTTATAATTTACACAGTGGAGGGAGGTCTCAGGTGCCCTCATATAGGGCCAGTAGGAGGCACCTTAAATTTGGTGCTAATTAAAGGTTCCACTGTCCTAAACAACACACAGGGGCAGAGATACCCCATATTGTGCTGCTGTCTGGACTAAGGGAATACAGATTGACATTACAATCAACGATTAGATCTGACAACAGGAACCGTTCATGTAGAAGACCGGATAATATCAATTGTTTCACAAACGGTTTCCCACAACTAAAAAAAAAAAGCTTTAATTGTGATATTCAATAATGTTCTCCTTTCACCACATGTAGAGGCATTTGGCAACCTACTGACAACAAGGATCTTAAAGGAAATGAAGAAAGTCAGTAGGAGAAGGAATGATACATGGTTCTTCTCCATAACGCTGAAGGGAGCTTCAACCATACAAGTAAACATCAGGGACTGTGTAAATACACAACAGCTGTGTTTCTTTGCTCTCTGTTTCAAAGTCTCAAGCTAAGCATTTTCAGAAATTACAACTAGAAAATAACTTTAATGTTGGCTTTGAGTCATTGAAATTTTAACTACATGGATGCACAAAATTTATTAAAATTTACAAGAACCCCAGGAACATCCTATTGTCTTGGCATCTGATATACTACAGTTATTGTAGTCATACACAGAGCAGGGCTATAAGCATAGGTGTAAGTAGCGACATACAGGACGTAATATGCACAGGCCCCAGGAGGCAGCTGTGGACAGGAGCAGGATAGGTCAGTAAAAATCAGCTTTTTCTGTTGCAGATTTTGCTGCAGTTTTTTGAGCCAAAGCTAGGAGTGGATTGAGCAGAAAAAAGTATAAGAGCTTCCTATATATTTCCCATTCCTTTTGTAGCCATTCTTGGCTTTGGCTCAAAAAAATGCAGCAAAATCTGCAACAAAATAAGCTGCGTTTCCGCAACATGGGAAGTCTGGCGTTGGGTGTGGCATGGTTGGGGTCATGGTCCAGCAACATTTGTCATCATTTAGGCCAGTTTAGTGGCATACATGATGTTGGAAGTCTACACCAAACTTTGAGTTGGCATAAATTTCAGTACAGGCATGCTGTCCTGCCGGAGAATGCACCTCATTTATGGGGAGGTGTGTACCTCATCATAAATATGATTCATTCTTCCCTGGTGACACAGATACGAAAACCAGCATTCAATACGCCAGTCTACAATGGGTTTTTCAAGGCGGAATCAGCTAGAGGAAAAAAACTGCTACTGACTCCCATTGAAATGAATGGAAGGCATTTTTTGAGGCGGATTCCACCTTAAAATCAGCTTGCAAAAAACATCAGCTTGCAAAAAACTCTGTGTGAACATACCCTAATGCTGCAATAACAAATGACAAAAACAGCACATGGATAATAAATACTGTAAAGTCATAGAAAACAACAATATGACATCAATAGTGTCACAATATTGGAATAATGTACACAGTCACAGAACAGGGATAATAAAACATAACGTGATGCCATCGTCACTGGCAATGAACCACTGTGACGAAATGAGATAGTTTACACAATGTAATAATTCATAAGGTACACCATGATATCACAGGAAAGGCAAAATAAATAGTGATGTCACTGTTCATAGGATAAACAATAATATTCCCCAATCTAGAGCCCAGGTGCAACTGCAACCTCTGCACCCCCTATAGTTACACTGCTGACATGAACTGCAGTGATTATAATCTGTGTACGGTGCTGCAAACTATTACTAGTAAAATTTATTTTCATCCTTTTCGTGAGTAATTCTAAAAGCAAAGAAAGAAACTGAAGCTATACATTTCAAGAATATTTTTAGCGAATATCTCCATATAACTGAGAGAGCAGAATATGGCTGGAGTTTCACGGTCTCTGTTTACATTAAAGTACTGATTGCCAAGTGTTTAGAAGGTGTCAGACAAGACAAGAACAGAACTACACTCAGCAGAATAGTCCTCTGCAACTGCCAGACCCCAAACAAACGTCACTCTGGCTGCTTTTCCAAATACATCTGGTGGGGACTTATTTCTACACAGGACCTACTTGTTAAGTGGCCAAAATACGAAAATGACAAAATGAGATGTAGAGTGATGGCAAGTTGTTAATGCAAGGAGAGGAAAAACTGCCTCATGAGTTATTTTTTTCCAAATGTAATTCTCATTATGTTACTGAAATATTTAAAATGCAGGTCTAGGTCACACAGGGCAAGGATATGGCAACTCTTAACCATATGCAGAAGGCATAGTGCACATGAAAATGCCATGTCCATGTGGATGGATTCTGTATCGTGGCACACAAAGTCCCTAGAAGTCAGTGTTACAGAACCTGAAGGAATTGTGTGCACCAAAACATGATAACCCCATAAGTCACTGTATTGACCCTTAAAAAAGATTAGACCTGTAATACAGCATGTGATGGAGCGAGGCATTACTATTATCATACCTCCCAACCATCCTGGATGCACCGGAACAATCCCGGATTCCGGATCCTGTCCCACTGTCCCGGTCGGCAGGAGGTATGTTCCAGTTTCAACTCATCTGTGTCCGGAGGACGCAGATGAGTTGATTACAATGGTGAATGAAGCAGGAGCCGTCCACAGACAGCTCCCGCTTCACCACTGTGCTCCCTGTGTACATCGGCCCCTGGGAGCTGTAGGCGTGATGTGATGACGTCACTTACATTGCACCTGCAGCTCCCAGAACACTCCGAGAAAAGAGACTGCAGACAGAGCAGCAGGGGAGCAAGGAGAGGTAAGTATCAGTGTTTTTTATGTTCACTTTTGGGGGAAAATTGAAGGGAACATAAAACTGGATGTAGATAAAGGGGGGCATGAAACTGGTGGAAGATGAAGGGGGGACATAAAACTAGTGGGGGTCACTCGACGGAGACATTAAACTGGGGGCAACTGGAAAGGGCCATTAAACTGGGGCAACTGGAAGAGAACATTAAACTGTGGGAGTAGGAGGGGGACATGGTTTAATTTCCACCTCCAGCTGCCATATAGTTTAATGTCCCACTCCAGCTGCGCCAGTATAATGTCCCCCTCTAGTTTACCCCAATTTAAACTGGGGCACCAGGAGAGGGACTTAATACTGTGGGGCAATTGGAGGGGAACATTATAATGTGGGGGCATATAATGTTAGGGTGACTGTAGCAGCATTATACTGTGTGGGGGGTACAAAGAAAAATGGATGAGAATGGGCGGAGTCAATGTATAAGTGGGTGGAGCTAAATTTGACCAATTTGCACATTTTGCTCCTCTTTCTGTCCTTTGAAAGTTGAGAGGTATGCATTGTGACTTTTTACTTCTGTATTAGTTGCTTCTTTTCAATGCAAAGTAGTGCTCTAATCTCTTGAATGACTTCAGGGACAGTTGAGGCATGTGAGTGTGATTGGGCCTCAGTGCTCACATGTGTCATGCTGGAATAACACTTGTGTCTGTGTGTCATTACACCGCCTTGACCCATGTGACCTCTGAGGCTCAATCACAGGCCTCATTGGTTCCTGAGCACAGGGGCGGTGAGTAACACTGTTTATCATGTTTGCTCATCTCCCCTGGGCCTCCGCTTATTATACTCTGTGGGCTGAGTGTGCATGGGAATGGGGAGATGGGATGGATTAGCTGTTGTTCAGCCAACATCTATCTTAAATATATATATGACCAGCAGAATTGTGAGAATCAGGGGCGTAACTAGCAAAGACTGGGTCCCCCAGCAAACCTTTGACTTGGGCCCCCCCCCACAGCAAAACGTCCCCTTTCCTGGCCTCCATACAGTATAAAGCCCCATTTATACACACTATCATGTCCCATAGCGGCCTTCAGACAGTATTATTTCCCACAGTGGCCCCTCCACACAGTATTATGTCCCACAGTGGCCCCTCCACACTGTATTATGTCCCACAGTGTCCCCTGCACACAGTATTATGTCCCACAGTGGACCCTCCACACTGTATTATGTCCCACAGTGGCCCCTGCATACAGTATTATGTCCCACGGTGGCCCCTCCACACTTCATTATGGCCCATAGTGGCCCTTCTACACAGTATTATTCCCCATAGTGGCCTCTGCACACAGTATTATGCCCCACAGTGGCCTCTCCACACAATATTACACCCCATAGTGGCCCCTCCACAAAGTATTATGTCCCATAGTGGCCCCTGCACACAGTATTATGCCCCATAGTGGACCACCCATGAACTATTATTATACTCTGGGGTCTTTTCAGATCCCAGACTATAATGATCAGAGACTCAGGGAAGGTGACAAACATAAAAAACAGTGTTACTTACCTCTCCTGGACGCCGGCGCACTCCATCCTGCTTTCAGCCCTCTCCAGTGTCTGCACAGACATCACGTGAGCCAGGCCGGCGTCGCGACGCATAATGACACTGGCCTAGGCCACGCGATGTCTGGGACGTCACTAAAGAGGCCTGAGGATTGCAGGGAGTCACACCGGAGTGCAGGAGAGATAAGTAACACTGGTTTTTATGTTTTCTCACCTCCCCTGAGCCTCCAATCATTATACTCCGGGGTCTGAAAAGACCCCGGAGTATAATAATAGAAGTATTTGTTGGGATTCGCGGGCCCGCGGCCTCACTTACCATTCCCCGCTCCTGCTCACAGCCGCATCCGCTTCCCCTTCTACCCTACAGGGGGCCCCAGCGACATGATATGGGACGCAGAGGTGGCGTAGCGGAGGTGGCAGTGAGCAGGAGAAGGGATTGGTAAGTAAATAGGGCCTGTTACTTGCTGGGGTTACTCCAGCAGGTAACAGATTATTAAAAAAAAAAAAAAAAAAAAGCATCAGGGGCCCCCTAATGTCCTGGGCCCTGAGGCAGCAGCTATGGCTGCTACCCCAGCACTTACGCCACTGGTGAGAATCAGTGTTACTTTATTAGGGAAGTGGACTTGGAAAAGGTGAGTACTATAAACTTATATACTGTATTCATGCCTGCTCCATTAACCCAGCACAATCATCTAGCCAGCTCTGAGCTGCCCAGCACTCCAGGGTGCCCCATTAATAAGACAATATGAACATTTCACTTCAGGTACAGTACTGCCCTACCCAGGGAGAAGGATTTTTAAATTTACATTCCATCTTTTTATTTTCCGATCTGGAAGATAATAGGGAAAGGAATACCATTTGCACCAGACAGCAAAAACACTAGAGGCACCCAAGCAGCCCATGGACCAAAGTCGGCACATTTTGACGCACAGTCACTAGGGACAGTTGTGCTCATCATTCCCTATACATTGGAGAACAATGTAGTTTCAAGGTAAGTGTACAATTTCTGTCAATTTCACTGAGAAGAAACTTATGAGGTGCATAAGTATAAATGCAGAAAGTAGCAATGAATCTGCTTGCATGTTTATTACAGCATTCTTTTTTCTATAGACTAAACATGGGTTTCTGTAAGCATTTTGTTTACTCTATTATTTTGGATGAAGTTCACCGGAGACAGCTGATTATTACAACCCAAGCATAGACAGAAGCAAAAAGGAAACATAGTTGTACAAAACATCCTACAGACCAAGCAGCTGTCGCTAAATAGGCAAAACATGAGTCTAAATGGAACTATTATTATATTAACGGGCAGAAAAGTCACTTAAGCTAAAGGTTAATCGCCTCAAAAATGTGTATGTGTACAGTGGGGAAAAAAAGTATTTAGTCAGCCACCAATTGTGCAAGTTCTCCCACTTAAAAAGATGAGAGAGGCCTGTAATTGACATCATAGGTAGACCTCAACTATGAGAGACAAAATGAGAAAACATATCTAGAAAATCACATTGTCTGATTTTTTTAAGAATTTATTTGCAAATTATGGGGGAAAATAAGTATTTGATCACCTACAAACAAGCAAGATTTCTGGCTCTCACAGACCTGTAACTTCTTCTTTAAGAGGCTCCTCTGTCCTCCACTCATTGCCTGTAGTAATGGCACCTGTTTGACATTGTTATCAGTATAAAAGACACCTGTCCACAACTTCAAACAGTCACACTCCAAACTCCACTATGGTGAAGACCAAAGAGCTGTGGAAGGACACCAGAAACAAAATTGTAGACCTGCACCAGGCTGGGAAGACTGAATCTGCAATAGGCAAGCAGCTTGGTGTGAAGAAATCAACTGTGGGAGCAATAATTAGAAAATGGAAGACATACAAGACCACTGATAATCTCCCTTGATCAGGGGCTGCACGCAAGATCTCATATAATGTGATTTTCTGGATTTGTTTTCTCATATTGTCTCTCATAGTTGAGGTCTACCTATGATGACAATTACAGGCCTCTCTCATCTTTTTAAGTGGGAGAACTTGCACAATTGGTGGCTGACTAAATACTTTTTCTCCCCACTGTAACATACAATACTAAAAATACTATTTCAAAAGCACAAAACATCCTACAGACCCGTCGCTTGTAAACTAGTTCTTTACACCATATACAAATGCAACTTTCATTTCAGAGATGAATTTTAGAATATGACATCTAGTTCTCATGGGGTCAAGCTGCCATCAGGGGTGTCTGGGAGCAACTTACACCTCTCTTCTCATTGAGAACATATGCATTCTTGACTGAGTGATGGTATGGGGGTCTGATGGAATAGCTATCAGCCAACTAATGTGTTTGGCCAGCCTTAGAGTATGTTGAGATAAAAGAATGCTTACAGTACCAGAGTTAGGACTCTTTATCCAAAGCATAGCTCATGACTCTGAAGGTCTGCTGTCTAGAGTGAACTGACTAATCCGAGGATCCTCTGGAGGGTTCAGTCTCTGACACAATAATGAGCTCCAAAGTTCCATGAAAAACAACACCATTTGAAGCAGACCTTGGAGTCAATAAATTGACACTCAGGTCTATTTCTTATTAATTTACAACCTATGTTATCAGCTTTTCATGTGCAATGATAACAATAAAGATTGTGATCCAATTAAAACTGGATCCCACCATTGACTGGTTCTATACATAGAAAAGTGTGGGCATTATTATAAACAAGCTTTCCCACTGTAATGCTACATGACCATGAGCCACTGGGTTCCTAGTTCAGGCATAAGCTCTTCAACAGTTGCCGACAATACTAAAATAAATTTCAAAACCAGATAACCAGAGTTACTTCAACCCCTATTTTTATGGTTCTGTGGACATACATAAAAGCACCTTCAGCTATGGCAGCTTCCGATGCTTCAGACTATGTTTCCCAGCCCACCTCCCTTTAGCCTTCTTTGCTTGTCAACTCCACTTCCATACCTCCCAAGCGTCCGTAAGTAAAAGGTGCAGAGAATCTGCAAAACTTTATTGTGTTGCCTCCATTGGATATGGCTGTCCCATTTAGTGACATCACCATTCTTTCCACTGACCATAAGAAAAGGAGTGCAATGGAGTAATTTAGGCAAAGTAAACATGTTAAAAAGTTACAATGCATAGGGTATTGGTTTAAAAAAAAACCACATGGTCCCAGAAAATCCCTTTAAAGCTAAAGCCTCATGTTACGGAAATGCAGCTTTTTCTGTTGCAGATTTTATTGCAGTTTTTTGAGTCAAGAGTGGATTGATTAGAAGTATAAGTACTTCCTATGTATGTCCTATTCCTTTTGTAGTCATTCTTGGCTTTGGCTCAAAAAAAACCATACCAAAATCCACAACAAAAAAAGCTGCATTTCCGCAACGTGGGGACTTAGCCTAAAACATTCACACAAGTTTTTTTTTTTTTTTTGCACACATTTAATGAATGTCCCCTTTACATTACCCCAAACATTATTACATGTGTGAAGTGGTCAGGACCCCCTTCATCTCAACATTCATAGCTCCTGCTTTTCCACCATTACAAGTTTTATGACGTGAATAGAATACATACAGTGCCTTGCGAAAGTATTCGGCCCCCTTGAAATTTTCAACCTTTTGCCACATTTCAGGCTTCAAACATAAGGATATAAAATTTTAATTTTTTGGTGAAGAATCAACAACAAGTGGGACACAATTGTGAAGTGGAACGAAATTTATTGGTTATTTTAAACTTTTGTAAAAAATAAAAAACTGAAAAGTGGGGCGTGCGATATTATTCGTCCCCTTTACTTTCAGTGCAGCAAACTCACTCCAGAAGTTCAGTGAGGGTCTCTGAATGATTCAATGTTGTCCTAAATGACTGATGATGATAAATATAATCCACCTGCACCTGCTCTGTGATAGTCTCAGGGTTCTGTTTAAAGCGCAGAGAGCATCATGAAGACCAAGGAACACACCAGGCAGGTCCGTGATACTGTTGTGGAGAAGTTTAAAGCCGGATTTGGATACAAAAAGATTTCCCAAACTTTAAACATCTCAAGGAGCACTGTGCAAGCGATCATATTGAAATGGAAGGAGTATCAGACCACTGCAAATCTACCAAGACCCGGCCATCCCTCTAAACTTTCATCTCAAACAAGGAGAAGACTGATCAGAGATGCAGCCAAGAGGCCCATGATCACTCTGGATGAACTGCAGAGATCTACAGCTGAGGTGGGAGAGTCTGTCCA
The DNA here is from genome assembly GCA_947044405.1 of Leptodactylus fallax. NCBI lineage: Eukaryota > Metazoa > Chordata > Amphibia > Anura > Leptodactylidae > Leptodactylus > Leptodactylus fallax. The sequence continues at coordinate 1,829,065 of CAMRHE010000203.1, forward strand.
TAGGACAACAATCAATCGTACACTGCACAAATCTGGCCTTTATGGAAGAGTGGCAAGAAGAAAGCCATTTCTCAACTTTTCAGTTTTTTATTTTTTACAAAAGTTTAAAATATCCAATAAATTTCGTTCCACTTCACGATTGTGTCCCACTTGTTGTTGATTCTTCACCAAAAAAATTAAAATTTTATATCCTTATGTTTGAAGCCTGAAATGTAGCAAAAGGTTGAAAAGTTCAAGGGGGCCGAATACTTTCGCAAGGCACTGTAACATACTAGACAGTTGTAAGCTGTGTACTGTGTACAAAGTTACGAACAAAGGAAGCGACTCCAACTCAATTTAGTAAAAACAAGATTTTACTTAGTGTAGTAACACCCCTTTACCCAAAAAGAATACTCCCAGATATTTACATACACTCAGCCAGTAAGCTGAGGCCCTGGTGTTTTACAGCGCGGTGCCCTCTAATGTATGCCTCCAATATACTCCAAGCTTTTACCTATCTGCAGGCTGCAACTAGCAAGCTACTTGTTACTTTTTTATCACCATAGTCACAGGAATAATTCAGTGAGTGTGATAGGGGCACCGGCGGTATAACACAAGAGCTTACAAACTTATCAAAATACCCCTTTCCCCCCCCCCCCAAACAAAGTAAAACCAAGTAAATATAATAGTAGGTCAGCTTGCAAGCCAAAGAAATGTGAAATTGCATAAAATGTCGCTTCTAGACTTCCTTAGAAGCTCCTCTCTGAGAGTTACAACTCTATAGAATTCTAAGTCCTAGTCCTTACTACCGGATAGGTAGATAATTCACCAGTAGTGTGGCCTGTGAAGATGAGTATGCCTAACTATAGGCCCTTACTCAGTCCCAAGCAATTTGGCGCCAAAAATGTAAAGTGGTGCATGCACGATTACTTCTCTTACTGACCCGGGTCTGTTGGGTACCTTTAGCCTTTGTTTGGAACAACTGGTAGAGGGGCTCATCCAGAAAGCATGCAGTCTCACTGACAGGGCCACTTCTCAGCCGGGTCCTTGATGGCAATCTTCTCCTTCAGGATGCTGTCTGGACCAAGTCTGAACAGTCTTTGATTCAGCTCCACTTTGCTGTGTCCTCTGGTCCCTTAGGGATCCTACTACATGTGTATCACACTCCAGTCCTCCTCCTCATAGCTCAAAGCACACTCCCAAGATGGCTGCCACACACACTCTGCTCCTCCTTGTAGTTCCACCTCTGCACAGGGTCTCCACGTCACTACTCCAGGGAATTACAGAATTACAGTCTTTTCCCATTTCTGAAGTAACAGTGGCCAGTTTATAAAAAAAAAAAAAAAAACTTATCTACAGAAACAGGTACATTCACAACATGAGGGCTGTTCCCCCATCTTACACAGTGACAGAGAAACTACTTTTGGTTACATATGAATAGTTGTAGTGTATGTCATACATAGATAGTAACTTTACATTGCTTATAACCATAAATTACATTGCTTTACACAAGTGATTGTAAATCAATCCTTTAGGCTGAGGCCCCACGTTGCGGAAATGCAACTTTTTTTGTTGCAGAATTTGCTGCGGCTTTTTGAGTCAAAGCCAGGAATGCATTGAGCAGAAGGTAGTAATATAAGTGCTTTCTATACATTTCCCATTCCTTTTTCAGCCACTCTTGGCTTTGGCTCAAAAAAACGCAGCAAAATCTGCAACAAAAAAAGCCGCGTTTCCGCAACATGGGGCTTTGGCCTCAATCCATTTCTTTTTTTTTATCTCCAGAAGAAATTCGCTTGAATGGTATTTTGTTAAACAAAAATATAAAAATAAAAGCGTGTGCACAGCATTAGCATTTATGAACAAATTTAGTCAACTCACAAGGTCAAGCAATCACGGTCATTCTAAAAAATGTAAATCTTTCATATCTTATACGAAACATACTGATCTCGGGACGCTTTTCAAGATGAATTGCATCATATCTTTGATACTGGTCCTTAGCAAATTGTAAGACAGTATGAGTCAATCTATAAAAATAATAATTGTTTACTTAAAAAAATGACCACCTTAGGCCGGGGCCCCACGTAGTGGTCACTGCAAGGTGGATGGGATTCTAGCAAATCCCATCCACACCTTGCGGAAAAATATGCGCAGCAGACAAGCAGCAATTTCCAAAACCATTGCGGTTTTGGAAATCGCAGCATGTCAATTATACCTAAGGAAACTCCGGTGGTTTCACTATAGGTACAACGAAAACAGAAAGTCCGCTGAGGAAACCTCAGTGGACTTTCTTTGAAAACACTGGGGGGAAACTCCCAGTTTTTCCCACAGCGCTTTTTCTGCGGCCCGCTACGTGGGACCTTAGCCTTAATATATATGTTCAGCTTGAATACAACATTTTATGTCTTGATATAATGAAATAACATAAAAATTTGCATGACTTGCGTGAAAATACTTTTTGCTGAGTTACAACCTATATTGTGCAGCAATGGTCACAACTCTATTTGCCATTGGAAACCATGAACATGTTTGTACACAGACAAATTTCTAACTACTTAAAGGAACATTTTGGGAAAGCAAAAATTATACATATAATGCATACAAGCAATATGCTAGCGGTGCAATTTCTGTCATTCTAACTAAATTGCACTCCTACATTTTCAGCCCTTTCATTATGGGCAGCTGGGCCATGTGATCTCAGTCAGATCAGCAGTCCAGAGCTTGCTCTGCTGTGTACACATGGGGTCAGTCTCCCCTGTGTTAAGGACTCTCAAATCACCTTGCATATCCTTGCTTGTAAGAGTCAACAGGGAGAAATCTATCAAGCAAAAGATGCATCAGGAAAGAATACTCAATACCGCAAATCTGCAGTGTGAGTTAGGGCACAGAAAGTCCATATCAATGATCTATCACTTGATGCCCTTAGCTAGGACTCAGAGCAAATACTTGTAAGGACAATGTGATAATACTCTGCCCCCTCTCTCTCTGGCAAGCTAGTGGTATCATGGGAAATGTAGTCTGCTTTAAGGAAGGATAGAAGGAATCAAGATGGAAAATCACCCATTAATGGCACATCAACTAAAACAAGTATATATAAGACATACATAAGAATATCTATATTATTATTTAGTTGGCTGCACTATATTCACATTTCTTTGTTACTCTAACTGAGATCATTTAATGTATTGCACAAGTTTTTTCCTACTTCAGAAACTTTGTAGTGTCTGGGGCTCCACGCAAGATCTCACCACGTGGGCTCAAAATGATCACAAGAACGGTGAGCAAAAATCCCAGAACCACACGGGGGACCTAGTGAATGACCTGCAGAAAGCTGGGACTAACGTAACAAAGGCTACCGTCAGTAACACACTACGCCGCCAGGGACTCAGATCCTGCAGTGCCAGATGTGTCCCCCTGCTTAAGCCAGTACATATCCGGGCCCGTCTGAAGTTTGCTAGAGAGCATTTGGATGTTCCAGAAGAGTATTGGGAGAATGTCATATGGTCAGATGAAACCAAAGTAGAACTGTTTGGTAGAAACACAACTCGTCGTGTTTGGAGGAGAGTGAATGCTGAGTTGCATCCAAAGAACACCATACCTACTGTGAAGCATCGGGGTGGCAACATCATGCTTTGGGGCTGTTTCTCTGCACAGGGACCAGGACGACTGATCCGTGTACATGAAAGAATGAATGGGGCCATGTATCGTGAGATGTTGAGGGCAAACCTCCTTTCATCAGCAAGGGCATTGAAGATGAAACGTGGCTGGGTCTTTCAGCATGACAATGATCCCAAGCACACCGCCAGGGCAACGAAGGAGTGGCTTCATAAGAAGCATTTCAAGGTCCTGGAGTGGCCTAGCCAGTCTCCAGATCTCAACCCCATAGAAAACCTTTGTAAGGAGAGTTGAAAGTCCGTGTTGCCCAGCAACAGCCCCAAAACATCCCTGCTCTAGAGGAAATCTGCATGGAGGAATGGGCCAACATACCAGCAACAGTGTGTGCCAACCTTGTGAAGACTTACAGAAAATGTTTGACCTCTGTCATTGCCAACAAAGGATATATAACAAAGTATTGAGATGAACTTTTGTTATTGACCAAATACTTATTTTCCACCATAATTTGCAAATAAATTCTTTAAAAATCAGACAATGTGATTTTCCGGATTTGTTTTGCAATTTTGTCTCTCATAGTTGAGGTCTACCTATGATGTCAATTACAGGCCTCTCATCTTTCTAAGTGGGAGAACTTGCACAATTGGTGGCTGACTAAATACTTTTTTTCTCCACTGTAAGTCATGCATTTACAAAGTAGTTTAACTTTTCTTTGTAATTCACTTGAAGAATTGGACTAGTTTGCAACAACTATGCTTATTTCAGGCAGGTTATTTTACTTTTTCATTGCTAGTGCAGAACAAAGGCATTCATTTCGCAACCTCTTTTTGCATCGATCCAAGAATAGGCATTTTAATACTGTTATAATACATTATAATACATAGGTTTCATGAAATTCCTTTTGGCTCCATCAAATTGTGTAACATAAATTTAAAAACACGTCTAATCTTGGTTAAGATAAACATTGGAAGACCAAATCACAAAGTATTGGGAAAGTATGAATTACGACTTTATGATCATGCTGAGACTTCATCAATCTATAGTAAGGCTCTATCATATATCACAACACACGGATTCCATTCCTATCACTATGGAGGTCCTTCATGTTAGACTTGGGTGCTTTCCAGAGCAGGAAAGATAAAACAATAGCCTTCTTTTGTTATACTCCACTGTAGGAATAACATTGAGAACAGAGAGGAGGTTAAAGGATAACATGGCATGTGGTCTACATTACTGCCCGCAGACATATTTTTTCATGGTTTTACTTTTGAGAAGTTCTTACTTGGCTTTTTCCCATCCTTAAAGAATTTCAAAAACTATCTATATGTTAAACATAGATCCATATAATAATAATAGATTGAAGACTTCCAGACATACAAAATATAATTAGAAACAACAGAATAATACGAGAAATCCCAGCAACAAAATAGATAGGCCAGACAGCAGGGACGGAAGTAGAGTCTGTCTTTACAGTATAATTCCTTATCACTGTCATGAATGCAACAGACTATACAAAGTAATTTTGTAATTATTGGTGTTTACTATTGTGTCTATTAAAGAGATGGTCTCATAATGACAATAGTGACTTCACTGATCCCCAACTAATCCCATTGTAATGATGCCTGAGTCCCCACTGCTCTCTACTTCCTGGTCCTACTCGGCCAACAGAAAGTGACTGCTCATGGCAATAGTGGTGAATAAGCACAGCCAGTGATATTCTAAATGGAATTTCCTGGTTGTCAAGAGCAGGACCCCAACCTTTCTTGCCCATGGACCAGTTCCATGCAAGACAATTTTTCCAGCAGCCCAGGGGAGGAGGACAGGACTGTCCGTGGGAAAATTGCCTTGCTTAGCTCTACCATGAGATAGGTGTAGGGGTGCAGGAGGCAGGGCAGCCAGAAATGTGGACTCAGTGGTTCTCTGCGGCTTTCACACTACTGGGTCTCAAAAGCGAGACTTGTCCGTGTGAATACTGGATTTCCTGGCCTGTACATTATGCTGGGAGAGTGACTCTTAGCATTATAGTTATGTATGATACTAGGAGTCCCTGCCTCACAGCCACATACTGTCGCATGGTAATAAAAGTACAGGACAGTATGTCGCAGGAGCAGAGATTGCTCTTTGAATTCACACAACTACCTCAAACACTCAAAAATAGAAACCGGATAACCCCTTTAGCAAAAGATAACTAATAGAAAACAGTGTTTTAAAGGCAACTTTGAAAGGATGCGTATACATATGGATGTCTATTTTCTGAGAGAAACTCATATATGTATGCATACAGAGCACTACATACGCTTTCAATCTACAATAAAGAATACAAAATTCATGTCCTTTCCCATTATCATATATATTCTTGATAACACTGAAAAGCTGAAAAAAGGGGAATCGTCAATTTGCACTAATGTAATTTCCTAATGTTGTCTGACACATAACCAATATAGCGTAAAGCAATACGATTTAGTGACCAAATAATAAGGTCACCGCTGTGTTACTGCAACTGTCAGTCCTATATAGAAGTGTTGTATTTCTGTTTGACAAATGCTTCCCATAACACTCCTCATAAATGACATAAACAATACATATGTGTACACTTACAGATGTGCAGGTCTGTTCACTTGTCATATAAGATTTATGTGCTGCTGTTAGGGATTGTGTGGACGCTATGCATTGACAATGAAACACAGAGCAGAGAATGCTAATTTGGTTCACATAGTTCATTATAACTTCTTCATTCTGCAGTTTAAGTCACAATTCCCTAACTCTCAGAAGAATACAACTGGATACCATAACTTGTATGCTGTAGATCAGGCCTTCTTAAGCCTTGACATATGTAACCCCACGGGCAATAAACACTCCACAGATACTGTAGAAACTAATTCATTTATCGCAAATAACAGGGAAAAGAAAGAATAGAAAAGAAGGGTAAATGGAAAAAGGACATTAATAAGGCTATACTTACCCTGCACTTATGGTACATGCTTGGTATATATGCCAGGATGTCTCACGGCATACAGATGTGTCTACCCTCACCTTAACTTGAATTTAGTTTTGGACTCCAGTTTCTCATGATCCTGATTCAATTCAAGTTCACGGCATGCTAGTAACTCCCTTGGCAGAGTGCTACTCAGAACTCAACCACTGGGTGGCGGCACATAGATCATTGCAAATTCAAGTTGTTTTTAAAAACTAGTCATTTCATGTCACATATTTTGGAATATGTTAACAGTGAAGGTAAGGGCACATCTGTATAAGCTGAACATGTCCATAGTGTACAGTTGACCAAATGTATAGTGTGTGGGAAGTTAGACATTGTACACTGTTGGAGTATAGTTAATATCAAGGGATGCAATCACAAGATAGAGTTTCATAATTGGGTTTTGCTATGACAAAAATTCAAATCTGAGTATTAAAAAATAAAAAATTCTGGCGACTGAACAGAGGTATCTTATAAAAATGGAAACTTTTATCTCCTCTGTCTTTCATTTCTGTTTGTTCTTTTTTTTTTTTTTTTTGCTCCAGTACACTCCTCTTGTTCTAATCTTTTCCACTGCAATATATTTCTTAGAATTTATACTAGGTATGTATAACATATGGATGAATAGGGTAAACCATAGCTAAGGAACATATGGATCAGCAGCTGTTTTGGATCTTGATGTACCAGCCTCAGCCCATAATCTAAAGCAATTCTGTCATCAGATTGGTCTTTTCAGCAACATAGAATTAAAGTGTAAAACTATTGCTGCCCATTGACAGTAAGCATAAATCTTGAATATGATAGAGCAGATAAATATTGTTGCGTTCAGTTTTAGGGTGCATTCACACCGCCATAATAAGATCAGAAGCAATGGACTAAAATGCCAATAGAATGACTGATACAGACAGAGAACCCTCCATCTGCCTCTCCATTCATTTTCTCCATTCATACCAACATTTTTTTTTTAGCTTGCAAGTTATATAGACCTTTAAATAACTTTTTGAAGGACCTGGTTCTCTGACATCTACCACTGAACAAGCTCCACAAATAAAGTCATACATGATGTCTTCTGTGTATGGATTTCCTAACAGTAAGTTCACCAGGTGGTAGAGGAAAACACACTTGTGCTCTATGTAATTACTTTCATACTCCATTCGCACAAGATTGGAGGGCAAATTATGTAAGATGGAAATCTGTCATATAATGCAACTAGAAACTACGAGAACACCTAGGTACATGACACAAAACAGACATTTAAGTAATCAGCAAATATATCAAAGAAAGTTATAAAAACAAGAAAACATAAAAATTCAACTATTTCATTAAGGCTGTTCTGAATTATAGCTTTCTTTTCTGGTCTAACTTGACCAGAAGAGCTCTCCATCTGACAGTCCTAGATATGTCCCAGACAGCACCATTAAAGTGACATCATTTCCTCTAGGATACCCTTCCCTTAGGAAATCTGTAAGGTCTAAACTATTCAAGTATTTACCTCTCTCCATATACCTACAGCAGTCCCTCCTGGCATGACCAATATTGTTAAACTAGTAATGACATTGGTGTTGTGATCTCACCGTCATCCAACAACGTGCGCTTCAGAGACTAAATGTCGTCATAAATTAAAACCGTCAGCTATAACATAAGAACATGTGTGCTGTGTTTGGATCCTTGAAGGCTCCAGCAGTTGATATTTTTCTATCTACACTTTCACATTCTCTTTTATCTGCATTTACTTTTTTTTTTTCAGTTTTTATTGCACTTCACAAATCATTTTGAGTTTCGCCATGTGTTGGGAGGTCATTAGGAACTTATTATTGAGGTTTGACCAAGGCATATCCCCAATGTCTAGATGAAGGAAAAGTCTCTGCTGTAAATGTATCATTATTATTATGTATTTTAGAGCACAATTGACTTCATGGTTCTTTAAGTTTGAAGAAGGGTTTACATGCAAAACACAAAAACAAGAACTTTTGACTAACAACATAATGATCTGGCACAGTGAGACATGGGGTCCTGCCTGCAAGGGCTTACAATCTATGAGGGAAGGGGAATAGAGACAGTAGGTAAGTATATAAATTTAATCTTTGAAGCAACTTTGTAGGAATTTATTATTATTTTATTCACTTACAAATGTAGAAAACATTAACTTGACACTGAAAAGTGTTTTCAGGGAGTTTTAAATTGATGACTTATCCTTAGGATAGGTCACTAGTTGAAGATCTGAGAGGGTCCTACACCTGGGACTCACACAGATCAGCTATTTAAAGCAAAAGCGGTAGTCCCTGAGTGCTATTTCTGCTTCACAGGTCATGTGTTGTCAAGTTCATTGGTCACATGACCTGACTGCAGCTCTGTCCAACTCTTCAAACAGATGACTGACCAGGGGTCTGGGTATCACATCCTTGCTGATCTTTAATTGATGACTATCCTAACCATAGGTCAGCAGTTATTTAGCCTAGAAAATCACTTTAGGCTAAAGCCCCAAGCAGTGAATCGCTGCAAAAAATGCTGTGCAAAAGACCATGGCAGAAACGAATCAAGTTTATTTCCTCAGCATCATTCACAGAAAGTCTGCAGAGTTTTCCTCTGCAGACTTTCTGCTTCCATTATACCTATACAGAAAATATCAATATTTCTGTAGGTATAATTGACATGCTGCGATTTTTACATTGACATGCTGCGTTTTTAAAATCTCAGCTTTTCCACTGCGGTTTTTTTTTATGCAGTGTGTAGATGGGATTAGCCATAACCCCATCCACTTTGCAGGTACTGTAAAATGCAGTGTTTTCGCAACGTGGGGCCCCACAGGTTAAATAAGCAGTTCCACCAAACAATAAGCCTGGGTTTACATGTGTATTTTTTTAAAATTGCATTAATAAGCAGCACATTTTTACTATTCCAGTAAACCAGAGGTTTTCAATTTGATACCCATTAGCTTTTCATTGAAATGCATAGTAACATGGTACTTATTACTGCAATTAAAAATGCATGCACAAAAAATCACCATGTGAACCCAGGTTAAGCAAACCAAAACCAGGAGCAGATTCAAAAAAGTGGAGTAGCAACAGTTTTTTTTTCAAACTTATTGACTTTCAACAATGTACATACGAAAGTAAGCAACTGTTCTTAACACTTTCTCTCCCTTTATAAGACACACCTTTGTGTCTGTGGTATATTCTTAATTGAAGAGCACCCTCTCTCCTTTCTTCCCCAACTCAGTACAGAACCTTATGTATCAACCTTTTTGAAGTCAATATAAATAACCAATTACACACCTGCACCTTAGAGCAAAGAATATAGGCAATATTGTCTGCAAACATAATACAATGAGGGGAATTCATTAACAAACTACTTGTTTTCTGATCTGTGAAAATGTGTCGCATTTTTGTCGCAAGGCTCTTTCTTGCGCCAAAGATGCAACATATCCCCTGTTGTGTACCTTGCTTGTCACTTTCTGTGAAAGTGGACGGAGCGGGGTGGAGAGCAGGTAGCCTAAGTTTTCTGGCATGAGTTGCACCCAAAATCATGGGCATAGATCTCCATTTTGGCGCATGGGTGTGTGTCTGATTTGATTAACAGTCCAGAGCATCTTCATAAATCGGGGATGCCTTGTACCTCATCAGGCTCTTTATTAAGAGTGGCGTACAGAAAGTCTTAATACAACTGCATCATTTTTTTTTTTTTTTGTATTTTTTTGAACCAGAATGATATGTGTAAGAAATCAACACATATGTCACAAAAAGAGCAATCAATCCAAGAAAGTGAGGCTCTTAAGCACATAAAAACAATGGCATATTGGGGAAAAAAAGGTGGTAGACTTTAAGAAAACTACCGGTATGACTTCCATCAACAAAACACCTGGATGTTTCGAGACCTTGGCACAGTAGAAGGCCTGGATTATGCCAAGGTTGGACAGTTAGGACCAACAAATGCAAATATGGTGTGGGAAATACAAATTCTATATTGTCCACATTTCCCGGACTGAATGTAGTCTGGAGACCAGGACTTCTTGTAGCATAGTGATCTATGATGCCAGTTGTCTTTACTCTACTACTCTACTGTTTCATACTGTATATAGTAGGGGAAAGTGGAGCTACAGGAAAGCTTGGACATCTAGCATGATAAATTGCTATGATACAAAGAGTCCCAGTCTCCCGACCACAATCAGTTCATGAAAAGCAAGAAATATACAGTCCCAATTTTCTGAACCATATTTGCCAATGTGCATAAGGCTATAGAGGTGTAGAGAGTAATTTGCCTGAGAAATACACTTGGTACTAGTAAGACAGGCAATGAGGGTTCTAAGAAATAGTGGATTATGTCGACAGTAGTTACTGCCAGTGGGGAGCAGTTGGAAATTTCCAGGTAAAACCACAAGAATATATGACAGGTAACATGTAAATGAGATAGTTGATGTATCTGTGGGTTCAGCACATGGGAGGCAAACACATCAGAGTGTGCCCCCCAACCCAGATATACCAATATTATACAGTGATCATATAATGGTAGATATTGGAGCTCTGCAGACCATTGTATTAATTATGGCCCTGATGCCGCCCTACATAAATATTGCCTGCTAATGCCCACTTGTATTAGTCATGCCTCTTTTCCCTGTACTGGATAAGCTTTATTACTAACATACATCTCGGTCTCCCGGAGCTCCAATTACTATATTTGTGGAGGCCAAAAGTCTCACTCCCCTGCATCCCCAACTGACACTCCAACTCTCGGTCATATGACCAACTCCACTCTACTCAATGGAGCTGTGGCCTGAGTAGAGGGGAGTCAGTGGTGTCAGTGAGAGTCGGAGCAGCTGCAGAGGAGACATAGGAATGAGAATTCTGGCCTCCACAAAACTAGTAAATGGGGACCAGGACATATATTAAAAATAAGATTAACCAGTCCAGGGAATGCACTGGCAAGCTTTATTATTTCCCAGATAACCCATTTAATGCACCCTTATATTGTTATTTCCCCTTAAATTAATATTGTCCCGATTACATTTAAATGCAAATAATATTATAATAATAATAAATAATGCCCTCTGATCCATGGAGCAGCTGCCTACACTTTTTACTTTTTTTCAGGCTGCAACCAACTTCAGCCATTTGGCCTACAAAGTGCCAGGACCTCTGTGTCCTGACATGGAAGGTGCAATGCAGTGACAGACTCACCTTAGTCAGAGCACCTTCACTTGTAGGCTGCAGGCCTGAAGGGGCTTGTGGCTTACAAGCTATGGAATAGTAGACACAAGCTTCCTCCTCTACCATGTATGTTAACTGTATCAGTGTCCTGCAGATGCTGATACAGTTGAAAGTGTAGCTTGTATTTTTAGCAGACCCGTGCTGTACCCTTGTTTTCTGATCAGCTCTGCTTGATTCTGCTGAGAATGGTGAGAAAGCATCTATATATCTCTCATTGTGCTCCTAGAGAACTGTGCAGAGATGTCAGAAATGACCGGACCTAGTACTAGAAGAACACTACTTCCCCTTCATTTCATTCACTGTCATTATGGCATGTTATGTTTTTTTAAATGACAGCTTTCTTGCATTGCTAGTATTCTATTAGTGGATGCAGCAGCACAGTGCAACATCCCTTGTATCCCAATATCAATGGTCCCTGCATTCTGCAGGCTGTGCCAGGAGAGCTGTGATGGGGAGTGTGAATTACCTACAGCAATTCCCTAATATACTGTAACTGTTAAATGGTGTACTGTTTATTTACCCCCAAATATAATAGTTTACTAGTCTAAAAGTGGTGCTTCATTTAGTCTGGTTCCAATGAGACCTGATAGAAGTCAGATTGTCAGATAAAAGTGTTGTTTACAGTGCTTGTATTTCATGAGTGAGGGCAGCAGGTGGACTGTCACAATGTAGCACAGTATAACACCCCCTTTACTCTCTCCTTTAACAGACTCAATGACTGCATTTTGCAGACAAGACCGGGTTTGTGGTTACATATCCATGAGACCTGATAGGCACCAGATTATCAGATATTCTGGGTTAATGCATGGGCATAGAAAAGTATAAAAAAAACCTCTTAAAACTTTATGGTACAGGTGTACAGTTGCATATTTCAGAGTTTTACATTTGGTACATATTTTTGATGACATATCCTTCCAAATACACCAAACAAAATGGCAAGACATGATATGAGCAGCGCCCAATGTGTTTACAGTGTATTTGCTTTTTATGTGGCATTTAATAACTGCTTATTTCATTATTTTACTCTTCACTTTTTTTGTCAGGTGAATCCCATATTACATTGTAGGACTCTGCTGAGAAAAGTTAAAAGAATTTCATGCTGTATCTAAAAACATATTAAAATTATGCAAACGCACTGTAATGTGATATATTTATCTACTATATATAGATCTTTCCCCATAAGAAAGAGTTATCTACCTATAAACTGTTTCCTCTAACAGCATCTGTGTTAGCAGTAATCTACAATTGACTGGTAAGTGAATTAAATTTTTTTCTACATAAAGCTGAAAAACTCCTAAATATGTTAAAAGAGATAAACAATGTCATAGATCCCACAAAATTAGTAACAGGTCACAGAATTATACTGAACATGCAGTTCAATCCGCGACAACACTCCCCTCTAGAGGCCAGAGGGAGAACTAGTGTGAACAGATGTTGACCACTGCATTCTCACTTCACTGGGTTCAGGACAGTGAAGTTCATACAGGTTCACTGTGCATATTTGATGCTCATTTATGACAGTTTAGGGAAAACTATGATTGGTGGGTGAAACATTGGATCAGCAGAGCATCACTGTGTGGAAAACTACAAATGAAGTCTGCTACCTTCTTCTTAGGTTTATGTACAGTATGTGTATTCTTCTACTTGTTGTTGTGTGGGCCCTTATGTACCACATTTATGTACCACCAATTTTTAACTTTATTTGGGAAGTAAAGTGAGAAATGTCCAAGGCCCCTTACTGACCACCATAGAATGATTTAAGTTGCTCTTTTTTCATGCACTTAAAGTTGACTGTCATCTGTCAGTACAATGCAATATGCCTTCTACTCCATTCACAAAATCAATGACCACTGCATTATGCATACGGTGGCAGGAGAGCACCCATGGGGAATTGGAATTGCCTACAGCTGCTCCCTATATAATTGTTGCTGTGGTTTATATTGGCTCTGAAAAGTGTCTAAAGATGGTGCTTCTTTTAATCTGGAATCAGTAATACCTGACAGAATATGGCACTGATTTTGAGACATTAAATCAACCACAGGTCCTTACTGACTGGTGGATTAATGTCCAAAATACTCATATCCTAACTCTGTCTGGGGCCACAATAAAAAAGTCTATACTTACACAGATCCTTCTACCCCCCAATAAGTGCACCCTTCTTCACTGCATAAGCACTGAAGCTAAGGTGTATTACCCCTACATCAGTGAGGAGCTGCACAAGTATCAGCAGCACAAGAGATGAGTCTGATAAGACTCATTGGACTCTAGAGTAAGTAAAAGGTTTTATCTTTAATGGAAAGTGCCTTTAATGCCCTAATGGTCAGTTAACTCCTACATAGATAAAAATACAAATAGATCCTCAGGCAGTGAGCCATGAACCCCAATATCTATGTTTTTAGTACATTAATAGTTAGCAAAACCCAGAGCTCCTTATAATACACCAAGTATACAGAATTATATTAATAATAGTATATATGTTGCATACTGTGGATCATCGCACATATGAAATCTCTTTCCTCAGCATATGTCACACATTAAGTACCATGAATTCTAATGTTGCAATTTGATATTTAGAATTTCAATCCCAGATATAATTCCTTATAGAAAAGCCTACTAGCCTAATAGCCTATTTGTCTGTTAGGGATAAATGCAGTTTTTATACGTAGTTGCATGCATATGTAACAAGAACTGTTGATAGCATAGTTATAAAAAATTCTGCTGCAGCATGCTGGCTTCAATAGAGGTGAATGCATCTGTTTCATCCCACTTACCTACGATTTGAGTAACTTGCACTTGCGGATGCTGAATTTTGATCAGGGTAGTTGTGCTGCAGAGTGGATGCTGGAAACTGATACAAGAATCCAGTTCCACAGGTAAATTCCAACAAACTGGAAGACCAGAGCAGTACAAGAGGATATCTCATTGTCATAATTGGGGAAATAATTCCAATATGAGAAAGCAATGAACAAATCCAGTGCCAAGGAAGCTCTATTATATAGGGGATCTAAGACTGTAGAGCTGAACTGAGAACACAGGAACTGGTTGCTCAAGGCATTCTCTGAACTAAAGTCCTTTAAATTTGGTAACGTTTGCTACAGTCATTGAAAAGGGGGCTGTGACATTTCTGCGCTGCACAGAACTAACACCATCTAGTGGTTATTCTGTAAAATGTTCACTTTTAACATTCAGATAGCTGGGAAATGAAAATCAGGTAGTAAATATACAGTTAGTGATGTTAAATACTTTTGTGTCAAAAGGACCAAATAACTATTACAGTGATACCTTTATTAGAGAACTAAAAAATGTAATCTTCAAGCTTCAGAGCCCTGAGACCCCTTAATCCATCAAACACGAAGATTGAGAGCAGAAAAATGCCACATGGTCCATCTAGTCTTCCCCTATATTAAAATGGGACATTAAAATGGGGCAGATGGAGGGGGAGGTTAAACTGTGGGGGTAGCTGAGGGGGGACATTAAACTGTGGGAGCACCAGGAGGATGACATTATAATGTGGGGGCATATCATGTTAGGGTGACTGTAGGGGCATTATACTGTGTTGGGGCACAAGAGAAATGGATGGGAATGGGTGGAGCCAAAATAAAAGTTGGTGGGGATAAATTTGCCGTGGCGCACAGTGCTCGCCGCACATTCTGTCCCTCTTTCTGTTCTTTGAAAGTTGAGAGGTATGCACATGGTTGTGTGCAAGAGGCATTAGTCTTGCCTTTGGTGTCATATGAAAGAGAAGATTCTCATCATCATATGATACTAAGAATGTAGTTCTACCTGTCTACATGTCTGATGAAGGGAGCTAGTACTCCTGAAAGCTTACTTATAAATATACTCAGTTAGCCTCTAAAAGGTATCGCCTGATTTCTTCACTCTTCCACTACCTGTATGATTTACAGAGATATCACTAGTTGCAAACACAGCCATAATCCCAACAAGTAATATCTCTGGAAATGATACAGGTAGAACTGTATCCTTAGTATCATATGAAAGATGAGAATGTCCACTTTCATACGACACCAAAAGCTAGGCACTTCAGCTAGGCATGAATTTATTAACTCAGGGCTTTAAGGATATATACAATTGGGTATCGTCTGCATAGCTGTGATAGGCCAGGCCATGGTTCTGAATTTACCTAATGTGAATATGAAAAATGCAAACAGCATTGGAGTTAGCCTGAGCCCTGTGGAACTCCATAGTTTAAAGGGATTGGTAATGAAGATGATGAGCTAAGATATACTGTGGTGTCTTAGCCAGGAAGGACCTAAACTAGTGAAGAACTGTTTCCTCATTTCCAGAAAAGTCATTGAGTCTATGTATATGCCTCAATATGAATGGAAAAAACACTTTTAGGCTGAGGCCCCACGTTACGGAAAAGCAGCTTTTTTTGATGCAAATTTTGTTGCGTTTTTTTGAGCCAAAGCCAGGAGTGGATTGAGCTGAAGGGAGAAGTATAACAGCTTCCTAGATATTTCCCATTCCTTTTTTAGCCATTGTTTGGCTCAAAAAAACCGCAACAAAATCTGCAACAAAAAAAGCTGCATTTCCGCAACGTGGAGTCTTAGCCTAAGGCTACATTTACATTACCGATGTGTAAAATGCCCCTGAAAAATGTCCATTTTCACTGCCATCTTGCACCCGAGGGACAACCGCTTTCACGAATCCCTCATACCCTGTTTCCCCGAAAATAAGACAGCGTCTTATATTAATTTTTGCTCCCAAAGATGTGCTGTGTCTTATTTTCAGGAAATGTCTTATTTTTTTTTCAATGAAGAAGAATTCACATTTATTGCTGAACAAAAAAATGAACATTTGTTATATACGGTACTGTACAGTAGTTGTCATCACAAACCAGCATAACCAGACAAACTGTGAATCCTATCAAGAATTTCTTACTACCGTACCATTATTTCCATGTACAACAATTAACAGTATGGTGCATTTACCAATATTTACGGTACGAATAGAAAGTAAAATTTATTCAATGACAGTTATGTCATCATCTTCTAGGACATCATCATAACAATCCAAACCATTAATTTCCCTGCACACAGTATCATGTCCCATAGTGGCCCCTGCACACAGTATCATGTCCCATAGTGGCCCCTGCACACAGTATCATATCCCATAGTGGCCCCTGCACACAGTATCATATCCCATAGTGGCCCCTGCACACAGTATCATGCCCCATAGTGGCCCCTGCACACAGTATCATTCGCCACAGTGGCCCCTGCACACAGTATCATTCCCCATAGTGGCCCCTGCACACAGTATCATTCCCCATAGTGGCCCCTGCACACAGTAGTTTGCCCCATAGTGGACCACCCATGAACAATTATTATACTGTGGGGTCTTTTCAGACCCCAGAGTATAATGATCGGAGACCCAGGAGAGGATAGAAACATAAAAAAACAACGTTGCTTACCTGTTCCTCGCTCCGGTGCATGCCCGTGCGCTACTCCGGCCTTCTTCAATGTTAGACCAGGCCGCGTCACGTGATCCGGCCGGCGTCGCGACGCAAAATGACGTCCGCTGACCTCTGCGACGTCACCAAACAGGCCCGAAGCCTGGAGAAGCGTAGGACAGGTAAGCACATAGTTTTTTATGTTCGCTCACCTCCCCTGGGCTGCCGATTATTATACTCCGGGGTCTGAAAAGACCCCGGAGTATAATGATATCAGAGATTGTGGGGTTCTCCCACGGCCTCACATATCGTATATACCGTATGTTCTGTTTGGGAACATACGCCTTACTTTCGGGGGATGCCTTATATTAGGCAATTCTCCGAAACCTCTCCTATGCCTTACTTTCGAAGGGGTGTCTTATTTTCGGGGAAACACGGTACATTACATTGTATGGAGAGATCTGTGAAAATGGATAAAAATAGAACATGACTATATTTTGATGGTCCATTAGAATGGTCATGTGAATAGCCCCCATTCATTGACATTGAATTTAATGCTGCTGTTTGACATCCGTTAAAAAAAACCCCCCAAAAAAACGGATGTCACACGGATTATTCACTGGCATGTGAATATAGTTTCATAGGGCATATGGACAGCAGCTAAAAGGAACCACCCATTGGTCTTAAGACATAAAGGAGGGAATTTATAAAATTATTGTGCCAATTTTTTGGTGCAAAAGTAGGACATTTTTGGTGCACTTTTTTTTTTTTTGCTTGTTAGAAAATGTGCCAAAAATGCAGCACTTTGTCTACTTTCCGACCTACTTACTACTACTCACTCAGAGTGGGGATCAAGGCTTGGGCAGGGAAACATTGCAGCGCCTGCAATGATCGCGGGCATTAACCCCTCTAGTATTTGAAACAGTCTCCGAGTTCTGGTAAGGTAACTTAGTTCCTCACATAATGTTCCCTTATAGTTTTGTGAATAACACTGACTAGTGTAGGTATATACAAGACTGTGTAGAAGAAAGGGGGGATAGTGCAGTTATTTGCTAATGCAAAATTATGTATAATATTATTTACCATATTTACATGGAGTAGTTATGTTCTTAATGTATTTTCATGTATTGTTTCCCAGATACTCAGGGTTCTTCCCGCACTCTGACACTGTTCACACTGTTTTCGTATCACTGATTTTGGAGCTCCAGTGTAAAATCTGTCTGAAATGTGATTTCATAGGAGCCATCCTTGTTCTTTTATTTTTCATCTTTGTTTTCTTTTCAGCCAGTTGAACAGAAGTGTTCTGCCCAAACTCAGAATCAGCACTGAAAATCCCATAGAAATCAAAATGGGAGGCTGAAAATATACCCTAATGTTAGTCTTTGTTCACATTGAAACTGAGACTCCTGTGTTTTTAACATGAAGAATAGTATAACCTGAAGCACTGTTCTTGCTGAAAAGTTATGTCAGAGCCTTGAGAAGCCCATTACATTCAATGGGGATTTTCAGTTTTGCGTTGTTTCTACTGTAAAATATATACACTACCGTTCAAAAGTTTAGGGTCACTTAGAAATTTCCTTATTTTTGAAAGAAAAGCACAGTTTTTTTTCAATGACGATAACATTAAATGAATCAGAAATACACTCTATACATTGTTAATGTGGTAAATGACTATTCTAGCTACAAACGTCTGGTTTTTAATGCAATATCTACATAGCTGTATAGAGGCCTCACAGGTCCTCAACTGGCAGCTTCATTAAATAGTACCCGCAAAACACCAGTGTCAACGTCTACAGTGAAGAGGCGACTCAGGGATGCTGGCCTTCAGGGCAGATTGGCCAAGAAAAAACCATATCTGAGACTGGCTAATAAAAGAAAAAGATTAACATGGGCAAAAGAACACAGACATTGGACAGAGGAAGATTGGAAAAAAGTGTTATGGACAGACAAATCGAAGTTTGAAGTGTTTGGATCACACAAAAGAACATTTGTGAGACACAGAACAACTGAAAAGATGCTGGAAGAGTGCCTGACGCCATCTGTCAAGCATGGTGGAGGTAATGTGATGGTCTGGGGTTGCTTTGGTGCTGGTAAAGTGGGAGATTTGTACAAGGTAAAAGGGATTTTGAATAAGGAAGGCTATCACTCTACTTTGCAACGCCATGCCATACCCTGTGGACAGCGCTTGATTGGAGCCAATTTCATCCTACAACGGGACAATGACCCAAAGCACACCTCCAAATTATACAAGAACTATTTAGGGAAGAAGTAGGCAGCTGGTATTCTATCTGTAATGGAGTGGCCAGCGCAGTCACCAGATCTCAACCCCATTGAGCTGTTGTGGGAGCAGCTTCACCGTATGGTACGCAAAAAGTGCCCATCAAGCCAATCCAACTTGTGGGAGGGGCTTCTGCAAGCATGGGGTGAAATTTCTCCAGATTACCTCAGCAAATTAACCCCTTCACGCATTCTCACGTACATGCACGTGGGAGAATGTGGTTAATTACCGCATCCCCACGTACAGGTACGTGACGGTGATCGAGTGGGCTCAGAAGCAGAGCCCGTGCGATCACCGCGGGAGCCCGGCTGTATTTGACAGCCAGGCTCCCGCTGCAACAGCGGGGACCAGTGGTAACACCGATCCCCGCTGTTTAACCCTTAAGATGCCGTGGTCAATAGCGACCGCGGCATCCAAGGGGTTCCGCCATCTTGCCGCCCCCCCCCCGGCACCCCCTGCGGCGAGTTCGGGGGGTGCCGATATCTATAATCTGCAGCCTGGGGTCTGCCAAGTGACCCTAGGCTGCCTGGAGATCCCAGTACCTGGTTGATCCTGCCGAGACCTCAGGAAGTCAGCGCTGTGTTTCCATAGCGCTGACTTCCTGTATAGACTGCAAGACACTTGTATGCTCGTGTCTTGCAGTCTATAGTACTGAGCCAGAGATCAAAGCATCTCTGGCTCAGGTGTCCTAATGGGACACATGAAAAAGTAAAAAAAAGTGAAAAAATAAATAAATAAAGTATGTGAAAAAAAATTAATAAAAGAATAAAGCCCCCAAAATTCCCTTTTCCTATATAAAATGAATTATATAAAAAATAAACCTAAAAATTAATAAAAACAATACATATTTGGTATCGCCGCGTCCGTAACAACCTGTACAATAAAACTGAAACCATATTTATTGTACACAGTGAATGTCGGGGAAAAAACCGCCAAAAGTAATGATTTTTCGCCATCTCACCTTACAAAATATGCCATAAAAAGTGATCAAAAAGTCATATGTACCCCAAAACAGTACCAATAAAAAGCACAGGTTGTCCCGCAAAAAATAAGCCCTAAAACAACTCTCTAAACTGAAAAATAAAAATGCTACGCATCTTAGAAGATGGCGATGCAAAAAAAATTGATTTATGTCCCCAAATGGGTTTTTGTTCTGCAAAATTGGTATTGCATAAAAAAACTGTATAAATGAGGTATCGCCGTAATCGTACCGACCCGCAGAATAAAGATAACATGTTACTTTTGCTCTACACTGCATGGTGAAAAATTTAAACGGTAAAACGCAGTGCCAGAATTGATGGGGTTGTTTTTTAATCCATCAAGAAAGAGTTAATAAAATTTATTTAATAAGTTGTAAGCACCTAAAAATGATGTCATTAAAAAATACATCTCATACTGCAAACAACAAGCCCTCATATGGCTACATCACCAGAGAAATAAAGAAAATATAGGTCGTACAATGTGAAGACAAAAACCCCAAAAAATCGCCAAATCATTAGAAGATAACTGGCTGCGGCAGGAAGGGAATGTATAAACTGTGCGAGCATATATGAGGGTACAAACCAGATTTAGAGCTTACAAGGGATAATAAACCAGAAGTGACCCCAGAGTGACCTCCCCAATAATAGGAACTACTGGGGAAATAGTAGGGAATTTAGTGTACTCAATGTACTACGCACAGCTTACATATTCACTTTTCCCCATCAGCTGTGCAGTCACGTCTGGGATACTAATGCTCGTTACACCCCTTGATAAATTCTTTGAGGGGTGCACTTTTCAAAATGGGGTCATTCCCTAAGGGATTCCACTTTACTGGTACTTTAGAGGCTCTGCAAACATGACATGGCATCCAGATCCCAAACATCTGAATCTGCGCTCCAAAAGCCACATAGCGCTCCTTCCCTTCTGCGCCCTACTGTGTGCACAAACTACAGTTTATACCCACATGTATTACACTTGTTGTACCCAGAATAACATACTTAATGTCATATGTGGGTATAAACTGCTGTTTGGGCACAGCCGAGCACAGAAGGGAAGGAGCGCTATTTGGTTTTTGGACGCCATTGCACTTTTGCAGAGCTGAACTGCCAGTACAGTGGAATCCCCTGACATGTCACCCCATTTTGGAAACTACATCCCTGAAGGAATTTATCCTGGGGTACAGTGAGCATTTTTAACCCCCAAGTGTTGCTATAATTTATTATCCATAAATGAATACGCAGCTGATGGTGAAAGGTGAAAATGACAATTTATCCAGGAATACGACATTTCAGTGCGTAATATGTTGTGCCCGGCTTGAATCAGAGATGAACTCTCCAAAAGCTGTTGTGCCCGGGATCCCCGCTCACCAGTTTTTGGAGTGTGTGTCTGTGCAGACATAAACTGGGCACAACATATTGGGCACTGAAATGGCGTATCTATAGAAAAATTTCATTTTTAACTTTTCATTATCAGCTGCGCATTCATTTCTGGAAATTAAAAGAATGCAACACTTAAGGGTTAATAATACTCGCTACCCCACTTGATAAATCCCTTGAAGGGTGCAGTTTCCAAAATGGGTTGCATGTCTGCGGATTCCACTTTACTGGCAATTCAGGGGCTCTGCAAAAGTGGCATGGTGTCCAAAAAACAAACTGTACTCCAAAAACGAAAATAGCGCTCCTTCCCTTCTGTGCCCGGCTGTGCCCAAACAGCAGTTTATACCCACATATGGCATTGTTAAGTACGTTATCCTGGGTACACCAGTGTCATACATGTGGGCATAAACTGTCATTTGGGCACACAGCAGGGCGCAAATGTGAAGGAGCGTTATGTGCTTTTGGAGCGCATATTTAGATTGTTGTTTTTTTGGACGCCATGTCACATTTGCAGAGACCCTAAAATTGCCCCTACAAAATGGGGGTCACTTCTTGGGGAATTCCAATTTACTGGCACCTCCAGGGCTCTGCAAAAACAACATGGCGACGAGAAAGTACTCCAAAAGCTAAAAAAACACAGTGCTCCTTCCCTTCTGAGCCCTGCCGTGTGCCCAAGCAGCAGTTTATACCCACATATTTAATTTTTTTGTCCCTGGGATAGCCCACTTAATAGTTTTAGGAGTTCATGTCTCTGATGCCACAAAGTGGCCGCAACGTATTAGGCACTGAAATTGGATATTTCTTTAAAAACTTTAATTTTCACTTTGTACATTAATTTTTGGGAAGCATTTTTAGGCTCAAAATCATAATATCCCTTGATACATTCCTTGAGGGGTGTAGTTTCTAAAATGGGGTCACTTTTAGGGGGTTTCCATTGTACTTGTACTTTAGGGGCTCTGCAAATGCGACATGGCACCTGAAAACTATTCCAGCCACATCTGCCCTCCAAAAGCCAAACAGCGCTCTTTCCATTCTGAGCCCCACCACGTACCCATACAGCAGATCATAACCACATATGGGGCATTTCTGTTTTCAGAAGAAATTGTGTAACAAACTGTGGGGTGTTTTTTCTTTAACCACTTGCAAAAATTAAAAATATGTCGCTAAATGGACGGTTTATTGGAAAAACGTAATTTTACATTTTTACGTCCCAATGATGATAAAATCTGTGAAACAGCTGTGAGGTCAAAATGCTCACTATACCCCTAGATAAATTCTATGAAGGGTGTAGTTTTCAAAATGGGGTCACTTTTTGGGGGTTTGTATTGTATTGGTACTTTAGGGGCTCTGCAAATGCAACATGGCACCTGAAAACTATTCCAGCAAAATCTGCCCTCCAAAAGCTAAATAGCGCTCTTTCCATTTTGAGCCCTGCCATGTGCCCATGCAGCAGATTACAACCACATATGTGGCATTTCTGTGTTCAGTAGAAATTGTGTAACGAACTTTGGGGAGCTTTTTCTCCTTTGTCCTCTTGTGAAAATGAAAAATTTGGGGCTAAATTGACGGTTTATTGGAAAAAAAAGTAATTTTTCATTATAATGTCCCAATGTTAATAAAATTTTTGAAACAGCTGTAGGGTCAAAATGCTCACTATACCCCTTGATATGTTCTGTGAGGGGTGTAGTTTCCAAAATGGGGTCACTTTTAAAGGGCTTCCACTGTATTGGTACTTTGGGGGCTCTGCAAATGCGACATGGTACCTGAAAACTATTCCACCAAAATCTGCCTTCCAAAAGCCAAATAGCGCTCTTTCCATTCTGAGCCCTGCCATGTACCCATACAGCAGATTACGACCACATATGGGGTATTGCCGTGTTCAGGAGCAATTGTTTTGCAAACTGTGAGGTGCTTTTTCTCCTTTAACCCCTTGTGAAAATGAAAACTTTGGGGATAAAGTAACATTTTAGTAATGTTTCATTTATACATCCCAGTGTTAGCAAAATCTGTGAAACGGCTCTAAGGTCAAAATGCACACTATACCCCTTGATGAATTCTGTGAGGGGTGTAGTTTCCAAAATGGGGTCACTTTTTGGGGTTTTCCTTTGTATTGGTACTCTAGGGGCTTTGCAAATGAGACATGGCACCTGAAAACTATTCTAGCAAAATCTGCTTTTCAGATGCCCAGTGTCACTCCTTCCCTTCCGTGCGCTACCATTTGCCCAAACATCAGTTTACACCCACTTGTGGGGTATTTCCGTGCTCGGGAGAAATTGCATAACAAACTGTGAGATGCATTTTCTCCTTTAACCCTTTGTGAATGTGTTAATTTTAGGGCTAAATTAAGGAATTAGTGGGAAAAAATTAAATGTCTAAATTTCACCTCCATATTGTTTTAATTCCAGTGAAATGCTTAAAGGGTTAACAAACTTCCCAAATGTTATTTTGAATTATTTGAGGGGTGCAGTTTTGAAAATGGGGTCATTTATGGGGGTTTCTAATATATAGACCATTATAATCCTCTTCAGAACTGAAGTGGTCCCTAAAAAATTAGTTTGGGAAATTTTCTTGTAAATCTGGAAAATCGCTGTTACACTTGTAAGCTTTATAACATCCAAAATAAATTACAGGACGATTAAAAGATGATGCCGATATATAGCAGAGATATGGTAGATAATATGTATTAATGTATTTGGGTGGTATGACTATCTGTCTGAAAAGCAGAGCATTTCACATTTTGAAAATTGCGATTTTTTTCCAAATTTCCATCAAATTTTCTATTTTTTTTATAAATAAATACAAAAATATTCATTAGTGTTTACCACTAACATGAAGTACAATGTGTCACAAAAAAACAATCTCAAAATCACTTGTGTAAGTTAAGTCGTTTCAAAGTTATTGCCATATAAAGTGACACATGTCAGTTTTGAAAAACGAGGCTGTGTCCTTAACGCATTTTTGAGCTCGGTCTTGAAGGGGTTAATAGCGAGAATGTCAAAAGTCTACAATGCTGTAATTGCTGCAAATGGTGCATTCTTTGACGAAAGCAAAGTTTGAAGGAGAAAATTATTATTTCAAATAAAAATCATTATTTCTAACCTTGTCAATGTCTTGACTATATTTTCTATTCATTTTGCAACTATTTTGATAAATAAAAGTGTGAGTTTTCATGGAAAACACAAAATTTTCTGGGTGACCCCAAACATTTGAACGGTAGTGTATGGACATGCACGTGAACATCCCCCTCCCCCCAAAAAAAAGATGAAAACATGATCAAAACCTACACATGTGATGGTACCCTTACTGGAACTGTATAAGCAAGACAGGCTTTAATTGAAAGCATTTGTACGATTCTTACAACTTGCTTCTTATGCTTAAAGTGGTATTCCTATCTCAAGAATCATATTCAGACTTGTACTGAAGCTAACTGAAGTATTTTCCCTAATACATTGCTTTATCAATCTTGTTCTGTTGACAGATACAACTAAATCTCTCTGCACAGCATTTACAGCTGGTTGGCTAGGTTACAGACCTGCTACAGGTCAGAATGATGACTCTACATATTGCTTTCAGTTTCTGAGTCCTGATAAGTGGTAGTAAAGTTTCATGGAGCAGTGTCTCTGTTAGTGTATGTAAATCCAGAGATAACAATGCTGTTTACAACAAGCAGAAGATCTGTGCTTGAATGAGCTAAAAGCCAGGAAATGGAGGGCAGAGGAGCCAGTAGGGTAGCTGAAAGCCTGAGATGAGAAAACCTCCCTTTAGGCTGAAACTCCACATTGTGAAAACACAGTGTTTTGGCTGCAGCGGGAAAAAAATACTGCATTTTACAGTACCTGCAAAATAGATGGGATTCTGGCTAATCCCATCCACACATTACAGAAAAAAATCTGCAGCGGAAACGCAGCGATTTCAAAAATGCTGGAGTTTTTGAAAATCGCATCATGTCAATTATACCTACAGAATGCTGGCTTTCCTGTATAGGTATAATAGGAGCAGAAAGTCCACAGAGGAAAACTCTGCAGTTCCTGTGCAAAACGCTGCTGAAAAAAAAGTAATGTGTTTTTTTGGTCTCCGACTTACTATGTGAGGCCTTAGCCTTAAGGTATGAGTGCATACATGTTTTTCAGGATATGCTCACACACAAAAAAAAAAAAAAAAAAAAAAAGCCCATTACTTTCAATGGGATCTCTGAAATGCTTTGTTTTCACTGCAGGGGCACTTTAGGGTAATAGAATCTGGGAGTTTCAGCGGTGCAGCAACGTGTTATAATCATAGTTTTGGGCAATACTTGTAACAAAAAGGATTGCAAAAAGCGGATGATACCTAGGAATTCAGACCTGCATAATGTAGACCATAATTTACACAAGTTTACACAACCATTACTTTTAGTAGTTAGATTAAATTATCATTATTGCAAAAGACATAACCATACATGTTTGTTATCCAATTTACTGTAAGTAATTGCACTTTAAAGAGGTATCATAAAACTGTCAGATTGGTGAGGATCCTACTCTCGGAACTGCTGTTGTTCAGATGTTTGATGGAGCCTCAGAGATCGCGGTACACTGTGTAGTGGATGGAAAAGGTACTTGAATGAGGCTGAGTTTGTTTTGGTAGTACTGATATAACACAACTCCTACTGGCAAAGGATGCTGGGAAAATTGGAATATCTCTTTAGGCTAAGGCCTCACGTAGCAGGCCGCAGCAAAAAAGTGCTGCAGGAAAAACCACAGGGGCAACGCATGGCAGTTTTTCCTGCAGCGCTTTCTGATTCCATTATACCTATAGGGAAACCTCCAGTGTTTCCGTAGGTATAGTTGACATGCTGCAATTTCCAAAACCGTTGCGCTGTGCATATTTTTCTGCAATGTGTGAATAGGATTCACTAGAATCCCATCCACTTTGCAGCGAATGTAAATCACCATGGTTTTTGCCCCAGCGTTTACTCTGCGGCCAAACCACGTCATGTGAGACCCCGGCTTTAATATTATGACAGATACTTCGAAGTATTTTACCCTTTCAGGTTTTAGCTTAAATTAATTAATAACTGTGATATTTAAAGTAGCATCTCATTTTTGGTCTACATTGATTTTAAAATTTTAATCTTAAAGTAAATTGTCATTATTACATAAAAGAACTTTCTATTTTAACATTTATTTCTAAATAAAATGGCTTCTTTACAATTAGGAAAGACACTGAAATGAAAGGTGACTGCACCCTATACACTGCTCTTGGCCTCTTTACAGATACAAGTTCCTTTATGTTTGTCTAAAAAGTATAATAAACAAACTCGGCTAAATTAAACAAGTTAAATAAAAGACAAAAAAACAAAAACAAAACAAGAGTACTCCCTTCCTCGAACTGCTCTTAGGATTTAGCTTGAGGGATTCTATCTTTCAGGGCAGGAAGTAATCTTTTGCCAGGAAACAATCACATACTTATTTAAATTTGTCATTGTTAAGGAGGTCAAATCTGAGGCAGTGGAGCAGATTTACTAATATTCTGGCACAAACCTGGCACATCTTTGAACTGTCTAGTCTAACTTTACATCACCAATTTACGTTATCATCGTCTATCTGTTAGCTTAAATTACGCTGAAAAAGGCAACTTTTTGGCATGTTCTTTTGTGCACGATATTGCATCATATAAACCATGCCCTGTTTCCAAGTAAACCGCATCCCTTAAGATAAGGAACACCTCTTGTCAGACAAGGCACATGTGGTGTAAGGCATGTATGCCAGCTTTACGCAGGTTACTTGTGTGGTTTATAAAACCTACAATTATAAAGGAGGCCTAATACCCAGATAAATACCAGTATGCCTCCTAGTCCTCAGTGTGCCACTTATCGCCATTTGTCACAAACTGAGAGGGACAGAATTCTTGAACTGAAAGACCTTGATTTATCACTCTGGCTGATCATTATGCGACTAGGCCAAGGTGTCAGCACTGTTCAACACTACATGTCCTGGTCCTTTGGAGAACAACAACGAACTGGAATAGCATGTAGTGATCCATTCTATACACAAATGAAATTGAATGTCACATCCAAGTTTAGGGTGGCAGTTTTGATACAAACCATCAGAATGCCAGCAGCCAATCTTGATGATTTCTGTGCTCAAGTGCATTCAGCATGGTGTAGCATTCATTAAACAACCACTAATAATGCAGCAACCCATTGGAGAAATCCTGTGTATAAGGAGACATGAGGTATGCAGGAACAGGGTAACTCTCACACAAACCTCATAAGTCTTTACCATTACCCACTCTAAGATGTAGTTTAACAGGTTGCCCAGTCTGCCCAGTGGTGCAGGCTGGGTCATTGCTCTGATGCCCATATGACACATCCTAAGACACTAGGCTGGCACACTCTTCTAAGTTTACTTGCCAAAACAGGGGTATTTTTTTCTTGTGTCTAGATCTTAGGCTGGTTGGGCTCCAAGCCAGTTAGGGGTCTACCTCAGTCTCTCTCTGCTCTTTCTGAACTATCTTATTCTCCAAAGGACTAGAAAAGACTCCTGGTCTCCTTCTCCTTTCCAAAACTAACTGTCTGGGTTGTACCAAATCTGGGCTCCAGGTTCACAGTGGTAAAGCCTATTTAAGGGAGTACTATACATTATATACAGTCATGGCCAAAAGTTTTGAGAATGACACAAATATTCTATTTTCACATGATCTGCTGCCCTCTGGTTTTTATGTGTGTTTGTCAGATGTTTTTATCACATACAGAAATAGAATTGCATTCATATTATGAGTAACAGAAGCTTATATTGACAGTTAGAATGAGTTAATGCAGCAAGTCAATATTTGCAGTGTTGACCCTTCTTCTTCAGGACCTCTGCAATTCTCCCTGGCATGCTCTCAATCAACTTCTGGACCAAATCCTGACTGATAGCAGTCCATTCTTGCAGAATTAATGCTTTAATTTTGTCTGAATTTGTTGGTTTTTGTTTGTCCACCCGTCTCTTGATGATTGACCACAAGTTCTCAATGGGATTAAGATCTGGGGAGTTTCCAGGCCATGGACCCAAAATCTCTATGTTTTGTTCCCTGAGCCATTTAGTTATCACCTTTGCTTTATGGCAAGGTGCTCCATCATGCTGGAAAAGGCATTGTTGAGCGCCAAACTGCTCTTGGACGGTTGGGAGAAGTTGCTCTTGGAGGACATTCTGGTACCATTCTTTATTCATGGCTGTGTTTTTAGGCAAGACTGTGAGAGAGCCGATTCCCTTGGCTGAGAAGCAACCCCACACATGAATGGTTTCAGGATGCTTTACAGTTGGCATGAGACAAGACTGGTGGTAGCGCTCACCTCTTCTTCTCCGAATAAGCTGTTTTCCAGATGTTCCAAACAATCGAAAAGGGGATTCATCAGAGAAAATGACTTTACCCCAGTCCTCAGCAGTCCACTCCCTGTACCTTTTGCAGAATATCAGTCTGTCCCTGATGTTTTTTCTGGAGAGAAGTGGCTTCTTTGCTGCCCTCCTTGAGACCAGGCCTTGCTCCAAGAGTCTCCGCCTCACAGTGCGTGCAGATGCACTCACACCTGCCTGCTGCCATTCCTCAGCAAGCTCTGCACTGCTGGTAGCCCGATCCCGCAGCTGAAACACTTTTAAGAGATGGTCCTGCCGCTTGCTGGTCTTTCTTGGGCGCCCTGGAGCCTTTTTGCACCAATGGAACCTCTCTCCTTGAAGTTCTTGATGATGCGATAGATTGTTGACTGAGGTACAATCTTTCTAGCTGCAATACTCTTCCCAGTTAGGCCATTTTTGTGCAGTGCAATGATGACTGCACGTGTTTCTTTAGAGATAACCATGGTTAACAGAAGAGAAACAATGATGGCAAGCACCAGCCTCCTTTTAAAGTGTCCAGTGGTGTCATTCTTACTTAATCATGACAGATTGATCTCCAGCCCTGTCCTCATCAACACCCACACCTGTTTTAATGGAGCAATCACTGAAACGATGTTAGGTGGTCCCTTTAAGGCAGGGCTGCAATGATGTTGAAATGTGTTTTGGGGGAGAAAGTTCATTTTCTAGGCAAATATTGACTTTGCAAGTAATTGCTGTTAAGCTGATCACTCTTTATAACATTCTGGAGTATATGCAAATTGCCATTAGAAAAACTGAAGCAGTAGACTTTGTAAAAATTAATATTTGTATCATTCTCAAAACTTTTGGCCATGACTGTACACACGTGGACAAAATTGTTGGTACCTCTGGTTTAATGAAAGAAAAATCCACAATGGTCACAGAAATAACTTGAATCTGACAAAAGTAATAATATATAAAAATTCTATGAAAATGAACAAATGAAAGTCAGACATTGCTTTTCAACCATGCTTCAACAGAATTGTTTTTAAAAAGAAAACTCATGAAACAGGCCTGGACAGAAATGATGGTACCCCTGAAAATAATGTGACCAAAGGGACCTGTTAAATCAAGGTGTGTCCACTAATTAGCATCACAGGTGTCTACAATCTTGTAATCAGTCAGTGGGCCTGTACATAGGGCTACAGATACTCACTGTGCTGTTTGGTGACATGGTGAGTACCACACTCAACATGGACCAGATTAAGCGAAGGAAAGAGTTGTCTCAGGAGCTAAGAAAGAAAATTATAGACAAGCATGTTAAAGGTAAAGGTTATAAGACCATCTCCAAGCAGCTTGATGTTCCTGTGACTATAGTTGCACACATTATTTAGAAGTTTAAGATCCATGGGACTGTAGCCAACCTCCCTGGACGTGGCTGCAGGAGGAAAATTGATGAGAAATCAAAGAGAAGGATAATACGAATGGTAACAAAAGAGCCCAGAAAAACTTCTAAAGAGATTAAAGGTAAACTTCAAGATCAAGGAACATCAGTGTCAGATTGCACCATCCGTCTTTGTTTGAGCCAAAGTGGACTTCATGGGAGACGACCAAGGAGGACACCATTGTTGAAAACAAATCATAAAAAAGCCAGACTGGAATTTGCCAAACTACATGTTGACAAGCCACATAGCTTCTGGGAGAATGTCCTATGAACAGATGAGACAAAAATCAAAATTTTTGGCAAGGCACATCAGCTCTATGTTCACAAATGGAAAAATGAAGCATATCTTGAAAAGAACACTGTCCCTACTGTGAAACATGGAGGAGGCTCTGTTATGTTCTGGGGCTGCTTTGCTGCATCTGGCACAGGGTGTCTTGAATCTGTGCAGGGTACAATGAAATCTCAAGATTATCAAGGGATTCTAGAGAGAAATGTGATGCCCAGTGTCAGAAAACTTGGTCTCAGTCGCAGGTCATGGGTCTTGCAACATGATAATGACCCAAAACACACAGCTAAAAACAACCAAGAATGGCTAAGAGGAAAACATTGGACTATGCTGAAGTGGCCTTCTATGAACCCTGACGTAAATCCTATTGAGCATCTTTGGAAGGAGCTGAAACATGCCGTCGGGAAAAGGCACCCTTCAAACCCGAGACAACTGGAGCAGTTTGCTCATGAGGAATGGGCCAAAATACCTGTTGAGAGGTGCAGAAGTCTCATTGACAGTTACAGGAATCGTTTGATTGCAGTGATTGCCTCAAAAGGTTGTGCAACAAAATATTAAGTTAAGGGTACTATCATTTCTGTCCAGGCCTGTTTCTTGAGTTTTCTTTTTTTAAAAATTCTGTTGAAGCATGGTTGAAAAGCAATGTCTGACTTTCATTTGTTAATTTTCATAGAATTTTTATATATTATTACTTTTGTCAGATTCAAGTTATTTCTGTGACCATTGTGGGTTTTTCTTTCATTAAACGAGGGGTACCAACAATTTTGTCCACGTGTGTACATATTATGTACAACCAGTGGTGAACCTAGCCTCTTTGCTGCCTGAGGCGGACTATCGAAAGACGCCCCCCCCCCCAAAAAAAAAAATAAAAATATAAAATTGCGTTTACATGCTGTTAACGTCACATGCTGTTATTGTCGTACAATAAACATACACAAACTTATGAAACAGTTTTTAAGAATTCTTCTTCCTGTATTACTTCAGTATCAGATCAACAACACGGCATTAACAATGAAAGTAACTTCACACATCTTTTGCTTGGTGGATGGACGAGCCCACGTGGCCTCCATTCTCTATAATAGGAGCGCCGTAGATAGCTGAGTACTGGACTTCGGGTATCTTCGGAAGTCCCATCGAAGTGAATGAGAGCCAGGCGGGTTTGTCCATCCACCAAGTGACACACCTATATTCAGTTGCAGCCAGGCTGGATTCCCAACCTGTGGGGGGAAAAAAATCCAACTCTAAGGCCAGTGGGGGTCTCAGCAGACAGACCCCCATCACTCAGGTATTTATCCTCTATCATTTAGGTGAATACAGTGCAGTAACATTTTGTGACTTACAGGTGACGTCTCTGACTAATCGGTCACATTTCCCTTCTCTTCCCTTTGGACCGCCATGACCACTTCTTCCAGCTGTGACTTGTCTCTGTAAAGTTTGCAACACAGACATATTTGGCTCCTCACTTTTCCAGGCATCCAACCCACATTGTCCTCACCTACACAAAGCCCCCATCCTGCTGCTACCCCAATTATAAAATATAAGATATAACCCCCCATAATGAATAATATTCCCAAGTGCATCTTTATATTAATAATGTGCATGTGTACCCTGTATAAATAGTGCCCCTTATTAATAATGCCCCAGGTGTCAACTAATTAAAAGGTTATCCAGGTCATTAATAAACTAATCAGTGGGGCTCAAAAACCCAGGACCCCTACTGATCAGCTGTGGGAATGGTACATGTGTAAGCGCCGTGACAGCTTCTCTGTTTACATAGTGTCATTCATCTCATAGCGGCCATGTAATGTAACTACAGCTCCGTCCTATACATGTCTATGTGGCAAGGCTGGAATTACATCACATGGCCACTATAAACAGACAGCGTATGATATAAACAGGCACCATAGCCCCTATTTATAATGCCCCATTTACACACACTATAATGTTCCACAGCAGCCCCTGCACACTGTATTATGCCTCGCAGTGGCCCCTGCACACAGTAATATGCTCCATAGTGGCCCCTGCACACGGTATTATGTTCCACAGCAACCCCTGCACACAGTTTTATGCTCCCTAGTGGCCCCTGCACACGGTATTATGCCCCATATTGGCCCCTGCACACGGTATTATGCTCCATAGTGACCCCTGCACTGGTATTATACTCCATAGTGGCCCCTGCACTTGTATTATGCTCCATAGTGGCCTCTGCACTGGTATTATGCTCCATAGTGGCCCCTGTATTGGTATTATGCTCCATAGTGGCCCCTGCACTTGTATTATGCTCCATAGTGGCCCCTGCACTTTTATTATGCTCCACAGTGGCCCCTGCACAGGGTATTATGCTCCTCAGTGGCCCCTGCACACGGTAATATGCTCCACAGTGGCCCCTGCACTGGTATTGTGCTTCACACTATTATTCCCCATAGTCTGAAAAGACCCTGGAGTATAATAATAGTAGTATTTGAGGCCCGTGGCCTCACTTACCAATGCCCGCGGCTGCTCACAGCTTCATTCACTTCCTCTTCTGCGTCCCATAGCAGAAGGGGAAGCGGAGGCGGCCACGAGCAGATGCGGGGTAGGTAAATAAATGGGCCGTAACCTGCTGCGGATACTCCAGCAGGTTACGGCCTATTTATACATAAAAAAAAGTTCTCCGCATCTACCTGCGATGCCTTGATGGAGCCACCGCCTCTTCTTGTCCGCGATGTCTGTGTCTCAGCGTAGGCGGCGAGATGACGTCATTGTATCGCCGCCTGCGCTGAGATGCAACGTCTCGTAAACCAGCCCAGGACAGGCCCCGCTCAGCTCTGGTCTTTTTTTAAAGCAGCCTGTCCTGGGCTGGTTTACATTAAATAAATAGTAAAAATGCCGCCTCATTAGCGGTGCGCCCCAGGGATTATCACAATGACAAACCATGACACCTGAGACATGAATGGAGCCTAAGCTTTATTTACATAAAAATACTTTGCATTTGTTTTTGTGATTTTTCAAACAATGTCTCAACATATAGCCTTTTAACCCTTCATGCTACAGAGATTAGCTGATAAAACTATAACTGTAATGTGATGGTTTGAGCAGCAGTGTACTAAGGTTATATGGGCCTGGCATGAACTACCCTTACAGTGCTGGGCACATAATCCCTGCTCCTTATCACAGAGGATATTCTTTGCTTGGAGGCTTTTTCTGCCAACGCCCCTCCCCTCCCCCTGCAACATCCAACATCCACTGCAACCCAAACCTTGTCTCACCTGTCCCCCCCTGCGACACCCATCATCCACCGCACCCCAAACCTTGTCTCACCTGCCCCCTCCTGCGACACCCAACATCCACTGTTCCCCAAACCTTGCCTCACCCACCCCCCGAGACACCCAACATCCACCGCACCCCAAACCTTGCCTCACCCGCCCCCCCCCCGCGACACCCAACCCGCCATCATCATCAATCTGGTATTTATCCTCTATCCTATGGATAGTGGATAAATACTTAGAAAAGCAATATTTATCTAATAGGAAACACTTACCTCAGTAGCACTTTTGAGAGCAGGGACACCTTAGGAGACCGCGCAGGAGCCACTGTGTGTTCTAACAAGTCAGGTCACATGATGCACGCAGCCAAGCGTGGGTGCGGGCGGAGGCGGAGAGCAAGGAGCAGGCTAAGTGAACGCTTGAGGGTGGACCGCTGGAGCAGAGCTGCTGCCAATAGGTGAGTGTTGAACCAACGCTGTCTCTGCACGAGCTACCTCTCTCCTCCCCTGCTTAAAACACTAAACCAGCCCAGGACAGGTCCCGCTCAGCATGTTTTTTAAAGCGGCCTGTCTTGGGCTGATTTAGGTCAATCAAAATGCCGCCCCCCCGAAACTGACAAGATAGCGCCGCCTGAGGCGGTTGCCTCACTTCGCCTCATTAGCAGTGCGCCCCTGTGTACAACATAAATGAACTATGTACATTTTGTAGCACTTCCAGTGGGATGCTACAATAGCCTCATCAATAGCATGCCTAGGCGTTTAAGTGCGTGTATTTCTGCATGTGATACTGATAAATAGTGAATAAATCGAGATGTTTTAACCATTTTGTTTCCATTGTTTATAATTTGCATATCATTAACATGTCTATTGATGCAATGATCCATAATTCAATAATTGGAAAAACTGAAGAGTTCCCTATAACAATCTTTTCTCTTTCTAGAGCTCTTGAAACAGCCAATGACTGGTTACATTAGTTAACCCAAAGAAATGGGAAGGTCATCTCACAAGGCCCAAGACATACAGAAAGGATCCACAAAATACTGAATAAATCTCAACTTCCACATACACACAAAAAAGAAAAAACAGAAAGAAGATAGGGCAGAAGAAAACAAGGGGTCGATGCAAGGAAAGGAGGTGGGGAACACTCAAACTCAACATTCAGGATCCCCTATGCATTTGTTTTAATAAATCTTTTCCACTATGATTTTGTCTCAGCTACTTACTTAAATGTTATATTTCCCTGTTTAAAGCTTCTATAGAAAAATTTGAATTCTCAGGAAAAATAAGCCTAACAGGCCATAAAGGGCAAAGCCCACCCAGTCACACACCAAGAAGGATAAAGCAGGAACTTTAACCTCGAAAGCCAACAAGGACAAAGAAAATAAGCAAAGTTATGCTTTCACTTTCCTAACCAATTGAAAATATAAAGAGAAAATAAAGGCATCAACCAAAAATATGAAAAGAACATAAACACTGACTTTGATGTCGTGAAATATGATGAGCATATTGTATAAGGATTAGTATGGTAAATATGGAGAGGAACTACATAAAATAACAAGTTTAAGATGAACATCAAGAGGATTTCTTGAGCCCCTTGGATATTTATATGAAGAGAGATCCCATAATCTATGTGTACTGTACAGTATATTTCAAGTACATGCATTTGTATTCTCTTTTCAAGTAGCTCACTAAAGTTAGAGATGTCAGTTCTGATGTGAAAACTATGTACAAGGTCTGGAAAGCAATGGTTTTAGTCTAATACAATGTGGCATTGTAAGTTGGCACTGGCAGAGACCTTACTCCAGCTTTATGAACTCATCAAATCGGATTAAGGATGTCTTGGTGCATTACTGAACAAACACTATTACTATTATAAGATTATAAGATGACTTTAATAACAGTACTGCAAAAGAAACAAAACCAAACCTATGAATAGTGAACTTTTGGGAGATGGACAGCCACTTTATTATTAAGGCTTAAAGGATTTACTAAGATAGGTGCAAAACTGCTAATGGGCAGTAACCCATAACATAATCACGACAGCTGGCTTTGATCCTACCTGTAATAGTTACTGTACATGAACAAACTGAAGCTAAGAGGTTTGTCTTTCACAGTTGTTGCATGACACACATCATCTCAGTAGATCATACTGACAAGAACTTGTCATTGCTATATGTCATCTGATTCCCGTTCCCCTTCACAAAGAAGATATTGTGCCACTGATGGCAGACAACTTAGACTATTTCACATAGTTGTGGTTATGTATTAGTAATGATGTATAGCAC
The DNA here is from genome assembly GCA_947044405.1 of Leptodactylus fallax. NCBI lineage: Eukaryota > Metazoa > Chordata > Amphibia > Anura > Leptodactylidae > Leptodactylus > Leptodactylus fallax. The sequence continues at coordinate 1,865,448 of CAMRHE010000203.1, forward strand.
ATATGTTTTAATATCAACATCTCTGAATCATTAAAGGGAGTCTGTCATCAGGGTGAAGCATATTACACCAGCAACACAGTTCAGGAGGTAAGCTGAAATCTCACCTGGCCTCGTGTGAGCACCAGTGCATTGTGGGGTGCAGCAGTTTGGAGCAATAGAACTGCCCTCGGTGCTCCAGGCTGCTTATTTGCAAATTGTGAAATAAATAAATATCTCGTCCAATGTACATATAAATTTTTATGGAGGACAAGGTGTTACATTCAGGTGAGCCTAATGTATCAAATTGTGTTGCTGGTTTTATGTGCATCACCCTGGTGACAGACTCCCTTTAAATATTTGAATGATAGTTCATAAATCTGTTGCAGCTTGACACTGATAGAGGAGCAGACATGTGCAGTTGGGTGTACAGTGTCCATATTAGTACAGTGTCCATATTAGGACATCCTCAGATATCAGTGTCAAACATCAGATTAATAGCAGTTTACAACAGTGACACCTGACTTTGACTTTGATTCTGACAACGACTTTGACTTTGATTCTGACGACTTTGATTCTGACAACGACTTTGACTTTGATTCTGACAACGACTTTGACTTTTGATTGTGACAACGACTTTGACTTTGATTCAGACAACGACTTTGATTCTGACTCTCACTTTGATTCTGACTTTGATTCTGACTCTGACTTTGATTCTGACTTTCATTCTGACTCTGACTTTGATTCTGACTTTGATTCTGACTCTGACTTTGATTCTGACTCTGACTTTGACTCTGACTTTGATTCTGACTTTGCTTCTGACTCTGACTTTGACTCTGATTTTGATTCTGACTCTGACTTTGACTCTGACTTTGATTCTGACTCTGACTTTGATTCTGACTCCTGCATTTCCGACTTTGTTTCCAGCGAAAAATACCGGATTCACAGCGCAGAGTGTGTAAGCGCACACCCACGCATAGCTTTAAAAACCCATTCAAATGAATGGGTTTTTAAGCAATGCATCGCTAACCTTTCGCTATCCAGTCCCTATACAGTTTCCTGAGATTTTCAGTCGGATTCGTGGTGGACGGACTCCGGCGCCAGTGTGAACCCACCCTTAGAGAGATTATTTGGATGTATTTCTGCAGCACAGTGTTATAGGTCATGCCCCTTTACTATGAGTCCACACCCCTTTTTGTACAAGTAATAAAAGTATTTATTACACTTGATGAATGTGGCACACAACATGTTAGAGAGGATATTTGGTGAAAATGATACCAGAAATGTGGAGCATTTTACTTGATAAATCTCCACCATTGTATGTGCTGGCTGGCTTGTATGTATATGAAAAACTCAGATGATGTGTGAGTCTGATCTCTGACTCAGTCAGGTATCAGACAACTTTGTGTCAGACAACTTTTTATCAGACTCCTGGAGCTCTCAGCCTGCAGCCTTATACAAGTATCTTCTACTGCTGAGTGTGAGCAGTGAGTTCACTCAGAGGTCAGGCATCCTGGCCAATCACAGTGTAACATTGTATGTGCTTCATACTGACTGCTGACTTGTGACTCAATCACAGATGAAAGTCAGAGAACATCTGAGGTTTTCAACCAGCCCAGAAACTGCACAGTGTGAATGGGACCTGTTTAGATGCCATTCACTATGCTGTGCCAGTAAATTGCCAAAAGTTAGCCACTGGCAAATTTGTAGATAGCCCAGGGGGATTTCACTGGGATTTGATATGTTGTCCATTAATGTCCTTTCTCACCAAATCCATGACATGTGGTTTTTTTTTTTAGCGGACAGAATAACGCGGGGTGCAGGCATTAACCGTGCGTTATTTTTTAACATTAATGTCTATGGCTAACTGAAAGTAACGGACCGTCGTCCGTTATACTGTTGGGTTTTTTCTGCGTATGCTCAGAAAGAAGAACAAAAAAATAAGCAAAAACGGAGAGTCTAAAAAACGGACACATTAACATCAGTTACGGTCTGTTATGATAGGTGTCCATTTTTTTTTTACAGACCCTATCAGAACAGACATACAACAGTAGTGTGAACACCCCCTAAGGGAGCAGTAAACATGAAGTATTATTTAGGATAAGTAAAAGTCAGAAATGTCTGTACCTATTGATGCACTGAAATTATTCTTCTGCCACTATTGTGAGGACTGAGGTCTGAAGAGTCTGAAGCCCCTGTAAAGTACAGTTATATAGGGGGCGGACCTCATCTGTTGGCCAATCAGAAACTGCAGATGTCAGTGTCAGAATCAAAGTCAGAGTCAGAATCAAAGTAAGAATCAAAGTCAGAGTCAAAGTCAGAGTCAGAATCAAAGTCAGAATCAAAGTCAGAGTCAGAATCAAAGTCAGAGTCAGAATCAAAGTCAGAATCAAAGTCGAGTCAGAATCAAAGTCGAGTCAGAATCAAAGTCAGAGTCAGAATCAAAGTCAGAATCAAAGTCAGAGTCAGAATCAAAGTCAGAGTCAGAATCAAAGTCAGAATCAAAGTCAGAGTCAGAATGAAAGTCAGAATCAAAGTCAGAGTCAGAATCAAAGTCAGAGTCAGAATCAAAGTCAGAGTCAGAATCAAAGTCAGAATCAAAATCAGAGTCAGAATCAAAGTCAGAATCAAAGTCAGAGTCAGAATCAAAGTCAGAATCAAAGTCAGAGTCAGAATCAAAGTCAGAGTCAGAATCAAAGTCAGAGTCAGAATCAAAGTCAGAATCAAAGTCAGTGTCAGAATCAAAGTCAGAGTCAGAATCAAAGTCAGAATCAAAGTCAGAGTCAGAATCAAAGTCAGAGTCAGAATCAAAGTCAGAGTCAGAATCAAAGTCAGAATCAAAGTCAGAGTCAGAATGAAAGTCAGAGTCAGAATCAAAGTCAGAATGAAAGTCAGAGTCAGAATGAAAGTCAGAATCAAAGTGAGAGTCAGAATCAAAGTCGTTGTCAGAATCAAAGTCAAAGTCGTTGTCAGAATCAAAGTCAAAGTCACTGTTGTAAACTGCTATTAATCTGATGTTTGACACTGATATCTGAGGATGTCCTAATATGGACACTGTACATATAATGCATGTAAATTGATAACTGTGTGTTACTAGTTGGTGGTGAATCACACCAAGGGATGTAGTAATGCCAAGTTGTCAATGTATAAATTTATTTAAATTTATAGACGGAATATCAGAAGGATGGCACAACGCAGAGTTCTAAGAAAATATTTTTCAGAATTATTCCATGGGGAATACATGTATATACTAAAGTAGAAAGGAACAGTCAAACTTCCTTCTTATAATCGTAGCTGTGGGTGCACTTTGCTGAACATTTGGCTTCTTAGCATTATACAGGTTACTGGGACTCCCCTGAAAAACCCAGGGTAGATAGATGCTGAAAGGACCAACAAAGAGCAGATATGGCTTTGACAGACTGCAACCAAGTACTAGGGTGTCCATACACATCAGGGTAGAGGGAGCCAAAACAGACTTCATATCTAATGCATATGGTGGTATCCAAATTCTCACACAACAAGAAATGTTGGAGGAAAGAAAAATCATGCATGTTGAATTTCTAAGTCCAGCAGCAGCTTATACCTTTCCTCATCGAAAACACATGCATGCTCAGCCAAGAATGCATGTATGTAGGGTAATCAAGAGAGTTAAATGTCTATTCTAAAGTTATGATTAGATGTACAGCTACACAATTAGACTCTTGAGCAGTATAGTATGGCATAATATTGTACACAGCACATTTACAGTTTCACATTGGGACATCGTACAAGTGGAAAACGTATAAACAGATTTTGTTTTAGCAAATGCTTGTCTGAGTTCAGTGTTGCGGGTCACAAACACTTAAAGCCAATGTCTACAGTCTTACTTATGGAAACAATTTCTATACAGGCATTCTGCTGAATAAAGCATTTTCCGCACTGGTCCCATGGGTGCTCTTAGTAAAGGAATGCAATGTTTATAATCCTATTTAACATTGCATGGTAAATATTATCTACTTATAACTTTATTGTTCTGCCCTTTTTATGTACTGAGGCCTTAAAAAAGTTGTCTTGCCATCTTGCTGTCAAACATTTTCATGAAACACAACTGTTTGATTTATGACTCTATAGTTTCAGATTTTTAGTACCTTAGAACATATTTATCACCTGACTCACGTTGCACATATGCCGCGCGCCATCTAGGGGTTCTGTGCGCACCTCCCACATATGATTCTGATTATTAAATCCTACATAAAGTAACACACCATCCCTTAAATCTCACTGTTTAATGTAACTGTGTCTGTGGCTTCAAACACAAGGAACTTATGATGGTGCTTATTCTGTATTTTCATGCCTTGTACTACTGAATCCACTGATATATGCTGAATTAAATGTCATCAAAGTTGTCAAAGTATAAGGCACAGATCCATGAGGTATTTTGTGGAATTTTACTACAAAATGGTATTTTAATGAAAAAATGCTGACTTTTATCATGGGCGTCTGGGATATCATTGAACCTGACAAGTTATCAGAAGGGGACAATAAACATCATAAACATGTGACATGACTCAGTGTTGTAAATTACAGACATTTTACGATGTGGTAAGAAGTTGAATTTGGGAAGTTTGATGTTTAATACCCCATGCAGTGAGTACAGGTCAATATATAATTCCATTCCTTTGGTCTCACTATAAAATAATAATTCTGTAGTTGAGTAAGAAAAACATGATTTTATTATAACATTTTAATGAGTTAAATGGAACTGTTTTGTCAGTGCTCATTGCATCTCTTATCACATGGATCTTCGGGTAATGCTATTGTATATTCACACTGATTTACTCGTTCTTAGCTGTGGTCTTTAACAATTCAGCCATGACCAGTGTGGTATCTCTTTTCACTGACTCATTGACTTTCAAGAGTCTTGTCTCTTGGAGCCATGTGTCTGATTCTACAAAAAGTAGAGCATGCTTTGCTTTTTCATCGATCACAGGCACCATCAATATTGTTAGTGTAAATGTGAAAGATAGGATGTGTATTTTTGCTGTGGAATTTGTGAAACATTCAATATGTCTAATCTGTAAATAACAGAACACTTTGTTTTTAGCATGACTGATTTTGAATCAGCATGCTGAAAATTCTGTGTTGTATGAACTATGGTGTAGATTTCAATTGAAATCAATGGGAGGCTGAATTGAGTTTTTTTTTTTTTTTTTTTGTCCTGTCCGAGATTTCGATACAATCAGTGAGGTACCTGTCTATAAAGGATAATGGGTTGAGTCTGGATGTTAACATGGGCCTTTTCCCAAAAACCAGATGAGCGAATGAGCAGAGCGAGGATAGAGTATCCCCAGTACGAACAAGAACACTTCTGTGGGTTTAGCAATCCTAATGTTGTCAATAAAGGCTGTTTCCGCTGTTTTGTAAGACTACAGTGAAGCTGCTGTGTACTGTAACTTTTCTAAACCTGCCACAAAGTGCTGCTGTAAAAGAACTACCTCAAGTAAAGTGACAGGTGAAACTGTAACCTGTGAGTATTGCAGAGGCGTAGCTAGCGGGGGGGGGGCAGAGAGGGCGGCTGCCTCGGGCCCATAGACATTGTAGGGCCCACCCTGGGGCCGCCATTAATACATCTTTTACTTTTAACTAGATCGGTGTCTGCAGACACCGATCTAGTTAAAGCGCTTCCTGCCACTTGCTGTCTTGTAAACCGCAAGCCAATACAGGCCTGCGGTTTACATGACAACGAAAAGACAGTCATCAGCACAGGCGGCGCGATGATGTCACAACATCGCGCCTCCTACGCTGAGACGCTGACTTCCTGTGCGTGGACCCTGCGCACAGAGCGTGGGTCAAGAAGAGAAAGTGTCGGCTCCATTCGTCATGATCGCTGGTAGGTGAGTATAACTTATATTTGTTTTGTTTTAGCTTAGTTGTGGGTATTTTAATAGTATAAGGGGATGTTAGGGGGAATTAGAACTATAAGGGTGGGAGCATTATGAACATAAGGGGGCGTCATTTATATAAGGGTTATTACAGGGTACAAGTGGGGAGGTTATTTATATTAGGAGGTATTATGAACATAAGGGGGGTTATTAATTTAAAGATGCACTTGTGGGTATTATTATGGGGGGTTATATTATATATTTTATAATTGGGGTAACAGCAGGATGGGGGCTTTGTGCAGGTGAGGACAATGTGGGTCAGGTGCCTGGAAAAGTAAGGAGCCAAAGATGTCTGTGCTGCAAACTTTACAGAGACTGGTAAGAAATGGTCATGGCGGTTCAGATGAAAGAGATGGTGAATGTGAACGATTAGTCAGAGACGTCACCGGTAAGTCACTAAATGTTACTGTACTGTATTTGCTTAAATCGTCTGCAGAGCCCTGTGTAGATCCGATATATACCACTATACAGTCACCGTGTAGTGATAATATCGGTATACCTAAATTGGGGGCCCACTTGGACATGTTCGCCCCCCTGTGCTGAACCCCTAGCTACGCTTCTGGAGTATTGGTATGCTTTTTTGGCAGTAAACTCAGAAGCACTGTTATAGTGGAGAGCCAACTACCCTCTTCTACAGGTAGGCTGAAGTAACGGACAGTTCAGTACCCACAGCTGGTGTCATTGCAACTTCTTTTTGGTGTAATCGGCAATATGACTGGGTTATTGATAAGGAGAAAGCATGGAGGAAACAGCCAATATAATGTGTTAGTCCTAAAGGCCAAAGTGTGGGAGACCGAGGTCACAAAGGAAAGCAGGTTGGAGGAGGCCACACCTTAGATAGAACAGCCTAAAACAGAGCTTAAAGTGGCTGTGCTCCTGACGGAGGACAACATGGCAGCCAAACCCAAAGCTGGTGAACCAGAAGGTTTGACAAGAGATTGTTGTGTAATAACACTGATACTGAAGTGGTCAGCTCAAGATATCCAAATGCAGATGAACATTTGTTTAAGCCCTTGAGCAGTGCTCTGTTTCCTAAATTATTAGGAGATTGGGTAAAAAGCACCTCAAAAAAATTTAATGGCCTCCTCCGTAACCCCTACAGCCAACCTATCCATCTCCAAAGAGGTGTGTATATGCCATTTGTGACAAAATTATTAATTAAGCAATCTGCACATAATTTAGGAAACAAATAAACCAAAAAAGAAGATCCAGCTTCTAAAGAAGAAAGTTGGATCATTCCTTGGAATAAAACTTATGTCAATATTTTGCACTAACCTCATTTGATGAATCAAGATTTTGTCAATAGTTGGCACGTCACGTCCTTGATCATTGTGGTCTTCACCTATAGGACCCCATTTTCTTCAGACATGTATAGCAGTCCATTATAGCTGTTATTAGGGTCCCAGGCAATGAATGCAATGTCCATTCTTCCTAACAGAGCGGTGTTCTTCTTGATTATTGTGTTCTTCACCTATAGGACCACATTTTCTTCTCACTAGAATACCAGTCAATAACAGGTATTAATGGGGTCCCAGGAAATTAAACACAATGATCTTTCTTCCTTTCTTTCTTTTTTTTTTTTCTTCTTTTTCTTTTTTCTTTCTTCAGACCACATTTTCTTCAGACATGTATAACAGTCCATAATAGGTGTTAGTGCGGTCACAGACAACGAATGCAATGTCCATTCTTCCTAACAGAGCGGTTTTGTGCTTGATTATTGTGTTCTTCACCTATAGGACCCTATTTTCTTCTGACATGAAACCAGTCAATAACAGGAATTAATTGGGTGCCAGGAAATTAAACACAATGCTCTTTCTTTCTTTCTTTCTTTCTTTCTTTCTTTCTTTCTTTCTTTTTTTTTTCTTCTTTCTTCCTAATTCAGACCTACAATTCAACAGTTTGGATACCACAATCTACACTATACATTAGGTACAAAGCTTCTATTGCACAATAGTGGCATTTGACCCAACACAAATGTGCTCATTAGACACTATAATACAAAACAATACTTTTGGCTTATTAAAGCTAAGCAATTAATAAACACATTATTGCCAATCTATTATAATCTCTAATAAAAAAGTTGTGTCTCACCAATAAGACGTTATATTTTGTTAAAAAGTCTACTAGAAAAAAGATACAGTTGTTAGCTCTGTTTCCTAAATTATTAGGAGATTGGGTAAAAAGCACCTCAAAAAAATTTAGTGGCCTCCTCCGTAACCCCTACAGCCAACCTATCCATCTCCAAAGAGGTGTGTATATGTCATTTGTGACAAAATTATTTATTAAGCAATCTGCACATAATTTAGGAAACAAATAAACCAAGAAAGAAGATCCAACTTCTAAAGAAGAAGGTTGGATCATTCCTTGCAATAAATCTTATGTCAATATTTTGCACTAACCTCATTTGATTAATCAAGATTTTGTCAATAGTTGTCTCGTGACGTCCTTGATCATTGTGGTCTTCACCTATAGGACCCCATTTTCTTCAGACATGTATGGCAGTCCATTATAGCTGTTATTAGGGTCCCAGGCAATGAATGCAATGTCCATTCTTCCTAACAGAGTGGTGTTTTGCTTGATTATTGTGTTCTTCACCTATAGAACCCCATTTTCTTCTGACTTGAATACCAGTCAATAACAGATATTAATGGGGTCCCAGGAAATTAAACACAATGCTCTTTCTTTCTTCCGAATTCAGACCTACAATTCAACAGTTTGGACACCACAATCTATACTACACATTAGGTACAAAGCTTCTATTGCACAATAGTGGCATTTGGCCCAACACAAATGTGCTCATTAGACACTATAATAAAAAACAATACTTTTGGCTTATTAAAGCTAAGCAATTAATAAACACATATTGCCAATCTATTATAATCTCTAATAAAAAGTTGTGTCTCACCAATAAGACGTTATATTTTGTTAAAAAGTCTACTAGAAAAAAGATACAGTTGTTAGCTCTGTTTCCTAAATTATTAGGAGATTGGGTAAAAAGCACCTCAAAAAAATTTAATGGCCTCCTCCGTAACCCCTACAGCCAACCTATCCATCTCCAAAGAGGTGTGTATATGCCATTTGTGACAAAATTATTAATTAAGCAATCTGCACATAATTTAGGAAACAAATAAACCAAAAAAGAAGATCCAGCTTCTAAAGAAGAAAGTTGGATCATTCCTTGGAATAAAACTTATGTCAATATTTTGCACTAACCTCATTTGATGAATCAAGATTTTGTCAATAGTTGGCACGTCACGTCCTTGATCATTGTGGTCTTCACCTATAGGACCCCATTTTCTTCAGACATGTATAGCAGTCCATTATAGCTGTTATTAGGGTCCCAGGCAATGAATGCAATGTCCATTCTTCCTAACAGAGCGGTGTTCTTCTTGATTATTGTGTTCTTCACCTATAGGACCACATTTTCTTCTCACTAGAATACCAGTCAATAACAGGTATTAATGGGGTCCCAGGAAATTAAACACAATGATCTTTCTTCTCTTTCTTTCTTTCTTTCTTTCTTTCTTTCTTTCTTTCTTTCTTCAGACCACATTTTCTTCAGACATGTATAACAGTCCATAATAGGTGTTAGTGCGGTCACAGACAACGAATGCAATGTCCATTCTTCCTAACAGAGCGGTTTTGTGCTTGATTATTGTGTTCTTCACCTATAGGACCCTATTTTCTTCTGACATGAATACCAGTCAATAACAGGAATTAATTGGGTGCCAGGAAATTAAACACAATGCTCTTTCTTTCTTCTTTCTTTCTTTCTTTCTTTCTTTCTTTCTTTCTTTCTTCTTTCTTCCTAATTCAGACCTACAATTCAACAGTTTGGATACCACAATCTACACTATACATTAGGTACAAAGCTTCTATTGCACAATAGTGGCATTTGACCCAACACAAATGTGCTCATTAGACACTATAATACAAAACAATACTTTTGGCTTATTAAAGCTAAGCAATTAATAAACACATTATTGCCAATCTATTATAATCTCTAATAAAAAAAGTTGTGTCTCACCAATAAGACGTTATATTTTGATTAAAAAAACTCTACCAGAAAAAAGATACAGTTGTTAGCTCTGTTTCCTAAATTATTAGGAGATTGGGTAAAAAGCACCTCAAAAAAATTTAGTGGCCTCCTCCGTAACCCCTACAGCCAACCTATCCATCTCCAAAGAGGTGTGTATATGTCATTTGTGACAAAATTATTTATTAAGCAATCTGCACATAATTTAGGAAACAAATAAACCTAGAAAGAAGATCCAACTTCTAAAGAAGAAGGTTGGATCATTCCTTGCAATAAATCTTATGTCAATATTTTGCACTAACCTCATTTGATTAATCAAGATTTTGTCAATAGTTGTCTCGTGACGTCCTTGATCATTGTGGTCTTCACCTATAGGACCCCATTTTCTTCAGACATGTATGGCAGTCCATTATAGCTGTTATTAGGGTCCCAGGCAATGAATGCAATGTCCATTCTTCCTAACAGAGTGGTGTTTTGCTTGATTATTGTGTTCTTCACCTATAGAACCTCCCATTTTCTTCTGACTTGAATACCAGTCAATAACAGATATTAATGGGGTCCCAGGAAATTAAACACAATGCTCTTTCTTTCCTTCCTAATTCAGACCTACAATTCAACAGTTTGGACACCACAATCTATACTACACATTAGGTACAAAGCTTCTATTGCACAATAGTGGCATTTGGCCCAACACAAATGTGCTCATTAGACACTATAATAAAAAACAATACTTTTGGCTTATTAAAGCTAAGCAATTAATAAACACATATTGCCAATCTATTATAATCTCTAATAAAAAGTTGTGTCTCACCAATAAGACGTTATATTTTGTTAAAAAGTCTACTAGAAAAAAGATACAGTTGTTAGCTCTGTTTCCTAAATTATTAGGAGATTGGGTAAAAAGCACCTCAAAAAAATTTAGTGGCCTCCTCCGTAACCCCTACAGCCAACCTATCCATCTCCAAAGAGGTGTGTATATGCCATTTGTGACAAAATTATTAATTAAGCAATCTGCACATAATTTAGGAAACAAATAAACCAAAAAAGAAGATCCAGCTTCTAAAGAAGAAAGTTGGATCATTCCTTGGAATAAAACTTATGTCAATATTTTGCACTAACCTCATTTGATGAATCAAGATTTTGTCAATAGTTGGCACGTCACGTCCTTGATCATTGTGGTCTTCACCTATAGGACCCCATTTTCTTCAGACATGTATAGCAGTCCATTATAGCTGTTATTAGGGTCCCAGGCAATGAATGCAATGTCCATTCTTCCTAACAGAGCGGTGTTCTTGCTTGATTATTGTGTTCTTCACCTATAGGACCACATTTTCTTCTGACTAGAATACCAGTCAATAACAGGTATTAATGGGGTCCCAGGAAATTAAACACAATGCTCTTTCTTCTTTCTTTCTTTCTTCTTCTTCTTCCCCCCAATTCAGACCTACAGTCCAACAGGTTTGGTGCCACAACAGGGGCTATACTACACATACATTAGGTACAAAGCTTCTATTGCACAATAGTGGCATTTGACCCAACACAAATGTGCTCATTAGACACTATAATAAAAAACAATACTTTTGGCTTATTAAAGCTAAGCAATTAATAAACACATTATTGCCAATCTATTATAATCTCTAATAAAAAGTTGTGTCTCACCAATAAGACGTTATATTTTGTTAAAAAGTCTACTAGAAAAAAGATACAGTTGTTAGCTCTGTTTCCTAAATTATTAGGAGATTGGGTAAAAAGCACCTCAAAAAAATTTAGTGGCCTCCTCCGTAACCCCTACAGCCAACCTATCCATCTCCAAAGAGGTGTGTATATGCCATTTGTGACAAAATTATTTATTAAGCAATCTGCACATAATTTAGGAAACAAATAAACCCTAGAAAGAAGATCCAACTTCTAAAGAAGAAAGGTTGGATCATTCCTTGGAATAAAACTTATGTCAATATTTTGCACTAACCTCATTTGATTAATCAAGATTTTGTCAATAGTTGTCCCGTGACGTCCTTGATCATTGTGGTCTTCACCTATAGGACCCCATTTTCTTCAGACATGTATGGCAGTCCATTATAGCTGTTATTAGGGTCCCAGGCAATGAATGCAATGTCCATTCTTCCTAACAGAGTGGTGTTTTGCTTGATTATTGTGTTCTTCACCTATGAGGACCCCATTTTCTTCTGACTTGAATACCAGTCAATAACAGGTATTAATGGGGTCCCAGGAAATTAAACACAATGCTCTTTCCTTCCTGAATTCAGACCTACAATTCACAGTTTGGACACCACAATCCACACACATAGGTACAAAGCTTCTATGCACAATAGTGGCATTTGGCCCACACAATGGCCATTAGACACATAATAAAAACAATACTTTTGGCTTATTAAAGCTAAGCATTAATAAACACATATTGCCAATCTATTATAATCTCTAATAAAAAGTGTGTCCACCAATAAGACGTAATTTTGTAACTACTAGAGCAGAGCTCTGCACATATTGAGGGAAAAGCACCTGAAAAAATCCAGGCCTCCCCACCCCACAGCCAACCATCCATCTCCAAAGGGGGATGCCGACAAAATTTTGCATGTGCACATATTTAGGAAACAACTAACCAAAAAAAAAACCCCAAAGAAAAAAGGGGCACCTGGAATAAACTTGGACCCTCTTTGTGTCAGTTTTGTCAATAGTTGGCACGTCACGTCCTTGATCATTGTGGTCTTCACCTATAGGACCCCATTTTCTTCAGACATGTATAGCAGTCCATTATAGCTGTTATTAGGGTCCCAGGCAATGAATGCAATGTCCATTCTTCCTAACAGAGCGGTGTTTTTGCTTGATTATTGTGTTCTTCACCTATAGGACCCCATTTTCTTCTGACTTGAATACCAGTCAATAACAGGTATTAATGGGGTCCCAGGAAATTAAACACAATGCTCTTTCCCTTTCTTTCTTTCTTTCTTTCTTTCTTTCTTTCAGACCTACTTTCTTCCAATTCAGACCCATGCAATTCAACAGTTTGGACACCACAATCTACACTAGGGCGGCCAGCAACGAAGCAAGCCATCTCCTAACAGAGCGGTTTGTGCTTGATTGTGTTCTTCACCATAGGACCCATGCTCATACATTAGGTACAAAGCTTCTATTGCACAATAGTGGCATTTGACCCAACACAAATGTGCTCATTAGACACTATAATACAAAACAATACTTTTGGCTTATTAAAGCTAAGCAATTAATAAACACATTATTGCCAATCTATTATAATCTCTAATAAAAAGTTGTGTCTCACCAATAAGACGTTATATTTTGTTAAAAAGTCTACTAGAAAAAAGATACAGTTGTTAGCTCTGTTTCCTAAATTATTAGGAGATTGGGTAAAAAGCACCTCAAAAAAATTTAGTGGCCTCCTCCGTAACCCCTACAGCCAACCTATCCATCTCCAAAGAGGTGTGTATATGTCATTTGTGACAAAATTATTTATTAAGCAATCTGCACATAATTTAGGAAACAAATAAACCTAGAAAGAAGATCCAACTTCTAAAGAAGAAGGTTGGATCATTCCTTGCAATAAATCTTATGTCAATATTTTGCACTAACCTCATTTGATTAATCAAGATTTTGTCAATAGTTGTCTCGTGACGTCCTTGATCATTGTGGTCTTCACCTATAGGACCCCATTTTCTTCAGACATGTATGGCAGTCCATTATAGCTGTTATTAGGGTCCCAGGCAATGAATGCAATGTCCATTCTTCCTAACAGAGTGGTGTTTTGCTTGATTATTGTGTTCTTCACCTATAGAACCCCATTTTCTTCTGACTTGAATACCAGTCAATAACAGATATTAATGGGGTCCCAGGAAATTAAACACAATGCTCTTTCTTTCTTCCGAATTCAGACCTACAATTCAACAGTTTGGACACCACAATCTATACTACACATTAGGTACAAAGCTTCTATTGCACAATAGTGGCATTTGGCCCAACACAAATGTGCTCATTAGACACTATAATAACAACACAAACACAATACTTTTGGCTTATTAAAGCTAAGCAATTAATAAACACATATTGCCAATCTATTATAATCTCTAATAAAAAGTTGTGTCTCACCAATAAGACGTTATATTTTGTTAAAAAGTCATACTAGAAAAAAGATACAGTTGTTAGCTCTGTTTCCTAAATTATTAGGAGATTGGGTAAAAAGCACCTCAAAAAAATTTAATGGCCTCCTCCGTAACCCCTACAGCCAACCTATCCATCTCCAAAGAGGTGTGTATATGCCATTTGTGACAAAATTATTAATTAAGCAATCTGCACATAATTTAGGAAACAAATAAACCAAAAAAGGAAGATCCAGCTTCTAAAGAAGAAAGTTGGATCATTCCTTGGAATAAAACTTATGTCAATATTTTGCACTAACCTCATTTGATGAATCAAGATTTTGTCAATAGTTGGCACGTCACGTCCTTGATCATTGTGGTCTTCACCTATAGGACCCCATTTTCTTCAGACATGTATAGCAGTCCATTATAGCTGTTATTAGGGTCCCAGGCAATGAATGCAATGTCCATTCTTCCTAACAGAGCGGTGTTCTTCTTGATTATTGTGTTCTTCACCTATAGGACCACATTTTCTTCTCACTAGAATACCAGTCAATAACAGGTATTAATGGGGTCCCAGGAAATTAAACACAATGATCTTTCTTCCTTTCTCTTCTTTCTTTCTTTCTTTCTTTCTTCTCTCTTCTTCAGACCACATTTTCTTCAGACATGTATAACAGTCCATAATAGGTGTTAGTGCGGTCACAGACAACGAATGCAATGTCCATTCTTCCTAACAGAGCGGTGTTTGTGCTTGATTATTGTGTTCTTCACCTATAGGACCCTATTTTCTTCTGACATGAATACCAGTCAATAACAGGTATTAATTGGGTCCCAGGAAATTAAACACAATGCTCTTTCTTTCTTTCTTTCTTTCTTTCTTCTTTTCTTTCTTCCTAATTCAGACCTACAATTCAACAGTTTGGATACCACAATCTACACTACACATTAGGTACAAAGCTTCTATTGCACAATAGTGGCATTTGACCCAACACAAATGTGCTCATTAGACACTATAATAAAAAACAATACTTTTGGCTTATTAAAGCTAAGCAATTAATAAACACATTATTGCCAATCTATTATAATCTCTAATAAAAAGTTGTGTCTCACCAATAAGACGTTATATTTTGTTAAAAAGTCTACTAGAAAAAAGATACAGTTGTTAGCTCTGTTTCCTAAATTATTAGGAGATTGGGTAAAAAGCACCTCAAAAAAATTTAGTGGCCTCCTCCGTAACCCCTACAGCCAACCTATCCATCTCCAAAGAGGTGTGTATATGCCATTTGTGACAAAATTATTAATTAAGCAATCTGCACATAATTTAGGAAACAAATAAACCAAAAAAGAAGATCCAGCTTCTAAAGAAGAAAGTTGGATCATTCCTTGGAATAAAACTTATGTCAATATTTTGCACTAACCTCATTTGATGAATCAAGATTTTGTCAATAGTTGGCACGTCACGTCCTTGATCATTGTGGTCTTCACCTATAGGACCCCATTTTCTTCAGACATGTATAGCAGTCCATTATAGCTGTTATTAGGGTCCCAGGCAATGAATGCAATGTCCATTCTTCCTAACAGAGCGGTGTTCTTCTTGATTATTGTGTTCTTCACCTATAGGACCACATTTTCTTCTCACTAGAATACCAGTCAATAACAGGTATTAATGGGGTCCCAGGAAATTAAACACAATGATCTTTCTCCTCTTCTTCTTTCTTTCTTTCTTTCTTTCTTTCTTTCTTCAGACCACATTTTCTTCAGACATGTATAACAGTCCATAATAGGTGTTAGTGCGGTCACAGACAACGAATGCAATGTCCATTCTTCCTAACAGAGCGGTTTTGTGCTTGATTATTGTGTTCTTCACCTATAGGACCCTATTTTCTTCTGACATGAATACCAGTCAATAACAGGAATTAATTGGGTGCCAGGAAATTAAACACAATGCTCTCTTTCTTTCTTTCTTTCTTTCTTTCTTTCTTTCTTTCTTTCTTTCTTCTTTCTTCCTAATTCAGACCTACAATTCAACAGTTTGGATACCACAATCTACACTATACATTAGGTACAAAGCTTCTATTGCACAATAGTGGCATTTGACCCAACACAAATGTGCTCATTAGACACTATAATACAAAACAATACTTTTGGCTTATTAAAGCTAAGCAATTAATAAACACATTATTGCCAATCTATTATAATCTCTAATAAAAAGTTGTGTCTCACCAATAAGACGTTATATTTTGTTAAAAAAGTCTACTAGAAAAAAGATACAGTTGTTAGCTCTGTTTCCTAAATTATTAGGAGATTGGGTAAAAAGCACCTCAAAAAAATTTAGTGGCCTCCTCCGTAACCCCTACAGCCAACCTATCCATCTCCAAAGAGGTGTGTATATGTCATTTGTGACAAAATTATTTATTAAGCAATCTGCACATAATTTAGGAAACAAATAAACCTAGAAAGAAGATCCAACTTCTAAAGAAGAAGGTTGGATCATTCCTTGCAATAAATCTTATGTCAATATTTTGCACTAACCTCATTTGATTAATCAAGATTTTGTCAATAGTTGTCTCGTGACGTCCTTGATCATTGTGGTCTTCACCTATAGGACCCCATTTTCTTCAGACATGTATGGCAGTCCATTATAGCTGTTATTAGGGTCCCAGGCAATGAATGCAATGTCCATTCTTCCTAACAGAGTGGTGTTTTGCTTGATTATTGTGTTCTTCACCTATAGAACCCCATTTTCTTCTGACTTGAATACCAGTCAATAACAGATATTAATGGGGTCCCAGGAAATTAAACACAATGCTCTTTCTTTCTTCCTAATTCAGACCTACAATTCAACAGTTTGGACACCACAATCTATACTACACATTAGGTACAAAGCTTCTATTGCACAATAGTGGCATTTGGCCCAACACAAATGTGCTCATTAGACACTATAATAAAAAACAATACTTTTGGCTTATTAAAGCTAAGCAATTAATAAACACATATTGCCAATCTATTATAATCTCTAATAAAAAGTTGTGTCTCACCAATAAGACGTTATATTTTGTTAAAAAGTCTACTAGAAAAAAGATACAGTTGTTAGCTCTGTTTCCTAAATTATTAGGAGATTGGGTAAAAAGCACCTCAAAAAAATTTAATGGCCTCCTCCGTAACCCCTACAGCCAACCTATCCATCTCCAAAGAGGTGTGTATATGCCATTTGTGACAAAATTATTAATTAAGCAATCTGCACATAATTTAGGAAACAAATAAACCAAAAAAGAAGATCCAGCTTCTAAAGAAGAAAGTTGGATCATTCCTTGGAATAAAACTTATGTCAATATTTTGCACTAACCTCATTTGATGAATCAAGATTTTGTCAATAGTTGGCACGTCACGTCCTTGATCATTGTGGTCTTCACCTATAGGACCCCATTTTCTTCAGACATGTATAGCAGTCCATTATAGCTGTTATTAGGGTCCCAGGCAATGAATGCAATGTCCATTCTTCCTAACAGAGCGGTGTTCTTCTTGATTATTGTGTTCTTCACCTATAGGACCACATTTTCTTCTCACTAGAATACCAGTCAATAACAGGTATTAATGGGGTCCCAGGAAATTAAACACAATGATCTTTCTTCCTTTCTTCTTTCTTTCTTTCTTTCTTTCTTTCTTTCTTTCTTTCTTCAGACCACATTTTCTTCAGACATGTATAACAGTCCATAATAGGTGTTAGTGCGGTCACAGACAACGAATGCAATGTCCATTCTTCCTAACAGAGCGGTTTTGTGCTTGATTATTGTGTTCTTCACCTATAGGACCCTATTTTCTTCTGACATGAATACCAGTCAATAACAGGAATTAATTGGGTGCCAGGAAATTAAACACAATGCTCTTTCTTTCTTTCTTTCTTTCTTTCTTTCTTTCTTTCTTTCTTTCTTTCTTTCTTCTTTCTTCCTAATTCAGACCTACAATTCAACAGTTTGGATACCACAATCTACACTATACATTAGGTACAAAGCTTCTATTGCACAATAGTGGCATTTGACCCAACACAAATGTGCTCATTAGACACTATAATACAAAACAATACTTTTGGCTTATTAAAGCTAAGCAATTAATAAACACATTATTGCCAATCTATTATAATCTCTAATAAAAAGTTGTGTCTCACCAATAAGACGTTATATTTTGTTAAAAAAGTCTACTAGAAAAAAGATACAGTTGTTAGCTCTGTTTCCTAAATTATTAGGAGATTGGGTAAAAAGCACCTCAAAAAAATTTAGTGGCCTCCTCCGTAACCCCTACAGCCAACCTATCCATCTCCAAAGAGGTGTGTATATGTCATTTGTGACAAAATTATTTATTAAGCAATCTGCACATAATTTAGGAAACAAATAAACCTAGAAAGAAGATCCAACTTCTAAAGAAGAAGGTTGGATCATTCCTTGCAATAAATCTTATGTCAATATTTTGCACTAACCTCATTTGATTAATCAAGATTTTGTCAATAGTTGTCTCGTGACGTCCTTGATCATTGTGGTCTTCACCTATAGGACCCCATTTTCTTCAGACATGTATGGCAGTCCATTATAGATGTTATTAGGGTCCCAGGCAATGAATGCAATGTCCATTCTTCCTAACAGAGTGGTGTTTTGCTTGATTATTGTGTTCTTCACCTATAGAACCCCATTTTCTTCTGACTTGAATACCAGTCAATAACAGATATTAATGGGGTCCCAGGAAATTAAACACAATGCTCTTTCTTTCTTCCGAATTCAGACCTACAATTCAACAGTTTGGACACCACAATCTATACTACACATTAGGTACAAAGCTTCTATTGCACAATAGTGGCATTTGGCCCAACACAAATGTGCTCATTAGACACTATAATAAAAAACAATACTTTTGGCTTATTAAAGCTAAGCAATTAATAAACACATATTGCCAATCTATTATAATCTCTAATAAAAAGTTGTGTCTCACCAATAAGACGTTATATTTTGTTAAAAAGTCTACTAGAAAAAAGATACAGTTGTTAGCTCTGTTTCCTAAATTATTAGGAGATTGGGTAAAAAGCACCTCAAAAAAATTTAATGGCCTCCTCCGTAACCCCTACAGCCAACCTATCCATCTCCAAAGAGGTGTGTATATGCCATTTGTGACAAAATTATTAATTAAGCAATCTGCACATAATTTAGGAAACAAATAAACCAAAAAAGAAGATCCAGCTTCTAAAGAAGAAAGTTGGATCATTCCTTGGAATAAAACTTATGTCAATATTTTGCACTAACCTCATTTGATGAATCAAGATTTTGTCAATAGTTGGCACGTCACGTCCTTGATCATTGTGGTCTTCACCTATAGGACCCCATTTTCTTCAGACATGTATAGCAGTCCATTATAGCTGTTATTAGGGTCCCAGGCAATGAATGCAATGTCCATTCTTCCTAACAGAGCGGTGTTCTTCTTGATTATTGTGTTCTTCACCTATAGGACCACATTTTCTTCTCACTAGAATACCAGTCAATAACAGGTATTAATGGGGTCCCAGGAAATTAAACACAATGATCTTTCTTTCTTTCTTTCTTTCTTTCTTTCTTTCTTTCTTTCTTTCTTTCTTCAGACCACATTTTCTTCAGACATGTATAACAGTCCATAATAGGTGTTAGTGCGGTCACAGACAACGAATGCAATGTCCATTCTTCCTAACAGAGCGGTTTTGTGCTTGATTATTGTGTTCTTCACCTATAGGACCCTATTTTCTTCTGACATGAATACCAGTCAATAACAGGAATTAATTGGGTGCCAGGAAATTAAACACAATGCTCTTTTCTTCTTTCTTTCTTTCTTTCTTTCTTTCTTTCTTTCTTTCTTCTTTCTTCCTAATTCAGACCTACAATTCAACAGTTTGGATACCACAATCTACACTATACATTAGGTACAAAGCTTCTATTGCACAATAGTGGCATTTGACCCAACACAAATGTGCTCATTAGACACTATAATACAAAACAATACTTTTGGCTTATTAAAGCTAAGCAATTAATAAACACATTATTGCCAATCTATTATAATCTCTAATAAAAAGTTGTGTCTCACCAATAAGACGTTATATTTTGTTAAAAAAGTCTACTAGAAAAAAGATACAGTTGTTAGCTCTGTTTCCTAAATTATTAGGAGATTGGGTAAAAAGCACCTCAAAAAAATTTAGTGGCCTCCTCCGTAACCCCTACAGCCAACCTATCCATCTCCAAAGAGGTGTGTATATGTCATTTGTGACAAAATTATTTATTAAGCAATCTGCACATAATTTAGGAAACAAATAAACCTAGAAAGAAGATCCAACTTCTAAAGAAGAAGGTTGGATCATTCCTTGCAATAAATCTTATGTCAATATTTTGCACTAACCTCATTTGATTAATCAAGATTTTGTCAATAGTTGTCTCGTGACGTCCTTGATCATTGTGGTCTTCACCTATAGGACCCCATTTTCTTCAGACATGTATGGCAGTCCATTATAGCTGTTATTAGGGTCCCAGGCAATGAATGCAATGTCCATTCTTCCTAACAGAGTGGTGTTTTGCTTGATTATTGTGTTCTTCACCTATAGAACCCCATTTTCTTCTGACTTGAATACCAGTCAATAACAGATATTAATGGGGTCCCAGGAAATTAAACACAATGCTCTTTCTTTCTTCCGAATTCAGACCTACAATTCAACAGTTTGGACACCACAATCTATACTACACATTAGGTACAAAGCTTCTATTGCACAATAGTGGCATTTGGCCCAACACAAATGTGCTCATTAGACACTATAATAAAAAACAATACTTTTGGCTTATTAAAGCTAAGCAATTAATAAACACATATTGCCAATCTATTATAATCTCTAATAAAAAGTTGTGTCTCACCAATAAGACGTTATATTTTGTTAAAAAGTCTACTAGAAAAAAGATACAGTTGTTAGCTCTGTTTCCTAAATTATTAGGAGATTGGGTAAAAAGCACCTCAAAAAAATTTAATGGCCTCCTCCGTAACCCCTACAGCCAACCTATCCATCTCCAAAGAGGTGTGTATATGCCATTTGTGACAAAATTATTAATTAAGCAATCTGCACATAATTTAGGAAACAAATAAACCAAAAAAGAAGATCCAGCTTCTAAAGAAGAAAGTTGGATCATTCCTTGGAATAAAACTTATGTCAATATTTTGCACTAACCTCATTTGATGAATCAAGATTTTGTCAATAGTTGGCACGTCACGTCCTTGATCATTGTGGTCTTCACCTATAGGACCCCATTTTCTTCAGACATGTATAGCAGTCCATTATAGCTGTTATTAGGGTCCCAGGCAATGAATGCAATGTCCATTCTTCCTAACAGAGCGGTGTTCTTCTTGATTATTGTGTTCTTCACCTATAGGACCACATTTTCTTCTCACTAGAATACCAGTCAATAACAGGTATTAATGGGGTCCCAGGAAATTAAACACAATGACTTTCTTCCTTTCTTTCTTTCTTTCTTTCTTTCTTTCTTTCTTTCTTTCTTTCTTCAGACCACATTTTCTTCAGACATGTATAACAGTCCATAATAGGTGTTAGTGCGGTCACAGACAACGAATGCAATGTCCATTCTTCCTAACAGAGCGGTTTTGTGCTTGATTATTGTGTTCTTCACCTATAGGACCCTATTTTCTTCTGACATGAATACCAGTCAATAACAGGAATTAATTGGGTGCCAGGAAATTAAACACAATGCTCTTTCTTTCTTTCTTTCTTTCTTTCTTTCTTTCTTTCTTTCTTTCTTCTTTCTTCTTCTAATTCAGACCTACAATTCAACAGTTTGGATACCACAATCTACACTATACATTAGGTACAAAGCTTCTATTGCACAATAGTGGCATTTGACCCAACACAAATGTGCTCATTAGACACTATAATACAAAACAATACTTTTGGCTTATTAAAGCTAAGCAATTAATAAACACATTATTGCCAATCTATTATAATCTCTAATAAAAAGTTGTGTCTCACCAATAAGACGTTATATTTTGTTAAAAAGTCTACTAGAAAAAAGATACAGTTGTTAGCTCTGTTTCCTAAATTATTAGGAGATTGGGTAAAAAGCACCTCAAAAAAATTTAGTGGCCTCCTCCGTAACCCCTACAGCCAACCTATCCATCTCCAAAGAGGTGTGTATATGTCATTTGTGACAAAATTATTTATTAAGCAATCTGCACATAATTTAGGAAACAAATAAACCTAGAAAGAAGATCCAACTTCTAAAGAAGAAGGTTGGATCATTCCTTGCAATAAATCTTATGTCAATATTTTGCACTAACCTCATTTGATTAATCAAGATTTTGTCAATAGTTGTCTCGTGACGTCCTTGATCATTGTGGTCTTCACCTATAGGACCCCATTTTCTTCAGACATGTATGGCAGTCCATTATAGCTGTTATTAGGGTCCCAGGCAATGAATGCAATGTCCATTCTTCCTAACAGAGTGGTGTTTTGCTTGATTATTGTGTTCTTCACCTATAGAACCCCATTTTCTTCTGACTTGAATACCAGTCAATAACAGATATTAATGGGGTCCCAGGAAATTAAACACAATGCTCTTTCTTTCTTCCGAATTCAGACCTACAATTCAACAGTTTGGACACCACAATCTATACTACACATTAGGTACAAAGCTTCTATTGCACAATAGTGGCATTTGGCCCAACACAAATGTGCTCATTAGACACTATAATAAAAAACAATACTTTTGGCTTATTAAAGCTAAGCAATTAATAAACACATATTGCCAATCTATTATAATCTCTAATAAAAAGTTGTGTCTCACCAATAAGACGTTATATTTTGTTAAAAAGTCTACTAGAAAAAAGATACAGTTGTTAGCTCTGTTTCCTAAATTATTAGGAGATTGGGTAAAAAGCACCTCAAAAAAATTTAATGGCCTCCTCCGTAACCCCTACAGCCAACCTATCCATCTCCAAAGAGGTGTGTATATGCCATTTGTGACAAAATTATTAATTAAGCAATCTGCACATAATTTAGGAAACAAATAAACCAAAAAAGAAGATCCAGCTTCTAAAGAAGAAAGTTGGATCATTCCTTGGAATAAAACTTATGTCAATATTTTGCACTAACCTCATTTGATGAATCAAGATTTTGTCAATAGTTGGCACGTCACGTCCTTGATCATTGTGGTCTTCACCTATAGGACCCCATTTTCTTCAGACATGTATAGCAGTCCATTATAGCTGTTATTAGGGTCCCAGGCAATGAATGCAATGTCCATTCTTCCTAACAGAGCGGTGTTCTTCTTGATTATTGTGTTCTTCACCTATAGGACCACATTTTCTTCTCACTAGAATACCAGTCAATAACAGGTATTAATGGGGTCCCAGGAAATTAAACACAATGATCTTCTCTCTTCTTCTTTCTTTCTTTCTTTCTTTCTTTCTTTCTTTCTTTCTTTCTTTCTTCAGACCACATTTTCTTCAGACATGTATAACAGTCCATAATAGGTGTTAGTGCGGTCACAGACAACGAATGCAATGTCCATTCTTCCTAACAGAGCGGTTTTGTGCTTGATTATTGTGTTCTTCACCTATAGGACCCTATTTTCTTCTGACATGAATACCAGTCAATAACAGGAATTAATTGGGTGCCAGGAAATTAAACACAATGCTCTTTCTTTCTTTCTTTCTTTCTTTCTTTCTTTCTTTCTTTCTTTCTTTCTTTCTTTCTTCTTTCTTCCTAATTCAGACCTACAATTCAACAGTTTGGATACCACAATCTACACTATACATTAGGTACAAAGCTTCTATTGCACAATAGTGGCATTTGACCCAACACAAATGTGCTCATTAGACACTATAATACAAAACAATACTTTTGGCTTATTAAAGCTAAGCAATTAATAAACACATTATTGCCAATCTATTATAATCTCTAATAAAAAGTTGTGTCTCACCAATAAGACGTTATATTTTGTTAAAAAAGTCTACTAGAAAAAAGATACAGTTGTTAGCTCTGTTTCCTAAATTATTAGGAGATTGGGTAAAAAGCACCTCAAAAAAATTTAGTGGCCTCCTCCGTAACCCCTACAGCCAACCTATCCATCTCCAAAGAGGTGTGTATATGTCATTTGTGACAAAATTATTTATTAAGCAATCTGCACATAATTTAGGAAACAAATAAACCTAGAAAGAAGATCCAACTTCTAAAGAAGAAGGTTGGATCATTCCTTGCAATAAATCTTATGTCAATATTTTGCACTAACCTCATTTGATTAATCAAGATTTTGTCAATAGTTGTCTCGTGACGTCCTTGATCATTGTGGTCTTCACCTATAGGACCCCATTTTCTTCAGACATGTATGGCAGTCCATTATAGCTGTTATTAGGGTCCCAGGCAATGAATGCAATGTCCATTCTTCCTAACAGAGTGGTGTTTTGCTTGATTATTGTGTTCTTCACCTATAGAACCCCATTTTCTTCTGACTTGAATACCAGTCAATAACAGATATTAATGGGGTCCCAGGAAATTAAACACAATGCTCTTTCTTTCTTCCGAATTCAGACCTACAATTCAACAGTTTGGACACCACAATCTATACTACACATTAGGTACAAAGCTTCTATTGCACAATAGTGGCATTTGGCCCAACACAAATGTGCTCATTAGACACTATAATAAAAAACAATACTTTTGGCTTATTAAAGCTAAGCAATTAATAAACACATATTGCCAATCTATTATAATCTCTAATAAAAAGTTGTGTCTCACCAATAAGACGTTATATTTTGTTAAAAAGTCTACTAGAAAAAAGATACAGTTGTTAGCTCTGTTTCCTAAATTATTAGGAGATTGGGTAAAAAGCACCTCAAAAAAATTTAATGGCCTCCTCCGTAACCCCTACAGCCAACCTATCCATCTCCAAAGAGGTGTGTATATGCCATTTGTGACAAAATTATTAATTAAGCAATCTGCACATAATTTAGGAAACAAATAAACCAAAAAAGAAGATCCAGCTTCTAAAGAAGAAAGTTGGATCATTCCTTGGAATAAAACTTATGTCAATATTTTGCACTAACCTCATTTGATGAATCAAGATTTTGTCAATAGTTGGCACGTCACGTCCTTGATCATTGTGGTCTTCACCTATAGGACCCCATTTTCTTCAGACATGTATAGCAGTCCATTATAGCTGTTATTAGGGTCCCAGGCAATGAATGCAATGTCCATTCTTCCTAACAGAGCGGTGTTCTTCTTGATTATTGTGTTCTTCACCTATAGGACCACATTTTCTTCTCACTAGAATACCAGTCAATAACAGGTATTAATGGGGTCCCAGGAAATTAAACACAATGATCTTTCTTCCTTTCTTTCTTCTCTTCTTTCTTTCTTTCTTTCTTTCTTTCTTTCTTCAGACCACATTTTCTTCAGACATGTATAACAGTCCATAATAGGTGTTAGTGCGGTCACAGACAACGAATGCAATGTCCATTCTTCCTAACAGAGCGGTTTTGTGCTTGATTATTGTGTTCTTCACCTATAGGACCCTATTTTCTTCTGACATGAATACCAGTCAATAACAGGAATTAATTGGGTGCCAGGAAATTAAACACAATGCTCTTTCTTTTCTTTCTTTCTTTCTTTCTTTCTTTCTTTCTTTCTTTCTTTCTTTCTTCTTTCTTCCTAATTCAGACCTACAATTCAACAGTTTGGATACCACAATCTACACTATACATTAGGTACAAAGCTTCTATTGCACAATAGTGGCATTTGACCCAACACAAATGTGCTCATTAGACACTATAATACAAAACAATACTTTTGGCTTATTAAAGCTAAGCAATTAATAAACACATTATTGCCAATCTATTATAATCTCTAATAAAAAGTTGTGTCTCACCAATAAGACGTTATATTTTGTTAAAAAGTCTACTAGAAAAAAGATACAGTTGTTAGCTCTGTTTCCTAAATTATTAGGAGATTGGGTAAAAAGCACCTCAAAAAAATTTAGTGGCCTCCTCCGTAACCCCTACAGCCAACCTATCCATCTCCAAAGAGGTGTGTATATGTCATTTGTGACAAAATTATTTATTAAGCAATCTGCACATAATTTAGGAAACAAATAAACCTAGAAAGAAGATCCAACTTCTAAAGAAGAAGGTTGGATCATTCCTTGCAATAAATCTTATGTCAATATTTTGCACTAACCTCATTTGATTAATCAAGATTTTGTCAATAGTTGTCTCGTGACGTCCTTGATCATTGTGGTCTTCACCTATAGGACCCCATTTTCTTCAGACATGTATGGCAGTCCATTATAGCTGTTATTAGGGTCCCAGGCAATGAATGCAATGTCCATTCTTCCTAACAGAGTGGTGTTTTGCTTGATTATTGTGTTCTTCACCTATAGAACCCCATTTTCTTCTGACTTGAATACCAGTCAATAACAGATATTAATGGGGTCCCAGGAAATTAAACACAATGCTCTTTCTTTCTTCCGAATTCAGACCTACAATTCAACAGTTTGGACACCACAATCTATACTACACATTAGGTACAAAGCTTCTATTGCACAATAGTGGCATTTGGCCCAACACAAATGTGCTCATTAGACACTATAATAAAAAACAATACTTTTGGCTTATTAAAGCTAAGCAATTAATAAACACATATTGCCAATCTATTATAATCTCTAATAAAAAGTTGTGTCTCACCAATAAGACGTTATATTTTGTTAAAAAGTCTACTAGAAAAAAGATACAGTTGTTAGCTCTGTTTCCTAAATTATTAGGAGATTGGGTAAAAAGCACCTCAAAAAAATTTAATGGCCTCCTCCGTAACCCCTACAGCCAACCTATCCATCTCCAAAGAGGTGTGTATATGCCATTTGTGACAAAATTATTAATTAAGCAATCTGCACATAATTTAGGAAACAAATAAACCAAAAAAGAAGATCCAGCTTCTAAAGAAGAAAGTTGGATCATTCCTTGGAATAAAACTTATGTCAATATTTTGCACTAACCTCATTTGATGAATCAAGATTTTGTCAATAGTTGGCACGTCACGTCCTTGATCATTGTGGTCTTCACCTATAGGACCCCATTTTCTTCAGACATGTATAGCAGTCCATTATAGCTGTTATTAGGGTCCCAGGCAATGAATGCAATGTCCATTCTTCCTAACAGAGCGGTGTTCTTCTTGATTATTGTGTTCTTCACCTATAGGACCACATTTTCTTCTCACTAGAATACCAGTCAATAACAGGTATTAATGGGGTCCCAGGAAATTAAACACAATGATCTTTCTTCCTTCTTTCTTTCTTTCTTTCTTTCTTTCTTTCTTTCTTTCTTTCTTCAGACCACATTTTCTTCAGACATGTATAACAGTCCATAATAGGTGTTAGTGCGGTCACAGACAACGAATGCAATGTCCATTCTTCCTAACAGAGCGGTTTTGTGCTTGATTATTGTGTTCTTCACCTATAGGACCCTATTTTCTTCTGACATGAATACCAGTCAATAACAGGAATTAATTGGGTGCCAGGAAATTAAACACAATGCCTCTCTCTTCTTTCTTTCTTTCTTTCTTTCTTTCTTTCTTTCTTTCTTTCTTTCTTTCTTCTTTCTTCCTAATTCAGACCTACAATTCAACAGTTTGGATACCACAATCTACACTATACATTAGGTACAAAGCTTCTATTGCACAATAGTGGCATTTGACCCAACACAAATGTGCTCATTAGACACTATAATACAAAACAATACTTTTGGCTTATTAAAGCTAAGCAATTAATAAACACATTATTGCCAATCTATTATAATCTCTAATAAAAAGTTGTGTCTCACCAATAAGACGTTATATTTTGTTAAAAAGTCTACTAGAAAAAAGATACAGTTGTTAGCTCTGTTTCCTAAATTATTAGGAGATTGGGTAAAAAGCACCTCAAAAAAATTTAGTGGCCTCCTCCGTAACCCCTACAGCCAACCTATCCATCTCCAAAGAGGTGTGTATATGTCATTTGTGACAAAATTATTTATTAAGCAATCTGCACATAATTTAGGAAACAAATAAACCTAGAAAGAAGATCCAACTTCTAAAGAAGAAGGTTGGATCATTCCTTGCAATAAATCTTATGTCAATATTTTGCACTAACCTCATTTGATTAATCAAGATTTTGTCAATAGTTGTCTCGTGACGTCCTTGATCATTGTGGTCTTCACCTATAGGACCCCATTTTCTTCAGACATGTATGGCAGTCCATTATAGCTGTTATTAGGGTCCCAGGCAATGAATGCAATGTCCATTCTTCCTAACAGAGTGGTGTTTTGCTTGATTATTGTGTTCTTCACCTATAGAACCCCATTTTCTTCTGACTTGAATACCAGTCAATAACAGATATTAATGGGGTCCCAGGAAATTAAACACAATGCTCTTTCTTTCTTCCTAATTCAGACCTACAATTCAACAGTTTGGACACCACAATCTATACTACACATTAGGTACAAAGCTTCTATTGCACAATAGTGGCATTTGGCCCAACACAAATGTGCTCATTAGACACTATAATAAAAAACAATACTTTTGGCTTATTAAAGCTAAGCAATTAATAAACACATATTGCCAATCTATTATAATCTCTAATAAAAAGTTGTGTCTCACCAATAAGACGTTATATTTTGTTAAAAAGTCTACTAGAAAAAAGATACAGTTGTTAGCTCTGTTTCCTAAATTATTAGGAGATTGGGTAAAAAGCACCTCAAAAAAATTTAATGGCCTCCTCCGTAACCCCTACAGCCAACCTATCCATCTCCAAAGAGGTGTGTATATGCCATTTGTGACAAAATTATTAATTAAGCAATCTGCACATAATTTAGGAAACAAATAAACCAAAAAAGAAGATCCAGCTTCTAAAGAAGAAAGTTGGATCATTCCTTGGAATAAAACTTATGTCAATATTTTGCACTAACCTCATTTGATGAATCAAGATTTTGTCAATAGTTGGCACGTCACGTCCTTGATCATTGTGGTCTTCACCTATAGGACCCCATTTTCTTCAGACATGTATAGCAGTCCATTATAGCTGTTATTAGGGTCCCAGGCAATGAATGCAATGTCCATTCTTCCTAACAGAGCGGTGTTCTTCTTGATTATTGTGTTCTTCACCTATAGGACCACATTTTCTTCTCACTAGAATACCAGTCAATAACAGGTATTAATGGGGTCCCAGGAAATTAAACACAATGATCTCCTTTCTTTCTTTCTTTCTTTCTTTCTTTCTTTCTTTCTTTCTTTCTTTCTTCAGACCACATTTTCTTCAGACATGTATAACAGTCCATAATAGGTGTTAGTGCGGTCACAGACAACGAATGCAATGTCCATTCTTCCTAACAGAGCGGTTTTGTGCTTGATTATTGTGTTCTTCACCTATAGGACCCTATTTTCTTCTGACATGAATACCAGTCAATAACAGGAATTAATTGGGTGCCAGGAAATTAAACACAACCTCTCTTTCTTTCTTTCTTTCTTTCTTTCTTTCTTTCTTTCTTTCTTCTTTCTTCCTAATTCAGACCTACAATTCAACAGTTTGGATACCACAATCTACACTACACATTAGGTACAAAGCTTCTATTGCACAATAGTGGTGGCATTTGACCCAACACAAATGTGCTCATTAGACACTATAATACAAAACAATACTTTTGGCTTATTAAAGCTAAGCAATTAATAAACACATTATTGCCAATCTATTATAATCTCTAATAAAAAGTTGTGTCTCACCAATAAGACGTTATATTTTGTTAAAAAGTCTACTAGAAAAAAGATACAGTTGTTAGCTCTGTTTCCTAAATTATTAGGAGATTGGGTAAAAAGCACCTCAAAAAAATTTAGTGGCCTCCTCCGTAACCCCTACAGCCAACCTATCCATCTCCAAAGAGGTGTGTATATGCCATTTGTGACAAAATTATTAATTAAGCAATCTGCACATAATTTAGGAAACAAATAAACCAAAAAAGAAGATCCAGCTTCTAAAGAAGAAAGTTGGATCATTCCTTGGAATAAAATCTTATGTCAATATTTTGCACTAACCTCATTTGATGAATCAAGATTTTGTCAATAGTTGGCACGTCACGTCCTTGATCATTGTGGTCTTCACCTATAGGACCCCATTTTCTTCAGACATGTATAGCAGTCCATTATAGCTGTTATTAGGGTCCCAGGCAATGAATGCAATGTCCATTCTTCCTAACAGAGCGGTGTTCTTCTTGATTATTGTGTTCTTCACCTATAGGACCCCATTTTCTTCTCACTAGAATACCAGTCAATAACAGGTATTAATGGGGTCCCAGGAAATTAAACACAATGATCTTTTTCTTTCTTTCTTTCTTTCTTTCTTTCTTTCCTTTCTTCAGACCACATTTCTTCAGACATGTATAACAGCCAAAAGGGTCCAAAAGGGTAGTGCGGTCACAGACAACGAATGCAATGTCCATTCTTCCTAACAGAGCGGTTTTGTGCTTGATTATTGTGTTCTTCACCTATAGGACCCTATTTTCTTCTGACATGAATACCAGTCAATAACAGGAATTAATTGGGTGCCAGGAAATTAAACACAATGCTCTTTCTTTCTTTCTTTCTTTCTTTCTTTCTTTCTTTCTTTCTTTCTTCTTTCTTCCTAATTCAGACCTACAATTCAACAGTTTGGATACCACAATCTACACTATACATTAGGTACAAAGCTTCTATTGCACAATAGTGGCATTTGACCCAACACAAATGTGCTCATTAGACACTATAATACAAAACAATACTTTTGGCTTATTAAAGCTAAGCAATTAATAAACACATTATTGCCAATCTATTATAATCTCTAATAAAAAGTTGTGTCTCACCAATAAGACGTTATATTTTGTTAAAAAGTCTACTAGAAAAAAGATACAGTTGTTAGCTCTGTTTCCTAAATTATTAGGAGATTGGGTAAAAAGCACCTCAAAAAAATTTAGTGGCCTCCTCCGTAACCCCTACAGCCAACCTATCCATCTCCAAAGAGGTGTGTATATGTCATTTGTGACAAAATTATTTATTAAGCAATCTGCACATAATTTAGGAAACAAATAAACCTAGAAAGAAGATCCAACTTCTAAAGAAGAAGGTTGGATCATTCCTTGCAATAAATCTTATGTCAATATTTTGCACTAACCTCATTTGATTAATCAAGATTTTGTCAATAGTTGTCTCGTGACGTCCTTGATCATTGTGGTCTTCACCTATAGGACCCCATTTTCTTCAGACATGTATGGCAGTCCATTATAGCTGTTATTAGGGTCCCAGGCAATGAATGCAATGTCCATTCTTCCTAACAGAGTGGTGTTTTGCTTGATTATTGTGTTCTTCACCTATAGAACCCCATTTTCTTCTGACTTGAATACCAGTCAATAACAGATATTAATGGGGTCCCAGGAAATTAAACACAATGCTCTTTCTTTCTTCCGAATTCAGACCTACAATTCAACAGTTTGGACACCACAATCTATACTACACATTAGGTACAAAGCTTCTATTGCACAATAGTGGCATTTGGCCCAACACAAATGTGCTCATTAGACACTATAATAAAAAACAATACTTTTGGCTTATTAAAGCTAAGCAATTAATAAACACATATTGCCAATCTATTATAATCTCTAATAAAAAGTTGTGTCTCACCAATAAGACGTTATATTTTGTTAAAAAGTCTACTAGAAAAAAGATACAGTTGTTAGCTCTGTTTCCTAAATTATTAGGAGATTGGGTAAAAAGCACCTCAAAAAAATTTAATGGCCTCCTCCGTAACCCCTACAGCCAACCTATCCATCTCCAAAGAGGTGTGTATATGCCATTTGTGACAAAATTATTAATTAAGCAATCTGCACATAATTTAGGAAACAAATAAACCAAAAAAGAAGATCCAGCTTCTAAAGAAGAAAGTTGGATCATTCCTTGGAATAAAACTTATGTCAATATTTTGCACTAACCTCATTTGATGAATCAAGATTTTGTCAATAGTTGGCACGTCACGTCCTTGATCATTGTGGTCTTCACCTATAGGACCCCATTTTCTTCAGACATGTATAGCAGTCCATTATAGCTGTTATTAGGGTCCCAGGCAATGAATGCAATGTCCATTCTTCCTAACAGAGCGGTGTTCTTCTTGATTATTGTGTTCTTCACCTATAGGACCACATTTTCTTCTCACTAGAATACCAGTCAATAACAGGTATTAATGGGGTCCCAGGAAATTAAACACAATGATCTTTCTTCCCCTTCTTTCTTTCTTTCTTTCTTTCTTTCTTTCTTTCTTCAGACCACATTTTCTTCAGACATGTATAACAGTCCATAATAGGTGTTAGTGCGGTCACAGACAACGAATGCAATGTCCATTCTTCCTAACAGAGCGGTTTTGTGCTTGATTATTGTGTTCTTCACCTATAGGACCCTATTTTCTTCTGACATGAATACCAGTCAATAACAGGAATTAATTGGGTGCCAGGAAATTAAACACAAT
This sequence comes from Leptodactylus fallax, assembly GCA_947044405.1. NCBI lineage: Eukaryota > Metazoa > Chordata > Amphibia > Anura > Leptodactylidae > Leptodactylus > Leptodactylus fallax. The sequence continues at coordinate 1,898,062 of CAMRHE010000203.1, forward strand.
GCACTGGTTTCTTTTTTGTTTCTTTCTTCTTCTTTCTTCTTTCTTTCTTTCTTTCTTCCTAATTCAGACCTACAATTCAACAGTTTGGATACCACAATCTACACTACACATTAGGTACAAAGCTTCTATTGCACAATAGTGGCATTTGGCCCAACACAAATGTGCTCATTAGACACTATAATACAAAACAATACTTTTGGCTTATTAAAGCTAAGCAATTAATAAACACATATTGCCAATCTATTATAATCTCTAATAAAAAGTTGTGTCTCACCAATAAGACGTTATATTTTGTTAAAAAGTCTACTAGAAAAAAGATACAGTTGTTAGCTCTGTTTCCTAAATTATTAGGAGATTGGGTAAAAAGCACCTCAAAAAAATTTAGTGGCCTCCTCCGTAACCCCTACAGCCAACCTATCCATCTCCAAAGAGGTGTGTATATGCCATTTGTGACAAAATTATTAATTAAGCAATCTGCACATAATTTAGGAAACAAATAAACCAAAAAAGAAGATCCAGCTTCTAAAGAAGAAAGTTGGATCATTCCTTGGAATAAAACTTATGTCAATATTTTGCACTAACCTCATTTGATGAATCAAGATTTTGTCAATAGTTGGCACGTCACGTCCTTGATCATTGTGGTCTTCACCTATAGGACCCCATTTTCTTCAGACATGTATAGCAGTCCATTATAGCTGTTATTAGGGTCCCAGGCAATGAATGCAATGTCCATTCTTCCTAACAGAGCGGTGTTCTTCTTGATTATTGTGTTCTTCACCTATAGGACCACATTTTCTTCTCACTAGAATACCAGTCAATAACAGGTATTAATGGGGTCCCAGGAAATTAAACACAATGATCTTTCTTTCTTTCTTTCTTTCTTTCTTTCTTTCTTTCTTTCTTTCTTCAGACCACATTTTCTTCAGACATGTATAACAGTCCATAATAGGTGTTAGTGCGGTCACAGACAACGAATGCAATGTCCATTCTTCCTAACAGAGCGGTTTTGTGCTTGATTATTGTGTTCTTCACCTATAGGACCCTATTTTCTTCTGACATGAATACCAGTCAATAACAGGAATTAATTGGGTGCCAGGAAATTAAACACAATGTCTTTTTTTCTTTCTTTCTTTCTTTCTTTCTTTCTTTCTTTCTTCTTTCTTCCTAATTCAGACCTACAATTCAACAGTTTGGATACCACAATCTACACTATACATTAGGTACAAAGCTTCTATTGCACAATAGTGGCATTTGACCCAACACAAATGTGCTCATTAGACACTATAATACAAAACAATACTTTTGGCTTATTAAAGCTAAGCAATTAATAAACACATTATTGCCAATCTATTATAATCTCTAATAAAAAGTTGTGTCTCACCAATAAGACGTTATATTTTGTTAAAAAGTCTACTAGAAAAAAGATACAGTTGTTAGCTCTGTTTCCTAAATTATTAGGAGATTGGGTAAAAAGCACCTCAAAAAAATTTAGTGGCCTCCTCCGTAACCCCTACAGCCAACCTATCCATCTCCAAAGAGGTGTGTATATGTCATTTGTGACAAAATTATTTATTAAGCAATCTGCACATAATTTAGGAAACAAATAAACCTAGAAAGAAGATCCAACTTCTAAAGAAGAAGGTTGGATCATTCCTTGCAATAAATCTTATGTCAATATTTTGCACTAACCTCATTTGATTAATCAAGATTTTGTCAATAGTTGTCTCGTGACGTCCTTGATCATTGTGGTCTTCACCTATAGGACCCCATTTTCTTCAGACATGTATGGCAGTCCATTATAGCTGTTATTAGGGTCCCAGGCAATGAATGCAATGTCCATTCTTCCTAACAGAGTGGTGTTTTGCTTGATTATTGTGTTCTTCACCTATAGAACCCCATTTTCTTCTGACTTGAATACCAGTCAATAACAGATATTAATGGGGTCCCAGGAAATTAAACACAATGCTCTTTCTTTCTTCCTAATTCAGACCTACAATTCAACAGTTTGGACACCACAATCTATACTACACATTAGGTACAAAGCTTCTATTGCACAATAGTGGCATTTGGCCCAACACAAATGTGCTCATTAGACACTATAATAAAAAACAATACTTTTGGCTTATTAAAGCTAAGCAATTAATAAACACATATTGCCAATCTATTATAATCTCTAATAAAAAGTTGTGTCTCACCAATAAGACGTTATATTTTGTTAAAAAGTCTACTAGAAAAAAGATACAGTTGTTAGCTCTGTTTCCTAAATTATTAGGAGATTGGGTAAAAAGCACCTCAAAAAAATTTAATGGCCTCCTCCGTAACCCCTACAGCCAACCTATCCATCTCCAAAGAGGTGTGTATATGCCATTTGTGACAAAATTATTAATTAAGCAATCTGCACATAATTTAGGAAACAAATAAACCAAAAAAGAAGATCCAGCTTCTAAAGAAGAAAGTTGGATCATTCCTTGGAATAAAACTTATGTCAATATTTTGCACTAACCTCATTTGATGAATCAAGATTTTGTCAATAGTTGGCACGTCACGTCCTTGATCATTGTGGTCTTCACCTATAGGACCCCATTTTCTTCAGACATGTATAGCAGTCCATTATAGCTGTTATTAGGGTCCCAGGCAATGAATGCAATGTCCATTCTTCCTAACAGAGGGTGCGTTATTGTGTTCTTGGCCTTTCTTGATTATTGTGTTCTTCACCTATAGGACCCCATTTTCTTCTCACTATGAATACCAGTCAATAACAGGTATTAATGGGGTCCCAGGAAATTAAACACAATGATCTTTCTTTCTTTCTTTCTTTCTTTCTTTCTTTCTTTCTTTCTTTCTTTCTTTCTTTCTTTCTCTTCTTCTCCCAGTTTGGACCACAATCTACACTAACATTAGGCAAAGCCTTGCACAAGGGCATTGCCCAACACAAAGGCTCATGACACTATAATACAAAACAATACTTTGGCTTATTAAAGCTAAGCAATTAATAAACACATTATTGCCAATCTTTTATAATCTCTAAGGTGCTCACCATAAGACGAATTTGTTAAAAGTCTACGAAAAAGATACAGTTGTTAGCTCTGTTTCCTAAATTATTAGGAGATTGGGTAAAAGCACCTCATTAGTGGTCCTCCCCCTACAGCCCCTATCCATCTCCAAAGAGGTGTGTATATGTCATTTGTGACAAATTTATTTATTAAGCAATCTGCACATTTTTTAGGAAACAAATAAACCTAGAAAGAAGATCCCTTTTTTAAAGAGGGGGGGGGGTTTTTTTTTTTTTTTTTTTTTTTTTTTTTTTTTTTCCCTTTCCCTTTTTTTTTTTTTTTTTTTTTTTTTTTTTGTTGTGGGGGGGGGTTTTTTTTTTTTGGGGTTTTCTCCCCCCCCCCCCCCTTTCTTCAGACATGTATGGCAGTCCATTATAGGTGTTATTGGGGTCCCAGGCAACGAATGCAATGTCCATTCTTCCTAACAGAGTGGTTTTGTGCTTGATTATTGTGTTCTTCACCTATAGGACCCCATTTTCTTCTGACATGAATACCAGTCAATAACAGGAATTAATGGGGTCCCAGGAAATTAAACACAATGCTTTTTCTTTTCTCTCTTTCTTTCTTCCTAATTCAGACCTACAATTCAACAGTTTGGACACCACAATCTACACTACACATTAGGTACAAAGCTTCTATTGCACAATAGTGGCATTTGGCCCAACACAAATGTGCTCATTAGACACTATAATAAAAAACAATACTTTTGGCTTATTAAAGCTAAGCAATTAATAAACACATATTGCCAATCTATTATAATCTCTAATAAAAAGTTGTGTCTCACCAATAAGACGTTATATTTTGTTAAAAAGTCTACTAGAAAAAAGATACAGTTGTTAGCTCTGTTTCCTAAATTATTAGGAGATTGGGTAAAAAGCACCTCAAAAAAATTTAGTGGCCTCCTCCGTAACCCCTACAGCCAACCTATCCATCTCCAAAGAGGTGTGTATATGCCATTTGTGACAAAATTATTAATTAAGCAATCTGCACATAATTTAGGAAACAAATAAACCAAAAAAGAAGATCCAGCTTCTAAAGAAGAAAGTTGGATCATTCCTTGGAATAAAACTTATGTCAATATTTTGCACTAACCTCATTTGATGAATCAAGATTTTGTCAATAGTTGGCACGTCACGTCCTTGATCATTGTGGTCTTCACCTATAGGACCCCATTTTCTTCAGACATGTATAGCAGTCCATTATAGCTGTTATTAGGGTCCCAGGCAATGAATGCAATGTCCATTCTTCCTAACAGAGCGGTGTTCTTCTTGATTATTGTGTTCTTCACCTATAGGACCACATTTTCTTCTCACTAGAATACCAGTCAATAACAGGTATTAATGGGGTCCCAGGAAATTAAACACAATGATCTTTCTTCCCCTTTCTTTCTTTCTTTCTTTCTTTCTTTCTTCAGACCACATTTCTTCAGACATGTATAACAGTCCATAATAGGTGTTAGTGCGGTCACAGACAACGAATGCAATGTCCATTCTTCCTAACAGAGCGGTTTTGTGCTTGATTATTGTGTTCTTCACCTATAGGACCCTATTTCTTCTGACATGAATACCAGTCAATAACAGGAATTAATTGGGTGCCAGGAAATTAAACACAATGCCTTCTTTCTTTCTTTCTTTCTTTCTTTCTTTCTTTCTTCTTTCTTCCTAATTCAGACCTACAATTCAACAGTTTGGATACCACAATCTACACTATACATTAGGTACAAAGCTTCTATTGCACAATAGTGGCATTTGACCCAACACAAATGTGCTCATTAGACACTATAATACAAAACAATACTTTTGGCTTATTAAAGCTAAGCAATTAATAAACACATTATTGCCAATCTATTATAATCTCTAATAAAAAGTTGTGTCTCACCAATAAGACGTTATATTTTGTTAAAAAAGTCTACTAGAAAAAAGATACAGTTGTTAGCTCTGTTTCCTAAATTATTAGGAGATTGGGTAAAAAGCACCTCAAAAAAATTTAGTGGCCTCCTCCGTAACCCCTACAGCCAACCTATCCATCTCCAAAGAGGTGTGTATATGTCATTTGTGACAAAATTATTTATTAAGCAATCTGCACATAATTTAGGAAACAAATAAACCTAGAAAGAAGATCCAACTTCTAAAGAAGAAGGTTGGATCATTCCTTGCAATAAATCTTATGTCAATATTTTGCACTAACCTCATTTGATTAATCAAGATTTTGTCAATAGTTGTCTCGTGACGTCCTTGATCATTGTGGTCTTCACCTATAGGACCCCATTTTCTTCAGACATGTATGGCAGTCCATTATAGATGTTATTAGGGTCCCAGGCAATGAATGCAATGTCCATTCTTCCTAACAGAGTGGTGTTTTGCTTGATTATTGTGTTCTTCACCTATAGAACCCCATTTTCTTCTGACTTGAATACCAGTCAATAACAGATATTAATGGGGTCCCAGGAAATTAAACACAATGCTCTTTCTTTCTTCCGAATTCAGACCTACAATTCAACAGTTTGGACACCACAATCTATACTACACATTAGGTACAAAGCTTCTATTGCACAATAGTGGCATTTGGCCCAACACAAATGTGCTCATTAGACACTATAATAAAAAACAATACTTTTGGCTTATTAAAGCTAAGCAATTAATAAACACATATTGCCAATCTATTATAATCTCTAATAAAAAGTTGTGTCTCACCAATAAGACGTTATATTTTGTTAAAAAGTCTACTAGAAAAAAGATACAGTTGTTAGCTCTGTTTCCTAAATTATTAGGAGATTGGGTAAAAAGCACCTCAAAAAAATTTAATGGCCTCCTCCGTAACCCCTACAGCCAACCTATCCATCTCCAAAGAGGTGTGTATATGCCATTTGTGACAAAATTATTAATTAAGCAATCTGCACATAATTTAGGAAACAAATAAACCAAAAAAGAAGATCCAGCTTCTAAAGAAGAAAGTTGGATCATTCCTTGGAATAAAACTTATGTCAATATTTTGCACTAACCTCATTTGATGAATCAAGATTTTGTCAATAGTTGGCACGTCACGTCCTTGATCATTGTGGTCTTCACCTATAGGACCCCATTTTCTTCAGACATGTATAGCAGTCCATTATAGCTGTTATTAGGGTCCCAGGCAATGAATGCAATGTCCATTCTTCCTAACAGAGCGGTGTTCTTCTTGATTATTGTGTTCTTCACCTATAGGACCACATTTTCTTCTCACTAGAATACCAGTCAATAACAGGTATTAATGGGGTCCCAGGAAATTAAACACAATGATCTTTCTTCCTTCTCTCTTCTTTCTTTCTTTCTTTCTTTCTTTCTTTCTTTCTTCAGACCACATTTTCTTCAGACATGTATAACAGTCCATAATAGGTGTTAGTGCGGTCACAGACAACGAATGCAATGTCCATTCTTCCTAACAGAGCGGTTTTGTGCTTGATTATTGTGTTCTTCACCTATAGGACCCTATTTTCTTCTGACATGAATACCAGTCAATAACAGGAATTAATTGGGTGCCAGGAAATTAACACAATGCTCTTCATTTCTTTCTTTCTTTCTTTCTTTCTTTCTTTCTTTCTTTCTTTCTTTCTTCTTTCTTCCTAATTCAGACCTACAATTCAACAGTTTGGATACCACAATCTACACTATACATTAGGTACAAAGCTTCTATTGCACAATAGTGGCATTTGACCCAACACAAATGTGCTCATTAGACACTATAATACAAAACAATACTTTTGGCTTATTAAAGCTAAGCAATTAATAAACACATTATTGCCAATCTATTATAATCTCTAATAAAAAGTTGTGTCTCACCAATAAGACGTTATATTTTGTTAAAAAGTCTACTAGAAAAAAGATACAGTTGTTAGCTCTGTTTCCTAAATTATTAGGAGATTGGGTAAAAAGCACCTCAAAAAAATTTAGTGGCCTCCTCCGTAACCCCTACAGCCAACCTATCCATCTCCAAAGAGGTGTGTATATGCCATTTGTGACAAAATTATTAATTAAGCAATCTGCACATAATTTAGGAAACAAATAAACCAAAAAAGAAGATCCAGCTTCTAAAGAAGAAGGTTGGATCATTCCTTGGAATAAAACTTATGTCAATATTTTGCACTAACCTCATTTGATGAATCAAGATTTTGTCAATAGTTGGCACGTCACGTCCTTGATCATTGTGGTCTTCACCTATAGGACCCCATTTTCTTCAGACATGTATAGCAGTCCATTATAGCTGTTATTAGGGTCCCAGGCAATGAATGCAATGTCCATTCTTCCTAACAGAGCGGTGTTCTTCTTGATTATTGTGTTCTTCACCTATAGGACCACATTTTCTTCTGACTAGAATACCAGTCAATAACAGGTATTAATGGGGTCCCAGGAAATTAAACACAATGTCTTTCTTCCTTTCTTTCTTTCTTTCTTTCTTTCTTTCTTCGCCCATTTTCTTCGCATGTCGTCCATAATAGGTGTTAGTGCGGTCCGCCGATGCTGTCCATTCTCCTAACAGAGCGGTTTTGTGCTTGATTATTGTGTTCTTCACCTATAGGACCCTATTTTCTTCTGACATGAATACCAGTCAATAACAGGAATTAATTGGGTGCCAGGAAATTAAACACAATGCTCTTTCTTTCTTTCTTTCTTTCTTTCTTTCTTTCTTTCTTTCTTTCTTTCTTTCTTCCCTAATTCAGACCTACAATTCAACAGTTTGGATACCACAATCTACACTACACATTAGGTACAAAGCTTCTATTGCACAATAGTGGCATTTGACCCAACACAAATGTGCTCATTAGACACTATAATACAAAACAATACTTTTGGCTTATTAAAGCTAAGCAATTAATAAACACATTATTGCCAATCTATTATAATCTCTAATAAAAAGTTGTGTCTCACCAATAAGACGTTATATTTTGTTAAAAAAAGTCTACTAGAAAAAAGATACAGTTGTTAGCTCTGTTTCCTAAATTATTAGGAGATTGGGTAAAAAGCACCTCAAAAAAATTTAGTGGCCTCCTCCGTAACCCCTACAGCCAACCTATCCATCTCCAAAGAGGTGTGTATATGTCATTTGTGACAAAATTATTTATTAAGCAATCTGCACATAATTTAGGAAACAAATAAACCTAGAAAGAAGATCCAACTTCTAAAGAAGAAGGTTGGATCATTCCTTGCAATAAATCTTATGTCAATATTTTGCACTAACCTCATTTGATTAATCAAGATTTTGTCAATAGTTGTCTCGTGACGTCCTTGATCATTGTGGTCTTCACCTATAGGACCCCATTTTCTTCAGACATGTATGGCAGTCCATTATAGCTGTTATTAGGGTCCCAGGCAATGAATGCAATGTCCATTCTTCCTAACAGAGTGGTGTTTTGCTTGATTATTGTGTTCTTCACCTATAGAACCCCATTTTCTTCTGACTTGAATACCAGTCAATAACAGATATTAATGGGGTCCCAGGAAATTAAACACAATGCTCTTTCTTTCTTCCTAATTCAGACCTACAATTCAACAGTTTGGACACCACAATCTATACTACACATTAGGTACAAAGCTTCTATTGCACAATAGTGGCATTTGGCCCAACACAAATGTGCTCATTAGACACTATAATAAAAAACAATACTTTTGGCTTATTAAAGCTAAGCAATTAATAAACACATATTGCCAATCTATTATAATCTCTAATAAAAAGTTGTGTCTCACCAATAAGACGTTATATTTTGTTAAAAAGTCTACTAGAAAAAAGATACAGTTGTTAGCTCTGTTTCCTAAATTATTAGGAGATTGGGTAAAAAGCACCTCAAAAAAATTTAATGGCCTCCTCCGTAACCCCTACAGCCAACCTATCCATCTCCAAAGAGGTGTGTATATGCCATTTGTGACAAAATTATTAATTAAGCAATCTGCACATAATTTAGGAAACAAATAAACCAAAAAAGAAGATCCAGCTTCTAAAGAAGAAAGTTGGATCATTCCTTGGAATAAAACTTATGTCAATATTTTGCACTAACCTCATTTGATGAATCAAGATTTTGTCAATAGTTGGCACGTCACGTCCTTGATCATTGTGGTCTTCACCTATAGGACCCCATTTTCTTCAGACATGTATAGCAGTCCATTATAGCTGTTATTAGGGTCCCAGGCAATGAATGCAATGTCCATTCTTCCTAACAGAGCGGTGTTCTTCTTGATTATTGTGTTCTTCACCTATAGGACCACATTTTCTTCTCACTAGAATACCAGTCAATAACAGGTATTAATGGGGTCCCAGGAAATTAAACACAATGATTTTCTTTCTTTCTTTCTTTCTTTCTTTCTTTCTTTCTTTCTTTCTTTCTTCAGACCACATTTTCTTCAGACATGTATAACAGTCCATAATAGGTGTTAGTGCGGTCACAGACAACGAATGCAATGTCCATTCTTCCTAACAGAGCGGTTTTGTGCTTGATTATTGTGTTCTTCACCTATAGGACCCTATTTTCTTCTGACATGAATACCAGTCAATAACAGGAATTAATTGGGTGCCAGGAAATTAAACACAATGCTCTTTCTTTCTTTCTTTCTTTCTTTCTTTCTTTCTTTCTTTCTTTCTTTCTTCTTTCTTCCTAATTCAGACCTACAATTCAACAGTTTGTGATACCACAATCTACACTATACATTAGGTACAAAGCTTCTATTGCACAATAGTGGCATTTGACCCAACACAAATGTGCTCATTAGACACTATAATACAAAACAATACTTTTGGCTTATTAAAGCTAAGCAATTAATAAACACATTATTGCCAATCTATTATAATCTCTAATAAAAAAGTTGTGTCTCACCAATAAGACGTTATATTTTGATTAAAAAAGTCTACTAGAAAAAAGATACAGTTGTTAGCTCTGTTTCCTAAATTATTAGGAGATTGGGTAAAAAGCACCTCAAAAAAATTTAGTGGCCTCCTCCGTAACCCCTACAGCCAACCTATCCATCTCCAAAGAGGTGTGTATATGTCATTTGTGACAAAATTATTTATTAAGCAATCTGCACATAATTTAGGAAACAAATAAACCTAGAAAGAAGATCCAACTTCTAAAGAAGAAGGTTGGATCATTCCTTGCAATAAATCTTATGTCAATATTTTGCACTAACCTCATTTGATTAATCAAGATTTTGTCAATAGTTGTCTCGTGACGTCCTTGATCATTGTGGTCTTCACCTATAGGACCCCATTTTCTTCAGACATGTATGGCAGTCCATTATAGATGTTATTAGGGTCCCAGGCAATGAATGCAATGTCCATTCTTCCTAACAGAGTGGTGTTTTGCTTGATTATTGTGTTCTTCACCTATAGAACCCCATTTTCTTCTGACTTGAATACCAGTCAATAACAGATATTAATGGGGTCCCAGGAAATTAAACACAATGCTCTTTCTTTCTTCCTAATTCAGACCTACAATTCAACAGTTTGGACACCACAATCTATACTACACATTAGGTACAAAGCTTCTATTGCACAATAGTGGCATTTGGCCCAACACAAATGTGCTCATTAGACACTATAATAAAAAACAATACTTTTGGCTTATTAAAGCTAAGCAATTAATAAACACATATTGCCAATCTATTATAATCTCTAATAAAAAGTTGTGTCTCACCAATAAGACGTTATATTTTGTTAAAAAGTCTACTAGAAAAAAGATACAGTTGTTAGCTCTGTTTCCTAAATTATTAGGAGATTGGGTAAAAAGCACCTCAAAAAAATTTAATGGCCTCCTCCGTAACCCCTACAGCCAACCTATCCATCTCCAAAGAGGTGTGTATATGCCATTTGTGACAAAATTATTAATTAAGCAATCTGCACATAATTTAGGAAACAAATAAACCAAAAAAGAAGATCCAGCTTCTAAAGAAGAAAGTTGGATCATTCCTTGGAATAAAACTTATGTCAATATTTTGCACTAACCTCATTTGATGAATCAAGATTTTGTCAATAGTTGGCACGTCACGTCCTTGATCATTGTGGTCTTCACCTATAGGACCCCATTTTCTTCAGACATGTATAGCAGTCCATTATAGCTGTTATTAGGGTCCCAGGCAATGAATGCAATGTCCATTCTTCCTAACAGAGCGGTGTTCTTCTTGATTATTGTGTTCTTCACCTATAGGACCACATTTTCTTCTCACTAGAATACCAGTCAATAACAGGTATTAATGGGGTCCCAGGAAATTAAACACAATGATCTTTCTTCCTTTCTTTCTTTCTTTCTTTCTTTCTTTCTTTCTTCAGACCACATTTTCTTCAGACATGTATAACAGTCCATAATAGGTGTTAGTGCGGTCACAGACAACGAATGCAATGTCCATTCTTCCTAACAGAGCGGTTTTGTGCTTGATTATTGTGTTCTTCACCTATAGGACCCTATTTTCTTCTGACATGAATACCAGTCAATAACAGGAATTAATTGGGTGCCAGGAAATTAAACACAATGCTCTTTCTTCTTCTTTCTTTTTTTTTTTCTTTCTTTCTTTCTTTCTTTCTTTCTTCTTTCTTCCTAATTCAGACCTACAATTCAACAGTTTGGATACCACAATCTACACTATACATTAGGTACAAAGCTTCTATTGCACAATAGTGGCATTTGACCCAACACAAATGTGCTCATTAGACACTATAATACAAAACAATACTTTTGGCTTATTAAAGCTAAGCAATTAATAAACACATTATTGCCAATCTATTATAATCTCTAATAAAAAAGTTGTGTCTCACCAATAAGACGTTATATTTTGATTAAAAAAAGTCTACTAGAAAAAAGATACAGTTGTTAGCTCTGTTTCCTAAATTATTAGGAGATTGGGTAAAAAGCACCTCAAAAAAATTTAGTGGCCTCCTCCGTAACCCCTACAGCCAACCTATCCATCTCCAAAGAGGTGTGTATATGTCATTTGTGACAAAATTATTTATTAAGCAATCTGCACATAATTTAGGAAACAAATAAACCTAGAAAGAAGATCCAACTTCTAAAGAAGAAGGTTGGATCATTCCTTGCAATAAATCTTATGTCAATATTTTGCACTAACCTCATTTGATTAATCAAGATTTTGTCAATAGTTGTCTCGTGACGTCCTTGATCATTGTGGTCTTCACCTATAGGACCCCATTTTCTTCAGACATGTATGGCAGTCCATTATAGCTGTTATTAGGGTCCCAGGCAATGAATGCAATGTCCATTCTTCCTAACAGAGTGGTGTTTTGCTTGATTATTGTGTTCTTCACCTATAGAACCCCATTTTCTTCTGACTTGAATACCAGTCAATAACAGATATTAATGGGGTCCCAGGAAATTAAACACAATGCTCTTTCTTTCTTCCGAATTCAGACCTACAATTCAACAGTTTGGACACCACAATCTATACTACACATTAGGTACAAAGCTTCTATTGCACAATAGTGGCATTTGGCCCAACACAAATGTGCTCATTAGACACTATAATAAAAAACAATACTTTTGGCTTATTAAAGCTAAGCAATTAATAAACACATATTGCCAATCTATTATAATCTCTAATAAAAAGTTGTGTCTCACCAATAAGACGTTATATTTTGTTAAAAAGTCTACTAGAAAAAAGATACAGTTGTTAGCTCTGTTTCCTAAATTATTAGGAGATTGGGTAAAAAGCACCTCAAAAAAATTTAATGGCCTCCTCCGTAACCCCTACAGCCAACCTATCCATCTCCAAAGAGGTGTGTATATGCCATTTGTGACAAAATTATTAATTAAGCAATCTGCACATAATTTAGGAAACAAATAAACCAAAAAAGAAGATCCAGCTTCTAAAGAAGAAAGTTGGATCATTCCTTGGAATAAAACTTATGTCAATATTTTGCACTAACCTCATTTGATGAATCAAGATTTTGTCAATAGTTGGCACGTCACGTCCTTGATCATTGTGGTCTTCACCTATAGGACCCCATTTTCTTCAGACATGTATAGCAGTCCATTATAGCTGTTATTAGGGTCCCAGGCAATGAATGCAATGTCCATTCTTCCTAACAGAGCGGTGTTCTTCTTGATTATTGTGTTCTTCACCTATAGGACCACATTTTCTTCTCACTAGAATACCAGTCAATAACAGGTATTAATGGGGTCCCAGGAAATTAAACACAATGATCTTTTTTTCTTTCTTTCTTTCTTTCTTTCTTTCTTTCTTTCTTCAGACCACATTTTCTTCAGACATGTATAACAGTCCATAATAGGTGTTAGTGCGGTCACAGACAACGAATGCAATGTCCATTCTTCCTAACAGAGCGGTTTTGTGCTTGATTATTGTGTTCTTCACCTATAGGACCCTATTTTCTTCTGACATGAATACCAGTCAATAACAGGAATTAATTGGGTGCCAGGAAATTAAACACAATGCTCTTCCTTTTTCCTTTCTTTCTTTTTTCTTCTTTCTTTCTTTCTTCTTTCTTCCTAATTCAGACCTACAATTCAACAGTTTGGATACCACAATCTACACTATACATTAGGTACAAAGCTTCTATTGCACAATAGTGGCATTTGACCCAACACAAATGTGCTCATTAGACACTATAATACAAAACAATACTTTTGGCTTATTAAAGCTAAGCAATTAATAAACACATTATTGCCAATCTATTATAATCTCTAATAAAAAGTTGTGTCTCACCAATAAGACGTTATATTTTGTTAAAAAAGTCTACTAGAAAAAAGATACAGTTGTTAGCTCTGTTTCCTAAATTATTAGGAGATTGGGTAAAAAGCACCTCAAAAAAATTTAGTGGCCTCCTCCGTAACCCCTACAGCCAACCTATCCATCTCCAAAGAGGTGTGTATATGTCATTTGTGACAAAATTATTTATTAAGCAATCTGCACATAATTTAGGAAACAAATAAACCTAAAAAGAAGATCCAACTTCTAAAGAAGAAGGTTGGATCATTCCTTGCAATAAATCTTATGTCAATATTTTGCACTAACCTCATTTGATTAATCAAGATTTTGTCAATAGTTGTCTCGTGACGTCCTTGATCATTGTGGTCTTCACCTATAGGACCCCATTTTCTTCAGACATGTATGGCAGTCCATTATAGCTGTTATTAGGGTCCCAGGCAATGAATGCAATGTCCATTCTTCCTAACAGAGTGGTGTTTTGCTTGATTATTGTGTTCTTCACCTATAGAACCCCATTTTCTTCTGACTTGAATACCAGTCAATAACAGATATTAATGGGGTCCCAGGAAATTAAACACAATGCTCTTTCAAACAGATAGTCATACCACCCAAATAAGTTAATAAATATTATCGTTTTTTATATGTCCCACTAGGACACCTGAATCGCTGATTCAGCACTATAGACTGCAATACACGTGTATTGCAGTCTATACAGGAATTCAGCCTATGTATATAGGCTGATTTCCTGAGGTCTCGGCAGGATCAACCAGGTAGTGGGGGCTTCAGGCAGCCTGGGGTCACTGGCCAGACCCCGCGCTGCATATTATAGATATCGGCACCCCCCGATCTCGCCACGGGGGGTGCCGGGGGCGGCAACGTGGCGGAACCCCTTGGATGCCGCGGTCATGTTTGACCGCGGCATCCAAGGGGTTAAAAACCCCAATTGGTGCTCAGTGCCGATCGGAGGTTAAGGAGCAGGGTGTTAGCTGTCAGTTATAGCTGACACCCTCTCTCGATGCCATACGCGGCAGTCAGTGCCGCTAGCAAACACTTAAAATGCCGCGGTCGCTATTGACCGCGGCATCTTAAGGGTTAAAGAGCGGGGATCGGTGTTATCACTGGTCCCCGCTGTTTCAGCGGGAGCCTGGCTGTCAAATACAGCCGGGCTCCCGCTGTGATTGCACGGGCTCTGCTTCTGAGCCAGCTCGATCACCGTAACGTACCTGTACGTGGGGATGCGGTAACTAACCACATTCTCCCACGTACATGTACGTGAGAATGTGTGAAGGGGTTAAAGACCCAGGACATACTATTAATTCCTTTGTCACATGGCGATGTATGGAGAGGGCTCAGGAGCAGGTGCACAAAGGTCATGGGCGCCGCCATCTTTGTCCGATCACCGTCCTTTTGGAAAATAGTGGAACTAGGCCCAGTGCAAATGTGCTTATAAGAGATTGTATTACATTAAAAATAATTTGGGCTTATTAAACCTGATTACTTAATGAACCCAATCTATGTCCAATCTAATATATTCTCTAACAAATTTCTGTTTTTCAGAAATGAGGTATTACATTTTGTTGAAAACTGTACTAGAAAATAGATCTAGTTTTAGCTCTATTTCCTAAATGCTTAAGAAATTAATTCAAGAACACCTCAAAAAAATAAAATATGGCCTTCTCCATTTCCCCTATAGCCATCCTAACCAGTGTTGGTCGAATCGTCTTACAACGAGCCGAATTCATCTGGAATATTCCAATTTGTTCAGTTTTTACCAATACCAAAGAATTTAAGATTAATCTTAGGTTAATTAAAATGTGGATGCCATAATATGATTTGTGGTACATTATTATACTCTGGGGTCTTTCCAGACCCCACAATATAATAGGAGTAAGCCCATGGGAGGTTTACAAAATAAAAAAAACATTTTTTGTTACCTTCCCTCACCTCTTTGGTGCTCGGCATGCCCATGTCACCTCTGAGGTCCAATCACAGACCTCATGCGCCCAGAGTAGGAAGATAGCGATTGCTGAATGCCATGGGGAGGCCCGAAAGAAGTGAGGGACGGTGAGTACAAATGTTTTTTAGTTTTTTATACTTCGATAGGGGCCTATTCCTATTTTACTCTTGGGTCCAAACACCAAATGAAACAAAAATTCAGAGTTTCCCTCATTCTTAATCCTAACCATCTCCAAAGAGATATATCTGCCAATAAAAAATAAACAGAATTAGGCAGATTTGTCAAGGCCATTGTTTTCCATGTTGGTGTTGATAATCCCTGTCCCACTGGAGTTTGCCCCTAATTTATGATCCTCCAGGGTTTGTCTACCTGAACAAAAATCTACACCAGTTCCTTGCAGGCATAGATTTCTTGCATTGTTTACACAAGAAATTTTAACCAGTTCTGGACTGCCAATAGACTATATATGTCCTTGTAAGGTTAGCCTGCTGCACAAAATCGTGTAGTTTTAGGAATGGGATTCCGGCTCTTATGTTTTACTGTCTCTGACTTTCTGATTACTGTTTGCACAGCTCAATGAGTGCTGTGTGCACAACTATGGGAGCCACCATGATGTGGTTCACCTCTGACCCAGTGTTCACATGACTGTTAGGGGGCCAGGAATTCCATGAGCTGTGCGGGGAACCAGATCAGTTCTGCAGTACAGTATTAGAGGCTGTATTCCTCCTGTGAATGGGGCTAATGAATCAAACCTTATTATGACCTTATGGGGGGGGGGACACAAAGTGTAAAAAAAATAAAGTGAACCCCCCAACGCCTTTTCAAAGGTTCTAGCCCCACCCCCAGCGCCTGGCAACACAACAACATGTGTCACCAAAGTAAAAATTACTTTTTAATTATTTTTTTAGTAGCGCTATGTAATGCATTGCAAAACACTGGCACTTCTATTACAGGCTGCATACAGTAGACGATAATAGAAGCTAATACCAGACATGCCAGGAAGCCTTCAATAGCTGGCCCTGGACCTCGTTCTGGGGATGGCAATTTTCCCCAAAATGGATCAATACAGATGGAAGCATTTACCACTCATCGCTCCTCCATTCTTTGCCCATTGCTTGCTCCGGTGCTGATTGGGTTCCCAGAGCAGGGAAGGGATGGGGGTCTGAGGAGCTACAAGTGGTAAGTGAAAGTGAAATCTGCACTTATCTCTCTCTCCTTGTAAAGCATGGGGAAGGGATAAAGCATAAGGGGGGCACTGTACTGTATGGAGAATTAGGGCATAAGGAGGCACTGTACTATATGAGAACATAAGGGGCCATTATATGGGGGAATAATGGGGCACTGTACAATATAGGGGCATAAGACCCCACTATATGGGGGATTAAAGGGGCACTCTACTGTATGGGGGAATAAGGGACCATTATATGGGTGTAATGTACTGTAGGGGGACATAAAAGGCAATATATGGGGGAAATAAGGACTATTATATGGGGAAATTGTACTGTATGGGTGAATTAGGGGGCCATTGTACTGTATGGGAAATAAAGGGAAAATTTTATATAGGTGTATAAGGGGCATAATGGACCATTATATGGGGGAATTATACTGTGTTGGACATAAGGGGCCATTATATGAGGACACTGTACTATATGGGGGCATAAGGGGCCATTATATGGGTCATTGTACTGTATGGGGGCATAAGGGGCCATTATATGGGGGAATTTCTTATATAGCGACATAAGGGGCCATTATATTTGGGCATTGAACTGTATGGGGACACAAGGGGCCATTATATGGGGGCATAAGGAGGCCATTGTACTGTATGAAGGCATTATATGGGGATATAAGAAGGCCATTGTACTGCATGGGAGCATAAGGAGGCCAATTTGCTTGCAAATCACAATTTTTGTAATATGCAAATGAGGATAAAGTGTTTTGGGGGCATTTGTTAGCTTGCTCGGCTTCAGTCTTTACTCTCACTTCCCTCTTCAATACCCCGCTCCACCTTCCAAGACTTGATTGACAGCTCCCCCAGCTCCCAGCATCAGCATCATTCGTGACTGTGCTATACTTCCTGTACTGTGCATGTCTGATAACATCACTATATACACAGAAGAATAGAGGGAACTAGGTGCGGCATTACAGTGGTAAGCTAGAGTGGAAACTGACGCTTGAGCAATCAAGAACAACAAAGCACTTTATTCATTTGCATATTGTGAAAATTCAGATTTATAAGGAAATTGGGCATCAGAGCTACATAACAATGGTATCTTTGGAAACAAGAGACTCATTTCTACTGGGTACTGCAAAATGTTCTATTCCTATTTTCCTACTGACAGACTCCCTTTAAATCAATATCTATCTAAGCAGGGGGTTTGGAGACAACCAGTATGAATATTGAGAAATTATTCAGCACAAATTTTTCGACATAAAATTATTATATAAAAATGGTGATTTACTATAAGAATGCAACCTGAATTATTTTGTACCTTCTTTTGACTACTGTAACTCCTTACTAATCGTCTTCCCCTTACTAAACTCTCCCCTCTACAATCTATTCTGAATGCGGCGGCCAGGCTCATCTATCAGTCTAGACGCTACAGCGATGCCTCCGGTCTGTGCCGGTCGCTACATTGGCTGCCTATTCAATAAAGAATACAATATAAACTTATCACCCTCATTCACAAGGCTCTCCATAATGCTGCACCTCCCTAAATTTCCTCCCTCATCTCTGTCTATCGCCCAACCTGTACTCTCCGTTCAATCAATGACCTAAGACTAACATCCTCTATTATATCAGAACCTCCCACGCTCGTATACAAGACTTCTCCCGAGTTGCACCACTTCTCTGGAATGCTCTATCCCAGATTATAAGATTAACCCCCAATTTCCACAGCTTCAAGCATAAACTAAAGACACATATTTTCAGACAGGCCTATCACAACTCCTAGTGTAAACCCTTCCATAGTTAGAATCCCTAAAATGTACCCTCCTCTGTTTATGCTTCAACATTACCTCACAGGATATGATGCCGTATCAGACCAGCTTCATATGTCCAGGCACCATCTGCATGTTAAAGGACACGACTGGTGACGGCTCATACATGTGTAATGACAGTAACCTCTATTACAAAATTGTCTGACCATTGTACAAGCAATGCAACGTCTGTTGCTGCCCCTGCTTCCTCCTATGTCACCCCCTCTACCTCATAGATTGTAAGCTCTTGCGAGCAGGGCCCTCAGTCCCAGTGTGTGAATTGACTATTTCTTTGTAATGTATCTTTTTTGTCAGTACTTGAACCCTACAAGTTGTACAGTGCTGCAGAATATGTTGGCGCTATATAAATAAAATGTATCATTATTATTACCTGCTTCTCTACATTCTTGATGTCAGCCATAAATTATTGATACTTTATATATTGTTATTTGGGAACTTGTAGAAAGGTAGAAGGTAGAAACCCAACACCTTCTTTAGAAAGTCTGAAAGCCACTTCCAACTTTAAAGTAAGCAGGGGTGTAACTTGAGAGGCTGCAGAGGGTGCAGTCACACCCAGGCCCAGAAGCCTTAGAGTGCCCATAAGGTATCTTTTCCCAAGGATACCAGTACTTTAAACAATATATTATAGCTGGGGGGAGGCTGGTACAGATTTTGGGGCCAGAAGCTACATGTTACATCTCAGAAAGTAAGCATACAAAATTGGATTTATCCTTACCTGCTTCTTTGAGGGAAGCTTTTCCTGCATGATTTGGGAATTAAAGGTTTAAGACATAAAGAAAATGCTGGTCTTGTCTGAGAACTAAAGAACATATCTGATGGTATGTAGACTGGTCTGAACAAATGTGCTGCTTCAGCAGATGGTTTTCTGTAAACAATACGCATCATAATGTCTTAGCATTCCATCAACTGTGATGTCATAAGTGGAAGTAAGAGACCTATCATGTCATCAGCTGAAGAGAGTAACCTAGGAGTGGCATAGTAATATATCCTATATTAAATCATTGCACTAAAAATGTGTCACCATGTTTTATAAATGGAAAAAAAAAATTACAATATATCACTAAGGAGATATACCTGCCGCGATATGATTTGTGGTAAATTATTATACTCTGGGGTCTTTCCAGACCCCAGAGTATAATAGGAGTAAGCCCATGAGAGGTGTGAAAAATAAAAAAACATTTTTAGTCATCTTCCCTCACCTTTTTGACACTCAACATGCCCATGTCACCGCTGAGGTTCAATCACAGACCTCACATGCCCAGAGAAGGAAGACAGAGATTGCTGAATGCCACGAGGAGGCCCGAGAGAGCTGAGGGAAAGTGAATATAAATGTTTTTCAGTTTTTTACACCTCCCTTGGGCCTAATCCTATTATACTCTTGGGTCTGAACACCGAATGAAACAAATCTTCAGAGGTTCCCCCATCCTTAATCATAACCATCTCCAAAGAGAGATATCTGCCAATATAAAAATAAAAAACACTTTACTCATTTGCATATTGTGAAAATTCTGATTTACAAAGAAATGGGGCATCAGAGCTACATAACAATGGTATCTTTGGAAACAGGAGACTCATCTCTACTGGATACTGGGAAATGTTCTATTCTCATTTTCCCGCTGACAGGCTCCCTTTAAATAAATGTCTATCTAAACAGGGGGTTTGGAGCTCTGTGTTAGTTTAAAGAAAAGAGAATCAGTATGAATATTGAGAAATTATTCAGCCCAAATTTTTGACATAAAATTATTATAAAAAATTATATATTGTTATTGGGGAACTTGTAGAAAGGTAGAAGGTAGAAACCCAACACCTTCTTTATAAAGTCTGAAAGTCACATCCAACTTTAAAGTAAGCAGGGGTGTAACTTGAGAGGCCGCAGAAGGTGCGGTCATACCCAGGCCCAGATGCCTTAGGGTGCCCATTAGGTAACTCTTCTCAAGGATACCAGTACTTTAAACATGATATTATAGTTGGGGGGGGGGAAACTGGTACAGATTTTGGGGCCAGAAGCTTCATGTCACACCTCAGAAAGTAAGCATACAAATTTGGATTTATCCTTACCTGCTTCTTAGAGGGAAGCTTTTCCTGCATGGTTTGGGAATTAAAGGTTTAAGACATAAAGAAAATGCTGGTCTTGTCTGAGAACTAAAGGACATATCTGATGGTATGTAGACTGGTCTGAACAAATGAGCTGCTGCAGCAGATGGTTTTCTGTAAACAATACGCATCATAATGTCTTAGCATTCCATCAACTGTGATGTCATAAGTGGAAGTAAGAGACCTATCATGTCATCAGCTGCAGAGAGTAGCCTAGGAGTGGCATAGTAATATACCCTATATTAATTCACTGCACTGAAAATATGTCACTATGTTTAATAAATGAAAAAAAAAAAATTACAATATATCACTAAGGAGATTTACAAAAGAATTTACTACAGTGGCCTTTTTAAATTATATGTATTATACTAAATTATATATAATTTGGGGGTACATATAGATTACATATATAATACATATACATAGCATTAAATCATTAAATATACTTGTATATCAGATGTCATTGTCAATTCTCTTTCTCTTCCTAGTTTCTGCTGCTGTGTTGATGGAAGAGCAGGGGCAGGGGCAGGTTGATAACATTTTATGTATAGAGCTGCTACCCCTGTTTATTGTTTAGATAAGTACTTTATAATTAATTTTGTGTTATAATGCTGTGCATTATGTTGGTAGTTGCTTTATACTGTATAGCTAGGTGCTGAATGTCATGTAGGTTCTTTGTGCTGTTCTGTCCTTATAGGTAGGTGCTGTATATTATGTTATGTAGGTGGTACATTCTGTATATGTATGGGTGGTATACTACAGTATATTGAGATATAGGAATATATAGAAATATATTATCTGGGTGTCTATGTACATTACTATTATATAAACGCTGCTACAATCATATAGACAATATACATGTATATATATATAAAAATTAGTTTCTGTCTGTCTGTTCTTTATGCGCGACCAAATGACTGGACCGATCCTCACCAAATTTGGCACATCAGGTGTCTGGGAAGATTGTAGACTGGGTCTCAGCTCTCTAGGACATACCGTTCCT
Organism: Leptodactylus fallax; assembly: GCA_947044405.1. NCBI lineage: Eukaryota > Metazoa > Chordata > Amphibia > Anura > Leptodactylidae > Leptodactylus > Leptodactylus fallax. The sequence continues at coordinate 1,919,863 of CAMRHE010000203.1, forward strand.
GAGATATAGTATTCCCAAAAAATGACCTGCATTAGCCAATACAAGCCTGCAAGTCTTTCACTCATATTCCAACTGCCATACACACGGTCACATGTACCTTATCAGCTAATAGAATCGCAGGCACTCAGTCTCCACATGCACCCAGCTTTACGCCAGGTTTCGATAACAACCCAGCCATTTTTCTTCACTGTTGTAGGTCAGCTTTAAAGGGGCAGGGCGCTGTGGATGACACTGTTACACAAGGTCGAATACACACAGAAACACAAGGTTTCCATAGCAACCAACCTATTTATGACCTCTATTAGTATCAGTTCGCAGGTCCTTAAATATTAGTTCGCAGGTCCTTAAATATTCATAGTCATATGATGTGTATCAGCCAATATAAGTTCACATTTAATTTACCAGGTTTCGATTAGGTGAGCTTTAAAGGGGCAGGGTGCTGTGAATGACAATGTTACACAAGGTCACATACACACAGCTTTAATACAGGTTTCCATAACAACTGATCGCAGGTTTTTCACTGATATCCAAACTGAGATACACATAATCACATGACACTTATGGACCACTGGAAACTCGCAGGTTCTTCAGTCTTCACATACACACAGATTTACACTAGGTTTCCATAGCAACCAACCTATTCTTATGGGGCCACTACACAAACAAAAACTGAAATATACCAGTGTGAAGCCGGTTCCTTCTGTTAGTATTCTATAAACAAGCTGCTGTGATAAATTGTAATGTAAAATATCACACTCAATAAAATCTATATTACAAATTAATCCATTTGTGCTAGGGGACTGCTGCAGCCAATCAAAAGCCTTGGCAGTGACCTCTTCACAAATGGCACATGACTGCTGTAACATGCTATTTTGAATAGGTCACCTCTTAGGCCTGTGATTGGCTGCAGTGGTTTCCTGGCACAAACAACCTGGGACCACTATACAGATGAATGAAGTTGCCAGCGCTGCAAACTGAGCTGCTGGGAGAGGTGAGTACTAGTTTGCTATGTTTAAGGTCTTGCCATGTGACCCCTTTTATCACTAAGGAGTGCAAGGCATGCCGGTCTTCAACGAGATCCTCCATCAAACTGACGAAAGCACTCATTACTTTATAAAGTGTAATGACTCCTTGGGAGGAGTTATTTGTGCTCAAGTTCAGACTGTAATTAACCCCTTAATGCAGGAACTTCTTCTGCGCTGAAAGAGTCCTTGCACTGGGGGCTACCCACATTCAAGTCATGATCATGAGTAACCCCTGGTGTATAAGGACTGTGGGTAAACCCAGTGCAGGGACTCCTTCTGAGCAGAAGAATTCCCTGCACTAGAAAGGGTTAATCACAGTCAGAATTTGACTGCTACTAAACCCTAAATGCAGAGATTCCTTCTGCTTTGAAGGAGTCCCTGCACTGGGGGGGTTACCCACGGTCAAGTCATAAGCAACAATTACTCCAGAGACTGCAAGGACTCCTTGGAAGGGGTTAATTATGATCAAGTTTCATAAACAACCAGATCAAATAAAGCAGCAGTCTGGCCTTACCAGGGTGGATAAACTCTATCTTTATAAAACAAACTTGCAGCTGCCCCAGTGCCTAACCATCACTAAATAGTCGGATACTGGACCAAACTCAGCTCTTCCTGGCAACACTTATGGCAGTGGGTCTTGGGGTAATAATGGCTGGTTAGAGTTAGAGAGCCTATTTAGCAGATAAAATTAAGTCCTGTGTTAGTAATAGATGCTGTCAATCAGCGTCCATTCCAAACACATGCTACAGAAGGAGTCTCTGCATTGCATTCAATTTAGTCATGGTCAAGTTATGACTGCATTTAACTCTTTCTAGTCCGGTGACTCCACCTGATACATACAGTGGGGAAAAAAAAGTATTTAGTCAGCCACCAATTGTGCAAGTTCTCCCATTTAAAAAGATGAGAGAGGTCTGTAATTGTCATCATAGGTAGACCTCAAATATGAGAGACAAAATGAAAAATCAAATCCAGAAAATTACATTGTCTGATTTTTTAAGAATTTATTTTTAAAATATGCTGGAAAATAAGTATTTGGTCACCTACAAACAAGCAAGATTTCTGTAACTTCTTCTTTAAGAGGCTCCTCTGTCCTCCACTCATTACCTGTAGTAATGGCTCCTGTTTGACATTGTTATCAATATAAAAGACACCTGTCCACAACCTCTAACAGTCACACTCCAAACTCCACTATGGTGAAGACCAAAGAGCTGTGGAAGGACACCAGAAACAAAATTGTAGACCTGCACCAGGCTGGGAAGACTGAATCTGCAATAGGCAAGCAGCTTGGTGTGAAGAAATCAACTGTGGGAGCAATAATTAGAAAATGGAAGACATACAAGACCTCTGATAATCTCCCTCGATCAGGGGCTCCACGCAAGATCTCACCCCGTGGGGTCAAAATGATCACAAGAATGGTGAGCAAAAATCCTAGAACCACACGGGGGGACCTAGTGAATGACCTGCAGAAACCTGGGACTAACGTAACAAAGGCTACCGTCAGTAACACACTACGCCGCCAGGGACTCAGATCCTGCAGTGCCAGACGTGTCCCCCTGCTTAAGCCAGTACATATCCGGGCCAGTCTGAAGTTTGCTAGAGAGCATTTGGATGTTACAGAAGAGTATTGGGAGAATGTCATATAGTCAGATGAAACCAAAGTAGAACTGTTTGGTAGAAACACAACTCGTCGTGTTTGGAGGAGAGTGAATGCTGAGTTGCATCCAAAGAACACCATACCTACTGTGAAGCATGGGAGTGGCAATATCATGCTTTGGGGCTGTTTCTCTGCAAAGGGACCTGGATGACTGATCCGTGTACATGAAAGAATGAATGGGGCCATGTTTGGTGAGATTTTGAGTGCAAACCTCCTTCCATTAGCAAGGGCATTGAAGATGAAACGTGGCTGGGCCTTTCAGTATGACAATGATCCCAAGCACACCACCAGGGCAACGAAGGAGTGGCTTCATAAGAAGCATTTCAAGGTCCTGGAGTGGCCTAGCCAGTCTCCAGATCTCAACCCCATAGAAAACCTTTGGAGGGAGTTGAAAGTCCGTGTTGCCCAGCGACAGCCCCAAAACATCACTGCTCTAGAGGAGATCTGAATGGAGGAATGGGCCAACATACCAGCAACAGTGTGTGCCAACCTTGTGAAGACTTACAAAAACGTTTGACCTCTGTCATTACCAACAAAGGATATATAACAAAGTATTGACATGAACTTTTGTTATTGACCAAATACTTTTTTTCCACCATAATTTGCAAATAAATTCCTTAAAAATCAGACAATGTGATTTTCTGGATTTGTTTTCTCATTTTGTCTCTCATACTTGAGATCTACCTATGATGACAATTACAGGCCAGCCTCATCTTTTTAAGTGGGAAAACTTGCACAATTGGTGGCTGACTAAATACTTTTTTTTCCCACTGTAAGTTAAAGGGTTAATCATGGTCAGAACCTGACCACAATTAGCCTTGCACTCTAGGGGTTACCCATAATCATGACTTGACCATGGGTAGCCCCCAGTACAGGTCATGACTGTGGGTAATGCCTTTATAGAGCAATAAGCACCTCCTTCAGTTTGATGGGAGCGCTCATTGCAGGCTGGAGAGAAAACATTACACACACTGTTTCAGCTCTCTCCCTGGTGATGAAGGGGGGTGCTGCAGACCCGATTTTTCAGGAAATATAAATAGGAAATAGGGCGCCTGCAGACATGTTGACAATAGCTACATCTGTAAATACAGTATATGGATAAATAAAAGTGTTTATGTGGATAAAAGAGGACATTTCAGCCCCCACCTTGCAGTTCTTGTCAAGCTTGAGAAAAACATAATATTAAAGCTTAAATATATTTAAAATATATTAACATATACACTAAATATACTTAAGGTAATCCTCTGTGGTAGGCAGTGGCCTAACTAGAGTTCTGTGAGCCCTGGTGCAAAGTTTGAACCAGGCCCCTATCCTGTATTCTTGATAGTAGTAGTTAACAAGAATGCAGGAAGTTGGATGAGCAGCGCCTGGCAGGTAAACAATGCCAGGAGCTGCATGTTCCAAGACATAGTTGACCTGCGGGGGTCCAGACAATGATCTTAAGGATAGGTCATCAATTTTTAAAAGGTCAATATCCTTTTTATTATTAGTACTAACTAGAGATGAGTGAACCTCTCAAGATTTGTTTAGTTTCAGGTGGCTCAGTTCCCAGATTTGTTTCAGGTCGAAAAAGTTTGGTACAAGCCAAAGCTAAAATTGTCTTAAAACAGTGTATAACATTATCAGGATTCCTAGGGCCCTATCTATCCAATTTCTAGCTCTCTAGGCAAACACAGCCAAAGTTATGTCAAATTGATAGTGACATTATTGTGCATGAAAAAAAAAATGGATGTGGCACCAACAGTGTGGTATAGTGGAATGTGATGGGCCAGGCCACAGAACATGACTGTCTAAGTGGTGGTAGATGTAGTAGCATGAGTGGCAGTATGGCATGGAATGATATGATAGACCAGGCCACAGGACATGTCTGGCTAAATGGTGGCAGTGGTGGTAGCTGTTTAGGAGTAGCAGGCAGCATCAGCAGTACAGTAAATGGAACATGATACAGGGGGACGGTGACACTACTATTTGGAAGCATCAGACGGAGGTGTGTGAAATTCCTCATTTATTGCTGTTTCCTGGAACCACAATCCTTTATGGCTGATGTTGGCACGGAAGAGGAGGAGAAAGAGGAGGAGAAACAGCTGGTGATGATGATGTGATGCCTGGACTGGCTTTTTGGATGTTGAGGCTGCGCATTGACTGGAATCATTACTATCATCACTGCTACCACTCTCTTCATCTGCTCTCACCTTGTTACTCTGATCCCGTTGATCGTCAGTCGTCTCTGCTGACAATAGACTTCAGTATGCATACTTGTAAACTTACTGTATGTACTACTGTACAAGCAGCAGAAACAAGTTCTGGTTGAGTTATCGATGGAGACAGTGGTCGAGTTCTCAGTCTTTCCCCAACCACTGTCATGATGCTGCTGGCTACAGGTTCCCTGTCATCTCCAGTTGACTGTGGGCCCCCTACCCCTCTGGATCCTTACCAGACACTATGTGATAGTATTTGGTAATAGTTTGGTTGCATTATTCAATGACTGTGATAGTAATGTGTGTTCTTGATGTAGGGGTATTATTTGGTGAGAGTATAGCAGGATGTATGGTACTGTTTTATAGGTATTATTTTGTAAGAGTATGGTGGTATTATTCATTGACTATGTGTATGTGGTGGTAATGTGTGGCCCTGGTGTGAAGGTATTATTTGGTAATATTACTGTGGCATTATTCAGTTATTATTTGGTGGTCATATTTGGCCCTGTTGTGTAGATATTAGTTGGTACCAGTATGGTATTATTCAGTCACTAAGTAACGTGTGGATATGGTGGTATTATTAGGCACTAGTAGTATTACATGGCAATTTTATGACTAAATATTTAGATCCTGTGTATAGTACAGCAAACTCTGATGGGTAGAGGATTCAGCTGCTTTTCTGCATGAACACTGGCGCATCCTCTACTGACAGACTCTGCTGTATGGCATAGTCTGCCCTGCATTTTCTAGCATTGAGAGAAAACACTTGCTGACTACTTCTGCTGTTATCTAGTGTTCTCTACCAGCAGGGCAGGATGGACAACATAGCAGAGGATGTGATTGCGGTAATTGGGCAGAAAGGAATTCCAGTCTCCTTTCTCCCTGATCACCAGTACTTAAATCCTTAGCACAGCCTGCTGTTGTAAAAGCTAAGAGAATGGAAGCAGTGCACTGGGCAAAGCTTCAAAATTAATTCTTCACAAAGCCAGAAATCCCTGGGAATGCCGCACTTAAGTCCCACATGTGTGCAGTACGCTTCTGTACATTTGCTGGACTACATAAGCAAACAAAACCTGGTCCACAGAGGCGTATTGTGCATGTGTGGGATTTTGGTATGGCGCTCAGTGACCTCACGTCTGTATGGTGATGATTTTCTACCTGTTTACTGATGACACGGCTTTGTTCGGGGAAAGAAGACAACACCCCCTATGTTCCGTGGACCTCAATTACATATCTATTAAAACGGATTTTTACATGCATCCCAGGGGCTCATCAAAATTACAAAGCTGCAACTTCAAGACAAAAAAAAATCCAGGTCCCTGAATGCAGAGAAGGCCTTTGACAGGGTGGATTGGAGGCTCCTGTAAGCATTTCTCTCACAAACAGGCCTTGGCCCCACTATCCTCACTTGCATCCGCTCGCTCTATAATTCCCCACAAGCACAAAACAGCACACTTTCCTCCCTTCTCACTATTCATAATGGTACCCGGCAAGGCTGCCCTCTCTCCCTGATACTCTATGCCCTGGTGATGGAACAGCTACTGGTTGCAATCTGGGACAATCTGGACATCCAACGCCTCTGTGTCCGCAACTTGCACTTGAAAATCTCGGCATTTGCGGATGATGTCCTGCTTTTTGTCACCCAACCAACTACAACTCTTCCATCTCTCCTCCGTGAAATTAGTACTTATAGTTACTACAGTAACTACAAAATTAATCTGTCCAAAAGCACTGCCCTCAACATCTCCCTGCCTGCGCCTCTACTTCATAACTTCCGCTCTTCCTTTCCTTTCACGTGGTCCCAAAAGCAATTAAATGTATTGTGTACAGCATCCTAATAAATCTATCTGACACATACTCACTGAACTTTCTCCCCATTTTACGCACCCTACAGGTGGATCTCACTCGGAGGGACACCAAAGGCTTTTCCTGGCTTGGTTGCATTAATCTAATGAAAATGAACATACTCCCTAGGCTTCTCTATCTCTTTCAAACCATCTATCATACTGCCCAAGCACTTCTTTACGACAGTCCGGAAGGCGTTCACTAAGTTTATCTAGGCATCCAGGTTCCCTAGAATCGCTAGGGGCACTCTCATTAGACCTAAGAGGTGTGGGGGCTTGGCGGTCCTGAACTGCTCTAGTTATTTCCTAACTGCGGTCACTGGCATCACTCTGTGCGTTCTAAACTCTGGGTTGCCCTGGAGAAGTCTTTGAGCTCGCTCCCCCTCACTGCCCTCCCGTGGCTTGATAAGCTTTAGTGGTCGGACAGAGTGCGACTCGTATGCTCCCATATGTCACACGCCAAGTACTCTTTGCGGCTCTATGGTGCTGTGCGGAAACTGTTTCAGAATGACGGTCTCATGACTCCCATCTCGGGCAACCCAGACTTTTCCATCACACTTCTTTTCTCTCTCATACCATATACCAGCCGCCCCTTAGATTCCACCAGGATACCGCTCCGAGTTACTCGCTCCACAGGTGGACCCTTACTCCATCTCCTCCCACTGGCAGTATGCCCAGCTCTCTCACTTTTATGCCACTTTTAAGAAATCTCATGCCCTACATAGGGCATTGTTGCCCTTTGAGCGCTTGTGCCTCTCACCTAGTGCTCTGGATCACACTGTCTCGCTTATTTATGGCATACTGATGGAGGACCCTGCTGTTTGCCAGCGTACACAGGTGCTTGGGAGAGGGAATTGGGGGCCTCATTCTCGCCAGACATGTGGTCCTCTGTCTTTCAGGCGTTACACAAATTCTCTATATCTTGTAAGGCACAGGAAACGAACTCTAAAATCCGCTGGTACAGAGTACCCTCTTTCCTTCATGAGATCTATCCCTCCGTGTTGGACCGCTGCTGGAGATGTAATGTCGACCGGGGCACGATGACGCACGTCTGGTGGGGATGTACACTCCTACGATCCTTCTGGTTGGATGTCCAACGTATTGTCCAGACGGTCACTGGCATCGCTCTTCTCAGCCCCCCTTCTCCTGTCTATTTTTCCACGTAAATTTAGGAGGCAGACCTGTAAACTCCTAGACTTCTTATTGGTGGCAGCGAGATCCGTTATCCCTAGGCTATGGAAATCCCCGACTCCCCCATTGCTATTGTCCTGGCTTCAGGAGAACCTATGCATACAAAATATGGAATCTTTACTTGCGGCATTTAAACAGGATGATAGAGCCCACCAACAAATGTGGCTCCTGTGGAATCACTTCTATTACTCTGATGAGTTTCAATCTTCCTTCCCTTCTATGTCTTCCTGACCTTCCCTCTCCCTTTCTTTCTCTTCTCCCCTTCTGTTACATTAATCTAATGTATATTTACTTGTTTTTTGTTCTTGGCTCTGCCAAACTGTTTGGCTCTGCTCTGCAAAAGAGCCTTTGTGGTTCCCCCTCCAGTTACTCTCCTTTCTCTCCCTATCCTCCCCCCAGACTTAGTCTGATGTCCCCATTTTTCCCCCTCTTCCCTTCCACCCTTCCCTGTATTGTACCTGTTTGACTTGTTCTTTGTTCATATGAAAAAACTTCAATCTTTTTTTTTTTTTTTTTGCATGAAAAGATTAAAAGGTTTATTGAACTTTTTTTTATATGAACAAAGATATGAAGAGTGTTGCTGTGTTTCTTAAGCCTTTCACCCTCTGCAATCTTATTGCAGAAGTCGCAGTTGTGGCACCCTTCATTCACTTACATCAGTGAAGGAGTCACAGGGCATCACGGCGACCTTTGTTGCACGATGGGAGTCAAGTCATTGTGTAGCCCTAGCGATATAGGCCTTACCAGAGGCATGGTTTATAGTTTTCCTATTAGTATAACAGAAATGCAACAGTGTTTTGAAATTCCAAGATTGTGAAAGGCTAAAGCAACATAGCAATACTCTTCATATCTATATGTAATCAGACAGTGCTAAGCAGCTGTCAGTATGGCTGCTTCACTGCGGTCGACACCACACTCCTCCGAGGCCAACAGTCACAGTACTGCCTCCTAGACTCTGAACCCTGCAAGTCACCCAAAGTCACTGACAATGAAAAACTCACATACAAAAATGTAACTTTTTAGTGGCATACAGTTGACAAATGACAAGTGTTCCTTTCTTGTGCAGCCATTTTTCAATTTTCGTTTTTTTACTCCCCCACCTCCCAAAAGTCATAATTTTTTTATTTTTCCGTTTACAGAGCTACAAGAGGGCTTAATTTTTGCAGGACAAATTGTACTTCATAATGTCAACATTTAATATTCTGTACTATGTACTGGGAAGCTGAAAAAAAAAAATCAGAATCTGGTGGAATTAGAGAAAAACTGTGTTTTCACAACTTTCTTCCAGGGTTAGTTTTTATGGCGTTCATTATTCAGCCAAAATGACATGTCACCTGTATTCTGTGGGTTGGTATGGTTACGGTAATACCAAATTTATATACTTTTCTTGGAGTCAATATTTCCTGACACCCATAACTTTTTTATATTGCTGAGTATGGGGCTGCATAAGGCATCTATAATGTCTATTGTTTTGATCACTTTTTATACAAATTATTATGGGAGATGAAATTGGGTAAAAATGCAGCATTGCTGCAGGGTCTCTGCTGAGCGACCACCATGTTTAAATACCTAACATCCGCCGTAATAGTACCTTGGAGAACCCTTCACAGGGTGATTCGCTTTTTCTAGTGGCGTGGCTTTTGTTTGTTTTAAATTCTGTTTTTATTAAGTTTAAACATCTTACACACACATAGGCTACATAATGTTATTGTAGCTAATACATAGTAAAGGCAACAAGAAGTCTAAAAAATGATGCAAAATATGTAAATTAACTAATTGTTTAACCATAAGTAACAATTATAGCCTTGTAGGGAATGTCAAAGTAATAGGGGTGATTGGTATAAGTCATAGATACTGGACAACTTGAATTGCGGTAGCAATGGAAATTCTGTAAAGGAATAAGTATCAACCTATTATGGGGCGTAGGCAGATATATTCTAAGATCCTGTGAGTGTCTGCCTATAGTTCAACCAGGGTGTCCATGTTTTTAGGGAGATGTGTCTAGTCATTTTAGCCCAGTGAACCAATTCCTCCAACCGACATATATCGTTAACTTTGGAAACCCATTGTGATATAGAGGGGGGGAGAGGAATTTCCCCAGTTATAAGATGAGTAGTTAGGTCTTCTCTTTTAGGGTGGTAATCAGCATGGGGTAACCCTAGTAGGATGTGTTCAGGAGCCGGGGGAATCTGTACATCGCTAATTCTCTTAATAGTGGTGATAATTTTGTATCAGTGGGCATTGCCACCAGATGTGTAAGATGGTCCCCGGCTCCCTCTGACATCTCCAGCAGTTGTCCGGTATAGAGGGATTAATATTATGTAGCCATGCTGGTGTTTTATTCCAGCGGGTGAGAAGTTTAAAGGAATTTTCTTGTATCCGCACACACCTTGAGAAGCCATGCACGTTGGCCATGACCTTCTTCTGGTCACTGCTCGACAGAGTGATTCGTAACTCCTCCTCTCAGCGTTGAATATATTTTGGGTGATTGTCGTTGGACAGTGATAAGAGGTATTTGTAAATTTTTGAACAAGCCCCTCTCTGTTGCATGTTATTCGCAGTATAGGATTCTATCCAGGACAACGGCTGTTCAGCTAGGTGTTTTGATATGTATGAGTCGCATGTCATAGTGAAATCTCGTTGCTGGATAAAGTCTGTAGGGTTCTAGTCCCGTCTGGCGTAGCAACCAGGAGGTACTCGGGCGTTCATCTGTAACAAAAAAGGAGCATAGAGTGTAGTGACTGAGCTTATCCCAGAACGTGGGTTGCACAAACCTCTTGGGATTAATCAGATAGGGTTGCAGGTCCAGGGGAAGTGTGGGTCATGGGCCCGAGAGGAGTGATTGTTTTTAATATAGTGTGTGCCATGTCTTAGTGACACCATGCAGTAAGGTCCCGCCTGAGGACGTCGGGGGGGGCAGTAACCCCCAGAGTGCTAGTCTATCAGTTAGTGACATCAGGGAGGTCTCCAGTTGGATTGCTAGGTTGTCTGTAGAGTATTGCGTCAGGAGGGTCCAGCACTCCAGTTGGAGGGCGTGATAGTGGGTGTGTAAGTCCGGGAGTCCTGCTCCCCCTTGGTTAGTCGGCTGTATAAGTTGTGAGTATCTGATTCTGGGTCGTTTCTGCCGCCAGAGAAAGTCGGTTGTTATGTGTCTGAATTTATCAAAGAAGGATCTAGGGAGATTTATTGGAGAGTTCGTAGGAGATATAGCAATTTGGGGAGGATGTACGTTTTTAATAAGTTTTTGCGGCCTAGCCAAGAGACATATGGGATGTGGAGGTTTGATAGTTAGTTTTGTATATTTCTTAGAAGGGGGTGATAATTGAGTGTAAAGATGTTCGCCAAGTCCTGGGGGATTCATACACACAGGTACTTGATGTCCTCTTTGGGCCAGTGATAGGGTGATTGTGTTTTTAATTGCGAAATTATGCTTTCTCTCTCAGAGATATTAAGAATTTCGGACTTGTGGAAGTTTACTTTGAAATTTGAAACTGAGCCAAATGCTGAAATTAGTTCAGTGAGGTGAGGGATAGAGCGAGCGGGGTTAGTGGTGAGGACCATAAGAGCATCCACAAATGCTGCTGTTTTATGGGTAAAATTTCCCACCGTAATCCCCTGTAATGTCTATTACATAATAAAGAGTGTGGGAGAAAGGGGCCATCCTTGCCTGGTCCCATTGCTGATCTGCAAAGGTTTTGATATAGTGCCATTCACTCTAAATTCTTGCGCTGGGATTTTGATAAGGAGTCAGTATTGCATCTATGAAGATGGGAGGGATGCCAAATCTGTGTGGAGGTAAGGTATGGCCAATCCACCCTATCAAATGCTTTTTCTGCATCTGTGCTTAACAACACCAGAGGGATGTTGGCGGATTTGGCATGTTCGATCAATCTGATCACCCTCCAAGTGTTATCTCTTCCCTGGCGGTTGCTCACAAATCCCACCTGTTCTTTCCCAACTATGTTGGGTATGAGAGGGGAGAGCCTACGCACTAGCACCTTTGCCCATCATTTGAGATCTGCGTTAAGCAAGGAAATGGGTCTATAGCTGCCACATTGTTTCGGATACTTGCCTTATTTGGGGAGAATGGCTATGAAAGGGACTGGGGTGGGAGCTTGTGACCATTCAGGAGTGAGTTACACAGGGAAGTGAAATGTGGGAGCAAAACTGACTTGAATGTTTTATAGTATGTGATGGGTAGTCCATCAGGGCCTGGGCTTTTGCTCGACTAAATGGAAAATAACACTTCCTCCAACTCTTCAGTTGTGAAGGGACGCAACAGGGATAGCCCGTCCTCTCTGCTGAGTTGTGGCAGGGAAATGAAGGAAGGAGTCAATCGCATCGCATCATTCGCCGCGTCATCACGATCCAAATCTCACGCATGCTCACTCGGCTCGGTCATTTCGCATTGGACAGAGCCGACTGCGCGTGCTCATCGGCCATTTTCATGTGGGCTCTTGTAAGAGGCCACATGAAAACGGCCAATGGCGCGAGATTTGGATCGCGATGAAGCGGCGAATGATGCGGATCGGCGTCAGAAAGCAACTGTTGGAGTTTGAAAACTGCGCGTGACGTGAGCACAGGGGACGCCCCCTGTGCATTTTACAGACCGGTGGAACGCCCCCTGTGCATCCAGAAGAGTGATTTGCATAATCTGAAAAATGAAGAAAACGGCGACACAGATGAAAAAAAGAAAGGTAGGAGACGACTAGCCTTTTTAAAGGCTATTACGACGTGCTGTTAGATAAAAATTTTCCAATGATAGAATCCCTTTAAAACATAACTACAGTAGACACATAATTTGTACAGTATAATATATACACACAGGGTGTACATTGAAGGGGGCATTATTTTGTGGGGGTGGGGACATTATACTGTTGGGGCTACAAAGGGATATTATACTATTATTTATTTATTTTTATTTTATGCTTACTTGTGTAGCGCCATCATATTCCACAGCACTTTACAGACATTGTCAGTCACTGTCCCATATAGGGCTCACAATCTACATTTCCCTATCAGTATGTCTTTGCATCCAGAAGACTGATTAGCATAATAAGAAAATCAGAAAAATGAAGAAAACGGCGGCGTGGATGAAAAAAGAAAGGTAGGAGACGAATAGTCTTTTTAAAGGTTATTACGACATGCTGCTAGATAAAAATCGATTCTGCCAATGATAGAATCCCTTTAACTGTTGTCAGGGGCGCACCTCTAATGAGGCGAAGTGAGGCGGCTGCCTCTGGCGGCACTATCCGTCACTGTCTGGGGGGCGGAATTTTTACTATTTATTTATTGTAAACCAGCCCAGGACAGGCTGCTTTAAAAAAAAAAAAAAAACAAAGCTGAGCGGGGCCTGTCCTGGGCTGGCTTATGAGACGTCCACATCTCAGCACAGACGGCGATACAATGACGTCATCGCGCCTCCAACGCTGAGACACAGACGTCGCGGACAAGAAGAGAAGGCGGCGGCTCCATCAAGGGATCGCAGGTAGGTGAGGATAACTTTTTTTTTTTATTTATATAAATAGGCCGTTACCTGCTGGAGAATCCCCCGCTGCGAGGCATAATACAATGTGGAGGGGCTGTTGCGGGCCATTATACCGTGTGCCGCGGGCCTCAAATACTACTCTTTTCAGACCCCAGAGTATAATAATCGGAGACCCAGGGGAGGTGAGGGAACATAAAAACCAATGCTACTTACCTCTCCTGCAATCCGATGTAATACTGTGTGCAGGGGCCACTGTGGAGCATAATACAGTGTGTGCAAGGGCCACTATGGAGCATAATACCGTGTGCAGGGGCCACTATGAGGCATAATACCGTGTGCAGGGGCCAATATGGAGCATAATACCGTGTTCAGGGGCCACTGTGGAGCATAATACCGTGTGCAGGGGCCACTATGGAGCATAATACCGTGTGCAGGGGCCACTACTTAGCATAATACCGTGTGCAGGAGCCACTATGGGGCATAATACCGTGTGCAGGGTCCACTAGGGAGCATAATACCATGTGCAGGGACCACTAGGGAGCATCATACCATGTGCAGGAGCCACTATGGGGCATAATACCATGTGCAGGGGCCACTATGGAGCATAATACCATGTGCAGAGGCCACTAAGGAGCATAATACCGTGTGCAGGGGCCGCTGCAAGGCATAATACAGTGTGCAGGGGCCGCTGCGGGCCATAATACCGTGTGCAGGGGCCATTGCAGGCCATAATACTGTGTGCAGGGGCTGCTGCGGGCCATAATACCGTGTGCAGGTGCCGCTGCGTGCAGTAATACTGTGTGCATGGGCTGCTTTGGAACATTATAGTGTGTAAATGGAGCGGTATAAATATGGGCTATGGCGCCTGTTTATATCATACGCTGTCTGTTTATAGTGACCGTGTGATGTAATTACAGCCTTGTCACATAGACATGTAGTTACATCACATGGTCGCTATGATATGAATGACACTATGTAAACAGAGAAGCGGTCACGGAGCTTACATAGGTACCATTCAAACAGCTGATCAGTAGGGGTCCTGGGTTTTTGAGCCCCACTGATTAGTTTATTAATGACCTGGAAAACCTTTTAATTAGTTAACACCTCGGGCATTATTAATAAGGGGCACTATTTATACATGGTACACATGGACATTATTAATATAAAGATGCACTTGGGGGTATTATTCATTATAGGGGGTAATATTATATATTTTATAATTGGGGTAGCAGCAGGATGGGTCTGCAGGTCATTGTCATTGTGGGTCAGGTGCCTGGAAAAGTGAGGAGCCAAAGATGTCTGTGTTGCAAACTTTACAGAGACCAGTCACAGCTGGAAGAAGTGGTCATGGCGGCCCAAAGGCAAGAGAAAGGAAATGTGAAGGATTAGTCGGAGACGTCACCTGTAAGTCACAAAATGTTACTGCCCTGTATTCACCTAAATGAGGATAAATACCTGATTGATGGGGGTCTGTCTGCCGAGACCCTCACTGAGCCTGATAATTGTTTTTTTTTCCCCCCACTGGGTGGGGAATTCAGCCTGACTGCAGCCAGGCTGAATATAGGCATGTCACTTGGTGGATGGACGAACCCGCGTGGCTCTCATTCACTTCAATGGGAGTGCCAAAGATAGCCGAAGTCCAGTACTCAGCTATCTGCGGCACTCCTATTATAGAGAATGGTGGCCACGTGGGCTCATCCATCCACCAAGCAGAAGAAGTTACTTTCATTGTTAATGCCATGTTGCTGATCTGATACTGAAGTAATGCAATAAGAAGAATTCTTAAAAACTGTTTTATAACTTTGTGTATTGTGTATATTGTGCGACGATAACAGCGTGTGAAGCTGGTAGCATGGAAACTCAATTTCTTTTGGGGGGGGGGAGGGAGGCGTCTTTCTATAGTCCGCCTCAGGCAGCAAAGAGGCTAGGTTCACCACTGACTGTTGTGTTCATTGTTGTAGCAGGGTTTACGGTACAATGTGTCAGTAGCTATGTGCTTAATCAGTATTTCCTGTGTACAGTAATTATATTGCTGTAATTGCTGATCGTAGCAGATATTGTGACTCCGGATCATCTGGGAACATTGCTCATGAAAGCCCCAATATCCCACATAGGGAAATTATGACATCTAGCGCGTGTCCTCTGTCCTTCCTTTGGTGGCTGTACTCCCAACCTCACTTAAAAACAGGTCTGTACATTATTCCTTTTTTAACTTATGGTAAGTTCCTTACTATCGTAGGCGTTTCTGATTAAAAAGCGGTCACCTGCAGACCCCATAAACTATAATGGGGTCTTCCTGGTTTCCGCCCAAAATCGGTGAAAAGTCCTGCTTGAAGGACTTTTTTATCTGCATATTTTAAACGGCATGGGGGAAGGAATCCCCGAATGCTAGTGTGAACCTAGCGTTACACTGTCTTTTTTTTTCATCTTTTATTTGTTAAATCACTGTACTTTTTGTGTTCATCTGAAATGTAATTATAGTGTGTGGTAGAGTGTACTGCATTATACTGTGTGCTAGCACATAGGGACTGAGTGAGGCTAAAGTGGAGATGGGCAGGGTTAGAGGCACCACTTATTGTACTTAAATTGGCTGCGGTGTTGCAGATTTTGTGCTTCTTTTAGTATTCTGAAAGTTGGGAAGTAAATATAAAAAATTTCCCCCATTGTTTTGCAAAAAAAAAAAAAAAAAAAATTCCTCCCCCCCATTTAAGCTTTAGCTTTTACTTATAAATGAGGCTCCTTACAATGATTATAAAGCTATCCAACAGCACAATAGCATGACACCCATCCCTTACACGAATGCACTTGACCACATAAAAAAGTATTTTGCAAACTACAGAAAACCCATCACATGGGATGCTGTGAGCATGCAGAATAAGCCAGAGCGAATCGTCAAACCGTTTTACGCGGCACGGTCTCCGTGGAAACGGCTGCAACCTATCAGAGCGCGCAGTATTGTTATGGCAACGGCACTACGCGGCTGTAGTAGGACAGGCCGCAACCACGGTTATTAGTGCAGACCGAGCTTCACTGCGGACGGCGGCGGTTCCTGATGCTGTAATTTCACGACTATATTAGCAGCCGGTCCGGCGGAAGAATGCTGAAGGCGAAGGTGCTGATTGTGGGACCCAGTGAGGTAAGGACTGCCGCGCGCGTGCTGACGTCCCAGGAGCCGCTGCTGCCTCATAGGAGGTTATAGTGTAGTTGTCACTGTAGTACGCTAGTACACAGAGTATCGCTTTTTATAGCCCTCTCAGAGCTCTCCACAACAGTGCCAGCCAGCGTGTCCCATACAGTACTGGTGACCCCATTTGTCCAGCAGAAGCCATTTCCAAAATATAGATAGGTGCCTTTTACAATTATGACTGGCCCCTACCCTCTTCCCTCATGCTATGCATCCACAGTTACCAAATTCCTGCCACATCAAAATCCTCATGGAATCTACTGTACTTTAAAATCTGCATGTGTGACAAGTGAGTGTGCTGCAGATTTGGCACAGAAGTATCCCTATGGATTGTAAAAGATGAAATCTGCTGTAAAAACTGTCAAGGTAAATGATCGCCGCCCCTTCCCTATTTTGGGGGACAGCGATCCATGCCAAAATGGTGATATCCATGTGCTGTCTGAAGTATGGTGCCTTGGTCAGCTTTGACTGAGGCATCAGAAGGGTTAATGCTCACAATCAGTGCAGGCACCTGAGCTCCCACCAAATTTAAAGACCCGACATCTGCCACAGTAGTATGGCGGGAAGGGGTTAAAAATATATTTTTTCAGCATACAACGCACTGGCATATAGAGATGTTTCTCTATATATCATACAGATGCAAGGAAAGAAAAGCTTGGTGTGAGAAAAAAGAATACCTGTTTAAAGCTAAGGCCCCACACATTATTATTATTATTATTATTATTAGCCAGAATCAAAAGTAGTAAAATATAATAAATAAATATAATAAAATAGTACAAAAAAAAAAAAACAAGTTGAAAACACCCCCCTTTTCCTAGAATACATATAAAACAAAAAAATACTGTGAAACGCACATTAGGTATACTTGTGTCCAAAAACGCCTGGTCTACAAACTTATAAAAATATTTCTACCTTACGGTGAATGCCGTAGTGGGAAAAAAAAAAATCAAAAGTGCTGAACCGCTGTTTTTTCGCTGTTTCGCCTCTGATAAAAATTTTAATAAAAAGTGATCAAAGTGTGATTGTTGTTCATGGAAAAAATTAAGACCTACCCTGAATATAAGCCCTAGCCCTTTTTTCAGAGAAAAAAATAGGATAAGACACTGTCTTATTTTCGGAGAAACACGGTATTTGTGCCATGTGAACAAATCCTAATGTTTCATTACATAGCCCTCATACTCCCGTACACAGTAACATTCAGTGAGAGGCAGAAACAAGGGAAAGAGTGAAAAAGTGCCGCATCCAAAATTAGTTAATAACGTATACTACAAAATTTATTAATGACACAAATACTGCCAGAAAACAAAAAGTTGTCCGAAAGTTACGCTTTAAGGTTTTTTGTTTTTTTTTGGGTTTTTTTTGGCATAATGTTGAATCTGGTAGAAAATAGAAGGACTTCACTGGCAACCTGTAACTGTAATGAATGGCAGGTTGGTGGCAGTTTAGGAGCCTTAACAGGCTTCTTTCAGAGGGAGTTTCCAGGCAAACTAGACTTAGGGGGCTGGGGGTGAGCTAAAACTATAAAAAAAAAAAAAAAAAAAAAAAAAGCAATGCTCACCTACTTCTGGTCCTCCGGCATCAAGGTCCCTGTTCACTTTCAGTCGAGCCAGTGCACAGAATGGAAGTGGTTCAGTGATGTCACTGGTGCCCAACATGGGAACGCTGAGCAATCACCTGAGCTGCGTCACTTCTGGCCCGTCATGGATTGGAACGGGGGAACCATTGCTGTAATAGAAGACCTGGGCTATGCGATTATTGCTTCTTTTTTATTTTGGCCCATCTCGGCCTCCCTTGGGTTTACCAGTTTTCCTGGAAAACCTTTTTAAATATGGAGCAGCCCACCTTTAGATTCTTGCCTTTGCTTAGTTTCAGTTGTTTTTTTTTTTTTTCAGTGTGGAAAGACTACTTTGGCTAACTTTTTAGCTGATGCCACAGAAAATATTGGTGGAGAATACAGTCCAACCCAAGGTGTAAGGTAATTTACCAGTCCACGTTGTAGTCCATGGTACTCCTAATATTTCTCCTAAATGTTGCTCAGACTAGCACAGGTTGTAGTAACCTTTATAATGTATTACTGTTTAGCAAGTAGGAATCATTGCTCCCACTAATGTGCACGGTGGAGTGAAAATTAATAAATGACTAAAGCTCTCTTCACATCTGCGCTAGTTATTTCAGTTGTTCTGCCCCATAGTAGCAACAAAACATCAAAATAATGGATTCCTGTTATTAAGTATACCAGTGCCTGACAGATCCATTGACTATAATGGGTTCATTTGGTTTCCGTAATAGGACTAGCATTTTGCCAGACAAAATAGCCATAAATTCCACATTTGACTTAAAAGCCAAATTGAGGTTACCAAGGTGCGTTTTACATTCCAGAAATTTTGCCTATTGCAGATAAAGAGAGTCTGTCAGCATGCAGGACTTTTCTTTCCACCGATTAAGGCTAAGGCCCCACGTTGCAGAAATGCAGCGTTTTGTTGCAGATTTTGCTGTGGTTTTTTGAGCCAAAGTCAGGAGTGGCTTTAAAAGTATTGGAAAATGTGAAGGAAGTTCTTAGACTTTTCCCTTCTGTTAAATCCACTCCTGACTTTGGCTCTAAAACCCACAGCAAAATCTGCAACAAAAAACGCTGCGTTTCCACAACGTGGGACCTAAGCGGAATCTCGGGCGGATTCGCCTGAATGCTAGTGTGAACCTAGTATTAGTAATTATTTCCTTTGGAAAGTGAAGCTGTATCTGATTGGTTGGTATGGACAACTCCTTTACTTTTCCTTTGAACTAGAAATCTCCCCAGGTATCTTGATATGATTAAACAGCACTTGCAAGGCCCCATGCACACAGACAAATATGATCTATAAAATCCGAACCAATTATTGCCTGCATTTCCTGGACTGAATTATGTCCGAACACTGGAACTCCTTGCATCATAGTGATCTGTGATGAGGGTGACCGTGCCTTCCCAAGGCCCTGCTGCCCTATACTATATACAGTATGAGTCTGTATAGCCACAATGAGGCAGGGACCCTAAGCAACATATAGCACTATGATATAGGGTCTCCAGACCAGATTAAGTTCAAGCAATGCCGGAAATATATGGTTTGGATTTTACAGACTACATTTGCTTGTGTGCAGGAGGCCTAATGGTATTTTTGTCATGCATTTTGTGCACCAAAATCCACATAAATAAGATAATGTAAGTTAGTGACAGATGCTTTGTAGCTTCAGTGTACTAAATAAGTGTCCTGACCTAACTTGCTGCTGATTCAGCATAGCTGAAGAGCACTAAAACTGCATCATGATACTATTCAGTATGTAGATCTGCTGTAAGCTTTTCTGTTAAGGACTACACAACAAAATTACACTTCATATTTTTCTGACATATATTTTATGCCGTGTCTCCTCACCCTAAGTGTTATATTATATATTCTCTCTAGTTAATGAGTTTCTATACAATAAGTCTCTTATATTTTTTTTCCTGGATAATTTTTGTTTGTGCTATAGTTAAAGAGGTTGTCCAGGATAAAAAGATAATTTAATAGTAAACTAAACTCCCTCCTCCCACCTAACTTCTAACTAACTTACTTTATCAAAAATGTATATTTACCCATATCGCTGGGGCGGTCTTGTGACTGCCCCACATTTTCTGATTTCCCAGTGACGTTTTGTTTCCCTGTTTCCGGAAATGGAACATCATCATTACTTCCCCACCCCATTATACTTACATGTCTTCATGTCCTGATCTTCTGGACACAAATCGTCACTTCCTTCACTTCTGCCGGAAGTATGATGGGGTGGCGGGTGGGTTGAGTGAGTTAGTTAGGCAGGGCTAGTAGGA
This sequence comes from Leptodactylus fallax, assembly GCA_947044405.1. NCBI lineage: Eukaryota > Metazoa > Chordata > Amphibia > Anura > Leptodactylidae > Leptodactylus > Leptodactylus fallax. The sequence goes on from CAMRHE010000203.1 coordinate 1,940,285, forward strand.
AAACAGGGAGGGGGTGTGAGAGAGGGAGGGAGAGTATGGGGGGGATCTGAGTGAAGAGCAATGCGTAGTTGAAGGATAGGAGAGCAGAAAGCTACCCATGTAAATAAATGCAGACGATACCAGGAGCTGCCAGGGAAACCCAGAAATCACTCGAAACACTGCTACAGGTATTTGGGTGCACTTATTAACCCATTAATAGCACTACCAGACTTCTTAAAAAAAAAAAAAAAAAAAATTGCCCAGAAAACCCCTTTAACCCCTTCACACATTCTCACGTACATGTACGTGGGAGAATGTGGGTAGCTACCGCATCCCCACATGCATGTACGTGACGGTGATCAAGTGGGCTCAGAAGAAGAGCCCGTGTGATCAATGTGGGAGCCCAGCTGTATCTGACAGCCAGGCTCCCACTGCAACAGCAGGGATGGTGATAACACCGATCACCACTGTTTAACCCTTAAGATGCTGCAGTCAATAGCGACCGCTGCATCTTAAGTGTTTGCTAGTGGCACTGAATGCCACGTGCGGCATCGGGAGTGGGTGTTAGCTGTAACTAACAGCTCCGATTGGCGGTTTTAACCCCTTGGATGCCACGGTCAAACATGACCACGGCATCCAAGGGGTTCCGCCATGACAAATGTCCCCCTCAGCACCCCCCGCGGCGAGATTGGGGTTGCCCATATGTAACTTCTGCAGCCTGGGGTCTTGCAAGTGACCCCAGGCTGCTAGGAGCCCCCAGTACCTGGTTGATCCTGCCAGGAAGTGAGGAAGTCAGCCTATGCAGCATAGGCTGACTTCCTCTATAGACTGCAATAGACGCGTATTGCAGTCTATAGTGCTGAACCAGCAATCAGTGTATCGCTGGTTCAGGTCTCCTAGTGGAACATATACATGGTGGGAATGTATAAGCTGTGCAAGCGTATATTACGGTACACCCCAGATTTAGAGGTTACGAGGGAAAAGAAACCAGATGTGATCCCAGAGTGACCCCCCCACCCCCCTTCAATCATAGGAGCTATTGGGGTTATAGTGTTCCCAATGTACTCAGCACAGCTGACATATTCACTCTTCACCATCCGCTGTGCAGTCACGTCTAGGATACTAATGCTCACTACACCCCTTGATAAATTCTTTGAGGGGTGCAGTTTTCAAAATGGGGTCATTCCATAGGGGATTCCACTTTACTGGTACTTTTAGAGGATCTGCAAACATGACATGGCGTCCAGATACCAAACAACATGTAAATCCGCGCTCCAAAAGTTACATAGCGCTCCTTCACATCTGCGTCCTGCTATGTGCCCAAACTGCAGCTTTTGCCCACATGAATGACACTGGTGTACCCAGGATAATGCACTTAAAGAGGACCTTTCACGTCCTCATGTATATGCGGTTTTACATACCTCTAGAAAGCTGACAGCATGCTGAATTCAGCGCACTGTCGGCTTTCCAGTTATATGCCCCAGGGCTGGAGAGATCGGGGGTCTAAATTTCACCGTTCACTGTCAGAAGGGCGTTCCTGAAAGACTAGCTGGGCTGTGAGGAACACCTTCCCTGATAGTATTCCTCCATAGCGCTGTACTGAGGGGGCGTTCCTCACAGCTCAGCGTCATCACTGGGTGGTAAGGAACGCCTCCTCTCTCTGTCCTTGTTCATAGCCGAGTACAGTCAGAGGGGGTGTTCCTTACCGCCCAGTAATGACGCTGAGCTGTGAGGAACTCCCCCCCTCAGTACAAGTCTATGAACGAGCACAGTCAGGGAGGGCGTTCCTCACAGCGCAGCTAGACTGTCAGGAACGCCCTTCTGACAGTGAAAGGTGAAATTTAGACCCCCGATATATCCAGCCCCGGGGCATATAACGGGAATTCAGCGCACTGTCAGCTTTCTAGCGGTATGTGAAACTGCATATACATGAGGATGTGAAAGTTCCTCTTTAATGTCATATGTGGATATAAACTGCTGTTTGGGCACAGAAGGGAAGGAGTTCTATTTTGTTTTTTGGAGCACAGATTTAGACGGTTTGGTTTTTGGACGCCATGACACTTTGCAGAGTTGCTGAAACACCAGTAAAGTGGAATCCCCTGACATGTGACCCCATTTTGGAAACTACACCCCTGAAGGAATTTATCCAGAGGTACAGTGAACATTTTTTACCCCCAAGTGTTGCATTAATTAATTTTCCGGAAATGAATACGCAGCTGATGATGAAAGGTGAAAATGATAATTTTTCCAGGAATACGTCATTTCAGTGTGTAATATGTTGTGCCCGGCTTGTATCAGAGACAAATGCTCCAAAGGCTGTTCTGCCCGGGATCCCCGCTTAACAGTTTTTTGAAGTGTGTGTCTCTGCCGACACAAGTTAGGTACAAACATATCAGGCACTGACATGACGAATCTCTGGAAAAATTGCAATTATCAGCTGCGCATTCATTTCTGGAAATTAAATTAATGCAACATTCAAGGGTTAAAAATGCTCACTGCCCTACTTGATAAATCCCTTGAGGGTTGTAGTTTCCAAAGTGGGGTTATGTGTCTGCGGATTCCACTTTACTGGCAATTCATGGGCTCTGCAAAAGTGGCATGACGTCTAAAACCCAAACTGCTCCAAAAACCAAAATAGCACTCCTTACCTTCTGTGCCCAAACAGCAGTTTATACCCACATATGGCATATAAGTACGTTATCCTGGGTACACCAGTGTCATACATGTGAGCATAAACTGCCACACACAGGAGGGCGCAGATGTCCAGGAGCGCTATGTGTTTTGGACCGCTGATTTAGATGTTGGTTTTTGGACGCCATGTCACATTTGTAGAGACTCTAAAAATACCCCTACAAAATGGGGTCACTTCTTGGGGAATTCCAATTTACTGGCACCTCCAGGGCTCTGCAAATATAAAATGGCGACCAGAAAATCCCTCTAAATCTGTACTCCAAAAGCTAAAAAGCTCACTGCTCCTTCCCTTCTGAGCCCTGCTGTATTCCCAAGCAGAAGTTTACACCCACATATACAACTTCTTTCTATCTGGGATAGCCCACTTAATAGTTTTAGGAGTGCAAAACTCTGATGACACAAACTGGGCGCAACGTACTTGGCACCGAAATGGCATATTTCTTTAAAAATTTCAATTTTCACTTTGTACATTAATTTTCAAGTAGCACTCTTGAGCTCAAAATATTACCCCTTGATAAATTCCTTGAGGGGTGTAGTTTCTAAAACGGGGTCACTTTATGGGGTTTCCATTCTATTTGTACTTTAGGTGCTCTGCAAATGCAACATGGCACCTGAAAACTATTCCAGCAAAATCTGCCCTCCAAAAGCCATATAGCGCTCTTTCCATTCCAAGCCCCACCATGTACCCATACAGCATCTTTGGCTTCACTGAAGAACTGTGCAGGCGCCGGGAGGCCTGCCAACGAAGAATCTCATAAATAAGCCGGACTGTTCTCGCCAAACAGCGTCGATCGGACCCTTCTCTAGGTAAGTATAAAGGTTTTTTTTATTTTTAATGCGCCTGCGGATTGCATTACAACAGGGCGATTTGGGACACTAAACCCCAGGTCTATGAGGTTATGGGTGGTTTAGTGTCCCAGATTGACCTGACAGATTCCCTTTAAAGTTATTGCCATATAAAGTGACATATGTCAATTTTGAAAAATGAGGCCTGGTCCTTAACACACTTTTGGGCTTGGTCCTTAAGAGGTTAAAGAGGACCTTTCATGTCCTCATGCATATGCGGTTTTATATACCGCTAGAAAGCTGACAGTGCGCTGAATTCAGCACACTGTCGGCTTCCTCGTTATGTACCCTGGTGGAGGAGATATCCAGTTAGTTAGTTTTGGCACCAATCTCTCCCCAATGTCAGAGGGGCTTTCCTGACAGTCTAGCACAGGGGTCGGCAACCCCCGGCACGTGTGCCAAGAGTGGCACGCGAGGCTTATTTCCCTGGCACGGCAGACTGAGTCCTCACTCAGCAGTTTTTATCGGACCAAACACGGCCGAAACGAAACTGCTATTATTATACTGTGGGGTCTCTTCAGACCCCAAAGTATAACAAGCGGAGCCCCCGGGGAGGTGACGAAACAAAAATAAAAAAAACAATGTTCTCGCCATTCCACGCTCCGCAGCCGCTGTGTGCTTTTCGGGCGCTTCTGCCTCAAGTCAGCTGACAGGGCCTCAGGTGTCATGTCTGACGTCATTACGCATAATGACGCGACATGACCCCTGAGACCCAATGAGCGGTCGCTGACTACAGGCAGAAGCGCCCGAAGAGCACACAGCGGCTGCGGAGCGTGGAATGGTGAGTACATTGTTTTTTATGTTTTCCACCTCTCTTTGCCCTCCACTTATTATACTCTGTGGTCTGAAGAGACCCCACAGTATAATAATAGCTAGTGAGTGGCACAAATTGGAATATTATAAAAGTTAGAATATTATACCGTGTGCAGGGGCCGCTATGGGACATAATACCGTGTGCAGGGGCCGCTATGGCTGTGGGACATTATTCTGTATAACGGTGTGTTTTCTGTATTAAGAATGTGTTTTTGCACAGAAAACTCAGGCTTTGGGGGTTTTTTTTTGTGCAAAAATGCACCAGTTTTACATCGAAGTAAAAGTTCCAGTGGCCTAAGAATATAGCTGCATCCAGATACATAATGTGTTTTCACTATAAGGTACCGCCATACGGTGCTCCTGGACACATTTACCACTAATTGCGGGATGTACATGGACTTTCATTGCTTCTAATCGGAAAGTACAGGAGCGTCCCAGGAAATAGCAGTAAACGCATGTGTCCTAAAGCATCTGGTGGCAGCACTTCTGTGTTATGGTTTGTGGTATATGACTTTAGTTTAGGGATCGTCAGACTTACAATTATTGACCGGCACTCCGAGTACCTCATCTTTGATTTTTTTAATTAAAATCGGCACGCCGAACAAAAAAGGTTGCCTACTCCTGGTCTAGCGTCATTTCAGGGCAGTAAGGAACGCCCCCTCTGACAGTACAAGGTTATGTTAGAGTACTGTCAGGGGGGGCCTTCCTCACAGCCCAGCGATGACACTAGACTGTCTGGAATGCCCTACTGACAATGGGGAGAGATTGGTGACGAAACTAACGGCACCGATATTTCCAGCCCCGGGGCACATAACGGGAAAGCCGACAGTGCACTGAATTCAGCGCACTGTCTGCTTTCTAGCGGTATATAAAACCTCACTTTCGTGAGGACATGAAAGGTCCTCTTTTAAGTACTATGTTTTTTCTCTTTAATAAATATGAATCACTAAAGCAGACCACTTCTACAGTCCACAACAATGCATGTCTATTTTCTTGTCTATTTTATTGTCTGTGTTTTATAGTCTGCATATGTTCAGCATTCTCCCAGGGCACATAGCAGAGCTTAGACTTATATAATACATACTTGTATATTATACAGACACATTGTTATAGTTTTTCACAGATGTGTGGTTTAATAAACCCCATTGTATTTTATACTGGCTGTAAAATAATGGACTTTTTACTAGAAGAATGATTTTCAAATGTTGTTTCTTGCTCAGTATTTGCTTTGATACATGTCCAATACAGAATGTATAAGTTTTTTTTTTTTGTTTTTTTTTTATACAGGATACTAGAGTTTGAATGTCCAAATGTAAATGGAAACAAAGGACCTGGATGTGAAGTTGAACTTTGGGACTGTGGAGGAGATCACAAGTAAATGTCCCTACTGTTTTATGAATGTGAAAGAGTCACTTTGAATCATACTAAAAGTGTAAAACAGATGCGGCATTCTCATGCACAATCCTGAAAAAGGGCACGCAGCATTTATCATCTCATCTATTCTACAAGTCAAGAGGCAATAATAACTTTACTTTGCTTATGGGGTTTTCTGGGCTACAATTATTGAAGACCTATCCTAAAGATAGGTCATTAATATCTGTGAGGGTCCAACACACAGGACTTCCACTGATCAGGAGCTGATACATAGAAAATGCAGCAGGAAGCAGATAGCTCTGTTCCCTGTGTAGTGGCTCAACCACTATGCTGAATCACAGGAGCTTAGGTACCCTTCAAGTGAAAGGGAGTTGATCTGCAGTAACCTGGTCTGGCCATTACACAGAGAATAGTTGTCTGCTTCCTGCTCTTTTCTCTATGTAACAGCTGCTGAGAACAGGAGATTCCTAGGATAGGTCATCAATGTTTCTAACCTGAAAAACCCCTTTAGGCTGGGGCCCCATGTGGCGTTAATGCCTCGGGAAAAACCACAGCGTGTCAGTTATACCTACGGAAACGCTGGTAGTTTCCCTATAGGTATAATTGAAGCATTAAGTCTACAGAAGAAACCTCTGCAGACTTTCTGTGAAAAGCGCTGCGGGAAAAACTACGATGCATTTCCACCGTGGTTTTTCTCACAACGCTTTTTGCTGCGGCCCGCTACATGGGCCCTTAGCTTTAAAGCTAAGCTAACTAGATGACCCTTCAGAAGAGGGTTATAGAATGTTTAAGCAGTGTGATGCCTCCTGTAAGGGCACTGTCTTCCTACATCAATGGCACTCTGATTTTATATATTGCTGTAAAGGAGAACAATGCCATGAAAATTTACACATGCTTAAGACTGGTGCCATGAAACCCTTCATGCTGTCTGTGCCAATTTGGCAACCAGGAGTCCTGAAGGGAGAGAATTCCCCACGCCACATTTAGGGATTTCAAGCGCTCTTTTTGTTGTTGTTCGGTTGGGAACCTGAGACTCTTCTTATAACTCTTACATCAGTATTTGCTTTCAGGGCTCCATATAGTAATCGGTAAGGGATCTGGGTCTTGGACCTCTTCTGATCTAATATTGATAAGTTATCCTAAAGATAGGCCCAGTGGCGTAAGTACGGCCGTAGCTGCCGCTACAGGATCAGCGACCTTAGGGAGCCCAATGGGCCACTACTGCTTTTTTTTTTTTGTTATAAATTGACAGTTATCTTCTGGTGTAAACCCAACAGGTATCAGGCCATATTTACTTAACCATCCCCATTCTTGCTCACTGTCTCCACTTCACCTTGTGCTTTCCAGGGGGCCCTGTGTGTCCCATATCACGTCTCTGGGGCCCCCTGGAGGGAAGCGGAGGCGGCCGTGAGCAGGAGCAGGAATCAGTAAGTAAGGCAGTGGGCCTGCGGCAAAAGTATTTGTTGAGCGAACCCCAACAAATATTGCTATTATTATACTCTGGGGTTTATTCAGACCCCAAGTATAATGATCGGAAACCCGGGGAGGTGAGTGAACATAAAAACCAGTGTTACTAACCTCTCCGGCGTGACTCCATGCTGTCTTCTCCATGACATCACGTGGGTCGGGCCAGCGTTGCAACACATAATGGCGCTGGCGTAACCCACTTCTGTGACGTCATTGAAGAGGACCAATAATAGCAGGGAATTGTGCCGGAGCACAGGAGAAGTGAGCACCACTAGTTTCTATGTTTGTCACCTCCCTTGGGCCTATGATCATTATACTCTGGGGCCGCTATGGAGCATTATACTTTGTGCAGGGGCCGCTATGGGACATTGTATTGTGAGGAGCGGCTGCTATGGGACATCATACTTTGTGGAGGCCACTTTGGGTCATTATAGTGTATGTAAATGGGGAGTTATACTGTGTGGGGGCCAGGAAAGGGGGCACTATGTCGGGGGGGGGGGGCCCAAGTCAAAAATTTGCTATGGGGCCCAATCTTTGCTAGTTGTGACCCTGGATAGGCCCTTTAATGTTATAAAACTCATCATCCAGATGTTAGTTTTTTTATAAAAAATCACAGCCTGCTCTAAACTTACCCAGTTGACTTCTATAGATTAAATCACTCTACATGCAGAGAAGCACATGTTTTCCTGTATAAACCATTCTAAAAAGGAGAAAAACAATCCTCAAACTAAGTGAAGGTCATAGGTCACAGTACATTTCTAAACCGCACAACTACTAGTCAAGCCCAGCGATGTGTAAACACTGTATAATACAGCACAAAAAAGTTAACACTTGGCATTGTACACCTGAATCTGTTCGCTTCATGCTAGTTCATATGGGAGGCAAAAGTGACTGTCTAGAAGGAGTGTGAAACAATCACTGAAATAAATGTAGAACCAACTATATATATTATCAACATAGCAAAATCTGCTTCCAGGTTGGTAACACTAAAAAGGTAGTTCCATCTGGACCACCACTTTCTAGATGCCCTATAAGGCCTTAGGTTTGAGACCATCCTCTGAGCCACTATAAAGAACAGCTTTTATTCTGGTGGTCCCAGCCCAACAATATTTATTTGAATGAGTGCCAGGCAATACTGCACTTACTACTGATAGGGGAAAGAATGGCTGCACGCAGCTCTACCTGGTAATATTGTCTGCTCATGGGATTAGGGAAACCAGACCAGCTGTTATTCAACTTTCTTTGAAGTAGAGGTTGTCTATTTGTAGCAACCTCTTTAAAGAGGATGTACATTGAACACCTTTAACATTTTAGGCAAACATTATCAAATTAGTCAAGGTCCAACTCCCACAGTCAGCTGTTTGATGGGGATGTAGCACTATAGCCTCCTTCTTGTTCACTTGAATGAGACTAAAAGTAAGGTGCCATGCCTGGTAAACAGTAAAGGGACCATGTTGCCCACCTCCCATCAATCAATTCTTTGGTGGGGATGCCAAAATTCAGACCTCCACTGATCTGATATGGATAACCTATCTTATGGGTAGGTCTTCAACATTAAAGACTGGGAGAGCTCTGTTAAATTATGTGGTTCAGACCTGCTCAGTGTTGTTTTTGGGTACACACAGCTAGTTTTGTGGATGTTTTTATCGCCAACATAGTACTGTTTGTTGATAATGTTCACCAGGTTTTCTTCTTACCATTTTGTCTTTTATTTTGGCAGGTTTGAAAGTTGCTGGCCGGCTTTAATGAAAGATTCCCACGGAGTTATTATTGTATTTAATTCAGACATCCCAAGTCACTTGAAAGAGATTGAAATATGGCACAATAACTTTATCCAGCAGCAACGATTACAGGACAAGCAGTGCCTCCTGATAGCACATCTCAAGCCTGGATCAGGGGATCAAGCTGACAAACCAGAGCTATGTAAGTGTCCTATAAAAGTCTTGTAATGGTTGCATTGTATATTAAGCCACACTTAATTGAAACACTTAAACCCTTTTCCATAGCCCCCCTCTTTATGAGCCAGAACAAAGTGACCCTATATAAAAGCCATTCCTCTTATTTGTCAGACTCAGTCCTCTATGCAATATATGATGACTATTCATTTGGCTACAAATGTATGGTCAGACTCTGCTTTGTCTGGCAATATCAACTGACCGCCATTTATTGATTTATAGCTTTGCTTTTTCTACCCTTGGAAACAGTCATGGAGACAGTCCTAGCAGTGTATGACAGTCCTCCACTCTACAATCAGAACCGCCTCCTGGACTCCAAGGCTGTTTCTAAGCGTGAAAAAGCAAACCTATAAATGATAAGTTAAATGGAATCTTTTCCCACAAACCTATACATCACTCTGCTCACCTCCTTCTGCTCTATATTATGCTGCCTACAGATTACACTGCATTTTCAAAGGTTCCCTTTAAAACCTATTTAAAATAAAAATTGTGCTTGGACTTATATCTCTACCTCTTTGTTTTTTTAGAAAACTTTTTTGAGGTAAAGGTGTTTTTAACTCTGGCTGGTCATACACAAATGATAGATGTCAGCCAAACAACTATGTCTCCAGACATCCCCATACACAGGTGAACTGTGTGTATATGTTGTGAATGGCTGGAAGGGGGAAATCTGTTGCTAGACATCTCTGCTGGTGGCTTAACTTCTCAAGAACAAAGGGATTGGGCAGTTGAACTCTGGTTGTAAATCCTCATCTTTCCCTGATATATGCCTTTGGGAAGAAGATAGTCCGGCTACAATTGAAGGGTTCACCCTGACCGTTATCTAAGGGTTTCTGCTGTAGTAGTGGTGGACATAGTGTGTATCTCTGTCATGGATTTTAACCATCATTAACAAAATGGACTTTTAACTTTACATATTTCCATGTTGGTTTGCTCTTTACTTCTGTTTCATTTATCTAATGTGTATGGTCAAGTTAAAGGGAGTATGTCACCAGAAAAGTTGCTATTAAACTGTAAGCACAGGGAGATAGCTGAGTTTCACATGAATGAAATGCTTTTTTATGCTTTCCAATCGAGTCCTCCTTTGCTGAGATATTAACTTATTAACTTTGTTGTTTTTGTGATATGCTAATGAGCTGTTTAGTACAATGATGGTGTTACCATTGCTCTCATTGCACCAAAGACCAACTTCCCTGCTATGGTTGACAGGGCCAGGTAGTGTACATGGATACAGGGTCGCTGGGAAGCATGGCTCCTTGGAGTGATGAGAGCAACTATGATGCATCAGCAATGGAGGCACCAACCAGGAAGCAGAAAAAAGCCATTCACACAAACCCTGACTATCTGGCAGTACTTATAGTTCATTAGGAACTGTCCTGGTTACAGACACCCTTCCAGGTTTAGGTAGAGTGAAAGAGATCAGACAAGGAAATAGAATTAGTATGTATTGTACAGGGTGATTATTCCTAATATAGAAAGTACAAAGGGCTATTACTGTTTATGGCTAGGTTCACAACTGCGCACGGGTCTCAGCCCTGTCTGACCTGATCGACAGAGAGCCGAATTGTTAAAACATCGGTTATCCGTGGAGCACATAGACTATAATGGGGTCTGTCGGGTTTCTGTCTTTTTTTTTTTTTTTTTTATCCTGAAACTGGTGGAGAGAAAAGTCCTCCGTGCACGACTTTCTCTCCACCAATTTTCTGTGGTTTCTAACGGAGACTTCGGCGCAGATGTGAACCTAGCCTAACAAATGCTGTCTTAACTTTAGTGCTGTAATGCCAAATGTTCATAGACTAACACGACGCTGTTGTTTTCTACCATTAGATGGCAGTATAGCATTAGAAAGTTTGGAGGCATTGCATAACTTTATAGCTGTAGAACTGGCATATCAAGATCTACTAAAAATTAGCTGTTTGTACAGTTTTATTTGTACTACTCATGTGAACAGTCTTTGAAATAGGTTTATATAAAACTGTTGTGTAATATTTGATGAAGGAATGACTGCTGTTATTCTAACTATAGTGTTTAATTCCTAGGGGGCGTTCACAATACCATACATAGTGTCTGTAGCTAGCATCCATTACAAAATGTTAACAATGGACACTAAGAAATCTGTCATAAATCCGTTAAAAATCCCATTGATTTCAATGGAATTTGATATGTTGTCTGTTAGTGTCCGTTTTCACCAAATCTGCCACATGTCTGCTAGGGGGCGTTCACACTACCGTTGGTGACCGTCAGTAGTGTCCGTTGCTATTGTCCGTTACAAGATTTTAGCATTGGACATTAGCTGAACCATCAGAAATCCGTTAAAATTTCCATTCATTTCAATGGGTTTTTATATGGTGTCCATTAGTGTCCGTTTACACCAAATCCGTCAGAAGTCCGTTTTTTTTTCGCCATCAGTTACTGTCCGTTATTTTATGTCCGTTTTTTTCCTGCGCATGCTCAGAAAAGAGAATCAAAAAAAAAAAAAAAAAAAAAAAATGGACAGTGTTAAAAAACGGACACTAACTGATGCTAACGAACACTAACTGATGCTAATGTGTCCGTTTTTTTAACTGAACCATTAATTGGATCAGTTAAAAAAACGGACACATTAACATCAGTTAGTGTCCGTTATGATAGGTGTCCGTTTTTTTTTTTTTTTTTAACGGACACCTTCATAACTAACTCCAACGGTAGTGTGAACCGTGCCTTATTTTAGCTGAAATAATAACGCAGGGTGCAGGACTTTTGTGGCTGTTTTAAAATAATTGACTTATCACGGACGTCAAATGTCCGTTATCTTGCCCCCTTAAAGAGGACCTTTCACGTCCTCATGTATATGCGGTTTTACATACCGCTAGAAAGCCGACAGCGCTCTGTACTCACCCATAGCTCTGTACTGTCAGAGGGGGCGTTCCTTACTGTCCGGCGATGACGCTGAGCTGTAAGGAAACCCCCCCCCCCCCCCCCCAGAACAAGTCTATGAACGAGAACTGTCAGGGGGGCGTTCCTCACAGCACAGATAGACTGTCAGGAACGCCCTTCTGACAGTAAACTGCGAAACTAACGCCACCAATATCTCCAGCCCCGGGGCACATACCGGGAAAGCCGGCAGTGCGCTGAATTCAGCGCACTGTCGGCTTTCTAGTGGTATGTAAAACAGCATATACATGAGGACGTGAAAGGTCCTCTTTAAAGGAATTTTTCACTTTGAACATCTGATAAATCAACGGCCCCTGTTGATGAATTACCACATAAGAGTAAGGTATATTGTACAGGTGTATTATTCCTGCTGCAGAGTGTCCAGAAAACCACAGCAAAATCTGCTTTCATTACAATGGGTGGAATCCATGGGGGCACTCAAAGCAATCTGTAACAATATGAATTGTGTCCTTAAATCCATGCAGATTTTTTGTTTTTTCTGCACCATGTGAATGAAGATTTGTTAAATCACTTTCTCATGCACTGCACTGTACATTAGTTGCAATTTTTTACATTCTGCACAGAATCTGCAGCTGACCTGCTGTGTGTTAGCTGTATGACACAAGCATTTTGACCTTTACCAAGAAAGCATGCACATTCCCTCCAGGAACACACAATGTCATAGATTGTAAGCCCTTGCGGGCAGGGCCCTCTATCCCACTGTGCTAGCTGGTCACTGTTAGCATTATCTGTTTTGTATATCTTGTGTACCGTATGTAAATCCGCAAATGTAAAGCACCATGGAATTAATGGTGCTATATAAATAAACAATAATAATAATAATAATGGTGGCATATGCTTGGAGGGAGTGTAAGTAAAAGGCACTTGACAATCATCAGAATTATCCATGTTTGGTTAACTTAAAGAGGATATGTTATCTTTCTAGACATGCTTATTTCAGTAAACTATTGTGTTCTTCATAAAATAACATTTCTAGAGCATTTTTTTTCTTATTGCTCTCCTTTTCTTTGTGCTTTTCTTCTGTTATACCTCCTTGATGTTACCTGCTGGGGTTGTGTCCGTGTACTTTGTTATAGATCAGTCAGTGCTATCAGTGTAGGGACACACCATTCTGGGATGAGGAATGATAATACACAGTTGTCTATGTAATAATTCAGCACAATTCAGAGTTATGGGAAAAGATGCTCCTGAATTATTTCATGGGGAATGCAATTATTTAATAAAGAAGACATTACATAGCCCTGCCTTTTCTTTCTGTTGAAGGAATACAAATAAGACCTGATTGGTGAAAAGGAGAAATTTGCTCCTAGCGCCACCTATTGCATGGTAGCTCCAAATAGATTAATACCTGGTTTTCAAAGAAATTTAAGGGTAGACAATTGAAAGTCTGAATTAACTTTTGATCTTTTTATCTTTGACCATCTGTACAGGAAGGATCTCAACTTTTTCTGTTTTCCTTTACAGCCTCAGATTTGGCCAAATTAACATTGGTACATTCCAACCTAGAAGAAGATCCTGAGGACCTAAGAATGGAATTTGTAAAATATCTCCGAGGTGTCATCAGCTCATTGTCAGAGAGCAGGGACCGGGAAGAAATGTCTATTATCACATAACAGTACACACATAACACTACATTATGACGCAAGACTCTCACGTCTGTTTCTGATGAGTTTCCTTATTGCATAAGAAAAAGACAGGAATCTTCAGTAAACACAGCAATGGAAATTCTATGTTACTTCTAAGATATAACATTCTATAGCTAGAAATATTACAATATTTTATATCACACAAGAATATATTTATTACTGTGGTTCTTTTGACCTCTATGAAATCATTTTGTGTGTAAAAAGTTAATATATAATAGAATAGATAAAATGGATATAACCTTCATATACGCTCTTTATTTCCCATAGTATGTATACGATTGTCAATACTACCTGTAATCATAGCCATATTACTAAGTCTGTATCATAACAAAGGAGTGGTTCAGGTCTTTTTGTATTGATGACCTATGCTTAGGGTAGGTTATCGATAAGAGATCAGTAGGGGTGTAACACCCAGGATGCCCACTGATCAGCTGTGTGAAGTGGCTGTGGCACTCGTACAAGTGCCGTAACTTCTTCACTGTTTACTTTGCATGTCTTCTGTTTAATAGCAGCCCTGCAATATAATTTGGGTGTCATGGGGCTCACAGGAGTACCACAGCCCCTCTAAACAGCTGATCAGTGGAGTTCTAGGGTGTTAGACCACCATTGATCTCTTATAATGATCTATCCTGAGGATAGGTAATCAGTAAAAAAAAAAAAAAATGGACATTCCCTTTTATGTGTATACTGGGTCATGTAATATATATATGGCATAGGTCTCTAACCTAGGAAAGAACTTCTCTGTTTCCTCTACTCTTTAAAATAAAGAAAATATTTTTGAATTGTTGAAATCTTGTGTTACTTTACTGTGGTTTAGAAATTTCAGATTTATTTAGTCCCATTTACACTATATACTGTGTACTTCTGCATCAAATTCCTCACTGGCAGAAAGAGGGGGCACTCAATGAAGACCTGTGGCTCTCTGGCAAGAATAGATTTGTTACCAGAGTTGTTTTGTTTAGAAAATGGATCATCAAATGCCACATTAGGCTGAGACCCCACTTTGCGGAAACACAGATTTATTTTTTTATTTTTTTTTGCCGATTTTGCTGTGTTTTTTTTGAGCCAAATATGGTGCCTCAGACAAAGACAAATCTGCTTCTAGGACCTGTATTTAAGCTAGAGAGGAAAGCATGCTTATACATTATTTCTGCTACAGGACTTGCAGTTGGGTGCCACCACAGATGGTATCTTATCTTTGGGTGTCCCAGCTGTGGGCCGCCCTTTAATCTGTCATATACAGTATATAAGATCTTTGAGTTTGGAATTTTGAATCTGGGTTTTGCCTATAGCAGCAATATATAGTTGTAAAATATGGTAGAGGGGGGGATAATGGGTATGGGGCTGCCACTCGAGGTTTATGGTAGGTCTCTTAGTTCTAGTAAAAGGTAATATTAATGCTACAGTATACTCTGATTTGGGGAAGACCCCTTACTGTTCCTGCATGACTATTTACCTTTGTGTAAACTGAGGTCTAAAAGACATGGTTTGGCGTTTAGTGTGGAGTAATCCAAGTGGACTTCACAGAAATTTCATGTCAACTCCTTCAACATTTGACCTTGGAAGTGCTTTTTTGGCTGAACTGGGAAAATTTACATAGACTTTCTATAAAATTGGAGAGCCTAACTCCACATTAACATCCATGGTTTTGAAATGAGATCATAAAGGTGTCATGTTCAGGTATCTACACATCTCTGGCCATACAATGTATATAACAAAGAACCGCACACTTCTTTCTATTTAGAAATTACATTTCTAGATTGACAGACTGAGAATTTTCAGCCTTCTTCATAGTTTCACTATTTTTGTACATCTATCACTTCTCACTGTTTCAAAGCTGTATGTGCAGGTTAGAGTTATAAATAAGCACTGGGGTTTAGTTTTTTTTTCTCTCTACTGAAGAGTTTCATCTTTAAAATAACTTTATTTTTTTTATTCTTTTACTCAACTTCATTGTGTGAAGTTGGTGAACTTATGACACCAAAAGATACATTTCTGATACGGAAAACCAGGGAAATGTGAAAAAGAAATACACAAAACTACCTTTCAAGAATCTTAAAGAGAGATGGGCTTACAGCTCACAGGTGTGCTACGTGACCAGGTGCAAATATTCAGCCGTCTGGAGATCAGAGGGCTCCAATATACTGCTCTGTATCTATGTCTACTTCTCATTAGATAGATGGTATGTCAAATATTTCCTTTCTGGTAGAAGGACAGACTGCACCTACAGCCATGTTCTGGAATAGATTAGTGATATTGTGATATCTTTAATAAGAGCAGATCATTCTACCAAATAATATATGTAAGCTCATAGTTCGATTAAAGATGACAAGCTGGCGTGTATGAAATGCATATAAAACTAAAAAAAGAATGCCTTATGCACATGAGCATATTATGGCTCTGTACCACTTCCGAGTGGTACAGACCTATAATACAATTCTTATCATTTTTGTCTTTGTCCATTGCATTTTGTATTAGCTATTCTCACCTAAAAGTAAATAATACACAACATATCACCTGTGTCTTTGTGTTTCACAGGGACTCCATGGGCCCCCATGGGTAATTGCTGGCTACTGGTTTAAGTGCAAAATGGAGCTTAGAAATGTTGACTCTTGCCCACACAACACATAGGCTAAGGCAAAAAAGCGCTGCAGCAAAAAACCGCATCGGCAACGCATTGCGGTTCTTCCCGCAGCGCTTTAGACAGAAAGTTTGCAGAGGTATTGGAAATCACAGCGTGTCCACAGTGCAGTTTTTACCGCAAAGTGGGCATGGGATTCGCTAGAATCCCATACACTTTGCTTTGACTTTAAAACGCCGTGATTTTTTCCGCCGCAGGGAAATCGCGACATTTACGCCACGTGGGGACCCAGCCTAAGGGTGGGATGACATGTTCAGGTTTTCAGATGCAGTTTTTGAAACTAAAATAAGTTGTGGATCACAAAAGGATCAAAAGTGTACAGTCATGGCCAAAAGTTTTGAGAATGATACAAATATTAATTTTTACAAAGTCTACTGCTTCAGTTTTTCTAATGGCAATTTGCATATACTCCAGAATGTTATAAAGAGTGATCAGCTTAACAGCAATTACTTGCAAAGTCAATATGTGCCTAGAAAATGAACTTTATCCCCCAAAACACATTTCAACATCATTGCAGCCCTGCCTTAAAAGGACCACCTAACATCGTTTCAGTGATTGCTCCATTAACACAGGTGTGGGTGTTGATGAGGACAGGGCTGGAGATCAATCTGTCATGATTAAGTAAGAATGACACCACTGGACACTTTAAAAGGAGGCTGGTGCTTTCCATCATTGTTTCTCTTCTGTTAACCATGGTTATCTCTAAAGAAACACGTGCAGTCATCATTGCACTGCACAAAAATGGCCTAACTGGGAAGAGTATTGCAGCTAGAAAGATTGCACCTCAGTCAACATTCTATTGCATCATCAAGAACTTCAAGGAGAGAGGTTCCATTGGTGCCAAAAAGGCTCCAGGGCGCCCAAGAAAGACCAGCAAGCAGCAGGACCGTCTCTTAAAAGTGTTTCAGCTGCGGGATCGGGCTACCAGCAGTGCAGAGCTTGCTGACGAATGGTAGCAGGCAGGTGTGAGTGCATCTGCACGCACTGTGAGGCGGAGACTCTTGGAGCAAGGCCTGGTCTCAAGGAGGGCAGCAAAGAAGCCACTTCTCTCCAGAAAAAACATCAGGGACAGACTGATATTCTGCAAAAGGTACAGGGAGTGGACTGCTGAGGACTGGGGTAAAGTCATTTTCTCTGATGAATCCCCTTTTCCATTGTTTGGAACATCTGGAAAACAGCTTATTCGGAGAAGAAGAGGTGAGCGCTACCACCAGTCTTGTCTCATGCCAACTGTAAAGCATCCTGAAACCATTCATGTGTGGGGTTGCTTCTCAGCCAAGGGAATCGGCTCTCTCACAGTCTTGCCTAAAAACACAGCCATGAATAAAGAATGGTACCAGAATGTCCTCCAAGAGCAACTTCTCCCAACCGTCCAAGAGCAGTTTGGCGCTCAACAATGCCTTTTCCAGCATGATGGAGCACCTTGCCATAAAGCAAAGGTGATAACTAAATGGCTCAGGGAACAAAACATAGAGATTTTGGGTCCATGGCCTGGAAACTCCCCAGATCTTAATCCCATTGAGAACTTGTGGTCAATCATCAAGAGACGGGTGGACAAACAAAAACCAACAAATTCAGACAAAATTAAAGCATTGATTCTGCAAGAATGGACTGCTATCAGTCAGGATTTGGTCCAGAAGTTGATTGAGAGCATGCCAGGGAGAATTGCAGAGGTCCTGAAGAAGAAGGGTCAACACTGCAAATATTGACTTGCTGCATTAACTCATTCTAACTGTCAATATAAGCTTCTGTTACTCATAATATGAATGCAATTATATTTCTGTTTGTGATAAAAACATCTGACAAACACACATAAAAACCAGAGGGCAGCAGATCATGTGAAAATATAATATTTGTGTCATTCTCAAAACTTTTGGCCATGACTGTATATAAAAAAAAAAAAAAAATGCTAAATTTTAATTCCCTCCCTCCTTTCATTTTGTTTGTTTTTTTTCATCTGAAAACCTGAATATGTAAACCTACCCTGCAGTGATGCAGACTTTGTTCATTTTATGAGAAATTTTAATTTCCTGTTTCTAAGAATTACGATGACAAAATATAGGGGCACTGCAGATACAGTTAGGCTTCATGTACATGAGCATTGAAAAAAAAAAAGAACTGTCTGGGATTTTTTCAAAGTCTTTTTGCAACCGTGGGGCATCTGTTTTCATGGAACCATCTATAGACTTGAGTCTATTGATGGATTTGTGAAAATGCCCAAAATAGTTATATGTTTAAACTGCCTTTTAGTTGGCTTACTTTAAGGCTAAGGCCGCACGTGGCGTCCCGCAGCAAAAAAGCGCTGCGGGGAAAACTGCGGCCGCAACGCATCACAGTTCTTCTCACAGCGCTTTGGACAGAAAGTTCTCAGAGGTTTCCTCTGTGGAATTTCTGTTTCAATTATACCTATAGGGAAACCGCCGGCATTTCCGTAGGTATAATTGAAAATACTGCGATTTCCAAAACCTTGACAATTTTGGAAATTGGCACGTCTCTGCAGCACATTTTTTACTGCCAATTGGGGATGGGATTCACGCTGTGACGTTTACATTTGCTGTTTACGCCACATGGGGTCCCAGCCTAAGCCAGGATTTTACAACACAATCTTGGTGCTTTTTGGTACATTGTGGCACATTTAACCCCTACGCGCACCAGGACGTACATGCACGTGACTAAGTATGGTGCCCACTCTGAAGCAGAGGAGATGCACTAGCTGCTGGGTCTGTGCTTTTTCACACAACAGGGACACAGCATCATTACCCGTGATCAGAGATCACTCTGATCACGGGCATTTAACCACTCAGATACCATGGTCAAATGCAACCAAGGCATCTGAGTGGTTACCTTCACTTTCCCTATCACGTTAAGTAACGGGACGCCCCCCACGGTGCGATTGCGGGAGCCATCCAGTTACCATGGCCTTTAGGCCTGCCATAGTAAAGAAACTACTGAAGCCTTGGGGGGGGGGGGGCTAAAAAAAGTAAAAAAAAACTAAAAGCTTAAATCATCCCTGTTTACCTATATACCTATCACGTATAAATACAGGTAAACTTAACTACATTAGGCATTCCTAAGTCTGAAAATAACCAAACTATTAACTATAAAAACACTTGTGCCATATGGTACAATCCAATCCAATCCAACTCCAAAGCAGGAAAAAAAAATCTAAATTGCTGAATTAGCGTTTTTTCACCGTTTTGCTTCGCGAAAAAAAATGTAATTAAAAGTGATCAAAACCTCATAAATTCCACAACATGGTATCAATAAAAACTCCTTATTGTCCTGCAAAAAAAGACACCTTGCAGAGCTCTGTACCCTGAAATATAAAAAAAACTTACAGGTGTCAAAATGGGGTGATTCAAATTATTTTTTTTTCTTCAAAATTTAGAATCTTTGTAAAGTTATTAAAACATGAAAAAAACTATATAAATTTGGTATCACTGTGATTGTACTGCCCCATATAGCATTTTTACTGCACAGTGGAAGCTGTAAAAACAAAACCTGTAATAAAATGGCAATACTGCATTTTTTTTTCTATTCCACCTCATTCTGAATTTTTTTTTCCCACTTCCCAGCACATTGTACAGAATAATAAATGGTGCCATTTTGAAGTACAACTTGTCATGCAAAAATTAAACCATCACATGACTACGTAAACGGAAAAATTAGAAATTTATGGCTTTTGAAATGCAGGGAGTAAAAAACTAAAACACAAAAATCAAAATGTCTGTTTCATATAAGGAGTAAGCCACACCCCCATTTTTCTGAGAATCCATACCCACATATCTAGGAAAAAATAAATAAATTAGCCAAAATTGGATGCACCACATTTATTCCTTTCTAATTGTAAGCACAATAGTAAATCTGGACCTCCTGTTCATGAGGCTTTGGGGATAATATCTTCTTTGTGTGTAGATACTTTTAGAAGGAAATGCTGGGAATGAATTAGTTAATATTTGCCACAATATTATAAGAGACATTCCTTTTAATGGTTTGGGTATGTTGTACCACTGGGCTTTTACTCATACAATCATTTCCTACCCTGTTTTAAGAATCTACCATCTGGCCTTAGGTTCTCAGATGTTACAAGATACTCTCTCATGAGTCCACTACCTAGAGTATGCTCTTCCATCCAGAACAACAGTGCTTATTGTATGTACAGGTGGATCAGGTTTAATTTAACAACCTACAAATTTAATGAAGAGTAAAGATGTTGTTGTGAACACGTCTACATAATGGTCAAGACTGCATATGGTAAGGACCTCAGTTTCCAACATGAAATTAGATTGTAGAAAAGCTTCTCTAAGACAATGACATGAGTATGATCTCATCAGCCTTGGCAACATATAACCAGTTTTGGCATACTAGCATATCTGGTTTCATTGATATTGATCCCTTTTTGGGGAATTGGAGAAGGCGGTGCAGAATTTAAAAAAAAAAAAGTTGCAATTTTTTGTAAGTGTGTTGTTTTCCACAAAAATTTTTTAGGCCTTGTACAACAGAAAACTGGTGTACAAGGTATAATAAATTTGCCCCAAAGTTCTGCAGACTATGTTGACACCATACAAGGAAGAGAAATAAATGATATAATTAATAATAAAGACCCAAGAAATGACACTAACTTTATGTTAAAAAAGTAAGTAAAGTAGGAAGTCTTATGTTAGAGAGAAGGTATACATTGAAACACATATGTGAAAAGTGGAATTTTATCACCACTTCTTTGTTTTCAAATATACAGACATAGCAACTGACACTTTACAGCTAAGCAGATTTTGCTGCGTTTTTTTTTTGAGTCAAGTCAGGAGTGACTTGAAAAGGAATGGGAAATATAAAGTAAGCGCTTAGACATTTCCCTTCTGTTTAATCCACGCTTGACTGTGGCTCAAAAAAACGGAGCAAAATCTGCAAAAAAAAACAAAAAACGCTGCGTTTCTGCAACATGGGGCCTCGCCCTTAAGGCTAAGTCCCTACGTATTGGGCCACAGCGAAAAATCGCTGTGGGAAAAACCGTGGCGGAAACCCATTGTGCTTTTTCCCGCAGCCCTTTTCACATAGTCTGCAGAAGTTTCCTCTGCGGACTCCCTGCTTCCATTATACTTATAGGAAAACCACCAGCGTATGTATACTTGACATGCTGCGATTTCCAAAACTGCACCGTTGTTGGAAATCGCAGCATTTCCACTGCACGTATTTTTCTACAATGTGTAAATGGGATTCAAAAGAAACCCATCTACCTTGCAGGGACTGTAAAACCACAACCAAACCGCGATGTTAACGCCACGTAACCTTTATGCTATCCTCATCACCCTATTAACACTTTATAGACATCATATTACATGTTACACTGATTCATACGTGGATGTAGAGTAACAATCCCCAAAACATCATGTGACAAATGTGAAAAAGTAATACTGACCAAAACTGAGGATGTATAATAGGAAAACTGAAAAGGAAACGGGAAACACTGTCCAACATTCCTAGCCAATCCTGTGATGCCACCTAGTAAGTGAGGACACTGAAGATGGCAAGTTATCGTGAAGAAAATGGATACAAATTAAAAGAGCTGTATATAGATCAACTAGAGAAAGTCCCCAGCGTTGCCAGGGTATAAAGTGTGTGTCTAAGGGATTCCACCAAAGTCAGGCAGATTACCTTGCACCTGTTGCACCTACAGTATGTGCTCGAAAGGCATGCAATGCAATGGGGGATGATTTATCTAAAGAGGTGGAAAAGAAAAATGAGGCAGTTGCCCATAGCAACCTCCCCGCCTCTTCCCATTGAGATAAGGTTACATGTTCCAGTACAGCAACAGTATGTCCTGCCTGGTGGAAATGAAAGGGAAGCAGGAGCAGAAGTTTTTTTAACAACATATGTTTGCCTTATATTGTGATATGCAGTCCCATACAGTGGGGGAAAAAAGTATTTAGTCAGCCACCAATTGTGCAAGTTCTCCCACTTAAAAAGATGAGAGAGCCCTGTAATTGTCATCATAGGTAGACCTCAACTATGAGAGACAAAATGAGAAAACAAATCCAGAAAACCACATTGTCTAATTTTTTAAGAATTTATTTGCAAATTATGGTGGAAAATAAGTATTTGGTCAATAACAAAAGTTCATCTCAATACTTTGTTATATATCCTTTGTTGGCAATGACAGAGGTCAAACGTTTTCTGTAAGTCTTCACAAGGTTGGCACACACTGTTGCTGGTATGTTGGCCCATTCCTCCATTCAGATCTCCTCTAGAGCAGTGATGTTTTGGGGCTGTCGCTGGGCAACACGGACTTTCAACTCCCTCCAAAGGTTTTCTATGGGGTTGAGATCTGGAGACTGGCTAGGCCACTCCAAGATCTTGAAATGCTTCTTACGAAGCCACTCCTTCGTTGCCCTGGCGGTGTGCTTGGGATCATTGTCATGCTGAAAGACCCAGCCACGTTTCATCTTCAATGCCCTTGCTGATGGAAGGAGGTTTGCACTCAAAATCTCACGATACATGGCCCCATTCATTCTTTCATGTACACGGATCAGTCGCCCTGGTCCCTTTGCAGAGAAACAGCACCAAAGCATGATGTTGCCACCCCATGCTTCACAGTAGGTATGGTGTTCTTTGGATGCAACTCAGCATTCACTTTCCTCCAAACACGACGAGTTGTGCCCGGATAAGTACTGACTTAAGCAGGGGGAGACTTCTGGCACTGCGTCCCTGGCGGCATAGTGTGTTACTGATGGTAGCCTTTGTTACGTTAGTCCCAGCTTTCTGCAGGTCATTCACTAGGTCCCCCCGTGTGGTTCTGGGATTTTTGCTCACCTTTCTTGTGATCATTTTAGTTTCAATAATTTTTATTCAATTTTTCAAAGTACAAAAGTAAAGAACAATATAGATAAACATTGCGATATACAGTTGATATGCATTGTAATACAGCTTCAAGATACAGTCTTAGAACCGCATATCTTTAAAACAAAATATAAAGATTATTTATAGAATAAACAGTAATAACAACATAACAACATTTAGGCACATTTATTAAACTGTTGAGATCTATATCTAGGGTGATTTCTCCATGTACTGCTGTCTCTTCTTCATGAGAAGTTTAGCTGTGTACAAGGCATTAGACCTGTACCTGCAGTGTTGACCCCTCCTCCTCAACTCCCCATTTGACGAGGCTGACAAGTTCCATATCCCTCCCCCTGTCTGTCACCACCACCTCAAATGGGTTCCAGATACCATTCTGGTTCTTTCTACGTGACAAATCTAGAGTATATCCACGCGTCCCAAATTGTTTCATATCTGTGAAAAGAGTTATTACCCATTGCGATTACCCGTTCATAGGAATATGTATTATTAATGGCTAGTAACAGGGCCGATATAGGCGGGGAAGCCGCTGTTTTCCATCTCTGTACCAACATTAATTTAGCTATCGTTAAAATTTTACAAATAAGTTGTTTATGCTTATTCAGCTCACCGGGAATTCCAAGTAGCAAAATCGCCATATGTGCAGTAGGGGGGAGACGTAGATCAAATAGCTCTGAGAGCATGTCAAAGACACTATCCCAGTAACCACGAATTATAGGGCAGGTTCCCAGAATGTGAAGGAGGATTCCTCTTTCTCCACATCCCCTCCAACAATTCCCAGATATGGAGGGATACGCTAACTGTAATGTAGACGGGGTTCTATACCACCGCAAAATGATTTTCATTGCCGTCTCTATATGAGTGCTACATTTTAAGGACAGATGGATCAGTTTAATCGTTTGTTGCCATTTATCCGAAGTAATGACCATTCCTAAGTCTCTCTCCCAACAACGGAACGGAGTAGATCTAGTAAAAGTCGAGATTTCATCCATTTTATCATATATAAATCGTAGTCCCCTCACATTAGTTGACAACCAGATGAAAAGTGAATTATTATGAGGCAAGGTCGCCACAGGGTGTTTAGATATGAAATGGCATATCTGAAAATATTTAAGAAAGTCTCCCACATGGATTCCATATTTTTGTCTTAGATCTACAAACGGTATAGGTTGTTTGGAGTCAGAATATAGTTGAGAAATCTGCGTGATCCCCCCTCAATTCCCAACCTGAGACCCCTACGCCATCAATCGCCCAGGCCATCAATGACAAAGGCATTTCTGCAATATGAAAGTGCTTCACTGGGTTTGCTTTCCCATGAAGTAGCTTCCATGCCATTAATGAGGCACACATTATTGGGGAGAAAGATCCCGGAGCAGGAATGTTCCAAAAGGGTACCCACAGCGCATCCTCCAGCTTTAGGGGAAGTATAAACGCCTGCTCTATATGTAGCCATGGAACCGAGGTATCCATTGACTTCCATCTTGCACACTGAGTGACCAGGGATGCTATATAGTAATTCCTCACCACTGGTACTCCCAGTCCTCCTGCCTCTCGTTGCTTAAATAGAAAGCTTTTATTGATTCTAGGTCTCCTACCATTCCACACATACTTTGAAATAACCCTTTGTGCTGTCTCAAAAAAGGAAATAGGAATGAATATTGGGAGCGTGCGGAACAGGTATAATAATCTAGGCAATAGTAACATCTTGAAAGCAGCTACCCTTCCTATCCAGGAAACATCTGTTTTAGACATTCGCTCCGTCTCTTCTTGCAATATTTTTAACATTGGGATATAGTTACTTTTGTATAGGGTTCCTAGTGATGTTGTCACCTGTATCCCCAAATATTGAATGCTGTCCTTCCTCCAATCAAAATCATAAGTCGATTGTAGATGTTGGAGCAAGGGTGGAGGGACATTGAAAGGCAATGCCTGCGATTTGGCCATGTTTAATTTGTAAACGATAGTTGCCCAAAAGTACTAATAGTATCCATAAGATGAGGAATAGATATTTGCGGGTTGGACAAAGTGAGAATAATATCATCAGCATATAATGATATAAGATGAGACTTATCTCCTATGTCAATGCCTCCCACTCTCGGATCTAGTCTAAGTATCTGGGCCAAGGGCTCTATAGAAAGAACGAATATCAGGGGCGATAGGGGGCACCCCTGTCTGGTCCCATTTGTAATGAGAAATGGATCCGATACTACTCCGTTGGTGAACACCTTCGCAGAAGGTGCAGAGTATAACGCTTCAATCGCTCTCAAGATAGCTCCGGAAAACCCCATGCTTCTGAGCACCGAAAAGGCGTACGACCAGCAAATGCGGTCGAACGCCTTCTCTGCGTCTAATGCTAGGATCACCGCTTTTTCTTTCCTAGAGTCAACATGGTGTATTACATTTAAAACACGTCTAGTATTGTCATACGATTGTCTTCCTTTAACAAACCCCACTTGATCGTAATTTATCAGGCTTGGAAGACAGACTGCCAGTCTGCTTGCTATTAATTTGGCATATATTTTTAAATCTGTGTTCAGTAGCGATATTGGTCTAAAGTTCTGGGGGCTGGTGGCGGGCTTGCCAGGCTTTGGCAACGTAACTATCAGGGCTTCTTGATTTTCCTTTGGGATGATACCAAAATCCACCACGGCCGTCAAAAATGACAGCAGTGGGCTCAGCAGGGCCGGGAAGAAACATTTATAATATTCGTTAGTAAGGCCGTCAGGGCCCGGAGACTTATGAGACGGCAGTGATTTGATGATAGATAGTAACTCTGCTGAGGTAATAGGCGCGTTCAAGGAGTCCAGCTGTGACTCCGTGAGTGCGGGTAGTTGAGCCGCCTTAAGGAATCGCTCAATATCCTGGGTTTTCGGGGGGACCATTGAAGAATTGTCTGCTAGGTTGTAAAGGCCCTCATAGAAATGCTTAAAGGCGTTAGCGATGCCCTTAGGGTCATAAATTTTATATGTACCATCCTTGCTGTACATAAATGGGATCCTAGATTTTGCATGCTTTTGTTTAAGCTTTGATGCTAGAAGTTTGCCCGCTTTATTAGATTGAGAGTAATATGTAGCTCTAACCTTTTTCAGGTTTTTCTCGTATTTGTTGAATAAACAAGCAGTCAACTGTTGGCGTAACGCTATTAATTTCTTTGCATGTAGGGGAGACGGAGATTGTTTGTTGCTGGTATCTATAGTTCTTATCTGACGGAGCAGATGATCTATTTCTGCCATCCTATTTTTCTTTTCAATATGCCCTAGGCGAATAAACGTTCCTCTAATAAAGGCCTTGTGAGAATTCCACAGTATCTCAGGGCCAGGAGCAGAGGGGGTATTAATCTGAAAAAATTCCTTCAACTCATTCTCTAACGTTGCTTTTAGCTTTGGTTGTGACATTAAAAAGTCGTTACGCCTCCACACATATGCTCTAGCAGATTCATATTTTTCAGCTATGGACAGGGTTGTCGCTGCATGGTCCGACCAAGTTATTTGAGATATCTCAGATTGCTTAGCAAGGGGAATGCTAGATTGCTCAACCAGGAACAAGTCTATTCGTGAATAGCTATTATGTACCGTGGAATGATACGTATAATCTCTTTCAGAATTATGCAAAATACGCCAGACGTCAAATAATTCATAGCGCCATATAGCCTGCGATAAGGAGGGGTGACGTGTTAGTATGCCAGAAGTGGTATCTACTAGCGGGTCCGGGGCCATATTGAAGTCTCCCATTAATATTAAACATCCCTGCTTCCTCTTTCCTACCGCCCTCACCAGTCTCCCTAGAAACGCCACCTGCTTCCTATTTGGGGCATAAACTGATACCAGCGTATAGGTGACATTGTTAATAATACACACTAATATAACAAATCGCCCTCCCGGGTCAACGTATTGAGACAACAATTGAAACGCTACTGAGTCCTTAATCCCAATCAATGTGCCCCTACGTTTTGAGGAGTAGTGAGCATGAAACACATGCGGGTATGCTGGGTGATTAATGCGAAAAGCATCTGCCCTTAAAAGATGCGTCTCTTGTAGTGCAAGAATGTCACAGTTATGACCTCGGGCCTCACGCGATAAATTGGCTCTTTTTTGAGGGGAGTTCAAACCCCTGACATTCATGGACACAATTTTAAGTACCATAATATACAGTTAGAAATGCTTCAAGAGTCTTACCGCAACCACGTATACCAGTAGATGTCAATGTTGGTATGAAGAAAAGCTGTTTCCACCCTTCATATTCACTACG
Source organism: Leptodactylus fallax (assembly GCA_947044405.1). NCBI lineage: Eukaryota > Metazoa > Chordata > Amphibia > Anura > Leptodactylidae > Leptodactylus > Leptodactylus fallax. The sequence continues at coordinate 1,967,731 of CAMRHE010000203.1, forward strand.
CCCAATGTGCCAGAACCAATAAAGAAAAAAACAAATCATGCAAATTACATAACCAATGGATAAACTCTCGTGGCAAAACCAAACAAAGAGATAAAAAAAGATTGTGGTACAGCGGACCAGTGGCTGTCGTAATCCTGGGGGGATAAGTTCAACGACAGTGTACATACGAAATCCAAGAAAAGGTGAGTCTCTAGCTTTGTAGCCCTTTGCGTGGACGTCTTTGGGCTCTCGCTTGGTGCCAACCATCCGACACAGGACCAGGTGGTTGTCTGGGTGGTATCTCAGCCATCGGAATGTTCCATTTTTGAAGAAGACGTTTGCCGTCTTCCAAAGTTTTGACGACATGCACCATGTTGTCTCGGGTAATGATCACGCGAACCGGAAATCCCCATTTGTATAAAATGTGGTGCTGGCATACGGCTGCAGTAATAGGGATGAATTGTCGCCTCAGTTGCAATGTTGTAGCCGATAAGTCCGAGTAAATGGATACTTTGTGGTATGGTTCAGGTAGGTGATCTACCTTTCTGGAAGTCATCAGAACTAGTTCCTTAGCGCGATAAAAGTGAATTTTAGCAAGAACATCCCTGGGTATTGTTTCCTCTAGATGCGATGGCTTGGGGACTCTATGAGCTCTGTCAATAATTAAATCCATCTCCGTAAGATTCAGCAGGAGCGATCGAATCAGATCTTGGAGGAACTTTGTTAAGTTATTCGTGGAGACTGACTCCGGAATCCCTCTAAATTTCAGATTATTTCTTCTGGAGCGATCCTCCAAGTCTGCTACTTTAGCTTTCAAAAAAGACACATCCGACTCCATCTCATAGTGAGCGTCTATCAGCGCATTGTGTGATGTCGCAAATTCCACCATTTTGGATTCAACATGAACGGTACGACTTTTTAGTTCCTGAAGATCTCTATCCAGCGGCTTTACCATGCGAGACATGTCTGTTTTTAGGGATTTGCAGAAGGCCATGAGCATGTTTTTCATAGAGGCCTCAGTAAGTGGGTTCTCCGTCTCAGGGATATCCGCAAAAAAATCAGTGGTTGGAGGGGTAGGCTGCACAATGTTGCTCACCTCGCCATCCTGGGAGTCACCATCCTGGAGCCTGAGTCGCTGTTTAACTGGGCTAGCGGTGGGTGACTGGTGTCTCTCCAGGCTGGATAGGCCCGTAGGCCCCAAAGCGCTACTTCGCGGAGGCCCGCTTCCAGTGCAGGCCCCGGCCTGCCGGGGGGAAGGCCCAGATACCTCCGCTCCTGCGCCGTCCAGCAGCTGCGGTAAAGATGGTGCTGAGAGCGCTCTCTTGTTAGCGGAGAGCGTGCTTGTCTCCTCCGGAGGATCGTGCGGTGGAGTCGAGGCCCTAGATTCCGCTTCCAGGCGCGGGTCGTCTCCATTTTGGTCCTCCCCTCCCCCGTGGGGAAAATAGAAGTCGGAGATCTTATGCGGTCTCACCGCCGACTTCTTTCTTCGAGGCATCCCCGAAAGATACCTTTTGCTGCTACAGTCGATGCCCAGAGGCCACGGGCTTGTCGCCTATGTTGTCGCTAATTAGGACTCAGACCGGGAGCTCTGCTACTACACGGCCATTCCAGTCCACAGCTCGGCTCCGCCCCCTTCTTGTGATCATTTTGACCCCACGGGGTGAGATCTTGCGTGGAGCCCCTGATCAAGGGAGATTATCAGTGGTCTTGTATGTCTTCCATTTTCTAATTATTTCTCCCACAGTTGATTTCTTCACACCAAGCTGCTTGCCTATTGCAGATTCAGTCTTCCCAGCCTGGTGCAGGTCTACAATTTTGTTTCTGGTGTCCGTCCACAGCTCTTTGGTCTTCACCATAGTGGAGTTTGGAGTGTGACTGTTTGAGGTTGTGGACAGGTGTCTTTTATACTGATAACTATGTCAAACAGGAGCCATTACTACAGGTAATGAGTGGAGGACAGAGGAGCCTCTTAAAGAAGAAGTTACAGGTCTGTGAGAGCCAGAAATCTTGTTTGTTTGTAGGTGACCAAATACTTAATTTCCACCATAATTTGCAAATAAATTCTTTAAAAAAATCAGACAATGTGATTTTCTGGATTTGTTTTCTCATGTTGTCTCTCATAGTTGAGGTCTACCTATGATGACAATTACAGGCCTCTCTCATCTTTTTAAGTGGGAGAACTTGCATGATTGGTGGCTGACTAAATACTTTTTTTTCCCCACTGTATGAATACAAGTAACAAACAGCAAGAGAAGCGCTTAGCATGGGACAAGTCTCAATAGCCTGTAAACATGTGTGAGCAGATGACCTGTTTATAGGAAGTCCAGAATCTGTCCCAGACTTGATTGTTAGATAGGCTGTCAATCACACAGGCAAGGCTAATATTAACTGAGGAGCGGAGGAAAGGAAAGATGCAGGAGATGGGTGTGGCTGAAATTCAATTACAGAGAAGAGGTAATAGAGCAGTGTTCAGACTGAGCAACAAGAACCCTAAGCAAGGAATCAAACTGAACACGCCTCCTGCGCCAGAGCGTGCAAGTGGAGGGTGGCGCAGAGACGTTACAGTCCCCCCCCCCTTTGATGAGGAGCCACTGGACCCTCACCAGACAAACCAGTTTTAGAAGGATTTAGTATTTTCTCTGACTCTCCCTGAACAACAACAGGCGCTGGTGGACCAGGCAAACATTTTTTATTCGCCTGGCGTTTGCGATATTTTCGGGGCGTTCCCAACCTTTAGTAGCCGAGACCATCTCCTCACTGACACAATCTAAGGTGTGCAAAGCAATAAAGTGGGATAAGCACTGATCTCCCCATTTTAGCAACTCCATTTTACCCCAATCAAAAATAGGATTATGGAGGTTCAACCAGGGGATCACCAAAATAACATCGGAAGACAGATGCTTCATCACCTCCGAATGTGCAGAGCCCACTTGCAAAGTGATTAAGGGATTATACGGAAATACAGGCGACAAGACTCCCAGAAAGTCTCAAATTCTTCTCGGTCCCCCGAGAAACGATCCGGGAGCAACATCTTAACCCTGAGAAGGGAAAAAACAGCAGGGGATGATGCAGAAGCCTCAGTAAGGGTATGAACCTGTTTAGATAGCTCAGCTACCAGGCCTACCAAACCCTCCATCTTGGCTACAAGGTCCTGAATAGGATCCATGCTGATCCGGAGGAAGCAATGGCAAAAGGTTATTTTGGGCTGGCTATTCTGTAAGGAAATTGCTAGTTGTGCAGTTCCCAAGTGCTGCTGCTGAAACAAGGGAAGAAGGGAAGGACAGAGACAGTGAGCCCTAAACTCGACCCAGCCCCTGTCCCTACCTAATTGCCACAACTGTCCTAATGAAATAACCTGAATAAGTGTACACAGAGCAAGATAAGACAAACAACACAGAAGCAGAGTCAGCAAGCCAAGGTCAAACCAGATAGACAAACAGTACCAAATCAAAATCTGAGAGAATAGTGAAAGGGTAAGCCAGAGGTCAGGAATATGAATACAGGAAACAAACAGCAAGAGAAGCGCTTAGCAAGGGACAAGTCTCAATAGCCAGGAAACGTGTGTGTGCAGATGAATCTGTCCCAGACTTGATTGTTAGATAGGCTGTCAATCACACAGGCAAGGCTAAGATTAACTGTTTGAGGAGCGGAGGGAAACAAAGGTGCAGGAGATGGTGTGGCGGAAATTCAATTAGAGAGAAGAGGTAATAGAGCAGTGTTCAGAAAGAGCAACAAGAACCCTAAGCGAGGAATCAAACTGAATACGCCTCCTGCGTCGCAGCATGAGAGTGGAGGGTGGCACAGAGACCCGAACAGGCAGAGACCTTACATGGCACTTCTTATGTCTTTTTTTTCAACAATGGTTTTCTTCTTGCCACTCTTCCATAACGTCCAAGTTTGTGGAGTGGACAGATTATCCCACCTGAGCTGTGGATTTCTGCAGCTCCTCCAGAGTGACCATGGGCTTTTTGGTTGCTTCTCTGACCACTGCTCTCCTTGGTCGATTTGTTAGTTTAGGTGGACGGCCTTTTCTTGGTAGGTTTGCAGTTGTAGAATACTTTTTCCATTTTTGGATGATGGATTGAACAGTGCTCCTTGGGATGCTCAAAGCTTGGGATATGTTTTTGTAACCTAACCCTGCACTAAACTTCTCCACAACTTTATCTCCGACCTGTCTGGTGTGTTCCTTGGTCTTCATGATGCTGTTTATTCACTAGTGTTCTCCAACAAACCACTGAGGCCTTCACAGAACAGGTGTATTTATACTGAGACTAAATTGCACACAGCTGGCCTCTATTAACTAATTAAGTGACTTCTGAGGGCAATTGATTTCACTGGATTGTATTTAGGGGTATGAGAGTACGGGGGCTTAATATTTTTGCACGTCACATTTTTTAATTTAAATTTTAAAACCATGTATCATTTTTGTTCCACTTCACAATTATCTGCTACTTTGTGTTGGTCTATCACTTCAAATCTCAATAAAATACATTTACTATGTATGTGTAGGCTGACAGCACTAATACACTGTAGTACATGTTGATCACTGGTTCAAGTCACATAGTAAAAGAAAAATCAGAAATTAATAAATAACAATAGAAAAAAAGGCCCATTTAACCACTTCCATACCAGATGCTTTACCCCCCTTTCAGACCAGGGCTATAACATTTTTATCATTTGTGTTATTCAACTAATTTCTGCGTCTTTTTTCAGTGACACATAAGGCTTTATTTTTATGTTGTTTTTATTTTTGCATGTGTTTTAATTTTTTTTATATCCGGGAAAATATAGACAAAAAAGGAGGGAAAACGTGTCTGTTTTTCACTTTTCATTTTTTTTTTTATTTAATAACACAAAGTTTTACTAAAAAACTTTATAAAATAGTTTTTACTCTCCGTTACGGTAATTTTTATTTTGTATGGTGTCATCGGGGGTGGGACTATAACCTTTAATAAGTGCGTTTTATTGGCGTATTATTTTATTTATTTTTTTAATTATTTTATATACTTTTTTTTTTACTTTTCTATTAATTTTTTTTTATTTATTTTTTTTTCACATTGTGTCCCCATAAGGTCATAATAGACCTTTGGGGACATCTGATCACTTTTTTTTTTTGTTGAGGAGGCTGATTTCCCCTATAACTGGGGCTGGTACATTTAGCCCTAGTTGCACGTGGAATACAGTTTCCTACACATTACACATTACTATAGAGCTGATCTGGGTCCTGTAGAGCCCAGCAGATCTGACACACGCTGATCCCGGCGGATCACATGACCGCCGGGTCAGAGGGGAGCTGCAAGATGGCGGCGCCCATAGCGCTATTTACAGCACTCATTGAGCGCTGTATACACAGTGATCAGGAAGGCAGGGAAGGTAATAAACATTCCCTGTCTTCTCTGTGGGAGCTCCAGCTGAAGTTACAGCCAGCTCCCCGTTTCAGCAGCTGCACGATTTCACGCAGCTGCTGAGTTCTGCTTGGATGTACCAGTACGTCCTTGCAGAACTAGACAACCACCTTTCGGATGTAAAAACCCAATGGGCGGTCCGGAAGTGGTTAAGATATAAATCTGATTCATTAAATAAAAAAATAAAAAAATACATATTTGGTATCGCCATGTCTGTAACAGTCCATACAATAAAATAAAATCATTATTTAATCCACACAGTAAAGGTATTAAAAAAAGTCAGAAGTAATGATTTTTTGTCATAATCTTACCAACCCATAGAATATAGATAATGTCGCTTATGCTGTATGGTGCATGGTAAAAAAAAAAATCAAAATGTTAAAAAGCAATGCCAGAATTGATTTAATTTTTTATTCCCCCACCTCCAGAAAGAGTTAATAAAATTCAGTCAAAAAGTTATAGACACTCCAAAATTGTGTCAATGAAAAATGCATGTCATTCTGCAAAAACAATCCATTATATGGCTACATCAACAGAAACAAAAAGGTTATAGCTTGTACCATGTGACATCGAAAAACTCATGCATCGCCACATCATTTAGGGCAAAATTGTCACAAAGGGAATCTAAAAGCCATTTAGCGAATATCAGGGTAGATTCCAGGTTTAGAATTTACAAGGAAAAAGACTCTATAACTGATCCCATCCTATGAGCTAGTTGGAAAAAAGTGTAGAATTTGGTGTACCCAATGTACTCTGCACAGCTTAAATATTCACTTTTCACCATTTGCTGTGAATTCATATTTGGAAAATGTGCTCACTATGACCCCTGATAAATTCCTTAAGTGGTCACTTCCTGGGGAATTCCACTTTACTGGCACCTGTGAAATGGCAAACGTGATATAGCCCAAAAATCTATTTAAATCCTCCCTGTGTTTCTTCCTTTCTGTTCCCTGCTGTGTCCGAGACAGCAGTTTATGCCGATTCGTATAACATTGCCATACCCATTTTACAATGTGAAATATTCAGGCATAAACTTCTATTTGGGCTCACCACAGGACCAAGAAGGAAAGAATATTTTGACTTTGGAGCACAGATTTAGACAGGTTTACGAGACAGCACGCCCACTCTGCAGATCCCTTGAAGTGCCAGTAAAGTGGAATGCCCTGCAACACTATTTTGGAAACTTAACATTAGTGAATCCATCAAGAGTTGTAAAGAGCTCCCCCCAGCTCTCTCCCCAACACCACCTTTCCCGAATGTGTTGCGTTAATTTATTCTGAAGAAATTAATTTGCAGCAGTGAAAAGTGAACACTTCAAAAGCTGTTGTACCTAGAATAACCTGCTTAATACAGTTTGGAGTGTGTGCCTCTGCTGACACAAGCTAGGCATAACATATTGGCACCGAAATGGCGTATTTCTGGAAAAACTGCAGTTTTCACTGCACATTCATTTCTGAAAAATGAATTACTACAACACTCAAGTGTAAAAATGCTGACTACATCCCTTGATAAATTCCTTGAGGGGTGTAGTTTCCAAACCTGGAGAGATGATTTTTCACAGTGGCACAAGCTGGGCATGAAATATTGGGCACTGAAATGGCATATTTCTGGGAAATGTTAATTTTCTATTCTGCAACATCAAGCTGCAGTTTACATACACATGGGGGATATCCCTGTGTGAATGTATACATTTTAGGGATAAATTAACATATTATTGAAAAAAATTGAAATGTGTTAATTTAAAGAGAGTCTGCCGCCTCCCCCAACCATATTAAACTGGCACCACCATGTTATAGAGCACATTACCGTGATAAACAATATACATTTGTTATGTATGTTTGTAAATTTGGAGAAAAACAACATTGAAGTCTTATGACAGTTGGTGCACTAGGGGGATGGGCCTTCAGCTCTGGGAGCATTGGCCTTGCCACTAAAGTAGGGTATGTGATGTCATAACGGTGAGAGGATGAACTCCAATTACACAGTGTTTCGCAGGCAGCAGATGATAGCCTTGCAGTGAAACACGCGTTGGGGTTTAGTATTTGACCAGGTGAGTATTAGGTTTCTATTGTATTTCTATTTACTTATTGGATTGACTTTTCTCTTACTGTCTGCCTAACATCATTCAGCACTTTATATTGTCTATTGTTTATCTCGTAGCACTTTGTCGTTATTCATACCATGAATTTTACATTATATTGGTGTTTCAATGTATTTATACAATTTTGTGATGTCTCTCCAATGATGCATACATTTTGATATTCCTGCACCTTACTCCTTGCCTGGTCATTGTGCCTTGTGCTATTTTTCCCTTCTGTGTTTCCCCCATTCATTTCTAATATACAGTTTGTTTTTATTTATTGATATACATAATAAATATGAAATTATTTAATGTATTTGTAGGCATGATTTTTTATACTATTACAGCAGATGATAGGAGTCTGAGTGGCAGAAGCAGTGCTCCAGGGAGCTGAAGGCCTCCAGTGCACCAACTACCTAATTTGCATAACTTTACTTCAAAGTTGTTTTTCTCCAAATCTACAAAGGTATGCTGTTTATAACTGCATTGTGCTCTGTAACCTGGTGGTGGCAGAAGAATATGCTTGGGGAGAGTGGTAATAATATATAAAATAAACTCCCCTTAAAGAGTTAACACACCTCCAAAATGCTGTTTGACAGGCTTGAGGGGTGCAGTTTTGAAAATGGTCCCTAAAATTATTGGTTTTGGAAATGTTTTTTGAAAATGTGGAAAATTGCATTTAGACTTTTAAGTCTTCTAATATCAACATTTGCCATTAATATGAAGTGTAATGTATTGAGTAAGTTAAAGCATATTGTAGTTATTACCATACAAAGTGACTCATCTGAAAAACGTGTCTCTGTCAGAAAGTCCAAAATTGACTGTGGTGGGAAGGGTTTAGGTTGCTGTTCCTACCAGCCAAACTTTGGCTGGAACTGCTTGGCTAAACAGAGGCTCTGGACCCCAAGCCAAGCCAGGGCTGAAGCATGGTATTGAACCCTTTTCCCGACATATGACGTAATAGTATGACGGATGTCAGATATTTAAATATGGCGGCTGCTCAGAAGCTGAGCGGCCATCATAGCCGCTGGGTCTCTGCTGTATTATAGAGCAGAGACCCGGCACTAATACCTGCAGTCAGTGCCGACACTGATTGTGAACATTAAGGCCCCTGGCATCTCAGTCAAAAGTGACTGAGGCGCCATTTTTCCAGGGATTGATGGCCCCTGGAGCAAGATCCAGGGCCAGTGTCCTGTTGCTATGACAGCCAGGAGCCTATTGAAGGCTCCCAGGCTTGTCTCATACATTTTTATGGCAGACTGCCTTATGCAGCCTGTCATACAAATGCTGATATTTTGCAATGCATTGCAATGCATTAGCATTGTAATGCATTGCATTAGTGATCAGACTCCCTGGGGTCCAAGACCCCTAGGGGGTCTAATAAATGCAATAAAAAAAAGTAAAAAAAATATAAAAACCCTACAAAAGAACTAAAAGTTTAAATCACCCCCCACTTTCCGTAGAATACATATAAAAGTTACAAATTACTGTGAAACACATACAAATTAGGTATCCCTGTGTACAAAAACGCCCGGTCTACAAACTTATAAAAATATTTTTCCCGTACAGTGAAAAAAAAATCAATAGTGCGGAACCACCGTTTTTTTGCTGTTTCGCCTCTGATAAAAATTTGAATAAAAAGTGATCAAAGCAATATACATTCCCAAAATGTAAACCTGGCCCTGCAAAAAAAGACACCCTATGCATCCCCGTACATGGAAATATAAAAAAGTTACGGGTGTCAGAATATAGCGACATTTAGAAAAAATTTTTTTATTTTTTTTTGCAAAGTTTTAGATTTTTGTTACGGGGCTACTATGTAAATAAAACTATATAAATTTGGTATCCCAAGAATTGTACAGAAACATAGAATACAGGTGACATGTCATTTTGGCTGCAGAGTAAATGGTGTAAAAACGTGTAAAGCCCGTAAGAAAGTCACACAAATGCACTTTTTCTCCAATTCCACCCCATTCTGAATTTGTTTCCAGCCTCCCTGTACATTGCATAGAATAATAAATAGTACCATTCTGATGAACAGTTTCACCTACAAACATTAAGCCCTCATATGGCTCTGTGAATGGAAAAATAAAAAAGTTATGGGGTTTGGAAGGCGGAGAGTCAAAAACGAAAATCGAAAAATTCTTCCAGTGGGAAGGGGTTAAACCTGATACTGACACTGAATAGTGCCTGTGATTGATTTATGAGTCTTGGCTCCCTGAGTGTGCTCAAGTACTCTTTCCTTGTACCTTGCCCAGTTTCCTAATTGTGATTATTCCTGTGTAGTTAGTTTGGCTTGCTCTACTGGTTAACCCCTTGCATTCTGATTTGGCTATTTGAACTCACCTGGACTCGATCTGAGCTTCATCCATTGATAATTCTTCTGTTACAATTTTACCTTCTGTACCCTTCTGGTTTTGACGTGAATGGTCTGTTTATTGGTGTCTTGCCCAGTTTGCTATTGTCATTAACCCATCGCTTTCTGATTGTCTGTACTTTTCCTAGACACAGGTTCAGCTTTATGTACTGATAAATCTATTTATGATTTGGCTTTAGCCATTCCATCCTCATTTTGATCTTGGCTAGTTTGACAACTATTTCTCTGCCTGCCATTGGCCATCTACTTTGGTCTGTGGCCAGCATGTTTTCACATGTTTTCTGTCAGCATTGATGCAACCTGAGTCCCTAGTTGCCAAGTCCATCCTGCCTATACGTGGGCTGTTGTGAATACCTAGAGGTTGCCTTAGCCTCTGCTATCCAGAGTGGCATCTTATTATAGACAATATAGTGCAGACAGAAATGTTGTATCTAATCTGCCTTGTTTTAAACTGATGTTTTCTGTAATTTTTTTTTTTTTTTTGCTTGTTCATTTGGTGAGGTCTTCCTGGTGTGATGTAGGAACAGTTATACTGTGTTCTCTGAGTCACTTTCCCCTGCTGTTCCGCCTAAAAAACTGCAGTTCTATACTCTCCTCCCTAAACCTCAATGTTTACAAGTTTTACATTAGATGGATTTTTAGTTAGGAGATTTCTAAATATTGAAAGCCCTAAATTCCTGGGTCCCGATGCAGAAATGGTGGGCATTTTAAATATATTGCATCCGTACATCAACCTTCTATAAATTCTATAAATTATTATAATCCTATAAAAATACAGTAATGTGTATTCCTATAAATACACAAGAATGTAAATTTCTGTAGAGGAATGCAATATGTTCATACAATGTGCTGATAATGTTTATTTGAAAAAACATAGTTGAAAAAAAACACTGATGTTTTTATGGCAGATTTTCATGTAGCTTTGGAGCTAAAGGCAGGAATAGATTCAAACAGAATGGGAAATATACAGGATGGAGTAATACTTCTTCCTGCTGGATATGCTAACATCAGCTTTAAAAAAACAAGCTGCATCTAAGGGATTTTACTAAATCAATTGCCATTGTGGTGGGGTTTAAAACATTGTGTGTGAGGGTACTCTAAAAAAAAAAAAAAATAATAAAATGGTAGCAATTTTATTAGACATAAATTACGAATTAGCATAATTTCAAGATGGAATTTTACATGATCTTTATTTACTTTTACATTTTTATTATACAGGGTAAACTCATTTCCTTCACAGATTCTTAAAGATTTGGCAGAAACACACCAATGATTATTAAAAATAATTAGTTAAATATATTAATATAGGCTCTGATAAAATTCAGATACAGTACAAATAAATTTGGCTTGAATGACATAAGTCATATGTGGTTGCAAACTAAGGAATATGAGGTTGTTAATTGAGCCACTGGTCCAGCCAGACAACTACCAACCATATATTTCAGTTATGACCAAACAGGTACCAGTTTGGTAGCTAGAGATGTATTGTATGGACATACAAGTAGATAAAGCTAGGTTTAGCTTGACAAAGGAGACACACAAAATACAGATGTAGCAGAGTTAACACGAACTTCTGCAATTGGTTAAATTGCTGCAGCTTCATATCTTAACACAGAAGACAACAAAAAAACACAATGAAAAGTCATTGAAAAATGTTTTTCAATTTAATTTTCATTGTTTTTTTTTTCTTCTGTAAAAAGAGATCACACTGAAGCAGTTTAACCAATTGCAGACATGCCGTTTGACTGCTACATCTCAATACTGTATATATAGCTATAGTACCATAATATCTACTACAGGAATATATCATTGGACCCCTTAGGGTTTTCATAAAAACATAGGCACAAAAAGGTACAAAAGAAGAAAAAAAGTAACAGTTGCTAAAGAGCCAAAATTTAAGAAAACAAAACTAATACAATACATAAACATATCTAAAAAAAATCTATATTGTCAACATCATAACTACGAAAACATAAAACTATCCAAAAAGAGAAATATCACAAAATTTAGTGCTGCTAAACTGAGATCCTAAACTTATACAATGTGAATGCATATTTAGCTTCAGAACATAAGACCTATGTACATACAACTACACACTTACAAAGTCAATGACAGCAGGCACTTTTATTAGTTTACTAGCATAAAGTCTCTATACAATCGAGCAAACGCCTCTGAACGCAAAAACATTTCTCCAAATCTTCTCCGGACATGGTCTTGTTTTACCAAGTTTGATATTTAAATTATTTGTCCAAAGAGATTAGCCTTCATGTTTTGGTATGGTCCATTGGATACTAGTCTTCTGTAGGTGCTGGGTTACATGTCGGATATTTTGGAATTCTATTGCTCTCATTGTTAGTAAAGTATATTATTCATACAAATAAGTTAAAATGACTAATATTGGACGATAAAATATGAAAATATTTTAATAAAAGTTCATTTGTTCCTTTCTTGCTTTCCATCCATGTACTGTCCATGTAGGAGATACAGTGGCTCACATTTACTAATAGACAACATAAACCTATACAAGTAATGTACTAGGTTTATCAAAGTGACTGATGCTGGATGATCAGTTTGGTGCAGCTTTATACTGTCTAGTCTACGCTTATACCACCTGTTAATTGGCTTACTGTGGACCGCAAATTTAATCTAAAAACTGGCGCATTTTCCCACAAAGTCACTCAGGCTTTCAATCTTGTTGAAAACAATTTGCTCAGTTTTGAGCCAAAATGCACCACATTAATGAGCATTTTTCTTCAGAGGTGAGTCATAACCAGGATAATAAATCTGTCCAAGTTTTTTATTAAAAATCTTTGCCTTTCATATTTGAATTGGTTTCATATTTGTCGAAGTTTTCATGGGTGGAAAAAATGTTACTGTAATTTGCATTTCAATATTCTAATCTTTGGAAACATTTTCAAACCAATTTAATGTGAGTGATACAATGTTTCAGGGGATTCGATTCCATTCTGGGACTGGCGTGGCTTATATGTTGTCCCAAATATATCTTCATGATACCGCATTTCATTCTGGAAAATAAAATAAGTGTCACTTCATGAACTTTCCAAACAAAGTGGGATTGAAAACTAAATACTATACATATAAAGGCAGGTATAGTATCCTTTCATCCCTTTCCTTTTGGCTGGAAATTCCCAGATATGTACATCATGAGATAAACAGTTTTACAAAATAACATGATTTCATGATATTCTGTCACAAGAAGTCTATTTTACAAGTATCCACATATGGTGACCCAGGGTTCCGTTGTGATTTGCAGTCTGTCAAGGGTTTTGCTAGCTTATGCAATATCGTATTGAATTGGTTTTGTGAGAAAAGTGAAGTTTGACACGTCTGTGCTTTGGGCATAATGTCCTATCAGGATCTTGTCACAACATGCAGTGTTTAAAACTAATGGTCAATTTAGGATATGTAGTGTCTGTATTCCACTGCTGCCATCTTCAGTGGTTGTCATACCCTCTGCTGTCATCCACTGATTCAGAAATACATTATTACATATGGATGGATCTAATTAATATGTATATTGTTCTACTTGTACTCTGTTATTCCTCTTGGAAATATATGAAGAAAATGACAATGATACCTTTCCCCTTCCAATACTGCCCAATCAGTGGCAGGAATACACTCTGTTGACAGTAGAAAAGTTAATGCCTAGTTGTCAAGTTATCCATACATTTTCAGCAGGAAATAACAGGGGAACACCACAATGCTCCAAGAGGGCAAGAAAACATGCTCCAAAATAAGAATACAGTCACCCATTTGTCTCTCTAAAAGGTCTCAGTTTTCATATTGTAAATACAGTTTGCATAATCTTTTAGTTAGTAATATATACAGATGATTGCAATTCTAATACAAATGTAGGTATTATGTGAGTAAATTTCCTTTGGGCTCATTGTAAGAAAAGGACAAATCACACACTCAAGTGTAAAATACCTTTAACTGTGTCAACCATTGTTCCGCTTCCTCATCACTCAGACCCTTCTTCTTTGCAATGATCATTTTAATAGTTGTAGCCACATCTCTGGCCATCTCAATATGTCCACACACATATACATGGCCTTCTTCTCCAAACAGAGTTCTAAAAACCTCATCTTCAAGATTATTTACCAGAATGTGCTGGACATATGTCTGTGGATAATGGGAAGGGGGTAATTCATATTAAAAATCATAACTGTACAAATATTTTTTCACATAGTTGAAAGAATTTTTAAAATAAAATATCATAACAGTTGGCTTAAAGGGGTTATCTGGCAGGACAACATTTTTGAGAAAAGGGACAAAATGGGTTAAAAAAAAATCAAACAAAGCATTAATCACCTCATGTTCCCATTCTGATGGGTTCCAGGGTCCCCTTGCGCTCTCGGCCCCATTCGCCATTCAGGAAATGACTGCTCATCCATTCACTGAGCAGTATTTCGTGTGTGTAAAAGGGGAACAGGAAGGGGAGAACAGCAGGGGATCTGGGATTGGTGAAGTACAGTAAATAATGGTTCTTTTATTTGTTAACCCATTCAGTCCCATTTCCAAAAATTTTGATCTTGATGGCCAACCGTTCCAAGCACATGACCAACCACAAACCCTCAGATGAACATGGAAAATTAACAGATGAAAGAGAATCAATGTCGTTCAACACATGGCCACAATACAAAATGACTGAATGGTACAAAGCGGGAGAGAGTGCACAGGGTCTAGAAGCTGATGAAGAAGATGCTCACAAAAAAAAAAGTTGCTACTGGAGACATTTGTGATGTTGCAGTATGAAGAATAAAGAGGGAATATTGAAACTAATGCAATTGTTTTATTATACATTATATATGAAATATATATATATAAAACTTTCCATTGTGCTTCTTTAAGCTCTAAGATAAGAATTTCCCACCTTTGCTTGTCCAGGCAGCCGAGAGTACGCAGTGATCACATCTTGTATGACACCTTTTCTTTTCATGTACTGCTTCTCTTCTTTGTAGATTTCATCAACCTCTGGTTGCTGGCAGCCCGTTAGCAATATCATAGAGCCAACTTTCTTACCTGAAATTGCAGGTTTAGAGAATTACTATTGGCACTTATGTTCTATGGTGAATTATAGAAATGATGATGTTAAGTTACCAAAAATTATACCATATGTAAACGTATACAATAAATGTATAAAGTATAAAAAATAAAATGGTATTATCATATATATTTATTATATACGTTTTAGAGAAAATATTATAAAAGACCTTAAATAGTAACTAGTGATATTATTATAATACAATAAAAATCTGCAAATAACCATGACTTCCCTATCTATCTGCTAGCATTTAATGGGGTTGTGCCGATATGAACACTTATGCCCTGTCCACAGTACAGGGGATAAGTGTCCGATCACTGGGGGCCCCAGTGATCAGGAGGACAGGTTACCAAAAGTTCCCCTAAGGCCTCCTTGTGAATGGAGCGCCAATGCGCATGTATGACTGGTGCTCCACTCACTTGTATGTGGCTGCGGACGCATTATAGTCCTGGCAGCCCCATAGAAGTGAATGGAGCGCACTGATGCTCCATTTACAAGGAGGCCTTAGGGAGACTTTCAGTCCACTGTCCTCCTGATCAATGGGAGACCCAGTGGTCGGACCCCCAGCGATTGGACATTTATCCCCTGTCTTGTGGATAGGGGATAAGTGTCCATAATGAGACAACCTCTTTATATTAGTCTGTACTCTGAATGTGATAGGCAGAGAAGTGAGATTCACATATGTTCACATCTGCATTGGATAGTCCATTAGGAGCTTATGCTGCAGATTCTATCAAGTATGTTGGACACACTGTGCTATTTTGTTTGGAAAAATAACAGGCCCCATGAAAGAAACCCAGCAGACCAAATCAGAGCTAATGGGGATACGTTGGGTGTTGCATTAGTGATCAGACCCCCTGGGGTTCAAGACCCATCATGTCAGGGTCTAGCACTGCTATTTTCATTGTTATGTTCCTGTGACAAAGCAGAACAATGGAAATAACCAATGCAAATGTGAACAAAACCTTAGAGGGAATTTTAAATACCTCCAGCAACCTAATATTTAATCCTGAAATATCCTACTAGTAATGTTAATGGAATACTTAAGGATCTTCAGAGACATATCTATGAAAACCAGTTTGCAATCACATATCTAAATTGTGAAATGCTTTTCACATTTTAAAAAGAGTATCATGTCGACAACCACAAACTAAAATACTAAAGTAAATTTTCCAATGTAGAAAATATTTTGGTTAAAAAAATGTTCAAATTTGTTTTCTTTTTAATTTGGTCAAATCAAAATTGAGATTGTCCAGTAAAGAAGCCCTGTAGTTTATTTCAATCAGTTTATGCTGCATTAATACATTCATGCCCTCCATGTTTATCATACCTTTCTCCATGTCATACAATCTCTGCTGCCAGAAAGCTCTGAATGGAGAAATTCCTGTTCCTGGGCCAATCAGAATACATGGTGATAAGGGATTTGCTGGAATATGAAATGCATTTGTGCTGAAAAAAAGAGAAATGTAGTGTAAACCACAAATACATAACTGGGTGATGTTCATTAATTGTAAAGACGTTAATGAATTATATACATTTTACTCTATTTTTTACCTTTTTCTCGGTGAAAAGGTTATTGGCAGTGCTCAATGGGAAAAAGTATGCAAATGAGCTCTCTTTCAGAATGAAAGTTGTTTTGTAGCATTATACCAACACTGATTCTACTTCAATAGTAAATATATAATATTTGCTCATCACCTTGCTCTCTTCATTAGATTTTTCGTTAACATCTTAGAGATTGGTTTATTTTGTTCTTAAAGGGAGTCTGTCACCAGCACCCAGCATATGAACCCAGCCCTGCAAACAGATAAGCTAGGGTCAACTGAATCAATCAGAATGGGGTGGAATTGGAGAAAAAGTGCATTTGTGCGACTTTCTTACAGGCTTTGTTTTTATGGCATTCACTGTGCAGCCAACATGACGTGTCACCTGTATTCTATGGGTTGGTATGATCCCGGGGATACCAAATTTATATAGTTTTATTTATGTTTTTATCCCTTAAAAAACTTTGCAAAAAATTTTTTTTTCCTTAGAGTCACCATATTCTGACACCTGGAACTTTTTTATATTTCCATGTATGGGGATGTATAGGGCCTTTTTTATTGTGGGGCCAAATGTACTTTTTAGTTATAACATTTTGGGATATGTCTATTTCTTTGAACATTTTTTATTCTAATCTTTATCAGAGGTGAAACAATGAAAGGGGGGTTTTAATTCTTTTTAATTTTTTTTTTTTTACTTTGGTTTAAATTATTAAATCCCCTAGGAGACTTGAACCCAAGGGGGACTGATCACTAATGCAATGCACTGCAAAATAGTGGCACTTCTATTACAGGCTGATCTATATAGAAGAAATGCAGAGAACAGACTGGGAGCCTTCAATAGGCTCCCGGCTGTCATGGCACCGGATTGCTGGCCCTGGATCTTGTTCTGGGGACCAGCGATCCTCCCCAAAATGGCGGCATCCATGCGCCGCTGGGAAAATGGCACCTTGGTTGGCTTTGAACAAAGAGCAATAATGTCCGCGATCAGTGCCTGTATAACACAGCAAAGACCTGGTGGCTATGGTGGCCGATCAGATCCTGTATGCGTTGCTATATTTAAATGCCCAACATTCGCCATAGTATGGAAGGGATTAAATATGGTTGTCATTCTGAAACAGTGTACCTGCCATAGTTGCCAGGTCTCTGCTGCTCTATACATCGGAGACCTGGCAGTAATGTCTGCAATCAATTGTGGCCATTAACCCTTCTAATTCTGCCCCCAAAGACTAAAAATGTGCCCTCCCATAGTATCTTCTCCCGCCTGCTTACTTTTAGTTTCCAATATGGCTCTTGTGCAATGAGATCGCCGGAGCCTTCAAGTATCCATGAAGGTTTTAAAAAAGATTACAAAAATTGGAAAAAAAAATTCCAAAAATTCAAATCACCCGCTATTGCCTAGATCTCAAATAAAAATGAATACACAAAACCAAACAGAAACAAATTAGGTATCCCTGCATCCACAAATATCCAAACTACAAACATATGAAAGTAATATGGTGAACACTGTAGGGGGAAGAAAAATCAAAATGGCCAAACTGCCATATTTTTTTTTGCCTACCATAAAAATTAAATAAAAAGTGATCATCAAACATTCCCCAAAATGGTATAAATAAAAGTATGTTTGGCCCTGCATAAAAGGAGGCCTTATTCAGCCCCATATACAAAAATATAGAAAGTTACAGGTGTCAGAAAATGGCAATATTGGATTTTTTGAAGGTGTTGAGACATAACCAAAACAATATTGCCATAATCATGGCGGCCCACAGAATATAGGAAACATGTCACTTTGGCCGCACAGTAAACGCCGTAAAAACAAAACCCATAAGAAAGTGGTGCAAACACAGTTTTTCTCTAACTCCACCCCATTCTGAATTTTTATCCAGCTCCCAGCACATTGTATGGAATATTAAATGTACCATTATAAATACAATTTGTCCCACAAAAATTAAGCCCTCATATGTTACTATGAACAGAAAAATAAAGTTTTGGCTTTTGTAAATATGAAAAATGGCTGCGGCAAGAAGGGGTTAAGGACAAAGACAATATCTCAGCAAGAGAGGCACTAGTACACAAGGTAAAAACACCCTTTGATTCAGGAGACCCTAATCTATCTATGTTCGAAGCTACATTGATATGACATGTTCTGGTAACAGACTCTCTTTAATGTATTACACAATTTTAAGTTTAATTTTAATTTCCTTTATTAACAAAATGGCTTATTCAATCAAATTTCTGTAAACGTCTCCTTGTTTTGTTCAGCTTCGGATGACAAATGAAGAGGATTGGTCAGCAGTAGATTATATTGTAGTGCAAGTGTTCTTTAATGTAAGTTCTATGATATCACAGCCATGCTATTATAAAAATTCACATTAAATCTAAAATTGGTTGGAAATTATGCATTTCTGTATTCTTTTCATACCTTCGTATAAAGCAAGGAACCATATCATTCAGGCTGATAGTGTTAAACCATGTACTACATACTCCATGGCGAAGTGGATCATGACCTCCTAAAAATAAACATTTTTCCATAAACAGAAGAACAATAACAAACCAAAAAATTACTGATAAAGAACATTTTTAAGTATACAATATATTTTATCATATTTCTAATTCAGCTCTTTATAGAAAGCAAATTATTCCTGTGATAATCACTTTCATTTATGAAAATTTTAATGAAACATATGACACCATATATTCGGTAGATGCTACCAATAATTATTAGACATATACCAATAGGGGTCGGAATTTATACAAAAAAACTGAATAGAGAAAAAATGGCAAAAATATAAAGATGAACCAAATAATAAATAAAACTCAACTTTTATTAGAAAAATTTAAAATACAGACATCCAATAGTAAGATGTCACCCATAACTAGCCTAAGTGATCCTTTAGATAAACCAATCCTAATTAAGGGGGATGCATGGGTAGAATACCCTTTAAAACCCCTTATTATATTGATGCTAGAATATAGGTAAATCAACCGCAAAAAAATGCTGTATCTCTGCGGTAAAAGTGAAAACACCGCAGACCGATATTGTAAAACTGCAGCAAGTTTCAGTAAAGCACTCAAAGTATCCTTAACCTATGAATACTAGAGATGGTATATATAATATATTAGTGCAGTGGAGTTTCAAATCGCCAATATGAATCTCAAAACGCCACACCCAAACTCTATATAGACTACACTGAGAGGGCAAAAGACCATAGGCCCTATAAGGAGCATGATAAACCAAATGCCTGATCAAGTCCCTCTCTTATGATAAAACATATAAGTCTCCTCTTTCCCTCATCACCCTACGCGTTTCCCCTAGTGGATAATCCTAACACCAGGTTCATCAGGGGAGTTTACAAACTTCATGGAGAAAAAATGCATAAATACCAAGAAAAATGTGGTAAAAACCACAGTTCCTGACGCCCAGATGGTAGGCGCCGGTACTTCAATGTTAAGCCTCGGATACAGTGCTACACAGCGATCTATTTATGCATATATATGTTTTATCATAAGAGAGGGACTTGATCAGGCATTTGGTTTATCACGCTCCTTATAGGGCCTATGGTCTTTTGCCCTCTCAGTGTAGTCTATATAGAGTTTGGGTGTGGCGTTTTGAGCTTCATATTGGCGATTTGAAACTCCACTGCACTAATATATTATATATACCATCTCTAGTATTCATAGGTTAAGGATACTCTGAGTGCTTTAGTGAAACTTGCTGCAGTTTTACAATATCGGTCTGCGGTGTTTTCACTTTTACCGCAGAGATACAGCATTTTTTTGCGGTTGATTTACCTATATTCCAGCATCAATATAATAAGGGGTTTTAAAGGGTATTCTACCCATGCATCCCCCTTAATTAGGATAGGTTTATCTAAAGGATCACTTAGGCTAGTTATGGGTGACATCTTACTATTGGATGTCTGTGTTTTAAATTTTTCTAATAAAAGTTAAGTTTTATTTATTATTTGGTTCATCTTTATATTTTTGCCATTTTTTCTCTATTCAATAATTATTAGACTATTATTAAGCTGTCCAATGCTATTATTAACAAAAAAGGAAAAATGTGGCTCATTATACTCATCTTAAATAGCTATTCCACTTACAGCAAATAAGGTTTATTCATTGTAAAAGCTGAATGTGTCTGCCCTCGTACAAAGAACAGTTGTACAATTTTCTAATATACTTTGTGTCTCTTGTAATCATTGAATGGCACTGACTACTTCCAGGGGCTGAAAATATTTCACGGTCATGTAATGATCACAGCTTGTTACAGTTCAGTAAAGTTATCAGACATGTCTTATATAACAAGCCATATACTGTATCTGTGTGGCCATCACATGATCAGAATAGATTTTCAGTCTCTGTAAATTAAAAAAATAAAGAGTAAAAAAATAAAGAGTTGTCCATTTTATAATCTTTTTTATTTTTTAGATGTATTTGTGTATATATTAAAAACATGCAATTTTCTGATAGATATATTTAAAATTCTTGTATAGTGATATTAAAATTCTCACATAACTTTTATAACACCATTTGGCAATCCCTATCTCTACACTATAAAATAGTATAGCCTATGGATCAGTCAACCATGTGTAATGCATCCATATACTAAGTTAGTAAGACTAAACATGGCATCTGTCATGAGACCCTCACACATTCTCTCATAATCCTCCTTTGACTCTTGCCATAGAGTAAGTAGCCGTGTTACCAGAGATCCATCGACTGTAGGTTGAGTTTATATGTATAGCATAACATTAGCATCTGTTTCTGGGTGACTTTTTGCTTAGTTGTAATACTGTATATACACTGACAAATATGATGATGAGATGCTTTAGTAATACTGTACATACACTGACAAACATAAAAATGTGATGTTACTATAGTAATACTGTATGTACACTAACAGACATGATGAGATCCTGTAGCAATAATGTATGTACACTAATAGAAACAATGAAATCAATCTAGGAGAGCCCTTAAGAGGGTGATTCACGAATGGCAGATCATGGCAAAATCAGGAGTGGCCTTTTCAATGAGTCACTTCTTGAAAGCAATCCTTTAAGTGATCACGTTAAATGTTGGGTTAATTTGTTGTATGGTTCATACCAGGTATGACTATACCAAATGTTTATATGTTATTTACTATGTTTTGTGACGGTCATTTTATAAAGTGTATTAGTAAGGCTATATTCATGGTTGCACTGGTGTCTGTCTGGTGCAGAGTCCATTTGAAATTACAGACAAAAAAGTCTTGCAGTATTGTGATGTCAGGGAGAAAACAACAAATACCCAATGGACCCCATTATAGTCAATGGGGTCCCTTGAGATCTCCATCTATTTTATTTATTTTTTCAATTGGTGTGTTTTGGGTTTTGAACACAGAAAAGGTTGTATGAAGGGCAGTCACTATAATGGTTGAACCACTAACTCCATTGATTCACTTTTTGCGGGGCAGGAACTCCTAGGTCTGACATGTTTTTTGTAACTCACGCCAGTTTTCTGGTGTGAGTAATACAGGAAATCTTGCCAATTCCTGATTGACTTAGATATCCATTCTGGCCCATAGGTCAGAACCTCTTGATAAATCAGGCACATCTTGTTTCTGTTGGGCTCTTTATTAAAACTAGCATGCAAAATGACAATTTTAATAAATCTTCTCAAATAAGATGCTGCAGTAATACTGTATATACACTGACAGACATGATAAGATGTAGTAATACTATATATGTACTGACAGACATGATGAGCTGATGCTGTAGTAATACTGTATATACAGTACCGACCAAAAGTTTGGACACACCTTCTCATTCCAAGAGTTTTCTGTATTTTCATGACTATAAAAATTGTAGATTCACACTGAAGGCATCAAAACTGTGAATTAACACATGTGGAATTATATACTTAACAAAAAAGTGTGAAACAACTGAAAATATGTCTTATATTCTAGGTTCTTCAAAGTAGCCACCTTTTGCTTTGATTACTGCTTTGCACACTTTTGGCATTCACTTGATGAGCTTCAAGAGGTAGTCACCTGAAATGGATTTCACTTCACAGGTGTGCCCTGTCAGGTTTAATAAGTGGGATTTCTTGCCTTATAAATGGTGTTGGGGCCATCAGTTGTGTTGTTCAGAAGTCAGGTGGATACACAGCTGATAGTTCTACTGAATGGAGTGTTAGAATTTGTATTATGGCAAGAAAAAAGCAGCTAAGTAAAGAAAAACGAGTGGCCATCATTACTTTAAGAAATGAAGGTCAGTCAGTCCGAAAAATTGGGAAAACTTTGAAAGTGTCCCCAAGTGCAGTGGCCAAAACCATCAAGTGCTACAAAGAAACTGGCTCACATGAGGACCGCCCCAGGAAAGGAAGACCAAGAGTCACCTCTTCTGCGGAGGATAAGTTCATCCGAGTCACCAGCCTCAGAAATCGCAGGTTAACAGCAGCTCAGATTAGAGACCAGGTCAATACCACACAGAGTTCTAGCAGCAGACACATCTCTACAACAACTGTTAAGAGGAGACTGTGTGCAGCAGGCCTTCATGGCAAAATAGCTGCTAGGAAACCACTGCTAAGGACAGGCAACAAGCAGAAGAGACTTGTTTGGGCTAAAGAACACAAGGA
Organism: Leptodactylus fallax; assembly: GCA_947044405.1. Lineage (NCBI taxonomy): Eukaryota > Metazoa > Chordata > Amphibia > Anura > Leptodactylidae > Leptodactylus > Leptodactylus fallax. The sequence goes on from CAMRHE010000203.1 coordinate 1,990,796, forward strand.
ATGGACATTAGACCTGTGGAAATCTGTGCTTTGGTCTGATGAGTCCAAATTTGAGATCTTTGGTTCCAACCACCGTGTCTTTGTGCGACGCAGAAAAGGTGAACGAATGGACTCTACATGCCTAGTTCCCACCGTGAAGCATGGAGGAGGAGGTGTGATGGTGTGGGGGTGCTTTGCTGGTGACACTGTTGGGGATTTATTCAAAATTGAAGGAATACTGAACCAGCATGGTTACCACAGCATCTTGCAGCGGCATGCTATTCCATCCGGTTTGCGTTTAGTTGGACCATCATTTATTTTTCAACAGGACAATGACCCCAAACACACCTCCAGACTGTGTAAGGGCTATTTGACCAAGAAGGAGATTGATGGGGTGCTACGCCAGATGACCTGGCCTCCACAGTCACCAGACCTGAACCCAATCGAGATGGTTTGGGGTGAGCTGGACCGCAGAGTGAAGGCAGAAGGGCCAACAAGTGCTAAGCATCTCTGGGAACTCCTTCAAGACTGTTGGAAGACCATTTCAGGTGACTATCTCTTGAAGCTCATCAAGAGAATGCCAAGAGTGTGCAAAGCAGTAATCAAAGCAAAAGGTGACTACTTTGAAGAACCTAGAATATAAGACATATTTTCAGTTGTTTCACACTTTTTTGTTAAGTATATAATTCCACATGTGTTAATTCACAGTTTTGATGCCTTCAGTGTGAATCTACAATTTTTATAGTCATGAAAATACAGAAAACTCTTGGAATGAGAAGGTGTGTCCAAACTTTTGGTCTGTACTGTATATATTGACAGACATGATGAAATGATGCTGTAATAATACTGTTTATACACTGACATGATGAGATGTTATTATAGTAATACTTTATATACACTTTTTAGAAGTTGGGGCCTAGTGCATGGGTATAAGAGAGGCATGTCAGCAAAATGTAAAATGCATCTATATTAGAAAATGATGTAACTGTAGATTTCATGTAGATTCAATGCCGTGACAATGAAAAAGCAGATAACCCTGTTATTCACTAACAGCAAAAAGAGAAAACCATAAGGAATTAATAATACACAAAGTATACTGACAAATTGAAGTCTATTTTTAGTGTCATTAATTGACTTAACAACTACGTCACTAACCTTTAGTTCTGTAATTTACAACTGCAATGGTGAGGTGAATCTCCCCAGGCGTCATGTCATTTGAGGAGCTTATAGAGTAGTACCTTGCCTTAAGTGGTGGTAACTGAGTCAACAGAAATGTAGTTGGTACGTCTAGTGATTTAAACTCTTCCAGTACGTCAAGGAATGATGGATAATTGTCAGATTTCCAGGCATTGTACTTTTTTGTATCCTAAAAATGTAAGATGATACAAAAGACAGTTTATTAAAACAAGGCCAATTACAGATCCATGAAAAATAATGGGGGAGATTTATGAAGACCGGGGATTTCATATCTCCTTTGCACCCCCTGCTGCACTGAAATCCACGACAACTTATAGCTTATATAGTTTTCTGTGGTACGTGATCATAAATCCATCACCACACCCTCCTTTTGGAACGTGTCACAGGTGGCGTAAAAACAAGATTTGCAACCATTTTGTTTAACTGCCATTTTAAAATTTGCAATTCAGAGATTTGCAACTTTTTTATGCCAGAATGCTGATGGTTTATCTATTAACAAATTTTTGCTGGACTGGAGCACATTTTCTGCATTATATTCACCAATTAAAAAGGCAATGACATCAGTCATTCGCCAAAATGAATGTAAGGCATCATACATGAAAATGCTTACAAGTTGTCTTTGTTTTCATAGTTGATAGTGAAATTGATCAGTCAAGGATTCATTATACATCAGATCTTACATTCCATTCATTGATCACTAATAGTGTGTGCTATACAATGTGACATCTTGTAGTTATACCCTTATATGGAGCCATTAATATGTATTTTGATAGTATTTAGCATCCACATGATGTGTGAAAAAGTAATTGTTTTGGACAAAGGCAACATGAAATGCGTAAGCACCTTAAAAGTTCTGTTCAATTCAATTGTTTCTCTAGCTAATTTTCAGATTATTTGTTACTTTTTCCACAAATATAAGTTACCCAAAATAGACACAGTCAATTATATCTAAAGGACAATCTTAGGTGTAGAGTGAGTGGACTTTGTACGTACTTTGCTCAAGTCTTCCAGTCTCTGTTTGTCTCCTACGTCAGCAGCCAGAAGAGACAGCTTTTTCAGAAGCAACTGAGAAGGTGGAGTAGTTATGTCTAAGAAGTAAGTCAATGCCTGGGACAGTGAGCAGGGAGGGATTTTCTCACTGGTTGTCCAGAAGTTACCTGAAAACACAGGAAGGAGAAGAAATTTATTTGAAAGAGATCCAAAGTGTTCCTGACAGTTTCTAATTTTTCCCACCTTTGCTAATTTTAGGGAATTTTTTTAGTACAAAATGATACGTAAAATCCCATAAAGTTCTGTAAATGACATGACCTTGGACAGCGTCACACATCCTTCCTTCATATCCTAAGCAGGTGGCTTCATTTGCACGATAAAGTCATTCATTTTCAATAGTTCCTGGACTTTATTTAGCAAAAAACTTACTGTATGACTGTTCCTTACTGCGGCACAGGATAACCTTTAGTGAACCTACAAGATTAACAGCCCTAGATCACAGAAGCCAATTGGAGTCTCAGTACATGGATATCCACCAATGATATGTCTCTGTTGCTTTTATTTACAGTCATCCACAAATCTGTTTTTATCTTCATTGTTATTTTTTTTTTTTTTAGAGACTCATCTAAGGCTAGATGCTCACGAAAAGAAAGTGGTGCAAAACGTAGTCTTGCACCTGAGGGGTGGCCATTTTCTTGGCTTCCCCAAACACTGAAATGTCCGTGACTACAGATCATCAAAATAACGGTCATGACAATAGCCCCCATTCACAGACATCAAAAACAGACATCACACGGCCAGTTTTCACTGTCATGTTAATCTAGCCTCAGTCTAACAGGCAATGCACTATCGTTTAGTGCAATGTATCTGTTATATTTTTTTTATTTAAAAAACAACGGTGTACGGGTCAGTAAAACTCTTATGTTAAAAACAGATACTAAGATAGTTTTTCCCAGATGATAACCGAAATCAATGTGTGCATGAGGCCTTAATCAGATATCTTTGTCTAATGTCACAATAAACAGATCTCATTTCATGGCTGCTATCACCACCTATTAAAGGCAATGCTCTTTTATGGCCCTCTGTCTACATCATTGTTGCTTAGCGAACAAATAAATGTTATGCAATTTAACTGTAGCTCCATGTATACTTATTATAGATGATAGGCAAAAGGAAGTAGTGAAAAGAAGGATCTATGTTGTTGATATTTTCAGATTAAAATGTGATGCAATTTGACCCCATAGGCTAAGGCCCCACGTTGCAGAATGCAGCTAAAAATTGCTGCGGAAAGAAACGTAGCAGAAAAGCATTCAGTTTGTTTTCGCTGAGGTTTCCATTGCGTTTTAGCTGCTTTTTTCTCTGCGTTTTTTCTTCACTTATTGAATCTTTATGGAAAACGTAAGCATTTCTGCAGGTAAAATTGACATGCTGCATTTTTGAAAATGCAGTTTTTCCGCAGCATGTTTTTTCCCACAATGTGTGGATGGGATTAGCCAGAATCTCATTCACTTTGCTGGTACTGTAAAATGCAGGATTTTTTTCCTGCTGCATTTCCGCAACGTGGGCCCTTAACCTTAAATGGGATCAAGTTTTGTACTTGGTTAGCAAGTATAAAATGCTAAATGACGCTAGGTTCACACTAGCATTGGGGAAACCCAATCCGCTTAAAAAGTGGTTACCCGCGGAAACCCACGTACCCCATAGACTATAATAGGGTCCGCTGGGTTTCCGCCTGGCTTCTGCATGAAAAATTTTTTAAGTGGAATGAGGGACAGAATCCCTGACTGGTCACACAGCACTAGAGTGACCGTAACCTAACTTATCTAATTTCATTGCCGTTGCGCCACTTTTTTTTTTTTGTTGTTTAATTCTGTCCACCTGAGCAGTTTGTGGGAAAAAAATACCCTAGAATCCAACAAGTTTAATTGTAATACTTCAACTCAAAATTCCAACTAATAATAATGCTTGATTCTATAGTGACATGGGATATATCAGCAGTCCATTGAAGAGCAGTAAGGCATTTGCCATATCAGATTGGTTTGACATACAAATGGTAGTATCCATCATGCTGTACTTTTGTATGGCAGGTTAAAGTGGATATGTCAGCATCCGTGGCTGTCCTGTTTAAGGACAACATAATATGGAGGCAGGTCTGCTGAATTATTGCAAACAGCACAAAAATATTTTGCTAATAAGAGTGGTCAAAGAATACAGTGGACTCATAGCTATGAGTCTGGGCTAGTAGGAAAGTGGAGCTGTCCCCATACTATGCAGTCCATAAACAAGGCAACATAGTGTGCTGACAGATCTTGTTTAACCTGCAATATAACTGTATTTAACCAAATCTGATATGGCTAATACCTACTATTATGTCATTTACCTACTATTTACCTACTATTATGTCATTATATAACCAAGGATTATTTGTTATTGATCTGCAGTTAGGTACAGTATATTGTAGAAGATGTTAAAAGGTCATGGGATGGAGCTGCAAAAACTAGCATAGAGCAAAAAAAAATGTCCTTTCTATCATAAAGTCATTCAAAAGTTACATGTGTTTGATGATTGGAGTCAGGAAATCATTATATCAAAGAGACAGCTTAACCATCCAGTATTAGAATGACGCAGCAAACATCTGTATATAGCAAGAAGGAAGTTAAGGCGTTCACCAAAACAAAACAGATCCTTACCCTGTTCACTGCGTGTCTCCAGCCGGATGTCCTGATTGATGGGGGCGCATCCTTCAGAAGTTTCATAATGCTTGAAACTAACTCCGGCTGATTGCCAGGAAACACACCAACATGTTCTCCTGGCAGATACTGAACTTCCTGGTAATTCTCACTGGAAAGTTTCACTAGGAGGGTGGCACGGCTGAAAACAACAAGTAGGAACTCATAATAGGACTAATTACGTATACAGGATTTCCTCTCACAGAGCAGAATCAACAAATTCATTTACAGCCGGGCTCCACCATGTTATTGTTTCTTCTTGGATGTTTCATAGAAGATGATAACTTATGTAGAGCATGTCTATCAGCTTCCAAACCCTGTAGGCTTTGGCAACTGCCCAGATTTGTTTGGTGTTGACATCAGCACTTATGTTACTGTAGTGCTCTTAGGAGGTAGTCTGTAAAGGCAATATTGCCCATGACATGGTCAGTTATTGTTTATTATAATTCTACATAAAAATGTTTTGTGAAGAAGGATCTCATTCACTTCTATTGAACTAAAATTGAGGCTAAAGTTAGTTGGTTTGCATCAGTCCTCATCATTCCAGTCATTCCATTGTTACCAGGTTTTAGTGTACATTCATACTACACTATATTTTCTTAGGGTATGTTCACACTTTACATTTATATCTGTCCTCATTACAGAAGATGTTAAAAAAAAAAATCAGAAGGTTCTGGCCATCAACTTTCTGTTAAACATCCTGTATTATTTTTTCCATAAGTAAAACAGAAAGCCGACATAGGAAACTTCTTTTTTATTATAACATTGAAGTCTACCAGGATGCATGATACTGTACATCATGATGGCTTAGTGGTTAGCACTGGAGTCTTGGGTTTGAATCCAGCCAAGGACAATATCTGCAAGGAGTTTGTATGTTCTCCATGGGTTTCCTCCCATGCTCCAAAGAAATGCTGAATTTACATTGCAAGCCCTACTTGGGGCACTGACTGATAACAATTTACGTAAAGTGCCAAATAAAATGTTGGCACTTTGTAAGTAAAATAAATTTTAATATATGATCGATGGTAGTGTGAACCTAGCCTTACAGGATCTGTCAGACTGACATTAACCTCATAAAGGTTTAAAGATCATCTGTCACAAGGAATGAGCAAATTAAACTAAACATATTGTGACATACCTTATGTTCTACTGAATATAAGGTATATTTTTTTTCAAATTTGATCCTCTGTTCTATGATAATTTTAATAAAACTTATTATGCAAATGAGCAGCTTTGAGCACCAAGGGCGTCACCAGTGCTCAGGGCTGTTCACACCCCATGCATTCTGATTGGCCTCCTGGCTGCAGTACATCAGAGACTGACAGTGACAGGCAGAAATGATGAAGAATCGCCTGGCCCTGTATTCTCGTGGTCGCGCCATGAATTTGCGCATGCACATATCCTCTTAAGTCCGGAGTGAGTGTAGTGTGTATGTGTCTATATGTTATACTACACCCGGAAGAGAAGGTCCAGGGTGCTCATTTGCATACTAATGTTTATTAAAATTATCAGACAATGGAGGATCAAATAAAAAAAATAAATAAAGGAACCTTTTATTCAGCTGAACATACTGTATAGTATGTGAAAATACGTTTAGCTTAATTTGCTCATTCCTGATGACAGATGCTCTTTAAAGGGGTCGAGGACTAGAAATTTATGGCCTATCCTTAGGACAGGGCATCAATATCAAATCAATGGGTGTCCAACATGCAGAACCCCCACCTAATCTCCACAGAGTACAAAGCTACACACAGACAGAAGGATGAAGATCTGCTTCAGCTTTGTGTAACAGGTTCACAGTATTTGGAGAGGATTTTTAGGTGGAAGACTGCCTCAAATTCCTCTCCAAATTCCTCCTAATAAACCTAGCCTTAGAGGGAAAAACTTATATCACATGAATGAAAAAAGACAAGTAAATCAATGGTTAAACTATTTCTGCTGAACATTTGACTGAATTCATGCATGTATAATTTTAGCAGATACCGTGAATCCCTTATGCCAAGCTGTATGTGCCATTGTTTTCAACCCACTTACCTAGACTTAGAGCTTTGTAAATTTTGCCTTGACTTTAGGGTCATTTTTAGGATGCTTCTTGAATGCAGTTTGGAAAGTGCTGAAGGCAAACAGAGAACATAGAAATGTGTGTTCATTTTTGCAGTTAATATTTGACTACATTGTGCCTTACTTACAGACTATAAGTAATAAGAATTGCTAGTGATCTTTATTTTGTTATAATGCATGTATGTAATTCTTCTTAAGGCTGAGGCCCCACGTTGCAGAAACACAGCTTTTTTTGTTGCAGATTCTGCTGCATTTTTTTGAGCCAAAGCCAGAAATGGTTTGAGCAGAAGCAGAAGTATAAGAGCTTCCTTAATATTTCCCATTCCTTTAGTAGCCACTCCTGGGTTTGGCTAAAAAAAAACGCAGCAAAATCTGCAACAAAAAAAGCTGTATTTCCGCACTGTGGAGGCCTCAGCCTAAATTTCATTTACTCAGTGTCACCTATAGGTCCAATTAGCTGCTATTTAAGTTTATGCTATAACTTTATAGTGGACTCAGCTCTATTTTTCTGACACAATCTCCTAATTTCCTACATAGACATCAATTGTAAAGCACAGGAGCAAACTGCATACTGTTTTATCATTAGGTTCAATGGGGGGAATTTATCACAGAGATAATTTTTAGGCTAAAGCCCCACGTAGCGAAACACAGCATAAAAAGCAAAAAACACTTCAGAAAAAACTGCAGCAGAAACATATCACGTTTTTTTCTGCAACGTTTCTCATTGCGTTTTCGCAGAGTTTTCCTCTGCAGGCTTTCTGCCCTTATTATACCTATATGGAAAACGTCAGCGTTTCCACAGGTATAATTGACATGCTGCGTTTTTCAAAAATGCAAGCAGTTTTCAAAAATTCAAACATTTTTGAAAAAGCAGTTTTTCCACTGCAGATTTTTCTCTGCAATGTGTGGATGGGATTAGCCAGAATACTGTTCACTTTGCAGGTACTGTAAAATACAGCGTTTTCACAACATGGGGCTTCAGCCTTAAAGACAATTTAGCTGCAGTCTGCATTGGTGTAATTTCTGCCAAATTTATCAAATGTTAAGTCTAGGACTTCTGTCCTGAAATGTTGCTAAACTTACTAAGCCACCCCCTTACAGGAGTGAAATTGTGACAATTTTTGCAACTTTTGAAGTCCATTTGATAAATCTGGTGCACAGACTGGGAGACAAACTAACCATGACCTCCTTCCCACTCACTTCTCAAAAATGGAGTAGTGTGAACATGCAAAAAGTTGCTATTTTTTTTTTTTTCACACAAATAAACTCAAATAGTTGCAAGTCCCTATTCTTTTCCCTCAAGGTTTATAGCAGTAATCTCCCAAACTCCCTTTAGGCTAAGGCCCAACGTAGCGAATCGCTGCCAAAAAATGTTGCGGAAAAGACCGCAGCAGAAAAGCATTGCGGTTTTTTCCACAGCAAGCATTTTTGAAATCGCAACATTTCCGCTGCAGATTTTTTTCTGCAATGTGTGGATAAATCTCATCCACTTTGCAGTTAATGTAAAATGCAGAGTTCACAACGTGGGGCCCGGCATTAAAGGTAACTGCAGTGATTGAACCACCTTCAGTCTGTTTTAGCTTTAATTTCATAAAATATCTTTAGGTTGTATTAACTTCCAAGACACGATATAACTTGTAAAAAGAACCTGGGCCACAAAGCCTTAAAAATTGGCAACAAACGAAAATGCACTCAAAGTAATATATATTACAATTTCACAATTTTTCACCAGGAATTCACTGTATAATAAAAGTTGCAAATTTTGGTGGGCAATTGTTCTGACTTTTGGCACATTTGCACCCCAACTGCCACTTTTCCAAATAGTGAGTGTGTTGGACGTAAAAAATGTACGTATGTTTTGCACCTGAGGGGTGCCCATTTTCACAGATCCCTCATACATCGGTCATGTGAATTAGACCCCTTTCACATGAATGGATTTTAAAGGGAACTTGTCAGGTCAATTTGGGACACTAAACCACCCACAGGTCCTTATAGACCTGGGGTTTAGTGTCCCAAATCACCCTGTTGTAATGCAATCCACAGGCGCATTAAAAATAAAAAACCTTTATACTTACCCAGAGATGAGTCCGATGAGTCTGGCTTCTGGCTTCATTGAAGAACTGCGCAGGCGCAAGGAGTAAGTATAAAGCTTTTTTATTTTTAATGCGGCCATGGATTGTGTTATAACAGGGTGATTTGGGACACTAAACCCCAGGTCCATATGGACGTGTGGGTGGTTTAGTGTCCCAAATTGCCCTGACAGATTCCCTTTAATGTAGCCATGTGATGGCTGTTAAAAAACAATGGCCATGACATGGCTGATTATGACATTTATGTGAATGTAAGTTTACTAAACATTATTCCAGAAACTGGCTTAAATTATAGCTCAAACAGCAGAAGGGGGTTATTTGATGTAAGAACATTAGGATTGTGGAAGTCTCTGTTAGCGGAAACAGTAAAGGGAGATTCTCTAAAAGAACTAGAGAAAGGTCCATATGCCCTTCTTGAGAGCAGCAATATTCAATGTTATCGCACTTATTAAGTTTTTGGTATTAGGACATCGATCCAGAGATTTATTCTGATTGCCAGTCCAGATTGTCCTATTAATGTTTGTCATCCACAGAATTCTGTAATCTATTCAACATCCTATAAATAATACAACAATGCCATTTTACAGCTAAAGAACATGTGTTCCTTTTACTCAGCTGTAAATGTGCACATCATTTTGCAGTCTGTTTCCTAGTACATAGTGACAACACCTTTTCCGGGTCTCAGCTACTATACAGATGGTGGATAACAATGAGCTAAGTGGCATACAGGGAAAATAGGATAATCGGGAACTGTATGATAATTGGAAACATGAAAGCTGGCTTTCCTAGCAGATCAACAGCTTGCTCTTCCCAAGAGTCCATCTGTAGAGCCACTGTGAACAACATAAACAGAAGTTGCCTAATACATTGTTAGGCTAAGGCTCACGTAACAGACTCTGCGAAAAATTGCTGCTGGAAAAACTGTGGCAGAAACGCACTGCGTTTTTTCCTGCAGCGCTTTTCACAGAATGTCCACAGAGTTTTCTTCTGCAGACTTTATGCTTCAGTCAAACCTATAGGGAAACTGGCAGCGTTTTCATAGGTATAAATGACATGCTACAATTTCCAAAAACGCAACGGTTTTGGAATCCGCAGCATTTACGCTGGGGGTATTTTTCTGCAATGTATAGATTCTCTAAAATCCCATCCACTTTGCAGGGACTGTAAAACGCCACGGTTTTTGCAATGGTATTTCCACTGAGGCCAAACCACGGCGTTTCCACCACGTGGGGCTTCAGCCTCATTGTCAGATTTACCTGCCATTATTTACACTAGGCTATTTTTTTTCATAGTGTTCAGGCTGTGTCTACTCATGGGTTTATTGGGAAAGCCCAGGGAGTTGCTTGTGGGTTGTTATGAGAACACAACCACAGCAAAAGGGAGTAACTGCAATAATAGCATTACATTGGGAATAGCCTTAGAATAGGTCATTAATATGTAATCATTGGGGGTCCGACACCCAGGAAGCCCACACCTCAGCTTCTTTACTGAATACCAATCACTGTGCTGTGCATAGCGTAGGGGCTAGGAGAAATCTCTCTTGTCCTGTAGGCCCCTAGCGCTTACCACACGTTACCATCTTGTATACAAATAGATTTTTAGAACTTTAAGTCAAACTTTTACATTTTGGTTTACATAACATTTTCCATAAACAGATACCTTTGATGTGATCTAAAGGCTGGGTTTCATTCACAAGTCGATAATTTTCTGAAATCCAGTCTTCTGTTGAGGTATAACATTTTGGCAATGTAATTTTCTTTCTGTCACGAATCTTGAACACTTCACAGGCAGCCTGAGAGCGATATGAGAAATATTGTATGTAACCTTTAGGCTGGACTCTGATGTCAGTAGCACCCACAACCGATAAAGCTGCGAATTCCAAAAATACAACGGTTTTGGAAATGGCAGCATTTCCGCTGCGGGTATTTTTCTGCAATGTGTGGATGGGATTCATTAAATTGAGATAGAATTCGCCACGTGGGGCTTCAGCCTAACAGATGTTGACCTTGGTTGGATTCTAATCCATAGCTCCAAGGTGCAAGGCAACACTGCTGCATCATGCTGCCCACTGATCCATGCTATTTTTCGTGTCCATTTGCCCTTTAAAGGTAGGTTAATGTTAATTATCTTCATTTTTAATATCAGATGTAATGAACTATATCAAAAATATTTCCTATTTACACATGGAAACTGTCAGCAAGCTGCTGTTGGTGGATGTACATTCTCAATCAATCTCTATACTTAGTGCTTTGTGCGCACTGGCTCATTCAAACATGAATTGCTCAATGCAAATATTGGATATTCAAGTATTTTATTGGCAATTTTACTATGTACTGCACAATATATAAAACAGGTAAAAAACTGACTTAAATATATAAAAATACACATACAAAAGATACATGAATATGTAAATATAGCATATTTTTGTGAAAGTGGACAAAACGTTTAAAAATACTGCATACCTTAAATGTGTGAACAGCCCATGATAGGAATGCCTCCTCTTGGCCACTAAGTTCATCTCCTTCACCTGTAGGGCTAATCTGGGAGGCACCAAGCAGTGCCAGTCTGTGGTCTAGGGTATGGGCAAATGCACAAAACTGTGGATATATGCTGGAGCCAAGTCCAAATATGGCGTATCTGGTATAAAATTAGAAATTTGTAAGACACATATACTACAGTTAGATAACACAGATATACGGTATATCATGAGTATGACTGCAGTTCAGTTCAATGTCAATGCTGCTTCTACCATATATCACATGCGATCATAAGAGCCAATGCCCTAAACATCTATTGTATTCAACTACAACAGTATCACATTATTAGAATGGTATAGCGGATTCATTTTGGGTGTCATTTATGCCTTCAATACTCCTATTTTTTTTTACAGTGGCTTTGATTTAGGGTTGAAGGCAAAAACTTAATTCTGCCCTTCTAATGTACTACCATATCATATGCTGTTGAGGTCCTTATGTGGTCCTTAATACAGCCAAGAACTGAACTGTGAGGTGACATAAAATATCTTAGTTGGCAATACATTAATTTTATAGATAATGCCAAAAAGAATAAGATTCTTCAGTTAAATAAATGACACTCTACACCGACTGTATTTAATACAATGTGCATTTTATTTTTACCTCAATTTGTTTTGCAGTTTCTTCAGTTTGAACACTGATTTCTTGAATTTCTATAAAAAAAAAAAAAATATTTATTTAGTAGTAGTACATACAAATCAAAATCACAGTTGTAATAGCTTCAGAAAGGCATACTAAAATAATAGACATATTGTAGATTGCTATAGTGTATGTAGGATAATGGACATTTGTTATTATATGTAGAGTAATGGACATACATTATTACATATATATCACTGATTATATACTACATCAAAAGTTATTTCGTAACTTTGGACTAATATATACCACCTTCTGTTATTTTCAGGCTTCTCTACCTTCACTTCTCTACAAAATCTCTTTAGTCTTCCCCCCTTACAGCAATACCACTATCTACAATTATGGCACTTTATCTATGACCTTTTTAGGAATGCTAACTCCCCTCTCAGGCTCACTAGTTTCGAAATTTATTGTTTAGGATAATCTAATGCCGTAGGACTGATATACTCCAACTTTCTTTATTGTGCTTCCTCAACTTTCTTACATTTCTAAATGAGAGACAGACTTGGACTCCACCATTCCTGGTGGACTGTGGTCCCAGATCTGGGAGGCAACATGTAACAGTCCCTAGATCACTCTCATGCTAGAAACCTCCTTTAAAGTATTGTTCTGGTGGTATCATGTACCCACCAGATAGCCCATGCAGTTCATCCCTATCAAAGTAATTGTTGTCCCTTCTTTGGAAGACGTCCACTTTAGACTTCAGAGAAGTGAAGAGACAGCTGGTCTGGTATATGATTAATGAGAAATTGTCATCTATCCTCTTCCTACAACTTTGGTCCCCATGGGTGGAATATATTACCCCATCTCCCTTGAATTAGTCTCTTCTCTCTGTTTTTGGTGAGGTAGATCTTACCTACCTTGCAGGGATGACGAGACCACCCACCCCTCCCTGCTTTCTTCCCTATCTTGTTTTTCCCCTTGTCGTCCAACCCCTTCCTTGTTCTCTTTTTGTTACTGGATCCCATTTTACTTCCTTTCATATTTAAACTATATTAAGGGACTATCCTCCTCCGGGGTTCGGGAGAGATGTTCATATGCATGGTTCTATTTGATATTTCTTTATATGATAAGCTTCTATATATTCATTGCGTGCTCTAGGTTTGCATTGTCTACGTTTCTTGTTTATCTGATAAATTTGAAAAACAATAAAAATTTATTGTTAAAAAATTATATTTATTTATTTTGTGACTTATGTATGTTGTTGGCCACTTTATTAGAGACATCTGTCCTTTCTGTCTGGAGTATCCCTGTTTGTTTTTTAGATACAAGACCCCATGGTGCAGCAGCAAATCAAGTGAGCAATTTTTCAATTAAACCACATAAGAATGGGATCATCAAGTAAACTTCAAACTAGGTATAGTCATGGATACTAGACTAGACTGGGCCAGTATGTAAAATCTGCCAAACTTGAAGAGTTTTCTAATGCAATAGTATAAAGAGTTTACAGAGAATGGTATGATAAAGGTAAACTATCCAGCAAGAAAGAATCAACCTGTGTCGGTAAACAACTATTTATCAATGAAAGAAGTCAGACAAGGATGTCAAGTCAGCAGATTGCAGCTGAACACAATGCTGGTGCTCCAACTATCACGTCCGAATGCACAACTCATTGTTCCATAGCACAGATGAGCTATAACACCAGACAGCCAGTTTAAGTACTATTGCTATCTAAAGGAAACAGAAAGGCAAGAAAGACTCGAGGAGGCAAGAGAGTAGATTATTGTATCACTGAGCAGTGGAAAAAATTCACCTGCTCAGATGAATCTAGATTTCCATTGCACCATACTGATGGAAGGGTCAGAATTTAGTGCAAACAGCATGAATCTATGAACCTTTCCTACAATTCAGGGTGGTGGAGGTGAGGTAATGATGTTTGGCAGAATATTTTCTTGGCACAACCTGGGTCTTCTGATACCTGTGTATAAAGGTCAAAGGTCACAGTACAAAATGGGCATCTCTAATAAAGTGACCATTCGGTGTTTTTGTTATCTAATTTATATTTACTGTATGCAGGGACAAATGAGGCTCCAAAAAGAAAAAAAAAAACCTCTGTACATGTGTTTTGTATTATATTGGAATGTTGTAATACTGTACTTTTGATCATTATAAGAACATCATTTTCCTATCCATTTTCTACTACCAGTTTGTGACATAGTTTATATAAAATTTTATAATACAGTATAACATCTGCTTCAAAATGCAAGAATGCCCCCAAAAAACAAGAAATATTATTTATCTCACCTCTCCATTGCTAGGGCAGTCACCATTTCCAAATGTACTTGTAACTACCAGTAGAAGAGATTCTTTATCCAAGTTATCAATATTGTAATCTTCCATACAGACCACCTACATAATTAAATATATGGAAACTGATTAAGATTCTATAAGGCATTTACCCCTTCATTAGTGGTCATTCAAATATAGTCCATAGCCATAAAATTCAGGCCATGGACCTGAAAGCCCCAGGGAACAGAGGATATTGCTGAGGGAAGTTGCAGCTGGCCGTATACAGTATGTAATATTACACTGTGACCATTTAAATGAATGTATGACCATGTAGTAAAAGGAGGTATCGGATCAGTGACATAAAGAACCATTCTTTATTAGCTGATTTCTGCTCTGATTAATAAAGGAGGATCCCAGCTAAAAACATCCCATATTTACTTAGTGTCAAGAAGAGAAGCGACAATTCCTATAGAATTCCTAGAACCATGGGTATAACTTTCTTCCTAGCAGATAAAGCAGTGGTTTAGGACCTAGCAGGTAAAAGTACATGCTGGGAAATCCTGGAAAAGAGGAAAAGTCACAGAGGTAAAATATACTTATAATTTACCTTTGCGTAAAGGGGGTTTTTCCATTATGGAAACTTATCCCCTATCCATAGGACAGTCCAATCGCTGGGGGCCCTACCCCTGAGTCCCCCAGTGATCCAGCAGATGGGGTACTGAAGGTTCTCTACATCCTCCTTGTGACTGGAGCACCAGTGCACTTGCATGATCGGCGCTCCATTCACTCCTATAGGCAGTGTGAGCTTCTGGAGATTACAATCTCAGCAGTCCCATAGCAATAAATGAAGCACCAGTCACGCAAGCTCACACAAGCACATTGACACTCCATTCACAAGGAGGCTTTAGGGGGACTTTCAGAGATCAGACACTTATCCCCTGTCCTGTAGATAGGGGATAATTGTCCATAATGACACAACCCCTTTAAAGGGATATTCTGAAATCAGAAAAGCACCTCTCTGTTAGCCATTGTTAGGGCTGCAACAGTATTATGTCGACCTCTGCAGCCAGTCACTGGCATTGGCAGTACATCGGTGAGGTCAGTGATTGGCTGCAGTGGGTCACTGTTGTAAATGTACAGCGTGGAGTGATTAACACTTAATTTCTTTCTGCTGAATGTTATCATGATGGAGTGGGGCATCATTCCAAATTTTGTTATTGGGTCCTATAGTTACTTGTTGTTCCCTTGGTTGTAACACTTAAGATCCCAGTGGAGAACCCAATTGGAGGTGGTGTGGTAGTTAAAAAACTGCAGCAAAGGCACTATAATACAATAATGTCTGTAGCTACCTGTTGTATTACAATGTAATTCTAAATACAGTTGCTGATTTCATAGGCTGCACTCTTGAGGAAACTTGTTTAGCTCACAATATTAGTCAATATGTACACATAATGAAATTTTTCTTACCTTAGTGTTAAAAGCATAACTAAATAATGTGTTCAGTTTTTTTGCAAATGTCTCAGATTTTCCAGTTTCAGTTGCAAAGAGTATAGTTACTTTTGTCCTGGCAGCCATAGATTTCCACATAAGTGCTGAAGCAAAAAGAACTGCCCTAAAACAGCAAGTACACTATGTACATTAATTTATACAACTAGCAAAACACAGCAGATCAACACATCATCTATTTCTGTAACAGGATTAACAGATTGTTTCCTAGGAGTCCAGCAATGTTTCCTTCTACAGTACATGTCTGCTAACTAAGTGGATTCTGAGAGTTATCTCATTTTGTCAGCCTGCTTGCTCCATTATTACAATGTTGAAAACTCCCTTAAAACCCATTGACTTGTCAAGGAGGATGAATGGAACAGAACCAATTCATATTACTACAAGTGGAAAGACTTGGTTCCCATTCACATATCTGGGTTAAAAATCTTAAATTTCTTACTTGGAAATAACACTTAGTTTGAATTCTTTCTTCTTTGGTTTTCTGCTCTCGTCACACCACTCATGAGTTCTCCAAGCATCGATCTAAAAAAACGTTTTATAAAGGTTTGTGTATAAATGAATGTAAATGTTTATCCAAGTATACTAAATGTTTGCTGGTCAAAACCAATAATAATAAAATGCTTAGCTATATAATACAGGATTCAGCAGAATAAGGGGTTGTTCACACTACCGCTGGTGACCATTAGTAGTGTCCACTGCTAGCATCCATTACAAGATTTTAACAACGGATACTAGCAGAACCGTCACAAATCTGTTAAAAACCCCATTGATTTCAATGGGATTTTATCTGTTGTCCGTTAGTGACCATTAGTGTCCGTTTACTCCAAATCCGTCACATGTCTGTTATTTTTTGCAGACACAAAAATCTGGAGTGCAGGACTTTTGTGTCCCTGAAAAATAACTGTTTTATGATGGACGTCAAGTGTCTGTTATTTTTTTACGTCCATTATTTTTTAACATTAATGTCTATGGGTAATGGACAGTAACGGATGGGCATCTATTACACTGTCCATTATTACTGTCCAAGTACATGCTCAGAAAGCAGAAAAAAAAAAAGCAAAAAAACGGACAGTATAAAAACGGACACTAACTGATGCTAATGTGTCCGTTTTTTTTTTTAACTCATCCATTAAATGGATGAGTTAAAAAACGAACACATTAAAATCAGTTAGTGTCCGTCAATGTCTGTTATGATAGGTGTCCGTTTTTTGGTGCGAGTTTTTTAACGGACACTATCATAACGGACAACCAATGGTAGTGAGAACCGACTCTAAGTATATGCAGGCTCTGGTGGTGTCATAAACCAAAGAAAGCAATATCAATATCATCAAACTAAACTAAGTAATGTTTTTGAGATGTGGTAGATTGGCCCAAATCTAGAAAAAAAATCAACTACACTTCATTAGAAATTAAGCGCTGGTCCACTTAGTTATTTTGTATGAAGCCCAGAAGCCCGAACCTATACTTCTGATGTGAATAGAATCAGTGTCTCCAAATACATGTATAATACTGTATCTGGAATAGACTTTTCTCCTACCTGATAGTAGTAAAATGGACTCAGAATGTAATTGAGCATTTCCTGGTGAAACACTTTAGTGATGCTTCCTGACATTGGCGGAACAAGCCAAACCCAATCTGCAGGACATCCACCTCTTAATCTGTATTCATTCTCCATATGCTTCATGAAAGACTCAGCTGCAGAATGGTGGTCCATTATGGTCACATTGTGTTTCTAAAACATAAAAATGGTTTTGTGTAAGAAGTTAGTATCTTGACATAAAAGAAACACAGAAACATAGAAGACTGATGGCAGAAAAGACAATGAGGTCCAGTTACTTTGCTCTTACATCATTTGTAAATAATTTACATTTTTTTTCTTAGGATGTTTATTCCAGTCATGCTTCCGTAAAAAGATTTCCCAACACATCTGATGTAAGTTTATTCAAAGCATCCACTACTGTTTTAGTGAAGCAATATTTCCTGGCATTGCTTCTGATCTTCCACCAACTCATTTTACATTGTGCCCCCTTGTTCTTGTGTTTAGCTTCTTGTTACAAACACTTCCCTCCTAAACTTTATTTATACCTTTAACATATTTAACTCCTTACCAACATAGTACAGAAGATTTCAGATATTTAAATATTAGCCGTCCCATAACAATATTACTATTGAGACCTGTCTGTTGTGCCCGGCCTTAATAGTAATACAGAAAATTTACCATAGACTGCAATTACAGTAGTATTGAAGACTATGGTATGAACAATCAAGTGACTGCAAGTTCAAGTCACCTAGGAGGACTAAAAAAAAGTTTTAGGTTGAGGCCCCACATTGCAGAAACACAGCTTTTTTTTTTTGTTGTTGCAGATTTTGCTGCGTTTTTTTGAGCCAAACCCAGGAGTGGATTAGGCAGAAGGGAGAATTCTAAGAACTTCCTATATATTTCCCATTCCTTTTGTAGCCATTTTTGGCTTTGGCTCAAAAATCCACAGCAAAATCTGCAACAAAAAAAGCTGCATTTCCACAACATGGGGCCTTAGCCTTAAACTTCTTTTAAATGTTTTAAATATATATATATATATATATATATATATATATATATATACAGTACAGACCAAAAGTTTGGACACACCTTCTCATTCCAAGAGTTTTCTGTATTTTCATGACTATAAAAATTGTAGATTCACACTGAAGGCATCAAAACTATGAATTAACACATGTGGAATTATATACTTAACAAAAAAGTGTGAAACAACTGAAAATATGTCTTATATTCTAGGTTCTTCAAAGTAGCCACCTTTTGCTTTGATTACTGCTTTGCACACGCTTGGCATTCTCTTGATGAGCTTCAAGAGGTAGTCACCCTGAAATGGTCTTCCAACAGTCTTGAAGGAGTTCCCAGAGATGCTTAGCACTTGTTGGCCCTTTTACCTTCACTCTGCGGTCCAGCTCACCCCAAACCATCTCGATTGGGTTCAGGTCTGGTGACTGTGGAGGCCAGGTCATCTGGCGTAGCACCCCATCAATCTCCTTCTTGGTCAAATAGCCCTTACACAGTCTGGAGGTGTGTTTGGGGTCATTGTCCTGTTGAAAAATAAATGATGGTCCAACTAAACACACACCAGATGGAATAGCATGCCGCTGCAAGATGCTGTGGTAACCATGCTGGTTCAGTATTCCTTCAATTTTGAATAAATCCCCAACAGTGTCACCAGCAAAGCACCCCCACACCATCACACCTCCTCCTCCATGCTTCACGGTGGGAACCAGGCATGTAAAGTCCATTCGTTCACCTTTTCTGCGTCGCACAAAGACACAGTGGTTGGAACCAAAGATCTCAAATTTGGACTCATCAGACCAAAGCACAGATTTCCACAGGTCTAATGTCCATTCCTTGTGTTCTTTAGCCCAAACAAGTCTCTTCTGCTTGTTGCCTGTCCTTAGCAGTGGTTTCCTAGCAGCTATTTTACCATGAAGGCCTGCTGCACACAGTCTCCAATTAACAGTTGTTGTAGAGATGTGTCTGCTGCTAGAACTCTGTGTGGCATTGACCTGGTCTCTAATCTGAGCTGCTGTTAACCTGCGATTTCTGAGGCTGGTGACTCGGATGAACTTATCCTCCGCAGCAGAGGTGACTCTTGGTCTTCCTTTCCTGGGGCGGCCCTCATGTGAGCCAGTTTCTTTGTAGCGCTTGATGGTTTTGGCCACTGCACTTGGGGACAATTTCAAAGTTTTCCCAATTTTTCGGACTGACTGACCTTCATTTCTTAAAGTATTGATGGCCACTCGTTTTTCTTTACTTAGCTGCTTTTTTTCTTGCCATAATACAAATTCTAACACTCCATTCAGTAGGACTATCAGCTGTGTATCGACCTGACTTCTGAACAACACAACTGATGGCCCCAACCCCATTTATAAGGCAAGAAATCCCACTTATTAAACCTGACAGGGCACACCTGTGAAGTGAAAACCATTTCAGGTGACTACCTCTTGAAGCTCATCAAGAGAATGCCAAGAGTGTGCAAAGCAGTAATCAAAGCAAAAGGTGGCTACTTTGAAGAACCTAGAATATAAGACATATTTTCAGTTGTTTCACACTTTTTTGTTAAGTATATAATTCCACATGTGTTAATTCATAGTTTTGATGCCTTCAGTGTGAATCTACAATTTTTATAGTCATGAAAATACAGAAAACTCTTGGAATGAGAAGGTGTGTCCAAACTTTTGGTCTGTACTATATATGTAAAAATATAAACATTCAAATCACACACCCCTTTTCTTATAATACATATAAAAATAAATAAACAAAATAAACATGAACACTGTATCACATAATGTCCAGAGTTAAAAAAAAATTCCAAAACATTTGAATATAAATTGATACAGTAAATGTTCCACATTCCACAAACTACATATTACCCTGAAAAATAGACACCTTACACAGATACATACATATAAATAGAAAACTGTTACATGTATCACAATATTTGTTTATTTCAAAGTTTTTTTTTATTTTTGAAATGTATTAAAACATAATAACCAAACTATATAAGGCTGAGAATACACTTTCTGTTCTTTCAAGCAGGTTAGCCACTATAAAATCGCTGGTGTCTAACCCACTGTGAAGTACAAAGACAGGAGAAAGAATGGGAGCTACTATCAGCTGGGTTTTTTTGTCTCAGGCAGGTCTACTACAGCAGACTTTAACAAATACATTATTTGATAGTTTTGCCCATATCCACTAATCATAGTTCAGATTTCAATTTCTATTGCAATTATTGCTATAGACCAGTGAGCAATTTTTTTGGACACATTCTTGTAATATGATTCCTAAATATGTATAATACAGTGATGGCCAGTTTTCTCCTAATGGAGAATGTATAATTTAGCCATAACACATATCATGATTTGAACTTGCCCGTGATGGCAGAACTTACATGGAAGCTGTATAGAACAGCTACGTTGATTTCGACGACTGCATGGTCCTTCCACAATGAAGCCAACTTGTGAGTTTCTAAGCCCATCCTTCTTCCCACTTCCTGAAACGTCACATATGTTTCATATTAGATACTGTATTCACATGTAGGTAGAAATACAATGTATGTGATAAAAAAGATCTAAAGTAATGATATGTAATTAAGGTTATTTTATTGGGGCTAGCCTATGGGGAGATTGACAGATGATGATTAGAAGGCTCTTATAATTCTAATGAGACTTACTCTATATGCTATTAAACATCATGATCATGTGCATGCTTTACTAGATTTCATTATCTTGCACAACCCTTGGATAAATTTTATACAATTGATCTCTATATGCCAACACATAGTCTATCCGTGTTTTAATTATGGCAACGACATACATGGAAACCTAAAGCTGCACTATGGAGACATTATGCTGAGTTCACATGGCTATAATACATCCATATTATAGGGAGAATATTACAGCCTAAATCCTATCCTAGTGCTGTAATATGCTCTGTGTAATACAGATGTACAATATTATAGCCATGTTTGGGAACCAATCAGGAAAAAAATGAAAGACTAGGTGCCATACCAGGGAAAGGAAGACTTCATATGTTGAGGTGAGAATCAGCAATCAGCTGGTAGCTTGTTTTTATCAGGGGTGGACTATTCCCTTCTTAAGATCAGTACTGATCGTCCATCTCCTCCACATATGAAACCTACCTTTCCCTGGCACAGCACCTAATCCTTCTTTTGTTCCTGATTGGGTCCCTAATGTTTCGTCAACTGCACTGGATGTTTATCCAGTAATATATTAGAACTTTTTTTGTGGCTGCTACCACATGAAATTACTAGGTAGGTAGCACAGATGACCTACAGTAAGGCCTTATTGACATGTATGCATTTTGTAGTTGTGTGATCTCTATGATAATCAATCATGGATTGCATGTGAAACCTCAGTCTGTGGAAAAAGAACAGATACATGCTCTATTTTGGTCTGTTTTATGAACCGCAGAGCTCTATCCGTGTGCTATTTATGGACTTTTCATGGACTTACAGACATTGAAAAGTACAATAAATGTTTTAAAAAGTTGATCCATTTTTCATGAACATTAAAGGGGTTTTCCCATCTCCCTGTTTTAGCAGCTTTGGCTGCTGTCTTCTCTTCTCACTTCCTGTATTTCCCCTCCCCTACCAGCTTGCTGAATAGGACACTATGAAGCATCACAATACTTATTATAATTACTAGAAATCTAATGTAAATGCAGATCAAATAATATGCACATGCTTCTAGAGAATGGACTCGGTGTTATCTGTGTGTTTACATAGAGACAGGGCTTTATCACCAAACTGCAATTAGCTGAACTGATTGTCCTGCCGGCATCACACAGGTCCGGCGCTATGAAACGCTGTGTAAACAATGAGAGGAATAATTTCACATAGCAGGCAAACAAAGCAGCATTTCTAAAGCAATATATTTAGGAAAAGTCCTCAATTTACATAAGCTACCAGTATAGATAGGATCCTTGAGACGGGAATACCTCTTTAATAATGGATCAACCACGGACATGTGAATACAAAATGTGGATAAGGCCTAACTGTGCAATTCACCAACTGGATCTTCAGTAAATATAATAACATCAAATATACTTTAGGAGTATTGATAACTGACAGGTGCTTTTTAAACAAAACCAGTCCTGTATTCACAGGACAGTAAAAATTGGCCATGTGACGGACGTCACACGGCCACAGTAATTTCAATGTCTGGGAATGGGGGCTATTCACATGACTTATATTTTGTCAGTCTGTATTTATTTGTTTTCCCAAATCCCTACATATACGGTAATGTATGAGAGAATCGTGAAAACGACCACCCCGCAGATGCAAAGCGGCCATATGTGGAATCGTGAGTATTTTCCCTATATATTTAACAGGGGAAGAAAAAAACGAAGAGAAAAACACAGCAAAAACTCAGTGAAAAAAAGCTGGAAAAAACCTCAAAACGGCCAATTTGTTTCAGAAAATTCTTCAACTCAAATGCAATTTCATATGTGCTAATGGGATTGATTCTGCAGCATGTGCATGGATTTCTGCAAGTCCCTTAGACATAAATGGGACCGTCTAAGAAATTTCTACAATGAACCTGCCACACACGAATATACTCTAAAAATCAATACAAATTTTATAGTTTTTCCAAGCAGACACAAAAACCCCAAAACTGCTATTTAGTGTCATAATGTTTTTATTTTGTTTATTGTCTTAATGTTGCATAGCATACATGCAATTTCTTGTGTGACAACGTATATGCCTTTATTTTACGAATCCAAAAATAGGATGTTGCAAAATTAGGGCTGGGTTTACATTGGCACTTTTCAATGAATAACTGCATACACTGTAGTTTTTAATTGCAATAATGCCTAGCACATGGTACAATGTATTTCACCTGTATGCTAACAGTCATTAAAGTGAAAACCTCTGGTGTACTGACATGGTAGAAATGTGCTGTTCATTACTGTGATTAAAAACTGTATGCAGTTCTTCAGCAAAAAAAAAAAAAAAGCGATGTGTAAACCCAGCCTAAGCCAGGCTGATTAATGTAAGTGTTGGCAAGAAAACTCCTTCCTTACTCTGTAGCACTTAATTCAGATGAACATGACAGTTTCTTACTACTGTAGATCAGTATGAGTATCAGAGCACACAAGAAATGGGTGGACTACGTGTCAGTTCCTGTTAGATTACTTTCCCATGCCCGTAGTCAGTCATCTCTATTGTAGCTGCTGCAAAGGTTTCATACTGTGCTTTCTAATATTCTAAAAATGAAAGCGTTAACTCTTAACCTCAAACCTTAGTACAAAGCCCCCATTGTGGGTACATTACCTCCAGCACATTGTACCGCTGAACATCACAGAAGTCTCGAACACCAATTTCTGTCCCCATGTACCAGCCATTAAAGGGACATGCTGTAAATTCAATGCCTCCAGCTTCAAGCATCATGTTGGAAACTGCAGGTAGTATGTACCACCTCAGGTTTAGATCCTTAAACCACTCAAATCTTTCAAAAGAAGAAAAGCAAGTACTCAGCAGAACATTGCTTCTATGCTAGCAAATTATATCATATATTACAATATATTACACACTGTAGCAAACAACCATCTAAAGCTATGTTCACACTCCCTCCCCCCTCTGTCTGTGTTCCCACTGGGAGTTATTTCAGCCATATTTTTTGCAGGTGCACGTTTTTTTTTTAAACTAGTTTTACTGTGGTGTCTATTTATGATGTAAGAGCACCTCCTTGTTAAATGTTGTGCGCGTCTTAGTTAGTTTGGATGTACCTTAATAAGCTATGTGTACTTTGCCCCTTTTTTTTTGTTAAAAAGGCATAATTGCCCCATTTTTTTGCTTTTGTAACAGAAGAAAAAGTTCAGCATACTTGACTTTTTCTTCTGTCAGAAAAGTAAAAAACATGATAAAAGAAATGTTCTGTCATGTACATGGGACTGAATGCAGACTGACAACCGATGGAGCTCCATCTGTATATGTCACTTATCAGTAGTGTGAACTTAAAACTAAAACTGAAACCCAAACTCCTGTTTACATTCATAGATGCAATATCTGAACAGAAAACTATAAAATAAAAAATATAATGTTTTGGTGATCTGAATTATAACAGTTTCTTACTTTGGGTGTTCCATTATGACTTCAGATACTAGATCTCTTGGTAGTTCAAATAATTCTGGGTCTTCGCCATTTGCTTGCAGTACCAGAGGAAGAATCTCAAACCGCTCATATTTTGGCTTCCATCCAAGTTGTATACATAGCTAGAAAAACAGTTCATTTTTCATTATAAAAAGTATGAGATTATTCATGTTTCTTACTATTCAGTATTCAGCCACACCAATCCATCCATCATCTACTGAATCAGAACTAAAACAGCTGTCTATATATCTATATGTCTTTTTTTTTTTTTTAATGCTTACTTATATAGCGCCATCATATTCCGCAGCACTTTACAGACATTGACAGTCACTGTCCCATACAGGGCTCACAACCTACATTATTTTCCAAAAATCAGACAATGTGACTTTCTAGATATGTTTTCTCATTTTGTCTCTCATAGTTGAGGTCTACCTATGATATCAATTACAGGCCTCTGTCATCTTTTTAAGTGGGAGAACTTGCACAATTGGTGGCTGACTAAATACTTTTTTCACCACTGTATGTCTTTGGAGTCTTAGGGAACTGCTTATAACAAAATTCCATAATATTGTAATTACTACTAATGACATAGCCTAAAGGGGTTGTACAGTCATGGAATTAAAAAAAACATCCTGTTTCAACCTTTTCCAGTTTCCCATTGGTCTCTGTACCCTGGTCGAGGTCTCTGATTTGCGGGTTACATGCATTTGTCAAGACATCATTGTTGAACGGCCAGGAACAGTCATAAAGGGAGTGGAGGGAGATTGGTAAGGAGAGTAAGACAAAAAACGCAGTGTTTTACAGTCACTGCAAAGTCCCAAAGTCCCTGACAAATCCCATCCACACATTACAGAAAAATATGCACAACGTTTTTGGAAATTTGCAGAATGTCAATTATACCTACGGAAATGCTGGAGGTTTCCCTATAGGTATAATGAAAGCAGAAAGTACTCAGAGGAAATCTCTGTGGACTTTCTGAGTAAAGCACTGCAGGAAAAACACGTTTCCGCCACAGTCTTTCCTGTAGCGCTTTTTTGCTGCAGCCTGCTACATGGGGCTTTAGCCTAATACTTCTTTTATTATTTTATATATTCTAAACATTTTTGTTTTCAAACGACATGGCTGGACAACCTTTTTAATGCTCAAAGAAGTTGAAGGGTTTTCTTTTTAACCGCAGCGTTTTACAGTCCCTACAAAGTGGATGGGATTCTAGCGAACCGTCGTGGCTTTGAAAATCACAGCATGTCAATTATACCTATGGAAACACCGGAAACGCTTTTTTGCTGCGGCCTGCTACGTGGAGCCTTAGCTTTAGATGTATTCCTGTGTAAGGTGTTGTGTTATGCACAACTTGAACATTTTGTCTTGTTGCATGAGAAAAAGTAAATCCGTGTCCCAACTTTGGCAAAAAAGCATTGTTACCAGAGTTATTGCGCCACACCTTGGTGTAATATGGATTATTTGTTATATCATGCATTGTGCTTGCACTATGTTGTATGCTCTTGTCACTTTACCTGGCACAGGTCACGACACAGTCAGCGTTCTAATACTTTCTGGAAGATGAAATGCGCTGGCAGCGACTCCTTAGAAGCGGAGTGTAGTTGTGCCTAAGTTACGTTACAGAAGAAGTTGGTGGTTGCTGCCCTGTGTTGTGTTTCACCCACGTCAGGCATTGCCCAGATTTCCAAGGGTGGGAATGGCTCCATATTTAATGGCCCATTCCCATGCTCTCAAGGAAGGGGATGGCTTGGAGGACAGCTTCCAAGGAGGATGGCTTGTAGAAGTGGTGGATAGCTCATAGTGTAACCAGCTCAAGAGTACATTAGACAAGAAAGGAAAGCCTCCCCCTGATCAGAAAGACTCCATCTGATTCTGCGATCTGGACAACCTAGGTCATTTGTGGGTAAAAGAACAGCTTCTTTGGTGACAGGCAGTGCATCCCACTCAACAGCGGAAGCGTTCTGTTCAGCACTGCAGCCAGCGATCTTGCAAACTAGGCCTAATTACAACTGTTACAACTTACAATTTCAACCCATCAAATGCCAACTGTTTTGCCACTGAAGAATTGCATTCCTTATTGCATGGGGCAGCATCTACCTTAGTAAAGAGGACTTCAGTGAGAAGCAAAGTGTCTGTGTCCCTCATTGCCAGTTGGAAGCTTTGGGTCGATGTCTTGACGACAGCTCAGAAGGAGTCTCGCCAGGCACATCGGTCCATTAGACATTGAGAAGTGTGGTGTCGGCCCCAGTGGAGCAGCCATATTGCTTCAGTCCACTTCTGATGCTGGGGAGTAGTTGCAAATGCCTGATTATAACTTGGTGTAGTCAGCAGTATCCACAAAGGCTCACCGAAGAGCACAGCCCAACAAAAGAATGGCTAAGAAGCTCCCTTATTTACTCCCAGCCAAAGAGAATTTGACTCCTAGGTACTGTGACTAGGAGGAATGTGAGCAGGTGTTGAAAGAATATAACAGCTAACTCTTCTGAGGGGAGCATTAAAGTGGTCAGGTATGAAAGTTGGACAAGACCCGTCGTACAGTGATACAACTTGGGACAAGATTATGGCTTCTTACGGGACACAGAGATGCATGAAAAAGTCTTCGTACATTGGACGTCCCTCATTGTTCCAGGACACCTCTTCTGGGAGAGCTGCATGTCAATGATCTTGAGGATGGCAAGACTTTGGAGTAATGCCACATGCTCAGTTCCTGAGCAGTAGAAAAGGTGAACTTTTGGCAGGAAACCCAATAGCAGCAGTGGGGTAGCAGCTTGGGAGGAAACTGGTAGGGCAAAGTGTCCCATTGGCTGTGTAAGAGTGTGGTGGCAGCTACAGCAAAGAAGTTATATTGCCACCATCCTGTCACCGGCAAGTAGCTGGCAGTGTCTGGTTTCTGTAGAAAAAGCAGGATCTATTTTCTTATTTTGGAAACTCCGCCACAGAAACCAGCAGAAATCATCGGAGAGAAAAGTCCTGCACGGAGGACACCCGGCGGACCCCATTATAGTTCATGGGTGTGTCAGTGTCCGTTGGTAAGCATAGTTTTAGTGGTCGGGCTCTCTGAAGTTTGAGTCCCCTGATGGACCCAAACGACGGAGAGCCAGGTGTAGATGTGAACCTAGCCTATCCTGTATAAAAGTATAATGTTTTCATTAACATACAATTATCCTTAAATGTAAAAAAAACACAGTGACATGAATCACAAAAAAGATCTCTAGAATGGGGCTCAAAATGCATGTATTATTAAGTTAGTACAAAGAAGTTAGTATATGATCCAGTAGGAAATTTCTCGTGAAGCTATTGAAAGCATGTGCTTATTGCTGTATTACTAAGAATGAAAAGGCTGTTACCAACCAAATGAATCTATTCTATGGTGGTCATACAGATAATGAACAGGACATCTACTAGTGTATTTCACATATGCAGATTTCCTTCAGTTTACTTACCTCTGTAAACTCTATGCTAGCAGGATCTCCAATGATTACTCCATCAGGCATTTCATATCCAGCATATCGAATCAGCTGACTGTTCCAGACTCTGAAGTCATGTTTCCCATCTGTACGCTGGGGAAATATGGTAATCGCTGACCTGCAAAAAAGAAGATGTTGGCTTTCAAGTGAAAACAGACTTACAATTCTTTGGAATTTCAGTAGAAAGAGTATAAATAATCAGTCTTTGGAAACATTTTTCTTGGATTTGCAGGCTGGCAGATGTAAGAAAGACTGAGATGCATCCTGGTTGGCTTTTAGATGGCATCACATTTCCTACTAACCTCTCACTGTTTCAGTGTCTGTGCAGTGGATGATGTGCTGCACCTTACAGTGGTTTGAAAGAGAAAATAGTATTGAAGGAATGTTTCAAGATTTGTCGACTTTTTTGGTTCATTTTGCCTACAAAAATTTGCAACAGTTTGCATTTTTATGCTGCTTACTCCAGTTTTGAAAGCAGGTGGGAAAATGGTTGTGGTTAGCCATTTACTCTGATGTACCCAGATTTATCAAATGTGTATTTTTCAAATGTTGCAAAAATTGCCACAATCTCGGTTCAGTAGGGGTGTGACAATGTTTTATAAATTTGACGCAAATTATAGAAATGCAGACTCCAGCAAAATTGACTTAAAAAAAAAAAATCATAAATCTCCCTCTATATCTTACAATGTGCATTAGAACACACTGTCGCGCATTCCCTTCCCTTTCCACTTTTTAGAAAGTTGCATATGTCGTGGAAAAAGCCAGGTGAACGCCGTTCCACTTCACAAGCCAAAAACATCACGTTCATTCATCGCATGGTCCTGTGCAACTCAATCCTACTCAAGTGAAAGGGGCTGAGCTGCAATAACAAGTACAGTCCATATGCAATGTACAGCACTGTGCTTGGTATTCAGTAAAGAGCCTGCAGCACCCAAATCTGCCGTTTCTTTAAATAGTTGATTTTTGGGGGTTCAGGGTGTCAGACCCCCACAATAAGAATTGATGACCCATTTGAAGGATAAATCATCAATACTGAACTCCAGGAAAACCCTTTTAACATAGGATATGAATCTGTATTTATCACATTTCATTTTATACTGAGTATATTCATATGCTCCCATTTTTAGATCAGAGAGGAAAGTAGCGAGATGGATTCATATTTACTATGTATCCTACAAATATTGCAACTACTATAATAGACATACAGATGTAGCAAAGTTAATGTCACTACAGTTTACTGACACTAATAAAGCAATGTGATGTCTTATCACAGAACACAGAAAAAACCATTGATAGCCATTGAAAGAGTCAAATTAATGCTTTGTTCCATAGTGTTATTAATGTATTAAGGTAAACTTTGCAACATCTATAGAATAAAGTTGTAAAGTATGTAAACTGCATAACAATTGTATAACAAAAACATTGATATAAACAATACCTTAAGTTGCCACAATTCGTGGCATACTTTATATGACGACAGATGAGCTGGAACATTTCTTGAGTTGTCTTGCAGTTTCGGGCATCAAACACCTTAAATGTAAATTACAAATGTGTTCTTCATAGAATTTAGCACATAATACCTAATAATGCGTGGCCTTACTATGGCATCATTTATTAGGGAACAGATAAAAACAATTCCTGATTATAAACCCGCAGCTGCCCTACCAATGAGATATGTCACAGTTGCCCATGCTTTAAATGTATTTAGGGATAAATATCACATTGTAAGCATAGTGTTTTGGTCTGGGGTTCAAACTGATTTCGGGGTGTGGGCATCTGGATTTATTTTGTGATCTGATATCTAAGCTGATTTCAGAGTCTGAATTGAGGGGTCTAAATTTATTATAGATTCCAGTCTGGTCTAAAGTTTGAATTAATTTTCAAATTTACTTAAAGGACTAAATTAATTTTGGCTTCTCAAATTTTGCAAAAATCAAGGTAAAAAGGAGCACATTAGATTGACAGAACTGCCACAGTATTTTCCCAGTCTGTGGTAAGTACCTGGAATTCCTCCGTGATGCAACAGGGGTAACGTAAGGCAATATAACCTGCTATGGAAGTCATATCACAGCTTTATACAACAATAATTGCATTAACTGTACACAGACATTATGTGTCTGTGTGAATGAGCCTTCACTGTTATCCTCATATGATGTACACACAAATGTATACAGGGTAAATGTTGTACTAGGGTCCTTTAGTCTTTAGTTTTGCATCTACTTTGTTTGCATCTTTCTAGGAACCCACCAAAGGGAGTCATCATAGGATATCATCATCAGATGATAAAGTAACATATTCTAAAAGTACTAAAGATCTATATACCTGCAGGTTATTCCACTGGATTCGTCCTATACATCTGGGAGCATTTCTCCATGCCTGTTTAGCTGCAAATACCAACTCATCGTGTGTTAACTGGTAGGTCCCGCTATGTTCAATATCTTTTGTGATTGTTTCCAGTCTGTTAAGGCAATTTTCTATTTGGGGCCTGAAATAAATTGAGAATAATAATATTTAAATATTTCTTCAGTGAATTTTAATGAAGAACTTTCACCACCTCAAAAAAGTTCAGTTCTTTACATATTTTAATAGACATTGTTCCACTGATTTTGGCGCAGTTGGATTTTTTTCTCTAGACCCCACCATTCCCAAACAATCGATGCTGTTAGTTTTGGTGGCTGATATGCTATTTAAACTCTGTACTGTCAGGAGGGCGGTGTCAGGCAGGAGCAGGCAAGGGGTGTGAGTCTGAGCTCTGACACTGGCTGCCTCTGATTGGAGCTCTGAATCACGACCCCTGTCTGACACCGCCCTTCTGACATTACAAAGCTTAAATAGCATATCAGGCACCAAAATTACCTGTGCTTGGGAATGATGAAGGTAGAGAAAATAATTCCAACTGTGCTGGAATCAGTGGAGCTGCACCTATTAACAGTTGCTAAGAACTTCTTATATTATTTTGCACTATTGAATTATACAGGGTCTGTTAAAACTTTAGTCACCACATAAGTCAAAAGGACCTGATTTACATGATCAATTTATTTAGCCTAGTAGTATTATTGATTGAGATGAAGGAATAACACATGGCAGGTGATGGAGGTCTGTTACAGTTTTTTTATTGGGGCATTGGAGCTTATGACTCTAGACAGGCTTTTCCAGAAACATTGTTGCAATAAAATACTCGTAACAATAACTTACTCTTTGAAAGACTTGTAATATTGATTAATAAACTCTACTGCTTGAGGTAATAGAACATCGTGTGGTATTGTCTTATCCCTTGGACCTCTCACATAGCACTTAGGATTCATTATTGATCCATGACAAACAGTTGACTGGCAGCTGAGATTCTGTAAACAAATGTGTGATGTGTTACATTCTCATCATCATAACTCTACAGAAGTTGCAATATAATATGACAATTCTTCAGAATTTCCGAAAGACATAAATATTGACCTGATAGGGTTAGATGAAGCTGGACTGAGAGGGTAACTGCTTAAACAGATGTTCAGTCTTTGGACATGCCTATAGGCAATCGTCAGATTTTATAGTCAGTTATAATGAGTAATACAAGCAAGCATGAAACACCAGTTAACCAAGTGCAGCAGGACTTCTGCCTCAAGCAAATCTGCTTAAAAATCCACATGTGAAATAATGGGGCATACATTCCAAATCTTGCACATGTTTGTAAAAGAAAGAATTTATTAAGGTTCATTAAAGGGTTATTCTAGTCATTTTAAATGACCCCCTTTCTACAGGATAGGGGTTATTGATCAGTGGGGATCCCAGTTTGCTCTGCATGAATGGAGTGGTAGGTAACACATACAAGTTGTCATGATTTATCTGGATAGGACTGCTAAAGAGTAGTCAAGCACTCCCATAGAAGTGAACTGATTGGCAATATACAGACATGACCTGTCACTCCATTCTCTTGATCAGTGGTGGTCCCAGCAGTCAACCCCCTATCGATCAGACAGTCATCCCTTATCCTGTGGATAGGAGATAACTTGAAATTACTGGAATACTGACATTTGCCAAAAAAGTCTGATGGGTGCGTGTCCAATTTCTGGGACCTGCACATATGAAAAGAATGGGGAACCACTGACCCTCATCCCACCTGGCGAGGCTCAGCTGTTTTCATAACTCACATACATAGAATGTGCAGAGACTTCTGTCCGTTTATGCTCTACCTGGATGTGGTGGACAAGGTTCAGGAATCCCTATATGCCACATATGGAGGTAACTCTATCCCTTTAAAAAGCCTCTTATGTTTTGGGCTTCTGCAAACCCTACTTACAGGACACTCTTCTAATAAAAAAGGTATTGTAGATAACCACTTTAACTAGCATTATGAAAGCCTAAAGAAGTAGTAGTAAAAGTCATGCCTGTTACTTTTGTCTACAAGGATATCTAAATCTATATGTGTTCATTAGAGGCAGTCTGATTCGTGCAGGATTAACCCTTATACAAAAAGGATAGAATCAACATCACCCCCAGAGTTAAAGGATGCTGGTTATCCCCAGGGATGTCATACAACTAAACTTGTACTGAACTATTGATCAGGTATGTACAAAAATATGTCACATCCAAAATTCATTACAAATTCAATGTTTAATGAGAGCATAGATTTGGTACAGGTCAGCATACCTGTTTTGCTGTGAGATGTAATGTATCTTGCCAAACCTTTCCATTCTCATAGTTTCTTAGCTTGAAATATTTGGGACAAGCCACTTTTTTGCATGATGGTCCTTGGTTTTCTGAAACACTCCTCTGAAATACAGCAATATGGTTATCAGAAAGCTTGTAAATTTAAGATTAATAATCTCTATATTTCCAAATATTTTCCAGTAAAGGGACATGGCCTTTGAAGAGCAAGATAAGCATCTCTTTATTTTCGGGTTGTAAAATTGATAAGAGTGAAATGAGGGTGGTTCAGGATGTAGTTTGATCTTATTGTGGGCTGTGAAAATGTTAGGTGGTGAGAGTGTGACCATGATAAATGTTGGCAGATGTATTGTTCCACTGTGTATGTTACTGAGTTCCTTTTAGTATAGATGAAATCAGGGATGGATCATAGGCTGGGAAAAATATAAAATTGACCAGGGGCCTTTGTCACCTAAGAGTTTCTACTACTCAGATCTTTCAAACACTATCTAAACCCTTCCAGCAATAAGACATACTGTAGGTGTCTAAACCCATTTCTCTTTGTTCAGAGCGCCAATGCTTGTATTACTTACAAGAGGAAATTCAATTAAATGGGTTTTCTGGGCTAGAAATATAAATGACCTATCTTTAGTATACATCATTATTATCAGATCAGTGGGGTTCCAACATCTGACACCCCTTATTGATCATCTATTCTCAGCAGCTGATACACAGAGAATGGAGCAGGAAGCAGATAGCTCTGTTTTCTGTATAGTAGCCAAATCAGGTTAGTGCAGATCAGCTTGGATTCATTTCAATAGGAGCTAAGCTGCAGTAACTCTGTTTGGCCAATTCCTACTCCATTATCTATATACCAGCTGCTAAGAACACCATCAATGGAGGTGCTAGGTGTCTGACCCCCACCAATATGCTATTGATGACCTATTCTTAGGATAAGTCAAAATAATTTTAGCCTGGAAAACCACTTTAAGTTTATTGTCATAGGGAGAGGAGGATAAGTACTGCTTGGCACCTCCACATCTCCACCTCCACAAAAAGCCTGCCAGGAATAGAAATATCCACACAACTACTTCTCCATCTAGCAGTCATTGTTCCCTTCTATGCAGAGCTTCTGTGAGAAATTCCGAACAGCATGTGCATTTGTCACATGGCCATCACTTTAAGGTTGCTATGCCTACCAGGTTGCCATTGACTGAGTCTGTTCAGCCAGCCATAAGTTTGGAACACAGAGCCAATCAGGACTCTAGTTCAGCATCCAAGAAAGAGGAGGGGTTTTAAGGGGTTCCTTTATTTGTTTTAAAGGGGTTCCCCAGAGAATATTTTAATACTTCCATGATTCTATTTGTGACAAACCACAGGTTTCGGTGTTGGTTTCGACCCCAGGTCCTGTGATTGGAACCAGCACCTGGCCCCCAAGTTCACCTCCGCTTCTACATTCACTGCTAGTTACCTGTACTATTGGGCCTGGCTTTACTATTATACTCATCTATTCATCCAGTCCCCATAGTACAAAGAACACAGGAGACGAGGGAGTGGGCAGGGCAACTCTATTGGTAGGTGCTATTTCGGGCTGGATCACATTATCTGGGGTCAGAACAATCCCAGAGACTTGAGGATCCTCACAAATAGATCTCCAGAGGGAGAAGATTCAAACGCTCAATTACCTGTGATTGTGTTACATCTAGACACAGTACCTTAGCCTGTTTTATTTCTGATCCCCTGGTTTACTGCTCTTGGTTTGCTGTCCTGGTTAACCCCTCCCTTGCTAATTTGGCTTTATCTGACACCTCTAGACTCTCCATAGCTTTGACTTCTGGTACTCCTCTGCTTTCATTTTGGCTATTCCCATACTTCTAGTTTTTCACCCCAGCTATTGTATTACTTTTTCTGGCTGCCATAGATTTTCTGATTTGGTCCATAGCCTGCAAGTGCTCCTTTTCTCTGACACATTGTTCTGGGCCCTGAGTAGCTGTCCATCCTGACTTCCAGTGGGCTCAGGTAAATATCAGGGTAGCCTTACACTCTACGAACTGGAACTGTGGTATATTATAGGTATCTCAATTTGCTTGAATTCTATTGATGCTATGTTGGGCTCCCCAGACTGTGATTTGAAATATTTTCTTCACCGAAGCTAAGTATAATAAACTTTTCTACTTTTTCTATTAATTGCGTGTGTGAGTCTTCAGTTATCAACTGCATAACAGGGAATTTGCCTAAAGAGGACCTTTCATGTCCTCATGCACATGCGGTTTTATATATGCTAGAAACCTGACAGTGTGCTGAATTCAGCGCGCTGTCGGCTTTCCCATTATGTGCCCCGGGGCTGGAGATATCAGTGCCGTTAATTTTGGCAATGATCTCTGCCCACCGTCAGAAGGGCATTCCTGACAGTCTAACTGGGCTGTAAGGAACACCCCCTATGAAAGTGCAGGGCTATGGACGAGTACTGTTGGGGGGGGGCATTCCTCACAGCCCAGATAGACTGTCAGAAACGCCCTTCTGACAGTGGGGAGAGATCGGTGCCCAAGCTAACGGCATATCTCCAGCCCCGAGGCACATAATGGGAAAGCCAACAGTGCGCTGAATTCAGCGCACTGTCAGCTTTCTAGCGGTATATAAAACTGCATGTGCATGAGGACATGAAAGGTCCTCTTTAAAGAAAATGCTTAAAGGGGAGTTTTTCACCTCCCCCAAGCATATTGAATTGTCACAACTGTGTTACAGAGCACATTACAGTAAAAAACAACTTTGAAGGCCTATGCAAATGTGACAGTTTGTGCACTGGAGAAAGGCCTTCAGCTCCCTGGAGCACTGCTCTTGCCATTCAGACCCCTATCATCACTGGTCTACACAACCTCATGCAGTGTGAGTTGATCTTCCCACTGCTATGATATCACCTTACTTAGGAACGGGAATATCTCTCCTTGAGGAGAGCACCAGTGAAAGTGTGTAGAGTTTTGAATTGCCTTTTGCCCTCTACTAAGCATCTACATATCACAAGGCATTATGGGAAAGGAGCTGGGAAGCTCATGCGCTCTCTGGTGGATGTAACAGATCCTCAATTTGCTTTTGACTCACTGAGTCTTGAGACAGCAAAAGGGATTTTAGCCAAGCCAATTTCACTTATCTGCATACAGCGCCGTTTCGGAATTTTTGTCCCTCATCAGTGCAGAGCAAAGTGAACTGGCTGGCTTTGTGGGAGGCAATGAGTGGCTTAGGGATGGGAATATCTCTCCTTGAGGAGAGCACCAGTGAAGGTGTGTAGAGTTTTGAATTGCCTTTTGCCCTCTACTAAGCATCTACATATCACAAGGCATTATGGGAAAAGGAGCTGGGAAGCTCATGCGCCCTCTGTTGGATGTAACAGATCCTCAATTTGCTTTTGACTCACTGAGTCTTGAGACAGCAAATGGGATTTTAGCCAAGCCAATTTCAAGCCAAGTGAAAGGTCCTCCATTACTAGGACTAAAACATTGCAATATAATAAATCTTCACCCATTTGATTTAATAACCTGGAGTGCTGTCCATTTTTGCATTAGCAATGTACTTGGCTATCTCCATAAGTTCCATAGTCAATGTAGACCCCACTGTTCAGAACTTTAGTGATCACAAATTTGTATTTTATCCTTTAAAAAACATTTTTTTGGGCAACTATTTTAGCATGCATGGTACAAACACAAATATGTTATTATTACTTTATATAATTGATGTATTTTACATTAAATGTATGAGCGCTATTGGCTGTAGCAAATATCTCAGACAACACAGGATGAACATTTAGTACGTACCTCTAATCCTGCTTTAATTCCGGCCATATCACTTGTTCTGCCATTGGATTTGGCATCCTCTTCTTTCACCAAACTTTAAAAAAAAAAAAAGCCCCCCGGGGTTTTAATGGTGAGCAGTATCACTGTCAGATGTAGACACAATTTTGTTTCTCTCTTTCTTTCATTCAAATGTTTTATGCTATATTTAGTGATATTTGCATATGATATTAGCTTCCCCTTTGTGGTCCTAAGTCACACGTAAAATATGTAACTTCCTAAAGCGGTTTGACAGCCTTATAAAGAGCTATACACAACAGTCAATGTATCCAGTATCTTTTATATAAAACATTTATTATAACTGGATTGAGGGTCTCTACTGAACAGAGAAAAAGACTATCCTTGGGACACATGGGACACAAGGATTTCAGTGATTGTTTCCATGTCAATGGTTTTGCTGATGGAACAGCCCCTTAAATTGACACCAGATCATCATTCATGTGAAGCTGGACATAGACATACATTTGTGTAGTTACATCATAATATAACACCAAGTGAATACACATTCAATTGGTTGCTGTATGTGATGGTCCGTGCCTGACTTTTTGCCCCCCATTCCCATCAGTAATATACAGTACTGTGGAAACGTTTTAGGCAGGTGTGGAAAAAATGCTGTAAAGTAAGAATGCTTTCAAAAATTCAAGTGTTAATAGTTGAAATTAGATGAATAAACAAAATAAACTATTAGCAATTCTACTTTTGAAAACATTCTTACTTTGCAGCATTTCTTCCACACCTACCTAAAACATATGCACAATATTGTGCTGCTTATCTCTACAGATATATTAAAATAACATGTACATTTGGCTGAGCTTAGCATACATGGTAATGAGGAGATCAGAAATTGCAACTGTTGACCGATTCCTACAGCGTATACCTACAGCCATCTTATAGTTTAGTTGGATTGACTTCCTTAAAAAAAAACGTAAAACACCTACATGTAAAACCTGCAGCTTCATCATCATTCCTGTTAGTATATACTCCTTCATATTTCTATCATAAATGTGTGCCATAAAGATATGACTTATATATTAATAACAGAGTTAATACTTCATAATCTCTAAGCAGATAATATAGGAATTAATCTCTATGCATTTTTCTCCATTTATATATATATATGACAGCCATGATTATGCACCCCGTAATCCCTGAATATATATAAACTGGTCTTCTACAGTGCTGGCCAAAAGTATTGGCACCCCTGCAATTCTGTCAGATAATATTCAATTTCTTCCAGAAAATGATTGCAATCACAAATGCTTTGGTAAAAATATCTTCATTTAATTTGTCGTCAATGGAAAACCACAAAAAGAATTGTCAAAAAGCCAAATTGGATATAATTCCACACCAAACATAAAAAAGGGGGTGGACAAAAGTATTGGCACCCTTTGAAAAATCATGTGATGCTTCTCTAATTTGTGTAATTAACAGCACCTGTTACTTACCTGTGGCACATAACAGGTGGTGGCAATAACTAAATCACACTTGCAGCCAGTTGAAATGGATTAAAGTTGACTCAACCTCTGTCCTGTGTCCTTGTGTGTACCACATTGAGAATGGAGAAAAGAAAGAAGACCAAAGAACTGTCTGAGGACTTGTGAAGCAAAATTGTGAGGAAGCATGAGCAATCTCAAGGCTACAAGTCCATCTCCAAAGACCTGAATGTTCCTGTGTCTACCTTGCGCAGTGTCATCAAGAAGTTTAAAGCCCATGGCACTGTGGCTAACCTCCCTAGATGTGGACGGAAAAGAAAAATTGACGAGAGATTTCAACGAAAGATTGTGCGGATGGTGGCTAAAGAACCTCGACTAACATCCAAACAAGTTCTAGCTGCCCTGCAGTCCGAGGGTACAACAGTGTCAACCCGTACTATCCGTCGGAGTCTGAATGAAAAGGGACTCTATGGTAGGATACCCAGGAAGACCCCACTTCTGACCCAGAGACATAAAAAAGCCAGGCTGGAGTTTGCCAAAACTTACCTGAGAAAGCCAAAAACTTTTTGGAAGAATGTTCTCTGGTCAGATGAGACAAAAGTAGAGCTTTTTGGGAAAAGGCATCAACATAGAGTTTACAGGAAAAAAAAGAGGCCTTCAAAGAAAAGAACACGGTCCCTACAGTCAAATATGGCGGAGGTTCCCTGATGTTTTGGGGTTGCTTTGCTGCCTCTGGCACTGGACTGCTTGACCGTGTGCATGGCATTATGAAGTCTGAAGACTACCAACAAATTTTGCAGCATAATGTAGGGCCCAGTGTGAGAAAGCTGGGTCTCCCTCAGAGGTCATGGGTCTTCCAGCAGGACAATGACCCAAAACACACTTCAAAAAGCACTAGAAAATGGTTTGAGAGAAAGCACTGGAGACTTCTAAAGTGGCCAGCAATGAGTCCAGACCTGAATCCCATAGAACACCTGTGGAGAGATCTCAAAATGGCAGTTTGGAGAAGGCACCCTTCAAATCTCAGGGACCTGGAGAAATTTGCCAAAGAAGAATGGTCTAAAATTCCAGCAGAGCATTGTAAGAAACTCATTGATGGTTACCGGAAGCGGTTGTTCGCAGTTATTTTGTCTAAAGGTTATGCTACCAAGTATTAGGCTGAGGGTGCCAATACTTTTGTCCGGCCCATTTTTGGAGTTTTGTGTAAAATGATCAATGATTTGACTTTTTTTTTCATTCTCTTTTGTGTTTTTTCATTGCAAGGAAAATAAATGAAGATATTATTTATTACCAAAGCATTTTTGATTGCACTCATTTTCTGGAAGAAATTGAGTATTTTCTGACAGAATTGCAGTGGTGCCAATACTTTTGGCCAGCACTGTATGGATTTCTCTCTCTCTCTCTATAAATAAATAAAAAAAAAATATATATATATATATATATATATATATATATATATATATATATATAAAATAGGCCCTGTAATACCTAAAAACATAGTGGTGATCCCCTATGATTAATTATTGATCCATTTACTGTATGTATCTGTCAAGACTTTGGACCTCTACATATATTTATAGACACTGTACTCAATGAATACATAGGGTTGGTCCACGAAGCATATTTCTCAGCCTATGAAGCTGCCATGCTAATGGACCCTGTACTACCTGAATACATAGGGAATAGTTTTGATGGGTAATTAAATGGTAAGTAATAGATGTAAGCTTCTGCGTCAGAGTGGGGAAGGTGGAATATACAGTATGGTAGGGGCTATAGATAGTACAGTGGCATTAGGGTAAAGTTAAATGTCCCGTACTTGCCTCTATACACAATATACCAACTATTATAATTCTGTATGTATAAATGTGTGTATCCCAGGGACCATGGTTGTAGGAAGAGAATTTGCTGATGTTTCCTAGTACATGTGCATGCCCACAAAGCAGCCTTACAGTATAATATGTAAAGGACATGCAAACACAGTGCTTGTTACAAACTTACAGTATATTCAGTACTATGCTGTGTAAGTCATATTAAAAAAGGAGTTTAATGTTTCATCCAAGTCGTAAACTTTATCATGTGACATATCAGTTTCTATATGAGAAATTGTGAAAAGAGCATTCCTATCAGATTTCCTGCACCTCCCTTAGTGCAGTTTCACAAGTAGACTCCTCAGAAAATGTAAGTAAAGAATTACTGACATTGTGTGACTATTATATACTAAGTAATTCATGGTACAACTGTTTATTAAAGGGTTTTTGCAGTGACTAAATGATATGATATACAGAGGGATGTATCAGCTGGTAGGGCTCTCACTTATAGGTTTCCATAATGCTAGGGTTCCTTGGTAATCTTTAGTCATTATCATGACTGTCACCTGTCCTTAAAGATTCCTTGTGTAAAAAAATCCAACCCCCTTGGTTCTTGTTATTGTTGCAAGGTTGTTGTTTTTTTATCCATAGGGAAACATTTAACTTGAGGCTAAAGTGCTGATAATTTTACCATGTCTCTCATGTGCTTCAATACAACCATGGGGCCCCAGTGTGCCCCTTACCAACAATAATTACAGGTGGGATGCGTAATCCCATTGATCACCCTTTCCTGTTTCCTTGACCCTTTAAGTGTACAAACTAACCTATAAAATGAAAGGGGTCCAGGACATACAGTCTGTGAGAGTAGGAAATATTATCATGAAAGTGTATATAATGCATTATTTTACATAAAACCCCAATACATACACATACTCATATACATAGCATTATTGTCCATGCGCATAGTCACTATAAAATATTTTTGAGAATGAAGATGTGATCAGTAATAGCAATAATCTAAAGGACTGGATGCAATGAATGAAGAGATATGATAGGAACATTCTTCTTACCTGAGATGCTTCTCATTCTTTGGCAGGTTGTTGTTCAGATCAGTTACATCATATGTCTTTTTTTTTTCCTTAGTGTCTCCAGATTTCATGAACAGCTTCCATGGGCACATCATTGTTCAAGTATCAGTGATAAGTCAGATGTTACACGAGGTGCAAGAAAAAAAAAAGTCTCCCCAGGGGGCTGGTCTTCTGGATAAACAAATAGGACCAAGTTTCAGAAAAAAAAAAGTTTCTGCTATTAGTCCAGGAAACATTTTTTTTTTTCTCACAGTAATAGAGAGCGACATCCTCTGCACTTTAAATACATGACCTTCAAGATTAATTGGGCTCTTGTAAAAAGCAAAGTGTACTAAAAAGATTACTATCAGTTCTGGGGTTTCCTACGGGTAACTGTTTCTGTCTGTTAATGTGTTAGCGCTGAAAAGAGGTTATCTTGGGGTTGTTTTGATACCAAACAAATATATTGGTAATGTTGACAATGGGACAAAAACTATACTTAAGTTGGGGTTGAAACAGACATGTAGAACTGTAAGTCCCAGCACAGGCTATAAAATATGCATTGTGCTACATAAACCAGGGAACTAAGATAGATCCATTGTTTAGACGAAATACTAGGACATTCATAAATATATATATATATATATATATATATATATATATACACATACAGTATACTGGGACTTGTAGTTCTATTAAAATCTACGTAATGCCTTAATTTTTTTACATTATTTTCAGCAAACTACATTTACAGGTGTAGTTGAGCTAACCTGTTTATCTAAAAACTGTCCTTGAAAATCATGAATAAAAGGTCTTAGGCTGAAGCCCCACGTTGTGAAAACGCTGCAGCAGAAAAAAAAAAATCTGTTGTAGAAAAAAATCTGCAGCGGAAAAGCTGCATTTTCTAAACGCCCATGTTTTTGAAAACCACAGCATATCAATTATACCTAGTTATAGTTCGCAGAGGAAAACTATGTGAAAATGCAATGAAAAACGTCGCGTTTTTTTCCACAGCATTTTTTTTTTTGCTGTGTTTCACTATGTGGGGCCTTAGACTGTTTTTCTAAGAACAATGCTTATAGGCTACGGTCACATCAGTGTTGTGTGACCATTCGGGAACTCCGTCCCTCATTCCGTTTAAAGCAGGACTTTTCTCTCCGCCGATTTCGGGCAGGAAACCCATTTCCACGAGTAACTGCTTTTTAAGTGGATAGGGTCTCCTTTTTCGGGTCCCCAATAAGAAGGGACCCGAAGAACAGAAACCCAAATTCTAGTGTGAACCTAGTGTTAGTATGTTATTTCTGAGGTATTTATCAACTTTGCCCAGAAAATGTACAGTTGTGCTAAAAAGTTTACATCCCCCGGCAGATTTTTTGGTTTTTTGGCCTTTTTTCAGAGAACATGAATGATAACACAAAAACTTTTTCTCCACTCATGGTTAGTGGTTGGTTGAAGCCATTTATTGCCAAACTTCTGTGTTTTCTCTTTTTAAATCATAATGACAACCAAAAACATCAAAATGACCCTGTTCAAAAGTTCACATACCCTGGTGATTTTGGCCTGATAACATGCCCAGAAACCAAACCATGGTCAGGTAGACCAACCAATATTTCGGCCACAACTGCCCGGAAAATTGTTCGGGATGCAAAGAAAAACCCACACATAACATCAGCTGAAATACAGGACTCTCTGAAAAATCGGTGTGGCTGTTTCAAGATGCACAATAAAGAGGCACTTGAAGAAAAATGGGCTGCATGGTCGAGTTGCCAGAAGAAAGCCATTACTGCACAAATGCAACAAAGAACGTCAAACAGCACAGAGACAAGCCTCAAAACTTCTGGAACAAGGTAATTTTGAGTAATGAGACAAAAATCGAACTTTTTGGCCACAACCATAAACGTTACATTTGGAGAGGTGTCAACAAGGCCTATGATGAAAGGAACACCATTCCTACTGTAAAGCACGGAGGTGGATCACTGATGATGTGGGGATGTGTGAGCTTCAAAGACACAGGAAACTTGGTCAAAGTTGAAGGAAAGATGAATGTAGCACGTTA
The DNA here is from genome assembly GCA_947044405.1 of Leptodactylus fallax. Lineage (NCBI taxonomy): Eukaryota > Metazoa > Chordata > Amphibia > Anura > Leptodactylidae > Leptodactylus > Leptodactylus fallax. Next base: position 2,033,721 of record CAMRHE010000203.1, read on the forward strand.
TCAGCAAATACTGGAGGCAAATTTGCACTCATCAGCCAGGAAGCTGCGCATGGGACGTACTTGGATGTTCCAACATGACAACGATCCAAAACACAAGGCCAAGTCAACCTGTCATTGGCTACAGCAGAAGAAAGTGAAGGTTCTGGAGTGGCCATCTCAGTCTCCTGACCTCAATATCATTGAGTCACTCTGGGGAGATCTCAAGCGCGCAGTACATGCAAGACAGCCCAGGAATTTACAGGAACTGGTGACTTTTAGCCAAGAAGAATGGGCAGATTTACCATCTGAGAAAATAAAGAGCCTCATCCACAACTACCACAAAAGACTTCAAGGGGCAATACACGCTATTAAGAACTGGGGTATGTGAACTTTAGAACAGGGTCATTTTGATGTTTTTAGTTGTCATTATGATTTAAAAAGAGAAAACACAGAAGTTTGACAATAAATGGCTTCAACCAACCACTAACCATGAGTGGAGAAAAAGTTTTTGTGTTATCATTCATATTCTCTAAAAAAAGGCCAAAAAAACAAAAAATCTGCCAGGGTATGTAAACTTTTCAGCACAACTGTATAAACTTACAGGATATCTGCATACTAACTTATTTCCATGTATGAGAAGTTCAATTGGCTAGATACTATTGCTTTCATGTTGGGTAGAGGTATTAATATTTCATTGCAATTTTAAAACTTTATCCATTTCTACCGTGTATATCTTAAGACCAGTTCCACATGGGAATGCTGTGTTTAGGTCAGTATTTAGTATCAGTATCTGTAACGCTAGGTTCACACTAGTATTTGAGTCTCAGTATGAGACTCCGTCCGCCATTCTGCTAAAAATCGGCAGAGAGAAAAGTCCTACAAGGAGGACTTCTCTCTTTGCCGTTTTTTGCAGAAACCCAGGAAGGAAACCCGGTGGACCCCATTATAGTCTATGGCCACGTTGGCGAACCTACGGCACGCGTGTCAGAGAGGGCACTCAAAGCCCTCTCTGTTGACATACATGCAGTCTCTCTGATTGCTCACTAACGGGGAATCCGGTACAGGATTCCCCGTTAGTGAGCGATCGCTTCTTTCAGCTGTATGTGCAAATGCACATACAGCTGAAAGCTGTTAGTGTAGGCCGCGGGACCGCGGCTTACACTGACTGCAGAGTGTAAACTCTGCCCCGGCGCAGGTGCGATGAAGTAAGTCATCAGTGCCTGCAGTCAGAAGGCAGGACGCCTGGCTGCTCTTCGTGGGACTTCAGGTAAGTAGCATATAAAACTGTGTGGGGGCCCACTGAGGAGCATATAATAATGTGTGGGGGCTCACTGTGGAGCATATAATACTGTGTGGGGGGCCCACTGTGGAGCATATAATTTTGTGTGGGGGAGCCTACTGTGGGCATATAATACTGTGTGGGGGCCCACTGTGGAGCATATAATAATGTGTGGGGGCCACTGTGCAGAATATAATACTGTGTGGGGGCCACTTTGGAGTATATAATACTATGTTATAGCCAATGTGGAGCATATAATACTGTGTGGGAGCCACTGTGGAGCATATAATACTGTGTAGTGGCCATTGTGGAGCGTATAATACTGTGTGGTGGTCCAACTGTGGAGCATATAATACTGTGTGGGGGCCACTGTGGAGCATATAATACTGTGTGGGAGCCACTGTGGGCATCTAATACTGTGTGGGAGCCACTCTTGAGCATATAATACTGTGTGGGGGCCACTCTGGACCATATAATACTGTGTGGGGGCCACTGTGGAGCATATAATACTGTGTGGGAGCCACTGTGGGCATCTAATACTGTGTGGGAGCCACTCTTGAGCATATAATACTGTGTGGGGGCCACTGTGGAGCATATAATACTGTGGGGGAGCCACTGTGGGCATATAATACTGTTTGGGGGCCACTCTTGAGCATATAATACTGTGTGGGGGTCACTGTGGAGCATATAATACTGTGCGGGGGCCACTGTGGAGCATATAATACTGTGTGGGGGCCCATTGTGGAGCATATAATACTGTGTAGGGGCCACTATGGAGCATATAATACTGTGTGGGGGCCACTGTGGAGCATATAATACTGTGTGGGAGCCACTGTGGGCATATAATACTGTGTGGGAGCCACTCTTGAGCATATAATATTGTGTGGGGGACACTGTGGAGCATATAATACTGTGTGGGAGCCACTGTGGGCATATAATACTGTCTGGGGGCCACTGTGGAGCACATTGTACTGTGTGGGAGCCCCTTCACTATTTATATCACACAGTATCTGTTTTATAGCAGACATGTGATATTATTACAGGCTGTAATAACTTTGCATGGTCACTATAAAACAGATCCTGTACGATGTAAATAGTGAACATTAATTGTTCAATAGTACCATATGCAAACTTCTACCTTTCAGTACAAAGTTGTTTGTATTATTGAAAGCTCTGTAAAGCCCCATTAACATGACTGTCCGCAATTGTGGATCTGCACATAGTATTAAGGTTAAATTTCCTTCTTGGCACGCTGCGATAATTTAGTGGGTTTGGGGTTGCAGTTGGGCACTCGGACTCTAAAAGGTTCGCCATCACTGGTCTATGGGGTCCGTAGGTTCTTGCATGTAACCGCTATTTAAGCGGATAGGGTTTCCGTTTTTCGGGTCCCCGCGAAGACCCGAAGGACAGAAACCCAAACGCTAGTGTGAACCTAGCATCAGCCGAACCTAAGAGTGAAATGCAAACCAGAGAATAACTATAATGAAATTATCTGCACCTCTTCTGTGTTTTGGACCTTCTTCTGGTTTTACAAAACTGATTTTACAAAATTTCTAAAAACTGATGCAAAATACTCCTATGGGAAAGTGATTTAAGACCTAGTTGTCACTAGTATCACAGAGACAGATTAAAGTTTACTACATCTGCACGTGTCTTGGTCAGGTAATGGGCACACAAGTGCAAGGCTTGTTACAATTACATTATAGTAATTAGAGTTAAGAGTAAAATGAAACAACAACTGTGATTTATAATATGCCGGAAGTTATTATTCTGTATGACAGTATACGCCCTCTACTGTACAAAGGTGTCCTAACTTTTAAACGTTAAACTCTGTTCCTTTAAAAGATAGACTATTCAGGTCCTTATGCCCAGACTGTTAACTATGCAGAACAGGTGGATCTAGAAATACTGTCTTGTTCCTTCTTCCTTATCATTCCAATCGAAAAAAAAGGAATGTTATCACAACTCTGCTATGCTCAGGTTCTTCTGCTTTAGAAGTACAAATGACATAAAAAGAAAATTCGTACACCAAAAGTATGTGAGGAAAACAAAACATTCACTATACAGTATGAAGAGCTTGGTTTGTGAGTTATTGCAGAGCTGTATTGTCAAGACAATACACAACCCAATAATACACAATACAATACAATAACAATACAATACACAACAAGACAATACAAAACAAGAGACACAACCCTTCAAATGTCACTATGTCTTATTTTACACAGGATTGCATTGTCTTAACTCAAGATTCATCACAATTCACTAAGATGCGGACCCAAAATATTATACATACAGTATAGTGCAAACAGTGCATCTGCACCAGGCCCTATGGTAGTGGGAACCCCTCAGCCAACCTGGATACAGCAGGACTTCAGGTGCTGTCCTGCTGTTCCAAGCAGCAGGTAGCAATTTCAACTCTATTATGATGCAGATAAGGTGAATACAATGGTGGTGCATAGAGCTATCATCTCAGTACTCCACCATCCAAGATTCGGATGATGATGTCTGTGGCAAGGAAGGCAGGATGAGCACCAAGATGGAGACATTACTATAGGCAGAACTTGCAGGCAACTCCATTGGAACAGGGTTAAGTGAGTATAACTTTTTTAAAAAGTTGTATGAAATATATTGATTAAATGATCACTGATGGGGAAGGAATTATATTGTGTGGGCCACTTGAGGGGACATTAAATTATACCTTTGAATGAAGCCCAATATTTCCACTGGATATTGCTCTTACATACTATGATATACTGACACTTGTAGGATGAGAAAATTATTCATTTGTATCATTTCAATAAACCCTGCTCATGGCCCTAATAGCAAGTTAAAAAACTTTCACAAGCACCTTTTAAGTATATGGACTATGCTTCCTACCAGCACTCCTTTCTCCACCCCTGTGTACTTCAATTGGTAGTTTGTAAACTACATTGTGCAGTGACATGATAGTTATGGCAATGTCTATGGATACACTATGGACATCAGATCAATACATGGGAGCAGTGGCGGACATCAGAATACCATAGCAATATACATGAGGCATTTAAAACACTGATGCCACACGGCAAGGGTTTTCTAAAAGCCCCTTTAAATTTTCTTTTGGCTGTGCGCTAGAAGATTCTACGCAGGCTACATTTTGTTCAATGGAATCATCATGTTAGAATCTAGTTCAGGTTACAGGCACATGCAATACAAAGCATAAAATCCGTAGAGATTCCACATCAATAACTGCGGCAGAAAAACGTTACCACACCTCAACACTCCCTGACACCGTCACATACATTTTGTCCTGAACACTAGTGGTTTTGTTAAAGAGCATCTATTACTTACATTTTTCTCCACAAATCTATAGAATAACAGAAGAAATTACAGAAGAATGTTACTTTCTCCACTTGTCAGATTCCTCTCCTCTCTCCGCCTCTGGCACTGATCACTTGCTCTGAGCTCACTGCAGATGCAGAGTCAGAGACACAACTGCACCGATGGTCTCATCCTAATGCTGGATTCACAGCTACACTGCTTAGCACTGCTGTAAAATGTCCTCCATGCCAATGCTTCTTCAGTGAGAAACAGCTCTCCTTTTCTTATGTGTGCGGTTTATGGGAGATATCATAGCATTTAGTTTCTCCTCAACATGACCGTAATAGAAATTATGGGGCCCCATAGCAAGTCTAATGATCTCCTGACAGGGTAGGGGCATGCCTGACAAACTGTATCAAAAATCTCAATATATAGGGCAGGGTGCGGATTTATGATATTTAGACTGTCAGACTTTAAAAGAAATCAGTGTTGAGAGAAGGGCATGTGGGTCCCCTCCCTCCATGGACCCCATAGAAGTTGCCTATCCTGCCTCCATGGTAGATATGCCATTGCACTCAATATGAAGCTGAGCTCAGGGAATACAGTATGGTTAAGTAAGGGACACTGTGGAGAAAAATATAGCTGAAACAGTTACAGTATTCTTGGTATGGAATCACTATTTATTGTGTAGAATTGGTATCTGACCATTATAGGGTGACTGCTTTATAGATGTATACTACCATGCATAGAGCTGAGAGGATTAAAAAGAGGCGTTACCGACCAGCTGTTCCCTCCATCATTATGGGCAATGTGAGATCTCTTGCAAACAAGATGGATGAACTAACAGCTCTCACCAGGCATCATCAGGAGTTTCGGGCGTGCAGCATGATGCTACTTACAGAGACTTGGCTCACTGAAGTTACTCCTGACCCTCTGGTCTCCTTGGATGGTTTTAAACTCCTTCGGGCAGACAGGACAAGGGAGAGCGGTAAGAGGAAAGGAGGAGGGCTGGCAATGTTTGTGAATAATAGATGGTGTAATCCTAGGCACATTGTGATTAAGGAGCAAACTTGCTGTAAGGACATTGAACTATTAGCTGTGAGCATGAGACCTTTCTACCTACCAAGGGAACTATCACATGTCATCGTGATAGCTGCATATGTCCCCCCCTCTGCGAAAGCTGACACTGCCTGCGAGGTCCTATAAGCCACGCTGAGCCAGTTACAGTTAAAACATCCCCAGGCCCTCTTTCTTCTGTCGGGTGATTTCAACCATGCCTCTCCATCATCCACACTGCCCAGTTTCACACAGTATGTAACCTGCCACACAAGAGACAACAAAACACTGGACTTGTTCTTTGCCAACGTGAGGGAGGCATATAACTCATCAGCCCTACCGCCCCTGGGAAGATCGGATCACAACCTAGTGCATCTCCGACCTGTGTACAAGCCACTTGTACGTAGAGAACCAGCTGTCACCCGCACAGTGAGGATATGGTCCGAGGAGAGTGATGAGGCTCTGAGGGATTGTTTTGACACAACCGCATGGGAAGTGCTGCAGGATTCTTATGGAGAAGATATAGAAGGACTCACACACTGCATAACAGACTACATTAATTTTTGTGTGGACAACACAGTACCCACAAAAGTGGTGAGGTGCTTCTCCAATAACAAACCATGGATTAACTCTGATATAAAAACACTACTTAAGGAGAAAAAGATGGCATTCAGGACAAGAGATAAGGAGGGGTTGGGGGAAGTACAAAAGGAGCTGAGGCATCAAATCAGGCAGGGAAAAGCCAGTTATAAAGAAAAAATGGAAAAGCAAATGGAAAGAAAAGACATAAGGGGGGTCTGGGAGGGGCTTAAGTCAATTTCAGGTCATAAACAGTCTGTCTGCCAGATTGAGGCAGATGTTAATTGGCTTAATGAACTAAACCTATTCTTCAACAGATTTGATCACACACCAGCTCCTTCCACCCCAGTATGTCCTTCAGCTTCCCCCACCACAATGACTTCTCCCCATGCGGCCACTTCCCAACAGACCAGTAAATCCAGAAATCCATCTTTATCTGGCCACAGTCTGACCTTCACACGGGCCCAGGGGGGGGAGGGGAGGAAAAAAAAGAGGGGGGGGGAGGGGGGGGGGGGGGAGGGGGCATCAGTGCAAGGCTAATTAAGACTTGCGGGGACCAGCTGTGTGGTATAATTACATATATGTATAATATGAGCCTGAGGCAGGAAATAGTCCCTGAATTATGGAAATCTTCTTGTGTGGTACCAGTTTCAAAGAAACCCCACCCTATGGACCTCAACGACTACAGACCTGTAGCACTGACATCCCACCTGATGAAGATCTTGGAGAGATTGGTTCTCACACATCTCCGCCCTCTAGTGAGCCCCGCTATGGACCCCCTCCAGTTTGCTTATCGGCCGGGCATTGGGGTAGATGATGCCATCATCCATCTTCTGCACAGGGCTCTGTCTCACCTGGAGAAACCAGGGAACACAGTGAGAATAATGTTCTTTGACTTCTCCAGTGCTTTTAACACCATACAGCCCAGGTTATTGAGGGACAAGCTGGGCCTTGCTGGAGTGGACCACCACCTCTCCAACTGGATCCTAGACTACCTCACAAATCGACCTCAATACGTGAGAGCCCGAGACTGTGTGTCAGGTACCGTGATCTGTAATACGGGGGCACCTCAGGGTACGGTTCTCGCCCCTTTCCTCTTCACACTGTACACTGCAGATTTTAGGTGCAACTCATCCAGCTGCTACCTACAGAAGTATTCTGACGACTCTGCAATAGTGGGTCTCATCACAGATGATGATGACAGGGAGTACAGAGAACTGAACCAGGATTTTGTGGACTGGTGCCACCGGAACCACCTGAAGATTAACGCGGGGAAGACCAAGGAGATGGTGGTGGACTTCCGCAAAGGCAGATGCCCTCCAAATCCAGTGGACATCCTGGGGACGGGCATCGAGATTGTGAACACCTATAAGTACCTGGGTTTGCTCCTTAATAATAAGCTGGACTGGGCAGATCATATGGAGGCCCTGTACAGGAAGGGCCACAGCAGGCTCTACCTGCTTAGGAAACTGAGAGCCTTTGGAATCCGGGGGGCACTTCTTAGAACTTTCTTCAACTCGGTAGTGGCATCAGCCATCTTCTTTGGAGTGGCCTGCTGGGGGAGCAGTATATCAACCAGGGACAGAAATAAACTTGACAAGCTGATTAGAAGGGCTAGCTCTGTCCTGGGGAGCCCACTGGACCCAGTGCAGGTGGTGGGTGACAGAAGGATACTGTCCGTGGTGAGCTCCATGCAGAAGAAGAAGTCCCATCCCATGCATGAGACTGTGATCGCGCTGAGCAGTACTGTCAGTGACCGACTGCTCCACCCTAGGTGTGAGAATGAGCGCTATCGGAAGTCTTTCCTCCCCACCGCGGTTAGGCTGTACAACCAACACCGACCTAAGCGGAGATCATTACACACAGAGAACTGAAATATCTCTCTGCCTGTTAAATCCCCCCCCCCCTGCTACGTCCTATCTGTCTGTCTGCTATTAATGTAATGCCTCTCACCTTGGAACATTCCTGTACATGTTGTATTTGTATTTGTATCTGCTTATCTTTGCTGCTGTAACACACTGAATTTCCCCATTGTGGGACTATTAAAGGACTATTATTATTATTATTATTATTATGTAAGCATGTCATGTTAGAAAAGCATGTTATGGATATGCTGTCATATATATATATATATATATATATATATATATATATATATATTGGGGGAGGGTTGAGGGAACAAACAAATGACTTGGAGCTAGTGCCCCTAATATTATAAGACACTTACAACAAACCTGGCTGCTAGTGCTACATTGAGGGGTCACTTAAAGGGGTTGTATGGCTCCAAATCGAATTTTCATCCACAGGATAGGACATCAGTATATATATTGGGGGAGGGTAGAGGGAACAAACAAATGACTTGGAGCTAGTGCCCCTAATATTTTAAGACCGTTACAACAAACCTGGCTACTAGTGCTGCACTGAGGGGTCACTTAAAGGGGTTGTATGGCTCCAAATCGAATTTTCATCCACAGGATAGGACATCAGTATTTCAGTAAGGGTCCAACACCCAGACCTGGCATAGAACAAAAAACTGCTGGTTGAGCCACAAGTTCACAGTCCATTGAACTGAAGAACCTGCCATTGAACTGGGAAGGAGGTGAGTCAAGCATTGACAACCTATACGCTATGAGCTGACTCCTGGTCCTGACCAATTAACAGTAAGTAAAATGTTGTGTATATTATAGAAATGACAGGAGGGACAATACACCAAACAGAGATGGAAGGAGCAGAAAGGAATGTAATGTTTATATAAGTACTGTATCTACCTATTGTTTGTATCTTTGTATCTTGTATTTGCAGTCATGTTTGTATCTTTGTACATATATGTTAGTACATTGTGTTTATGTACTGTACATATATGTATTTGTGTTAAAGTGTTTATTTATGTGAATGTTTCAGCATGTGGTCTGGACAGGATCCCATATAAAAGTTGCTAGGGGCCCCATGTTCACTTACTTAGGACCCTGATGCTGCAGAATTGTTCCTTTGCAATGCAAATGAAATAAACAGCAAATCCACATCAAACTCTGAAGTAAAAAACAAATTTTTCTACCCACAGCTAAACCAACCCTAAGAATTATTCCTCACATACTTGATCATCTTACAAAGGCCTGTCATTTATCCGACATGTCTATAAATATATATAAATATAAAATAAATTCTTGTATACTGAATTAAAAAACAATTGTATCTTTTGTTATAATTCTGTGTTGTGTTTTCTTCTGTTATTCCTACAAGAAATGAATGAATAAATTGGCAACTGGGTGTTAGCAGTTGGAGGTGTATTTCTATGCAGTCTCACACTTTTACAGTCAATGCTGACAGAGTCAGACCATGTAAGGACCTAACTCTTTTACAAGGGGAATGGTAACACCTATTTGTCAATTTAGTCATACATTTCCAGGATGAATAATAGGAGAACACTACACAGAGTTATAAAAAGATGCTCATGAATTATTATTACTGTACATGAATAATACAAGTATTTAGTAATATACACGTCAGGAGTAGTCATAGGTCTCCTTTAAGGCCTGCACCTCTAAGTCTAGAGATCCATCAGCACAAAGTATTGCAGTTAATATTTTGTAGCCTTATGCTATGTTCAGATCTGCATTTTCATTTTCTTTTTTCTGGACCTACAATGGAAAAATGGACAAAAATGTCCTGGCAATAACAGACACAAACAGAGCCCGAGGGACCTCTTTGACTATAATGGGGTCCGTATGGTGTCCAACTGAAATTGTTAGAGATTGGGCTTTGCAGCACGGACAACTGCCACAGATGCGAACACATACCCTTATCCTTAAAATCATAGAAAATGTGTTTGCGTGGGTTTCCTCCGGGTACTCCGGTTTCCTCCCACACTCCAAAGACACACTGATAGGGAATGTAGATTGTGAGCCCTATATGGGACAGTGACTGTCAATATCTGTAAAGCGCTGTGGAATATGATGGCGCTATGTAAGTAAGCATAATAAATAAATAAATATTTGTATGGCCGATTTCACATAAGCATAAGGGCTTTAGGATCAGACTAATAGGACACAGAAATGCAGTAATGCTGAATGCTTCATTTACATGGCACAAGGATGGTACAAGCTTTCTTGGTGACTGAAAAAGAGTTTTTAGAAATAAGTTCCAATATTCATCTCCTGTTCACTTAAAATTAGCAGAACTTTAGCATATTTTCTAAAGTGAATGAGAATCAGTGGTTCTGTTTCACTAGAAATTTTCACTGGTTGATCCTGATAGATAAACTGAGGGTAATACCCAAAACCATAGGGAGAACACAAAATTGTCAGGGCAGTGGTGACAAAAGTAGGGTGAACACGTGCATGCTTATGGGTAAACTTTATCTTACCTGGTTGTTCCTTTGGTTTATCTTTTCAAAGAGTGCAGAGAAGTAGTAAGAGGAAGTCTTATATACTCTCTGCTAGTCTTCATTATGCAAAACAGGGATTACCCTCAAAGTAAAGGGGCCGAACTATTTTGTTATATAACTGCTGGGAAAATCCTTTATTTTCTTTCAACTTATTTCAGGCTTTGGAAATGAAAGTTATTCAAGAGCTACCACAACACTAAAATTGCTTGGACGGAAGTTATCAAGGCGTGACCTTGCTTACCCAATTCTGGACAAATGCTGCTTATTTTAATGACTGTGTGAGTTTCTGTTAAACTGGAGCTAGACTTGTTGTTAAAAGGTGTCTCACCACTATTTTGACTACACAACTGACAAAACTTCCTTTTACCACTAGATGTCCCTAGCTTACATGTTGAAAATAGAGACATACATTATATGGAGGAAAATATTGGGAAACTTAGACATTACACCTATAGCTCTTATTCTAAATCCATGGGTATTAATATGGAATTGTACCCCCCCCCCCCCAGCAGGTAAAACACTTATCTGGGAAGGTTTTTTACAGTATTTGTACATACATTCTAGACAGTGTGCTTGTAGGAATTTTTGCCCATTCCTAAGACATTGATGTTGGACAAGAGGGCCAGGCTCTTTTTTTGATCAGATATTTTTATTGAAAGTTTGTAGGTTTAATATATACAGTACAACCAACACATACAAAAAAAACCCACAAAAAAAAACAAGAAAAAAAAACAAGAAAAATAAAACATAAAAATAAAATACTCGACCAGGAGTTGTCTGAAAACAACCAATTCAGTTGAGATTTGTACTCAGGATTACTTACCTTATTTAAGTGAATGGGGCAAAGCTATAATATATACCGCAAAGTTACAGATAGCGATCTACACAGCAATGCAAACAATGAAGAGACAGCGCTGATGCAAGTTTCACATTCCCTTTAAAGGGAATCTACCACCATTAGTAACAAAGTGAATGCACCTTTTTGTCTTTCAGTGCAATTTTGCTGTTGAGAAAATCAATTTCTAATCCATATCCAAATGAGCTGTCTTGTGCACATGGGGTGAGGCCGTGTCTGCCAAAGCAATCTTTACGTCAATCTTTATGTTAAAGGGCGGTGATCAAAGGTGAAAACACGGGCTCTGGCAGCAAGATTGCACTTTCACACAAAAAAAGGTATGTTCAATGTGTCACTAACAGCCCTACAACAGCATGTAAGTGGTTTAGAGGCCATCATATTGGTCTAGACTCCCCTTTAAACAGCTGAGCAGTGGTGTGCTGACAGTCAGATTTGCAGCAGTCTAATATGATAGTCTATGCTAAGGATGGACCCTCAATTTTAAAAACTTGGATAACCCAACTGACCACATTACTCAGGTGCCTTCTAAGAACAGAAAACACAAAATGTGACAGTAGATAAAATTATAAAACTTTTCTCTAATACATATCATGAATACTGAGGAGTATAAAGCTACATTCACACGACAGTGAATAATGGCAATGTGACGAACGTTTTTATTAACGGACGTCACATGGCAGCATTAATTTCACTGTCAGTGAATGGGGGCTATTCAGATGACCATTATTTTGATGGTCTATTCTCATAGTCCTATTTTTGTCCGTTTTCACTGACCCTCCATACACTGATATGTACAGGGTATCCGTGAAAACAGGTGCCCCTTGAGTGCAAGACGGCCGTGAAAAATGGATGTTTTTTTTACAACCATTTTGCACGTCTTTCATAGGAATCTGGCAATAGGCTGAAGCGCCACGTTGCAAAAACTCAGCGTTTTATAATACCTGCAAAGTGAATGGGATTCTGGCTAATCCCATCCACACATTGCAGAAACAAACCTGCAGCAGAAAAGCTTTTGAAAATTGCAGCATGTCAAATATACCTACAAAAACGCAGGCATTTTCCATATAGTTATAATAAGGGCAGAAAGTCCACAGAGGAAAACCCTGCAAAAATGCTATGAAAAAAAACTTTTTTTTCTGCTGCTTTTTTTGCTGCGTTTCGCTACGTGGAGCCTTAATGCACACTTGATAAAGGGCAGGTCCCAAAACGCGTTGTGTGTCACCACTTGGTATAAAAATCTTTGCACCTGGACCAGCGCTTGTATGCCTCTATTTTGGGGTATCCATCTATACCCTACACCGGTCTATTGGGTCTTCCTGATGTGTTATCACCATTACCACGTTGCTGAGACTTGGAGCTGCTGCCTGAGGTCCACCAACACATTGGAATTATTCCTTCATGTCATTTAAGTAGTTGTGAGCTCATCACAACTCACCAAGGTAAGCATATACTCAACCTACTGTTTTACATTTACTGTATCCCACGGTATTACGCTATTAGTGCTTAGCGCTGTTTGCTCTTTTACTTTCTTTCTCGGTATACACCACAATGGAAGACCTGCAGGAAAATGTCCCCCTAATTCTGTGCACCTGTTGTGACTGTGGGACAGGTACACTGTCAGTGGTGTGGATGTGCCTGCAGGTCTTGCACCTGTTTTGCAGACAAGGTGAGGTGCCATTTTCAGTTAGGGCCTTCAGGGCACTCCGGACAATAATACGCCGCAGGTTTGGTGGTTGCCGAAAGGAAACAAGAGGGGGGACTGGATATATGTCCTTGAGTCTGTTGTCCCTATGTAGCACAGGTTGGAGCTCCTTGGCAATCCTTCGTAGGATCCCCAGCTGTGGGTTGTATGTGACAACTAGGGGCACTCGGGCATCTTTCTGGGTCTCTTTATATGTAAGCAGACTGCCTCTGTTAATGGCTGCCGCTTTGTTTAATTGGTTTTCCGTCACTTTTGGTTTGCATCCCAATCAGAGAAATTTCATCCTCAGATCCAGGAGGTGCTTGTTTAGGTCTGCTTTGTCGGACCAAATACGATTGTATCGTATAGCCTGGCTGTAAATAATAGATTGTCTTGTGTGCTTGGGGTGGAAGCTGTCCTTTCTCAGGTAGTCCATTCTGTCTGTGGACAAAACATCACTAGATTTGGCTTCCGGTACCATCTTTATGCTGATGACACCCAATTATATACGTCATCCCGTAACATCACCCCTGCACTAATACAGAACACCAGTGACTGTCTCTCTGCTGTCTCAAATATCATGTCTTCGCTCTATCTGAAACTGAATCTCTCAAAGACTGAATTACTGCTGTTTCCATCATCTAATAGATCTGTCCCTGATATCTCCATTGCAGTTTCTGGCCTTACCATAACTCCTAGGCAGTATGCCTGCTGCCTCGGGGTTTTGTTTGACAAAGACCTTTCCTTCACCCCCCATATCCAATCACTCGCACATTCATGTCATCTCCACCTCAAAAACATCTCCAGAATCCGCCCTTTCCTTATCACAAATACACTAAAGACACTTATTGTTGCCCTGATTCACTCTCGCTTGGACTACTGTAACTCCTTACTAATCAGTCTTCCCCTTACTAAACTCTCCCCTCTACAATCTATTCTGAATGCAGCGGCCAGGCTCATCTATCAGTCTAGACCAGGGGTCGGCAACCCCTGGCACGCGTGCCAAGAGTGGCACGTGAGGCTTATCTCACTGGCACGGCAGCGGAGTCCTCACCCAGCAGTTTCGATCGGACCAAACACGGCCGAAACGAAACTGCTATTATTATACTGTGGGGTCTCTTCAGACCCCCGAGTATAATAAGCGGAGCCCCCGGGGAGGTGATCAAACATAAAAAAAACAATGTTAACTCACCTTCCCTGGATCCGCAGTGGCTCTGCGCTCTTAGGGCGCTTCTGCCTGACGTAAGAGACTGCTGACAGGACCTCAGGGGTCACGTCTGACGTCATTACGCATAATGATGCAACGTAACCCCTGAGACCCAATCAGCGGTCGCTGATGTCAGGGAGAAGCGCCCACACAGCGGCTGCGGAGCGTGGATAAAGTGAGTAGGGTGAGTTCACATATGTCCGGCGCAGCTATCTGTTTCCCTCCGGCGTGGTGCACACAAGCTGGAGGGAAACTGATGCCACGACGGATCCCATAGTTTTCTATGGGATCGGTTCTGGCACAAGAGGCATCAGTTCTGGCGCCAGATCTGTGCCTCAGCCGGATGGAAAAATGTTACCTGCAGCGTTTTTCCATCCGGCTTCCTTAAAATTTCATTAGCGGTGAAGATGGATGCGGCATCACCTGGCTTCTGCACAGTCTATGTACAGTAGTGAAGCCGGTAATTGCCGGCTTGACTACTGTACCTGAGTGAATTGCTCAGGACTGGTTAAAGCTATAAAGAAACACTTGGATTCATTTTAAAGATGAGAATATCCTCTTTAAAATGATACCAAGAGCGTCCTTACACATCCTGAGAGATTCGCTGGTGTAAACGATGTTTGGCATTGAAATCCCAATGCAGATCTCAATTCCCGACATTGTTTTAACAGTGAATCGCTCTGAATGTGTTAGGGCTATCATGGAGATCTTGGTATCGTTTTAAAGATGAGATTCTCATATTTAAAATGAATCCAGTTGCATCTTTGTGGCCCTAACAGATCCTTAGAAATGGGGCTCTAAAAGTGTCACCTCCTCCTGCCTCAGGCAGCATCTTAGAGCTAAGGAAGGAGGGGGAGGAGGAGCTGCAGACTGCAGAGACAATGATAACTCATCATTGTCTGTGCATAAGATGCAGATGACGGGGGATGGGTAGCGAGGACTGCTGTCCATGTTATCCCCTCTCCTATCAATCAGAGAGCATACTGTACTTTTGCTCTCTGATAGTCACATAGAAGGATAATGTAATACCCCTCTGAGCCTAATCACATAACCAGGAAGTTATTGGCACATTTACCATTGTCCAGGTCGCAGCGCCAGAAGTGTCGCACCAAAGACTTACACAACACATGCACAAAGTCACCAATAAAGTTTACATTTTTTCACTGTCCCTGTCCTGTCCATACCTGATCTTTATAGAGTAAAATACGCCGCCCGCCTCTCTAGTGATATCTGTTACACACTAAAATAATAGTAATAGCAATTATCACTAGTATTATCACCATAATACCGTGTGCAGGGGCCGCTATGTGACATAATACCGTGTGCAGCGGTCGTCAGACTTACAATTATTGACCGGCACTCCGAGTACCTCAACTTTGATTTTTTTAATCGAAATCGGCATGCCGAACAAAAAAGGTTGCCTACCCCTGGTCTAGACGCTACAGCGTTGCCTCCGGTCTGTGCCGGTCACTGCATTGGCTGCCTATTCAATACAGAATACAATATAAACTTATCACCCTCACTCACAAGGCTCTCCATAATGCTGCACCTCCCTACATTTCCTCCCTCATCTCTGTCTATCGCCCAATCTGTACTCTCCGTTCACTCAATGACCTAAGACTAAGATCCTCTATCAGAACCTCCCACACTCGTATACAAGACTTTTCCCGAGTTGCACCACTTCTCTGGAATGCTCTATCCCAGACTATCAGATTAACCCCCAATTTGCACAGCTTCAAGCGTAAACTAAAGACATATGTTTTCAGACAGGCCTATCACAACTCCTAATGTAAACCCTTCCGTAGTTAGAATCCCTAAAACGTACACTCCTCTGTTTATGCTCCAACATTACCTCACAGGATATGATGCCGTATCAGACTAACTCTATATGTCCAGGCACCATCTGCACGTTAAAGGACACGACTGGTGACGACTCATACAGCTTATATATGTGTAATGACAGCAACCTCTATTACAAAATTGTCTGACCATTGTATAAGCAATGCTACCTCTGATGCCGCCCCTGCTACCTCTTGTGTCACCTCCTCTACCTCATAGATTGTAAGCTCTTGTTAGCAGGGTCCTCAGTCCCAGTGTGTGAATTGACTATTTCTTTGTAATGTATCTTTTTTGTCAGTACTTGAACCCTACAAATTGTACAGTGCTGCAGAATATGTTGCCGCTGTATAAATAAAATTTTATTATTATTATTATTATTATCCAAAAGTAAAATAGTTGTGGCTAAGGATGAATTGTATGAGCTGCGTTACTGGTTCTGTTGGAAGGTTTTGTTTTTCCAGGTGTACCCGACATGCTGCAACTCCATCCTTGTGGGGAATGTTGTTATACAGGGATTCCACATCCATGGTGGCCAAAATATTACCATCAGGTAGTGGGCCCAGGGCATTCAGTTTGTTAAGAAGGTCAGTGGTATCCTGGATATAGCTTGGAGTATCCCTGACAAGGGGTTTTAGGAGATTTTCCACCCAACCCAAAATGTTTTACGTCAGTGTTCCAATGCCAGAAATGATAGGCATTGTCATCTTTGTGTATCTTTGGGAGCATATAGAAGCAGCCCGGCCTGGGATCCTCTTGGATAAGCACTTTTACCTGCTTCTGGACCTGGATTGGAAACTTCTTGATTATATCCTTTAGTTGTTTCATATAGGCCTCTGTGGGATCATTTCCAAGTTTGGAGTAATGGATGGGATTTGACAATTGCCTGTTTGCTTCTTGGATATAGTCTGAGGTGTTCATTATGACTATTGCGCCCCCTTTGTCAGCTGGTTTTATTATTATATCCTGATTTTCTTTCAGTGAAGTAATAGCTTTCTGTTCCTGCAGGGTTAGGTTATGCACCTGTTTCTTTTGTTTCTCCAGGATTTCTGATTTTACTTTGCTTCTGAAACAGTCAATATATTTATCCAGTGCTGCATTAGTTCCAGGGCGTGGGGTGCAGGTAGATTTTTTGGTAGGATTCCTTATGGGCTGTTCTATATAAGAGTTGCTGCTGTATGGAAGGTCTTTGTCATAAAAATATTCCCTCAATCTTATTTTTCTGAAAAACTCCTCCAAATCATTGCAGAGTTTGATATGGTCAGTGTCTACAGTATATACAAACAGAGCCAGTGGGAGTCACACCACACCAAAGAACGAGCTGTGACATGGTTTTATCTCTGTTGCTGCTGCATCTAGTCTTCTTCACCTACTCCTGCTCTATAATACAAATGAATCCATCGTTCATAGCTGCTAATATAACATCCAGCAAGAAGCAAGATAGCAGGTATGTACCACTGGTCCCACAAACTTGTAGTGGTAGTGCTTATGAAAAAGTTCTCCAACCCACTAAGCACTAGTAGAGAGTCATAAAACACACCTATATGCTGAAGCAAGCGTTGCTTTTATTACAGAGACATACGTAGTTGTAAGGAGGTTACCTTACAATGCCATGCATTGTAATATAATTCTGGATGGACAGATCACAGATCAATAATAAATGGCAATGTTTCAGTCTAGTAACAAACTTCCTCTGACCTGATCTGTTCACAGAAACATAATGTACAGAAGAAAATAATCAGTAAAAAAAAAGTATAATGTATACCTGATAGTAATCACAGTAAAAACAAAGTATACTGGTATAATATAAAAAAACAAAACAATTACCATATATACCATTCAATATTCTGTATGATGTACTGGGAAGCTGGAAAAAAAAATCAAAATGGGGTGGAATTGGAGAAAAACTGCATTTGTTCAATTTACTTACAGGCTTTGTTTTTACGGTCTTCACTGAGCAGCCAAAAAAGACATATCACCTATATTCTATCAGTCAGTACAGTTAAGCTGAAACCAAATTTATATAGGTTTTTTTTTTACATTTTAACCCCTTAAAAAATCTTGCAAAAAAATAAAAAATTCTAACACCCATAACTTTATATGTTTGTTTATGTGAATGATGCATAAGGCGTCTTTTTTTGCAGGGCCAGATGTACTTATTTATATTTTATATTTTATATTTATATTGTATTTATACTAATTTGAGGAAAGTTTATTGGTTTGATCACTTTTTATCCAAATTTTTATGGGAGGCGAAACAGCAGTACAGTGGTTCGGCAGTACAGTGTTCACCGGATGGGATAAATATGATTATAAGTTTGTAGACCAGGTATTTTTGGACACAGGGATATCTAACATGTATGTGTTTCACTTTATTTTTTTTTACTTTTATATGTGGTTTTTTTTTTTCATTTTATTTCTTTTTTAATTTAGTAATATTTTTTTAACTTTTTTTTTGGTACTGTAATTTTTAGACACCCTCGCTAGGGGTCTTGAACCCAGTGGGTCTGCTCACTAATAAGGTACAAGTTCCTGAGTGGCCACCATGTTTAAATACCCAACATCTACCATGCAATTACGGCAGATGGCGGGAAAGGGTTAAAGGCTGAAAAGTAGTCACTGTGGTGTGTACCACACTCAATACGGACTAAAGAAAGAGAGTTGTCTTAGGAGGTTAGAAAGAAAATTGTAAACATATTAAGACTATAAATCCATCTCCAAACAGCTTGTTCTCGCAGGATTGTTGACCATAATATCACCACAAACATGGCCTGTATTACACCCATGGAAAATCACATCTTGTCTGGCGCAGTTTCCAGGATTTGCTAGAGTTCATTTTTTACATTTTTATTTGCCAAAACCAGGTTGGGCACTTTACTACATAATTGTACATGGGAAGGTACAGTGGATCAGTTGTCTATACCACTCAATCAGATTAGTACTTTCATTTTCAAAGGGCTTTCCTTTCCTTTTACCCGAGCAGAGTTTAGGATAATCAGCATGGGATTAAGGTGTACCCATCAAAATCTGACTGGGTGAAATTTGACATCCCCACCAATCCACTAAATGAGCAGGTCCTTCATCGTGTATCCAGGCACACTGCCATATATACAGTTGTTGTTGTGAGAAATTGCACAAACTCTACAGTAGAAAAATGAAAGGACTTTTTTAACTAACACTATTTAGAAAGTTTCTTAATTTTACACTTAGGGAGGAAATGAACAATGAAAATATATATTTGGCTTTCAAATACTTTAATGTTTAATAGAAAATAAAATAGTAAATGCTCAACTCTAAAAACTATTTTTTTTATGTTTATAAGACTTGTAACTGTCTGATACAGAACCCACCCTCAAACAATTGTGCACTTAATAAAATATTGGCTGCCATCAACAACCACTAGTGTCTATGATGTCTCATATACAGCACATAAAGTCAACAGGAAATTTTGCTCCCTAATTCTCTCTGAATCAGAATCAGTGGCAGGCACCATATTTTATATTGAGTAACTATTTACTGTTAATTGTTGGCTACAAAAATGAACTAAAATTTCCCATTCATTAAAATATCCAAAATTAAGACTTAACTTTTATTAGCCATAAACAAACTAAAAGTAAGTCAAATATAAGTCTGTGCCTCCTATTCATCTATATGAGTAAGAAACTGATTTCCACATAAGTATAATATAAATAGATGTACAATGTGACAAATCCTGCCACTCCTTCAATTCCCAAGTTACAACACACTATACGTTTGTCCCTTTAAATATAATAAACACTTAGGAGGAAACTTAATCCATATTCTAAATTCTATCTACTAACAGATAACACTCGCAATGTATTTCATTATCTTATATAGCCCAAGGTGCCTGCAGTACACACCTAAGTTTATATGAGAACTTGTTAGTTCTAGAGGACAGTGTCAGATCTAAAAAGAAATAACCCTCCCCCCCACCCCAACATGTTTCATCCAATAACGGGCATCCTCAGGTATTGGGTAAGATGCTGCTGTCCACAAAATTGATCCTTATAAAGTGTCGGCATACCATGTTAGCAACTTTCATAGCCAATCGCATGCATACGGGCAGATGGCCCGATGTCTATTGCGCATGCGTTCTGCTTAATCTACAGAATACAGCAAGAAAAAGTGGCTCTGTACACCGTATGACTGCTAAATTGAAATGACAGTACATATCTCAATATTCAATCTAGACAGGAAGACCTTGATTATACTTCAAATTACTGCGTCATATTCCATTTAAGGAAAATGGGGAAAAAATACACAAGCCTAATATATTTTATCCCATATTAATTGTTTGCATATATCTATGATAAAAGTATGGCACGTAAAAAATAATCATAATAGTACATAAATTAGATAAATGCAGCGAATGTAAAGTCTTCATTTAGGCCATACAGGGTCAAACTGTTTAATTTTTTGATCCACCATGCTTTTTTCTGTAACAATTTCTTATTTAGATCACCTTTTCTTGGGCCTAATTAAATCTGGCAAATAACCCAGAATTTAAGCATATCAACATTCCCGTTATGGATAAACCGCATATGGTGAGACAAAGGAGTATCCACCTCTTTATCAATACTGCTAACATGTTGAGATATCCGTATTATCAGTTGTTGAACAGCGTTGTCACTTAAACCTTGGGGCGTGTACATTATGCAATATAGACCATATCAGATGTGCAGCAATTAATAATTGACAAATTTCATATTCTCTACCATCCATCGGGTTACAGAATGTCTTCAATTTGGGAAGAAACTTACAGAATTTACAATCCCCACAGGAGAAAGAGGCCACAGTGGTTGAGTTTAACTAATTATTTTTTCCAGATTGTTCTGGTCTCTGGCAGTGACTATGTACAAGTGTTACCCTGATGTTCCTACCTCTACGATAAGTGATGTCCAGCCTATCAGTTAATACATACTTGATGTCACCATCTGCCAATCAAAGTGGCCAAAATTTTTTTAAAATGTCGTATATAGCTCTATGATGTGTGTCATAGATCCCTATGCACGGAATAATTTGTTGTTTAGAAGACACTTCAGGTTTAGCAACCAATAGTTCTTATCGCATTGTATTTTTAGCTCTCTTAAAAACCCTGTAAAGCACTTTTTTTCGGATAATTACAGGCTCTAAACCTTTTATAAAGCAGATCACATTCTTTCAAAAAGTTGACCTCATTAGTACAGTTCAAGGCCGGTGGTTGAAAGCTATTCCAATGTAGTAGAAGGGCATGTGTTGATGTGGGCTTTCTATAAATATCTGTAAAGATGCTGCCGCCAGGTTCCAGGGTTATCCTCAAGTAGGTGCCCATAGCAGTACCTTTTATTTGATGATAATAGGTACCATTAAACAGAAAAATAATTATGGGTTACAAGAAACCATAATAGACTGAGAATAAATTAATTGTGTGATTTGAATAAGATGCTTTTTATGTTAATAAATGTTGCCAAAGTTGGAGTGAGATTATACAGTATTTTAAATTCATCTTCAGTTATCAGAGAGTCAGTGACTCCCCGTCTGAGTAACTGTTTTACTTAGAATCAAGGGCTTTATAGGTAGTATTATCATCTCATTACCATATCCACATAGGATTCCCTATCCATGATAACATGATTTCCACCCTTGTCAGAGGGTTTATATACAGAGGGTTTATATATAACATAGTTGTTGCTGCTTAATTCTGCAAGAGGCTTTCTCTGCTGGAAAGACAGATTGAATTGACAATTATCTTTTATTGGAAGAGACTTAATGTCTTTGCATACATTTTTTACAAAGACTTCAATATTAGGATATTGAAAAAAAGGAGGCGTGGAATTAACTCTCCTCTCCCGGTTCCATTTTCATCCATTCAAATCTGTATGTGCAGATGAATGATGTTTATGTAACACCAGTCTTTGGACAAAAATATTAACATTCTTTAACTCCTTCTTGACATCCGCCATACTATTACAATGGATGCCGGGTCATTTCCGTTTTTCCCTCCCCACATTCCAAGAGACATACTTTTAATTAATTTTTTTAGTTCACAGAGACACATGATGGCTTATTGTTTGCGGATAAAATTGTACTTTGTAATGGCACCATTCAATATTCTGTGCAATGAAGCTGGAAAAAAATTCAGAATGAAAAAAATAAATAATTTGTGCCAATTTCTTAAGGGTTTAATGTTTACGGCATTCACTATGTGGTAAAAATGATATGTTACCTGTATTATGTGGGTCAGTACAATCACGGCGATACCAAATTTAACACTTCGCCTCCTTAAAAAATGTAATAAAATGTGAACAAACCATTAGCCCTTCCCCCAAATGGTATCAATAAAATCTACATCTTGTCCCGCATACAAAGACCCCTTACCCAGATCCATACATGTAAATATGAAAAAGTTACAGCTGTCACAATATGGTGACACAAATTTTTTTTTTCTATTTTGCAAAGTTTTGAATTTTTTAAAAAGTCAAAACATTAAATCAACATTGAATCAAAATGTTTAAATGTCCGCTTGGAAAAATGTTTGCGTACAGAGTAAGTACTCACTGAGGATTTGTCTGTTCCTGAAATCTTAGATTCAGACAGATCTGAAAAAGGAGGATGGTACTTTGAATTGTAGGTACTAAATCTCTGTTCCATTCTATAGATATTGCCAGTCTCAAAATTTTTTTTTTTTATCCCTAATATACTTCTTGTGTTTACATTCTTTAATCTCCGATTGAAAAGACTCAAGATTTTTTTTGCAATTTGTTTTCTAATTGTGTATAGTCAAAGCCCATGATTTCTGTATTCTCTTTCTCACATTGTTGAGAGATTTGTGTTAAGTGACCCGTTTTGAAAGTCAAAAGGTAAGAAGACGTAAAGAGTTTTCTGTAAGGAGTCTCTGCCAACCTTTAACCCCTTCAAGACCGAGCCCAAAAATGCGTTAAGGATCAGGCCTCGTTTTTCAAAACTGACATGTGTCACTTTATATGGCAATAACTTTGAGACGACTTAACTTACACAAGTGATTTTGAGATTGTTTTTTCGTGACACATTATACTTCATGTTAGTGGTAAACACTAATGAATATTTTTGTATCTATTTATAAAAAAAATAGGAAATTTGATGGAAATTTGGAAAAAAAATCGCAATTTTCAAAATGTGAAATGCTCTGCTTTTCAGACAGATAGTCATACCACCCAAATACATTAATACATATTGTCTACCATATCTCTGCTATATATCGGCATCATCTTTTAATCGTCCTGTAATTTATTTTGGATGTTATAAAGCTTACAAGTGTAACAGCGATTTTCCAGATTTACAAGAAAATTTCCCAAACTAATTTTTTAGGGACCACTTCAGTTCTGAAGAGGATTATAATGGCCTATATATTAGAAACCCCCATAAATGATCCCATTTTCAAAACTGCACCCCTCAAATAATTCAAAATAACATTTGGGAAGTTTGTTAACCCTTTAAGCATTTCACTGGAATTAAAACAATATGGAGGTGAAATTTAGACATTTAATTTTTTCCCACTAATTCCTTAATTTAGCCCTAAAATTAACACATTCACAAAGGGTTAAAGGAGAAAATGCATCTCACAGTTTGTTATGCAATTTCTACCGAGCACGGAAATACCCCACAAGTGGGTGTAAACTGATGTTTGGGCGAATGGCAGCGCACGGAAGGGAAGGAGTGACACTGGGCGTCTGAAAAGCAGATTTCGCTGGAATTTTTTTCAGGTGCCATGTCTCATTTGCAAAGGAAAACCCCAAAAAGTGACCCCATTTTGAAAACTACACCCCTCACAGAATTCATCAAGGGGTATAGTGAGCATTTTGACCTTACAGCCGTTTCACAGATTTTGCTAACACTGGGATGTATAAATGAAACATTACTAAAATGTCACTTTATCCCCAAAGTTTTCATTTTCACAAGGGGTTAAAGGAGAAAAAGCACCCCACAGTTTGCAAAACAATTGCTCCTGGACACGGCAATACCCCATATGTGGTCGTAATCTGCTGTATGGGTACATGACAGGGCTCAGAATGGAAAGAGCGCTATTTGGCTTTTGGAGGGCAGATTTTGCTGGAATAGTTTTCAGGTACCATGCCGCATTTGCAGAGCCCCCAAAGTACCAATACAGTGGAAGCCCCCTAAAAGTGACCCCATTTTGGAAACTACACCCCTCACAGAACATATCAAGGGGTATATTGAGCATTTTGACCCTACAGCTGTTTCACAAATTTTATTAACATTGGGACATTAAAATGAAAAATTACTTTTTTTTCCAATAAACCGTCAATTTAGCCCCAAATTTTCCATTTCCACAAGAGGACAAAGGAGAAAAAGCTCCCCAAAGTTCGTTACACAATTTCTCCTGAACACAGAAATGCCCCATATGTGGTTGTAATCTGCTGCATGGGTAAATGGCAGGGCTCAAAATGGAAAGAGCGCTATTTAGCTTTTGCAGGGCAGATTTTGCTGGAATAGTTTTCGGGTGCCATGTCGCATTTGCAGAGCCCCTAAAGTACCAATATAATGCAAACCCCCAAAAAGTGACCCCATTTTGAAAACTACACCCCTCATAGAATTTATCTAGGGGTATAGTGAGCATTTTGACCTCACAGCTGTTTCACAGATTTTATCATCATTGGGACGTAAAAATGTAAAATTACGTTTTTCCAATAAACCGTCCATTTAGCGACATATTTTTAATTTTTGCAAGTGGTTAAAGAAGAAAAAACACCCCACAGTTTGTTACACAATTTCTTCTGAAAACAGAAATGCCCCATATGTGGTTGTAATCTGCTGTATGGGTACATGGTGGGGCTCAGAAGGGAAAGAGCGCTATTTGGCTTTTGGAGGGCAGATGTGGCTGGAATAGTTTTCAGGTGCCATGTCGCATTTGCAGAGCCCCTAAAGTACCGGTACAATGGAAACCCCCTAAAAGTGACCCCATTTTAGAAACTACACCCCTCAAGGAATGTATCAAGGGATATTATGATTTTGAGCCTAAAAATGCTTCCCAAAAATTAATGTACAAAGGAAAATTAAAGTTTTTAAAGAAATATCCAATTTCAGTGCCTAATATGTTGCGGCCACTTTGTGGCATCAGAGACATGCACTCCTGAAACTATTAAGTGGGCTATCCCGGGGGGAAAAAAAATTAAATATGTGGGTATAAACTGCTGCTTGGGCACATAGCAGGGCTCAGAAGGGAAGGAGCACTGTGTTTTTTTAGCTTTTGGAGTACTTTCTCGTCGCCATGTTGTTTTTGCAGAGCCCTGGAGGTGCCAGTAAATTGGAATTCCCCAAGAAGTGACCCCCATTTTGTAGGGGCAATTTTAGGGTCTCTGCAAATGTGACATGGCGTCCAAAAAAACAACAATCTAAATATGTGCTCCAAAAGCACATAGCGCTCCTTCACATTTGCGCCCTGCTGTGTGCCAAAATGACATTTTATGCCCACATGTATGACACTGGTGTACCCAGGATAACGTACTTAACAATGCCATATGTGGGTATAAACTGCTGTTTGGGCACAGCCTGGCACAGAAGGGAAGGAGCGCTATTTTGGTTTTTGGAGTAGTTTGCTTTTTGGACACCATGCCACTTTTGCAGAGCCCATGAATTGCCAGAAAAGTAGAATCCGCAGACATGTCACCCCATTTTGGAAACTACACCCTTCAAGGGATTTATCAAGTGGGGTAGCGAGCATTATTAACCCTTAAGTGTTGCATTCTTTTAATTTCCAGAAATGAATGCGCAGCTGATAATGAAAAGTTAAAAATGAAAATTTTCTATAGATGCGCCATTTCAGTGCCCAATATGTTGTGCCCAGTTTATGTCTGCACAGACACACACTCCAAAAACTGGTGAGCGGGGATCCCGGGCACAACAGCTTTTGGAGTGTTCATCTCTGATACAAGCCGGGCACAACATATTACGCACTGAAATGTCGTATTCCTGGATAAATTGTCATTTTCACCTTTCACCATCAGCTGCGTATTCATTTATGGATAATAAATTATAGCAACACTTGGGGGTTAAAAATGCTCACTGTACCCCAGGACAAATTCCTTCAGGGGTGTAGTTTCCAAAATGGGGTGACATGTCAGGGGATTCCACTGTACTGGCATTTCAGCTCTGCAAAAGTGCAATGGCGTCCAAAAACCAAATAGCGCTCCTTCCCTTCTGTGCTCGGCTGTGCCCAAACAGGAGTTTATACCCACATATGACATTAAGTATGTTATTCTGGGAACGACAAGTGTAATACATGTGGGTATAAACTGCAGTTTGTGCAGACAGTAGGGCGCAGAAGAGAAGGAGCGCTATGTGGCTTTTGGAGCGCAGATTCAGATGTTTGGGATCTGGCTGCCATGTCATGTTTGCAGAGCCTCTAAAGTACCAGTAAAGTGGAATCCCCTAGGGAATGACCCCATTTTGAAAACTGCACCCCTCAAAGAATTTATCAAGGGGTGTAGTGAGCATTAGTATCCCAGACGTGACTGCACAGCGGATGGGGAAAAGTGAATATGTAAGCTGTGCGTTGTACATTGGGTACACTAAATTCCCTACTATTTCCCCAGTAGTTCCTATTATTGGGGAGGTCACTCTGGGGGTCACTTCTGGTTTATTATCCCTCGTAAACTCTAAATCTGGTTTGTCCCCTGATATATGCTCACACAGCTTATACATTCCCTTCCTGCCGCAGCCAGTTATGTTCTAATGATTTGGCGATTTTTGGGGGGTTTTGTCTTCACATTGTACGAGCTATATTTTCTTTATTTCTCTGGTGATGTAGCCATATGAGGGCTTGTTGTTTGCAGTATGAGATGTATTTTTTAATGACATCATTTTTAGGTGCTTACAACTTATTAAATAAATTTTATTAACTCTTTCTTGGTGGATTAAAAAACAACCCCATCAATTCTGGCACTGCGTTTTACCGTTTAAATTTTTCACCATGCAGCGTAGAGCGTAAGTAACATGTTATCTTTATTCTACGGGTCGGTGCGATTACGGCGATACCTCATTTATACTGTTTTTTTATGCAATACCAATTTTGCAGAACAAAAACCCATTTGGGGACATAAATCAATTTTTTTTGCATCACCATCTTCTAAGATGCATAGCATTTTTATTTTTCAGTTTAGAGAGTTGGTTTAGGGCTTATTTTTTGCGGGACAACCTGTGCTTTTTATTGGTACTGTTTTGGGGTACATATGACTTTTTGATCACTTTTTATTGCATATTTTGTAAGGTGAGATGGCGAAAAATCATTACTTTTGGCGGGTTTTTTCCGGTTTTTTTTTCCCGACCTTCACTGTGTACATTAAATATGGTTTCAGTTTTATTGTACAGGTTGTTACGGACGCGGTGATACCAAATATGTATTGTTTTTATTAATTTTTAGGTTTATTTTTTATATAATTCATTTTATATAGGAAAAGGGAATTTTTGGGGCTTTATTCTTTTATTAATTTTTTTCACATACTTTATTTTTTTTTTTTTTCACTTTTTTTTTACTTTTTCATGTGTCCCATTAGGACACCTGAGCCAGAGATGCTTTGATCTCTGGCTCAGTAGTATAGACTGCAAGACACGAGCACACAAGTGTCTTGCAGTCTATACAGGAAGTCAGCGCTATGGAAACACAGCGCTGACTTCCGCAGGTCTCGGCAGGATCAACCAGGTACTGGGGGCTCCAGGCAGCCTGGGGTCACTTGGCAGACCCCGGGCTGCAGATTATCGATATCGGCACCCCCCGATCTCGCCGTTAGGTTGATACGCAGACCCCTATATAGTATCTGTTCCTTTAAATAGGTCTCTAAGCTTGCAACCTCCCAAATGATATAGCACCCATGCCTTTATGCATTTCCACTGCATCACCAATGGCTCATGCCTGAAGTTCTTAATTCAGAACGAAACGTTGCACGCCACTATTGATCCTACAATACCTTCTGTTTAAACTAATATGGCGTTGTGATATATGAAATAATTTCCCTTACTGTGAAAAAATGGAAAATAAAAACTTGCACTAATTCACTAAAAAACCAAACGGTGTGTGCAGTGATTTCTAAGTATTGTGGAGTGGGTTGGAGAACCCCTCGAATAGCACCACCACCACCTACATAAAGTATGCGGTACCAGCAATTTATAAATGCAACCTCCCAAATGGACCTCAAATACTGTTTATAGGTTTTATGTAGGCTCTTGAACGCTGTATTAACATCAGAAAACACATATGCTGCATCCGCTGCAAGACTCTCAAGACTCAATTCATTTGAGAGAAAAGTTGCCATATTTTTAACCAGATTTAGATATATGGAGAAAAAAATTATTCCATTCATTCTATCTATCAGTTTCCCTAATAGGGAATGGGTAACACAGTGGGTGGTTAAACCCCAATAGGGAACTTTTCAACAACAATATTGTTGACCCTCATGAATGGTGGGTTAAATTAGACAAAGTAACTATTTGCCTGGTAGAAACAATCATGACCCAAAATTTCCCATTCGTAAAAAATATACAAAATAAGACTTAACTTTTATCAGCCATAAACAAATTAAAAGTGAGCTAATTAAAAATATCAGTCAGTGCCATCTATAGGAGTAAGAAACTAATTTCCACATAAGTATAATAGAAATGGATGTAGAGTATGATAAATCTTCCCACTACTTCAATTCTCAAGTTACAACACACTATACATTTGTCCCTGTAAATATAATACACACTTAGGAAGAAAACTCAGTATCCATTTTCTAACTTCTATCTCCTAAGATATAATGCTCTCAATGTATTTTATTGTCTTATATAGCCCAGGGCAACTGCAGTACACACCAAAGTTTATATGAGAACGTGTTAATTCTAGAGGACACAGTGTCGTATCTAAAAAGAAATAAAACTCCCTGACATGTTTCGCCTAATAAGGGGCATCTTCAGGGGTATAGAGTAAGGCGCCGCTGCTCACAAAATTGATCCTCATGGGGGGTTGGCATATCATATTAGCCACTTTCATAGCCAATATAATTGTCTCCCTTGGATTGACAGTATCATCAAACCAATCATTACCTCAGAATTATGCCAATCCCACAGAAGGACATCAATTCAAGCGTTTGCATGATGTTCAATAGACCATGGATGCTCGCGCATGCGCACAATGTGCATTTACGGACTTAGTCCTTTCTATATAAATAGTAGAAGTGTGAAAGCGCATTGCCCATTTTTCTGCACTTAATCTATAGCAGCAGGTAGGTATTGTGCATGTGTTCCACTTCATCTACAAAATACATCAAGAAAAAGCAGCTCTAACTACTAAATTGAGATGACAGTACATATCTCAATATTCAATCTAGACAGGAAGTCCATAATTATGGTTCAAATTACTTCGTTATATTCCTTTTAAAGAAAAGGGGAAAGAACATACAAGCCTTCTTGATAATGATCACCATATAGGTTATTATACAAAAAACATATAAGTAACTATTCTTATATCTGAAGGGGAGCTATTATTATTATTATTATTATTATTATTATTATTATTGGCACATACATTACACAACCAGACCACACCAGATGTTAGGATTTCATATTCTCTACGATCCATCGGGTTACAGAATGTCTTCAATTTGGGAAGAAACTTTCAGAATTTACAATCCCCGCAGGGGAAAGAGCCCACAACGGCTGATTTTAACCATTTATTTTTTTTTCCATATTGTTCTGGTTTCTGGTAGTGACTATGTACAAATGTCTCCCTGTTGTTCCTACCTCTATGATAAGTGATGTCCAGCCTATCAGTTAATACATCCTTGAGGTCATCATCTGCCAATAGAAGTGGGCAATATTTTTTTAAAATGTCGTATATAGCTCTATGATGTGTGTCATAGGTCCCTATGCACGGAATAATTTGCTGTTTAGAAGATACTTCAGGTTTAGTAACCAATAGTTCAGATTGCACTGTATTTTAGCTCTCTTAAAATCCCTATAAAGCACTTTTTTTTGATAATTACGGGCTCTAAACCTTTTATAAAGCAGATCACATTCTTTCAAAAAGTCGACCTCGATAGTACAGTTGCAATGTACCCACAAGTACTGCCCTACTGGTATGCCTTTTTTCAAAGCTGGTGGGTGAAAGCTATTCCAATTTGAAGGGCATTTGTTGCTGTGGGCTTTCTATGAATATCTATAGAGATGCTGCTACCAGGTTCCAGGGTTATCCCCAGTCCAAAAAAGCAATAGCTGTGTCGTGAATTTCAGAAGTGAATTTCATTCTAATGACATTATCGTTCAATATAGATACAAAATCATGGAAGAATGTTTTGTCTCCTTCCCATAAGGTTATGACATTATCTGTGTATCTCCCCCAAAAAGAGATATGGCTTGTATAGAATGATAAATCATCAGAAAAAAACATAAAAGTGCTCCAACCCCCCAAAAAAACATTAGCATAAGTAAGTGCACACATCATGCCCATAGCAGTACCTTTTATTTGATGACAAAAAGGTACCATTAAACAGAAAATAATTATGGATTTAAAGAATGTGTAATAGATTGAGAATAAATTGATGTGTGATTTGAATACAATGCTGTGTTGAGATAGTGTGAAGCTGCCTGGATCCCTAATTCTTGGGTAATATTAATATATAAGGACTCTATGTCCAGGCCAGCAATCAAAGTGGTCGGTGAGGTGTGGATACCGAGGAGCCTGGCGACAGCATCTTTGATATCTCTACTGTAGAGTGGAAACAAAAGGAGATAAGATTTGGTCTACTTATGTACTTATATCTTGTGTGAGGGAGTCACTACCAGAGACTAAACGGTAAACAGTTTGAGCCCGTATGAATTCTTTACATTCACTGCATTTCTCTAATTTTTGTACTAATATAAATATTTTTCATGTGCCATACTGTTATCTCAGATATGATAAGCAAACAATTAATACTGGATAAAATAAATTATAGATGAAATAGTATTTTTCTGATGGTCTGGTTGGCATTGATTACACACTAAATAATTGCTCCCCTTCAGTGTATGTTATTGTAAGTATGTGAGCCAGAGGGCGCTGTTGAGCGACCCAGGCCCAGCCCTGAAAGGGCCTTCAGCCACACCTTTGGGGGGCGTGGCGTGTAACTCCAGAAGTGTGGAGTATCCTGCAGGGAGCAGGAGATGGTGGACCCAGCTGGACAGATAGATGGTCTGTGCCAGGAGGGCTGGGGGTCCACAGGAGACTGTTGCGGGAGCTGAGCAGTAGAGGCTAGTTAGGGGCTCAAGAAGTCAGTTAGTGCCCTAACTGTGGCCTAGGTTTTTGTTGTTTTGTTATGTTGCAGTTAAGCTGAATAAAGCCACTTTTATTTTACACTTGGACCTTCTGAAAGCTATCTTTCCGGCGCCCAGTACCATGAACCACCGCTGTCCGGACCAGGAAAAGCCGCCATTTTGAGTCTAATTCCCCAAGTTGTCACAGTTATATACAGCTTTCGATCTGATATAAGAACAAGTATTTATGTTTTTTGTATAATAACTTCTATTGTGATCATTATCAAGAAGGCTCGTATGTTTTTTCCCATCTTCCTTAAATGGAATATGACGCAGTAATTTGAACTATAATCAAGGTCTTCCTGTCTAGATTGAATATTGAGATATGTACTGTCATCTCAATTTAGCAGTTATACGATGTATAGAGCCGCTTTTTCTTGCTGTATTTTGTAGATGAAGTGGAACAGATGCATAATAAGCATCGGGCCGTCTGCCCGTACACATGTATTGTACCTACCTGCTGTTATAGACTAAGTGAGGGAAAATTGCCAGTGTGCCTGTGCGTAGCAGTGCATGCTCACTTCTTCTACTATTTCTAAAGAAAGGACCAAGTCTGTAAATGTGCATTGTGTGCATGCGCGGGCATCCATGGTCTATTGGACATCATGCGAATGCTTGCATTGGTGTCTTTCTGCGGGGCTGGCATAATTCTGAGGTAATGATTGGTTTGATGATACTGTGTAATGTCTCTGCCTGTTCAGGTCTTTGCGCCACCCTCCGCTCGCACATTGCGGCGAAGGGGGCGTGTTCAATTTGATTCCTTGCATAGGGTTCTTGTTGCTCAGTCTGAACACTGTCCTAGACCCGCTTGTCTGTAATTAAATTTCAACCACACCCGTCTCCTGCATCTTTGTTTCTCTCTGCTCCTCAAATAGTTAATCTCAGTCTTGCCTGTGTGATTGACAACCTATTGTCCTATCAAGTCTGGGGTGGGTTCTTCCTTCCTATTTATTCTTTGCTCACATTCACATTGGCGCTTGTTATTGCTTCTAGCGTACTGGCCTTTACTCCTTGCTGTTTTGTACCTGTATTCCTATTCCTGTCCTCTGGCTTTGACTTTGACTATTCTCTTGGATTTTGATTCTGTACTGCATTGCTCGTCTGTTACTGACCCCTTGGGTAGCTGACCTCCCTTTTTGTTGTTCGCTCTATCCGCGTTCTGTGTTGCCACTTATATTAAGAAGGGACTGTCGACCAGTTGCTGCTGTCGCCTAGGACAGATCAGGCAAGTTAGCCAGGGACAGTGGGGGGGGGGGGGGTCAGCTTTAGGGCTTACTGTCTTGTTTTTTCCCCTCCCCCCAGGTTTCTGCAGTAGCACTGGGGAATTGCTCAACTGGCAATTCCCTTACATACTGTCAATCTGAGGGGGAAATTAGATTGGCTATGGAAGTGGCTAACATGATATGCTGACCCTTTATAAGGATTAATTTTGTGAGCAGCGGCATTTTACCCTATACCCCTGAGGACTCCCATTAGTGGGCGAAACCTGTCAGGGGGATTTATTTCTTTTTAGATCCAACACTGTGTCCTCTAGAATTAGCAAGTTCTCATATAAACTTTGGAGTGGACTTCATGCGCCCTGGGCTATATAAGACAATGAAATACATTGAGAGTGTTATCTGTTACCAGATAGAATTAAGAAAATTGATACTGAGGTATCCTCCTAAGTGCGTATTATATTTAAAGGGTCAAACGTATAGTGTGTTGTAACTTGAGAATTGAAGGAGTGGGAAGATTTATCACACTCTACATCCGTTTCTATTATACTTATATGGAAATCAGTTTCTTACTCATATAGATCAATAGAAGGCAAAGACTGATATTTTAATTGGCTAACATTTAATTTGTTTATGGCTAATAAAATTTAAGTCTTAATTTTAAATATTTTCGTGAATGTGAAATTTTAGATTATTTTTATTGCCAACAGGCAAATAGTTACTTGGTCTAATATATTACATTATAAAGTAGTAATGTACAGTATTTGAATACAGCTTTGCAGTGAGTTTAAAAAATGTATTATTAGTGGCAACAGCCTATCTGCATTTGTATCTCAACATCTCTGTTCTTTTTTGCGTGTACTACTGATTTATGCAAAGTTTATTAGAACAGCAGTGATCAACCCATCCACCCCCATTTCCCCTCGGACACACCGCGATAAGGTTGCGGGTTCCGAGGGGTTGCCATGGCAGTCAGGAGTCTTGGCTACAGCCTCCTGACTGCCATCACACAATAGTTCCAATAGGAACTACTGTGTGATGTACTGCAATACTATGTATTGCAGTACATTGCAATGGGGATCTGAGATCCCAG
This sequence comes from Leptodactylus fallax, assembly GCA_947044405.1. Classification (NCBI taxonomy): domain Eukaryota; kingdom Metazoa; phylum Chordata; class Amphibia; order Anura; family Leptodactylidae; genus Leptodactylus; species Leptodactylus fallax. The sequence goes on from CAMRHE010000203.1 coordinate 2,067,512, forward strand.
CTTCAAGTCCCCTTGTGGAACATGTAAAAAGTAAAAAAAAACACACAAAAATAAACAAATAATAAAAAGTTTTTTTAAAAAGCACCTTTATATTTAAAAAAATATATACAGTACATGTTAGGTATCTCCAGGTGTGTATAAGTCCCCACAATCCAAAAATATCAATATTTATCCCATACAGTGAATGCAGTAAAAAAAAAAAAAAAAAAAACTGCAATGTGCAAATTAACATATTTTGGTCACTTTGCTTTCCCAAAAAAATAACAATAAAAAGTGATCAGAAAGTCATACATACCAAACATTGGTACCAATAAAAAGTACAACTTGCCCTGCAAATAAAGAGCCCTAACATATCTCAATTAACAGTACAGTAAAAAAAAGTTACAGGCGTCAGAATACGGTGACCCCAGAAAAATCGTGCAAAGTGACGATTTATTTGTAAAAGCGGTAAAACCTAATAAAAAGCAATATAAATATGGTATCGCCATAATTGTAATTACCCACCGGACAAAGCTGCCATGTAATTTTTAATGCAGAATGAACACTGTAAAAACAAAATGCAAAACATTATAATAGAATTGTGGGCTATTTCACATGGACTCCCCAAAAACGTAAATAAAAGCTAATCAAAATATTATATGTACCCCAAAATGGTGTCAAATGAAAGTACAATTCGTTACACAGTGAATAAGCCCTCACATAGCTATGTTGACAGAGAAATAAAAAGGTTATGAATTTTGGAAGACGGGGAGGGAAAATATGAAAAAAGTCGCCGAGCATTAACATGCAAACTATCCTGTGTCATTAAGGGGTTAAGAGGTTTTTCGATTATAGAGTGACAAAGATCTACTCTCCCTACAATATGCAAACATAAACAGATGCTCTAATAGAACAAGAAAATACTGTGGATGAAGGAGGGAAACCTTTATGAAGAAACTGTATTGTTCCATGTGTATGAATATAGAAACATTATTGTATTGCTTTCCACACTCACTGTTAGTATATACAGATTGGACCTCACCCAAGCGACATTAACTACTTACACAAAGTGCTATTTTAGGCTTTAGCCTAGAAGGAAGTGTCTACTAGTAACTACTAGATTATATAATATTATGCCATGAGGTTTTAGTAGCTTCTACTTTATACATCATAAGCAAATCTGAACAACCCAAATATTAAAATATATTATTTTTATCAGTCATGCAGTTCATGTTACCCTGCTAATTCAGTTAAATAATTGCCTAAACTTCACTAAACAAGTCTTTTATGTCCTTAAATGGGTCTCATACTCACTGTATCTTTTGGGTAAGACCACCAATATTCCACAGTAGGATCCGTCCTCCAACACAATCAGCTAAATGAAGGAACCACTGTGCTCCAGTTATCACTACATCCACTCCACTGTTTACAGACACAGCACATTGCATTAAGTTATGTCTGGGCCTGACACTTCCCTGCTTTATCTCCATTCCCACTCAACTAAGGCTAAGCTGCAGTACCAAACACAGCCACAGTGATTGAGTCATTTGGCAAGGGTGCCAGGGTGTGAATCCCCACTCAGAGGGGATTCCTGGATCCCAATGCAAAATCTGGGAACCCTACCTATTTTTTGCCATTTAGAATGAGTGGTGTATTTTATGTGACAGACCTTGGAGCCCCTTCAAGGCCCAGAGTCTGGTAGCGATTGCTACTGTGCACCCCCTATAACTATGCCAATCTCCAGTCCATGGGTTATAACAGTTGTCTGGGATTTAAAGGGGGTTTCATCTCCCTGTTTCAGCAGCTTTGCCTGCTGTCTCTTCTTCTCACTTCCTGTATTCTTCATCAAACAGTCAAAGCTGCCTCCTCTCATCTTGCTGAATAGGACATTATGACGTATCACAATATAGACTTTGCCTTTACCATGAAAGATTATTTATAATAATTACTAGAAATCTAATATGCACAGTAAAAGTATATTACATTACACAGGTTTGGAGAGAAAAACAAACTTACATGTTGCAACTGTCCCAGTGTTATCTTTGAGTTTATATAGAGAGATAACAGACAAGGCTTTATCAGCAAACTGCAATTAGAGAACTCAGCCCCCCCCCCCCAGAAAGCAGTGACTGATGTCATTTGTCCCCTTATAAGACAGGTCCGGCTCCATGGAAAGGATGTTTAAACAATCACTGGAATAATAGCATAGCAGGCAAACAGAGCAGCATTGCTAAAGCAATGTATTTAGTACCCAGCCAGTGTATTCTTAGACTAGGACAGGTCATCGGTATTTTAATCCGAGAAAACCCCATTTGTGAAAACGCTGTGTTTTACAGTATCTGCAAAGCAGAAAAAATGGAAAAGCAAATGGAAAGAAAAGACATAAGGGGGGTCTGGGAGGGGCTTAAGTCAATTTCGGGTCATAAACAGTCTGTCTGCCAGATTGAGGCAGATGTTAATTGGCTTAATGAACTAAACCTATTCTTCAACAGATTTGATCACACACCAGCTCCTCCCACCCCAGTATGTCCTTCAGCTTCCCCCACCACAATGACCTCTCCCCATGCGGCCACTTCCCAACAGACCAGTAAATCCAGAAATCCGTCTTTGTCTGGCCACAGTCTGACCTTCACACGGGCCCAGGTGAGGAAAGAGATGAAAAAGATCAAGGCGAGGAAAGCCGCAGGGCCAGATGACATCAGTGCAAGGCTAATTAAGACTTGCGGGGACCAGCTGTGTGGTATAATTACATATATGTATAATATGAGCCTGAGGCAGGAAATAGTCCCTGAATTATGGAAATCTTCTTGTGTGGTACCAGTTCCAAAGAAACCCCACCCTATGGACCTCAACGACTACAGACCTGTAGCACTGACATCCCACCTGATGAAGAGCTTGGAGAGATTGGTTCTCACACATCTCCGCCCTCTAGTGAGCCCCGCTATGGACCCCCTCCAGTTTGCTTATCGGCCGGGCATTGGGGTAGATGATGCCATCATCCATCTTCTGCACAGGGCTCTGTCTCACCTGGAGAAACCAGGGAACACAGTGAGAATAATGTTCTTTGACTTCTCCAGTGCTTTTAACACCATACAGCCCAGGTTATTGAGGGACAAGCTGGGCCTTGCTGGAGTGGACCACCACCTCTCCAACTGGATCCTAGACTACCTCACAAATCGACCTCAATACGTGAGAGCCCGAGACTGTGTGTCAGGTACCGTGATCTGTAATACGGTTCAGGGTACGGTTCTCGCCCCTTTCCTCTTCACACTGTACACTGCAGATTTTAGGTGCAACTCATCCAGCTGCTACCTACAGAAGTATTCTGACGACTCTGCAATAGTGGGTCTCATCACAGATGATGATGACAGGGAGTACAGAGAACTGAACCAGGACTTTGTGGACTGGTGCCACCGGAACCACCTGAAGATTAACGCGGGGAAGACCAAGGAGATGGTGGTGGACTTCCGTAAAGGCAGAAGCCCTCCTAAACCAGTGGACATCCTGGGGACGGGCATCGAGATTGTGAACACCTATAAGTACCTGGGTTTGCTCCTTAATAATAAGCTGGACTGGGCAGATCATATGGAGGCCCTGTACAGGAAGGGCCACAGCAGGCTCTACCTGCTTAGGAAGCTGAGAGCCTTTGGAATCCGGGGGGCACTTCTTAGAACTTTCTTCAACTCGGTAGTGGCATCAGCCATCTTCTTTGGAGTGGCCTGCTGGGGGAGCAGTATATCAACAAGGGACAGAAATAAACTTGACAAGCTGATTAGAAAGGCCAGCTCTGTCCTGGGGAGCCCACTGGACCCAGTGCAGGTGGTGGGTGACAGAAGGATACTGTCCGTGGTGAGCTCCATGCAGAAGAAGAAGTCCCATCCCATGCATGAGACTGTGATCGCGCTGGCCAGTACTGTCAGTGACCGACTGCTCCACCCTAGGTGTGAGAAGGAGCGCTATCGGAAGTCTTTCCTCCCCACCGCGGTTAGGCTGTACAACCAACACCGACCTAAGCGGAGATCATTACACACAGAGAAGCTGAAATATCTCTCTGCCTGTTAAATCCCCCCCCCCTCCCTCTGCTACGTCCTATCTGTCTGTCTGCTATTAACGTAATTCCTCTCACCTTGGAACATTCCTGCACATGTTGTATTTGTATTTGTATCTGCTTATCTTTGCTGCTGTAACACACTGAATTTCCCCATTGTGGGACTATTAAAAGACTATTATTATTATTATTATTATTATTATTATTATTATTCTGGATAATCCCATCCACACATTGCAGAAGAATATCTGCAGTGGAAATGTTGCAATCTCAAAAATGCAAGCATGTCAATTATACCTACGGAAATGCTGGTGTTTTCCGTATAGGTATAATAGAAGCAGAAAGTCCTCAAAGGAAAACTCTGCAGACTTTCTGTGAAAAACACTGCAGAAAAAAAGTGATGCATTTCCGCCACAGTCTTTTCCGCAGTGTTTTTCTGCTGGGGCTTTCTATGTGGGGCCTTAGCCTTAAAGAGGACCTTTCACCATCTTCACCAACTCCAGCACTTTGTATCCGTCTATAGGTGCTGCTCCACTGATTCTGGTACAGTTGGAATTTTTGGACCAGCCCCCCACTGTTCCTGAGCAATCAGTGCAGTTATTTTCAGCAGAATTATGCTCTCTGCTGTCAGGTAGGTGGTCCCTGTCTTTCTGCTCCAGCCCAGGACCACCAACCTGACAATAGAGAGCATAATTCTTGTGAAACTAGCAGTGCTGATCGCTTGTGTGGACTAGAGAAAAAATTTCAAAATGCGCCAGAATTAGTGGATCATTGCCTATTGCAGGATGCAACAAGTTGGCGTTGGTAGAGGTGGTGAAAAGTCCTTTGTAACTTTCTGTATACAAATAGATACATATATTAAAATTTGCAAATGATTGACATTTTGAGGACAACGAAAACTAACCTTAAGACTAGAGCTACATGGTGACTTTAGCTGTACAACAATAGTGCTTTAGCATTGTAATGCTAAAATTGCAACTTATGATTGTGAATAAGGTTGCACTGAAATCTAGCAGGCATGGATTTCTGCCAACTGTTACATTGTGATCTAGATGTTGCATGACCAAAGTTGCTGTGTAGCTGTAGTCTTAACTCACTTGGCAGGTATAACTCAGCCAAAGAAAACAATAGGAATGTAGATAAACACATAAGTTAGCAATCTTATACAGCAAATACTATAGCAGAATGTACACATGTAATAGATATATGAATGTAAGATAGAAAGATAGATGATAGATAGATAGATAGATAGATAGATAGATAGATAGAATATCAAAACTATATTACAAGATAAATACTTTCTCTGCTGAGGCATTTATCTATGCAGCAGATCAAGATACCAAATATCTGCTTATGTTCTCATTTTTGAACTTTGCTGGTACATTTCAGCTTTAAAAGAAGATGAAAATCAAATACTGCCCTTTGGCGCAGTAGGCAGGATGCTTGATGCTTTGCCAACTTTTATCTCGTTTGAAAGCAACTTCAGACTTCTGTGCTGCAGCTTGCTAAACTTACATGATACATATTTTCATTAACAGTTACAAAATCAGTACTACAGTATATGTTTATAGGATCAAGGGGAATTTTGAATGTCTTTTGTATGCAATATGTATTGTGGGGAACCGCTCAGGTAGATGCTTGGTAGCAGTGCAGGAAACAGGGACACAGAGACTGGATCACACTCAAGTTCAGAGTTTATTCACTTGTAAGTGAGTTAACAGGTTTTGCCTTTACAAAGGCGCAAAAAAAAGAAAAACAAAACCTTCTCGGCTGAGAAATAACTAACACAAAAAGACAATCCCTCTCTATACAAGAGCCTGGCTACCAGACTCTCGTTCTGGTTACATCAGACGGGTGGCACAGATTTACCTTCATGTAGGTTCAGTTATACAGCTCAGACTGTTCCTCAATGTAGTGCCACACCTCCTAGTCCTGACACACACCCTATATCAGGCCTTAATTAGTCAGCTGACCTCCCTGCTGTGGGCTTCTACCAGACACTCTTTAACTGCCTGGCTGGAACATACCTGTTCTCCCAAACCACACCCTTCACTTTCTCACATACCCTCCCCCTCAGTTCTGACCCCTCGGGGCGAACTCCAGACATTAAACAATGAGTCCGGGACAAGGCATCCGCATTGCCTTGCAGTTTTCCCGGCTCTGTGCTCCACCGAAAAACTAAAATTTTGAAGGGACAAGAACCACCTAGTAACCCTGGCATTCTTGTCCTTGGATCTGCTCATCCAAGTGAGGGGTGAGTGGTCGGTCACTAGACGGAACTGCCTACCCAGCAAGTAGTACCTCAGGGCCTCTAACGCCCATTTTATGGCTAGACACTCTTTCTCTACTATGCTGTAGTTCTTTTCTGCTGGTGTTAGTTTCCTGCTCAGATAGGTAACTGGATGCTCTTCTCCATTCACCTCCTGAGACAGGACAGCTCCCAGCCCTACATCTGATGCGTCTGTTTGTACCACAAATTCTTTGCTGAAGTCGGGCGTAATGAGAACAGGAGACCCACATAAGGCCAGCTTTAACGCCTGAAAAGCACTTTCGGCCTGGTCATTCCACCGTACCATAACGGACTTTTTACCCTTTAGAAGGTCCGTCAGGGGAGCAGACACTGTGGCAAAGTTTGGTATAAAGCGTCTGTAGTACCCCACAATGCCCAGGAATGACCTAACTTGTTTGGTGCTCATAAGTCGAGGCCATTTCTGAATAGCATCGACCTTGTTGACCTGGGGTTTGATTATACCACGGCCGATCACATATCCCAAATAGCGTGTCTCCTCCATCCCCAAAGCACACTTCTTGGGGTGAGCAGTCAGGCCATCTGCTCTTAAGGAATTCACTACAGCTTGTACCTTGGGCAAGTGACTCTCCCAGTCATTGCTGAAAATGATGATATCATCCAGATATGCTGAGGCGTATCTCCTATGAGGTTTTAAAACTATGTCCATTAACTGTTGAAACGTGGCTGGGGCCCCATGGAGCCCAAACGGTAACACAAGATAATGAAAAAGACCCTCAGGAGTAATAAAGGCAGTCTTTTCTTTGGCACTATCCGTCAGGGGTACCTGCCAGTATCCCTTAGTGAGATCGAGAGTAGTGAAGTACCGGGCCCCTCCCAGTCTCTCAATAAGTTCGTCTACCCGTGGCATGGGGTAGGCGTCAAATTTAGACACCTCGTTCAGTTTCCTGAAGTCATTGCAGAACCGCAATGTTCCATCTGGCTTGGGAACTAGGACAATGGGACTAGCCCATTCACTTTTGGACTCCTCAATGACCCGTAACTTTAACATTTTCTGCACTTCCTCTGAAATGGCTTGTCGACGAGCCTCAGGGATCCGGTACGGTCTCGACCGTACTTTCACCTGGGGCTCGGTAACAATATCATGTTTGATTACGGACGTACACCCGGGTAGTTCGGAGAACATGTCTGTATTCCTTGCTACAAACTCTCTGGATTCTTGCTGTTGACTTTTTGTGAGAGACTCCGCTATTGTTACCCCTACTGCTTCCTCTGTAGTCCTAACCGCAGCCTGTGGGGACAGTACAGGAGATCTGTCTGTAAGCAGACTCTCTCTGTCTTTCCACGCCTTTAGCAGGTTTACATGATAAATCCGCTCTGGTTTTCTCCTACCAGGCTGACGAACCTTGTAGTCCACCTCTCCTATTTTCTCCATTACCTCATAGGGTCCTTGCCACTTGGCAAGGAACTTACTCTCCACTGTGGGAACGAGTACAAGAACTCGGTCACCGGGTCTAAAGGTCCTTACCTTCGCTGACCTATTGTAAACCCAGCTTTGAGCCCTTTGGGCCTCCTCCACATGCTCTCTGACTATGGGCATAACGGCCGCTATCCTGTCCTGCATACTAGCGATGTGTTCAATAACACTTTTATGGGGAGTGGCTTCTTGCTCCCACGTCTCTTTGGCAATGTCCAACAGACCCCTAGGATGTCTGTCATAGACCAACTCAAAAGGGGAAAACCCAGTGGAAGACTGTGGTACTTCACGGATGGCAAACATCAAACATGGTAACAGAACATCCCAGTCCTTTCCATCCTTGTTTACCACCTTTTTTAACATGCTTTTTAAGGTTTTATTAAATTGTTCTACTAACCCGTCTGTCTGGGGATGGTACACAGATGTACGTAACTGTTTGATATTAAAGAGTTTGCACAATTCCTTGGTGACTTTAGACATAAACGGGGTACCCTGATCCGTGAGGATCTCCTTGGGTAGACCCACTCGGCAAAATACGGCGAACAATTCTTTGGCAATCAACTTTGGCGACGTATGCCGTAGTGGGATGGCTTCAGGATATCGGGTAGCATAATCCATGATTACCAAAATATGCTGATGCCCCCGTGCGGACTTAACTAAAGGACCTACCAAGTCCATGGCAATCCTTTCAAAGGGCACCTCAATAATGGGCAAAGGTACCAGGGGGCTTCGAAAGTGTGCCTTGGGGGCATGCAACTGACTCTCCGGACATGTTTCACAATACTCTTTAATTGCACGATATACCCCCGGCCAATAAAAACGCTGCACTATACGGTCCAGCGTTTTTGCGGCACCTAGGTGCTCCCCTAGCGCATTTTTATGTGCTAAATCCAGCACTGTCTGGCGATAAGGCTGGGGTATCAGTAACTGTTCTAAGGTCTCTCCTCGCACCCTGTCAACTCGGTATAACAACTCCTGGTTGACAGCCACGCGGGGAAACACCTCATCAGCGCCTGGGCGCTGAGATACACCATTGATAACTATTACATTTTCCCAGGCCCTTGACAGAGTGGGGTCCTGGAGTTGTGCAGAACCAAAAGCAACACGAGATACGTTCAAATCGGATATTAGAGGTTCGGTACTGGCTGCCTCGGCTTCACCTGCCATTACCTCTAGGGGAAATACAGAGCTACCACTTCCTTCTAGCATGGTCACCCCTACGGCAGGAACCCTAGAGTCCAAGTCATGGGGTTCAGGCTCGAGGACCTGACTAGACAGTACCTGTGGTAAACTTGGGGGTGGGTTTTCTGACCCTTGTTTCCCCCCGCCATAGAGTCCAAAACAGGGGAAAGTCCCGTCCCAGAATGAAGTCATGGGGCAAATTCTGGACAACCCCCACCTCGTGTCGGCTCTCCCCACAGGGGGTCTGGATAGTGACAATCACAGTCGGGTAGTCTCTTAAATCGCCATGTATGCACAGGACCCCAACAGTGCATCCGGTGACAGTCCCGAGGTCGACACGGGACCCTTTTACGAGGGTCACCCGACTGCCAGAGTCCAGTAGTGCCACCACTGGGCACCCAGCCACGGTCACTTGGCATAGGTGGCGCCCATCATCAGTGTCCGAGGTGGCAGCAGCATAGGCTGGGGCAGCATAGAGGGACATCCTCTGACCCAGACTGCAGTCCATGGGCTCTAAGGCATGGGGACAATTAGCCGCAATATGGCCCGGCTCGTGGCAATCCCAGCAGACGACAGTCTCTCTCCTCCTCCCCTGGGTTACTCTCTTATCCTGGGGAGCTCGAGGAATGTTGGCCCTCCGGGCCTTGGGGACTTGTGGAATCTGGGGGGACACCTTCCTGAGGGACTGTGTAGTGAAGTAGCGTTCCACCAACCCCACCAATTCATTGGCGTTAGTTGGGTCTCCATGTCCCACCCACTGTTGGATCTTATCCGGTAAAGCCCTCAGGTACCTGTCTATGAAGACCCGCTCCACCACCTGGGCTGGGGTCAACCTTTCCGGCTGGAGCCACTTACGGACAAGCTGTACAAGGTGGTGCATCTGTGACCTCGGTGGTAACGCCTCCTGGTATTCCCAATCATGGACTCTTTGAGCCCGAACGTGCTGGTCCACACCCAGCCGGGCCAGGATCTCCGCCTTCACCCTCTGGTAGTCGCAAGCATCCTGTTCACTTAGGTCAAAATAGGCTTGCTGGGGCTCGGCGACTAAATAGGGTGCCAACACCTCGGCCCAGAGCTGTCGTGGAAGCCTCTCACGGTTGGCCACTCTTTCAAACCCGGTCAGATAGGCCTCTATGTCGTCCTCTGCCGTCATCTTGGTCAGCGCTTTACGGACCTCTTTCCTGACGTCCCGCTCTGGCTTTGGTGGATCAGCCTTTTGCTGAGCGGCCAGCAACATCGACAACTGCTTGGTCAGAAGTCGATTGGTCTCTTGTTGTGCTGCATTAGCCTGTATCAGCTGCTTCACAACCTCCTCCATGGCTGTGGCTCTTTATTTCAGTTCTGTCAGCTACAGGACACGCAGCCCGTGTATGTCTCACTGCACATCTGCCCACATTCGAAGCACCATATGTGGGGAACCGCTCAGGTAGATGCTTGGTAGCAGTGCAGGAAACAGGGACACAGAGACTGGATCACACTCAAGTTCAGAGTTTATTCACTTGTAAGTGAGTTAACAGGTTTTGCCTTTACAAAGGCGCAAACAAAGAAAAACAAAACCTTCTCGGCTGAGAAATAACTAACACAAAAAGACAATCCCTCTCTATACAAGAGCCTGGCTACCAGACTCTCGTTCTGGTTACATCAGACGGGTGGCACAGATTTACCTTCATGTAGGTTCAGTTATACAGCTCAGACTGTTCCTCAATGTAGTGCCACACCTCCTAGTCCTGACACACACCATATATCAGGCCTTAATTAGTCAGCTGACCTCCCTGCTGTGGGCTTCTACCAGACACTCTTTAACTGCCTGGCTGGAACATACCTGTTCTCCCAAACCACACCCTTCACTTTCTCACAGTATATATATTGATTACAGATTGGACCTAACTTCTTGACCACTAACACAACATTGCTATCCCAGTTATATTAATCTACAAGCAACTGTATTAAACAGTATATTATACCCGTATATGCAGGGAATGTTCTACTGACAATATGCAAACTTTATGGAAACAACATACTAACAAATGTTCATCCCCCTACAGTTTTCATCAGACTATGTAAAAGGCCCCTTAACAAGTGCCAAATGATGCTTGATTCAAGCATAAATTTACCTGTGTAAGGCTAAAGCCCCATGTAGTGGGCCGCAGTAAATAATTTTTCTGCAAACTTTCTGCTTCCATTATACCTACAGGGAAACCGCCGGCGTTTCCGTAGGTATATTTGACATGCTGCGATTTCCAAAATAGCAATGTGTCCGCTGCGCATATTTTTTTCGCAATGTGTGGATGGGATTTGCTAGAGTCCACTTTGCAGAGACTGTAAAATTCTGCTTTTTTTCCACTGCATTTCCGCAGTGGCCAAACCGTGGTGTTTATGGTACATGGGGCCCCAGCCTTAAAGGATCCTTATATATAAATAAATAAACACACCCAAAATAGCATGTCTCAGGCTAAAGCCGCATGTAGCGGGCTGCATCGTGTTTTTTCCCTCAGCACGTTCTGCTTCAATTATACCTATAGTGAAACCGTTTCTGCTGCAGCCAAACAGCGGCGTTTATGTCACGTGGGCCCCCGGCCTCAAATAGCTTTATTTAATATCACAAAAAGTTATAGATATAATGCACCGAATATAGATCCCTCAAGTCAAAAATAAGCCCAAAGCAAAAGCTATTGGGACTAGATAATGTCAAAACAATACATAAGAGAAAAATGTGACTATATCACCCAATATCATACAAGAAAATTTACTGTATGTTAAATCATTCTCTATATAGTGTACACTATTAGAGAGTACTATTTGAATAATATAACTATAGCCATAATACAATAAATAAAGTTCATAGTGTTATTAAATGCAGAAAAAATCCATTCCTGCAAGTTGGACTTTTCTCTCCTCCAATTTCAGGTGGTAACCCAGCAGACCCCATTATAGTCCATGGGGTCCACGGGCTTCTGCGGGTGACTGCTTTTTAAGCGTATAGGGTTTCCGTTTTTTGGGTTCCCAAGCAGATCTGAAGAACAGAAACCCAAACGCAAGTTTTAACATAGAATAAAATTGAACATCCAAAAAATAGTTAACATCTCTATAGGTATTTCCATTTTTCTGCTCTGTTACAGGAACAGAAACATAGAAATCCCAAATGGGTTGAATCATTCATGTGACAGCCACACAAGTTAATCCCAGTAGACCATATTGACTATAATGGAGTCCATCGGTTTCTGTTATGCCATCCATTATTTTGATGAATGAAACAGCACTGCTTGCTGCTCTATTTTGTCCTTGAATTTTGATGGACTCTGCTGGAGGCTCCTATTAGAGCCTCTGACGCAGATGTGGCCATAGTTATATTGACCAGTGGAGCTCCCCCTATACGGTGGAGTCCAATTCAGAAAGAGGCACCGCGCTCACCCAGGGATATTCACAGCAAACGAATATTTATTTTTCACACAGCAACCATCACACAGTGTGATCCATCCTGAACTAAAAGAAAGGCCCATTTTTTTGCTCGGTGTAATCTCGATTATCAATATTTCAAGTAGATGTGAACATAGTCTTAGCTGAGCAAAAATAGGAAAATATAACATGTACTATTCAAATAAGTAGTAGCAAGCTAGGAGCTCACCTGTATTTTTAGTGGTGCTACCTATTCTGCTAGTCGCTTCCTTTCATAGGATATCTCTGTAGCGGTAGCACAACAGTGAGATATGCTAAATCTGACCTTGTAGTGCATAACTTTTTATGCAAAACACAGGTAGGTTATACAATTCAGACACCACAGTACATTTCATATCATAGCAATAAATGTGCAGTTTAGTGCAAGCAGCTTAGAGACAGGGAATGTTGTGTTTTCATTTGGCAGAAGGTAAATTCCCCAAAAGTATTTCTTGGTTTACGGGAAACTACTTTACTTCTACTTTCTGTTTATCCTAACGGCAAAGTGAATGAGATTCTGGTTAATCTCATCTACACATTGTGGAAATAAAGAGATGCGCTTTCAGCATATTTCAAAGCACTGTATAATTCATAGGATACATGTAAAATAAAATCATATATTACAGATTAACAAACAGATCAATACTTCAATAAAAGTGATTACAATTCATGACCTACAGTGCTGGCCAAAAGTATTGGCACCCCTGCAATTCTGTCAGATAATACTCAATTTCTTCCAGAAAATGATTGCAATCACAAATGCTTTGGTAATAATATCTTCATTTATTTTGCTTGCAATGAAAAAACACAAAAGAGAATGAAAAAAAAAGTCATTTTACACAAAACTCCAAAAATGGGCCGGACAAAAGTATTGGCACCCTCAGCCTAATACTTGATAGCACAACCTTTAGACAAAATAACTGCGAACAACCGCTTCCGGTAACCATCAATGAGTTTCCTACAATGCTCTGCTGGAATTTTAGACCATTCTTCTTTGGCCAATTTCTCCAGGTCCCTGAGATTTGAAGGGTGCCTTCTCCAAACTGCAATTTTGAGATCTCTCCACAGGTGTTCTATGGGATTCAGGTCTGGACTCATTGCTGGCCACTTTAGAAGTCTCCAGTGCTTTCTCTCAAACCATTTTCTAGTGCTTTTTGAAGTGTGTTTTGGGTCATTGTCCTGCTGGAAGACCCATGACCTCTGAGGGAGACCCAGCTTTCTCACACTGGGCCCTACATTATGCTGCAAAATTTGTTGGTAGTCTTCAGACTTCATAATGCCATGCACACGGTCAAGCAGTCCAGTGCCAGAGGCAGCAAAGCAACCCCAAAACATCAGGGAACCTCCGCCTTGTTTGACTGTAGGGACCGTGTTCTTTTCTTTGAAGGCCTCTTTTTTTTCCCTGTAAACTCTATGTTGATGCCTTTTCCCATAAAGCTCTACTTTTGTCTCATCTGACCAGAGAACATTCTTCCAAAAAGTTTTTGGCTTTCTCAGGTAAGTTTTGGCAAACTCCAGCCTGGCTTTTTTATGTCTCTGGGTCAGAAGTGGGGTCTTCCTGGGTATCCTACCATAGAGTCCCTTTTCATTCAGATGCCGACCGATAGTACGGGTTGTACCCTCGGACTGCAGGGCAGCTAGAACTTGTTTGGATGTTAGTCGAGGTTCTTTAGCCACCATCCGCACAATCTTTCGTTGAAATCTCTCGTCAATTTTTCTTTTCCGTCCACATCTAGGGAGGTTAGCCACAGTGCCATGGGCTTTAAACTTCTTGATGACACTGCGCAAGGTAGACACAGGAACATTCAGGTCTTTGGAGATGGACTTGTAGCCTTGAGATTGCTCATGCTTCCTCACAATTTTGCTTCTCAAGTCCTCAGACAGTTCTTTGGTCTTCTTTCTTTTCTCCATGCTCAATGTGGTACACACAAGGACACAGAACGGAGGTTGAGTCAACTTTAATCCATTTCAACTGGCTGCAAGTGTGATTTAGTTATTGCCACCACCTGTTATGTGCCACAGGTAAGTAACAGGTGCTGTTAATTACACAAATTAGAGAAGCATCACCTGATTTTTCAAAGGGTGCAAATACTTTTGTCCACCCCCTTTTTTATGTTTGGTGTGGAATTATATCCAATTTGGCTTTTTGACAATTCTTTTTGTGGTTTTCCATTGAAGACAAATTAAATGAAGATATTATTACCAAAGCATTTGTGATTGCAATCATTTTCTGGAAGAAATTGAGTATTATCTGACAGAATTGCAGGGGTGCCAATACTTTTGGCCAGCACTGTACTTGGCCATATGCTCCTCTAATTCCATATTGATTTGCGACCTACGTGCTCAAAATTATGTATATACCTATTGCATGAGGGCAGGGACGGCTTTAGGAAGGCCGGAAGTGCCTAGTGGGGAATCTGTTTGTGATACCCCCTACTTGGTGCCCATTTGCTACTTATTGCCTCTTTAGGCCGACCTCACATAGGCCTAATATGTCGGGATCTACAGCACATCCTGTTCAGATAGGTTATCTATAAAAGATCAGTTGAGGTCCAACACCTGGGACCCCCACTGAGCAGCCACGTTGCGGCACTTGTGCAGAGGCCATGAACCTTTCACTGTTTACATTGCACACCATCTGATTCATAGTGGCCGTGCAATGTAATTCCATCACTCCACTTACATGGGGCAAAACTAGCTACATCACACAGCCACTAGGAATCAAACGGCATGCATGCAAACAGTGAAGGCATATGGAATAACCATTTAAAACACCTTTCAGTAGTAAGTTCAGGTCTCTAGACCCGAGGTCTGAACAGGATTTGCAATGTGGAATCTTCCTCTAGATTGGGCAGGATGTTTTTTTTTTCTGCTAGCTGCTTTCTTACCCTAAATGTCTTTTTGTTCAGTGCCTTCTTGTTGCCCATTTGCTGTTTACTGCTTCTTTAGCACCATTTGTCACAGAACACTAAAGGAGCAATAAAGGGTATCAAGGAGGTACTGAACAGAAGGACAGTAAAGGGGCAATAAGAGGCAAAATCTGCTCATTTGCCATTTATTGCCCTCTTTAGACCATAGGTGCCCCATTCAACAACCTAAAGCCCACACAGTATGTGACTCCCGCAAGGCAACAGTGCCCTCAGCAAAATAAATGTACATGGATCCTAGTTGGGAAGTAAAAAAGTGAGTGTTTAGATGCCACGCCAGAGGAGTGAAGAAATCGAGAATAGAAACAGAGGCTCAGCAAAGTAAGGGTAAGTTCACACAGATGAATTTGGAGAATCTGCCTTAAAATCAGCTCATAATTCCATCCTAAATCTGCCTCCTATTGTAAGAGACTGAAGCAGGATATTGAAAGATTAAGAGAAGACAACAAAATTACAATAGAACTCTGCAAGTCCTAAAAGCATTACTGCTATACCTACTGTATCCTGTATATATAAATACATAAAAATGAGGTTCTTGGTTAACATGTTGATCAAATTGTATAAGCCTATATGCCAGGGACAAGGAAATCTCTGAAAAAATAAGAGTCTTGCTCGCTCTTGTTGCAGGTTCTGAGGCTGATTGAGCAAGAAAGCGGGAAGGAATCTGAGATGGACGTCCTCATTTTCCACCATGTGAACATCCCCTAAGGCAGATTCCTCCCTGATTCCCATTGTTTTCAATGGGAGACAGTCCTGCTCTATCTTGCAACGGATTCCGAGGCTCATTCTGCCGTAAAGTCTATGGCTTGAGACTCCTTGCTGACTAGGCCCATTCATTTGGACCTACAGTGCTGGCCAAAAGTATTGGCACCCCTGCAATTCTGTCAGATAATACTCAATTTCTTCCAGAAAATGACTGCAATCACAAATGCTTTGGTAATAATATCTTCATTTAATTTGTCTTCAATGGAAAACCACAAAAAGAATTGTCAAAAAGCCAAATTGAATATAATTCCACACCAAACATAAAAAGGGGGTGGACAAAAGTATTAGCACCCTTTGAAAAATCATGTGATGCTTCTCTAATTTGTGTAATTAACAGCACCTGTTACTTACCTGTGGCACATAACAGGTGGTGGCAATAACTAAATCACACTTGCAGCCAGTTGAAATGGATTAAAGTTGACTCAACCTCTGTCCTGTGTCCTTATGTGTACCACATTGAGCATGGAGAAAAGAAAGAAGACCAAAGAACTGTCTGAGGCCTTGAGAAGCAAAATTGTGAGGAAGCATGAGCAATCTCAAGGCTACAAGTCCATCTCCAAAGACCTGAATGTTCCTGTGTCTACCTTGCGCAGTGTCATCAAGAAGTTTAAAGCCCATGGCACTGTGGCTAACCTCCCTAGATGTGGACAGAAAAGAAAAATTGACGAGAGATTTCAACGAAAGATTGTGCGGATGGTGGCTAAAGAACCTCGACTAACATCCAAACAAGTTCTAGCTGCCCTGCAGTCCGAGGGTACAACAGTGTCAACCCGTACTATCCGTCGGCGTCTGAATGAAAAGGGACTCTATGGTAGGATACCCAGAAAGACCCCACTTCTGACCCAGAGACATAAAAAAGCCAGGCTGGAGTTTGCCAAAACTTACCTGAGAAAGCCAAAAACTTTTTGGAAGAATGTTCTCTGGTCAGATGAGACAAAAGTAGAGCTTTTTGGGAAAAGGCATCAACATAGAGTTTACAGGAAAAAAAAAGAGGCCTTCAAAGAAAAGAACATGGTCCCTACAGTCAAACATGGCGGAGGTTCCCTGATGTTTTGGGGTTGCTTTGCTGCCTCTGGCACTGGACTGCTTGACCGTGTGCATGGCATTATGAAGTCTGAAGACTACCAACAAATTTTGCAGCATAATGTAGGGCCCAGTGTGAGAAAGCTGGGTCTCCCTCAGAGGTCATGGGTCTTCCAGCAGGACAATGACCCAAAACACACTTCATAAAGCACTAGAAAATGGTTTGAGAGAAAGCACTGGAGACTTCTAAACTGGCCAGCAATGAGTCCAGACCTGAATCCCATAGAACACCTGTGGAGAGATCTCAAAATGGCAGTTTGGAGAAGGCACCCTTCAAATCTCAGGGACCTGGAGAAATTTGCCAAAGAAGAATGGTCTAAAATTCCAGCAGAGCATTGTAAGAAACTCATTGATGGTTACCGGAAGCGGTTGTTCGCAGTTATTTTGTCTAAAGGTTGTGCTATCAAGTATTAGGCTGAGGGTGCCAATACTTTTGTCCGGCCCATTTTTGGAGTTTTGTGTAAAATGATCAATGATTTGACTTTTTTTTTCATTCTCTTTTGTGTTTTTTCATTGCAAGCAAAATAAATGAAGATATTATTACCAAAGCATTTGTGATTGCAATCATTTTCTGGAAGAAATTGAATATTATCTGACAGAATTGCAGGGGTGCCAATAATTTTGGCCAGCACTGTAATCAGTGGCAGAAAGGTGCAACAGAATGTCAATCCTCTGCTCTGCATCAGCATTGTGCCACAGGAAGCCAGAAAAATGAAGAGGAATGCAAGGCAGATGTCTACCTCAAATTCTTCTTCATTTTCCAACATCTGAACAGGCCCTAATAATTCCCCCATAGGTAACAGTCCTCCCCACACATTGGATAAAAGTGTTTCCCACAGCTAATAATCCTCCCTATACTGGATAATAGTTTCCACCACATTCGAAAATAGTGCCCCCCATAGGTAATAGTCCCATTACACATAGGCAATAGTCCCCCCCAATATAAGTAATTGTATTAAGTAATATTGTTATTTATGTGGGGGGCACTATTACTGTAATGGTGCCCTATTAGTGCCCGCCAAGGATAATAGCCCCCCTTCTTCCGCATACCAATCAATCCAAAGCTGCCTGCATAAATATGTTCTACATTACAGAACATTGATGCTGCACATGGGAGCCTGTGGGACAAAGTCTGTCTGCACCTTCTGTTGACTCCCCTGTCTCTTACTATATGATACTGCTGAGTGCAGGAGCTGGGAGAAATATAGAAGGTACACACAGGCTGTATCCTACAGTCTTCTGCGTATTTCATCAACGTTCTGTAGGTAGAACATAAGGACACAAGGGGGAATGGTATCTGAATGTAATCCAAACACTGTGGGGGGGCACCGGGTGAGATCTGTGTGCCAGGGTAGCCAGTAGTAGAAGTACTTATTTTGTAAAAAGGTCCAACCGTCTTTTATAAAGCTAAGGCTGAACAGAGCTCACATTGATAACATGGCAGCTGTAGGACCATGTGACCATATAGGTAATTTACCCTAATTCATTGCACCTGTGCTCCTTTCTAGTTTGCAGTATGTTACTATGGAGGAGGCTGAGTGATATAATGATCACATGGTCCTCCAGTCGCTGCCATGTTATGCACAGGCACGTCTTCCATTCAAGATACGAGGCCAGCAGAACAGGGATGTCTTCATCTATAAAGAAAATGACACTGGAGGGTCAAAAGCACCACATAGTAAGTGCCAGATATTTATTTACAGTAATAACAGTCTAATTTAAATGGCCCAACCCATGTAAGGTAAGTACCAACTAAGTACCCACCTGTCTTCATCTCTAAACTCCTGGAATGCTCGGCCTTCTCTTGCCTGATCATTTTAGTAGTTTTCTCCTCTGCCAGCGCTATCTTAAATTCTCAGTTGTCCCTGAACTACTGGGTGAAGACTAGCATCTATGATGTCTTCTATAGACAACAAATGGGAGAAACTCTAACTCTCATGTATAAAAAAAAAAACTAACTATGTCTAACTCTCTCTCAACAAGCATTGAGCATCAGGTTATAGAAAAGTAATGAACAGTATTGATGTAAATAAAGCACATGGGGTGAGATAGAAAACTGATAGAAAACTTACTATTAATAGCAGCTACATCTGTGTGTGTATCTGCTTCTCTCTCACTCATCCTCTCTTTTTCCATTTCTAAAGACATCTAGTAATATAGACTGTTTTGGAAGACCAAGAAGATTTATTCAGCTGAGATTTCAGAGTAAGTAAAAGGATTATGAGAGAGGGAAAAAGGGTCTGATAGGTTGGAAAAGAGGTATATTAGAAGTTTTATATATTCAGTTTGTACTATTTTGATGTATACAAAGTTTATTAAAAATATATTAAATTATTTCAAATATTTTTGCTGGATCGCAGGTAAACCAAACCTTTATTTTCACTTCTAAATGGACACCTCACAATGCATACTGGAAACACTCTCACTGTAGTTGGTTATGTCACGAAGGATAGAGGATAAATAACTGATCGTGGGGGTCTGACCACTGAGATCCACAGATCCTGAGAACAGAGATGTTTTAGCCCCATTGTGAATTCAGCGTGGCTTCAGTGACTGGTTGAATTTAGGCATGCCTTATGCTGGATGGGCCGCATACACACTCCCATTCACTTCAGTGGGAATGTCAAAGTGCTGCACTGCGGCTATCATCCTGCACTCAAGTAAAGGGGCGCGCCATCCACCAAGTGACATGCCTACATTCAGACCGGCTTCAGTCAGGTTGACTTCACAAGAGGGTAAAATGCCCTCATTCTAAGAGTGGTTCAGACCCCCACCAATTAGCTACTTATTCTCTATCCTATGAATAGAGAATAAACATTCTTCATGACATAACTCCTTTAAGTGAGATTTTGGTATCACACAGATAAAGACATACTTGCATGCATAAGCACAGATACAAACACATTATAGACCCATTAAAACACACACTGCCAGCTTTAGTGAATAGGGAACCCCTTAACAGAGCAGACATCACAAACCTCCTTCTACTCATTGTTGCTGGCACAGAAAGCTGGTAGTGGCTTATTGATAGAGGCTGAATTCAGCGCACTGTCTGCTTAATAGTAGTATATAATGCCGCCAATCTCCGAGGACTCTTTAACTGTATAACTTAGTCCTAATGTGTCATTCCTCATTTTGACCATAAAAAATACACTATGTCATAGCGATTTTCTAAGTGGAATTCTGCAGAATCATATTACCTTGCTACATATTATTGATGAATATATTTTATTTTCATATTGGCCAAAAAGTAAAATGTATTGTGTTAATTCAGAAATGAAGCAGAACAAAATATGACAGCATTAGAAGATCTCCTGAATATTTAGAAGAAAAAAATCTGGGTCACATTTCTCGCTTTGCCTTAGTCCAACTTTCATATCAGTGTTATATGTAGCCAGTTAAACAAGCAGCAGCTCAATCTACAGTACAGCACTACACTACAACATTAATGTATTGAAAAAACCTAGTTTCCCTGGCAGAGCTTGGCCGTCTTGCCTCATTTAGCACACACCCTATGTCTGCCTCCCATCCTTTCCATGAAATAAGATCTAAAAAGCAATATTTTATTTATTCCAGTCTTGTCAATAGAAATGGAAATCCCCACTTGGAAACGATACCTGGGGCTGAGTTGTGCAATGCAGGAGATGGTTATTAAAAGTTAATCCACATATGTTTTTTTATGAAATTGTGACCATTTGTAGCCAAAGTAAGAAATTCTACAAGTATATTGTACTTTCCAATGGTAAGAAGTTGTGCAAAATTATTTTGGGTCTTCCAAATACTTTACTACTAATATATTTGTTCATAGCAGAAGTGATACATAATGTACAGTGCACTTATGATAAGGCAGATTTAATAAAATAAATAAAATACCAAATAAAAACTAGGCATGGGAGAGCTTAGAGCCTAGAATATCACTGAACTGATATTTTATTCATCAGAGTGAACTTTGATCCTAAAGTCAGTGCTTACTAGCAGAGACCTGGTGACGTATGTGAGTGACATAATCGGTCCCTCTCCAATGAGACCACTGATTAGTTTCAACAGTCATATGAGGCTTAGGACTTCCAGAATTGATGCACTGGCACAAGACCAAACGGACACCGGCGGTGGACAACAGAACGTCAGGAACAGGTTAATATGCTTTATTTTTATATTTTACACTTCATGTGACTAAGCTTATCGTGTGAATAAGCCCTTAGACTAGCCAGCCAAAATATGAACTAGATTTATCACAGTGGCTGATAATGAATGATATATTTGGTGCATGTTCAGGCTTTCTTTTTCTTTTAAATACTTTATTAAGGTAGGATAAAAAGAAATACAGAAAGTTAAGATACAAGCATATCATTCACTACATATATCAAGTAGAGTGAACATTTTGTAAAAAGTTCATTATACACTTCAATATGCAAACGTCATAATCTAATTAAGAACAATTTCTACAATTTTTACCAAAGGTTTCCCCTGATAAAGCCATATTCCCCAAAACTCTGCCCACCCCACCAACTGCTATATCTAAGGGCAGGGCACACAAGGGGGGGGGGGGGGCAGAAACGAAGCGTGGCATTCTGTCAGATACCTAAAAACATGAATGGGGCCATAGCCCATATTAGTAAGGGCTCCCAAATCTGCTGAAACATCAAAATCTTCCTCTTTATTAAAGTCAGTCAAGTCTGTCTAGTCTAAGTTCACACCACATATTAGTTGACTTACTTTGCCAAAGTAATGTTTTGCCATTGAAATGGCGTTTTCATAGGAATAGGAACTTCGGAGAGCAGGTATGTCAATAATAATGGTGGGTGACATAGATAAGTTACACTACCCCTGCATCATTATAATGTGCATATTGATTGTATAGTGTAAGGTAATACAATGTTTATATCGCAGAGACATATACCTAGCAAATGTGTACAATGGGCAGTACCCAAATGCATATTCTATGTCAGTCTTTAGACTTTGCATGAGAGTATGAGTAGGTACATTAGATATTGTTCTTAATTATTTCAACATGATATGCATACACATACAGTGCTACACTCATATCTATTACATATATGTATTTGGCTGTCAACTACAAAGGATTTAATTAATCATTTGAAAATTATAATTTGCGATCTTTAATGCTCATTTATCATAAAAAGAAAAGTATATGAAATACTGTAAGTATCCTATTTACAATTTTATCCTAGAATAATATATAGCAAATGTGCAACTATTTAAGCAAAACAATTTTCAGGGTGTTTGTAGTACTATTTTGTACTTATTTTACTTACTTTTACTTATTTTTCACATTATGTATTCATGTTACGTTGGGAAAGGTATATTGGTGACGTTTTAATTTATGGAATACAGATTCTGATATTTTCCATAATTTAGTTATGAATTACAAAATTAAGATAAACATTCTTGGATTTCACAATTTGTATTGATAGCAATTGTAGAATCCATAGCAATTTGTACAGAAATCTAACATTTACAGATAACAAGAGTAAACCCTTATTCATACAACAATGAATAATGGCTGTGTGGTGGCCATTTATCGAATGACTGTCACACAGTTGTTTTATAGCTTGTGAACATATATAGATCTATTCATATGGCCTTTTTTTGATGGCCCATTTTTTGCGGCCATCATATTATCTAACATTCTTTATTTTTATTCATTTTGATGGACATACAAATAGACACGTGAATAGACCCGTAGACATTTGTGGATTTTAA
The DNA here is from genome assembly GCA_947044405.1 of Leptodactylus fallax. Classification (NCBI taxonomy): domain Eukaryota; kingdom Metazoa; phylum Chordata; class Amphibia; order Anura; family Leptodactylidae; genus Leptodactylus; species Leptodactylus fallax. The sequence continues at coordinate 2,090,380 of CAMRHE010000203.1, forward strand.
AATGGCAGTGTGGCAGCCATTTGAAAAATTCCCTATCGTGTGAATAAGCTCCTTCAGTGGACTGTCATGTCTGCATTTCAAGGTTGTTAGGTCCGTGAAAAATAGGCGAGGTCCTGTGCATTTGGCCTAAGAGTATCTTATTTGTATGATCCTGTTAAGAAATCTCTAAAGAATGAGAATACGCATCCATGTGCTGCCCATACTGAAAATGACTTAATACTGGTACAGATATCACTATTTTGGAGTAACATACATCAAAAAGGGACACAAATACAATAAATGTGGACCACTGAGTTTTGTTGCTGCTGCCTATGTTTGGTGGCATATCGCAAAGTGGACATTTTCCTGGAGGTATTGTAACATCCCTATGTGGATCAATAAGTCCAGTAAACAAGGAATCGATTCTTTAGACTAAAGCAGTGGCTGAGGCTGAATTAGTGATCTGAATTAAAGCATGTTATTGTAACGTCTCTGCCTGTTCAGGTCTCTGCATCATCCTCTGCCCGCACGCGGCGGCGCAGGAGACGTGCTCAGTTTGATTCCTTGTTTAAGATTCTTGTTGCTCAGTCTGAACACTGTCCTAGACTATGTAATTGATTTTCTACCACACCCGTCTCAGCACCTTGATTTTCCTCTGCTCCACTAATAGTTAATCTCAGCCTTGCCTGTGTGATTGACAGTCTGTCTACCAATCCAGTCTGGGGCAGGTCCTGACTTTCTATAAACAAGTTGTCAGCCCTCACATGCTCGCTGGCTATTGATTCTCTTTTGTGACTTGTCCCTGCTAGCTCCTTTTCTGCTATTCCCTGAATTCCTATTTCTGACCTCTGGCTTTGTTTTTTGACTATTCTCTTGTATTGTGATTTTGTACTTCATTGCTCGACTGTTAACGACCCCTTGGCTTGCTCACTCTGCTTCCGTGTTGTTTTGTCTTGTCCTATTCTGTGTGACACTTATATTAGGAAGGGACTGATCGACCGGTTGCTGGCTGTAGCCTAGGACAGATCGGGCAAGTTAGCCAGGGACAGTGGGGGGTTCAGCTTTAGGGCTCACTGTCTTGTTGTGCCCCTCCCCCCAGGGTTCTGCAGCGGCACTGGGGAATTGCTCAACTGGCAATTCCCTTACAGTTATCCTCCAGTTCATTAAATGGGGAGAACAAGCCTCTATAGTCGGATATTTACAATCATCAGCAAAACATTGACAAAGCAAATTTTAATAGACTTACTCATCTCTATCAGAAACATTTAACATAAGCTGTAAAATATGTTATAAACTTCCTTTAAAATGAATGACACTGTGAGAACTCATCAGTATGTAAGCAAAGGGAAACAGAAAGTGGTACCGATACAATGAAACTTTGGATATTTACCCATTTGTAAATAGTTGTGGATCAGCAGATTATTGCAGCAAATTCTTTCCTTGTGACTTGGTTATCTCCGATTAGCCAATAGTTACCCAATGACATAGTAAATAATGTACAGTGATATAACCCTAGCCAAGACAGATAGAAGGAGTGTGAATTACTTAAAACCTATAATAAAGCTGATTTTTCATTAGGTCAACCATAATATATCAAAAGGTTTTGCCCATGACAACCATATAAAATGTATAAACAATTAAAAGTTAAATATTTCTGCAAATATACAGTAAGTAATTAAAATTTAGCAGAGTTTGGAAGGTTTTCTCTAATCATCTTAGTGGTGACAGACTTTTGTCTTGATAGATTGCCAACTTGCCAATGGATGCAGGAACTTGTCAGAAATCAGCCATGATTTCCTTATTGTGGCCGGGATTGCTTCAGTTCCGGTCAGGGCCTTTCTCTGCTTAAGGCGATGGCTCCGAGTTAGGAATCTAGGGTTTTGTTATCTTTGGTGAACATAGGGATAACTAGGGAGAGTTTTTTTTTCCCTCCCCTTCCATTATCTCTCTTATGATTATATCCCTTACATTTTAGAAGCTAATACCCTCACAAGTTCCTGAACCTTGGTTGACCATCTTGAAACATAGAGCCTTCTCGGGATCATCTCATCCAGTGACATCTTTCTGGGTTTTTTTCACTTTATACAAGCTGCTGTGTCAGTAATTTTGTGTGTCATGGTTTGTCTGTTTATGGTCTAAACCTATGATGTTTTTTCTTGCTTTTATGTGAGTTATGACAGTATAATATTTTAATGGCATGCATTAAAAAATAATTTTTATTGGTGATTACCTTTTGGACTTTGTGTAAATGCAGTTTTTCTCTTATTCCACTCCATTCTGAATTTCCACCTTCACAGTATGGAATCTTTACAGTATACAATTTGTCCTGCAAATATCAATACTCATACAGCTCTGTGAATGGAAAAATAAAAAGATATGGTTTGTGGAAGAGAACTGAAAATGAAAAATGGCTGCAATGAACAATCAAATATCAACTTTAAGGCTAAGCATGGGACGGACGTTCCAGTGATGCTCTTGGACATGTGTATACAGTGCATCCAAACAAAGCAGACTGTTACTACCTCCGATTACTGCTTCACACTGTCCATGGGACAACTTCTTTCACAGATTTGAAAATAGTTGATGGAGAGCTGTGTCAAACTTACAGGGAAGCATGCCAAAAGCGTGGTCTGATCGAAGACGATCAACATTGGGACATGACATTGCAGGAAGCATCTGTCGCTCGCTTTCCACCTCAACTAAGATACCTGTTCGCTATAATAATTACAACCTGCGCACTTTCCAATCCCTGCGTGCTTTGGCACAAATATAAAGAATATCTTAGTGAAGATATGCTTAGAGTGCAAAGGAGAGTTAATCCACACTAAAAATGATAGTGTCAGCTCCATAAATCTACTAATTCAGGGAAGGCTGCCTGGTCTAGCGACCACATACATCTCCATTGATTCAGTTATGGAGAGTGAACAAGCCGTAATGTATCCATTGGAGTTCCTGAATTCTTTGGAGCCTCCTGGAATGCCACTGCATAAGCTAACTTTAAAAATAGGAGCCACAATAATTTTGCTTCGGAACCTTGACCCACCAAAAATGTGTAACGACACAAGATTGTGCATTAAAAGTCTCATGCCCAATGTTATTGAAGCCACTATTCTTATGGGAAACTCTAAGGGAGCAAATGTTTTCATTCCGCATATTCCTTTGCTACCAAGCAACATGCCCTTCAATTTTAAGCGTCTGCAGTTCCCAATCCGACTTGCATTTGCTATGACTGTAAACAAAGCACAAGGTCAATCACTTAAAGTAGCCGGCATTAATTTGGAGAGCCCGTGTTTTTCACATGGACAGTTGTACATTGCTTGCTCTAGAGTGAGTAACCCCAAAAATCTTTTCATATATGCACCTGAAGGTAAAACCAGAAACATTGTTTACCAAAAAGCACTACAATAGATAGTTCTTTAACTGTAAACCAATTTTACTCTTTTGTCCGTGAACTACTTATAGATTACACTGGAGGGAGGGGGGGAAGGGTTGCACTATGTTGTTAATCGAGTGTAAATGTTTTATATGTTTGTGTACGGTGCATAAATTTTAATTTTTGATAAAAAATAGTTCAAAAAATAGGTGTAATCGTTTATACTACATAATATGTATTGAATATGTAAAATCCATAAAAATGTTGACATTAAAAAAAAAGTTGTTCACATCAATGTTACGACAAATAAGTAAAATGCGAAAATGATAAGAAAATTTTCAAGTGGAAAAAAAAAGATTTACTGTAGCACTCTGAAAATGTCAATTTCAGTGTGACACTGAAAATTTTACTTTAGCTAGCATAACCAACAATTTAACATATTTTCCGCTAGTGAGGCCACGGGTATTCTACTAGTAATAATAATAATAATCCTTTAATAGTCCTACCATGGGGAAATTCAGGGTGTTACAGCAGCAAAGATATGCAATGCAAAGATAAGCAATACAAATACAAAAACAACATATACAAGAACGTTCCAAGGTAGAGGCATTTCATTGATAGTAGACAGACAGATAGAAAAGTACAGGTAAAGAAGTAGCAGAGGGAGGGGTGGGGGGGGGACATCACAAACAGAAAGATATTTCAGTTCTCTGTATGGACTAATCTCTGCTTAGGTCGGTGTTGGTTGTACAGCCTGACCGCAGTGGGGAGGAAAGACTTCCGATAGCGCTCCTTCTCACACTTAGGGTGAAGTAGTCGGTTACTGACAGTACTGCCCAGCGCTATCACGGTCTCATGCATGGGATGGGACTGATTTTCCCGCATGGAGCTCACCATGGACTTTATCCTTCTGTAACCCATCGCCTGCACTGGGTCCAGTGGGATCTCCAGGACAGAGCTGGCCCTTCTAATCAACTTGTCAAGTTTATTTCTGTTCCTGGTTGATATACTGCTCCCCCAGCAGGCCACTCCGAAGAAGATGGCTGATGCCACTACTGAGTTGAAAAAAGTCTTAAGAAGTGCCCCCTGGACTCCAAAGGCTCTCAGCCTCCTAAGCAGGTAGAGCCTGCTGTGGCCCTTCCTGTACAGGACCTCCACGTGATCTGCCCAGTCCAGCTTATTATTAAGGAGCACACCCAGGTACTTATAGTTGTTGACAATCTCGATGCCCGTCACCTGAATGTCCACTGGTTTAGGAGGGAATCTGCATTTACAGAAGTACACCACCATCTCCTTGGTCTTCCCAGTGTTAATCCTCAGGTGGTTCCACTGGCACCAGACCACAAAATACCGGTTCAGTTCTTTGTACTCCCTGTTATCTTCGTCTGTGATGAGACCTACTATTGCAGAGTCATCAGAATACTTCTGTAGGTAACAGTTAGATGAGTTGCACCTAAAATCTGCAGTGTACAGTGTGAAGAGGAAAGGGGCGAGAACTGTACCCTGAGGTGCCCCCGTATTACAGATCACAGTATCTGACACACAGTCCCGGGCTCTCACATACTGAGGTTGATTTGTGAGGTAGTCTACGATCCAATTGGAGAGGTGGTGGTCGACTCCAGAAAGTGCCAGCTTGTCTCTCAGTAACCCTTGCTGTATGGTGTTAAAAGTACTGGAGAAATCAAAGAATGTTATTCTCACAGTGTTCAATGATTTCTCCAGGTGAGAAAGAGCCCTGTGCAGAAGGTGGATGATGGCATCATAGACCCCAATGTCTGGCCGATAAGCAAACTGGAGAGGGTCCATAGCTGGGCTCACTAGAGGGCGGAGATGTGTGAGAACCAATCTCTGTAAAATCTTCATCAGGTGGGTTGTCAGTGCTACTGGTCTGTAGTCGTTGAGGTCCATAGGGTGAGGTTTCTTTGGAATCGGTACCACACAAGAAGATTTCCATAATTCAGGACTATTTCCAGCTTCAGGCTCATATTAAACAAATGTAATATTATCCAAAAAAAAGAAAAAGACATGGACCGCACATCCCAATCTTATACATTGATCTTGTGCTTCTCAGCAACTAGCCCACTAGCCACTTCACGGCGGCCTCTTTTTAGTGGGTCCCGACACTACTGGGTGCGACACCGAACAGCGACCGCCGCCACCACAATACAGCACCCACAGGGCGAGCAACCCAGCAGCCCAGCAACACGCCTGCCGCCAGGCTAAGCCCCCCAGGCTACATCGCCCCATGGGTACCGCACCACAGCAATGGCAGACACCGCACAGCACCGCATCATGTGAACAGATCACAAAAAAGTTCACCTTACCATATGGTGTCAGTCGAAGGACTGCAACGTGTGAACAGGTCTCAAAGAGTTCACCTTGCCATATGGTCTCAGTCAAAGGACTGGGCCAGTAGAAGGCTCCCTTAATTTAAAAACACCTGGGCCAAATGGGAGGAGTGTTGGTACCAAGGCAAAACAAAAAAAATGGAAAAGACAGAATTCTATACATAAAATATCCAAAAAAAGAAAAAGACATGGACCGCACATCCCAATCTTATACATTGATCTTAAGGGAGCCTTCTACTGTTCCAGTCCTCTGACTGAGACCATATGGCAAGGTGAACTCTTTGAGACCTGTTCACACGTTGCAGTCCTTCGACTGACACCATATGGTAAGGTGAACTTTTTTGTGATCTGTTCACATGGTGCGGTGCTGTGCGGTGTCTTCCATCGCTGTGGTGTGGTGCCCATGGGGCGGTGTGGCCCAGAGCCTGGGGGCTTAGCCTGGCGGCAGGGGTGTTGCTGGGCCGCTGGGTAGGTCGCCCTGTGGGCACTGTATTGCGGTGGTGGTGGTCGCTGTTCGGTGCCGCAACCAGTAGTGTAGGGACCCACTATAAAGAGGTCACCGTGAAGTGGCTAGTGGGCTTATACACCTTGATCAATATGTATACTAAGAACCTCATGTTCAGTATTGTAGAATTTGCTGAGAAGCACAAGATCAATGTATAAGATTGGGATGTGAGGTTCCTGTCTTTTTCTCTTTTTGGATAATAAATGTAATAATACTACACAGCTGATCCCCACAAGTCTTAATTAGCCTTGCACTGATGCCATCTGGCCCTGTGGCTTTCCACGCCTTGATCTTTTTTAGCTCCCTTCTCACCAGGGCACGTGTGAAGGTCAGACTGTGGTCAGATAAAGATGGATTTCTGGATTTACTGGTCTGGTGGGAAGTCAGGGGGTGAAGTCATTGTGGTAGGGGGAACTGAAGGACCTGCTGGGGTGGGAGGAACTGGTGTGTGATCAAATCTATTGAAGAATAGATTTAGTTTGTTAAGCCAATTAACATATGCTTCTATCTGGGAGGCAGACTGTCTATGACCCGAAATTGACTTAAGCCCATCCCAGACTCCCCTTATGTCTTTTCTTTCCATTTGTTTTTCCACTTTTTTCTTATGATTGACTTTTTCCTGCCTGATTTGACGCCATATGCATCCCTGTACATGGAAATATAAAAAATTTATGGATATCAGAATATGTTTTAGAATTTTTTTTTTTTTGGCAAAGTTTTAGATTTTTGTTAAGGGGTTAACATGTAAATAAAATTATATAGATTTGGTATCCCCAGAATAGTACCAAAACATAGTATACAGGTGATATGTAATTTTGGCTGCAGAGTGAACGCCGTAAAAACGAAGCCCATAAGAAAGTCGCACAAATGTGCTTTTTCTGCAATTTAATAATAATAATAATAATAATAGTCCTTTAATAGTCCCACAGTGGGGAAATTCAGTGTGTTACAGCAGCAAAGATAAGATAAGATAAGCAGATACAAATACAAATACAACATGTACAGGAATGTTCCAAGGTGAGAGGCATTACATTAATAGCAGACAGACAGATAGGACGTAGCAGAGGGGGGGGGGGGGGATTTAACAGGCAGAGAGATATTTCAGTTCTCTGTATGTAATGATCTCCGCTTAGGTCGGTGTTGGTTGTACAGCCTAACCGCGGTGGGGAGGAAAGACTTCCGATAGCGCTCCTTCTCACACCTAGGGTGGAGCAGTCGGTCACTGACAGTACTGCCCAGCGCAATCACAGTCTCATGCATGGGATGGGAGTTATTCTCCTGCATGGAGCTCACCACGGACAGTATCCTTCTGTCACCCACCACCTGCACTGGGTCCAGTGGGCTCCCCAGGACAGAGCTGGCCCTTCTAATCAGCTTCTCAAGTTTATTTCTGTCCCTGGTTGATATACTGCTCCCCCAGCAGGCCACTCCAAAGAAGATGGCTGATGCCACTACCGAGTTGAAGAAAGTCCTAAGAAGTGCCCCCCGGATTCCAAAGGCTCTCAGCCTCCTAAGCAAGTAGAGCCTGCTGTGGCCCTTCCTGTACAGGGCCTCCATATGATCTGCCCAGTCCAGCTTATTGTTAAGGAGCAGACCCAGGTACTTATAGGTGTTCACAATCTCGATGCCCGTCCCCAGGATGTCCACTGGTTTTGGAGGGCATCTGCCTTTACGGAAGTCCACCACCATCTCCTTGGTCTTCCCCGCGTTAATCTTCAGGTGGTTCTGGTGGCACCAGTCCACAAAAAACCGGTTCAGTTCTCTGTACTCCCTGTCATCATCGTCTGTGATGAGGCCTACTATTGCAGAGTCGTCAGAATACTTCTGTAGGTAGCAGCTGGATGAGTTGCACCTAAAATCAGCAGTGTACAGTGTGAAGAGGAAAGGGGCGAGAACCGTACCCTGAGGTGCCCCCCGTATTACAGATCACGGTACCTGACACACAGTCTTGGGCTCTCACATATTGAGGTCGATTTGTGAGGTAGTCTAGGATCCAGTTGGAGAGGTGGTGGTCCACTCCAGCAAGGCCCAGCTTGTCTCTCAGTAACCTGGGCTGTATGGTGTTAAAAGCACTGGAGAAATCAAAGAACATTATTCTCACCGTGTTCCCTGGTTTTTCCAGGTGAGACAGAGCCCTGTGCAGAAGATGGATGATGGCATCATCTACCCCAATGCCCGGTCGATAAGCAAACTGGAGAGGGTCCATAGCGGGGCTCACTAGAGGGCGAAGATGTGTGAGAACCAATCTCTCTAAGATCTTCATCAAGTGGGATGTCAGTGCTACAGGTCTGTAGTCGTTGAGGTCCATAGGGTGAGGTTTCTTTGGAACTGGTACCACACAAGAAGATTTCCATAATTCAGGGACTATTTCCTGCCTCAGGCTCATATTATACATATATGTAATTATACCACACAGCTGGTCCCCACAAGTCTTAATTAGCCTTGGACTGATGTCATCTGGCCCTGCGGCTTTCCTCGCCTTGATCTTTTTCATCTCCTTCCTCACCTGGGCCCGTGTGAAGGTCAGACTGTGGTCAGATAAAGACAGATTTCTGGATTTACTGTTCTGTTGGGAAGTAGCCACATGGGGTGAATGGGGTGAAGTCATTGTGGTGGGGGAAGCTGAAGGACATGCTGGGGTGGGAGGAGCTGGTGTATGATCAAATCTGTTGAAGAATAGGTTTAGTTCATTAAGCCAGTTAACATCTGCCTCAATCTGGCAGACCGACTGTTTATGACCCGAAATTGACTTAAGCCCCTCCCAGACCCCCCTTATGTCTTTTCTTTCCATTTGCTTTTCCATTTTTTCCTTATAACTGGATTTTCCTTGCCTAATTTGATGCCTCAGCTCCTTTTGTACTTCCCTCAACCCCTCCTTATCTCTTGTCCTGAATGCCATCTTTTTCTCCTTAAGTAGTGTTTTTATATCAGAGTTAATCCATGGTTTGTTGTTGGAGAAGCACCTCACCACTTTTGTGGGTACTGTGTTGTCCACACAAAAATTAATGTAGTCCGTTATGCAGTGTGTGAGTCCTTCTATATCTTCTCCATACGAATCCTGCAAAACTTCCCATGCGGTTGTGTCAAAACAATCCCTCAGAGCCTCATCACTCTCCTCGGACCATATCCTCACTGTGCGGGTGACAGCTGGTTCTCTACGTACAAGTGGCTTGTATACAGGTCGGAGATGTACTAGGTTGTGATCCGATCTTCCCAGGGGCGGTAGGGCTGATGAGTTATATGCCTCCCTCACGTTGGCAAAGAACAAGTCCAGTGTTTTGTTGTCTCTTGTGTGGCAGGTTACATACTGTGTGAAACTGGGAAGTGTGGATGATGGAGAGGCGTGGTTGAAATCGCCAGACACAAGAAGGAGGGCCTGGGGGTGCTGAGACTGTAACTGGCTCAGCGTGGCTTGTAGGACCTCGCAGGCAGCGTCAGCTTTCGCAGAGGGGGGGACATATGCAGCTATCACGATGACATGTGATAGTTCCCTTGGTAGGTAGAAAGGTCTCATGCTCACAGCTAATAGTTCAATGTCCTTACAGCAAGTTTGCTTCTTAATCACAATGTGCCTAGGATTGCACCATCTATTATTCACAAACATTGCCAGCCCCCCTCCTTTCCTCTTACCGCTCTCCCTTGTCCTGTCTGCCCGAAGGAGTTTAAAACCATCCAAGGAGACCAGAGAGTCAGGAGTAACTTCAGTGAGCCAAGTCTCTGTAAGTAGCATCATGCTGCACACCCGAAACTCCTGATGATGCCTGGTGAGCGCTGTTAGTTCATCCATCTTGTTTGCAAGAGATCTCACATTGCCCATAATGATGGAGGGAACAGTTCGTCGGTAACGCCTCTTTTTAATCCTCTGAAGAGTTCCTGCTCTGCAGCCCCTCCCCCGCTTTTTCTTTCTCCAGAGTTCCCCCCCCATTCTGATTTTTTTCCAGCTTCCCAGTACATTGTATAGAATAATAAATGGTACCATTGTGAAGAACAATTTTTCCCGCAAACATTAAGCACTCATATGGCTCTGTGTGGTTTGGGAGGCGGGGGAGTCAAAAATGAAAATCGAAAAATGTCACCGGAGGGAAGGGGTTAATAGGCAGTCTTCAAACATGTCAGATTTATCACAGTGGCTCAAGTTGTATGATAAACCTGGTACACAGAATGCTTTGCTAAAAGTTTACATCTTAAGCTAGGTTCAAACCTGAGCTCGGGTTTCCATTCTTCAGGTCTGCTTGGGGACCCAAAAAAATGGAAAGCCAATCTACTGTTACCCGCATAGATAGATAGATAGAAGTCAGGTGAAAAAAGGTGAGGTAGTTTATTGCCTCATACTCTGCAACGTTTCAGCTCACACTGAGCCTTTTTCAAGTGCTAATAAACTATCTCACCTTTTTTCACCTGACTTGTGGAATACTGCCTGATTCTATTGAGTATCTATCTATCTATCTATCTATCTATCTATCTATCTATCTATCATCTATCTATCAATAAAGAACAAAATGACAAGTGACTACTGACCAGCTGCATATGATATATAATAATTATACTGCATCCAAGAAAACAGACTGACATAAGGGCTCAGTATTATCAGTTTGTCTTGTGTTACAAACTGAATGGGTAGCAGAAACAGTTAGGATCCTACTTGGGGATATAGCCTATTCCTGGGGCTGACACCCTTCTCTATACTGGTAATTGTTGGCATGGGGGTTATTTTAGGTGTTTTATTTTGTTTGAAAATAAAATAGTTGCAAAGTAATATTCTTGTCACAATGTCTACAATATTATTTCACACCCCACAGTTAAATCATGGCATAAAGAAGAGAAACTCATACTGCACTAAGTTAGGAAATGCTGATGGCTCATTACAACATTAGTCATTTCAAGTGGAATTTCCATGATGACCATACTATCAAAGTGAAAGCAATATGCCAGAGTCTGTTCACACAACACAAAATACACACTGGAAAATCTAATGTGTAGTCCACAGCAGAAACTTGATGCTGAGCTACAGCAGAACCTATGGCTGAGTCTCTGGTTTCTGCCTCGGTTGCTACCATGGAGGAGTATACATGCCAATTAGCCCCATTCAATGGTGGTAATTTATTTTATTTATTTATGGTTACTTGTATAGCGCCATCATATTCCACAGTGCTTTACAGATATTGTCAGTCACTGTCCCATATAGGGATCACAATCTAAATTCCGTATAAGTATGTCTTTGGAGTGTGGGAGGAAACCGGAGTACCTGGAGGAAACCCACACAAATACAGGGAAAACATACAAACTCCTTGCAGATGTTGTCCTTGGCAGGATTTGAACCCAGGACCCCAGCACTGCAAGGCTAACCACTGAGCCATTGTAATCAGTGTATGGTCCCATGGTGCAGTTTCAGTGCAGTTTCTGGTGTTGAAACTGTGCCAGGACACTTCTTTAATAGTATCCTGAAAAAAGAAGAGTCCATCACTCCCCCATAGACTTCAGCGGGACAATGCTGAAGTATCTACACTTGCCACTACAGTTTACATTACAGTACAGTAAGGATAGGCCATCAATTGCAGAAAGTGGATAACCCCTTTAATGTCAATGGGAGCAGATTTGATAAATTTTTCTGTGCTTATTTCAATACATTTTCGGAATAAGTGTAAAAAAAACCTCAGTGTTTACCCACTCAGAGGTGTAGCTGGCGGGGGGGGGGGGCAGAGGGTGCGGCTGCCCTGGGCCCACTGACTCTTTGGGGCCCACCCTGGGGCCACCATTAATACATCCTTTATTTCTAATTAGATCTAGTTAAAATGTATCCTGTAACTTAACAGTATTGTAAACCATAAGCCAATACAGGCTTGCGGTTTACAAGACGCCGAGACCACAGATTGATGTCTGCTTCTCAGCACGGGTGGTACAATGACGTCACAACATTGCGCCGCCTGCACTCAGACACAGACGTCCTGTGTGTGGACAGAGAGGGGCGGCTCCGTTCATCAGGATCGCAGGTAGGTGAGTATGAATGAGCTTTTCATAGAAGGTCCGCAGAGATTTCCCCTGTGGACTTTCTGTTTTCAATACATCTATATGGAAACCACTAGTGTTTCCATAAGTATAATTGACATGCTGCAATTTCCAAAACCGCAATGGTTTTGGAAATCTCAGTGCTGCACAAATTTTTCCGCAATGTGTGGATGGGATTTGCTAGAATGCCATGGTTTTTTTCTGTGGGTTTTCACCACATGCGGCCCCCATTCCATCCCCACTTTGCAGTAAAATATGCACAGCGGATACACTGCGATTTCCAAAACAGTCGCAGTTTTGGAAATCACAGCATGTCAATTATACCTACGGAAATTCCAGCGGTTTCCCTATAGATATAATTGAAGCAGAAATTCCACAGAGGGAACCTCTGCGAACTTTCTGTACAAAGTGCTGCAGGAAAAACTGCGATGCATCGCCGCCGTGGTTTTTCCCCGCAGCTCTTTTTTGCTGTGGTACACATAGGGCCTTAGCCTTAAGGCGTTTTCCAGCTCATTTTTATTGATGATCTATCCCCAGAACAAAACATCAATAAGAGATAAGTGATTCCCCACTGACCAGCTGTATGAAGGGGCCATGGCGCCTGTTATATCACACACTGTCTGTTTATAGTGACATAGATGTGTATAGGACGAGGCTGTAGTTACATTACATTACAGTGAAAAGAATGACACTGTGTAAACAGAGAAGCGGTCACGGCGCTTACACAGGTACCATGGTTCATTCAAACAGCTGATCTTGGGGGTCCCAGATATTGGAACCCCAATAATTTTTTTTTCCTTTTTTTTTTTTTTTTTTTTTTCCTTTTTAATTAGGAAACACCTGGGGCATTATTAAAAAGGGGAAGTGATTAATTTAAAGATGCACTTGGGGGTATTATTCATTATGGAGGTTATATTATATATTTTATAATTGGGGGTAGCAGCAGGATGGGGGCTTTGTGTAGGTGAGGACAATGTGGGTCAGTTGCCTGGAAAAGTAAGGAGCCAAAGATGTCTGTGTTTAAAACTTTACAGAGACTGGAAGAAGTGGTCATGGCCGTCCAGATAAAAGAGACGGGGAATGTGAACAATTAGTCAGAGACGTCAGCTGTAAGTCACTAAATGTTACTGCACTGTATTCACCTAAATCGTCTGCAGAACCCTGTGTAGAGCCACTATATACCAGTATATGCTCACCATATACTGATAGTATCGGTATACAAACATGTCCAAGTTGGGGGCCCACTTGGCCCCCCCCCCCCCCTGTACTGAACACCTAGCTACGCCTCTGCCAGCACTAAAGGGGTTGTCTGAGAGTAGAAAAAAAAGGTTATGCTTTTTCCAAAAACAGCACTGCTGTTATACACAAGACTGCATTTGGTATTGTACCTCAGTCCCGTTCACTTCAATGAGGATTAGCTGCAACACCAGACATAGTCCATGGACTACAGTTTCACAAATCTGTAAAAACTCTGGATTTGGTAAGTATCTTTGTATAAGTGGGTCTTATGAAGCAGAGGTAGGAACAGATAACTAGACAATCTATAGTCATCTGACATAATTTGAATGATGACATCATATTATAATACTACGTCATCACCTTTTGCTTTAACTTATTAACATCAACTTCAAAAAGCTTATAATTTATTACATGATATTATTGAAGGGGTATTCCCATCTCAATGATCCTATCTATACTGCTAGCTTATGTAAATTGAAAAGTTTTCCTAAATATATTTCTTTAGCAATGCTGCTTTGTTTTCCTGCTATGTGAAATTATTCCTCCCATTGTTTATACAGCATTTCCATGGAGCCGGACCTGTGTGATAAGACAGGACAGATGACATCACTCACTACTCTCACTGTTATCTACAGCTCTTCTGTTCAGCATTGCAGTTTGCTGATAAAGCCATGTCTGTTATCTATCTATGTAAACACACAGATAACACAGAGTCTGTTCTCTAGAAGCATGTGCATATTATTTGAAATGCATTTATATTAGATTTCTAGTAATCATAATAAGTATTGTGATACACCATAGTGTCTTGTTCAGCAAACTGACGGGGAGGCAGCTTTGACAGTTTGATAAAGAATACAGGAAGAGAGAAGAAGAGACAGCAGGCAAAGCTGCTGAAACAGGGAGATGGGAAAACCCCTTTAATTTATGCAGTTTTGTAGATTAATTATTTCAGTCATATTAAATCAGTCACTGTGAGATGATTACTCAAGAATATTAAACAGATCACTGAAGGAGTAATAACTAAAGTTAAAACGTAACTTTTATTAAGTCAATGGTTAAAATAAAGGAGCTCAATGTAACATATACAATGTAAAATAGGTTCACAGGGAACCGTGAACACGCTCACTGTAGCTAAGGTCAGGACAACTAGTTTCTGGTAATTCCTGAATCCAAAACAAAGGGGTCAACTGGTTATTGCCTACACCCCAGGGATAAATTTGTGTACAGCCCAGAACCTATTAATACTCTATGTCTTGGGTCCAAGCATTGAATTGAAACAATTTAAAACATGCTGGATCCTCTATTCGTTTCGCCAGTCTCCTCAGGAGGAATTCTGTTGGATTAGAGATGAACGATGAACTAGAGATGAACGAATCGAAGCTGCAGAAGTGGAATTCGATCCAAATTTCAGGAAATCTTCGATTCACATGAAATCCAGATTTCCTGATGCTTAGCAGTAACAAATATTTAGTAAGGACCTTTGTGATATCAGAAGGTCACAAGATATTCTCTAGTAATGTGATTGGGTAGGCGTGTCTTTGCTTGTTAGCAGATCCTTCCACATGAATAAAAGTTGTCTGTGCCGGAGAAAGAGAGAGAGACATGACCGTGGCATCCAAGGGCTTCCGCCATTTTGACGCCTACCACCCCACCCCATATTATACTGCATAGGGGCACTTTGGAGCATAATTTACTGTTCGGGGCCACTGTGGAGCACATTGTCCCATCTGGAGGCCACTGTGGAGCACATTGTACCGTCTGGAGGCCACTGTGGAGCAGATTGTACCGCATGGGGACCTTTCACTATTTATGTCACACAGTGTCTGTTTTATAGCAGACATGTGATATTATTACAGGCCGTAATAACATTGCATGGTCACTATAAAACAGATCTGTGCAATGTAAATTGTGAACATTAATTGTGTTTTATTTCTGTAAATGTTCATTATGGATTACAGGTAATGAAAACCAAAATCTAAGAAAATCAGAATGTTGTAAAAAAGTTCAGTATCATAAATTTAGTGTGTCACCTGCCAAGGTTTCCTAAGCCTTTAAATGGTCCCTCAGTCTGGTTCAGTATGACACACAATAATGGAAGACTGCTGATTGTGAACTGAATTACTGAATTACTGAAATGAATGAACGTTTCAAAGATATTCTAATTTATTGAGATGCACCTGTATTTGATCTAACAGTATGTCAGACAGAGAAGTGACAGGTCCTGCACAGGGGAGGGGCACAGGCCTAAATGTTTCTGGTGCAGGCACAGGTCGCAGCAGAGTAAGGGGGAGTGGAAGCAGGGATCACTTCCAGAGGCCTGAGCTCTAAGTGTCAGCTAGGTCATGTCTTGACCAGCAACCCAGCAGTTCTAGAATGGTTGACTCGGTCATCCACTTCATCCCAAGTCACATCAGACACCCCCAGCCAAGGGTCTTTGGGTTCGTCAGACACAACCCTTAGTTGGCATGGCCCGGGAGCAGGTCCTGTGCCCTCACCTGTCCTCAACCTGCCTCTGTTCTTTTCTGTTCCCTTAGCCAGAGAAGTACTCTGTGCTGTGGAATTACCCCAAGTGTGCAGTATTTCTCATTTTAGAGTGAAAACATATGTATTTAAGTGAGGCTCTCCAGATACAGAGCACAAGATGATGTGTGTTAGTTACAGCTGATTTGACTACAGGAATTATCCATCTGTATATATAGCAGGATATAAATGGGAATGCTAAAATCAGAACTTTATTTTAACTAGTGATTTAATAAAAGTTAAGTTTTAACTTGAGTTATTACTCCTTCATTGACCTGTTTAATATTAAATCAAGAATTTGGCATTTTGTTTCCAAGAATATACCCTCCCCCCACCATACAGAAACAATGATTACATGGGAATCATACATTCATTTGCATGGAAAGGATTGTACAATCACCCCCTCTCATTTCTCCCAATGTGCCCCCCTCCCTCACTCTACTCATGATAAATAAAACTCATTCACTTAATGGAGAAGTGAGAACAAGGTTAGGGATATCTACAGTAGGGATATCTGCTAGATGAGCATAAAAATCCAATATTTCCTTCATTATTGTTATTGCCTACGCACTGTGTTACATAATGTAGGCATGGTTAAAGGGGTATTTTGTGTCACAAGAACTTACCCTCTATCCACTTACTAATTGTTAGGGGTCCAAATGCTGGGACCTCCATCAATAACAAGAACAGGGTGTTTTGCAAGTGGCTGTAAATGTGTTTCCATGGGACTGTGAGAATGACTATTCCTGGCAGTTCCACTAAAACAAATGTGGGGGGCTGCATTTCCAACCACCCGCTCCATTCAAACTGGGGTCCAAAACACCCCTGTTCATATCCTGTGGATATCGGGTTACTATTTTGACTAGAATACTCATTTAGCTCTAAGTGAGGAAAGTATAGCATGGAGTTCTTTCTTGCCACTGTTTGATACTATGTGGACAATATACGGCACTATGTGAGCACTATAAGGCTGTTGTATGGTGCTTGTGGGCATTGATTAAGTCCTTTTGTGCAAAATATGGAACTTTTTTTTAAACTATTTACAGGTGCATCTCAATAAATTAGAATATTTTTGAAGCGTTCATTCATTTCAGTAATTCAGTAATACAATTCATAATTCAGCGTCTTCCATGATTGTGTTTCATACTGAACCAGACTGAGGGACCATTTAAAGGCTTAGGAAACCTTGGCAGGTGACACACTGGATTTACCAATACTGAACTTTTTTACAACATTCAAATTTTCTTAGATTTTGGTTTTCATTACCTGTAATCCATAATCACCATTTACAGAAATAAAACACTTAAAATAGAACACTCTGTGTGTAAAGAATCTAGAAAATATAGGAGGTCACTTTTTAATTTAATTACTGAAAGAAATAAACGTTTCAAAGATATTCTAATTTATTGAGATGCACCTGTAGGTTATCATGCCATTATTTTGGTAATGTTCTGAAGAATAGAGAAAATTAGTGAATGTGCTATGACAATAAAACATGCCACACAGAAATATGCCATAAAAATCTGACAGAATGTAGTGGTAGCAACGTATGTATACAGTTCTCCCCATTTACTTTTATGGGAGTTAGCAGTGTAAGGCTGTATAGTTGTTTCTGAAACTCCCATAACATATCAAATACTGTGTCTTCAAACAGCTGATTTTTGGGGGTGCAGGGTGTTGGACCCACACTGATTATTAAGGACTTCTCCTACGGTAGGATTAAAATCTTCATGTTAAATTGGTGTGTGTGTGTGGGGGGAGAGGGGGGTTGATCACGTTCATTGATCATATGGCCAGTTTACTGTAACAAACAGGTTATAATTAGTTAATAAGTTTGGAAAACCCCTTCAACAACTACCATATAACAGGTATGGCTATGAATGGTCAAAATGCTGCACAGAACCTGCACTGACCCAACAGCAAAGTAGCCATGGAAGTGATTTCAGTATTGTATAGTTATTTGAATAAAAGCTATAGGGTACTGTATCCCATAAGGAAATCAACAATGGTTACGTAAGCATGAATTTGTATGTGTATCAACACCTGGTTAACTGTCTTCCAGTGGTATTAATGGAGTATGTACCATATGTAAAGTATCGCAATACATGTGAGGTAGAGAAGAATACACTATGCTATAAAGGTTTTTTTTTTTTTGTGTAACATAATTGGATTAAATTATAAAAAAAGAAAAAGAGAAAGGAAGGAAATTTGCAAATTACATTTTAGCTTAACTAAAACTGAAAAAATAAAGATACTGGTTTTATTTTGGCGTCATATTAAAGCCCCACCGATGCCACAAAAATGGGTAAAAAAATTATCTAAAGTATTTAAAAAAAAGATAATTCACCTTTAGGCCGGGGCCCTACATGGTTTAAGTGCCACGATTTGCTGGCGGCGGAAACACCACGGAAAAAATGCAGTGTTTTACAGTCACAGCAAAGTAGATGGGATTCTAGCGAATCACATCCCAACTTTGTGGAAAAATACCGTTGTGCTTTTGGAAGTCGCAGCATGTCAATTATACCTACAGAAACGCCGGCGGTTTCCCTATAGGTATAATTGAAACAGAAAATCCACAGAGTCTGCAAACTTTCTGTGAAAAGCGCTGTGTCGCCGTGGTTTTTCCTGCATCCATTTTTTAATGGATGTAGCCATATAAGTGCTTGTTTTTTTGTGCAACGAGATGGATTTGTCTATTGCTCCACTTATGGAAACATATAGCCTGTTGATTAAATTTTATTAACTCTTTCTGAGGAACGTGGGAAAAACAACATTATTGCTGTTGATTTTTTATGTTCCAAATTTTACAGCACTTGTAAAGTGGATGGGATTCTGGCTAATCCTATAAACACATTGCAGAATGTGTTTCCGCTGCGGTCTTTTCCGCAGCATTTTTTGTTGCGGCTCGCTACGTGGGGCCTTAGCCTTAGAAAGTGTCATCTTTATAATATGGGTCATTACTGATGCATGAATACCAAATATGCCTACTTTGTATATTTTTCTGTGTGTCTGGTAAAAATAAAATTAATCGGAAAAGGGCTATTTGTTATCATTTCTACAATATTTTAATTATTGACAATGACATCTAAGACTGCAAATGGTGTTTTCACTACCTGTGACTGAAGCAGCAGCGTGTCAGCCGTATGATTCTGCTTACACCCGCTACTAATGGGGGCCTGTTCCTGACATAATAGCACATCATAGGGCAGGAAAATTAAAAAAAAACACATTTGGGCAAATCTATTATCATGTCTAAAAGAAAAACTCTTTATTGCCTATAGCAACCAATCACACCACAGCTTTAATCTTGTATTTTGCCTTTGAAAATTGAAAGCTGTGCGTGATTGGTTTCCGTGACCAACAAAGACAGGTTTTGTTTTAGACATAATAATAAATCTGCCCCACAGATTCAATAAAAATAGTATTAATCATACAAAAGTATATATATATATATATATATATATATATATATATATGTAAATGTATATTTAATATCCCTGTAACTGTGATGACCTTTATTTCACATACAAACTGAACATATTTTGTAATCCACGTAAATGGTCATTTACAAATTCAGCAATACATTGTAGCAATACTAAATGTTGCTTAAAACCGTACTTTTTTACACTTCTAATTCTAACTAAACCGTTCTTTCGAAGAATTTAAAGTAATGCACTAATTTTCTAATGTTTCACACTTTCTGCAAGATACTGAGATCTAATTTCTTGCTTGTTCAATGGTTGCACAGACTTGATCAGGTCATTTGTTTATTTGTTTGCTTGAAAGTACATTTTTTTTAAACTAGGTACAATATAGTAATCTGTTATAGAATAAAACAGCTCTCTATGAATGCAATACAGCAGAGCTTGTTTCATTTTAGGAGATCCATTAAATGTACATCACCCGATCACCAGGAATATTATTGACATTTCACTCTGCGATTCAGCGATGTTTATGTCCACAGGATCCCACTTCATTGTATGGTTTTCCTCTATCACACCATAAGCAGTCTCTACACTGTTGCACTACAGTCCCTGACAGAAGTTCTGTCGCTTATCCATGTTGTGGAATCAAAAGCTTATAACCTGACTTTAAATTCATCCATTGGTTTTAGAAATAACTCATATGAAAGCTGAAACCCTCCCAAATGATTTTTTGGTTAAGAAAATAAATTGGCTTCCCTGTTGAAATATTCATCATTTAATGAACACAGTAAGGTCAGATTTTGGCAAGACAAAAGTTTTGTCACCTTGTCATATAATGCACCCAATCCTAGTTTAAAGCCTCACCTGTGCTCACTAATTGATCGGTTAATTAGTGGGTGTGTATAAAAAGAACTCCAGCACCCCAGACCTTCACTTGAACTGCAACTTCACCTCTGACAACTTGCCAAAAATCTACCCTGCGACCAAAGCCTTGATTATCAAGAGGCTGAAGACCAGATCCACTGCAGAGGTGGCTGGCACCTTTAATGTGTCTCTGTGTCAAGTACAAAGAATTAAAAAAAGATTTGAACAGACTGGAGATGTTTTTGACAAGCCCATGTCCGGCAGACCCCGCAAGACAACTGCTCAGGAGGAACGTTTGTTGGTTAGAATATCAAAAGCCAGCCCCTCTTCCACTGCAGCAGAGCTCCAACAGGCCCGGTCACCTCAAGTCCCTGTGTCAACTAGAACAGTTTGTAGGATTCTGTCTCGAAATGGCCTCCATGGTGGAATCAGTGCCCAGAAGCCATCACTAAACAAAAGGCAATTAAAAAAACGTGTGGCATTTGCCAAGGCCCACAGCCTGCTAAACGGATGGACGCTGGAAAAGTGGCAGAAGGTGGATTTCTCAGACGAATCTTCAGTTGAATTACACCTCAGCCGCCGCAAATACTGCAGGAGACTTACTGGAGCCCGTATGGATCCAAGTTACAGCCAGAAAACAGTTAAGTTTGGTGGGGGAAAGATCATGGTCTGGGGTTATATTTAGTATGGGGGTGTGCGAAACATTTGCAAGGTGGAAAGCAGTATCAATAGCCTAAAATATCAAGAAGTATTAGCTTCCTCTTACATTCCCAATCATAAAAGGGGTCACATTTTGCAGCAGGATGGTGCTCCATCTCATACATCCATCTCTACATTAAAGTTCCTCAAGGCAAAGAAGATGAAGGTGCTCCAGGGCTGGCCAGCCCAGTCATCAGACATGAACATCATTGAGCATGTTTGGGGTAGGATGAAAGAGGAAGCTTGGCAGACAAAACCAAAGAATCTTGATGAACTCTGGGAGGCATGTAAGACGGCATTCTCCGCTATTCCTGATGACTTCATCAATAAATTGTATGAATCATTGTTGAAACGCATGGATGCCGTCCTTCAAGCTCATGAAAGTCACACAAAATATTACATATGGCTCTAATAGCAGCACAACTTCATTCACCAATGTTATGAAACATATCTTTGTTTTTGAACAGAATTATTGGTTTGATTTTCACATTACTTTATGTGTGCGACAAAACTTTTGTCTTGCCAAAATCTGACCTTTCTGTGTTCATTAAATGATCAATATTTCAGCAGTGAAGCCAATTTATTTTCTTAATCAAAAAATCATTTGGGAGGGTTTCAGCTTTCATATGAGTCATTTCTAAAACCAATGGATGAATTTAAAGTCAGGTTATAAGCTTTTGATTCCACAACATGGATAAGCGACAGAACTTCTGTCAGGGACTGTAGAAGACCCTACATGGTTGTCAGTTTTTAAATACTGACCTAGTGCCAATAAGCATACCTCAATTAAAGTAGCTCACATGACTCAATTTTCCCATTAAACAATTTTGAATAATCACAACATATTTTATGTTTTATTTTATATATATAAACTTATGTTCTTAATGATATTATTATTATTATTATTATTATTATTATTATTATTATTATATTAATGATATATTAAAATCTGTAGTAATTTCAATGATGTGTGCACCAAATTTGCCTAAAAATAGAAAAGCCCACCCAAATCAGCAAACAAATTCTGACCACAATATGGAACTAGAATGGTTAAGAGCCTATTGCTTGTGCCAAGTGAGTACGTGCAATGGTGCAGGTTTGCTGCTGTCAGGTGCATGTCATATAAATGTTTCTATTACAGGGATTTCTTACTGTAACACTCTCAGTTTAGACAAAGACTTCTTTGACCAAGGAGCTGCTGTCTAGCCCGGCTAATTTTAATGTTTCAGTCAGCAATCATTCACTGAACTGCATATATTAATATCAGAAAAACAGTGCTGATGGTTGAAACCAGAACAAATGATTGCTGGATCTCCTCTTTGGAGGTATTGCTACAACTACTTACTACTAATGGACTTAAAGGGGTTGTCCAGGAATTACAGTTTTTTTCCTTGAGGCTGGGGAAGGAAAGGACCCGGGATGTCACTCACATACATCACCTATGATGTTCTGATTCCTTTCCTTAGGCTACTGATTGGCCTCAGCAGCCATGTGCATTTTGGACTTCCGCCAAAACAAGTCCCGGGTGCCGCTGTACCAGACAGCAGCCTGGGATATCAGAGAGGCAGGGACAGGTGAGTATGGTTTATATTTTATTTTTCACCTTCCCCAGCCTCCAGGAAAAAAACTGTAATTCCTGGACAACCTGTAAGGGAATCACTAGAGGAGCGATTCCCCAGTAGCTGCTGGAGTACTTAGGGGGGAGGGGCACAACAAGACAGTGGACCCTAAGCTGAAACCCCCCCCCCACTGTCCCTGGCTAACTTGCCCGATCTGTCATAGGTGACAGCCCCTCCTTATAATAAGCGATAACACAGAACGCAGACAGGACGCACAACAACAAAGGGAGGTCAGCTAGCCAAGGGGTCGGTAACAAACAAGCAATGCAGTACAAAATCACAATCCAAGAGAAGTCAAAGGTAAGCCAGTGGTCAGAAAATCAGAAGAGCAGGTAACAAGGAACAAGGAGTATAGCCAGTAAGCAAAATGCAATAGCAGGCGCCAATGGGAAGGAGAGCAAATAATAAATAGGGAGGAAGAACCCACCCCAGACTTGATAGGAGGATAGGCTGTCAATCACAAAGGAGGACTAAAGTTAACTCTAGTGGAGCAGGGGGAAAGCAAGGTGAAGGAGAAGGGCGTGGTGGAAAATCAATTAAGGAGGTGAGGGAATAGGACAGTGTTCAGACAATACAAGAAAACCCAAAGGAAGGAATCACAACCGGGCACGCCTCCTGCGCCGCAGCGTGCGCCCGGAGGATGGTGCCAAAGCCTGAACAGGCAAGGATGTTACACAACCCTTTAATTATCTTACAAGTAAAATATAGCTCACTATAAGGAGTTTACTTCCTTGTTTAGTTTCAAATAATTATAAACATGACACAACGGTATCTGTTTTTCTTGTTGTTTTATCTGTGACACATTGAATAACGAAATCCCACAGCTTGTTCCAGGATTAATACTGGTGGAGTCTATAGCAGGATTATGACCTGACAACATTAAATATTTTAAATTAAGGTGAGGATTCTAAGGATGTCAAGAAATGCCATCTGATTGACAGAGTTTCAAGCAACAGAAATGTGTACGTAAAACATATACATTGATGAGCAAAAGGGTAACAATGCTTTGAACTTTTGACTTTCATGTCTCAACCAAAATCTGATCCCAGGTCTCTTATACACATACCCAATGTTGGTGCATAGTGGTCTGGGGACTGTGGGGGACAATCCAGCATCTCTACTTCATTGTCATTGAACCATTTCTTCGCTAATCTCGACATATGCTATGGGTTGTTGTTTTGCCGGAACACTATGTCATCCTTTTCATACCAATAGTACTCAAGTGTACAAAGTAACTCGTCTTGTAGGATACTCACATATAGCTTAGCATTGAGACCACCATCAATCCTGGTCAAGTATCCAATGCCTTTGACTGTGAAACAACCCCATATCATAAGGCTTCCTACCAGTTCCTTCAATTTCTCAATCTGTTAGCCCTCTTTTCCCTTGTTTCTTCCAGACCCATTTGTTCCCATCAGGGTCCAGTCCATTGACTTTCATCTCATCACTCCAAATCACCCATTTTCAATCTTCTACTGTCCACTTTTCGTACTTTTTTGCAAACTTGAGCCGACGCTTCTTATGACGATATTGAAATCAAGGATTCTTCACCATTCTTTGGGCCACCATTCCAGACTTGTAGAATGCGGGTCACATGGTGCTTGCATGGACGTCTGTGATCTCACTATTACTAAGCATATCAGCTACCTCCACTGCCATGTTTATTGCACCAGAACTGATAGACCTTTTGATGAGCTGACTTGTTGACTCCGATATTATGCCTGGACGTCCAAATCTTGGCTTTTGGATGGATAGACAGACTTAATTTCATATTTTTACAACTGTCATGGCATTCACATGATGAAGTTTGGCAATTTTCACCGAGAGACCGCTATCGATGAGCTGGATGATGCTGTTTCTCTTTTCTTGAGAAATCATGTGACCGCCCCAGGGATATGGGTAACTATACATTTTTGATTAATTATGTTATTTAGAAAGTAGGAGGGTGTTTAAATTAGTGTAGGGATTTCCATGTATCCCGGGCAACTCCTTTAAAGACATATGATACATATAAGGAAGACCGTTGGGAGTGCGTCTTTGCTGGAGCCGGCTGCTTCTGACTCTTTGCTGGGCTACCATGACCTCGTATCTTGATTCTTGATGGCGATTAGCCATGTTGTTTTACATCTTTCTTTGGCACCCCTGTATAACTTATGTATTCTACTGTTATACTTTTCTTACTGGCCCTTGCCGGGAGAAATACTCCCTGGATTTAATGACTGTTTTACCAATGCTCTGTTTTTTTTGCTATTTGTCTTACTGTCTTCCCCTGCTCTGTCTTGTTGTTTCCCCTATTTTGCTGCTTACTGATACCATCTTCAGCCTTCACCTGCCTTCAAGAACTGCGATTGCCTCAGAGAATCTTTGCAACTCCTCATCGTTATGACCCTTGGGGTAAGAGAACTGATTGCTATTTTCTTCTTATACTTCTTCCTAATTGCTAAGATAATATCCTTGAATGTGAAGGTTCTTAACTCCAATGCATAGTGCAAGATGGCTCTTGTAGAATTGCATTCCCTAAAGGCTGACATTGCCTTTTTGCAAGAGACTCATTTTGATGCTTCTGTCTCCTTTAATTTTGCTTTATGGTACTTTCCTGTAGTTTAGTCAGTGGTTCATTTAAAGAAAAGAGCAGAGACAGCTATCCTCGTCTCCTTCTTTTGCCTCCTGGTAGTTAATATCTCCATCCTGGACCCAGGTGGACCCTGGACCCTACATAATATTTATGCCTTTAATTCGTCCCAGCCTGACTTCCTTTTAATATCTCCATCCTGGACCCAGGTGGACCCTGGACCCTACATAATATTTATGCCTTTAATTCGTCCCAGCCTGACTTCCTCATTCGGGTCCTCAATAAAGTATCTAAAATTTCACTTGCAGCTGTGATCATAGGCGGCGACTTTAACATGTCCTTCTCAGACAGGATGGATCGCCAGACTTTTACTGGTACAACACCGAATCCTGCGCAGAGACGCTTATCGACCCATTTCCACCGTCTTATTAGACGATATTCTTTAAATGATCTTTTGTGGATAAACCATCCTTCTCATAAATCCTATATTTTTTACTTCTCTTTCCATAAGGTCCACACACTCATAGATAATTTTTTTGAGTGCTCCTATTTTGCGCTTTCATGGGTCTTCCATGGGTTCTATTACTCGGTTTTATCATGCTCCCATTATGATAGATCTGGCTGTATGCTTAGTGTCCATTAGAGTCTGTTACTGGTGGCTTAATGAGGGCCTGCTTAAAAGGGCGTAGACCTGTGAGCAGCTCTGATCTAACCTCAAATCCTTTTTTGAACTTAATGAGGGGTCAGTTACCTTTGAAGCGACATTATGGGAAGCCCATAAAGTGGTGATGAAAGGCTATTGTATAGCCTTATGGACCAAACTGAAATGTGATGCCACTGCCCGCTTTACTGACCTTTGCTCCCAACTGCCACTCATTGAACACCACCATGTCAATACACCCGACGACATCCTTTCTAAAATCGTTGATTGACCTTCGAGCCCAAATTAAAGGCATTTTAATCCAGAGGGCTGACAAGCTATTCCTATATATGAAACAGCGATACTACGATAGAGCTAACAAACCTCATAACTTCTAGCCAGACAACTTAGGGACCAGGCGTAGAGGGGTACGGAACATGCTCTCCAGCCCTCAGATCAGACAGTAATTTACGACCCCAATGAGGTTGCCCGCATGTTTCACGAATATTATGCCAAGCTGTACTCCTTGCTGACTGCACTCACCTCTGATCCGATTGAGAGGGCCAACGACTTATCTGCTTTTCTGAAATCTTGTCACTTACATTCCCTCACTTCTACAACCCTTACCCTTCTTAATAAACCTATTGAGTCGGACGAGGTAGAACAACTAATAAAAGTCCTCCCTAATGGGTATTTGTAATACAAATACCCTAATGGGTATTTGTATTACAAAGTTTTGGGAGCTGAACTACTCCCCCACCTAGTCTCCCTGTTTAACACTTCATGGCTGGGACTCCCATCCCTGACTCTCTCTTGCACTCCTTCTTTACCCTTATCCCAATGCATGGGAGAATTTTAGACCCATAGAGCTTTTAAATGCAGATCTCAAACTGTTCACCAAGATTTTAGCTTCACGACTCAATCTATGTCTCCCTTTTCTGATACACAAGGATCAGGTGGGGTTTCATCTCTCCTCCCCCCACTCCTCTATGACCACTTTTGTTTTTCATCTGCATTACCCACTTGGCTTTACTTCTGTGATTTCAGGACCATGGTTTAACCTTTTCCCTTCTACCCATGTATTTATACGTCGGGCCAGGGTGGCATTTCAGTAGCAGAGGACGTATGTAGTACGTCTTCACTACTAATGCTGATTTCTCAGTATCCTTTAGGGCTATGAAGATTATCTTGGATTCATTTTATAGATGAGAATCTCAACTTTAAAATGATATCAAGATCATCATGATAGCCCTTACATATCAAGGGGCAAGGAGCAAAGCCGCAGACTGCAGAGACAATGATAAATCATCATTGTCTGTGCATAACCTGTATGTGACCCCAGGGGGTGGGGGTAGCGAGGACTTCTGCCCATGTTATCCCCTCTCCTATCAATCAGAGAACATACTATACTTTTGGTATTTTCACATAGAGGGATAATGTAATACCCCTCTGAGCTTAATCAGGAATTATTGGCGCTGTGACCCAGATGTTTACTATTGTCCAGATTGCAGCGCCAAAAGAGTTTACTTATACAACACATAAACAAAGTCATCAATAAAGTTTACATTTGACACTGTCCTGTCCATACCTGATCTTTACAGAGTAAAATACGCCGATCGCCTCTCTAGTGATATCTGTTACACGCTGAAAAAATAGCAATAACGATTATCACTAGAGATGAAAGTATACAACACATCTGACAGGTGGAAAAGTTCCATCAGTCAGATAACACATTTTCACCCATTGAATGTCACCATATAAAATCCCAGTTTTTGGAAGCTTTCAGATTGTTATGATAGCGTGTGTTTTGTTTTTTTTCAGCCACAGTACAAACACCTGGACCTCCAGTAGGTCATCAGATCTAGAATTATGACTCTCTAACACAAGTAATAAAGAACCCAGGGACTTCAGAGGTTGTGTCCATAATATATGAGCAGTAAAGTTACCATGTTACGCTAATCTGAAACTGGCCCTAGTTAGGTATAGAGATTACAATTATTCATTAGAGTTACAATTTTCATAGGGGGATAAAAAATTCTATTCTTATGTAAGCCCCTATTTAATTTGCATGCACAAAATTGGTCGGCGCATTTCTGCAATTTTGCCGTTTTTTTAACACCTGCACCGTGTATATATATATATATATATATATATATATATATACAGGTGCATCTCAATAAATTAGAATATTTTTGAAACATTCATTCATTTCAGTAATTCAACTTTTTTACAATATTCAAATTTTCTTAGATTTGGGTTTTCATTACCTGTAATCCATAATCAACATTTACAGAAATAAAACACTTGAAATAGAACACTCTGTGTGTAAAGAATCTAGAAAATATAGGAGGTCACTTTTTTAATTTAATTACTGAAAGAAATAAACATTTCAAAGATATTCTAATTTATTGAGATGCACCTGTATAATACGAACCTAACCTTACTAATTTGGGTGGTATAACTGTCTTACAAGCAGAATAATTGAAATTTTGAAAATTCAAAGTCTTTGAAAATGTTCTGTAGATTTCACATTTTTTAAAAACATAACAAATATAATTTACTGCCAACATAATGTATATTGTGTCATGAAAAAACTGTCATCATACCTTTAGATGGCCAGTGCTGAAGTGCAATGGGTTTGCCAGAGCCTTGTTCAAGCCTCAATACAAAAACCTTGGGTGCTCTGGCACGCTCATTTCACTTGAGCCTCATTTGCATATTTATAAAAATGGCATTTTTTCCAGGAAATGGGAATCTATTGGACTATCTAAAGGTATGATGGCGCTCAGGTGACAGACTCTCTTAAAGGGTTCATACATTACTGCATGCAGCAGTAAAAATATGAAGCTGAATGGATATTTTTTATTAATTCACTCAGAATTTAGAGCTAATAATTCATAAATGACCCAGTGTGTACAGACATATTAGTGTATATTCCCACCAGTTTTAATTAAACCAAACTGTGGTAAATACTGTATATGTACACCTATTTTCTATGAGAATAGTTTGACATATGGCAGCAGTAACTAGTTAAATGGAATAGAGAGAAATGAGCCGCAGTAAACTTTGTGTAGAAATCAATGTTTTCCCCACATACTGATTACATTCCAGGCTCACTTTTTGATGGCCGTGCCTCTCACTTAACACCACTTCATAAGCTTGACCTGATGAGCAGAAAAGATTATACTAATAGAATAAGTGGAGATGAAAGCCTGGCAGGCTGTCTGGTCATTGCTTGGAAGTGGGGAATTTTGGCCTGTGTTCTTGTGCTATCTGCTTCCAAGACCATCAGTTATTTATAACATGATGTATCAGAAAATTAAAGAAGTCAGAAACAAAAATTCAGATCTGGATATTGTATATCTGGATGAATACTATTTTGCTGTGCATGTCTGTCAAACACATAGGGAAATGCTCCTGATACACAGTATATGCTGAAGTATCCATAGGCCAAAAGATTGCCCTTAAAGAGGACCTTTCACGTCCTCACGTATATGCTGTTTTACATACGGCTAGAAAGTCGACAGCGCGCTGAATTCAGTGCACTGCCGGCTTTCCCAGTATGTGTCCCGGGGCTGGAGATATCGGGGGTCGTAGTTTCACGGTTTACTGTCAGAAGGGAGTTCCTGACAGTGTAGCTGCACTGTGAGGAACGCCCCCCCTGACAGTACTCGCCCACAGACTTGTACTGGGGGGTCGTTCCTAACAGGTTAGCGTCATCGCTGGGCTGTAAGGAATGCCCCCACTGACAGTACAGCGCTATGGGCGAATACAGAGAGAGGGGCGTTCCTTACAGCCCAATGACGCTGAGCTGTGAGGAACGCCCCCCCAGTACAGTGCTATGGAGGAATACTGTCAGGGAGGACGTTCCTCACAGTGCAGCTAGACTGTCAGGAACGCCGTTTTGACGGTGAACAGTGAAACTACGACCGCCGATATCTCCAGCCCCAGGGCACATACCGGGAAAGCCGGCAGTGCGCTGAAATCAGTGCGCTGTCGGCTTTCTAGCGGTATGTAAAACAACATATACATGAGGACATGAAAGGTCCTCTTTAAAGAATGTCCTTGTCCACTTTCACGTAGAAGTATTATGGCAGTATCTTGGTATAAGCTTTCATCCCTTGTTTTTTAATCCCTAGTACAATGCATTTTCAATGGTTAAAAAAAGCAATACTGATCCATAACACCATGCCAGAAGCGTAGCTTTGGGTTTGGCACTGGGGCACAAACATATCCAAGTGGGCCTCCTACCCAGGTATGCCAATATTATCACTTTACAGTGGTAGATATCATCTCTACACAGGGCTCTGATGACCATTTAACCCCTCCACGCAAAATCACGTACATGTTCTTTAACCGATTGTCGCTCTCTGGAAAGGTGATCAGCTGTCATATTATTACTATGGTTCTATTACACGCTGCCACAGGCAGCATGTAACAGAAGTGAATGGATTTTATTATACACTGTAATACATTAGTATTGCATTGTATGGTATGAGCGATCAGACCCCCTAGGGTTCAAGGTCCTCAAGGGGTCTGATAATAAAAGTAAAAAAAAATAAAACATTTTTTTAAAAGTATAAAAAAAACACAAAACATATTTCAAAAAGTTGAAATCATCCACCTTTCCCTAGATCAGATATAAAAGTAAACATAAACACTTTAGGTATCCCGTGTTCAAAAATGCCCGAACTATTAAAATATAAAAATATTTATCCCATATGGTGAACGGCGTAGCAAGGAAAAATATCAAAATAGCCAAATGGCTGTTTTTTCAACACTTTTCCTCCTCCAGTGCATTAAAAACCGACATCATTCTGTAATGGATATTACCACATGGGCTCAGGAGCACTTCAGAAAACCATTGTCAATGAGCACAGTTTGTCGCTACATCTACAAGTGCAAGTTAAATCTCTACCATGCAAACAACACCCAGAAAGGCCGCCGGCTTCTCTGGGCCCGAGGTCATCTTAGATGGACTGACGCAAAGTAGTAAAGTGTCCTGTGGTCTGACCAGTCCACAATTCAAATTGTTTTTGGAAATCATGGACGTTGTGTCCTCCAGGCCAAAAAGGAAAAGGACTGTCCGGACTGTTATCAGCGCAAAGTTCAAAAGCCAGCATCTCTGATAGGGGTGTATTAGTGCCCATGGCATGGGTAACTTGCACATCTGTGAAGGCACCATTAATGGGAAAGGTACATGCAGGTTTTGGAGCAACATATGCTGCCATCCAAGCAACGTCTTTTTCAGGGACATTCCTGCTTATTTCAGCAAGACAATGCCACGCCACATTCTGCATGTGTTACAACAGCATGGCTTCGTAGTTAAAGAGTGCGGGTACTAGACTGACCTGGCTGCAGCCCAGACCTGTCTCCCATTGAAAATGTGTGGTGCATTATGAAGTGCAAAATACGAAAACAGAGACCCCGTACTGTTGAGCAACTGAAGTTGTACATCAAGCAAGAATGGGAAAGGATTCCACCTACAAAGCTTCAACAATTCGTGTCCTCAGTTCCCAAATGCTTATTGACTGTTGTTAAAAGGAAAGGTGATGTAACACAGTGGTAAACATGCCCCTGTCCCAGCTTTTGTTGCCCCTGTCCCGGCTTTTTTAAAACGTGTTGCAGGCATCAAATTCAAAATGAGTGAATATTTGAAAAAAACAATAAAGTTTTTCCTTTTGAACATTAAATATCTTTTCTTTGTAGTG
Organism: Leptodactylus fallax; assembly: GCA_947044405.1. Classification (NCBI taxonomy): domain Eukaryota; kingdom Metazoa; phylum Chordata; class Amphibia; order Anura; family Leptodactylidae; genus Leptodactylus; species Leptodactylus fallax. Next base: position 2,121,880 of record CAMRHE010000203.1, read on the forward strand.
TATTCAATTGAATATAGAATGAAAAGCATTTGCAAATCATCATATTCTGTTTTTATTTATGTTTTACACAAGGCAGTTTTTATTTTATTCTCTATTGTCCTAAATGACATAACTATGGTTACTTGATAAGAAAAGAGTGACCTTTCACACGCAGAATCCTTCCAAATTAAGAACTATGGGTACTGCACCTGGATGTTTACTACTTACTTTCTATCTTGGTGACTTAACAAGGAACATGGAATAAATCCATCTAGTTATGGCAAAAGCCATTTGCAGTAGTAGTAGGACTGAACTTGTTTATAGTAAATCATACAATAAAAAGGAAACCCGATTGTACATCTGCCTTACTTTCATTCAATGTGTTTTCTTCATGATACTATCAAATAACCAAAAATAACAATGACATCACAATATAATAATACAAAGACCAGCTGTTTGGATGGGAATAAATTTTGCCATGCATATGTTTCCTGCCAAAAAACAGAGAGAAGCAAGTTGCCAAAAATAGACTATTTTACACAGGCATAAAAGTTACCTGAAACTGTTTTTTTTACATGAGAACCATAGCTTTTTATGTATTGCTCGCCAGCATTTTAGGTTAATAGTTGCAGGAAGAAAAGTACCGTCATACCTGCTTTTTTATGTACTGTTGCCAGCTTCAGGAGGACTGGTGTGCATGTGCCCACCTCAAGCTGGCTCAGTGCAGCAGGAGAGACAGAGAAGTAAGCACATGTTTATGTACTGCATCTTCTGCTTTCCATTCAACACTGAGTGCAATACACACCTAGACTGAGGAATATGTTAATCAAATCTACAGGGCATGACCTGCCACCTTTACTGCATGACTAGGTGGACTGGATCTCTACCCCTCGTGACTAGTTACAGTTCATTTGCACATGGGAAAAAATCTTTATATCTTTACTTTGCCACATCATGCTTTGGGGCTGTTTCTCTGCAAAGGGACCAAGACGACTGATCCGTGTACATGAAAGAATGAATGGGGCCATGTATCGTGAGATTTTGAGTGCAAACCTCCTTCCATCAGCAAGGGCACTGAAGATGAAACGTGGCTGGGTCTTTCAGCATGACAATGATCCCAAGCACATCGCCAGGGCAACGAAGGAGTGGCTTCGTAAGAAGCATTTCAAGGTCCTGGAGTGGCCTAGCCAGTCTCCAGATCTCAACCCCATAGAAAACCTTTGGAGGGAGTTGAAAGTCCGTGTTGCCCAGCGACAGCCCCAAAACATCACTGCTCTAGAGGAAATCTGCATGGAGGAATGGGCCAACATACCAGCAACAGTGTGTGCCAACCTTGTGAAGACTTACAGAAAACGTTTGACCTCTGTCATTGCCAACAAAGGATATATAACAAAGTAGTGAGATGAACTTTTGTTATTGATCAAATACTTATTTTTCACCATAATTTGTAAATAAATTCTTTAAAAATCAGACAATGTGATTTTCTGGATTTGTTTTCTCATTTTGTCTCTCATAGTTGAGGTCTACCTATGATGTCAATTACAGGCCTCTCTCATCTTTTTACGTGGGAGAACTTGCACAATTGGTGGCTGACTAAATACTTTTTTCCCCACTGTATCAATACCTTGAGAACAGGTAATATGACAGATAACAGAGATTCATGTCTCTGTCTACATTTAATAATCCTCTAAGCACGCAAATCTGACTTTGCAGTGCAAGCAGGACAAAACCTACCCAAAGCGCAAGATGTTTAACTTAAAAACTGTGATGTGCTTGTAGATGTCACTATCCTTTACTGTATGAAATCTCAAGCTTAACTATAACAGTTTACACTAAGTTCATATTTGTGTCGGCTGTCCTTCGGAGCACCAGAACAACAGATAAGCAGAAAGCTAAAATATCAGTTACACCGTGAGCCCCACGGACCCCATTGACTATAATGGAGTCGAGCAGGTGTCCGTCATTTTAAAACTGAGAAGCTGTGTGTACAGGACTTTTTCAGCCATCGTCGTCTCCAGCGCAAATGTGAACATAGCCTTATTTTGTCTTCTTGTGGAATCATCTGCAGTCTTGTAGCTACAGTAGCCTGCATAAGTGAAACTAACAGAAGACTGAAGGGGGCAAATTTCAAATCAAAATATGTTCTATTCATTTTTGCCAAAAGAATCCCACTTCATAAACCCCCAGCAACAAGCTTTATACTGATGGCAACCAGCCAACAAGTGATGAATTTTCCTGCAGCGACACCAAAGGGGAAAGTCAAGCATTCCACAGTTCTTTATGAAATGTATTTGCTGTATGGATAATGCACAAACACGGTGGGACCCTCAAAGCAAGAGTTGCTCTTTGTAGTTACAGATGTTCCTTTATCAACACAGAATTTTTAGATGGAAATAATTTTCTCAAGTAGACAACCTCTATAAATGAAATTACCAAAAGTAAAACCTTAAAGCAGGAAAAAAGTTAACTGAACCTACGCTGTACGTGGAAAAAATAATACTGATAGAATTTTTGGGACACCTACTGTACATGAACGTGTTTGATAAATTTAGTAGTAGGCTCATTCAGATAATACAGGAACATGTAGTATATTTAACGTAACACTTCCTGGGGTTTTGTCAAAACCTTAGCTCTTCCTTAACTATCTATAGCCTATTTTAAGCCAAGTATGCAAAGGTCTGGCTTTACCTGAATATCAATAACACCTACAAAGAACAGCAGTATTAACACAGATAATAAAATATAAATCATAATATTAAAATAATTTGATTGATATACAATGGATTATGTTATACCTTGGAGGAATAAGTATATGTTTGAGATGGATACCTTAAAGGGGTTGAACTTCCCTTCTCTTTTCTTTGGTGTGTAGAGGCACTTCTGCACATGTCTTATTAGTTAGATAGCTATTTTATGGAACAACAACACAACTATAGAAGTTAAAGAGATCATAATACCCTACGTTAAAATCCCAATTTAGGAGAGTCTAAAGAGAAAGGTGCTGCACAACCCCTTTAAATTGGAGCAATAGATGACCACATAAATGGTTTAACAAATAGTATTAATTATTAAATAATTATTATGTAATATAATTCACTGAATATAGTATAGCAGCCATTACTACTACTACTACTAATAATAATAATAATAAAGGAGGGTTAAGTTCCAAACTGCATCAGAGGCTCCATTAGGAGCATCCATTGCAGAATCGATTACTAATTGCAGATAAAGAAGTCCTTTTTTGTCAGGCAAAATGAGAGACAATGGGAAATAACCCAAGTCACCCTATTATAGACAATGGGACCTTTTGGGCACCATTGGTGTCCATCATTTTAACCCTTTAAGGACATAGTCAAAAATCACCAAAGGAAGTTGTCCCACAAACTAAAGTCTTCAGTACCTTTATCTTGCTCCACATTCAATCTGAGAACAGCCAGGGTGAATGTGGGCAAAACTGGTGGTGGTCAACACTCCCATTCACTTAAATGGGAGCGCTGGAGATAGCCGAAGTTCAGCACCTCCCCTGGGCCTCTGCTAATTTTACTCTGCGGTCTGAAGAGAAGATCTAGCTTAGACATGTTCGGTCCAAATGAAGCCGCTAGGAGAACCCCACAAATATTTGAGAGATAAATCTTGTGAGGTTTGCCCAGAAAATACTCATTTCCAGTAGACTTCTGTGCCCCACCATTATAATAAACTGTATTGGCGGTGTTAGGAGCTCAGATGCAGGTACAGGGTCTAGCGTAGTCAGAATAGAGAGAAGCAGCAGAACTGAACCTAACGACTGCTAGCGGAAAAACCATAATCAAACTGCCACACACCCTTTATGAGCCAAAGCCAAATCTCAGGACATTTTCACCAGAGCTACTAGTGGTGGAGATGGACTTGGCAATACCAGACTGAAGTTGACAACACAGAGTAATGTGCCATAAATTGACTAACCACGAGCAGAAGCCAGAGAGCAGAATCGCAAGCAACTAACCAGACACAGAGTAAACAACAGAGCAGGGTCCGCAGCGGAGATAGCAGCGAAGTACAGGGGCGAGTGATGGAAGGAGAGGTCGAGGTACGTAGCGAGAGTCAAAAAACCAGAGAGGGTAAGTTCAGCAGAGTCGCAATCCAAAAGAGAAGTCCAGGTACACAATCCGATGGTCAGAGCCAGAGAAACACAGACAGCAATCAGGAACAGGAAGCAACAGGTATGGGAGCCAAAACCAGGCTGAAACCAATAGCTGGCATGGAGGAGAGAAATCGCAAGCAACTAACCAGACACAGAGTAAACAACAGAGCAGGGTCCGCAGCGGAGATAGCAGCGAAGTACAGGGGCGAGTGATGGAAGGAGAGGTCGAGGTACGTAGCGAGAGTCAAAAAACCAGAGAGGGTAAGTTCAGCAGAGTCGCAATCCAAAAGAGAAGTCCAGGTACACAATCCGATGGTCAGAGCCAGAGAAACACAGACAGCAATCAGGAACAGGAAGCAACAGGTATGGGAGCCAAAACCAGGCTGAAACCAATAGCTGGCATGGAGGAGAGAAATGGAGGGGATTATAAAGACCCAGACCAGCACATAAATTAAAGCACAGTTTCTTAAAGGGGAATTCATTTCTGTGGACCCTGCAGACTTAAAGGGGCCACAGCAGATGTCACAACCTTAACAGGCGGATGGAGCAGGCACCATGTCCATGCCATAATAGTTCGGTATGGTGTGTTTATTAATGATTTCCCATACCGTACTTTTACAGCATGGTGCAGCAAGGCATTAAAGAAGAAGCCCTTCCATTATTCTGCTCTAATAATAGAGCAGAGCAACTGAAGAGTGTGCAGATCTGAACATAGTCTAACAGGGAAATAATTAGTACCAAGAAATAATGCCACCTAGTGGTGCTGAGTTCACATTGCATGAAACAATTCATAATTTATACATAGCCCATTGTAACCATAAAATATAAACAGAAACATTATACTAATATGGCCACTCACCCAGCTATAGTTGCCACATACCAATATCTGCTTCAGTACTTGAATACACCAAAGTGTGTTTTGATTACTTTGGTAAAGGAGTAATGATATCATTCTATCATATTATTCTCATATCCCTATTCAAATCATAGTGCCCCCATATAAGAGATACAGTTGTGCTAAAATATTTACATACCCCGGCAGATTTTTTGCTTTTTTGGCCTTTTTTCAGAGAATATGAAAACACAAAAACTTTTGCTCCACTCATGGTTAGTGGTTGGTTGAAGACATTTATTGTCAAACTTGAGCCACACTGGGGAGATCTCAAGCGTGCAGTACATGCAAGACAACCCAGGAATTTATAGGAACTGGAGACTTTTTGTCAAGAAGAATGGGCAGTTTTACCATGTGAGAAAATAAAGAGCTTCAACCACAACTACCACAAAAGAGTTCAAGCTGTCATTGATGTTAGAGGGGGCAATACATGGTATTAAGAACTGGGGTATGTGAACTTTTGAACAGGGTCATTTTGATATTTTTGGTTGTCATCATGATTTAAACAGAGAAAACTCAGAAGTTTGACAATAAATGGCTTCAACCAACCACTAACCATGAGTGGAGAAAAAGTTTTTGTGTTATCATTCATATTCTCTGAAAAAAGGCCAAAAAACCAAAAAATCTACCGGGGTATGTAAACTTTTTATCACAACTGTACATATGACCAGGTACCTGATGTAAGTACAACATTCGTAAAGACACCCTGGACTGACTTACACCAGAGGCACCATATGTCCTTAGCCTGCAACAGGCAGCACATTACTGCAGCCAAATCATTCAATGTACACATACTCAGTGCTACTCAGTGCAACCACAGTAAGAACAATAATTCACAAAGCTGAAAATTATACCTCATATAACATCAACTATCTCCATCAATGAATCCTATCACTAAGATTTAATGAAGACGATAGCTAAGCATTGGATGGACTCAGTCCCATCTGGACTAAGAGAAGTGATTCAGACTATTAATCTTACCATAGGTATGAAACAAAAAGTCTACATGAAAAATGGGGCGTTGAAAAACAGTGGGGAAAATGGTTAGCTAGCCCACGGCTGGCAAAGAAAGATCTGTAACAAAATAGATTATCCTCATTTGGGAATGCTATTGTAAGGAAATCAGAGGTAGGGATAAACTTGGCAGATGTTGGAGGAAGAGAGGAGAGTTTGATATGTTAGTTGCCAAGCTGTGTGGGGGTGGGGGGGGATTCGTTGAAGGCTTATAAATATACAGTGGGGAAAAAAAGTATTTATTCAGCCACCAATTGTGCAAGTTCTCCCACTTTAAAAGATGAGAGAGGCCTGTAATTGACATCATATTTAGACCTCGACTATGAGAGACAAAATGAGAAAACAAATCCAGAAAATCACATTGTCTGATTTTTGAAGAATTTATTTACAAATTATGGTGGAAAATAAGTATTTGGTGAATAACAAAAGTTCATCTCAATACTTTGTTATATATCCTTTGTTGGCAATGACAGAGGCCAAACGTTATAGGTAAGTATTCACAAGGTTGGCACACAATGTTGCTGGTATGTTGGCCCATTCCTGCATGCATTCTCCTCTAGAGCAGGGATGTTTTGGGGCTGTCACTGTGCAACACAACTTTCAACTTCCTCCAAAGGTTTTCTATGGGGTTGAGATCTGGAGACTGGCTAAGCCACTCCAGGACCTTGAAATGCTTCTTATGAAGCCACTCCTTCGTTGCCCTGGCGGTGTGCTTGGGATCATTGTCATGCTGAAAGACCCAGCCACGTTTCATCTTCAATGCCCTTGCTGATGGAAGGAGGTTTGCACTCAAAATCTCACGATACATGGCCCCATTCATTCTTTCATGTACACGGATCAGTCGTCCTGGTCCCTTTGCAGAGAAACAGCCCCAAAGCATGATGTTGCCACCCCCATGCTTCACAGTAGGTATGGTGTCCTTTGGATGCAACTCAGCATTCACTCTCCTCCAAACACGACAAGTTGTGTTTCTACCAAACAGTTCTACTTTGGTTTCATCTGACCATATGACATTCTCCTAGTACTCTTCTGGAACATCCAAATGCTCTCTAGCAAACGTCAGACGGGCCCGGATATGTACTGGCTTAAGTAGGGGGACACGTCTGGCACTGCAGGATCTGAGTCCCTGGCGGTGTAGTGTGTTACTGACAGTAGCCTTTGTTACGTTAGTCCCAGCTTTCTGCAGGTCATTCACTAGGTCCCCCCCCCCCCGTGTGGTTCTGGGATATTTGGTCACCGTTCTTGTGATCATTTTGACCCCACGGGGTAAGATCTTGCGTGGAGCCCCTGATCGAGGGAGATTATCAGTGGTCTTGTATGTCTTCCATTTTTTAATTATTGCTCCCACAGTTGATTTCTTCACACCAAGCTGCTTGCCTATTGCAGATTCAGTCTTCCCAGCCTGGTGCAGGTCTACAATTTTGTTTCTGGTGTCCTTCCACAGCTCTTTGGTCTTCACCATAGTGGAGTTTGGAGTGTGACTGTTTCAGGTTGTGGACAGGTGTCTTTTATACTGATAACAATTTCAAACAGGTGCCATTACTACAGGTAATGAGTGGAGGACAGAGGAGCCTCTTAAAGAAGAAGTTACAGGTCTGTGAGAGCCAGAAATCTTGCTTGTTTTGTAGGTGACCAAATACGTATTTTCCAACATAATTTGCAAATAAATTATTAAAAAATCAGACAATGTGATTTTCTAGATATGTTTTCTCATTTTGTCTCTCATAGTTGAGGTCTACCTATGATGTCAATTACAGGCCTCTCTCGTCTTTTTAAGTGGGAGAACTGGCACAATTGGTGGCTGACTAAATACTTTTTTCCCCACTGTATTTCTTTGTAACCTATTTTGTTGTTTACTATGATGTTATACTTTATGTAATTTATGATGTCTCAATAAAGTTTTACTTGATTAAAAAAAAAAAAGATTTAACAGTGGCATAATATAGCAATAAATAACGCCATGAAAATGCAAAACAAAGTGAATAAACTCCTAAATAAACACATGTAGGCAAACAGGTTAACTCATGGATGGTCAAAGAATGACTATAATCACACAATAATATAATGAAATATTAAGTGTTTAATAAAGGAAAAGAGATAATACTTAGCTGCAGTTACAAATGATGCAGTAGTTCACTGCATGGGGGAACCTCTTGCATATCAGGCACTGATATAAACCCATTGTTTCATGACTGCTAGAGTTGCTGGACATCGTTCTTTCTCACATGATCTTGTTAGATGACATCCATGCCTGGATACTTCGTAGTTGGGCACACTTTCTTTACAAACGCATTGTAGTATCTGGTCTAAACCGTAGTTGGGGACATCAACCACACGGGACTCCCTCCTGGGAAGTGGATACACCTGACTTTTGCACTACCTAGTACTGCAGATCTCTACAGGGCCACCTCTGCGGGTCACGGTGGGAGCCACTAAACTCGGAAGCTATGCTCCACCACCCATGGCTTGTGGCATGCGGTCATAATATGACACACTAGCATTCCACTTCCACTACAGATGGAATGGCCTATAAGCAGTGGCGTAACTAAAATCTTGTGGGCCCCGGTGCAAAATTTTGTCCGGAGCCCCCCTACCCCCTCCCTACAGCAAATTCTTGATAGTGACGGTTACAGGGCCCCAAACAGTATAATATGCTTGACAGTGGCCCCCACACAGCATAATATGCTCCACAGTGGCCCCCATACAACATTATATGCTCCACATTGCTCCCCCACACACAGTATAATTTGCTCCCCACAGTGGCCCCACACAGTATAATATGATCCCCACAGTGGCCCCACCCTGTATTATATGCTTCCCACAGTGACCCCACCCAGTATTATATGCTTCTCACAGTGGCCCCCACCCAGTATTATATGCTTCTCACAGTGGCCCCCACCCAGTATTATATGCTTCTCACAGTGGCCCCCACCCCGTATTATATGCTTCCCACAGAGTATAATAATCAGAGGCCTAGGGAAGGTGATTAAAAATAACAAACTCTCATACTAACTTTGCCTTACCTTTCCTTGGCGTCCTTGCTCCACCCTGCCATCTTCAGCGTCTTCAGGCTCTCTTCCGATGTCGCTGCTGAGGCCTGTGATTGGGCCTCAGTGGTCACGTGAGGGCGCACTGAAGTCATTACATGGCTGCGCCCCATGTGACCGCTGGGGCCTAATCACAGGCCTCAGTCACATGACAGAAGAGTGCCAGAGAGAACTCTGTGCCCAGGAGAGGTGAGAATATGTATTTATTGTTTTCAGTCACCTCCCCTGGGTGCCCTGCCCTGCCATCTATTGGAAAGGGGCCTGGCAATATACCAGGGCCCCTTTCCAATAACAGTATGTATAGCGGTCGGGGAACCAGGCTTTCCCTGACCGCTATCATAGTGGTCTGGGGCCCTGACCATCTCCAGCTGACCACGGGCCCCATACCCTGCGACCGCGATCGTTACGCCACTGCCTATAAGTTTTTCTGGTATTGGCAGATACACTGTATTATTTGCCACATTAGTCACATATTAGAAGGACCATCTGAATAACAGTGTAAATTGACAAGTATCAGATAAAACGTTTTCATACAACAAATACCCAGATTGTTGGCATCCATAAATTTTTGTATAAACCCTTAACCAATAATATTGAAATATTCATACCTTCTAACTTGGTATTAACCAAACTCAATGGTGTATAACATTAACTCAATTGACCAAAAGCTACAATATCCTTTAACTATAGATATAAAACTCAAAATCTGTAGTAGCCCGCTCTATACAAATCCACAGTTCTCGCCCGATTTGGGTGAAATTTGGCACATCCCCTCTCCACCCACAGGAGCAGAATACTGCGCACGTTAAATCTTGCTAGCGTCCACCAGTCATCAGATTGGGGCCCCCGAAGTTAGGCCCTATACATATAATAGGGAAATGTGAAGGTGAAAGTGACAGTGCTGAGGGGAAAACAACAGTTGTGACTGACAGGGACAGATTATAGCGACGGTGCCAAAGAGTCGTTGCTAAAGGAGCCGCACCAGCACACACAACACATAAACATTTCACAAACACCATACAAACATCACACAGACAGCACACATACAGCAACCTACAAGCACAACACCACACAAATGGCACAACACACCACAAAAACACCAGACCACGCTAGACACACACAACACAAACACCACCTCACAAATACCACACCACACACACACACTAACGCAAGGACCAGACACGCACGCAATCACACTGAGATGGATGCACCCTACGCACATGGACGAACAGAGCACATGCGTACTCAAACACACATACCACATGCATGGACACTTGTACTGTGCACGCACAAACACATGGATCACATGCGCACACACACGAATACATATACACGGACCACACACGTGCATGCACACACGCATACATACACATGGATCACACGCGTGCACACACAAACACATACATGCACGCATTGACAAAACACGTCTGGTATCCTTACTGGCTGCTTGCACACTACAGTATCACGGCCTCCGGGCCATGGATTTGGCGGTTCCATAGACTTCTTTGTGCACAAAGCTGTGAATTTTGCAGGCTCCATAGAATGTTTATGGAGCTGTAGAATCCGCGGCCCGGAGACCCGTGAAAAATACTGTAGTGTGCAAGCAGCCTTACTGAGCAGCAATATTGGTCAGGCAAAAACTTCCTCATAGTAAGATTGCCATCATTGCTTACTATACAGGGAGCTTTCATCACTGAAGCTGCTGAGGTAAAGTGAAAGCTGAGCTCTGATTGGTTGCTATGGGCAACTACACAAGTCTGCCTGTGAGGCGGTTTTCATTACTGAGATGAGAGCTCCTTCAGGTCATAGTAATACTGTGTGAGGACTGCTCTGTATTTACTATTCATCCTATTACATCTCTTATCAGAGTCAGGTGAAGACTAAAGGGTCATAATATTAAGGACTGTTTTTTAAAATGCTGCCCAAAAAACTACCATCTATTGGGAAAGTTCATTCAAAAGCTAAGAACGTAAAATTGTGTCAAAGAGCTGAGACAAGTGAACAATGTGAATCACGGCTTGAAAAGAAATGGATGAGACAGGCTAAATGTAAGGCAGCTGAGACATCAGATCAACGGGAATGTCGTCTTCACAAGAATCGGATAAGGCAGGCTGAAGCAAGAAATATGGAAACATCTGAACAAAAGGATGAACGTTCTGAAAATGACCGCATACGACATATGCAACGTGTGCAAAGATGTAGGCAGGCTGATTTGTGTTTGGAAGCATTTCACTACAACCCAATTCAAGACTATAGGTCACATCAGAAAGTCATAATTGGCAAAATGGACATAATATGAAAACATTGTCAAGCAAAGAAGTTTAATTTTGAATTGCCTGGTATGTGCTGCTCAAAAGGCAAAGTCAGTTTGCCACCTTTAGATCTACCTCCTGAACCACTTCTTTCATACATGTCAGGAAAAACTCCCGAGTCAAAGCATTTTTTGCAAAATATTAGGAAATACAATTCATCTTTCCAGATGACATCCTTTGGTACGAAAGCTGGACTCCAGGAAGCAGGATTTATGTGAACTTTTAAAGTCCAGGGCCAAATATATCACAAAATCGGTTCAATGCTTCCTGTAGCAAATGAAGATCCAAAGTTTTTACAAATTTATTTTTTGGGAGAAGAACAAATGCAAGCTGATAGACGTTGTGAAGCTATACTTGAGACAAAAAAAGAGATTGTGTTGAATTTGCAAAGATTTTTCCATCAGCACAATCAGTTAGTAAACCTTTTCAAAACAGCCTTAGAAAGAATGCCATGTGATGAATATCAAGTTGTAATAAGAGCAGACAAGACTCTGTTTGGTGAGCATGAAAGGCGATTTAATTCTCCCACTGTTAACGAAGTAGCTATTGTACTGGTTGGACAGGACTTTCAAAGCTGAGATATAATTATTCAGCAACGAAGCGACAATCTTCAGCGTATTGCAGAAACACATAGATCATATGATGCTCTGCAATATCCGATATTTTGGAATGGCCAAGATGCCTCTGCTCTCTAGTCAACCTCTCCAACTCTACGTCCACGCTCTCTGACCACAACTTGCTGACATTCTCGGCCCTCTCCTCTGTAATTGAACCTCCAACCCCTAAACCAACACGCCCCCGCAGGAACCTTAATCGCCTTGACATCTGCACACTCTCAGACTCTCTCCGACCGCTCGCTGACATATCCTCACTCCAGGACGCAGATACCGCCGTTGACTTCTACAATACCACCATTACTTCAGCCCTACCAGAACCCGGCCGATCAATAGGCAGCACTGGCACACTGACCTGACTAAAAAACTGAGACGTGCCTCATGGGTTGCAGAACGCCTCTGGAAGAAAAGCCATTCCCAGGAAGACTTCCTTAGGTATAAAGAGGCAGTTCTCACATTGAAGAAAGCACTCACCTCTGCAAAGCAGGTCTACTTCACCACACTAATATTTGCCCTATCCCGCAACCCCAACTATTCACTACCTTCAACTCCCTTCTCCATCCTCCTGTGCCCCCTCCGACATCACTTATCACATCCGACTTTGCCTCTTATTTCAAAAGCAAAATTGACACCATCAGAGACAGTCTCACGCTACACCCCCGACAACCACTCTATCCAACTGCTCGGTGCTCTTCATCTTTAACCTGTTTCTCCACCATCACTGATGAAAAGCTCTCCACCCTAATCTCTAAATCCCACCTCACCTCCTGTGCACTCAACCCTATCCAGTCACATCTCATCCCAAAACTCTCGCAAGACATTACTCCTACCCTAACCCATCTCTTAAACCTATCCCTAAGCAATGGATCCTTCCCTTCCACCTTCAAACATGCTACTGTCACACCTATACTTAAGAAACCCTCTCTGGACCCATCCTCTCCAGTCAACTATTGCCCCATCTCACTGCCTCAAAACTACTAGAGCAACACGTCCACTCCAAACTATCCTCCTATCTCTCGTCCAATATGCTCTTTGACAGACTACAGTCAGGCTTCAGACCCCATCACTCCACAGACACTGCCCTAACCAAGGTCACTAACGACCTTCTAACTGCCAAAGCCAAACGTCACTATTCTGTCCTACTCCTCCTCGACCTCTCCTCTGCCTTTGACACGGTGGACCATTCCCTCCTGCTATAAACTCTCTCATCCCTTGGCATCTCAGACCTGGCCCTTTTATGGATCTCCTCATACCTCACCAACCGCACATTCAGCGTCTCCCACTCGCACACCACTTCCCAGCCACGCCCTCTTTCTGTAGGTGTGACCCAAGGCTCCGTCCTAGGACCCCTCCTGTTCTCAATCTACACCCTAGGCCTTGACCAACTCATAGAATCCCATGGTTTCCATTACCATTGCTATGCTGACGACACCCAAATATATCTCTCTGGACCAGACATTACCACCCTGTTGTCCAGAGTCTCAGTATGTCTAGCAGCCGTAGTCTCCTTTCTCTCCTCCCGCTTTCTCAAACTCAACATGGAGAAAACGGAGTTCATAATCTTCACCCCTCCACGCACGATCCCCCTACCTGACCCATCTATCAAAATTAATGGAAACACACTCACCCCAGTCACCCAAGCCCGCTGCCTTGGGATAACCTTAGACTCTGACCTATCCTTCAAGTCGCATATTCTAACCCTCAACACCTCCTGCCGCCTCCAACTCAAAAACATCCATCGAATCCGCTCCTTTCTCACCCCTGAAACTACAAAGATGCTAGTCCACACCCTCATAATCTCCCGCCTAGACTACTGTAACACCCTTCTCCATGGCCTCCCAGCTAACACCCTCGTCCCCCTCCAGTCCACCTTAAACTGTGCTGCTCGCCTAATACACCTCTCCCCCCATTCTTCATCGGCCGCCCCCCTCTGCCAATCCCTTCACTGGCTACCCATTGCCCAGCGAATAGAGTTCAAATTACTAATGCTGACATACAAAGCCATCCACAGCCTGTCCCCTCCATATATCTCCGACCTAATCTCCCGCTACCTGCCCACACGTAACCTCTGATCCTCCAAAGACCTCCTACTCCGCTCTGCTCTTATCTGTTCTTCACACAATCGTCTCCAAGACTTCTCCCGTGTATCCCCCATACTTTGGAACTCATTACCAAGACACATAAGACTGTCCCCCCACAGTCACAAGCTTTAAGAAGGCCCTGAAGACTCACCTATTCAAGAAGGCCTACAACCTCCAATAACACTACTGTCACCACACCACCACCTGAGCAGCCTCTACCCCCACCTTCTGTCTCTATCCCTCTTCCCTCATAGATTGTAAGCCCTTGCGGGCAGGGCCCTCTATCCCACTGTGCCAGTTGGTCTCTGTTAGCATTATCTGTTTTGTATACCTGGTGTACCGTATGTAAATCTGCAAATGTAAAGCACCATGAAATTAATGGTGCTATATAAATAAACAATAATAATAATAATAATGGCTATCACTTTAATCTAACACAGACTGATCCCAAGACTGCTAGGCCAACAAATAAAAAAATATCAGCTATGGACTTTTATGCCTACCAAATAATGATCAGACATGTGTCTTCTAACCACATTTTACAATGTAGGCAACTTTTTCATCAATTTATAGTTGATATGTATGCCAAGGTGGAAAGTGAGCATCTTTTGTACATACGATTGAACCAACAAAAACTTAGAGTGGATGAATACATTCATTTAAGGGATGCTGTTGCTAATGATGGCAACATGGCTGACATTGAGCGTATGTTTATTTTACCGGCTACATTTACTGGAAGTCCCAGACATATGCATGAGTATGTTCAGGATGACTTGACATATGTTCGGATATATGGTCGTCCTGATTTGTTTATTACAGTTACATGTAATCCAACTTGGCCAGAGATAAAGCAAGAGCATCTGAATGGTCAGGGCCCCCTCTGATCGACATGATTTAATAGCAAGGGTTTTTAAACAAAAAATGATCAAGCTCATGGAAGTAAATACAAAGTGTTACATTTTTGGTGAAAGTCAGTGTTGGATGTATTCAATTGAGTGGCAAAAAAGAGGTCTTCCACATGCTCATTTACTGATATGGCTAAAGGATAAGATACACCCTGATCAAATTGACAGTGTTATTTCTGCTGAGCTTCCAAATCCAGAAGAGGATCCTGTACTTTTTGAAACTTTTTCTAAAAATATGATCCATTGGCCATGTGGGACACAACCCAAGATCGCCATGTATGAAGGAAGGAAAATGTACTAAAAAGTATCCTCGCAACTTGATTGTAGAAACACAAACAGGAGATGATGGTTATTCTCTTTACAGAAGACGGAAACCTGAACAGGGAGGATATACTGCAACAACCAGATTAAAACGGGTTAAACAAAACACAGATCTTGAAATAGATAATCGATGGGTTGTACCTTACTCACCACTGTTTTCAAAAATGTTGTAACTCTGTTAAGTCAATTAAATACATTTGCAAATATATTAACAAGGACAGTGATATGGCAGTTTTCCAGCTAGAGAATCCAAAATGTACATCTGATGAGATTATGCTGTATCAGATGGGAAGGTATATAAGTTGTAATGAAGCCGTGTTGAGATTACTAAATTTTCCCATCCATGAAAGACATCCGACTGTAGTTCATCTCAGTGTCCATCTTGAAAATGGACAATGAGTTTATTTTACTCCCAAGAATGCAGAGGAAAGAGCTGCTCGACCACCCAATACAACATTGACAGCTTTCTTTCTCCTATGTCAAGCAGATCCATTAGCAAGGACTTTATTATATTCAGATGTTCCAAAATATTATACATGGAATAAATCGAGAAAAGTATTTTGCAAGAGGAAACAAGGTGCAAGGGTCCCAGGATGGGACGGACGTTCCAGTGATGCTCTTAGATGTGTGTATACAGTGCATCCAAACAACGCAGAGTGTTACTACCTCCAATTACTGCTTCACACTGTCCGTGGGCCAACTTCTTTCACAGATTTGAAAATAGTTGATGGAGAGCGGTCTCAAACTTACAGGGAAGCATGCCAAAAGCGTGGTCTGATCGAAGACGATCAACACTGGGACATGATATTGCAGGAAGCATCTGTCACTTGCTTTCCACCTCAACTAAGATACCTGTTTGCTATAATAATTACAACCTGCGCACCTTCCAATCCCTGCATGCTTTGGGACAAATACAAAGAATATCTTAGTGAAGATATTCTTAGAGTGCAAAGGAGAGTTAATCCACACTAAAAATGATAGTGTCAGCTCCATAAATCTACTAATTCAGGGAAGGCTGCCTGGTCTAGCGACCACATACATCTCTATTGATTCAGTCATGGAGAGTGAACAAGCCGTAATGTATCCATTGGAGTTCCTGAATTCTTTGGAGCCTCCTGGAATGCCACTGCATAAGCTAACTTTAAAAATAGGAGCCACAATAATTTTGCTTCGGAACCTTGACCCACCAAAAATGTGTAATGGCACAAGATTGTGCATTAAAAGTCTCATGCCCAATGTTATTGAAGCCACTATTCTTATGGAAAACTCTAAGGGAGCAAATGTTTTCATTCCGCGTATTCCTTTGCTACCAAGCGACATGCCCTTCAATTTTAAGCGTCTGCAGTTCCCAATCCAACTTGCATTTGCTATGACTATAAACAAAGCACAAGGTCAATCACTTAAAGTAGACGGCATTAATTTGGAGAGCCCATGTTTTTCACATGGACAGTTGTACGTTGCATGTTCTAGAGTGAGTAACCCCAAAAATCTTTTCATATATGCACCTGAAAGTAAAACCAGAAACATTGTTTACCAAAAAGCACTACAATAGATAGTTGTTTAACTGAAAACCAATTTTACTCTTTTGGCCGTGAACTACTTATATATTACACTGGAGGGAGGGGGGAAGGGTTGCACTATGTTGTTAATTGGGTGTAAATGTTTTATATGTTTGTGTACGGTGCATAAATTTTAATTTTTGATAAAAAATAGTTCAAAAAATAGTTGTAATAGTTTATACTACATAATATGTATTGAATATGTAAAATCAATAAAAATGTTGAAATAAAAAAAAAAGTTGTTGTTCACATCAATGTTACGACAAATAAGTAAAATGCGAAAATAATAAGAAAAATTTAAAGTGGAAAAAAAGATTTACTGTAGCACATTCTACTAGTAGTTGATATTTCCAATTACTTTCATACCACTTAGCAATTTTGGTTGCAAATATAAATTCATGCAATACTATCCCAGTAATATGACCATGGCTGGTAAATACTTGATATTCTTTTGTGTAAAAAATCCTTTTTTCTTTATAAAAAAAAAAAAAAAATTCAATTTAATATTACCCATAGAAATCTAAAGACCATGTGATATACTTGATACACACAAACACTCATAAACACTCACTGAGTATATGTGGTATATCAAGTAAATTTCACATTCACCAAAACACATACAGGTATATGTATTCAACAGAGAAGAACGTCTTCTTTTACTTTTTCCTGAGAGGTTGAGGTGTGGCTGTAAGTCACTGCTCTTGTGTAATATATGCCTCCCTTATATATCCACTGGTCTCCTCCCTCTCCTCTACATCGCTTGTCACTGCCCCCTGTGGGGTAGTGAGCAGTCAATACCTTTTTTTAGTTTCATATGTCAGCTGTGCACAACTGAACATGTAACATATAGACAGACATGAATAAATAGAACATGTTACATGTATAAACATAATGGATATGTATAGGCCCATCACTCACTTCTTTGACCTCCAGACAAAATAAAAATCACAAAAATTCCAAAAAACAAATGCACAATAAATCAAATAGAAAAAGGACATTGTCTGCACTAAAACAAAATTATGCATATCCTTTGTACAGAGATATTGTCTTTGGATGGCCAAATCTTATTCTTCATCCCTACAGATAAACAAAAAGTTAGCCATAATCCCCCACCCAAGTAAACATTAAAGGGAATGCTTTCTCCTTCATGCCAATTTTGAAATACACATCATAAACATTACAACAAAGAAAGTGCGAGGAATCTAGCCTATCTGGAACAAAGAAAGCTACTATACACACATTCCAGAAATTGTTTAATGTTCACACCCAATCCCAATACACATCACCTGTAGGCACAGATATATACACTGACAAGCAAAAGGGTAACAATGCTTTGAACATTTGACTTTCAGACTCCATATCTCACCATCCACTACAGCTTTTAACGTGACACTACCATAATTTTATAGACAATCATTTTGGGTATCCTATACATACATTTGGCTTGCAACTATTTAGCATATGATTAGTTATGCAGATTTTTGTCATGTAACTGCATTGTTACCATTGCTCCTAAAAATCTAAATTAAAATTTTTATTATTTTGTAAATCTACTTTTGGTTTTAACACTGCCTGAATCCTTCTGGGCATGCTCTCAAACAGATTCAAGCACATCTTGACCGAAATCTGATCCCAGGTCTCTTCTTCACATTCCCAATGTTGGTGCATACTGGTCGACTCACTTGGGTACAACTTTTTCTTCAACTTTACCCACAAGTGTTTGAATGGGTTGAGGTCTGGGGACTGTGGGGGCCAATCCAGCACTTCTACTTCATTGTCAGTGAACCATTTCTTTACTAATCTTGACGTATACTTCTAGTCGTTATTCTGCTGGAACACTATGTTGTCCTTTTCATACCTATAGTACTTGAGTGTATGAAGTAACTCATCTTGTAGGATACTCACATATAGCTCAGCATTGAGACCACCATCGATCCTGGTCAAGTATCCAATGCCTTTGGGTGTGAAACAACCCAATATCATCAGGCTTCCTCCACCAGTTCCTTCACTTTTAATGATCCGTTAGCCCCTTTTCCCATGTTTCTTCCAAACCCATTTGCACCCATCAGAGCCCAGTCAAGGCTTCTTCACCTTTTTTTTTTTTTTTTTTTTTTTTTTGGCGCGTCACACAGTGCTTGCATGGATGTCTGTGATTTCACTGTTATGAAGTATATGAGCCACCTCCACTGCCTTGTTTGTCGCACCAGAACTGATAGACCTTCAGATTAGCCGACTTGTTGACTCAAATATTTTGCCTGGATATCCACCTCTTGGCCTTTGAATGGAAGGACTGACTTAATTTTGTGTTCTTCCAACTGTCATGGCACTCACATGATGCAGTTTGGCAATTTTCTTGGCTGAGAGACCGCTATTGGTGAGCTGGATGATGCAGTTTTTTCTTGGGAAATCTTCTTCTTGGATCTTGGCTGATCCTCAGTTTAACCAGTAACCTTTCGCTTGGGAATCAACCTAATAACACACTGAGTATTAGGGAATGTGTGAACAGGCTGTAATTTGTAGTATACAAGAAGAAAAAGATTTTTCCAGGTGCAAAATAGTAACAATGCAGTTACATGACAAGAATCTGCATAACTAATCATATGCTAAATGTTGCAAGTCAAATTTATATATGAGATAGCCAAGATGATTGTCTATAAAATGATGGTAGTCTCACATTCGTAGCTGTAGTGAATGATGAGATACGGAGCCTGAGAGTCAAAAGTTCAAAATATTGTTACCTTTTTGCTCGGCAGTGTAAATATATATATATTCAGTGAAATCTCTCCAAAAGATCACCTTCTTACCCAGACCATATTTTCTGTGATGGATCTTCAATTTTCCATACTAGTCATCTTCTTTGAGAAGACCACCTTTCTAAAAGACCACTTCTCTAAAAGGCCACTTTGTCATGCACTTTTGGGTAGTTGTCTCAAAGAGATCCTAATGCACATACACATGTGTATATATTATATATATATGCACACATATCTACACATACCACAGATCCTCTGCAGAACCTTCACTACAAAATCAGACCATATATCCATTTACATAGCATATCTTTATATGTCTCATTTTCAATCAGTTCACTCTGAAGTTCACCATATTTCATTTTATCTAACCATCACTCATATTTCACTATACCAATAAACCATTAACACAATAACTCCCTTACACTAAGGAAAACAATATACAAACATTAGGAAACAAACATTATACTACATACCATCTCACAAACATTAAAGTCTGTGTTCTTGCACCCTGTTAGTAGGAACTCCATGAACACTATAATTCCTTATCTCTTTACACATTGTACTCAGATTATCATCTCTTAACATACTACCATCTATCCCAGGGGTCAGCAACCCCCGGCACTGGTGCCAGAGTCAGCACCCAAGGCATATCTACCTGGCACAGGACTCTCTCTGCTGTTATAAACAAATGGCGGTGCTGCTCCAGGTGGCAATGTCTCTCTAATCGTCCATGTAAATGCAGTCGGAGAGGAGGATGCACTGGGAGGTGGTGGGAACATGAGGCACAATGTCTAAGTGTCCAGGCCAGTAGCTTAGTCAAAGGACAGCAATTACCTGTGCAAAGTATAATATAGCAGAATAATTTCCCTTCATTCATTTCAATAAGACTGTACAATTTGTTTGGATTTCTTCAACAAAAAGACTAGGCTGTGTGATGGGCACCCTCTGCCCCCACAAAGCAGGCTTACTGCAGATTATACTTAGCCCCATGTCCAGTCCAAATATGAAGCATTTTGCTAAAGGATCACATTGAAATGTAAGCTCAATCGACTAACTGGTTGCAGTTATGGTTTGCGTTATATGACTTTCATGTAGGACAGTGTTTCCCAACCTTTTCAGACTCATGGTTCCCTGGAAAAAAAAAAATTCCTTGGCACACCTCTACCAAATAATTTTTACCAAAAGTCAAAAAACATCCTAAGGACGCAGATAACATTGCATAAAGGAATGGGATCATCCTTCTAACCAGAGTGTTGATGCCCTCTGTAATCACTGATGTAGGAAGGCGACACCCTTACAATTATTACATGGCACACTGAGTACTTCATCATTGATTTTTTTTTTCCAAATCGGCACCCCAAACTAAAAAGGTTGCTGACCCCTGATCTATCCTTTACTAGCTCAGCTTTACCATATAGCTTTTGCTGTCTGTCCTGTGTCTCTGAGCCATCTCTGCTCAGCTGTTACAACCTTTTTACTTGTATGTCCTTTAAATTCGACACTAGCATACAGACCTATTCCACATTTGCTGCAGTCTTTTGCCATTTAACCCTTTCATGCCTCTGTCAATTTTTGTTTTTGCATTTCCATTTTTCAACTTCTCCATTCCAAGATCCATAATTTTTTCATGATGGCTTATTGTTTGCAGGACAAATTGGACTTTGTAATGGCGACATTCAATATCCTGTACAATGTACTGGGAAGCTGGAAAAAAAATTCTGAATGAAGTGGAATTGGAAAAAAATTTAATTTGCACCAATTTCTTATGGGTTTAATTTTTACGGCATTCATACTATTCACTGCAATATTAATATATTGCCGTGAATAGTAAAATACATTGTCTTCTATTACACTCTGCTTCTGGCTGGGGTCTGCTTGTCGGGATGGTGCCCCACACCCACAAGTGTTGAGTGCAATATGACGTTATCTATGCACACACCAGGAGGCTGGACTCGATTTTTCATCATCTACCCTAAAACTAAGTATCTTTGCTAACCTAGACATTGCAATTTCTCCATAACACAATTATAACACAAAAATTACTAGGGAACACAAATTTCTTTGTGTTAGATCTGACACTTATTTTTGACTAACTTTTGACATCTGAATCCAAAAATAGTTATTTTATTCATACAAAGACTATATTTTGTTACTGCCAGTCAAATTGTATACAAGTAGTAAAGTTCTGCTACCAAACATACATATTAAGGTAAAAGTTTATGATTATAGCTTTCCTGGAGTGTTCAATCTGTGAACAATGTCACCTGATGCTCCAACATAGTCAGCCATCATATGTACATCCCATCTACACTGATATCTTTACCTCCATGACCTTCAAATCTTGGTGGAATCATTCACCTTGCTCATCACTGACTGCACCAAGGTTTTTCAGGAAGTCAGCAAGATGGCTGGGCAGAAAATGCACCTTGGTGCTTATGTTGCAACCAAGCATTTTGAAGGTCTCCAAGAGTTTCTGGACAATATCAGTGTAATTCTGTGCTCGTGAATTTCTAAGAAATTCCTTGAGAAGGTTTTTGAATGACAACCAAGCATTCTTTTAATGAGCTGCCGAATCTGTGGGCCGTCAAACACATTGGCCTTTTTGTTTTCAAACTACAGGCTAGGAAATGGCAAAATTAGATACTTGAAAGAGTCTGCTTTAGTTGGCAAAACTTTAACAAATTTAATACATTGGTGGGAATATAATGTTCTTTCTGTCAACAAGCGGCTCATGTAGAATGTATGGATCACCAGGTATGAGGTCAGATCTTGGAGGCCAAATCGACTCCACCCAGTGCTTCTCACAAGCTCTGCTGTCCCATATACACAGAAAACAGGGATACTTGGTGTATCCATGTTGCTGACTAAGAAGGAAGCAGACTATTTTAAGGTCAATACAGATGATCCAATTGTGCTTGTGATATTGCAACAGATTAGTGAATCTCTTTATGTCTTCATATTCTTCATGAAAACAAACTGAATGGCCCATTGGGACTGCACCAAATAAATTGCCATTGTGGAGGAGGACACACTTCAGGCCCCGCTTTGAGCTTTCAATTTTAAAATGTTCATCATTGCTTTCACTTAGTTCTTCACCATACTCCTCTTTTTCTGTGCGTATAGCTTATGGTAGACTAGGATACTCTATTTTACATTTATTTTTCTTGTTATATCTTGACGTTTTCATTATACAAAAATACCAGTAACTTGTATGATCTCTGGGCTCTTTCAGTTATTAACTAATAAGATCTGGTTTGACCAGTAGCCAAAATAGTGTGTGTGTGTGTGTATTATATATATACATATATATACAGTACAGATCAAAAGTTTGGACACACCTTCTCATTCCAAGAGTTTTCTGTATTTTCATGACTATAAAAATTGTAGATTCACACTGAAGGCATCAAAACTATGAATTAACACATGTGGAATTATATATTTAACAAAAAAGTGTGAAACAACTGAAAATATGTCTTATATTCTAGGTTCTTCAAAGTAGCCACCTTTTGCTTTGATTACTGCTTTGCACACTCTTGGCATTCTCTTGATGAGCTTCAAGAGGTAGTCACCTGAAATGGTCTTCCAACAGTCTTGAAGGAGTTCCCAGAGATGCTTAGCACCTGTTGGCCCTTTTGCCTTCACTCTGCGGTCCAGCTCACCCCAAACCATCTCGATTGAGTTCAGGACTGGTGACTGTGGAGGCCAGGTCATCTGGCATAGCACCCCATCACTTTCCTTCTTGGTAAAATAGCCCTTACACAGTCTGGAGGTGTGTTTGGGGTCATTGTACTGTTGAAAAATAAGTGATGGTCCAACTAAACGCAAACCGGATGGAATAGCATAGCGCTGCAAGATGCTGTGGTAACCATGCTGGTTCAGTATTCCTTCAATTTTGAATAAATCCCCAACAGTGTCACCAGCAAAGCACCCCCACACCATCACACCTCCTCCTCCATGCTTCACGGTGGGAACCACTCATGTAGAGTCCATTCGTTCACCTTTTCTGCGTTGCACAAAGACACGGTGGTTGGAACCAAAGATCTCAAATTTGGACTCATCAGACCAAAGTACAGATTTCCACAGGTCTAATGTCCATTCCTTGTGTTCTTTAGCCCAAACAAGTCTCTTCTGCTTGTTGCCTGTCCTTAGCAGTGGTTTCCTAGCAGCTATTTTACCATGAAGGCCTGCTGCACACAGTCTCCTCTTAACAGTTGTTGTAGAGATGTGTCTGCTGCTAGAACTCTGTGTTAATTCATAGTTTTGATGCCTTCAGTATGAATCTACAATTTTTATAGTCATGAAAATACAGAAAACTCTTGGCATGAGAAGGTGTGTCCAAACTTTTGGTCTGTACTGTATATATATATATATATACAGTCATATGAAAAAGTTTGGGCACCCCTATTAATCTTAATCATTTTTAGTTCTAAATATTTGGGTGTTTGCAACAGCCATTTCAATTTGATATATCTAATAACTGATGGACACAATAATATTTCAGGATTGAAATGAGGTTTATTGTACTAACAGAAAATGTGCAATATGCATTAAACCAAAATTTGACCGGTGCAAAAGTATGGGCACCTCAACAGAAAAGTGACATTAATATTTAGTAGATCCTCCTTTTGCAAAAATAACAGCCTCTAGTCGCTTCCTGTAGCTTTTAATCAGTTCCTGGATCCTGGATGAAGGTATTTTTGACCATTCCTCTTTACAAAACAATTCCAGTTCAGTTAAGTTTGATGGTCGCCGAGCATGGACAGCCCGCTTCAAATTATCCCACAGATGTTCAATGATATTCAGGTCTGGGGACTGGGATGGCCATTCCAGAACATTGTAATTGTTCCTCTGCATGAATGCCTGAGTAGATTTGGAGCTGTGTTTTGGATCATTGTCTTGCTGAAATATCCATCCCCGGCGTAACTTCAAATTCGTCACTGATTCTTGTACATTATTCTCAAGAATCTGCTGATACTGAGTTGAATCCATGCGACCCTCAACTTTAACAAGATTCCCGGTGCCGGCATTGGCCACACAGCCCCAAAGCATGATGGAACCTCCACCAAATTTTACAGTGGGTAGCAAGTGTTTTTCTTGGAATGCTGTGTTTTTTGGACGCCATGCATAACGCCTTTTTGTATGACCAAACAACTCAATCTTTGTTTCATCAGTCCACAGGACCTTCTTCCAAAATGAAGCTGGCTTGTCCAAATGTGCTTTTGCATACCTCAGGCGACTCTGTTTGTGGCGTGCTTTCAGAAACGGCTTCTTTCGCATCACTCTCCCATACAGCTTCTCCTTGTGCAAAGTGTGCTGTATTGTTGACCGATGCACAGTGACACCATCTGCAGCAAGATGATGCTGCAGCTCTTTGGAGGTGGTCTGTGGATTGCCCTTGACTGTTCTCACCATTCTTCTTCTCTGCCTTTCTGATATTTTTCTTGGCCTGCCACTTCTGGGCTTAACAAGAACTGTCCCTGTGGTCTTCCATTTCCTTACTATGTTCCTCACAGTGGAAACTGACAGGTTAAATCTCTGAGACAACTTTTTGTATCCTTCCCCTGAACAACTATGTTGAACAATCTTTGTTTTCAGATCATTTGAGAGTTGTTTTGAGGAGCCCATGATGCCACTCTTCAGAGGAGATTCAAATAGGAGAACAACTTGCAATTGGCCACCTTAAATACCTTTTCTCATGATTGGATACACCTGGCTATGAAGTTCAAAGCTCAGTGAGGTTACAAAACCAATTTTGTGCTTCAGTAAGTCAGTAAAAAGTAGTTAGGAGTATTCAAATCAATAAAATGATAAGGGTACCCAAATTTTTGCACCGGTCAAATTTTGGTTTAATGCATATTGCACATTTTCTGTTAGTACAATAAACCTCATTTCAATCCTGAAATATTACTGTGTCCATCAGTTATTAGATATATCAAATTGAAATGGCTGTTGCAAACACCCAAATATTTAGAACTAAAAATGATTAAGATTAATAGGGGTGCCCAAACTTTTTCATATGACTGTATATATATATATATATATATATATATTGTGAGTGTGTGAACCTAGAGGGTGCTAGTGAGCGACCCAAAATCAGGATTGAAAAGCTCCTCAGCCACACCCATAGCTGGGGGCACCAACTCCAGACGGACTGTCTGCAGCAGGAGAGAGTGCTGTGGAGTCCTGCAGGAAGCAGAGAGACTGGGAAGCAGGTGGGGACAGACAAGGCGGTCTGTCCCAAGAGGACTGGGGTCCTGAAAGGACTGACTGAGCCAGGCTGCTACTTGCCCCAGAGGTTAGATAGGGGATAGGGAGCAAGCAGTAAGGTAGGGCCTATGTGTGGCCTAGGTCGTTTTATTGTTTTGTTCATGTACCTTTGAAGTTGAATAAAAGCCATTTAATTTGAATTATCACCGTTTGAATGCTGCTTCTCCGGCACCCAGTAACACAAACACCGCTGTCGAGTCCAGGAGGCTGCCGCCTGTGAGGCTAATTCCCCCAAATTGCCACTATATATATATATACACACACACACACACGTGGACAAAATTGTTGGTACCCCTCGTTTAATGAAAGAAAAACCCACAATGGTCACAGAAATAACTTGAATCTGACAAAAGTAATAATATATAAAAATTCTATGAAAGTGAACAAATGAAAGTCAGACATTGCTTTACAACCATGATTCAACAGAATTTTTTAAAAAAGAAAACTCATGAAACAGGCCTGGACAGAAATGATGGTACCCTTAACTTAATATTTTGTTGCACAACCTTTTGAGGCAATCCTTGCAATCAAACGATTCCTGTAACTGTCAATGAGACTTCTGCACCTCTCAACAGGTATTTTGGCCCACTCCTCATGAGCAAACTGCTCCAGTTGTCTCGGGTTTGAAGGGTGCCTTTTCCAGACAGCATGTTTCAGCTCCTTCCAAAGATGCTCAATAGGATTTAGGTCAGGGCTCATAGAAGGCCACTTCAGAATAGTCCATTGTTTTCCTCTTAGCCATTCTTGGGTGTTTTTAGCTGTGTGTTTTGGGTCATTATCCTGTTGCAAGACCCATGACCTGCGACCAGGGTCGGACTGGCCCACCGGGGAACTGGTGAATCCCCCGGTGGGCCCTGAGCCCCGACTATTAGTCCACATTTTACCAATGTAAATGCATTGGTCAGGGGCCCGATCTGGATGGTCAGGGGCCCTATCAGGCCCCTGACCAATGCAATTACATTGACAAAATGTGGATTAGTAATGGTCAGGGGCCGGACTTTACTACCATAAAGATGGCCGCTGCCGGCGGGGCACAGCGGCGGGAGACTGTCCCTACCTTGTCATGGGCCCGCCTCCTGAAGCCTGCATCCTGATTGACAGCTGCTGGAGCCAATCAAATTGCAGCGCATTGCTGTACGCATCAATGACGTCATAACGCTGTGCGCGGCAGCGGGATTCAGCAGAGGAGCCCAGAACAACAGTGTGAAGGTAAGTACTAGTTACCACACACACAAAACAACTTTCCCCCCTATTTTGCCCCCAAATCTTTCAGCTTCACTGACCCCTCTGAGAACTACAACCCCCAGCAGCTCCAGATGCTCTGGTTCTGTTGAGAGTTGTAGTCCCCCCCCTTCCCAAAAACGAATATCCCACTGTATTGTTATGCTGGTACCTGCTCTAGGGCTCCAGCATGACAATACCTAAGTTGCAGAAACCACTGAGGACTTTTCTGTCCGTCACTTTCAGTTTGAATATGGTGGACACCGGCGGATCTCATTATAGTCAATGGGGTCTGCCGGTGTCTGTGTGTAACCGCCATGTTAACAGTCCGCCTCTCAGTCTTTCGGGTCCCATGGCGGACCTGTATGACAGAGAGCTTGCCGCAGATGTGAACCTAGCCTAAGGCTATAGCTACACTACAACTTCCGTCATGGAACCAAAGATCGCCGTGTAAACCTTGGGACTCTTTCACACGTTAGTGCATGGAGTCGCATTGGGACCCTCAGATTGCAATGCGACTCCATTCACTAACATGAGTGAAGAAGTTACAAGGCGACACAGCGATCCACATGATGGGAGTCACAGCTTATTCATCAAAAACAATGTTTTCCACCTGCCGGAGTTTTGCGCCTAATTTATAATGAGGTGCGCACATAAATTAGTCGTGTCTTCCAGAGTCTGTGCACCTAAACAACTCCACACCAGCTCCTTGCTGATGTAGATCTCTGGGATCATTAACACTAGAAAACTGAAGTAAATGATGATAAAATGGGCCAGGGCCAGAAAAGTGGTGAAAAACTCAAAAAGTCTCTTTTTTTTTGCAAAAAATTTCACTTGCGCAAAATAATTGTTACTTTTTTAATGGCTTGTACATCACTTTTTTTTTAGCACACAAGCTGTGTTATATCAGCCCCATTTATTTATTTATTTATTTATTATGCTTACTTATATAGCGCCATCATATTCCGCAGCGCTTTATAGACATTGACAGTCTATAGGGCTTACAATCTACATATGACATATAACCCACTCATTGCCTCCCACTAAGCCAGCCAATTCACTTTGCTCTGTACTGATGAAGGACAACAATCCGGAAACAGCGCTGTATGCAGATAAGTGAAATTGGCTTGGCTAAGATCCCTTTTGCTGTCTCAAGGCTCGGTGAGTCAAAAGCAAATTGAGGATCTGTTACATCCAATAGAGGGCGCATGAGCTCCCCAGCTCCTTTCCCATAATGCCTTGTGATATGTAGATGCTAAGTAGAGGGCAAAAGGCAATTAAAATCTCTACACACCTTCACTGGTGCTCTCCTCAATGTGAGAGATTCTTGTCCCTTATCGGCTTATTTATTTATATGGCAGATATAACCTTTTTAACCAACCCCCAATACAATATAATTTTGTCAATATGTTGTTAATTTTTTTTTATTTATTTATGCCAGGGGAGGTGAAAAACAACAAAAAAAATACCCTACTCACCTGTCCCCGATGCTGCAGTGTCCTCCCAGTGCAGTCCGATCCTGCTATTTGGCTGTCTTCTGGCGGTGACGTCCCGGCTCCCTTCCGCTGAGGCCGACAATTGGCCTCGGCGGTCACGTGACTACTTAGGTCAATCAACGGCCTACAGAAGGGACCCAGGGATGTCACAGATAGTGACGTCCCTTCGCGGTGGCTGCGGATTGGCCTTAGCAGTCATGTGTGGTGGGAACATGCGCCAACAGAGCTGCAGGACTGGGGAACACAGGAGCATCGGGACAGGTGAATGTGTTTTTTTTTTCTTTTCTTTTTCACCTCTTCCACTCTAATTAAAAAATACATTTTTGCCTGGACAACCCCTTTAAAGGGATTATCCACATTCTAATATTGTTATACCACCTGCAGGGTTCCAACACGCAGGACCCCCTGAAGATCAGCTGCATTGGAATAGCATGGCTCTCAATGTTACCATACCAGGAGCCACGCTGCTCACTAGCCGTATAAAGTGTAGTGGTGACTGTAGGTACTGCAGCGCTGTCCCATTGAAGTCTATGAGGCAGCACTACAGTACCAAAAGCCGCAGCTGCACTTTGTACAGTGAGTGAGCAGCGTGGCTCCTGGTATGTAATCATTACTGGGAGTCACGCTGTACTGGTGAAGCTGATCTGCAGGGATCCAGGTTGTCAGACTTCCACAGATCTAAGGGCTCATTCACACAACAGGATTCCAAGGCTGTGTGCTGGCTGTTGTATTAACAGCACACGGTCCGATAGATTTTAGTGGATCTATTCGCACAACCATTGTTTTAACCGTCTGTGTGAATGATCCAAGAAAGAAATAGAACCGGCTATTTTTGGTGATTTTATGGATCCCTCAATAGACTCATGTCAATGAGGGATCCTTGAAAACAGATTTTCTTAGGGTGTACACTGTGCTGGGCACTGTCGTGTGAGTGTAGCCTAGAATATTAGAAGGTGGATAACCTTTTTAAAGGGGTTATGCCATGAAGAATAGTTATCTGTTATCCATAGGATCGAGCCCTCAGAATCGGGGTGTTTTTCTTCTAACTGAATCCAGACTGAATGTAGCCGTTCCCAGCTGGACGGGAGGCGACCGTGCACCCATTAACTTGAATGGAAGTGCCTGAGATTGTAAAGTACAGGACTTCGGCTATCTCAGTTACTCCCATTAAAGTAAAAGAGGGCATGGATGCTTCCTATCCAGCAGGGCACGGCTACATTCAACCTGGATTCAGTCAGACTAAATTCACTGTGGGGAGAAAAACAAGCCCATTCTCAGGACCGGGAACCGGGATTCATTATCGTCTGTCCTATGGATAAAGTAGTAGTAGTTCGGTGACTCTGGCCTCATAATAATTCTGGAGCATGTAAGGAATTCAGGTGCAGGAAGTGTAGGTCAGCGGGGACTTGTGTCACCACATTTCAAGAGCCATAGTCGGGACACTTCTCTGTCCATAAGGCTGGGGCCCCACGTGGTGTAAAAGCCGCGGTTCACCTGCGGCGTAAACACCGAGGAAAAAAAAGTGGCGTTTTACAGTCACAGCAAAGTGGATGGGATTCTAGTAATTCCTATCCCCACTTTGCGTTAATATACGTGTTGCAGACATGCGCCGATTTCCAAAACCGTTGTGGTTTTGGAAATCACTGCATGTTAATTATACCTACGGAAATGCCAGCGGTTTCCCTATAGATATAATGGAAGCAGAAAGTTCATGGAGGAAATCTCTGTGAACTTTCTATCAGAAGCGCTGCAGGAAGAACTGCAATGTGTTGCTGCCGTGGTTTTTCCAGCAGAGCTTTTTTGCTGCGGGACGCCATGTGGGGCTTAGCTTAAAGAGGTTTTCCAGGGCTTTCCTTTTTTTTTTTTAATTGCTGACCTATCCTTAGAAATGTCATCAATTGGAGATCTGTTGGGGGTCTGACACCTTGTTCCCCTGTGGTTCAGCTGGTTAAAGAGGCAGTGGCCCTCTCTGAGTGCTGCTTCTACTTCACAGGACATGTGACATTATGTTCATTGATCACATGGCCTGGTCACAGCTCAGTCCCATTCAAGTGAATGGGCTGAGCTGTGATACCAAGCACAGTCACTATGGAGCTGTGCTTGGTAAGTACTGAAGAGGCTGCAGCGCACACATCACATGAACAGGTGCTGATCCCTTTCCAATTTTTAATTGATGATTGCATAGGTCATCAATTACTCACCCTTAGAAAACCCCTTTAAAGCCCCAACTAGACTGTGTCCTACTGATATAAAAAGATAATATAGCACCCAATTCTGTTTCCTCTCTGCAGTGAATGAAATGACATCATTAAGCATTCTTCTATCTAGGCTTAACGTTAAAACTGTGGAATCTACCAGAACATAAGCCCTTGTGCAGATCTGAGACTACTGCACAGACGGTTGGTCTGGAAGCATAGACAGTGATTCAGGGTAGGTGCTTCACAACATCTATTATTGACAGATAGTCATCTGTTTTTGTTTTTTAAGGGATTGTCCAGGATGTTAATACAATAGATACTGATGATCGATCCACAGGAAAGGCCATCAGCATCTGATCGGTGTGGGGGCTGACTCCCAGATCCTGCACCAATCAGCTGATTCAGCTCCCGCCTCTCAACCCTACCACATTGAAGTGTTTAAAATATTGATCCAGTGTTGAGGTGTGTCAGTATCTTGGAAAGCTGGGTAGTACCCTTGTACTACCCTGATTTCCAAGGTACTAAGACAGCATTTAGCTTACACCCTCTGCGCTGCGAAGCCGTTTTTTCGTCGGACACGAAGTCCTGCGTGTCCGACTTTGTTTATGACGAAAAAACGGCTTCGCAGCGCAGAGGGTGTAAGCGCACACCCGCGCATTGCTTTAAAAACCCATTCAAATGAATGGGTTTTTAACCAATGCGTCGCTGACCGGTCTGTATCCGATGCCAATCCAGTTCGCCGAGATTTTCACTGGATTGGCAACGGACGGATAGCAAGCGCAGGTGTGAACCCACCCTGAAGGTCACTATAGTTTTTTTTAAAATTTTTCATACTGCTGGGATCTTTAGTGTTTTTTTTATCTTTCAGGTTATGATGGATCGCTTGGATTACGTCGGATTCGTTGAACTCCATCGATGATCATCGTTTTTGTTTAATTTTTTAATAAAATGGTCAAAGAGGGTTGTCTGGGGGAGTTTTTATTTCAATAAAAATAATTTCTCTCATGTCTCTTGATTTTTTTAACTACTTTCTTACCCCCTTAGTAATGGCGACTGTCTGTTAGACAGCATCCATTACTAAGGGGTGGCTTAGTGTTAGATGGTGACTATTCTAGCACTAACCCTCCAATTATTACCCTGGTACCCAACACCATCAGGGGTGCCGGGAAGAGCTGGGTATCGTCCAATACCCAGCTGTCTAAAGAGACTGCAGGGGATTGGGGTGGTTGCAGTCTGGTATTATTAGGCTGGGAAGGCCCAAAAACAGTGGCCCTTCCCTTCCTTGTAATGTCAGGCTGCTGCTGCTTGTTATAGCTGGCTGGTTATGAGAAATTGGGGGGGACCCTATGTCGTTTTTTTTCCAATTATAAAGCAGCATAGGGTCCCCCCCAATATTTATGAACCAGACAGATATAACAAGCAGTAGCCTGACATTACAAGGGTGGGAAGGGCCACGGTGTTTGCCCCTTCCGAGCCTAATAATACCAACCTGCGATGGCCCCAATCCCTAGCTGTCTCTTTAGACAGCTGGGTATTGGACGATACTCAACTCTTTTTGGTGTTATGTACCGGGGTAATAATTGGAGGGTTAGTGCTAGAATATTCACCAGCTGACACAAAGCCACACCTTAGTAATGGATGCAGTCTATCAGACAGTTGCCATTACTAAGGGGATAAGAAAGTATTTAAAAAAACTCGAGACATGAGAGAAATTTTTTTTATTGAAATAAAAACTCCCCCAGACAACCCTCTTTGACAATTTTATTAAATAATTAAAAAACAAAACAAAAATGATGATCATTGATGGAGTCCAACGAATCCGACATAATCCAATGGATCATCGTAACCTGAAAGAGAAAAACACAGCATAATAAAAAAAAATTATAGTCACCTACAGCTGTCTTCTTTCATCTGTCTTCTGTGGTAAAATAGAAACTGGCTTCTATTCTGGTGCAGGGGATCTGGAGATGAGAAAGAATTCTGTCTCATCTCAAAGGTTTGTGTCCCAGAATGAGCTAATGAAGGGACTCCTAAGCTACAGAAGAGTCCCTGGACTAGCTGTGTGATTGTTGTTACTCCTATCAATGTGACCAGGAGTAACACAATCACATTGGGGGTCGGGAGAAGCAGGAGCTGACAAGCTATTCATATGAATTGACAGGCGTCTCATGCATTCACAGCAGGCAGTGCCCGGTAATTCATTTGCATTTACAAAAAGCTCCTGCAAGGGGGGAGTGGGCAATGCAGGCGCAAAATATCACTCCTGCATCGCTCCACCTCTGTAGCAATATAAGTGTGAAAAATGGACAGCACAAGAATGATGTTTTTTTTTACAGATAGTACATGGACAGAAAAATTGTTAGTGTTAAAGCGGTTGTCCAGAATAACCTGTTTTTGGCAAGGAGGCTGGGGAAGGTGAAAAAAAAAAAACATACTCTCACCTGTCCCCGGTGTTCCGTTGTCTCCCACCGCAGTCCGGTCCTGCTGCTCCCAGGTGACGTCCCGGTTACTTTACTTAGGCCGCTGATTGGCCTCAGGGGTCACATGAGGCGAGGACTTCCTCCTAAACAAGACCCGGGAGGAGCAGGACCAGACCGTGGTGGGAGACACTGGAGCATTGGGGACAGGTTAGTATGGGGTTTTTTTCTTTACCTTCCCGGCCTCCTTGCCAAAAATGGCTTCCAAGAGAACTACGCCACTTTGAAAAAACCATTCCCTTCTGCAATAGATATTATGGAAGCTGATGTTGATAGTGATGGTGAGGATGACATGAATGATGGAAAACATGTAGCTTGTGAAAACTGCCTGACCTGCTGCTATAGACTTTTATATGATCACAACTTGCCTTCTGCTGCATATACAAATCTTTTTGTGGTATATAAAGCGCTCCTTACTCTGGCCTGCACTTTTCCTGTGAAAGAATGTTTTAAAAAAAAAATTGTAAAAAATCGGTTGAGGTCATTGATTGGACAAGAACTTTTAGAATCTCTCATTTTAATGAACATTGAGAGTGATATTTCCGTGTCTTTAGATTATGATGACATTGTTGATCGATTTGCAAACTCATCTTCTGTTCTTCAGAAACTGCTGCTGTAACCTGGTTGTGTAAAATGTTTTTTTGTTGTGTGTGTTACTATATTAATACTGCTCTATTTAAGGTTAGTTATTTGTATCATGTGTCTGATACATTAAAACTACGTTTATAGAAAAAGAAAATGGAAATCCTGACAGGGACAGGAACCCCTTTGACTGTAATGGGGTCCATCAGTTTTCTACTTTGATGTTTGTCACTTTGCCTGGCAAAACAGGCCGGCTATCTGCACTATTGTGTCTGTAATGTTTGTTGAACTCTATCTGTGATGGAGGAGAAGTTAAGGTCTGTGATGTAGGATAAGTTAATATTTAATTTTATATTATTTATTTAAATATTATTTATTTGGTTGTGCATTAAAATAATTTTGGTTTGCTTTTCCGTGTATGTGTGTAGAACGTAATATAGTTTGTGTGCTAGGTCTCATGCCTGAATGTATTTAAGATGTGCATCACACAGATCTCAGATATGCACCATGCATACCCATATATAAAATAAAATACATTTTTCTATTCAAAGACAGTAAACTAAAGCTCAGCTAAAAGTGATATTTGCATTGATTAAGAGAAAACTCACTTTGATGTAGTACAAAGGACAATACAGTTCTGTTTTGCACACTGTATTGTGCGCGAAAATGCACGTTAAATGTGCATGATGCCAAAAACTGGATGAGCGATATTTCATATGGCAGTAGGGTGGGCCTGACACTGGGCAGGACATTTCTCTCTAGAATCCCTTGATAGTCTTGAGATTTCATTGTACCCTGCACAGATTCAAGACACTCTGTGCCAGATGCAACAAAGAAGCCCCAGAACATAACAGAGCCTCCTCCATGTTTCACAGTAGGGACAGTGTTCTTTTTAAGATATGCTTCATTTTTCCGTCTGTGAAAATAGAGCTGATGTGCCTTGCCAAAAAGTTTGATTTTTGTCTCATCTGTCCATAGGGCATTCTCCCAGAAGCTTTGTGGCTTGTCAATATGTTTTTATATATTATTACTTTTGTCAGATTCAAGTTATTTCTGTGACCATTGTGGGTTTTTCTTTCATTAAACAAGGGGTACCAACAATTTTGTCCACGTGTGTGTGTGTGTGTGTGTGTGTGTATATATATATACAGTACAGACCAAAACTTTGGACACACCTTCTCATTCCAAGAATTTTCTGTATTTTCATGACTATAAAAATTGTAGATTCACACTGAAGGCATCAAAACTATGAATTAACACATGTGGAATTATATACTTAACAAAAAAGTGTGAAACAGCTGAAAATATGTCTTATATTCTAGGTTCTTCAAAGTAGCCACCTTTTGCTTTGATTACTGCTTTGCACACTCTTGGCATTCTCTTGATGAGCTTCAAGAGGTAGTCACCTGAAATGGTTTTCACTTCACAGGTGTGCCCTGTCAGGTTTAATAAGTGGGTCTCTAAACTGGCATCACAAGGGCCTGGAGTTGCGAGTGTGGATCTGCGGGATGCCAGCACTCAGCACGAGGTCCCAGTGCAGGCCGGGGGTAGCCAGGTGGGCGGAGACTGCCGGGATGGGGTCTCAGCACCGGTACCACAAGGGCCTGGGGTTGCGAGTGTGGATCTGCGGCATGCCAGCACTCACAACGAGGTCCCAGTGCAGGCCGGGGGTAGCCAGGTGGGCGGAGACTGCCGGGATGGGGTCTCAGCACCGGTACCACAAGGGCCTGGGGTTGTGAGTGTGGGTCTGAGGGACGCCAGCACTCGGGGGAGGGACCCAGAGCAAGCAGGAGGTAGCCAGGTCTACTTAATTCAGAGCCTGAACCTTAGAAGAGTCTCCATTCAGACAGGAGAGGAAGAGGGTATCAGTACGCCAGGAATATGGTCAGGGACCAGCGCAGGTCCCGGCGGGGTGAGGCCGCCAAGGTGTCCGCGGAAGGCGATCTTAGGATCGTCCTTCCTCCCGACACGCTCTAAAAGGGGGAGGTGTGATGAACCGACCCTCAGTTTTATATCTTTCTTGGAAGTGTGTTTTACTTGCTTAGGTCAGTCCTTCCCCCACTTGGAATGCGGTGCTTTAGTTGAGTCCACATTGCTGGACGATACGCTTCACTGGTTTTATGTGTGTTCATTGGAGATGGCTTGCTATAGCCAGGCACTTTTATTATCCCTGGCCAGATGGGATGGGGGATAGCAAGCCTTAACTTCACCCTTCTCTCCGAGGGTTCTGCAAAGGTGGGAGAAGGGGGCTGCCTGGGTGCAAGGGGTGGGTGGAGCACTAGCCATATGCTGTGGGCAGACCTGGATTCTGGGGTCATTCAGCAAAGAGGCAGTAAGGAGCTCTGATCTGGGAGAAGATGAGAGGGCCTGCCCTACTGAGGAATGCTTTGAGG
Organism: Leptodactylus fallax; assembly: GCA_947044405.1. Taxonomy (NCBI): domain Eukaryota; kingdom Metazoa; phylum Chordata; class Amphibia; order Anura; family Leptodactylidae; genus Leptodactylus; species Leptodactylus fallax. The sequence continues at coordinate 2,158,111 of CAMRHE010000203.1, forward strand.
GCCTAGTTCTGGACAGCATGTAGAAGGATTGTTTTATGCAACTTGCTTAAGCTTGCGCCCTAGGCCCAAAACTCTGCTGTGGCCTAGAGAAACGGACTACAAGTATTCATTGTGCTGAGCATGGAAGAGAGACAGCTAGGACAAAGCTGTGTGCTCAGGTATCTTTTCTAAACTTTTATTTCCCTTTTACTTTGTTTTGTATAGTATCATCGCTCTTTTGCTTGTATGTTTATGCTTGATCATATTAATATTGTATATTTCTGTATATGCTATTAATCCATACCGACCCACTTGGGTTATTAAATATATAAAATTTATATCGCTCGTTTCATTTTTATCCTATGACCCGGTCTACTCACGGTGTGTGAGTGGGAGGTTAAGAAAGAAGTTTGATCGCAGGCGTGTCAGGCGGCTGGGCGAGGCGATATTCTTCACACTTTTGTAGACACTTCTGGATTTGGCTCAAAAAAAAGGCAACAAAATCTGCAAAAAAAAAAAAAGCTGCGTACCCGCAATGTGCGGCTTCAGCCTAATACAGCATTTTCGGACACAAGATATCTAATATTTAATATATTTTTTAAGTGGTCTAGAAAAAGGAGGGGGTAGCTTGGCACTTATGATCACTGCCCCATTCATTGTGTTTCAATATGGTGACATTCATTCCACGCTTTAGATACCTTGATCACAATTGACTGAGCTATCTAAAGGGTTAAATGTATGCTATCAAATCTCTGATTGCCGGTGTTGGTGCCAGGTCCCTGCTTTGTAAAACAGCGGAGCCCAGCGGTTATGACACCTGCTCAGCTACTACAGTCATACTGTTGATGTTGTAAAGGGGTTAAAAGAAAAACTGTCTTTGTTGCCCACACAGAGGCGTAGCTAGGGGTTCAGCACGGGGGGGGGGGGGGCGAACATGTCCAAGTGGGTCCCCTACTTGGACATGTTCGTATACCGATACTATCAGTATACGGTGAACGTATAGTGGTATATAGCGACTCTACACAGGGCTCTGCAGACGATTTAGGTGAATACAGTGCAGTAACATTTAGTGTTTTACAGATGATGTCTCTGACTAATCCTTCACATTTCCCATCTCTTTCATCTGGACCGCCATGACCACTTCTTCCAGTCTCTGTAAAGTTTGCAACACAGACATCTTTGGCTTCTCACTTTTCCAGGCACCTGACCCACATTGTCCTCACCTGCACACCCATCCTGCTGCTACCCCCAATTATAAAATATATAATATAACCCCCATAATCAATAATACCCCCAAGTGCATCTTTAAACTAATAACTTCACTGTGTACCCGTTTAAATAATGTGTCCCTTATTAATAATGCCCTAGGTGTTTCCTAATTAAAAAGGAAAAAAAAAAATTATTGGGGTTCCAATACCCGGGCCCCCCAGGATCAGCTGTTTGAATGAACCATGGTACCTGAGTAAGCGCCATGGCATCTTCTCTGTTTACACAGTTTCATTCTTTTCATGGCGGCCATGTAATGTAACTACAGCCTTGTTCTATACATGTCTATGTGACAAGGCTGGAATTACATCACATGGTCACTATAAACACACAGCGTGTGATATAAACAGGCGCCATAGCCCCTTCATACAGCTGATCAGTGGGGAATCACTTATCTCTTATTGATGTTTTATTCTGATGATAGATCATCAATAAAAATGAGCTGGAAAACGCCTTTAGGCTAAGGCCCTATGTGGCGCCCCGCAGCGAAAAAGAGCTGCGGGAAAAACCGCGGCGGCAACGCATCGCAGTTCTTCCTGCAGCACTTTGCACAGAAAGTTCGCAGAGATTTCCTCTACGGACTTTCTGCTTCAATTATATCTATAGGGAAACCTCTGGTGTGGAACTGTGTGCAACTGTTTTGGAAATCGAAGCGTATCCGCTGCGCATATTTTACTGCAAAGTGGGGATGGGATGGGGCCCCATGTGGTGAAAACCCACAGAAAAAAATGCCGTATTCTAGCAAATATCATCCACACATTGCGGAAAAATACGTGCAGCAGACGCACTGCGATTTCCAAAACCGTTGCGGTTTTGGAAATTGCAGCATGTCAGTTATACCTATGGAAACACTGGCGGTTTCCATATAGGTGGATTGAAAACAGAAAGTCCACAGGGGTAATCTCTGCGGACCTTCTGTGAAAAGCGCTGCGGTAAAAACCACAATGTTACAGCCATGGTTTTTCCTGCAGCACTTTTTTTTGCTGCGGCCAGCTACATGGGGCCTTAGTCTTAATAAAGCCCAAGTGCCACTTTAATTAAATTAATCGACCCTCATATTATGTCCCTGATTCCCCGTGACATAAATACTGCACCTCTAATGACCCGTTCTATCAATGACCACCCCCTTATGTTCATAATGCCTCCTAATATAATGATGCCCCCTAATGGCCCCTTATATAAATAACCCCCCCCTTGTATCCATAATACCCCGTAATAACCCTTATATAAATGACCCCCGCATCGTCATAATGCCCCTAATGAATCCTCCCTTTATAGTTATACTTCCCCCTACTTCCCACAACTGCGCTAAAAAAACAAAAAAAAATAAGTCCTACTCACCTACTTGCAATGCTGATGAATGGAGCCACCGCTTTCTCTCAGTCCACGCACAGGACATTCTGTGTCTGAGCGCAGGCGGCACGATGTTGTGACGTCATCGCGCTGTCTGTGCTGAGAAGAAGACATCCGTCTGTGGTTTCAGGGTCTTGTAAACCGCAGGCCTGAAGTGGCTTGCGGTTTACAAGCCAGTTAAGCACCAGGAAGCATTGTAACTAGATCAGTGTCTGCAGACACCGATCTAGTTAGACATAAAGGATGTATTAATGGCAGCCCCAGGGTGGGCCCCAAAGGGTCAGTGGGCCCAGGGCAGCTGCCCCCGCTAGCTACGCCTCTGTGCCCACAGGAACCAATTAGCTTTAATTTCTTATACTGCTCTTCAAAAATGAAAACTGTTATGGACAACAAAAAGTTTCTATTATACAGTTTTTATAACTCTGTCCCAGAACTGGGGGTAAGAAATACTTTGCTACATGCACCCAGGTGGTTAAGGTGTACCTTCAAGTATACGGTTTCCTCTATGGCTCAAGTTGCCCCTTTAATCATTATGTACGGGTGGACTAGGCCTATAGCTGATTTATACCTATGATAACCATAAAATATAAAAACATCCACAGTTCTGTGCCACAGGCTGATCTCAATAGCTGTATTCCTATGGCAGGCCTAAGAGCCTTCAGAAGGTGCTAGGCTGCAATAGTAACCGGACGGCTCCCGCCATCTTCTGCTCGGGACCTGTACTGGTAATGAAAAGTGAGGAAGACAATGAATGGCACACAAAGGGTTAATTACCACAACCAGAGATGTCTGATGAGATATAAAACAAAGCAGACCTGGCACAATAACCGCCAAGAAAACATTCCACCAAGCATCATTACTCAATTCCCACACCTGATAGTCTTTATTGATCATAATACTTGCACCAAATTCTAAGCCCCCCTATCAGCATGGTCAAACAAAAATCTGATGTTTTTCCACTGCTCAAATGTTTGAGCTGTTTTGCCTTTGTTCCTTGTAGACAGTTATGGCACTAATCATCTTCCATTATAGCCAATCCATGCTAAGGAACAGAAAGTTCTTTGGTGCACTAGCATTGTATTCGACAGAAATCTCCTTACCTGCGCAGCACCTGTTCATTAGAACGATTCTTAAAATGTTTCTTATTGATAAGTAGTTTATGTCTGCAGGATCCCATTTCACTGGATGTTTTCCTTGATCACACCATTCACACCATACTCTCAACACTGCTGCAATAGAAGACCCCATACTGGCCTGAACTAGTCTAGCAGCAATGGCCGTGTCTTGTTCAAATTCGCTCAGGCTACTCAATTTCTCCATTTTAATGAAAGAGGACCCCAGGACCATTAAGCTTATGGCGTTTATGGAGTTACAGTACCGGCTGCCATATTTATAATGATTTTAAATTAATTTATTTAAAGGTGTTTAATGTGTATTATGGTGGATTAAATAGTATATTACATTAAAATTTATTAGAATTGTTTTTTGTTTTGGTCTCCTCCCTCCCCTTATTGCTATTCCCAGTGGTTCTTACTTTAGTGCAGGTCAGCTGTGCCCAGCACAAGCAAGTTCTGGTAGCTTTTTCGCAGTCTGCATAGTACCCAATTCTTCAGCTGATTGGCCATTAGTTTCAGTGGCTGGAAAATGTGGACATTAAAAAGGCAGTCCGGAGAGAAGTTCAGGGTCTGTTGCCGTGTCAAGCCATGGAGCAGCACTCGCCCCACCCCCTCCCAAATGGATTGATATATGGACTGTCATGATGCCTTATTAGTGGGGTTCTAGTCTCACAGCTAATGCTTGGGGGATTTGGTTTAGCACTGATCTGATGAATTGTGGTGGTTTTAATTATTTTTTGATTAAATATTATTATTCATTTAAAGATTTATTGATTATTATTAATTGTATTGGTAACCCCTTGATAAAGCATCATGTTTTTTATTTACTATATTATAAAGTTTAGAAAAGGGAGCAAATTGGGACTTGTAACAAAGTGAATTCACACTGAAATCGATTCAAGAACTTGCTCAATCAATTTTATGGTGCGCTCCAGGGTTAGGGGACTAATAATATTACAGGGAAACCTCTATAGTGGAAGCACAGGTGTGTCTAGTAAAACGGTCATTCATATATTGATATATATTATATGCTATTACAGTATATGCACACACATACTACAGGCCAACAAACCAGATCTTATTAGTTAATAACTGCTTACTTGATTCCTTCTAAAGACCAGGGGTAAGCACTGGTGCCAGAGTCGGCACCCCAGGCACATCTGGTCTGGCACAGGCCTCTCTCTGCTGTTTTAAAGACATGACAGTGCTGTTCCAGTTGGCAATCTCTCTCTAGTGGACTATGGAAATACAGTCAGAGCGGAGTATTCACTGGGGAAGAATACATTAGGCATGATGTCCTAGTATTCAGGCCAGTAGCCTACTCAGAGGACAGCAACTGCTTGAGCAAAGTATAATATGGCAGCTAAACTTCCCTTCATTCATTTCAATAAAGCTAGAAAGATTTTTTGGATTCCTTCAACAAAAAGGCTAGGATGTGTAAGGAAATCCTCTGCCCCCCACAAAGAAGGCTAACTGCAGACTACTCTTAGCCCCATGGTTAACCGAAATTCATATATTCATCAAATAGGAATCGTTTTTGCTAAAAAATTCATGACATTCATGTAGAAGATCGACACCCTTATAGTTATTGCTTGGCACACTGAGTACTTCACCTTTGTAATTTTTTTTTTGTTTTTGTTTAAATCAGCAGCCCAGACAAAAAAGGTTGCTGAACCTTGTTCTACACCAGGGGTCAGCAACCACTGGCACTCCAGCTGCTGTGAAACTACGACTCCCAACATGCTCCATTCACTTCCAAGAACAACAGAGCAAGTATGTATGCTGGGAGTTGTAGTTTTACAACAACTGGAGTGCCAAAGGTTGCCTACCCCTGTTCTAGACAATAAAATAAGATCCTTCGGTGTACAATGCTTATGAGACCTCCTCCAAATCAACTGTTTTATAGACAGTCATATCAGAGCTACTTTGTTTGCGTCAGAAAATGAACACAATCGGGAATTCTATCTTTACAAGTTCTCATTAAATTGTAATATTTTCTTGATGTTATGACTGATCTTCTTATTAGTAGAGAATGCCCACAAAAACATAGATTATAGGATCTTTGACCTTATTGACCTCTTATGAACTCCACGTTCCTTTCATAAAACAGTTTTTGTACAAAACAGAGAGACTTTAATATTAACATATTTAACAATAACTATAACATTAAGTATGAGGCATTTCCTATTGTACATTTTATATGAATCATCAATTCATATAAACCATAATGCTTGAGTTTAAATGACGGTTTGCACTGTACATAATAAATATTCCTTGTATAAAGGAAAGCATATGACTGGGGTTTCTCCTTTAAGAGTAGATGACATTGAAATGAATTCAGTTTCTTTAGTTGCACTCCATTCACATAATATATTGTCTGTGGGTCACTCTTCTTTATATTTTGTTAGTCTTCTCTCTTATACTGTAATATAATAAAAATATTTTTTTAAAAAGTCATTGTCAGAGAAGTTAGTATTTTACAACCATAAAAAATAAAACCTTTTTCAGAATGTGGCCCCCAGGATGACTACCTGAGAGGAACACTAGAGTGCCAAGGGACAGGGGAGAGTTTCCCCATTACTGCCGGGAACACTGATTCCCTATCTACAGGGAATGATCACTTCCAGAATTGCCATCTCAGAAATCTCCATAGGGTACTCAGGGACTCCCGTTCTCGTGATCAAAGGTGTGCCAACGGTCAGACCCTCGGCGATTAAAGCCCCATGTAGCGAAGAACAGCAAAAAAAAAAAAACGCTGCAAAAAAAACCTGGCTGAAACGCAGCATTTTTCATTGCGATTTCGCAGAGTTTTCTTATGCGGACTTTCTGCCCCTATTACACCTATACAGAAAATGCCAGAGTTTCTGTAGGTATAATTGACATGCTGTGATTTTCACAAAAGTGTGCTATTTTGAAAACGCAGCTTTTCCACTGTGAATTTTTTTCTGCAATGTGTGGATGGGATTAGCCAGAATCCTATCCACTTTGCAGGTATTGTAAAACGCTGCTTTTTCGCAACGTCGGGCTTCAGCCTAATTGTTATTTGAGGTCAGGGAATTTTCTACATTTGCTTCATGTGTAGCAAACCTAGTGTTCCTCTCATACACCCAGCATTGTCTTCTGCAAAAAGTAGTTATCAAAATTATTTTGCAAGGACCAATTTAACCCCTCTGTGTGAAGGTATACCAAGTGTTTATATACTTAGGTTATCACTTTTCTGTAACTTCAATTGACAGGTTCTAGTAAATATGTTTTACAGCAAAGGAAGGAATAATAACACAGTACGTGGCTAAGGAAAAGTGACATCATCAACATAAATGTGATCTTGATCCTTGGGGAATTGGCTGGGTTTTTCCAGGTTTATGAAAGACTAGCTGTAGCATCCAAAATGAAGAATATGTTTACTCAGACCCAGCAATTGCACACCTACTAAGTAATTGTATATAAGTGGGAGAATATAATGATGACTCAACGCCATATGTTTAAAAGTGATGTCGGTAGATATAATGAAGAATAAGAGTGATTGGTCTGGTTGTTTTAGTGATCATAAAATGACAGATGTTTATCCCGCATAGTAGGAAAAGCTTTAGATGTCACCTTTGCAACCAGGCCATTTACTCTCAAAAGTTTAAAATTGACGTGGCCGACATTATCATGGGGGAGGGTTACCCTTTAAATGTTTCTGACATCAAATACCACCAAAAAAAACTTTTGATCAGAAATATTTGCTTTGTAAACAACTAGTGACTTATCTTCAGAGAAGTCATCAAGTATAACTAAAGTAATGTGAATTTTGTGTTTTGCCATACGTACCTTATTCATCACCCAGTCAGCATCTTCTATGGCCCTTTTAATAATCTGCTGTATTCTCTCTGTGTCATCCTCATCAGCATGAACCCGAAAGCTCTTTTTAAAAACAAACCATAATAGATCAATATATTTTAACAAACATTCTAAGGCTCTGTTCACAACAGTGTCACAGCAAGGGAGTTGATACCACAGACGCAGATCATGAGGTTGCTCTGGGGTCCTTAGAGATATGGAACCTAGAAGCAGTATTTTTATCTGTTCTATTGGCTACATGTCCTCAATGTACCCCACAGCATCATGTCTTCTGCTCATAAAAGAAACAGAACAGCTATGTTAAATCCATTTTCAAAGTATCCATACAAATCCTGACCCACCAGACCAGTATTGATGGCTAGGATACAGCTTCACGCTGTGCTTTTCTTAACATCCAATACATCAAAACTCCTGATAGAAACCCAACAATTTAAATGTGAAGATGGTTATGGTTAGAATGAGTAAAGTAAAACATTAAAAAGCAGAACATAGAGTACTTTGCACTCAATCTTACAGAGAAAGTAGAGCACATGCTGCTGCCTTGATAGATACTACAATGACTTCTAAAAGTATATTAGAAAATAAAGTTCAGGAAAGAGTTGTAATGAAAAACTTTTTTATAAACTGGCACTCACACAACCAAATGCCTTGGAGGTGATTGAGAAGCCTTGAGGCTTGTTATGTATACAATCATACCCTTAGTGACAAACCTGGCCATTAGTATCATTTTAAATAAACATAAATTGCAAGAGGCTAACATTTTTAAGGGCTAAATAATACCAAAAAGAGCAGCTTTAATAATAATAATCATAATGATAATGATAATAATAAAATAAATTTTATTTATATAGCGCCAACATATTCCGCAATACTGTACACCTAAATGGTCCTTGTACTGTTTCAACAAAACCTTGCACTACATTACATTAGCACTACAGGTGAAAAGTTAAAACATTGTAATATATCTTACTAGAGAAATATGCCTCTTTCTCCACTAAGGGTGGGTTCACACCTGCGTTCCAGTCCGTCCATTGCCAATCCGAGTGAAAATCTCGGCGAATGGGATTGGCATCGGATACAGACCGGTCAGCGACGCATTGGTTAAAAACCCATTCATTTGAATGGGTTTTTAAAGCAATGTGAGGGTGTGTGCTTACACCCTCTGCGCTGCGAATCCTTTTTTTTCGTCGGAAACAAAGTCGGACAGGCAGGACTTCGTGTCCGACAAAAAAAAAAAAGGATTCGCAGTGCAGAGGGTGCAATCGGACACCCTCGCATTGCTTTAAAAACCCATTCAAATGAATGGGTTTTTAACCAATGCGTCGCTGACCGGTCTGTATCCGATGCCAATCCCGTTCGCCGAGATTTTCACTCGGATTGGCAACGGACGGACTGGAACGCAGGTGTGAACCCACCCTTACCTGGCTTCGCTCCTTGCACCCTTCCCCTCTAAAGCTGTTCACTCACTTAGAATTCTTTGCTAAATCAATGTTGGAAGACTGAGAGATCAGATTACAAACTTCCTATAAAAATCTATGGAGAGGGGGTAAAGAGGAGTCAAGAGAGAGTGAAGCAGAGACGCACACACAGACAGCTGCATGCTGCAGCTAAAGGTTTCTACTCAAATCAATACAGTTCAGTGCTGGAGAATATCCTCCACAATGCTTCTAAGCAAGAAAGAAAGTTAAAGAGTATCTTTCAAAACCTCAAGTTCTTAATAGGCGCCACTCCACTGATTCCAGGACAGTTGGAATTTTTTCTTTAGCCCCCACCATTCTTGAGCAACTAGCGCAAGTAATTTTGGTGCCTGATGTGCTATTTAATCTCTGTAATGTCAGAAGGTCAGTGTCTGGATCGCACCCCTTGTCTTCTCCTACCTGACACTTCCCTCCTGACAGTGCAGAGCCTAAACAACATATCAGACACCATAACAACAGTGATTGCATGGAAATGGTGGGGGCTAGAGAAAAATTTCAAATGTGCAGGAATCAATATAAAGAACTGGACCTATTGAAGGTGGTGAAAGGTCCTCCTTAAAGGGGTTATCCAGGATAAAATGTAATTACTACACTAATCTAAACACCCTCTCCTCGCCTACTTTCTACATTGCATAATTTAGCAAAAATGTACATTTTTGGACATAAATAGTGTTAGAAATCAAAATCACAGAGGGTGTGTATCCATTCCTCTATTCAAATATGGATCACAGATTGGAATGGTCAAACAAAAAATAAACAAAACTAAGCGTTTATTAATACTCATAAAAAGTGGATATGCCACCAAAAGTGTGAGCTAAGCACAGAAAAATAGGCTCTGGGTGTAGGCAAAAATGTGTGTCCTGGACTTCAGAACAGACAGACCTCAGCTGCACCCATGATATGACACATTGACCTGCATACTCAAAAAATGGTTCAGTTATTAGTCAATCCTCCAGTATTGAACCTTCCACACTAAGAGGAAAACAATGAACTACTATTTGTCAATGTCAGATCCCTTCTATGGGGACTTGTACATTTCTCACACCGATGCAGTGATTAGTCTGTGCCTCAAACTTAGATGTGTGACATTGGACTGTGACGGGATGGTTTGAACTGAGTCTTTCCCAATCAGATCAAATAGCTTACACAGAAGTGCTGCAATCGCCACTAAGCTAGTCTCAGCTGTAAGATGTATAAATCGCTGAGAATAAACTGTAGTAAACCTGAAGGTCTCGTATTTGGAACATAAAGCTAGAATTGGGTCCGAGTATTTGGAGACATAGTAGTAGCTATGTCATTGAACGTTTTCTTTTATCTCACAGACTATTGAGACTTCCTAGGGGTAGGCATGCAAGCTTGTGTGGGTCTAGGTAAGATAGTGACTGATTGGGAAAGACTCAGAGTTCAAACCATCCCGTCACAGTCCTATGTCACACATCTAAGTTAGAGTAGTATAATGTTGTACCATATTAGCCATTGAAAGTACTGGAAGAGTGAAGAAATCAGGCCATACCTTTTAGAGGCTAACTAAGTATATTTGATGGTAATATTCATGCCAGCTTCATGTCACACTATGTACAGTGGGGAAAAAAGTATTTAGTCAGCCACCAATTGTGCAAGTTCTCCCACTTAAAAAGATGAGAGGCCTGTAAGTGACATCATAGGTAGACCTCAACTATGAGAGACAAAATGAGAAAACAAATCCAGAAAATCACATTGTCTGATTTTTAAAGAATTTATTTGCAAATTATGGTGGAAAATAAGTATTTGGTCAATAACAAAAGTTCATCTCAATACTTTGTTATATATCCTTGGTTGGCAATGACAGAGGTCAAACGTTTTCTGTAAGTCTTCACAAGGTTGGCACACACTGTTGCTGGTATGTTCGCCCATTCCTCCATGCAGATCTCCTCTAGAGCAGTGATGTTTTGGGGCTGTCGCTGGGCAACATGGACTTTCAACTCCCTCCAAAGGTTTTCCATGGGGTTGACATCTGGAGACTGGCTAGGCCACTCCAGGACCTTGAAATGCTTCTTACAAAGCCACTCTTTCGTTGCCCTGGCGGTGTGCTTGGGATCATTGTCATGCTGAAAGACCCAGCCACATTTCACCTTCAATGCCCTTGCTGATGGAAGGAGGTTTGAACTCAAAATCTCACAATACAAGGCCCCATTCATTGTTTCATATACACAGATCAGTCGTCCTGGTCCCTTTGCAGAGAAGCAGCCCCAAATCATGATGTTGCCACCCCAATGCTTCACAGTAGGTATGGTGTTCTTTGGATGCAACTCCGCATTCACTCTCCTCCAAACACGACGAGTTGTTTTTCTACCAAACAATTCTACTTTGGTTTCATCTGACCATATGACATTCTCCCAAAACTCTTCTGGAACATCCAAATGCTCTCTAACAAACTTCAGACAGGCCCGGATATGTACTGGCTAACGCAGGGGGACACGTCTGGAACTGCAGGAACTGAGTCCTTGGCGGTGTAGTGAGCTACTGACGGTAGCCTTTGTTACGTTAGTCCCAGCTTTCTGCAGGTCATTCACTAGGTCCCCCTGTGTGGTTCTGGGATTTTTTTCTCACTGTTCTTGTGATCATTTTGACCCCATGGGGTGAGATCTTGCGTGGAGCCCCTGATCGAGGGAGATTATCAGTGGTCTTGTATGTCTTCCATTTTCTAATTATTGCTCCCACAGTTGATTTCTTCACACCAAGCTGCTTGCCTATTGCAGATTCAGCCTTCCCAGCCTGGTGCAGGTCTACAATTTTGTTTCTGGTGTCCTTCCACAGCTCTTTGGTCTTCACCATAGTGGAGTTTGGAGTGTTACTGTTTGAGGTTGTGGACAGGTGTCTTTTATACTGATAACAATGTCAAACAGGAGCCATTACTACAGGTAATGAGTGGAGGACAGAGGAGCCTCTTAAAGAATAAATTACAGGTCTTTGAGAGCCAGAAATCTTGCTTGTTTGTAGTTGACCAAATACTTATTTTCCACCATAATTTGCAAATAAATTCTTAAAAAAAAAATCAGACAATGTGATTTTCTAGATATGTTTTCTCATTTTGTCTCTCATAGTTGAGGTCTACCTATGATGACAATTACAGGCCTCTCTCATCTTTTTAAGTGGGAGAACTTGCACAATTGGTGACTAAATACTTTTTTCCCCCACTGTATGAACTGTGAGGGTCACAAATCGCCAGCTCATTGCAAACAGATAACAGATCCCTCTGTCACGCACCACAACTTTCCAGATTGTTTATTTTTTGACCGGTTGTAAATAACTTCTCTACTTAGATTGCATTTGTTTTTTTAAGGACTCTAAAATCCTTAGAAGGACCATGCCTATAGGGTATAAAAAATCTGTGAATTTTCAGTTCTTGTATAACACCATGTCTGATGAAGGAAGCTAGTACTTCCGAAAGCTTACCATCAAATATACTCAGTTAGCCTCTAAAAGGTATCGCCTGATTTCTTCACTCTTCCACATCTAAGTTTGAGGCACAGACTAATCACTGCACCGGTGTGAGATATGTACAAGTCCCCATAAAAGGGATCTGACACTGGCAAATAGTAGTTCATTGTTTTCCTCTTGGTGTGGAAGGTTCAATACTGGGGGATTAACTAATAACTGAACCATTTTTTGAGTATGCAGGTCAATGAGTCATATCATGGGTGCAGCTGTCTGGTCTGTCTGATCTGAAGTCCGGTACACACATTTTTGCCTACACCCAGGGCCTATTTTTCTGTGATTAGCTCACACTTTTGGTGGCATATCCACTTTTTATGAGTATTAATAATGCTAAGTTCTATTTATTTTTTGTTTGACCATTCCAATCTGTGATCCATAAATAGTGTTAGGTCTTCGTTATAGTGGACACACAACACCTTATTCTGAAAAGCCACCTGAAATGACAGCTACATTTTACATTTATTCAGTCAAGTATTACTTAAACAACTAGTACCAAATATATGTGTTAATACAGACCACAAACCCAGTTTACATTTACATGGAAAAAAGCCAGTCATCGGGTCTACACAACAAATCTCACCTGCCGTACTGCATGCTTATAATGTTGCTGAAGATTCTCATTTGGAAGTTGCTTACAACAACGAAGAAGATACCGATATAACTGTAAAGGCTTATGTACCAATTCTGCACCAGGGAAAGGAACCATTTTCATAAAGTATCTGGAGATCTGCAATGTAAAACATATAAAGGTGATACAAACAATCAATGCAACATAGGAAGAAATTCATACTGTAACAGAGGATACTACATTGAAGTTGCATATACACACATGCAAATTCCAGGCATACTGGCTCTGCTACTCAAGGTTTGCTTCCTGCACCTCATGCATTAGACAACTAAGTACAGTCATATGAAAAAGTTTGGGCACCCCTATTAATCTTAATCATTTTTAGTTCTAAATATTTGGGTGTTTGCAACAGCCATTTCAATTTGATATATCTAATAACTGATGGACACAGTAATATTTCAGGATTGAAATGAGGTTTATTGTACTAGCAGAAAATGAGCAATATGCATTAAACCAAAATTTGACCGGTGCAAAAATTTGGGTACCCTTATCATTTTATTGATTTGAATACTCCTAACTACTTTTTACTGACTTACTGAAGCACAAAATTGGTTTTGTAACCTCACTGAGCTTTGAACTTCATAGCCAGTTGTATCCAATCATGAGAAAAGGTATTTAAGGTGGCCAATTGCAAGTTGTTCTCCTATTTGAATCTCCTCTGAAGAGTGGCATCATGGGCTCCTCAAAACAACTCTCAAATGATCTGAAAACAAAGATTGTTCAACATAGTTGTTCAGGGGAAAGATACAAAAAGTTGTCTCAGAGATTTAACCTGTCAGTTTCCACTGTGAGGAACATAGTAAGGAAATGGAAGACCACAGGGACAGTTCTTGTTAAGCCCAGAAGTGGCAGGCCAAGAAAAATATCAGAAAGGCAGAGAAGAAGAATGGTGAGAACAGTCAAGGACAATCCACAGACCACCTCCAAAGAGCTGCAGCATCATCTTGCTGCAGATGGTGTCACTGTGCATCGGTCAACAATACAGCACACTTTGCACAAGGAGAAGCTGTATGGGAGAGTGATGCGAAAGAAGCCGTTTCTGAAAGCACGCCACAAACAGAGTCGCCTGAGGTATGCAAAAGCACATTTGGACAAGCCAACTTCATTTTGGAAGAAGGTCCTGTGGACTGATGAAACAAAGATTGAGTTGTTTGGTCATACAAAAAGGTGTTATGCATGGCGTCCAAAAAACACAGCATTCCAAGAAAAACACTTGTTACCCATTGTAAAATTTGGTGGAGGTTCCATCATGCTTTGGGGCTGTGTGGCCAATGCCGGCACCGGGAATCTTGTTAAAGTTGAGGGTCGCATGGATTCAACTCAGTATCAGCAGATTCTTGAGAATAATGTACAAGAATCAGTGAAGAATTTGAAGTTACGCCGGGGATGGATATTTCAGCAAGACAATGATCCAAAACACAGCTCCAAATCTACTCAGGCATTCATGCAGAGAAACAATTACAATGTTCTGGAATGGCCATCCCAGTCCCCAGACCTGAATATCATTGAACATCTGTGGGATAATTTGAAGCGGCTGTCCATGCTCGGCGACCATCAAACTTAACTGAACTGGAATTGTTTTGTAAAGAGGAATGGTCAAAAATACCTTCATCCAGGATCCAGGAACTGATTAAAAGCTACAGGAAGCGACTAGAGGCTGTTATTTTTGCAAAAGGAGGATCTACTAAATATTAATGTCACTTTTCTGTTGAGGTGCCCATACTTTTGCACCGGTCAAATTTTGGTTTAATGCATAGTGCACATTTTCTGTTAGTACAATAAACCTCATTTCAATCCTGAAATATTATTGTGTCCATCAGTTATTAGATATATCAAATTGAAATGGCTGTTGCAAACACCAAAATTTTAAAAAAAAAAAAAATAAAAAATTAATAGATATATCAAATTGAAATGGCTGTTGGAAACACCCAAATATTTAGAAATAAAAATTTTTAAAATTTAGGGTGCCCAAACTTTTTCATATGACTGTATATACTTCCACCCAGTGCTGAAACAATGGAGCATATTGCTGCTGCTATCATCCAGCTCCAACTCATGATTCAGAAATGGCCTGCTCCAGCCTTACCGGGGTTATCTGGGATGTGAAAACTTTAAACAAGCCCTTCAATCCAAAGAAAAGATTTAATTTAGTTTTCCTTCCCCAACAGCATTTTTTCTACCAATGACCTATCCATCGGTACATGAGCAGTGTAGGGTTCAACACCCGGACCTCATATCAGCTGATAAAGCTGCCTTCGGTTGCTGGAAGCTACTGCTGTGGATAGGGCTGCTACTATTGAAGTAATAGGCACAGAGCTGCAGTAACCAAGAGTGGACAGAGCTAGAGATTTGTGCCTATTACTTGCAAAGGAGCAGAGCTGCTTCCACCCCATCCATGGCAGTAGCTTCCGGCAACTGAAGGCAGTCAGATTAGTTGAATGCTATGGGGACCGGGTGCTGAACCCCCACTGATCAGATACTGATGGCCTATTCTGTGGATAGGTCACTATAAAAACATTGTTGGGCTGGGGAACCCCTTCATTAATGTTTTACTCACAATTGTGTAGTTTTACTCACATCTGTCCCCTTGCTTCACCCACACCACTTCAATTTTTTGTATTTCCATTTTGATGACCTGTCAAAGTGGCATATCATAACTGCAAAAATAGTATGGAATTTTAAATAGGGCTACTGTATACTGCAGGGTAATAATATGTGGCTGATGGATGGGGTGAAACCTGAAGCTAAGCATGGATTCCTGCCATAGGTACTACAGTAACAACACATACCCTAATACTGGGGACACATAAGATGTACATGCAAAAGGTAAGCCACCACAGACTGTCTGGTGGCAAGCATACTGGAATGTACAGTAACAGCAACAGCAGAGTGGATGAGATTTCTTAAATGGGTTTTCTGGGCTTATATGATTGATCATTTATTCTTTAGATAAGTCATCAATTGAAGGCTGGCAGGTGTCCGAGACCCTAAACCCCCATGTATCAGATGTCTGAACAGGCGCTGCAGTCTCTTCAATGAAAACCGATCACAGGACAGAACATTTGTATGGCATATATGCTTGGTTTTACAGCTCAGCTCCATTCACTTGAATGGGACTGAGCTGAAACTAGACCAAGTGAATGGTGACCGTGACACCACATGGCATGAGAAGCGTAAGCACCTCTCAACAGCTGACTGTGGGGATCCTGGATGTAGGACTCCTGCCATTCTTTGAATTACATCCTAAAGAAAGGCCATCAATGCTATAAGACTGGAAAATCCCTTTAGGCTGAGACCACGTGTTGTGGATACATTGCATTTTTGACTGTAGATAAATGTGACAGTCGCATAAACCTCTGCCTCATGTATATAAAGTATATCAAAATTATCCAATGTCAATGGGCCTTTAGACAACTTGCATATGAATGTGTAGATGTTCTGGACCCGTGATAAAACTGCATGGACGGGATATGGGTGATATCCTGGTGCTGCCTGTGTCACCAGTGACGCACTGGTTCACTTAAGTGAGCCCAGGCAGCAAAATGGAAAGGTATAGGAGGAGGCTCACAGGCCCGTGATAATACATGGGTGTGTGTATGAGGCCATAGAAAATAACGGGTCAGTGTGCTAACAGTGAAAAACACAGCTTAGCACACTGATAATGCCCACGTTTGTGTGCAAGGAGCTTTAAAGGGGTATTCCCACGAACATAACCATTTTTATATTTGTAGATAATTAAAAGTTAAACATTTTTGCAAATATAAGTAATTAAACATTTTACAGTTTTAAAGATTTTTTTCTAAATATCCTGTGGTCACAAGTTGTTTTCTTGATTGGTTGCCAATGGATACGACCATGTATGCAGGACCTTTCTAAGGTCAGAAAATCAGATATGATTTCCTTACTGTGGTCAGGATATCTTCTCATACATGTAGTGTCCCTGCCTGATAACCCAGCTGCAATAAGAAAATCATGGCTGGGTTCCTGACAAGTTCCAGACCACAGAAAGTTTCTGCATTTGTGGTTTTATCCATTGGCAACCGATCAAGACAACAGACTATCACCACTAAGGTAGTTAGAGAAAATCTTTAAAACTCTGCAGAATTTTTAATTACTTATATTTGCAAAAATGTTTACATTTTAATCATCTACAAATATAGATATGATTATGTTCATGGGAATACCCCTTTAAGCTATATTCACAAAACCGATAATAAAAAGTAGGACTTCAAAAATAGTCATATGAACAGCCCTAAACATGTATTGAATGTAATGCAGTATTGCGACGGCCATTAATATTGGTTGTGTGAATTGGGCTTTAAGAAGTTTCAATCAGTTCAAGAAATTAGGGTTCCTATAGCGGTTTCTATTGTAGTAACCTCTGACAGAACTACTAGTTTTATATGGCTTTTTCGGTGTGAATACCCTAAACATGCACATTTCAATCATAAAGTGTGCACAGGAAATTTATAGAGTGAAAATCAAAAATCACAAAATCATAGATGCTACATTTTTTATTGTAGAAGCCAGAAGCAAAAATAATAAAATAATTTATTTATTACCTTCCCTTCCTTCCAGATCGCTGTGTATACAGCGCTCAATGAGCGCTATATACAGCGCTATTGGCGCCACCATCTTGCGGCTCCCCTCTGTCCCGGCGGTCATGTGATCCGCCAGGTGCAGCGGCTGTAAGAGCAACTGGGTCCTACAGGACCCAGATCAGCTCTATAGTAACATGCAGGAGGCTGTATTCCTCCTGCAACTGGGGCTAAATGTACCAGCCCCAATTACAGGGGAAATCAGCCTCCCCCACAAAAAAAAAAGAGTGATCAGATGTCCCCAAAGGTCTATTATGACCTTATGGGGACACAATGTCAAAAAATAAACAAAAAAATGTATAGAAAAGTAAAAAAAAAAAAAAAGTAAATAAAATAATACGCCAATAACACGCCCTTATTAAAGGTTAAAGCCCCACCCCCGACAACTGCATACAAAATAAAAATTACCGTAACTGAGAGGAAAAACTATTTTAGGCTGAGGCCCCACATTGCGGAAACGCAGCTTTTATTGTTGCAGATTTTGCTGCGTTTTTTTGAACCAAAGCCAAGAATGACTACAATAGGAATGGAAAATATATAGGAAGTTCTTATACTTCTACCTTCTGCTCAATCCACTCCTGGCTTTAGGTCAAAAAACGTAGCAAAATCTGTAACAAAAAAAAGCTGCATTTCCACAACGTGGGGCCTGAGCTTTATAAAGTTTTTTAGTAGCACTTTGTGTTATAAAAAAAAAATGAAAAGTGAAAATAAAGACACGTTTTCCCTCCTCTTTTGTTTATAATTTTCCTGGATATAAAAAAAAAAAATGAAAACACATGCAAAAATAAAAACATAAAAATAAAACCCTATGTGCCCCGAAAAAAGACGTAGACATTAGTTGAATAACGCATATGATAAAAATGTTACGGCACCCAAAACTGCACATACAAAAAACTTGAAAATGTGCCTGGTCTGGAAGGGGGGTAAAGCATCTGGTATGGAAGTGGTTAAAACATAGAAATAAACCGCACACAAAACACACAGAGCCCCCACACACCGCACACTGCCCAGTGACCACCAGACTGCGTGACGTCAGAACAACAGCCGACAAGCGCGCGAAGAACAGGCTTGGTCATGTGATTACAGAGGTCACAGTGCGCACGGTGCTAGAGAAATAGAGAAGGGCGGTATTCAGCAGTCATACTGTAATACTATGTATGTGCGCTCCCCTATGGTCACAGGCAGTATACAGACCTTATCTGACAATGTCTGGCTGACTCGTTCCCTTCCGGTGGTGAGGACGCTGATATTTCCTTCTTTCTCACAGTTCAAGAGTACTGAAAGTAAACGGGGAGGAGACGCCACCTAGTGGGAGTCTGGTGTAACTACACCTGGGGAAAACACTGCACTGCTTGTATTGGATTTCAATGTACTGTGTATTGGTGACTTCATAAATATGATGTTTATGCCTTTATTTTCCACACACCCTTCACATATATTTTTGCTTATTTTCTTTTTGTTATTAAAGAACAACCTACCTTTGTGCTGTTCTTAAGTAGATTTCACTTTTCCTTGTGTTTGAAGTTTTTTTTTAACAGCACTTTTTTTGTAACACTTTAACCCCTTAAAGGGTTTGACTGGGGACAGTTGATTTACTTACCTGTCCCAGCTTATTGCAGTTGATAGACCCGGAGGTTCTGGCCTCGTCACAACGGTCATGTGATTTCAGCCGCTTCGCATCATATGATCTGGGGGTCGTGACGAGGGCGGAACCCCCTGGGTCTATCATTCGCAATAACCTGGGACAGGTAAGTAAGTTAACAGTTCTTGGACAACCCCTTTAATGACACAGCCTGTTTAGGCCTTCAGGACGAGGCATACCTTTTCCTTTTTTCATCCCTGTCTTCTGAGAGCCATAACTTTTTTTATTTTTTTCCATTGACATAACCATATGACAGCTTGATTTTGCCAAAGTTTTGGAGTGCATATTATGCATTAAAAAATTTTTTTGAGGTTATTTTTGTGTTTTATTTTTTTTACATCATTTTCCATACAGTATAAGTGACATTAATTTTATTCTGTGGGTCAGTATGATTACAGCGATACCCAATTTATAAAGTATTTTTTATGTTTTAATTCTTTTGCACAAAAAAACACTCTTGGGAAAAAAATTAGTTTTGGCCTTGCCATAATCTAAGAGCTATAACTTTTTCATTTTTGAATTGATCAAGCTGTGTAAAGGTATATTTTTGCAGGATAAGCTCTAGTTTTCATCTGTATTTTGGATACATTGGAAGCATCAGAGATATACCCCAGGAAATCCGACTGGCTTCTACCTCTGTTGTAGGTGGTATGAATTGACTCTTACTTTTCAAAAGAAACAAACTGATTGGTTGTAACTTTTCCATTTTTTTCTTTGCACTGTTATTGATTAAATGTTCAAAAAAGTAAATTTAAAAAATGCAAAAAAAAAAAAAAAAAAGGCAGTAGACATTTTTGGTTTAGTTTTTCTTAAAATTAGAGTTTATGGGTGGGCAACAACCCCCTCCCCCAAAAAAAAACATACAGTGCTTAGAGCGTACTGTATTTTGGAAGAAATATCCGGTAACAAAATTGCTCAGATAGTTACCTATGCTATTTGGGTTGACAAACTATAGTAAAGCCCATTTAAGGCCAGACCCATGCACATTATGACTGCAGTGGGTTAGCCACTGTGAAGGCACTGATGGCTAACCCATTGCGATCTAGAGTAGCAGCACTCTGATTAAAACTCACAGCATAAAGGGATTTGCATTGTGGGTTTTAGGCCCCACGTGGTGTAAACGCCTCGGTTTGCCTGCAGCGTTTTAAAGTCACGGCAAAGTGGAAGGGATTCTAGCAAATCCCATCCCCACTTTACGGTAAAAAAGGCGCTGTGGACACATGGCGATTTCCAAAACTGTTTTTTGGAAATCACAGCATGTCAATTATACCTATGGAAACACCAGTGATTTTCCTATACGTATAATTGAAGCAGAAAGACCACATAGGAAACCTCTGCAAACTTTCTGTCCAAAGCGTTGCAGGAAGAACCACGATGTCTTGCTGCCGCGGTTTTTCCTGTAGCGCTTTTTTGCTGCGGGACACCACGTGGAGTCCTATCCTTAAGTGGTCACTAACTTTTCAGACAACTTAGTTTCATTTAATAGAGCATGTGTTTCTGGACAAAAATGTAATGCACTTTATTTACAAATGTTTCTGTTTTCTGCCTGAAAAACCTCTCTACAGCTTAAACCCCCATGTTACGAAAAAGCTGTATTTTACAGTACCTGTAAAGTGAATGGGATTCTGGCTAATCCCATCCACATATTGTAGAAAAAAATCTGCAGTGGAAAAGCTGCGATTTCAAAAACGCTGGCGTCAGTGGCGTAACTAAAGTCTTATGGGCCCCGGTGCAAATTTTTGTCCGGGACCCCCTCCCTGGAACAAATTCTTGATAGTGACGGTTATGGGTGCTGAAGCAATATCTCAGATACTTGAAAGGGATACAGCTTTAGTACACACAACTGCAGTTATCAAGAATACAGTGAGTGAGCAGCATAGCGCCCGGCATGTAAACAATACTGGGACAGTATAATATGCTCCACAGTGGCCCCCAGACAGTATTATATGCTCCATAGTGGCCCCCACACAGTATTATGTGCTCCACAGAGGCCTACATACAGTATTATATGCTCCACTGTGTCCCACACAGTATTATATGCTCCACAGTGGCTCACACGCAGTACCGCAGTATTATATGCTGCCAAGAGACCCCATCTAGAGCCAGTGCTATTGTTATACTCTGGGGTCGACTCAGACCACAGAATATAAGTAGAGGCCCAGGGGAAGTGATTAAAAATAGCAAACACTTATACTCACCTCTCCTGGGCATCCTCGCGCCGTCCGGCTGTTTTCAGCATCTTCCTTAGTCCTTTTCTGCCTGACAACTGAGGTCACGTGCCCAAGATGTCACTGCTGGGGCCTGTGATTGGGCCTCAGCGGTCACGTGGGACGAAATGACATCATTACACCGGTCACAGGCTGGAAAAGCCCTGGAGAGGATGCTGAGCCCAGGAAAGGGGGAGTATAAGTATTTTTTTTATTTATAGTCACCTCCCCTGAGCTGGCATCTATTGGAAAGGGGCCTGGCGACACAGGAAAAACATGCAACGCGTTTCCACCGTGGTCTTTTCTGCAGTGTTTTTTTTTTTTTTTTTTCATTGCAGCTCACTACGTGGGGCCTTAGCCTAAATTTCCTGCCAATAGGTGTCTCCTTTCTAGCTAATTTGCTGTTCACTCCCTGCTACTAGGGAACTTTTGTCCTTAGTTATCTCTGTGAAGCAAGGCGTCTTCACAGAAAGTGGAGAGGGGGAGGTCTGTTCTCTCTTCACATAATGAATGGAGAGGGGAGGAGCTGATTTTCCTCACAGCCTCCACGCACATCTGCAAACAGCTTTCTCTGTGCACTGGACTGGGCAACCTGCACATCTCAAAGCTTACAATGTAAGAAAAGTCTACTTATATGCTTGTATCTACTTCTGGCTGCTTATGTTATTGCTGATGGGATGTCATTCATAGACAGTAAGCAGCGTTTCTGACTGATCATAGATTTCTGTGTCAGGGATCTATTTACAGTGCCTTGCGAAAGTATTCGGCCCCCTTGAACTTTTCAACCTTTTGCCACATTTCAGGCTTCAAACATAAGGATATAAAATTTTAATTTTTTGGTGAAGAATCAACAACAAGTGGGACACAATCGTGAAGTGGAACAAAATTTATTGGATATTTTAAACTTTTGTAAAAAATAAAAAACTGAAAAGTGGGGCGTGCCAAATTATTCGGCCCCCTTAAGTTAATACTTTGTAGAGCCACCTTTTGCTGCGATTACAGCTGAAAGTCGCTTGGGGTATGTCTCTATCAGTTTTTCACATCGAGAGACTGAAATTCTAGCCCATTCTTCCTTGGAAAACAGCTTGAGCTCAGTGAGGTTGGATGGAGAGCGTTTGTGAACAGCAGTTTTCAGCTCTTTCCACAGATTCTCGATTGGATTTAGGTCTGGACTTTGACTTGGCCATTCTAACACCTGGATACGTTTATTTGTTAACCATTCCATTGTAGATTTTGCTTTATGTTCGGGATCATTGTCTTGTTGGAAGATAAATCTCCGTCCCAGTCTCAGGTCTTTTGCAGACTCCAACAGGTTTTCTTCCAGAATGGTCCTGTATTTGGCTCCATCCATCTTCCCATCAATTTTAACCATCTTCCCTGTCCCTGCTGAAGAAAAGCAGGCCCAAACCATGATGCTGCCACCACCATGTTTGACAGTGGGGATGGTGTGTTCAGGGTGATGAGCTGTGTTGCTTTTACGCCAAACATATCGTTTTGCATTGTGGCCAAAAAGTTCGATTTTGGTTTCATCTTACTGAGTTTGCTGCACTGAAAGTAAAGGGGCCGAATAATATTGCACGCCCCACTTTTTATTTTTTTATTTTTTACAAAAGTTTAAAATAACCAATAAATTTCGTTCCACTTCACAATTGTGTCCCACTTGTTATTGATTCTTCACCAAAAAATTAAAATTTTATATCCTTATGTTTGAAGCCTGAAATGTGGCAAAAGGTTGAAAAGTTCAAGGGGGTCGAATACTTTCGCAAGGCACGGTAGCTGCATCATGCCCTGTATTTGCAGTCTAGTGTCCCTGGATCTCCTATATTATCTTCACTTCACATTATCAGCTATTTGCTCTTTTAGAGTAACTACTGGCAAAATTATATGTAAAATCAGTAGTAGATAAAATGGATAGGGGAGAGGGAAGACTGCTCCTTATTGTACACGCCCCCAGCCTGAGAGAGTAAAGTAAAATGTGCTGTAGTCATAATGGAGATATAAGCAGGGCTGCTTTAACCATTGGGCAAATGGTGCATCCGCACCAGGCCCTATGGTGTCGGAGCCCCCTCTGCCAACCCAGATCAAGCCCTATGGTGTCGGAGCCCCCTCTGCCAACCCAGATCAAGCAGGACAGTCTCGCATTTCAGGTGCTGTCCCGCTGTTCTGGGTGGCAGATATTGTTGAATACAATCATTCAGGCTGTGGCAGGGAGATGCGACAAGCCGCAGACATAACTACAGCCAGAGCCTGCATGAAGCAGTGTGGGAACAGGGTTAGGTGAGTAATGTTTTTGTTTAATATGTATATATTATATATTTAAGATCAGTGAGGGGGCAGGGTTCATTATGTGGGGGCCACTGGAGGGGACATTAAATTATAGGAGGATTCCAGTTTGAACAGGGCCCACCTAAAGTATTAAAACAGCCAAAAAACTTATAGGACACCATGTATTCACTGAATTTCCCCATTGTGGGACTATTAAAGGACTATTATTATTATATTATTATTATGAAAGCTTATATACCCAGAGAACAGACTGCCCAGCAGGCCTGAAGATATTTCTAATTTTAATGAAAACTCAGGTACCTTTTACACTGGCATCATGTCAATAATTGCTGCATATTTCAACCAGGGCTTTCAACCTTTGCAATGTGGAAAATCTGCAGCATATCACAGCAAAGTAGATGATACTTACTAAATGTTATCCACATATTGCAGAAAAACATCAGCAGCAGAAATTGACCTGTGGTGTGGATTTAATATTTCTCCTACAGATTTCCATTGCAGATTTTACCCTTTGCAAAGCAGAAAGGAAAATATGGCAAACCTGCAGCATTTCTGCAACATTGGTGCATTTTTTTCTCCAGCAGAACACTGCAGATTTTCAACTGTAGAAAATCTGCAGTGTTTTAGCCCTGTGAAGACATACCCAAACGTTTTCTGCATGGCAATCATATGAGGCCGCAAAGAAAAAAAAAAAGTTGTTTATGTCCCATTTGTGAACTTTTGCACTATTGGGCCTTCTTACTAAGTTTTTCATTGTTTAAGGGGTGTCCAGAATTTAGTCCTTTTATTCTTGAAGAATGATTTTTTTATATATATATATATATATATATAAAAAATCATAGCTTGGACCCCCAATAGTACAGCAATCTATCAGTCCCATAGATGTGAATGGGGAATTGGTCATGCCTCTGTGCTATGGCTGAATTCACAAAGAAGATTCGGTACTGGGACCCCAGCGATGAAGCCCTTATTTCTAACTTTTGGTTGGGGAATATGTGATGCTTGTGGGAAAACCCCTTTAATTGATATACACTGGTAAAATTTATTAATACTTAATAAGTATTAAACTATTATCTGCTGACTTTAGATGTGTCAAAATTATTATAAAACTTTGTAGGAGAATATATATATTTTTTTTTTTTTAGATCTTGCAATGCCATTGTGTCACCACCAGATGGGAGTGTTGCAGCTTAGCTCCCCTTCACTTCAATGGCAGCTAAGCTATAGTAGTATTGCTGGGCAACTACACAATATATACGGTACTACATGCTTCTGGACCCATACATTGTGCTCTGAACCGTTGACCTCCACAATCTCATATTGATTGCATACAGTATGTTAAAGGGTGAAGGGAATCTGTCAGCAGGAAAATTGGTATCAGACTAATGGCAGCACCTTGTAGGACTTTCCAAAGATGCCTTTCTTATTCAGCATTGCAGTTCAGTTTTCATGAAAACCTGCATCTTATCCTTATGCACGACAGCTGAAAAGTGATTTAGGGCGTTTCTTCTTCTGCTGGGGCTTCGTTCTCTGTTCTAGAAAGTGAGCCCTAACTGTCACCCAGTTCCGTCCACCAAGTGTTCAGCAGACAAGTTATAGCTAGTACAACTTACCAACCACCAGGTGGTCGGTCAGTCACTGCAGAGAGTCAGGTGAAGAATAAGTCCAGGAGAGAGAACAAAGTGAACTACATGTCATTAAACAGGTAGATGAATAGCTGAGTTTTTTTCAGTGCATTGATGTAGATTTCTGCCACAGAACATAAACAATTAATTGCTGCTTTCTGATACATAATCATAGTGTGCGTCTCCTTGTCCTATTTATCCATGGTCAGAGGTACATTTAACTGGTTTTATTTTTATTCTGGAAACCAACATACCAGCAAAGTGGAAGACCACATGCTGTGCCGCTGAGACGTCGCTGATCTATGATTAAATTCTCCAGGCAGGTTATTGAATAATGCATTCAGACAAATTCTCTTGGAAGGGTGATGTTGCCTGTCACCCAGCATTAGGTAGGCTGACATAGTCATCTAGTATAAAATAAATTTGTCTAAAGGAGATATCTGGATACTTTAACAGTAATTCTGAGAAAGCTATAGAAGTCTTCTTGTAAAGATTATACACGTGAATACCTCCTAAGTGCCCTTCTTTTGGAGGCACAGTCCCTATTTTTTATCCAAGGCCCTCTGTCCCTCTTTGTTTCCTAAATATCCCTTTTTTTGATATTAGAAATAGATGTGCATTACTAAATCCAACTATTTTGTTCCAGCAACTCAGTCATCTAGCTTTATATTAGACTTCATTGTATATATGTGTCATAGTTTGGTGCACTTTAAATGTTTAAATATCTATATTCAGATATTGTTTGTGCCATTATTTTAATAAGAAAAAAAAACTATTCAAGCATATAGATATGCTAACATATTATAAACGTTCACATAGTGGACTACAAGTATCACAGTCCAAAATGATGCAAGGTATTCAAGTAAGGCTATGTTCACATATGGCAGATTTGTAACAAAAACATCTGCTAATGTCCTCTTTTTCTTACTAGAACTTGCAGAAATCTATTCACATGCTGTAGAAACAAATCCATTTAGATGTATAGAATTGATTTGAGTTTCAGAAATCTCTGTAACATATTACAGGATAAGAAATAAGTGTCTTATTGGTGGGGTCCAACCACTAGGACCGTCACAAGAACATGGATCCGTTGTATCTCTACCTGTTGTTGCTTCATTCATTTATATAGGACTGCTGGAGATAGCAGAGTGCAGCACTAAGCTGTCCCCAGCAGTATCTTAGAGATAAGTGGAGTGACACACACATGTGAGATAGCTGCTCCATTTGGGGTACACTGTAACACCCATTTTCTTGATCCATGGGGGTCCAAGCGGATGATCAAACACTTATGTTATCTTCATGGGCAAATCCCTTTGAGATTTTATACTAGTTCCTGTCAAGTCAAATCGGTCACAATGTATAAAGCACAAAGGATGGATAGTAGGACCCTGGATCGCAGATGTGTATACAGCCTTATCAAACTACAAATATTAAGGATTCTGCCCTGCATGCCCACACCTGCATGGAAAGTGGGTCAGCACATTATTTGTACAGAAGTATATACCTATACAGAACATGCCATATAGCAGTCACTGTACCAGATCTGTTGGAGAGTTATGCTACCAGTGTATACACTGACCAATTTGGAATAATGTTTAGTAAATGCCTGAAGGTGGAGCTAAAGCCTTAGTTTATCATTATGATGACCAAAAAAAACCGCTCACTTACACCCTAATTTTTTTTCTTGCAGGTGGTTTGACTTGTCTTTAGTATGTATTATTTTGTCTAGACTTTTTGTATGTACTGAAGGCTGAGTTATGCCATCTAATACAAGTGTGCTGCACATAGTAACAGTAAAAATACAGTACTTCTAAGCTAATCTGCCCCTTATTAGGAGTCATTGTTATATGGGTGGATGTTACCTGATTGATTGATGATCAAGTTGCCTTTTTTGTATAATTATTCTATTCTTGTTTTTTTGGCAGGATGGAGGCACTATTTTATGTGAATAGGCGAAGGAAGCTTCGGTGTTTGTCCATCAGGTAGTAAAGGTATATGGACACCCATACTGTAGAGCTTGTTGTGGGCTTATACTTACAAACAGAAGATCTACTCATGTGAAGCTCATGTCACAGATGAGGTAGAGAGCGTGCTTCAGTGTCTAATGTCTTTTTGTTCTGACAGGCATTGTATAATACAGTACTGATGATGAATCTATGGTAAAGTCTCCTAGTCAGACAAAAAAATGTAAAAACTGCAATTAATTGTAATTGCTGCAATACCGGTAGTAAGGTCCCCTAATATAATGTCTTAAAAAAGTTTTAAACTAAATCTAATGTCAGAATTACTGTTTTTGGATTATGATTTGTCTCAAAAATGTAAAAAATTATTAGTAATCTGTCTGATGCTTGAATCTCTGCCCAGCAACCATTAATCTGGTTGGTGCAGTGTTGTTGGGGGCAATAGTAAATGGCATGTGCATTTGTCACACAGCCATCTCTTTAAAGTGTAATTCCCAATTTTTTTTATTTTTGCTATTGTCGGTAGTGTTTGGTGAACATTTTTGTATGTGTACTTATATTAACCTGTCCAATTTTCTTTTAATAGAAAACAGGCTGTAAAGTTCTCACTAGCAATGCGCTAACTAAGCATTGCCAGGGAGAGTCTATACATACGCATGTACTCAATGTAGTATGTAGATTCAAAGGGGGAATGGTCACTTCAAATGGCTGTATTTCTGGTTTATTCCACCTATAAATAGGTTATTGGCATCCTATGATTCTCGGATTTCATATCCTGCAAATAATGCAGCACTTGGGATATCACTAGTTAAAAATACAGTAAGGAAAGTGATTTTATATGCAGCAGTTCATGCCATGTTCATTCATTTAAAGTGAACGTCCTCACATTTGGCAAATGCTATATCTGAACACACTGGTAATGTATATGAATTTCCCTGGTTACAACTCAGAGGGTTTCTAGGGAGAATTTTGACTAAAAATGTTTACTAAATAGTTTTGGTCTGGTTTGGTCTACAGCTTGCAAATGTACACCTGTTTTCTGTCACCTAAGGGTGGGTTCACACCTGCGCTTGAGTCCGTCCGCTGCCAATCCGAGTGAAAATCTCGGGAAACAGGATAGGCATCGGATACCGACAGGTTAGCGATGCATTGGTTAAAAAAACCATTCATTTGAATGGGTTTTTAAAGCAATGCACGGGCGTGCGCTTACACCCTCTGCGCTGCGAAGCCGTTTTTTTTCGTCGGACACGAAGTCCTGCATGTCCGACTTTGTTTCCGACGAAAAAAAAGGATTCTCAGCGCAGAGGGTGTAAGCACACACGTACTCTACAGACGCCAGCTGCGTCCCTAGCTTCTGATGAGAAGACTCTGCTACCTAGAGTGGTGTTTTATTATAGGTAGCTTGTAGAATATGATTCTAATCAGTGGCCTGTTTTGCATATCATATGAAATTGCATTACTAGGAATTATATTACAAAAACTGATCAAATAGTTTTATGTACCCCAAAATGGTACCAATGAAAACTACAGATCATCCCACAAAAAGCCATCACACAGCTTGGTCGAGAGAAAAATAAAATGTTATGACTTTCAGAATATGACCAAAACAAATGTTAGATAGATAGATAGATAGATAGATAGATGGATGGATGTGTGTGTATGAACATCATTATATGTCAAGATGAACCCTGTGCATTAAATGTGCTAAAAAAATGGTGGTATACCAGATCCAACTCATCCTGCAAGAAGGCAAGCCCTCATATGGCCATATCGACCTAAATATTTAAAAATTAGAAAAAAAAATTTAACACACTAATGCAAAAACAAAACAAATCACTGTGTTCTCAAGGCCTAAAATAACGGTCCTCAAGGATAACTAAAGCCATTAGGCATGTCCAGTGCAGTGTCAACAAAGTCTCTCACTAAAACCAATGGGTTGCACATGCTTTGTGTCTCTCCTGCTTAAAAACTGGACAATTCCCAGTAATTCTGGGAAGACACTTTGCAAAAACTAAATATTTCTTATTATTACCTATAAATGCAATTCAGCTTTTTAAGTCACAATCTTAATATCTTATAATGCATTAGTATGTTTTATTCATATAAAGTGTTAAAAAAAATATTTGTTGCTTTAGTCTTAAAGGATATTCTATGTACAAACATTTAAGGTTACATCAGTGGCGTAACTAATAATGGCTGAGCCCCAAGGCGAACATTTGACATAATCAGAGACCCAATAGTATAATGATTGGAGACCCAGGGGAGGATACAGACATAAAAAACAATGTTACTTACCTCTCCCTGGCTCCAGTGCACTCCCCGCTACTTTCAGCCCTCTTCATTGTTGGACCAGACGTCACGTGAGCCAGGCTGGCGTCGCGATGTATAATCATGCTGTCCTGGCCCACGTGCCATCTAGAATGTCACCAAAGAAGCCCGAAGACTGTCAGAGCGCAGAAGAGGTAAGTAACATTGTTTTTTATTTTCCCTCACCTCCTCTGGGCCTCCGATCATTATACTCTGGGGTCTGAAAAGCCGTACTTACCGATCCCTGCTCCTCCTTACAGCCGCATCCACTTCTGCAGAAGGGGAAGTGCAGACGGCCATGAGCAGAAGCGGGGATCGGTAAGTAAATAGGGCCCGTTACCTGCTGGGGTTACTCCAGCAGGTGATAGCCTATTAAAAAAAAAAAAAAAAAAAATCATCAGGGGCCCGTCGGGCCCCCTAATGTCCTGGGCCCTGTGGCAGCCCCTACTGCAGCTACCCCGGTATTTACGTCACTGGCCTACATTGACATTAAAGTTATTTGTCTGTTGCTTTGATCCGTCAGAGGATCAGAACCATGGATGTTGAAGTTTGCCGGATTGACAAATACAGATAGAAAAGTTTCAGTTTTCATCCATCATCCTTGACTGCAGTGTTAAAATACAAAAGAAAGGTCTCTTCTGTCTTTATTCTGGTTCGTCAGAGGACCAGAACAATGTACAGGTAGACCGCTAAAATAGCAGTTTTATTTGGAGCCTGGAAGACCCCATTGACTATAATGGGTGCTGTTGGGTGTCCGTTGTTTTTAAACTGAAAGCAGAGGACGAAAAAACCTTATGTGCAGGACTTTTTCGTCTGCCAATTTCAGGTGGACCCTGCAACGGAGTCTCTAATGCAAATGTGAACATAGCCTTATGTCTTTATTGAGAGAAAAAGTCCTCTGTTTGTATCTAGCATTGTGGCGTCCATTATTTTGATTTTCTGATAGATCAGAAGAAAAACCTATAGCATGAACCCCGTCTAAGTTGTTTGATTTTTGTTAAGAAATATGGAGAATTACCTTGACTAGATCTAAGGTCTTCACTAAGAAAATAATACAGCAGGTGTCAGAAATGTATTAAAAAACATGATCACTGAATATCAATGATTCCAGTGTCCAGGAGATTCTGTACAAGTGGTGAAGAGTTCAAGCAACTGCCAAGAGCAGAATGGAAGGTGGATAATGTTTCTGAGAATCCCAGGAATTTCAAGGGGACTGCAGTCTTATCAGTACTGATGTCATGAATCTTACTTTAGAAGTAAACAGAAAACATTAGATCTACAGGGAGGGTGTGCCTCGAGGAAATCTTTGCTGTTCAGAAAAATCATTAGAATGAGATTAAAGTTTGCCCATGAGAAGCTAAACAAATACCAGGACTTGTGTTGTTGACAGACGAGGCAAAGATAGCTATTTGATCATAGTACCAGAAGGCATATTGGGTGGATTCAAAAACTGCATCTCAACAAAAGAACCTGATACCATTTTTAGGCCAGGGCCCCACGTCACTGCAAAATGGATAGGATTCTAGCGAATCCCATACACACATTGCAGAAAAATAGCGTGTTGCGGCTTTGGAAATCACAGCATGTCAATTATACCTATGGAAACGCTGGAGGTTTCCCTATAGGTGTAATTGAAGAAGAAAGTCCCCAGAGGTTCTTTCTGTGAAATGCATTGCTGCAGTGATTTTTCCTGCAGTTCTTTTTTGCTGCGGCCTGCTACGTGGGGCCTTAGCCTCAAGACTGAGGCCCCACATAATGGAAACGCAGCTTTATTTGTTACAGTTTTTTGAGTCAAAGCCAGGAGTGGAATAAGCAGAAGGTAGAAGTACAAGTACTTTCTATATTATTCCCATGTCCATTTGTAGCCATTCTTGGCTTTGGCTCAAAAACCACAGCAAAATCTGCAACAAAAAGAGCTGCATTTCCGCAATGCGGGGCCACAGCCTTAAGGATAGGGAATAAGCATTTAATCAGTGGGGATCTGGATGCTTGAACCCAAATCCCTTCAGTTAGAGCAACAGTCACACAGGCATCACTATGGGACTGCTGAAGAACAGCTGAAAACAGTGTTCAGCTATCTATGACAGTCCCATAGAGATAAATGGAGCAGCAGTGAGCATGTACGATTGCCTTTCCATTCAACTGGAAGGACTTGGGACACCCTTTCCTGAGATCAGTAGGAATCCCAGTGGTTGCACGTCAACCAGTTATCTCCTAGTGAACAGTTCTAAGCAATGCCTGCTGGAAATCGATTTTGCCAATGGGGCAATACTGTGTATTGTAGCCATGAGTGTAGTTACTATACTGACCTACCGATTGACACACAGCCATAAGTCCTTCTTTTCTATGCAAATGTAGAGTGGCTTAGGATATGTTCACACAGATGAATTTGTAGCTGATTTTGAGGTGGATTGGATTGGAGGCTGTAACAGATGCTTCTTTTTTTTTGGGATGCTGATAAAAGAATCGTCCTACTCAGCCTTGCCATAGATTGAGACCACAGCTGACTAGCCCCATTGTTTTCTGAGGCTAGTGAGTGAGTATACTAATGAGTATAGAAGCTCTGCTGCAGCTCTCCACCGCGGGATGCACAGGGTCAGAAAATGGAGGGAATCTGAGGTGGAAGACCGCCTAAAATTCCTCTTCACTTTCCACTATGTGAACAACCCCTTACAAGTTCTCATAGACCTGCATAGAAAAATTGACTTCTAGCTGCTGTGTAATTCAGCAGGCCAGGCCTTATTCATACGAACATGAAAAAAGAGTGTGATGGCTCAATTTATAACAATGACAGTGTATGGGCTAGTCACATCCATATTGTTTCCCATTTGCACAAATCACTGAATAGACTCAAGTCTATGATATGGGCGATAAAAATTGGCCGTGAGAAGCAGACTGTTTCATTCTTTTGTCACAGTTTTTTTTTTTACCATGGCAGTTTCAATACATCCTCAGTCTGACAATCACATGACCTCACAGGGGACATGTACATGGGCATAGGAAACAGAAGAGCTCACCCTTCTTCAGGTATGACTACGCCCTATACTACTGGGCTGAAAAATAAAAAATACAATAGCATGGGAGCATAGCTTTAAAAAAGATAGTAAGATCAATTTGTTACATCTTGTTCAGGTACAATTATATCATCTTTACTTTTCTATACTGTTTGGATGGCCATAAAATACCAATAAAGAAAAGACAATTTTTTTATGAGCGTGTGTATATCTAGATCTATCGATAAACAATAATGAAGTGTAATATTGAAGTGATGAAGTGATTCTTAACACATATAAATCTTAATATAGCAATGTAATGTGTAATAGGCCACACCATATGTCATATGTTGCATGTGAAATTCTGTATAATCAAAGTGTCCTGCAATGAAATATATCACTGACTTGAATCTTGACACATCCTGTGGGAAGATAAAGATCTGTGAAACCAGAGATTGAAATGTTTCACATTCTAATCGCAATATGTCAATATACATTTTAGGGTCACCACCAGCCTAGAATGCATATGAAAGGTTATATAAATTTTCCATCAAGAGCAGTCCTCATAATGACAATGGCCTCATCCTGAAATAAATTAGATTATCTGACTGCACTATCAATCAGCCCTGTAGTATCTGCAGCTGCATAATATAATGCTGTAGCTGGTAATTTCTAGTAGTGACACCCTGTGCATGCAAATCACAGCAGATTGATGAATATGTCACCCTGAGGTGCTAACATGTGATTATTTTAAAGAAATTACAGTTTAGCTTTTTACTAAGAGTGATGCTTATAATACAGGTTTTCTCACCAGATGTTGATTTCCTTTGGTTATGCCAAGAAATTCTAGCTAAGTGCCGCAGTCTCAGAAAGCCCCTGAGGAAATACTTAAGAAGACTGAAATCTAATGGCTCACTTCCTCATTGCTGACAATAATCGACAGTGTCATCTATCAGATTGAGAACATTTAAATAATACATAAGTCATATTTTTGCACTTACAGTAGTTGTGACTGTGTAGTAATATTTGCTATTGATTTTTATATACCACATTAGCCGTATTTTAGGGTCTTTGAATTATGTAAAATAATTTCTATTGTACCTCTAGCTCATGATAAAGTAAAGTCATTATTTATATATTTAAGTAGCGTCTGTAAGTTTACCATAATTCTCCTGAGAGGTAATTCCGAAGGTTAAGAGGTTCTTGTTAGTAATCAGATTGTGTAATATATTACAATAAGTAACAGCATCCCTGCACCGTATATATTAAAGTGAGTCTGTAGGGTCCAAAATACCTCCCTAGTCAGTAATAGTACTGTATAGAGGCCTGTAATAGAAGCAGAAACATACCTTTGCGACCACTAACCATTGAAGCAAAGCAGAGATAATCATCTTTTTTATGGATATGCAAAGCAGCCTGTATGTGCATTGGGGCAGGTTTCTGGTTTGCCTACAGAGAGCTGTGACGCAGGCAGACCCTGAAAATGTCATTCACAACTGAAAGGGTAACACTGGGCAACTTTAGAGAATATTTAGAGCACTTTTGGCTGTCTGTAGGCAAATTTGGTAAATCAGAGCCCACTGGCAGGTTGATTTGCATATCTATAAAAAGATTATCTCTGCTTTGCTTTATTGGTTTCTGGCCACAAATATATATTTCTGTTCCTATTAAAGCCCCCTGTTATTAGTTTGGGAGGCATTTTGGACCTGGCAGACTCCCTTTAAAATGAGATAATATAGTCCGGAACTGCATTCACAATGCCACAGGCCTCAGAGCAGAAATCTCCCAGCATTCAGTGCTGGCTCAATGTTTACACACAGTTTGCTCTGGTGATATGTATTTTAGGAAATGTAGCCATTACATATATCAAGCAATTCACAATAAATTTACAGCACCTGTATTAGGATCCGCTCAGATCTCGGCGTCTTGTTGCAGATATAAAAATCCTACTATTGCCTATTATTTTCCAGAATTGCCAATGTTCATAGGCCATATTTTTGCTAGCAAATAGAATCACAATGTATCCATTGCACAGACCCATACGCATTCTGTGTGCATCCATATGTTTTATCTGAGAATGATGATAATGTCTTGTAGTAATAAGGCTTCTAGGCAAGAATATCAACATATTTATTTTCTTGTAGATTCCCACAGAATGTATTTATTAAAGTATACAGTAGGAACACAAAGATGCAGTGCAGTGTTAGCATATATCATGCTATGGTCAAAATACAAAGATCCATACCATGGTTACAATCTGCATCTGATCTTATCTCAGACAAATGTATGACTTCCTTGCTTTTCTATATGCTCATGTCCCAAAATAGTAAGAGCAATTTTATCCAATTTAGCTGGTTGAATGAGTGATTTATACATTGCATTCACATACATGTCATAATTCAATTTAATGTGAATGTTAAGCTGATCCATCCACTAACAAACTTAATTCTAAATACTGTACTTCTATGATTTACCACTAATATTGATTATTTAGGAATATGTGTATGGAAAAGGATAATATATAGCTAAGATCCTTTGCATATGTCACGTATATAACAAAAATGTTGTGTGCCATTGTATGATAACAGCACAGGTTTTACAACCAATTTTTTTCTTATTGCTTCAGTGCATTTAAATTAAAAATAAAGCAGCTTTTCATATATTTTACCAAATAGAAATGTGTTCTGATTGTTAATATTTTACAATAAACACTCTGACATATATTTTACAAGTTTCAAGTGACATATTGTATTTCATTACATTATGGTACTATTTTACTTCATAGTATACAGGTGCATCTCAATAAATTAGAATATCTTTGAACCGTTCATTCATTTCAGTGATTCAGTAATTCAATCCATAATCAGCGTCTTCCATGATTGTGTGTCCTACTGAACCAGACTGAGGGACCATTTAGAGGCTTAGGAAACCTTGGCAGGTGACACACTGGATATACAATACTGAACTTTTTTACAATATTCTAATTTTCTTAGATTTGGGTTTTCATTACCTGTAATCCATAATCAACATTTAAAGAAATAAAACACTTGAAATAGAACACTCTGTGTGTAAAGAAACTAGAAAATATAGGAGGTCACTTTTTTAATTTAATTACTGAAAGAAATGAACTTTTCAAAGATATTCTAATTTATTGAGATGCACCTGTAATACCCTATGAGCCCTAGAATATTTAATGTTCATTTTATTTAGTATACATAAAGTGTTTAGTTAAATAATTTTCTAGAAAAAATAATCTACATACTAAAATAAAATTAAAATCAGTTAAAATAAAGCTGAAGCAGGGAGCAGATGTGGTCTTTGAATCATTAGATATAAATATAGACATTTCCTCAGGGCTAACCCAGCATTATGTACAAAATGTAGAAGTGAATAGTTTTAATATTGTTTCTCTTGGGGAAGAGAACAATTGTCCCTGAGTCGCTTTGGACATGTTTTACTTGAGAATACTGCTCTGTCAGAAAATAAAATAGTGACACCCCAATAGGTGTGCTTGCAGGAGTCACACCCCTGCAATAAAATCTATGGAATCCTATGGACCTTTTCACACAACTGTCTGTCCCATCACAAAATACTACATGTACTATTTTTGCCCATTTTGACAGATTACTGTATAAGGTAGATCTATAAGGGATCCATGAAAACAGGTGCCACTTGGATGAAGATCTGCTATGAAAAATATGACTTTTTCATGGCTGATTTGCATCAGAGTCATGTGATTAAGACCTAAGAGACAGCTAATGCAGGAGTCAGACAATCGAGTGTCCTGCAGCCAGAACCTGCTAGTTTTGTTTGTAACTACAAGTTTAAGCTAATTCCTCTCTTCTGAAAAGCTCTTCAGGTAAACTGTTGATGAACCCTGTTTTGCCCTCATGTTTGCCATGTGCCCTCATAGAACCTTTCTTGAAATATGCACACATGGGCATGGAAGAAGCACAAAACATACATTGCCTCTGGACTTCTCTATCTTCAGACTACGGCTTAATAGATTTTATTGGATGGATCAGTAAAGGATCATTTGGATTGTTGAGTGCCACAGTTTTTCCAATATGTTGGTTATCTGTATTGATATTTGTATGAACATTTATATGTCTGCTACTGTTTTGAAATAGCAGGATGAGGAGTTTAGGGGGGAAAAACATCCTTTGAGATCTAAGAAAATTTACTCAGAAGCAAAAATAAACATTTTATTACTCATCTTTTCTAGTGAAGTCCTGCTCAATAGAGTCACACAAACAGATGTGTCTTTCAGAACACTATTGAGAAATAAATACAAAAATAGTGCAACCCAACTTAACCTCTAAAACACCACAAATTGTGACACTGGTAGTGTTTAAAAAAAGTAACAAACCTCCTCTTAGGATTGACATGCAAGGCCAAGCAAAAGCAAGAGCTGACTGATAACAGCGAGCAGTAGAACCAGCTATCTAAAATCCGCACAGCACTGCGAGCCAAGACAGACCCTCAGACGCCTTCACAGGCAATGGCCGCGAGGTCAGGTGGACTTTGCAGAATCTGAATTGTCACCAAACAGAGACTGTACGTTAATAAATGCTCTGCAAACTGCAAACCCAAATCAGAACCCACAATTGACTTACAGGGCAGATGAGAAACAGGAGAATAGTCGACCAAGCAAAGGGTCAAAACCAGGAGAAGACGTCAGAGGCAGAATCAGGAGACAAAAGAGATATCCAAAGAACAAGTCAAGGGTCAATACAGCAATCCAAAACACACAATTGGTCAAGTCTTGAGCCAAACTAGTAAGCTAAACAATTAGTCGGCAACCTGTGTCAGGAGGGAGGAGTCTTATATATGCCTCCTCAGCTGCTAATTGGACCAACCCAGGAAACTTCTGAAACTGCAGAAGCCACCCAGGTTGACACAGTAACCTTAAAGGTAAAGTAGCTGAATTGAGAATCCTGACACGTTCACTGCCACTTTTTTTTTTTTTTACACCAGATAACTAATAAATGGGGATAACCCACCCCTACTGGACCACAGCAGCCTACTCATCCGCTGTGGTCCAGTCCCAAGGGGATTCAATCCCCCTCAGACCAGAAGTGATAATGTCACAACCATTGTTCACATGACCACTAAGACTATCAGTACTCATCTGCCATATATGCACTCACAGCTCTGGAACAGAGGGAACTTTAGAAGATACACCATCTTCACCTCTGTGAAAATATTGGAAAACATATTGATGCAGAACTCTTTCTATTACAGCATTTTTATGTACTCTGCTAGTAACATTGAGAATAAATGTGTGAAGAATATCAAGTGTAAGGTGCAAGGTCCTTAAAGGGAGAAGCCAAATGGGGAGATGCTCCCAAGACACATCTCCCTGTTCCAGGATTTTTTTTTGAACTATACTTTTTTCTTGACATGCCTCAATACTTTAGCACAGAATTAAACAGAGTCTTCCAGGAGATTCATTCTGCTGAATCATAGGCAGGAACAAATCCCAACAGTGTCCCTCATCACAAAACACTATGTTTTACCTTTAAATATTGCTGCATGTCAAGAAAAAAAGTATAGGAATCCTGGAACAGGGAGATGTGTCTTGGGAGTATCCCCCCATTTGCCAGATGGAAAGGTAGATACCTTTCAAAGAAACCGAGCTTTGTAACAAGGGACCTGTTGGTATTTCATGCTACTTGTTGTTCAGACAGCATGAATTTACCAATAGGCTCCCTTTAAAAAGGACCTTGCACCATCTCTATCAGCTCCAGTTTTTAGCAGGCACCGCTACACTGATTCCTGCACAGTTGGAATTTTTTCTGTAGCTCCTGTTCCTGAGCAATAAGTGCATTTAGTTTTGGTAACTGATATACTAATGTTTTCAGGTGGACAGTGTCAGAGCAGCAAAGGGGTTTTGATTCAAAGCTTCAATCAGAGGTGGGCATTGTCAGTTCATAATCATGCCACCTGCCTGTTCTTGCCTGACATTGCCCACCTAGCAGTACAGAGCCTAAAAAGCATATGAGGAACCAAAACTAACACCACTTATTGCTTGGGAATGGTGCGGGTTAAAGAAAAAAATCCAACTTTTCTGGGGGTGGTGAAAAGTCCTTATTAAATAAGCATTAAAAAATTTTTGCCAATAGTATGCTTTACGAATCTTGTACTGATGTTCAGGTACATTTTCTTTTCTCACATGCTCATATCTAGATCGGAATTCTGCTACCAATTTTTCAAAATTTTCAATAACAATCAGTAGACTACTATATGGAGTTCTAATATGAATATAGTTTAAAATAAGTATAGTTGAGTTATAGTTAAAGGCTTAGTGCAGGTCCATCTACCAAAAGGATGCTGGTGGCCATACAATTCTCCTTGAAAGGCCATGGAAAGCAAAATTTTGTGTTACATGGCCTCTCCATACTACTTTTGTCAAGTCAAGAGGCTTAAACTGCAAAGTGTACACTAGGGAACTGATACTTGAACCAGTCTTTGGAATATGGTTGCAATCAAAATAACAATTTATGGTTGCTGTGTGATTACAGCTACAGGTAAGTAATTGCATTAATGATCTCTACGGAATAGTGAAATATATTGCTTGCAATAATTTCATCGCCTCCCTAGTTTCACACAGGGAAAGTTAATCAACATGCACCCTCCTCTAGTCAGCTGTTACAGAGTTGACATGCCTAATAAACTATGTTTACTTTAATAATAATTGATAGCTTGCATCGCTATCATAGGTTAATAGCTTGATGTCATGCCTCGTATACTATGTCTAATGATAGTTTCAGAGATACGGTTTACGGTAAGATGAAGGATAATTATTCTGGGCTTCTATATAACATTTGCAATTATCGAAATAATGGAAAATATTACCATATAAACATTATAATTAAGTGCCGATGGACACTCTCCAATCCAAATAACCGTAGACTAATTTGCAAAACAGTGGTTTTACTCAGGTATCACTACATAGTGCCTTTGCTATTTTTCTTCAATGAAAGTAAATGCAACAAAGAGAAGAAGCCTATTATAACAGGTAAGGTACAGCTCAATCTGCATTGGCTATTTCCATTGTTAGGCTCCATTGTAGGAGCAGAGCAAAATAATGGAAGGTCCAGATGCCTGATATGATATATCCCAAGGCAATGACTATGGAAATAATAAAGAAGTAGAAGACATGGAAGTTTCTGTATATATTTGTATGTAGGTGGGAGATAACATGGCCAAAAATAGCCATAATTGAAAACTGCTGACTATTGTGTCAATTTCCTCTAGGGCCAAAACTGCAACTGAAATAAGTGAAATACTCTGCAGGCCAATAAAACAGGAGCATTCACAAACACATAGAACTGAAACTGGACTCCAAGCTGCATCATGTTGGTTTTCCCGTACAGCATTGATTCTTCATAGCTAAGTATATGGTACATGCACAATAACATAATTATTAATAATGTGTAAAAAAGACAAGTAGATTAGAAGAAAAACTAAGTGAATGTCTGTATTGATGACCAACAGCAAAAAGTTTTTCACTCAAGGAGATGAGATTGCAAGGGTGAGATTCACAGGTGCTTTTCCCATTACGTAGGGGCACTTAAAGTCTGGTTATTGACAAACCTGTTTTTCTGAAGAAAGGTTGGTTATCTTAAACCATTCCTAAAAGGTTATCCAACTTTCAAAAATTAACTGCAAATACATCCACAGCAGTGATAAATCTTAACTGTTCCCTTTGCGCAGCCTTTGCTTTGCTTTATTTTACTTGCTGCTCCTTGTTTCACTGTCATTTACATGCAGTGAATCTGTGGACATCTCCTATGATTCATCTGCGTGCTCTCACTGTCTGTGTGCCCCTAATTTCTTCACTCTACACTGCAAAGAAGTGAGTATTTAGCATTGCTGTGGATGGATTTGCAGATAATTTTTGGAAGCTGGACTACCCCTTTAAGACAAACAACATTCAGAAGATCTAAGAACATGTTATAGTGAGGTGTGAATCATTTGAAAGACTTGGATGTACAGTATGTCAATCGACAATTAGGCAAATTGGGGCAGATTTACTAATACCAAAATAAAAGTTTTTTCTTAGTATTAGTAAATCTTTTTTTTTACTAATACTGAGTTTTAGACAGTGCAGACTTAGACTAAATAGAAAATGTGCCAGATTTATCACAGTGACTGATGTTGAATGTTAATTCTCATGCATTGTGCATTTAGACTGTCTAGTCTAAAACCACTTTTGACTGAGTAGCACTAG
Organism: Leptodactylus fallax; assembly: GCA_947044405.1. Classification (NCBI taxonomy): domain Eukaryota; kingdom Metazoa; phylum Chordata; class Amphibia; order Anura; family Leptodactylidae; genus Leptodactylus; species Leptodactylus fallax. Next base: position 2,199,105 of record CAMRHE010000203.1, read on the forward strand.
ATTGACTCAGGTTGATTAATCTCTGTTTGGTTTGGTACCATGTAGTTTGCTTTCAACTGCAGAAAAGCCATGTAGTTGGCTGTGATCTAGGGGGCAACCAATGAGCTGTACCTATTTGGACATGTGACCTTCTATTACCACTTTGGATTGCTTGATACCTAGTCTAAACAGGTACTAAATAAGTTCCTGGTATCAGGTACACTGTGGTACTTTTTGAAGAATGACAAAAGAGATCCAAGGTGAACTGAGTTAATCCAATAGAATGTAGTGGAAAAGTTTACACCACCTATGAATTGGTTTAGTTTTCTGTCAAAAAGTACATCTACCTTTTCTATGAACCACAGGATCTGGAAAAAGTGTCTAAAATCGTTAATACACAATAGTTCTGTGGTGCAAATAGTGTCCCAGGGCCTATAAATTTAGAAAATTCAAGGCTGCTTCTACTCTACCTAGGAGTGGGAATCCTGTTAAGATCACTGCAAGACCGCAATGGACAATCCTGAAAAAGGAGGAAAAGAACATAAGAGTAACAGCAAAAGACCTTCTGAACATCACAAAGAGTGCAAAACATTTGTACACGTGTCCACTATTGCAAAAACACTAAAAAAGAATGGTGTTCATAGAAGGACATGGTGAAGAAAGCCTCTGCTAAGTATGCACAAATGTAAAACTCTGTGTTTTGGGAGAAAAAACACTGCACAGAAACACCAAAACTTAATCCCAATGCTGAAGCATGGTGAAGGGAGCATCATGGTTTGGGACCTAGTCCTTGGAATCATTGAGGGAACAATGAATCCAAAGGTGTTTCAAAATGTTTTACAAGAGAATGTAATGGCTACAGCCCATGACCTCAAACTGAAGAGACATTGAGGGATGCAACTAGACAGCATTACAAAGCACATGTAAATCTAATAACTAAAGAATGGTTGAAAAATAATATTTGTGTTTTGGAATAGCCAAGTCAGAGTCCTGACCTCAATTCTATCAAGATGGTGTGGCGTGTCCTTAAGAGGGCTGTGCACACAAGCCATCCCAGAAATATTGATAAACAGGAAGATATTTGCAGGAGGATTTTGCAGGATCCAAAATTCCTTATAAAAATTGTGTGTATTTTATTTGCATCTACAGGAAATGTTTGGTAAAGGTTATTGCTGCTTAAGCAATATCTGAAGTCTATTAAATTCACTTAATTTTTCTTCATTTATTACTTTTTACTAAGTATGCTCAATATAAGACATGAATGATGTAACTGTTTATGTAGTTAGATTTTGTTTGCCTATAAATGTGACTTAAAAGCCACATTTTATGAGTAATCAGTGCAAAAATCCATATAATTCCAAAGGGTTCACTTACTTTTTTTTTGCAACTGTATATTTGTAGTGACAAAATATCACTATTTATATAATGAAAATTAGAATATGTTTTTCTTGAAGTATGACAAAGTTCAAAGAAATAGAAAATGATGTGTTCACCTGATGTACAAATTTGGGTCAAGCTTCCATAGAGATATAACACCTAGAATACAAAACGTAATGATCTTTCTTTGAGATCGCCCTAGTGAAAAAACATCTTTGGATATGGAGAACATCCAAACTCAATTTGTCCAACCCCCTCTGGAACACAAAAGCTGCGTAAATAATTTACACGTGTTTCATCTCATCCCTGCTGCATAATATTCTGCCTCTGATAGACAGATTAGATTCTAGGCCCCATGGTTACAAAGACCAATGTGATTACTCTCTCTGTACAGCAACGTAGAATATGATGCTGCAATATAAATAATAGCTAATAACTAACATTTCATTGCTTGTTGAGTTTCAGGATCAGGAGTTCTGCAGGAACCCAAGGTCAAGACTGCCATTTCAAATATAGAGGCTCCATACAGTAAAATGATATAGGCATCTTAGGTTATTTCTAACAATTTCTATCCTCCATCTGGTAAACCATTATGTAAACTTGATAAATCCAGTATTTTGTTATCTCTAGGCCCTTGTGGGAGGAAAGGAATATTTTCTGTTATGTACAGTGCCTTGCGAAAGTATTCGGCCCCCTTGAACTTTTCAACCTTTTGCCACATTTCAGGCTTCAAACATAAAGATAAATAAACATAATTTTTTTGGTGAAGAATCAACAAGTGGGACACAATTGTGAAGTGGAACAAAATTTATTGGTTATTTTAAACTTTTGTAAAAAATAAAAAACTGAAAAGTGGGGCGTGCAATATTATTCGGCCCCTTTACTTTCAGTGCAGCAAACTCACTCCAGAAGTCTCCGTATAAATCAAGTCTCCGTATAAATGCACCTGCTCTGTGATAGTCTCAGGGTTCTGTTTAAAGCGCAAAGAGCATCATGAAGATCAAGGAACACACCAGGCAGGTCCATGATACTGTTGTGGAAAAGTTTAAAGCCAGATTTGGATACAAAAAGATTTCCCAAACTTTAAACATCCCAAGGAGCACTGTGCAAGCGATCATATTGAAATGGAAGGAGTATCAGACCAGTGCAAATCTACCAAGACCCGGCCGTCCCTCTAAACTTTCATCTCAAACAAGGAGAAGACTGATCAGAGATGCAGCCAAGAGGCCCATGATCACTCTGGATGAACTGCAGAGATCTACAGCTGAGGTGGGATAGTCTGTCCATAGGACAACAATCAGTCGTACACTGCACAAATCTGGCCTTTATGGAAGAGTGGTAAGAAGAAAGCCATTTCTCAAAGATATCCATAAAAAGTCTCGTTTAAAGTTTGTCACAAGCCACCTTGGAGACACACCAAACATGTGGAAGAAGGTGCTCTGGTCAGATGAAACCAAAATCGAACTTTTTGGCCACAATGCAAAACGATATGTTTAGCGTAAAAGCAACACAGCTCATCACCCTGAACACACCATCCCTACTGTCAAACATGGTGGTGGCAGCATCATGGTTTGGGCCTGCTTTTCTTCAGCAGGGACAGGGAAGATGGTTAAAATTGATGGGAAGATGGATGGAGCCAAATACAGGACCATTCTGGAAGAAAACCTGTTGGAGTCTGCAAAAGACCTGAGACTGGGACGGAGATTTATCTTCCAACAAGACAATGATCCCAAACATAAAGCAAAATCTACAATGGAATGGTTCACAAATAAACGTATCCAGGTGTTAGAATGGCCAAGTCAAAGTCCAGACCTGAATCCAATCGAGAATCTGTGGAAAGAGCTGAAAACTGCTGTTCACAAACGCTCTCCATCCAACCTCACTGAGCTCCAGCTGTTTTCCAAGTAAGAATGGGCAAGAATTTCAGTCTCTCGATGTGCAAAACTGATAAAGACATACCCCAAGAGACTTGCAGATGTAATCACAGCAAAAGGTGGCTCTACAAAGTATTAACTTAAGGGGGCCGAATAATTTGGCATGCCCCACTTTTCAGTTTTTTATTTTTTACAAAAATTTAAAATATCCAATAAATTTTGTTCCATTTCACGATTGTGTCTCACTTGTTGTTGATTCTTTACCAAAAAATTTAAATTTTATATCTTTATGTTTGAAGCCTGAAATGTGGCAAAAGATTGAAAAGTTCAAGGGGGCCGAATACTTTCGCAAGGCACTGTATCTTTTCAGATCCATACCATACAAATGGTTGAATTTTCAGAAGATAGAGTGGATACTAATTGGGGCCTTTAAAGGGAACCTGCCAGGTGGATTTTTCATACTGAACAGCCCTCAGCAAGGTCAGCAGAAAGATATGGCGGTTCCAATGATAACCCCCACTAATGTGTGACTAGCAGGAATTTGAAGTTTTATGCTTTAGAACTCTTAAATCTTTGTATAGTAGTCGCCGATATTTGCATTTGGAAGAGTAGATTGAGCATTCCACTGCTGTGTGACATCACCTTGCGAGCCAGCCCATCCACTGCCAAATCTTGCTTGCACCTCTTTCTCTACAATGTCCCCAGCTCCAGGTGGCTTCTCTGTAAAGCAGCAGTCCAAGCAAGATTTGGTAGAGGTTGGGGCAGCTCGCAGGGTGATGTCACACAGCGGGGAACCTGTCAATCAAGCCTTTCAAGGTGCAAAAGCCAGTATTGATGGTCTAACTAGAAGCAGCAGGTACTGCCCCCTGTGACTAGTTAGGCCTTTGAACATCATTGGCCCCAGGACTGTATGTTATTGCCAATTTTGCAAATATCTAATTAGCATATATATTTTTATAATTTACATATGAATACAACAACTCTTATGTATATGTTCTTATGTACATATTTCCTACAGCAGACACTCTTCCCTTGAGGCACAGGCCTACTGTCCTTATAATCCAAAATATTGCATAGTAGATCTATAACAGTTTCTATATACTAAGGAAGAATTAAATAGAAACTAGCAAAAAATGAAGAGTGGCTATTTATATATTCCTCTTCGCAGTGTTTTCTTTAAATAAATTCCAATTTTTGCAGTCTGATAGAAGGCTTGTTAAGCACTTGCCACTGACATAAACATAAATTGGAATGTATTTATTACACTCCATTTCCCCTGCTCTAAGACCCTGTCTTTTCTTTCCTTAAACTGACAGAAGGGAGTGAGAGAGAGTAAAGCACACTGGCAATTGTTGTGTATGGTTGGAAGCTTTTATTTAGATTAATTTCATAAAATTATGGACATGCAACCCCTGTCAAGGCACTAAATCTACTGGTGACGCTGGTATTTTCCAGTTTTAGAGCAATGTATAATTATAAATAAAGGAGATGGGAAGCTTAATCACATGTCTGTCTATTTCCCCACAGCAGTGCTGGCATTTCATGTTCTCCTAAAATACATCACTGAGTGTGTTCTCAGTTAACCTCTGCACTGCCAAGAACTACCACACTGTTTTGCAAAGGAAATTTGAAAGCCTGCCACAACATTGCTAACTCATTTTCATATGTTCCTAGTACCAAGTAGCAAATTACTGTGAACTTTTTCCTTTAACATAAGTATATTTTAATGTAAACAGGTCACTTTCAGATTTATTTAGCCAGTTGTTATGCATTGATGATATCTAATTGAATGAGCTTGCAAAGTATTTATAATTCTTCACATGTTTATCCTGTAGAGTTATTGAAAACTATAGAAATTAAGCAAACACTGAAGTCACAGCTCAGCCCCTTACCTCCATACAAACACACTCACTCTTTACAGTGGTTACATGAACTCATGTATACTCATTGATGCTTCACAAGAAGAATCAGGACTTTTAAGTCTCACAAGCTGTGGTTTGGCCCAGATAAGTGTTTTCCCAAGGTAGCCAGCTGAATTTTTTTTGTGTGCCTGTGTATATTCATCCTAGTCTGCAGTTTTTGTTTTGTTTCTCCTATGTAAATTCCTTCATTGGGGCACCTTGTACACAGTATCATGCACACCACATTGGAGCATTGGAGAATGTACAGAATTTTATAGACCTGCTGTGTGTTTGGTCTGTGGACCATGCTTGATGACAAGATGTGGTTACAAGTCTTGCATTTCTTGCAGTTTCTTGCTGCCAGTCTCTGATGATGACGTGAGGGCACTTTTATATGGAGAGGAGAGGCAAATCTGGGAATACTTCATTTAGTTTATTGTCCCTGTGAAATTTGTTGGTTGAAGATCAGAAGCAATTTTCCTGAAGATGTTCATTTGACGGTCGTATGTAAACACTAAGGGCACCCTGCTGTTGTCCTCCTTTTGATTGTACTCTTAGAGACTGTTCCTTGGATTTATAGTAGCTCTGTGGATCTGCTCATCTACAACCTGTGGATGATATCCCTGTTAGGTGGTACTCTCCGTCACTGTTGAGGCTTGACAGAGTACAGGTACATAGCATCTGAATGGTATTCCTCCCTAGATTTCTTTATCTTTTCAGATTCCTGCCTATCCCAGTCCCATCTAGCACATTTCATCACACTAACTCTAAAATATCAAAATTCATATGGAATAATAAATGCCCTAGAATCTCCTGCCAATTGATGTTCCTTTGCAGATGATATGGAGGGATGTCGTTATCCAAGAAGGACAGAGAGAGAAAAATCTGGAAATTGAAGCTGATGAAAAAATTCAGATCATTGACAAAAGGACTCAATCTAACATCTGGATTTATGAGCCCTTACATGAACACAATTTAACCCCCTCCATCATACTAATTCCAGATGACTACAAGCAGTGGTGAACCTAGCCTCTTTGCTGCCTGAGGCGGACTATAGAAAGACCCCCCCCCCCCCCAAAAAAAAAAAAAAAAAAAAACTGAGTTTCCATGCTACTAGTTTAACACACTGTTATCGTTGCACAATATACACAATACACAAAGTTATAAAACAGTTTTTAAGAATTCTTCTTCCTGTATTACTTCAGTATCAGATCAACAACACAGCATTAACAATAAAAGTAACTTCACACAGCTTCTGCTTGGTGGATGGACGAGCCCACGTGGCCCCCCATTCTCTATAATAGGAGCGCCGCAGATAGCTGAGTACTGGACTTCAGCTATCTTTGGCACTCCCATTGAAGTGAATGAGAGCTGCGCGGGTTCGTCCATCCACCAAGTGACACACCTATATATATGGCTGCAGCCAGGCTGGATTCCCACCTAGTGGGGGGAAAAAACCCAATTCTCAGGCTCAGTGGGGGTCTCAGCAGACAGACCCCCATCAATCAGGTATTTATCCTCTATCATTTAGGTGTATACAGTGCAGTAACATTCTGTGACTTACAGGTGACGTCTCTGACTAATCCTTCACATTTCCCTTCTCTTCCCTCTGGACCGCCATGACCACTTCTTCCAGCTGTGACTTGTCTCTGTAAAGGTTGCAACACAGACATCTTTGGCTCCTCACTTTTCCAGGCATCCAACCCACATTGTCCTCACCTACACAAAGCCCCCATTCTGCTGCTACCCCCAATTATAAAATATATGATATAACCCCCCCTAATGAATAATACCCCCAAGTGCATCTTTATATTAATAATGTCCGTGTGTACCCTGTATAAATAGTGCCCCTTATTAATAATACCCCAGGTGTTAACTAATTAAAAGGTTTTCCAGGTCATTAATAAACTAATCAGTGGGGTTCAAAAACCCAGGACCCCCACTGACCAGCTATTTGAATGGTACCTGTGTAAGCGCCGTGACCGGTTCTCTGTTTACATAGTGTAATTCATCTCATAGCGGCCATGTAATGTAACTGCAGCCTCGTCCTGTACATGTCTACAGTATGTGACAAGGCTACAATTACATCACACGGTCACTATAAACAGACAGCGTATAATATAAACAGGTGCCATAGCCCATGTTTATAGCGCCCCATTTACACACACTATAATGTTCCACAGCAGCCCCTGCACACAGTATTACACAGTGTTATGGCCCGCAGCGGCCCCTGCACACTGTATTATGCCTCTCAGCGGCCCCTGCACACGGTATTATGCTCCATAGTGGCCCCTGCTCACGGTATTATGCCCGCATTGGCCACTGCACACGGTATTATGTTCCACAGCAACTCCTGCACACAGTTTTATGCCCCATATTGGCCCCTGCACACGGTATTATGCTCCATATTGGCCCCTGCACACGGTATTATGCTCCACAGTGGCCCCAGCACATGGTATTATGCTCCATAGTGGCCCCTGCACTGGTATTATGCTCTATAGTGGCCCTTGCACTGGTATTATGCTCCATAGTGGCCCCTGCACTGGTATTATCCTCCATAGTGGCCCTTGCACTGGTATTATGCTCCATAGTGGCCCCTGCACTTGTATTATGCTCCATAGTGACCCCTGCACCCGGTATTATGCTCTATAGTGGCCCCTGCACTTGTATTATACTCCAGAGTGGCCCCTGCACAGGGTATTATGCTCTACAGTGGTCCCTGCACAGGGTATTATGCCCCATAGTGGCCGACCCATGAACTATTATTATACTCTGGGGTCTTTTCAGACCCCAGAGTATAATGATTGGAGACCCAGGGGAGAATACAAACATAAAAACCAGAGTTACTTACCTATCCTGGACACCGGTGCACTCCTTGCAGCTTTCGGCCCTGTTTAATTGCGCACACACGTCACGTGATCAGGCCGGCGACGCGACCTGATGACGTTACCAGAGGCCTCAAGCCTGCTCGGAGTTACATCGGATCGCAGGAGGTGAGTAACACTGGTTTTTATGTTCCCTCACCAACCCTAGGCCTCCGATTATTATTATACTCCGGGGTCTGAATAGACCCCAGAGTATAATAATAGTAGTATTTGCGGCCCGCGGCCTAACTTACCAATCCCCGCGGCCGCTCACAGCGGCATCCACTTCCCTTTCTGCGGCCCATAGCAGAAGGGGAAGCGGGGGCGGCCACGAGCAGACGCGGGGTAGGTAAATAAATAGGCCCTGACCTGCCGGGGATACTCCAACAGGTTACGGCCTATTTATATATATATAGAAAAAAGTTATACTCACCTGCGATGCCTTGATGCAGCCGCCGCCGCCTCCTCTTCTTGTCCGCGACTTCTGTGTCTCAGCGTAGGCGGCGTGATGACGTCATTGTATCGCCGCCTGCGCTCAGATGCGACGTCTTGTAAACCAGCCCAGGACAGGCCCCGCTCAGCTCTGTTTTGTTTGTTTTTTTAAAGCGGCCTGTCCTGGGCTGGTTTACATTAAATAGTAAAAATGCCGCCCCCCGGACAGTGCCGCCCGAGGCGGCCGCCTCACTTCGCCTCATTAGCGGTGCGCCCCTGACTACAAGTCACCCCCTCCTCAACTCCCTCATCCTATAACCTCAGTTTTATTACCCTACTTTATCTCACTAACATATCACCTCATGAACTAATTGTCTTTCTGTAGCATCTTGCTCATGTTGTGTTTTCAGTCATTCATTTGTAAATGCCTGAAGAAGGAGCCTCTGTACTTTGAAAGGTTGCAAATGTAATTTTTCTGGTTAGACAATAAATAAGTCATACCACAACACTTTAGTCTTTTTAGCACAAAAGTATCAACTATTGCATGATTTTTTTTCTGGCTAACACGGTACTACACTATTTTTTCCATATACTTCTACTTTAAGTCCAGAGACCTGTCCGAATTGTCGCAAGAGGGTGAATAGGTTAGGGAGAAAAATTCTTGGGTTGTACATGGATTGTTGAGTAGTGTAGCCTTGGATGTCAGGTTTAGTTCTAATGGCATCTGCCAGCGGCTCCATAAATTATAGAAAGTGATGGTGAAAGGGGACAACCCTGATGCATACCTTGGCTACGTGGATATGTGATGGTTATTTTGTGGAGAGTTTTAGGTACACAGCAGGGGAATCATATAAAAGATATAAGGCAATAATTCGGGGCAGACAGATGCTGAATTTAGGGAATGTAGTGAAGAGGTAAGGCAAAAAAAATTGTTTTCAATCTCTAGAGTGAGAATCAGGAGATGGGTATGGTGTAAACTGGCCAACTGGATAATGTCAAGAGCTCTCCTTAAATCTGGGGCCTGCCTGGTGGAAATAAATCCCATAATAAGTAGAGGAGAGACCATCTGGCTCAGAATACCTTCCATTTTAAAATGTTTATTAGTGAATTCTATCTCTTTGACCATAATATGTTGGTGGAGTATTTCTACCAAAGATGGGGCCAGACTGGGCAACTGAATGGAGTCAATAAACTTAGAGAGAACACCCTCAGAAATTTCCTGACATCTAGAGTACAGAGTGTGATACTACGTATGAAAAGGTGAATGCATTTCAACTGGTTTAGGGGCAACCACCAAGGAAGATTTCCAGATAGAGAAAACTGTATTCATGGGCTGTCTGGCTTGTGATTTTTAACCAACATTGTGTCCATTTTATTCACCAGTCTATAGAAAGATGCCTGGAACTGTCTCGGGGCATTTTCAGTTCTATTGGTCATGAGAGTTGAAGTTTGAAATCTTGAATGCATTTAGTTAAATATATAGAAGGGTGCATCTGGTTAGCTGTCTCCAGTCTAGACAATCTATTTTCTAGTGTCTAGTTGGAATCTATTACAATCTCTCTTCTGCTGTGATGTGATAAGAATGAATGAACCCATGATATATTTCTTATGTGCCAACCAAATATTGCCACACAAGTCCTCACTTGTTGAATTGGTTTGAAAATATATATTCAAAACAGAAGTAATCTGGACTCTCAATGTAGGATTAGAGAGCAATGATTCAATTAGTCTCCAGTGAAAGAGAGATGTCATTGGGACCAGAAAAATGGAGGGCAGTAAGGACATAGTCATGGTCAGACCAAAAGGAATAATTATGTCTAGAGTACATCAGAAATGGGAGCACAGTCATAGATTTTAATATGAGATATATTCTGGAGTATGCGCGATGTACCGGAAAAAGTAGGACTTTCCTCTGGTTAAACCAAGGGACTCCCTCCATGTATCTGCAAGGTGGTAGATACATAAGAGAGCTTTAACACATCATCAATCCCTCACAGAGAGGTAAGACAATTGAGGTGTCATGCTGTCCAATTATGGGTTCATAGTAAAATTAAAGTCCTCACATAAAATCAAAAGCTAAATTGAGGGGTTAGATATGGTATAGGATGGTATGGACCATGGCTAACTGCTAGGAGATCAGCATTTAACCATTAATAGGGTATATTTGCTTAGACTGAATTGTACCCAGTAGGCCAAGTAATTTGAAGAATACCTTGCTGCCTGTAAGATCAAATCTCTTGATTTCACAAGGTGCTATTCCAAAACATCATCTCTTAGCGTATCCATAGATTGAGGTCTCCCTATTGCCCTATGTATCCCCCTTCCTTCCAGAGAAAACCTTCACAAGCCAGCATTTCACTCTGCCGGCAGACAATATTGAAGGCAGTGCTTCCTGGATCCGGAAGTGACGTCACGGCTCCAGTCCAGACCAGAGGATCTAGAAGCTGGGTAAGTAGTGTGTGCCAGCTTCCCAACGCACTGTGCATGCCGGCGATCCGGCACTATTGTGCGTGCAAAGAAGAGGAGGTGGTCTTCACAGGATGACGCGACGGCCCGGGTCCAGAGGAAATGGTATGTACAATGGGGCTTGGGGGGTGAGTCCTTTACACTGATGTAACGGGTCAGGATATGGATCAGACTGAGGACCCGTTACGTCAGTGGAAAGGTAAAAAATATAATATATGTAGATGAGTAGGTGACATTACCTACATATATTATTGAAAAACTATAGAATATTGAAAAACAAGATACACACGTGGATAAAATTGTTGGTACCCCTCGTTTAATGAAAGAAAAACCACAATGGTCACAGAAATAACTTGAATCTGACAAAAGTAATAATATAGAAAAATTCTATAAAAATGAACAAATGAAAGTCAGAAATTGCTTTTCAACCATGATTCAACAGATTTTTTAAAAAAAGAAAACTCATGAAACTGATGGTTCCCTTAACTTAATATTTTGTTGCACAACCTTTTGAGGCAATCACTGCAATCAAACGATTCCTGTAACTGTCAATGAGACTTCTGCACCTCTCAACAGGTATTTTGGCCCACTCCTCATGAGCAAACTGATCCAGTTGTCTCGGATTTGAAGGGTGCCTTTTCCAGACGGCATGTTTCAGCTCCTTCCAAAGATGCTCAATAGGATTTAGGTCAGAGCTCATAGAAGGCCACTTCAGAATAGTCCAATGTTTTCTTCTTAGCCATTCTTGGGTGTTTTTAGCTGTGTATTTTGGGTCATTATCCTGTTGCAAGACCTATGACCTGCGACAGACCAAGCTTTCTGACACTGGGCAGCACATTTCTCTCTAGAATCCCTTGATAATCTTGAGATTTCATTGTACCCTGCACGGATTCAAGACACCCTGTGCCAGATGCAACAAAGCAGCCCCAGAACATAACAGAGCCTCCTCCATGTTTCACAGTAGGGACAGTGTTCTTTTCAAGATATGCTTCATTTTTCTGTCTGTGAACATAGAGTTGATGTGCCTTGCCAAAAATTTCGATTTTTGTCTCATCTGTCCATAGGACATTCTCCCAGAAGCTTTGTGGCTTGTCAACATGTAGTTTGGCAAATTCAAGTCTGGCTTTTATTTCTGTGACCATTGTGGGTTTTTCTTTCATTAAATGAGGGGTACCAACAATTTTGTCCACGTGTGTATATTAGAAAGTTGGAGGGGGGGGCATTGGGGACTAATTTACAAATGCTTAATTTATCCCAGACAACCCCTTTAAGGTTAAGTCCCCACATAGCGGAAATGCAGGGAAAAAAACTGCATTTTACAGAACCAGCAAAGTGAATAAGATATTTTTAGACTCATCCACACATTGAGGGGAGAAAAAAGCTGTAGAAAATCTGTGTTTTCAAAAATGTGTAATGTTTTTTTTTTTTTGTAAAGATGCAGCATGTTAATTTTATCTGCGGAACCTCAAGCATTTTCCCTATATATTAAATAGGGGAAGAAAAACACACAGCAAAAACTTTAAAAAATTAAAAATGCTATGGAAAAAAAGCAGTGCGTTTTTGATGCTGTGTTTTTAGCTGTGTTTTGCTACATGAGGCCTTAGGCTAAAAAAAAAAAAAAAAAAAAAAATGATATTTTTTCACTATCTTGTTTTAATAAATAAAAAAAAAAAAATTGCCGATACATTCCCTGTAAATACTGACCTTTATTGATTGTAGACTACTAGCCAAATAACACGACAGTCGACAAAATTACATACCATGGATCCAGTGGGATATACACAGTATTAAATGTGAGAGATCACTATAAAATGGAATCTGTTGTGAGGGCAACACGTCCTCCCCCTTGAACAGGACAACACCATACTCGTGACGTCTGCAATCTTGCCACTATAAGCTTTTCATAGTACTTCAAAAGGCTTAATTTTTAGGGTATAGATGGCAAATTTATTGCTGAGGTCAACTGAGAAGCTTTGCTTGCAAATTTTTACAGAGTATAACAGGCGAGTACAGAATTATGAACCTTGTCAGCTCATTGAAGGGGTTCTCATAGGACTATAATTCATTTATAAAGGAACATTAACTTTTCAGACTCTAATGATGTATTTAATAAAGTAGGTTCTCTACACTGTTTCCCACATTACCAGATTTCCTGTTCCTCCCTTTCTTTATATAACAAACATTGCATACAATTAAGAGAGCGGATAGATGCGTATAAGAGATAGGGTTTGATTTATGATGACAACAGTTGACTTGTTTTTTTAGAAATAAAAGCTCTCAGCGCAGATACACCCAGCAGAGACTCGGTCACGTGGTGGAGAGTTCATGCAAGCAGTAAAGTAAATGAAAAATGATAAATGAATCTGTGAATGCTAGGCTTTTGTCGTCCTGACTGGTAATGCCAACCACTCAGTCCATGACTGATCGCAAAGAGACAACAAACATTGAAACTTTCCAATTTCCTCTAAGACTGAGCTCATATTTTTTTTTCCTTATACTATAATGTAATTCATTTACCAATTGAAAGCCTGACAAATAAAGATACCCTTGTGCGGCTGGTTACCTCTGAAGTCTGAGATGTGCATTAATTTGAAAGGGGCATTATGGTTAATACACAGCAAAAAATAATGGATTGATGAATTCTTTTATGGCGCTCAAAGGAAAGTGGAAAAGAGCTAATTGAATGACATTATTAAGTGATACAGGCACACGTTAGTTTAAGCTGAAAAACCTTGTTTGCTTGACATAAAAGCGACATAAATCCTTAAGCTATATTCACAGTGAATAATGGCCATGTGACATCCGTAACATTAAATTCAATGTCAGTGAATATGGGAACCATTATTCTGATGGTTCCTTGTAACGGACCGTCAAAATATAGGTCATATTAATTTTTTTGTCCATTTTTACAAATCCCTCCATAGTGTATGGGTAATCTGTCAAAACAGCCACCCCTCGGATGTAAGACGGCTGTTTTGGACCTCGGTCATGTGAATGTAGCCTAAAAAACAAGATTCAAGGTACAACTCACATTTTAGCATTCTATTTGTGAAATACAAACACATGCTATCTACATATAAGATACTACTGGCTAAGAATTTTCTGATGGAAAAATGTCCTTTTTGATTTAGGTTTCAATTATTGAACTTAGAAAAATAGGTAAAATGGATTTTTTAACATAAAGTATGTTTGTTCTGAGACACAATGGGTTAGATTTATTATGCCTTGCAAGCCAGTTTTCTGGCGCACAAGACATAAAAAGTCACAAATTTTTAGCCAAATTGGATTTCTGGGCAAATAATTTGTGACTTTTTAATTTCTGCAGACTGGATAAACAAAAAACAAAGAACCGACACTTTCCAGAGCTAAAAATTCTTTTTTTAATATTTAATCTACAGGGGTTAAAAACAGCAGTACAGACTATCCAAACAAAGCATCCTTTTCTTTCTAAGGAAACCTTGAGGAAACATAGCATTTCTTGCTGCTGCGGAAATGCAGCAGAAAAAAATCCTGTATTTTACAGTACCAGCTAAGTGAATGAGATTCTGGCTAATCCAGTCCATGTACTGCAGAAAACGCAGCATGTCAATTTTACCTGCAAAAAAACAAGCGTTTTCCCTATAGATTTAATAAGGGAATTAAAAAACGTAGCAAAAATACAATGAAAAACTTTTTTTTGTTGGAGTTTCCTACGTGGAGCCTTAACCTAAATGATGCTTTGTTTGGATAGCCTGTATTTCTGTTTTTACCCCCTGTGGATGGAACAGAAGATTTTTTAGCCCTGAAAAGTACTGTTTCTTTGGGTTTTTTTTGTTTATCTAGCCTTCATATGGTCGTTACCTGTGTAATTCAGAGGTGAGCTGTCTCACCTTGTTCATTTCTGCGCCAGACTCGCCATTTTCCCAAAAACGGGCAGTGGGCAATGTGAGTTGATCCTCCCACTGCTCTGACATCATGGAGAGCTGTAGTGAAATTTTTTTGAATGCAAAGTATGCTCATGTAGTCCTGGGTGTACTTGAACATACTGAGCATGCGCTTTCTGTTAGTTTTGCCCTATACCCAGAAGAGAAGCCTCTCCTTCTTCTTTGGGTATAGGGCAGAACAAAGAGACGGTGCATGCTCAGTATGTTCAAGCACACCCAGGACTACATGAGCATACTTTGCATTCAAAAGAATTTCACTATGGCTCTCCATAATATCGGAGCAGTGGGAGGATCAACTCACACTGCCCAGGGGGATGAGCTAAATGCAGGATTGGCATGTTTAGTGATGATGCAGTGGTGCTCAGTGCCTGAAGAAATGCCCCCTGTGCTCCGAGGTCCTCATTTGAATAAAGATTAAAAGTGCTTTTTCTCAGCATCCCTGGAGCTCTGAAACATAAGAAAGGTATAGTTTTTATTCTGCTAACAGCCTCTACAGCACTATGGGAGCGGTTTAAAGTAGCTGGGGGCAGTGATAGACTCCTTTTAATGTACACTAAAGGGTGTTTACATTTCTTTGGCATGTCAGCCCTCCTCAAGATATTGATATGCTGCAAGAGCCTTCAGAAACATAGTAATGATTGATGTACTTAACTCATTAAATCAATGCAGAGACATGATCGGAGGGGTTCAGAACATGTTCTGTATTTATTTTATTTTGTGTACCATATTTTCTAATCTATTTAGTCATCTCCACTGCATTCTTTTTATCTAGATTACAAAATGTAATACACTGCTGTTTTTTCCCATAAGCGTTAGTTACTCTGTGATTTACATAGACGCTGAATTTTTAATTCATATTAGTGGCGCATCTTGCAGTTCTCTTCAAAAAACTGCCACCAATTTTTTTTTTTTTTTTTTTTTTTTTGACAGCTTCTTCAACAATGTGCAGGGATCAATATATATCATACATGGACCCTGCTTCATAGCATATGCTTCCCATCTGTTTTCCAAAGCGGGAGGGGGGAATGAAATGTTCTTATAAAACATCACCTAGAGCATCAAAGACAAAAGCTTGTGTACTCGCACATGAAAAGGATGCAAAACTTCAAAGAACTACACTGAAGAATACAAATGCTACTTGCGCATATATTTGCATATCAGATTTTCTCAGCTATAAATATGCAGAAAATTAATGCCATTTTTCGCCTTGTGGACGTCAGCTCTTTTTTTATTCCTAAAAAAAAAAAAAACATAAAAAAATAGAATTAGAGTGGTTTCTCTGCAGGTCAAAGAGCCCTTTCATGCTGATTGGAGACATTTACAGACTGGCATCAATGAGGTATCACTCATTAGTATAATTATATTCAACTTTACTGGAGTATATAAATCACTCTATCAGCGGTAATATATGCAGAAGCAGTCTTAATCATTTCTTTCACCCATTTACATCTTCCAGTTAAAAATTAGACAATCAGGACAAATTGTTCTCAGCATATGTAGCAAAAGTGCCACCCTCTATGGCGGGTACCAATCAGCAAGATCTCATATTTTACATTCCTTTTTATTTTTCCTGATTCATCATTGTCAGCACATTGCTAAAGGTATATGGAGTATATCAGCCTTACAGTTACATCAGTGCTGGTCAACCTTTAACTTTATAGGAGACACAAGTGCAGCCCTTGACTTCTTCACAAGGAAGAATGTTACATTCAGTGTCACTTGACACCCATTTGCTGGGGTGGGGCAATCACTCTTATAGTTTTATGGGAGATACAGAAGCAGCCAAGTGAAAATGTTTCATTTACTGTAATGTGCAGCCACTTTGTCACTGCAAAAAGGGAACATGGGGTCCCTGTTAGAATTGCTGGGGATCCCATTAGTTTGACTCTGACTAATAAAGGTGAGTTCAAACAGAGTTTTTTGCATGAGGATTTTGAGGTGGAATCTGCTTCAAAATCTCCCTCAAAAATACCTCCCATTCATTTCAACGGGAGTCAATAGCAGAAAAAAGCAACATGACCTATCTTCAGGTGGATTCCGCTTTGAAAACCCCATTGAAGTGTTCGGGAGGTGGAAAAAATGCAATGTGGTGTGCTGGGATAAAAAAAAATGCGTAAAAAAAACATAAAAAAACAAATTGTGTGCCTCCCCCTCCTCTTCCTCCCTTATCTAATACTCTTTCATACCTTCTCCCCTTCCTGCTCCCCCCCCTTCTTTCACCTTTCTCAGTTGTCTCCTTGTTGGGGTTTACCATTTGTGCAATGCTTGTACTGCTGTATGACCTCTGTACATCTCTGTTTTCTAATGTACCTTGTTGAAATTCAATAAACTTTGAATTGCAAAAGAAAAAACAAATTGTGGGAAAAAAAAACATCAAAAATCATTTCCTAATTACTGAAGCAGATTTTTTCAGCCTGCAAAAAACTCTGTGTGAACATACCCTAAGGCATTTATGGTAGATTTATGTCATAAATAATGGGAAACCTTATGGTACCAAACAGGAGTGTCCTATTTATGCTGGAAAACTGGAATAAATACATTGACAACTGTTCCCAGTGAGATAAAAATTCACACCTTCAATACAAAAAAAAGCCCTTTCTGCTTTCAGTCACCACTAGGTGGAGCTCAGTACATTGAAATTTATACAGCTGTCATAGAAGTCCAGAGCTGTAAAAAATTCTATGTAGTGAGCTCTACCTGGTAGTGGCCACTGGAAAAGACTTTCAGATTGTTTGGAAGTTAAATTCAATTGCTGAGCCCTCTGAAGAACAGGAGCACAGGGTCATAGCTACCAGGCCTTAGACCCTGAGTGGTCCCAAAGGTTCCTCTGGCACATAAAATATACCACTATTCTAAGTGGCACAGGGAAGGTGGGATCCCATTACTGATTTTGCATTGTGGCCCAGGAACTTCAAGTTACACCTCTGCATGGGCCCCATAGCAGCCATGTGATCTTCCTACATAGAAGGTACACCACTGCACCCAAACAAAAAAACAGTCCAGAGCTTGGTTATTAGAGGGCTTGTCTTATAAAGACATTCAATGTCCATATGCTTATTGAGCTTATTATATATTTTAAAGCACAGTGCATGATCTGCTCTACATACATACACCGTACAAATATTGTGTCTATGTAGGTCAGAAACGCATGCACAAAGCTATATTCTGTACACAATGTATATAAAACCTATGGATGAGGAGACATGAGCTACAAGTTAAAGGGGTTGTCCAGGTAAAAATGGACAACCATTTTAAAGTTTAAATGAGCTGGGGGCAGTGAAAAAAAAAAAAATGCATACTCACCTGTCCCTATTGCTCCGGTGTCCTCCCGCGCGGACTGGTTTTTCTACTCCAGCGGCTTTTCCCGGGTCTCTTCCGGAGTTCCGCTGAATCCGCTGATTGGCCTCAGGAAGAGGACCCGTGATGTCACAGGTAGTGACATTGCAGGCCCTTCGCTGATTGGCCTCAAGCAGCACTTTCCTCTCCACATGTTTAGTGCGGAGACCGAGCGGAAACCACACAGACCCCATTATAGGCTATGGGGTCCGTGGGTTTCCCATGTAAACCGCTTTTTTATGTGTATAGGTTTCTATTCTGGGGGTCCCCAAGCGGACTCCCTGAACGGAAACCCAAACGCAGATGTGAACCGGGCCCTAGTATTATTCATCGTAATACCTCAAAAATGGCATTACATGAAGGTGATCTTATTTATCCACATAATTATATGTGCAGCACATGATTTATTCTTTCAAAAAAATGTACAAAGGACCATTCATTAGGTGTGGGTAGTTCAGACATCTATATAGGAAAGAGTTCAAACTATGTAATGCCCTACCCCAAGAGGTAGTAATGATATTATCTCAGCATTTACTAAAAGGCTAAGTGCCTGCCCATTTGCTGCATTTACTTTCAGTAATTATAAATTGTTCATTCCTAAATTATATGTCGGCAGCACATTTAGGCTGGGGCTCCACTTGGCGGAATCGCTGCAGCAAAAACTGCCACGTTTTACAGTCACTGCAAAGTGGATGGAATTCTTGCGAATAAGCATGAGCCAAGATGTCTGCAAGAGAACCATCTTGAAGAAACCTAACTCTGAACTTCTCCTATGATGTAAGACATTGACTGATATTTCTGTTATGCTGGAAGGTTTCCATGTATCTGTTTTTCCATGAAGACTTCAATAAACTTCCATGTTTTTATAAGAAGCTGACAAGCCTCTAATAATGTTACCTTATGGGTCAACACGTGAGTAAGGATTTCATTCAATTGTAAAGTATTTTACAATTAACAGATATTATTTTACAGAATTACAGAAAACGTTTGACCTTTGTCATTGCCAACAAAGGATATATAACAAAGTACTGAGATGAACTTTTGTTATTGTCCAAATACTCATTTTCCACCATAATTTGCAAATAACTTCTTTAAAAAATCAAACAATGTGATTTTCTGGATTCGTTTTCTCAGTTTGTCTTTCATAGTTGAGGTCTACATATGATGACAATTACAGGCCTCTTATCTTTTTAAGTGGGAGAACTTGCACAATTGGTGGCTGCCTAAATACTTTTTTTTCTCCACTGTATGTGTATGGAGCTGGGTAAGGCGTCTTTTTATGCGGGACAAGATGGCGCTTATGCCGTTTTGGTAAAATTTTGATGGTTTGTTTTCTTATTATAGGAGGCAAAGTGTTGAAAAAACATTCATTTGGCCATTTTGATTTTTTTTTCCCCGCTACGACGTTCACCGTATAGGATAAATATTATTATATTTTAATATTTTGGGCATATTTGAGCACCGGGAGACCTAAAGTGTTTATGTTTATTAATGTTTATTTATTTTTATATGTGATCTAGGGAAAGGGGGGTGATTTGAATGTTTGTGTTTTGTATGTTGTTTTCTTAATACTTTTAAAAACTTTTTTTTTTACTTTTACTTTTCTTTTCAGACCTCCCAGGGTCTGATCACTCATACTAATGTATTGCAGTGTATAGGAAAAATCCATTCACTTCTATTGCACTCTGCCTATGACAGCGTGTAATAGAACTTATGTAATGACAAGCCTGGGAGCCGACTTCCGATGATGTTCCGAAGGGCAGTGGTTGGTTAAAAATGGCCTAGTGCCCATGGCACCTACGCACTTTAGATTCCATGGTCACATTTAACCATGGCATCTAAAGTGTTAACAGCTGCAATTGGTGTCGGAACCAATAGTAGCTGTTAGCGGCAGCTGCTGGCTGTATTATATAGCCGGTATTCGTCATGTATGGAGAGAGCTCACCTGAGCCCTCCCCATACAGCCCCTCACGCCTAATCACGTACATGTACGTGATTTTGCATGAAGGGGTTAAATAGCACATCAGGCACCAAAACTTGGAGGCTAGAGGAAAAATTCCAACTGTGTCAGAATCAGTGGAGTGGCGCCTATTAACACATGATAAGAACTAGAATTGGTGTAGGTGGGGAAAGGTCCTCTTTATGTGTAGATTTTGAAGTCACATTTTTCAAAGAAATAAATTGGCATGCTGCAGATTTTACAATCTGCACCATAGGTTAGTTTCCATGTGGAAAAAAAATCAGCATCATGTACATGAGAAATAGAATGTTCATGGGAGTTGAAAGGAATAACTTTTGGCCATGTGTTTGGCCATCTTGTATGGTATATCTAACTTATCAAGAAGATAAAAGTAATTATCATGTTGAAGTCTTAGGCCTCATGCACACAACCGAGTGTAGCCCAAGGCTCTTCTGTTCTTATATTTCTTATAGGACTTGCTCTATAAATATCGGAATGGAGCACTAGAACAAAGCATGAGCTGCACTCGGACAGCACACTTGGTCGTGTGCGTTAAGCCTTACAGGCCCGTTAAAATTGGTAATGTTGCTATTAAAAAAAACACAAAATAATGACATTAAAGTTTCATTTTTTTTCCTGAAGATGATTGTTGTGACCTCTTAATACAGATTTTTAGCACTCAAAAAAAACCTATTTACTGCACATAATGAAAAAAATGAAAAGCAATGATTGGATATATCAGAAATCTGAATTTACTAGATCCTTTGTTAAACATTCGAGCCTCACTCTGAGTATAAATATTTTGGATTCAGTTCACAGTAGGAATCTCTGCATAAAAAGATTTATTCACTAAACGTGCAATTACTGGAAAGAGCAGAAAAATTACAGTTGTTGATTTCCTTTTTTTTCACTTTCCTCCCTGAGTTGTTGTTGTGTTATTTATGTTGATTGCTTGTTCTGCACCAGGAGTTTGCAGCTTAAATGTTTTGCTTGTGTAAATAATATTGAAAGCCTTTGCATTAAATTCACCTCTCCTGTGAATTGTATGAGGGGCATATGGTTGGAGAGGTGAGAAAAAAGCATTCAGACAGCATGTGCTGTAGACGTGCTGTTGTTTCTTGCCAGGGATGTATGCCTCTTAACAATGTTTATAAATCTATCCTTAAATTGTCAGAGCAGATTTGCTGTAGAATATTTATTTTCTTTCTAAGTGTATGTTCACACAAAATAATAGTGAGTATTTTGCCATGTAAAACAGATGTTCTACCAGCAATTTATGCACCTACATATGCACAAATATGCCTGCATACAGCTTCCAATTGACTTCAATGGGAAATCTGCATTGTGATTTAGGCAGCACATATTTGTAGTCCACATATTTAAAATACACACTGGGGGGAATTTACCAGACTGCAGGAAATTACCACCTTGTTCCCAGTGCCCAAGTGACTCTGGCTATAAAGCCCTATAGCGTAAAGTGCTGTAAAAACACAGTAAAAATAAACATTTTTTACCAAATTAATTTCAAACCAATCAATTACATTATTAAATAAAGACTATGAGGCTCTCTTGCTGGTTAAATGAAGGCTAAAACTTTATTAAATTTAGAATAACAATAATTATAATAATAATAATAATAGTCCTTTAATAGTCCCACAATATATGAACTCTGTGCGCTGGGGGGCAGCCCCCAGCACCGGTATGCCCAACTCTCTGTGTACGGGCATGTTCTATCTGCCTAGTGTCTGTCCCGCTGGCTGTGACTGCTAAATTATAGAAAATAAAAATTACAGGAAAAAAACAAGAATACAATGAAGTGAACAAATAACTAGAAAAGGGGGTGGGGGCAGGATTTCAGGAGAGCGTGCTGCCTGCGCCGTCCAGAGAGGGAGACCACCCAAACCCCCAGTATACATAACCTGTTCAATATTCTCTCTTACCCCCCTGACCAGTGGCGTAACTAAAGTCTTGCGGGCCCCGGTGCAATCTTTTGTCCGTGGCCTCCTACCCCCTCCCTACAGCAAATTCTTGATACTGACGGTTACAGGTGCTGCAGCGGCATCTCAGATACTTGAAAGGGATACAGCTGTAGTACCTACAACTGCGGTTATCAAGAATATGATGAGTGTGCAGAGCAGCACCTGACATGTAAACAATACTGAGCTGCGTGCTGAGTACCATGACTCCTTCCCTATTTACATTGCACAGCATCAGTTTTATAATCACCAAACAATGTTATTATAGCCTGTAATAATAGTGCACGGCTGCTATAAAACAGATGGAAGGGGCCCCACACAGTATTATATGCTCCACAGTGGCCCCCACACAATATTATATGCTCCACAGTAGTCACCACACAGTATTATATGCTCCAAAGTGGCCCCCACACAGTAGTATATGCTCCACAGTGGCCTCCACATAGTATTAGGTGTTCCACATTGGCCCCCACACATTATTATATGTTCCACAGTGGCCCCACCCAGTATTATATGCTCTACAGTGGTCCCCACACAGTATTATATGCTCCACAGTGGTCCTCATCAGTATTATATGCTCCCAACAGCCCCCCCCTCCGCTCCGGTGCTGTTATTATAGTCTGGGGTCTCCTCAGACCCCAGAGTATAATAATCGGAGGCCTAGGAAAGGTGATTAAAAATAACTAAAACTAATACCTTGCCTCACCTCTCCTGGGCATCCTCGCACCAGCTGTCGTCAGTATCTTCAGCTGTCTTCAGAGGTCACTGCTGAGGTGATTGGTCATCAACGGTCACGTGGGGTGCCCTGACATCATTACGCTGCCGTACCCCATGTGACCGCTGGGGCCTAATCACAGGCCTCAGTAACATGATGGATGAGCTCCGGAAAGGATGCTGAGCCCAGGAGTGTTGAGTATAAGTATTTATTATTTTAAGTCATCTTCCCTGGGCTGGCATCTATTGGAATGGGGCCTGGCGACATCCCAGGGGCCCCTTTCCATTAACAATATGTATAGCGGTCGGGGAACCAGGCTTTCCCCGACCGCTATCATAGTGGTCCAGGGGCCCCGGCCATCTCCAGCTGGCCGTGGGCCCCGTACCTTACTAGGATCAGTCGCGGTAGCACCCCCTGCGTTACACCACTGCCCCAGACCATAGCCATTACTACTTACTGCCAGAGAGAGGGGACGGGAGAGAGAGACAACACCCAAGCCCAACATGACGAATACAACAAACCTGACCCTTAGTCCAATACCTCCAATTTTCTACTCCCCGCATTCCTGCAATCTCAGGCACCTTCTTTAATTAATATGGTGCCTACCAGACTGCAGGAAATTACCATGTAGTTCCCAGCGCCCGAGTGGCTCCTGCTATAAAGCCCTATAACGAAAAGTGCTGTTAAAACATAGTAAAAATAAACATTTTCTAACACAATAATTTCAAACCAATCAATTAAATAAATTAAATAAAGACTGTGAGGCTGGTTTGAATGAAGGCCACAGCTTTATTAAATTTGGAACAACAGTACATGAACTCTATGCACTGGCAAGAGCGGGGCAGCCCCCAGAACCGATATGCCCCGCACTTTGCCAGCAGCGCACTTACAAAAAACCGCCACCATGGAGTCACGTACCCCCACACAACAGGAGCCTCCTCAATGCTGTTCTGCAAACCGGCAAGAAAGATATTGTGACCATCAGTGGATAACACATTCCGATAGTCACCCTCAAGCATCCGATGGCGGATGGCCACACCACCATGACTCCGGACGTATTGCGAAATACGGACATTAAGGACCTTTCTGGCCCTCTTGATCGCGGCCAGGGTCTGTGCCCCACGTCACAATAGATGAGGAACCACATCGGACCACACAATCACACCTTTTTTGGAAAAGGTTGGTATATGATAATACCCGTTTCAGACCCAAAGCCTCCGCTGTTATAGTGGTACAATTTGAAACAAGTGAGTCCCGTAACCAGCCGGATCAACTCCAATGTAAGGCAAACAGTGGCAAAAAGAGCCTCAAATTGATACCTGGATATCCCGGTGCAGAAGAAAAACAGCTCTGGCCGGACGAACAGACAAGTAATCCTGCACCATGCAAACTGGACAGACATGACCACTCAATGACCTGACAGACAGACAAGTACCCTTGCACATCAAATCCTTCGACTGTCGCACCCTGATACGCAAACCATCCGGCACGAGTATCACATTGTCCTGCAGAAAACCACCCGCTGAACAGCAGTTTGCTGCGACCAGCTCACTGACCTGCAATGCCCTGTAAAACACCAGCACGAAAGCCACCCTAAACAGGCATTCCTTAAATGCAGACGAGCAGACCTCTGCAGCAACCAACATTAACCTCTCGAACATACTGAAAGAAACCGGTCTGTGGGAGTCCAGTCGCTGTGAACCCTTGAGGCAACCCTTCAAAATTTGCCCGACAATGAAAAGCTTGTGACGTCCCAAAGACCCTGGAATTTTAAATGGAAAGCATCCTCTGCCAATCTGTGAGAAGCAACCAAAGTCCCCTCCGATCACAAGTGCTGTAAGTAACCAAAGAGCGCTTCGGTATGGGCCAAATCCGACGATGGGAAACAAGGAACTGCCACACCTTCTTCCACTCAGCCCGGGCCTTACCATGACCAAACCATGTAGTCGGCACCACAGACCTATCAATTAAACTCCGCAGTGCGCCTCTACCACTTCCCAGAGACCAAGGGGGGCAAGTCTCCCCCCCTGCCAATGCTGTCGGATGAAGTTCCTGGAACTGATGAACCTGGGAGCAAGACAAAGCATCAGCCACATTGTTATCAACACCACAGGTTACCCTGTAAACAACGCAGAACCAAACGTCGCAAAAATGCTAGCACCAGCAAGCAACTGGATGACAAACCAATGAGAATCTGTACCACAGACATACAGTGCTGGCCAAAAGTATTGGCACCCCTGCAATTCTGTCAGATAATACTCAATTTCTTCCAGAAAATGATTGCAATCACAAATGCTTTGGTAATAATATCTTCATTTAATTTGTCGTCAATGGAAAACCACAAAAAGAATTGTCAAAAAGCCAAATTGGATATAATTCCACACCAAACATAAAAAAGGGGGTGGACAAAAGTATTGGCACCCTTTGAAAAATCATGTGATGGTTCTCTAATTTGTGTAATTAACAGCACCTGTTACTTACCTGTGGCACATAACAGGTGGTGGCAATAACTAAATCACACTTGCAGCCAGTTGAAATGGATTAAAGTTGACTCAACCTCTGTCCTGTGTCCTTGTGTGTACCACATTGAGCATGGAGAAAAGAAAGAAGACCAAAGATCTGTCTGAGGACTTGAGAAGCAAAATTGTGAGGAAGCATGAGCAATCTCAAGGCTACAAGTCCATCTCCAAAGACCTGAATGTTTCTGTGTCTACCGTGCGCAGTGTCATCAAGAAGTTTAAAGCCCATGACACTGTGGCTAACCTCCCTAGATGTGGACGGAAAAGAAAAATTGACGAGAGATTTCAACGAAAGATTGTGCGGATGGTGCCTAAAGAACCTCGACTAACATCCAAACAAGTTCTAGCTGCCCTGCAGTCTGAGGGTACAACAGTGTCAACCCGTACTATCCGTCGGCATCTGAATGAAAAGGGACTCTATGGTAGGATACCCAGGAAGACCCCACTTCTGACCCAGAGACATAAAAAAGCCAGGCTGGAGTTTGCCAAAACTTACCTGAGAAAGCCAAAAACTTTTTGGAAGAATGTTCTCTGGTCAGATGAGACAAAAGTAGAGCTTTTTGGGAAAAGGCATCAACATAGAGTTTACAAGAAAAAAAAAAGAGGCCTTTAAAGAAAAGAACACGGTCCCTACAGTCAAACATGGCGGAGGTTCCCTGATGTTTTGGGGTTGCTTTGCTGCCTCTGGCACTGGACTGCTTGACCGTGTGCATGGCATTATGAAGTCTGAAGACTACCAACAAATTTTGCAGCATAATGTAGGGCCCAGTGTGAGAAAGCTGGGTCTCCCTCAGAGGTCATGGGTCTTCCAGCAGGACAATGACCCAAAACACACTTCAAAAAGCACTAGAAAATGGTTTGAGAGAAAGCACTGGAGACTTCTAAAGTGGCCAGCAATGAGTCCAGACCTGAATCCCATAGAACACATGTGGAGAGATCTCAAAATGGCAGTTTGGAGAAGGCACCCTTCAAATCTCAGGGACCTGGAGAAATTTGCCAAAGAAGAATGGTCTAAAATTCCAGCAGAGCATTGTAAGAAACTCATTGATGGTTACCGGAAGCGGTTGTTCACAGTTATTTTGTCTAAAGGTTGTGCTATCAAGTATTAGGCTGAGGGTGCCAATACTTTTGTCCGGCCCATTTTTGGAGTTTTGTGTAAAATGATCAATGATTTTACTTTTTTTTCATTCTCTTTTGTGTTTTTTCATTGCAAGCAAAATAAATGAAGATATTATTACCAAAGCATTTGTGATTGCAATCATTTTCTGGAAGAAATTGAGTATTATCTGACAGAATTGCAGGGGTGCCAATACTTTTGGCCAGCACTGTACCATGTGGACATACAGAAAGTTTTTGCTGCTTTTTTGGTGCAGATTGTGCTTTTTTTATTTGAGTCAAACCCAGGAGTGGATTCAGCAGGAAGGAGAAATATAAGTGCTTTCTTGTATTGCGGCTGCTATCAGCTCATCAGTGGGGGATGTTGGTGAATAAGGACCCTTAAAAAAAACTCTTTTAAAATTAAAGAATTATATTTTTTTTTACATTCTTTTCACTTTTTGTATAATTTCTCCTAATAAAACTAAAAAAGGAAAGCATGTTGCTATAAAATGGTATGAAACAAGCAAGCCATTATGTCATAAAAATAAGCATAAATTATTTGGATAACTTAATAAATGAAAAAAGGGGATTAAAGAAACAGTTCTAACACTGTAATGAACCACCCAGAGGGTTGTAAAGGAACTACTATGCATCAGCCACTGCATCTGGAGTATTGTCCTTGCCAACTCCCAAGCGTGTTATAGCAGCATTGCTTGGTTTTCATTCACCATGAGGCGGGTCGCAGAAAAAAAGCGCTGCAGGAAAAACCGCAGCGGAAACTCATTGCGTTTTTTCCTGCAGTGCTTTTCACTCTGCGGACATTCTGCTTTCATTATACCTATAGGGTGGAATGTGTGGATGGGATCCTGTATAAAAAGCGGAGTAACTTTGTAACTATTATGTGCAATGCCTGTAATTTAGAATCACTACAAGATTAAGCATTGCAAAATTACTGTGATTATTATGTAAATTATTTCTATGTGTGGACTGTAAAATTATGTTTAAAGAGGATCTTTCATGTCCTCAGAGATGGGTGGTATTATATACCGCTAGGAAGCTGACAGTGTGCTGAATTTAGTGCACTGTCCACTTTGCCGCTATGCTCCCCAATGCCAGACATATTGGTGCCTTTAAATTTCTGCACCAATATATCTCTACTGTCAGAAGGGCAGGCCTTATTGCTCAGCGTTTTCGATGGGTTGTGAGGAATGCTCCCCCCTCCTGACAGTATTCTTCCATAGCCTTGTATTGTTGGGGGGGCGATCCTCACAACCCAGCGAGCGCTGACCTGTAAGGCCTGCCTCTCCGACAGTGGAGAGATAATAACGGCACTGATATCGCTGCAATAAGGGCAGATAACGGGAAGGCGGACAGTGCTGAGTTCAGTCAGCTTTCTAGCATTATATAATACCACCCATTTCTAAGGATATGAAAGGCCCTCTTTAAATGAGGTGTACAGTATGCATTTAGCAATATATTATCTAGTCTTTATTATCAATAACTGATCCTCTATCAGAACAATAGAAGGGATATTAAATGACAAGTAGCGGAACTAGTACATGCCATAGTTTTCAGATTATGTGACTCTTTCCACAAAAAAAATCTTGCCACAAAGTCTCCGTATCATATAATCAGGAAAATGATCAGGAAAATGTTTATGGCCCATGAAAGGTACAATTCAGTATTAGGTGTCTGGTCTTTAGGGGAACTCATTTCTGGCACTTGGAGAGATAATTTAACCAGCAAACCACCAGGCAAATAAATCACTAATGGTACAGTATGCACACGACTGAGCCATTTTTGATTAATCTAACATACAAGTTTTAATTGCCATTTTGTATCAGTTGCGTCTCCATTTGTTAATTTTTGAGTGTCATCTGTGTTGCATGGTGTGATGAACCGACCTTCAGTTTTATATCTTTCTTGGAAGTGTGTTTTACTTGCTTAGGTCAGTCCTTCCCCCACTTGGAATGCGGTGCTTTAGTTGAGTCCACATTGCTGGACCATACGCTTCACTGGTTTTATGTGTGTTCATTGGAGATGGCTTGCTATAGCCAGGCACTTTTATTATCCCTGGCCAGATGGGATGGGGGATAGCAAGCCTTAACTTCACCCTTCTCTCCGAGGGTTCTGCAAAGGTGGGAGAAGGGGGGCTGCCTGGGAGCAAGGGGTGGGTGGAGCCCTAGCCATATGCTGTGGGCAGACCTGGATTCTGGGGTCATTCAGCAAAGAGGCAGTAAGGAGCTCTGATCTGGGAGAAGATGAGAGGGCCTGCCCTACTGAGGAATGCTTTGAGGGCCTAGTTCTGGACAGCATGTAGAAGGATTGTTTTATGCAACTTGCTTAAGCTTGCGCCCTAGGCCCAAAACTCTGCTGTGGCCTAGAGAAACGGACTACGAGCCTATGCCGGTATTTTCTCTATCTTTTAATTCCCCTGTTTATTTTTGTGTATTGTATCATTGCCCTTTTGCTTGTATGTTTATGCTTGATCATATTAATATTGTATATTTCTGTATATGCTATTAATCCATACCGACCCACTTGGGTTATTAAACATATAAAATTTATATCGCTCATTTCATTTTATCCTATGACCCGGTCTACTCACAGTGTGTGAGTGGGAGGTTAAGAAAGAAGTTTGATCGCAGGCGTGCCAGGCGGCTGGGCGAGGCGATATTCTTCACACATGGACCATTAAAAAAATGGATGAATTTTATTGGTGTTTCTTTTTTGACATAACCCACTGATCCGTTTTTAACAAACATAACATCCTTTTTTATATTCGTTAAAACAGATCCATTGGATTTGTGTGTCCATCAAAACAGACATGTATAAAATCATTCGCTCTCATTGTGGTCCTGTGAAAAAAGGCTTTTCTGGAAGAGAAAAATCACTGATGCTAGTAGTATCAAATGGAGAACAATAGAACAACAAAACTACTGTTGAGAATAGTGTTCCAATTTGTATTTTTATACCTAAAAACAGGAATAAATATGAACAGCTAATAGTGGAATAGCCAGAGGGAAAAGGTTACAAAGAACCTCTTTCACTGTAGGGACTGCGTTAAACAGACAACCCATTTATTTGAATGGGTGCTGTGTATTACATAATGGGGTTAACTGGGGAGTAATAAAGCTTACCAGTGCATTCCATGCACTGCTTAAGATTTATTACTAATGTATAACCAGGTTCCCCAGTGTCCTGTTCATTAGTTTTGCAGAGGGCTGCGGGGTCCTCCAGTTTCCCCTGCAGCCATGCGAAGTCTGTGACGTCACTGACTCCCACAGCCTCGGGCCACAGCTCCATTTGGTAGAATGGGGTCGGACATGTCACCCAGAGTGAGAGTGGCTTCAGGGCAGACAGGAAATACAGTTACAGCCTTCCCCACAGCCCTCTGCAAATCAACAAGGCTGCGGGGTGTATATTAGTAATAAAGCATAACAGTGCAGAAAATATACTGGTTTTATTACTCCTCGAATTACCTATTTAATTTGTCCGATGGTGGGGCTGCAGAAAAAATGACTATGTACTGGAAGGTTCCCCACAAATAATGGTTGATTGTCTGGTATCTGATCAGGGGGACACTTTGTCGTAAACCATTTTAACAAATAGGGATTGTACATACACATATAAAAGTACATAAATAAAGTTAAGCACATAGACATTAGATATCCCTGTGTCTGAAAACACCCCATCTACAAACTTATAGAAATATTTTTTTCATACGATGAACACTGTAGCAGGAAATACATTTTAAAAGAGCCAAACCATTTCGCCTCTCATAAAAATTTGTATAAAAAGCGATTAAAGCAACAAACATTCCCTAAAATGGTATAAATGAAAAGTACATCTGGCCCCGCAAAGAAGACTCCTTATGCAGCCCCATACATAGAAATATAACAAACTTACAGATGGCAAGAAATTTTTTTTGCAAAGTTTTGGATTTTTTTAAAGGGGTTGAAAAGTAACAAAAATTATATTAATTTGGTATTCCCAGAATTTTTCCAACCCATAGAATAGAGGTGACATGTCATTTTGGCTGCACATTAAACACCGTAAAAACGAAACCTGTAAGAAAGTTGCACAAAAGCAGTTTTTCTCTAATTCTACCCCATTTTGTATCATTTTCCAGCTTCCCAGTACATAATATGAACTATTAAATGATACTATTACGAAGTACAATGTTTTCTGCAAAGATTAAGTGCTATACGGCTCTGTGAATGGAAAAATAAAAAAAGTTATGGCTCTTTGAAAGCAGGGAGTTAAAAAGAAAAAAAGAAAAATCGGCTCTGGCAGAAAGGTATTAATGTAGTTGCTCACCAAATTTGTCATTTTCTGAGTGGCGCCATTCATATGTCCCAGGCATATGCAACTGTATATCTATTGACTTCCACTGAAAATCGTGCAATGTACAGTACAATATGTTTCTGAATTTTTCTTTTCTGTAGCTTAATGTGATTTTCAATACAGTTGAGGCAAAGGTATAGCAATGTACAGTATAGCCCCCAAACATATGCTAAAATGTAGACTATTTTGGTATACATTTGACTGAAATCTTTGGCCACATTAGACATATACAATGGCAGCACTTCCTGACAAATATGCTGAATGTAATGCTCAAACACTGTGAATTTAGTCTTTCAACTAAAGTTAGTTAGCATTCACAGCAAGAGAATATTTATCAACATTTGATAAAATACCTTTTATTTGACTCCATCAGGGGTAAAAATTGTTTCCAAATGAAATCATCTCATGCAGAAGTCTCTAGGTCTGGAGTATATTTATATACATTATTTAGAACATGTTCCATTAGGCTAATGCAGAATTTGATAAATAGGTTGTACAATTTCCTTAGAAATAGTCAAAACTGCTTTACAGCAAATAAAGTTCAATTCATTCAGTTAATGGGGATTTGGACAGGAATGTTTTTGCATATTTTTTCATGTATTAATACTGGTTGTCTTCTCACTGATTGCTGATAAGGTCCTGCATAGCATTGCAATTACAAGTAAGGAATTGTCAATGTGGCAGAAAATCAATCTTAGCACTTAGGTTTAATTAAAGCACAAAGACAGAGAACTAGTTAGAATACAAAAAAAAAAAAAAGAGGAAAAAAACACTCTAAATTATAACCGACACAAAGTTGACAGAAGGCACTTTCCAAGTACCATATTAGGCACGTCTTTTAGGTTAGAACTTTGCAGCAATACAGTCATGGCCAAAAGTTTTGAGAATGATACAAATATTAATTTTTACAAAGTCTACTGCTTCAGTTTTTCTAATGGCAATTTGCATATACTCCAGAATGTTATAAAGAGTGATCAGCTTAACAGCAATTACTTGCAAAGTCAATATTTGCCTAGAAAATGAACTTTATCCCCCAAAACACATTTCAACATCATTGCAGCCCTGCTTTAAAAGGACCACCTAACATCGTTTCAGTGATTGCTCCATTAACACAGGTGTGGGTGTTGATGAGGACAGGGCTGGAGATCAGTCTGTCATGATTAAGTAAGAATGACACCACTGGACACTTTAAAAGGAGGCTGGTGCTTGCCATCATTGTTTCTCTTCTGTTAACCATGGTTATCTCTAAAGAAACACGTGCAGTCATCATTGCACTGCACAAAAATGGCCTAACTGGGAAGAGTATTGCAGCTAGAAAGATTGCACCTCAGTCAACAATCTATCGCATCATCAAGAACTTCAAGGAGAGAGGTTCCATTGGTGCCAAAAAGGCTCCAGGGCACCCAAGAAAGACCAGCAAGCGGCAGGACCGTCTCTTAAAAGTGTTTCAGCTGCGGGATCGGGCTACCAGCAGTGCAGAGCTTGCTGAGGAATGGCAGCAGGCAGGTGTGAGTGCGTCTGCACGCACTGTGAGGCGGAGACTCTTGGAGCAAGGCCTGGTCTCAAGGAGGGCAGCAAAGAAGCCACTTCTCTCCAGAAAAAACATCAGGGACAGACTGATATTCTGCAAAAGGTACAGGGAGTGGACTGCTGAGGACTGGGGTAAAGTCATTTTCTCTGATGAATCCCCTTTTCGATTGTTTGGAACATCTGGAAAACAGCTTATTCGGAGAAGAAGAGGTGAGCGCTACCACCAGTCTTGTCTCATGCCAACTGTAAAGCATCCTGAAACCATTCATGTGTGGGGTTGCTTCTCAGCCAAGGGAATCGGCTCTCTCACAGTCTTGCCTAAAAACACAGCCATGAATAAAGAATGGTACCAGAATGTCCTCCAAGAGCAACTTCTCCCAACCGTCCAAGAGCAGTTTGGCGCTCAACAATGCCTTTTCCAGCATGATGGAGCACCTTGCCATAAAGCAAAGGTGATAACTAAATGGCTCAGGGAACAAAACATAGAGATTTTGGGTCCATGGCCTGGAAACTCCCCAGATCTTAATCCCATTGAGAACTTGTGGTCAATCATCAAGAGACGGGTGGACAAACAAAAACCAACAAATTCAGACAAAATTAAAGC
Source organism: Leptodactylus fallax (assembly GCA_947044405.1). Lineage (NCBI taxonomy): Eukaryota > Metazoa > Chordata > Amphibia > Anura > Leptodactylidae > Leptodactylus > Leptodactylus fallax. Next base: position 2,232,006 of record CAMRHE010000203.1, read on the forward strand.
ATTGATTCTGTAAGAATGGACTGCTATCAGTCAGGATTTGGTCCAGAAGTTGATTGAGAGCATGCCAGGGAGAATTGCAGAGGTCCTGAAGAAGAAGGGTCAACACTGCAAATATTGACTTGCTGCATTAACTCATTCTAACTATCAATATAAGCTTCTGTTACTCATAATATGAATGCAATTATATTTCTGTATGTGATAAAAACATCTGACAAACACACATAAAAACCAGAGGGCAGCAGATCATGTGAAAATATAATATTTGTGTCATTCTCAAAACTTTTGACCATGACTGTACAGTGCCATACTGAGGCACAATATAATACCATATGGGACTACGGGGACTTCATGTACCCTCATGCGTGTGGTTCTGTACCCAGAGGTTCTCTATGTTTATGAGGTTCATCTATAACCAAAATGTTGAAATGCAACATCGCCTATGTCTATTATTGTCATATATAAAGGGGCTGAAAGACTTCATAAAGCCGAGGAGCTTAGAAATTGGAAATTTATCATCAGAAAATTACCTGTTTAAATCAACATTTTAATGCAAATATATTTCTTCTACATTTTTAATAGTGTTTTTTTACAATATTTACAAATAATAATAATAATTTGAAGTGTTTTTGCACTGACCACTGAGTCCTCACTATTATTGGTTTGGGAGGTATTTTGGACTTGACAGATTCCCTTTAAATCTTCACCAATCTGATATTGATGGCCTATCCTGACATGCCATCAAATTTTGAAGTCCTGAAATCCGCCTTTAATCTTATAATAAGAGACTTTATTTCCCACAGTAACCAATCCGAGCTCAGTTATACAGTATTTTTTTTTATTGCACTGGAGAATGTGAGCATATGGAGTATGAATTCTGACTGGTTACCATATCCAAAAAGGCAATCCTCTTTCTCTGAGGTCAAGACCCATACAACCATAGGATCTAAGTATATAATACATTATTTATGAAAAGTTTTATACATGTGGCCATTTGTGTTAAATTTATAATGCATTTATGCTGCATGACGGTGTATAAATTTGCAGACTGCAAAACGTAAAACTGTTCTGAAGTAGATTATAAATCACCACAAGGGTTAAGAGTTTTTTCCATTGCTTTTCACTTTAGAACTCCTCTTTCCATTAGACCTGAAAATGATTTAAGAGGACATGATTCGCTAGTCTATAAGCTTTCAGTCCTAAGACATCTTTCACCTTGTGATTTAGTCATGGCAATGTTGTTGAAGAGAACTGGGCAAGACAGAGTGACAGAGGCCGCTTCACATGCTACTTTGGTGATACAGTCAGGGGCGTAACTTGAGGGGGTGCAGAGGGTGCAGTCGCACTGGGGCCCAGGAACCTTAGGGAGCCCATAAGCACTGGCATCAGTATTGTGGAAAGAGCTGAAAACTGCTGTTCACAAACGCTCTCCATCCAACCTCACTGAGCTCCAGCTGTTTTCCAAGGAAGAATGGGCAAGAATTTCAGTCTCTTGATGTGCAAAACTGATAGAGACATACCCCAAGCGACTTGCAGCTGTAATCGCAGCAAAAGGTGTCGCTACAAAGTATTAACTTAAGGGTGCCGAATAATATTGCACGCCCCACTTTTCAGTTTTTTACAAAAGTTTAAAATAACCAATAAATTTCGTTCCACTTCACAATTGTGCCACTTGTTGTTGATTCTTCACCAAAAAAAATTAAAATTTTATATCTTTATGTTTGAAGCCTGAAATGTGGCAAAAGGTTGAAAAGTTCAAGGGGGCCGAATACTTTCGCAAGGCACTGTATATGATATAATAATCCCAATCCCAACTGTGTTTTCAACCAGTTATATCTCTGGAAATAATTTAGATAGCACTGCAGCCTTAGTGTCATAGAATCTCCTCTTATATATGACACAAAAAGCAAGTTTGTGCATTTTATAATGTCTGCTGAGATATAACTGTTTGACGTGACACAGCCCCATATTCCCATACACAGTAACATTCAGTGAGAGGGAGAAACAGCTTTCAATACAGAAACAAGGGAAAGAGTGAAAAAAATGGAGGATTCACATAAATGATCCAGAATTTGTTAATAAAGTATATTACAAAATGTATTAATGACACAAATAATGCCAGAAATCAAAAGTTGTCCAAAAGTTTAGTCACGCTTTAAAGGAAAATTGCGGGAAAAGCTGAAGCTGCAGGTGATGGATGACTCCTCCAGATGACTCTTTCCTTGTGGAGATTTAATTTTCTCATTCACACTCAAGAGAGATAAATGGTGGACAAGAGTCATAGTACATTATGCATCACTTGCTTTCTGGTGTGGCATTGGAGTCGGTTTGTAGGAAGGGCATCAAGGGATTGTTCGTCACCTTAACTTAGTTTAATTTTGGAGGTACCCTTCAGGAGCACAGTATAACACTTTATATCTCAGATTTCCTTTCAATCAAGTGTATGCCATGGTCTTCTTTATTTTCTTTTAGCTTTACTAGAAAGAGCTAGCATGGAAGTCAGACTCCAAACTCTAGCAGATAACCATAGTTCTAGATCAAGAACTTCACTTGAAGATAACCAAAGGAAAGAGGAGAAACAGAATAAGGAAGTATAACAATGAGGATACATGCAAGGAAAGCATGTTGATGTGAAATTATAACATCTTGATCTGCTAACTGGATCTCCTTAAGCCACCAAACTGTTGGTGGACTCCTGGAGGAGCTACGCAGATCCTGTGGAGGTAGAGTAGTTTATGTATTTATATAACTGATCATTGTGTACAAAAAAAAGAGAAAATAATTTTTCAAAATAAATATCTCATTCCTAAAATCCCTAAGTGTCCTTACTCTTCTGCTAAATCACCCTAATCCTCCCTCTATAGCAGTGATTCCCAAAGTGGTCCACAGGAGACTCGACGGGGGTCTACGTTAGATCTAATCTTCACATAATTTTTCGAGTTTTGGGAATATGGTAGAAATGTAGCAGCAAGGGGTCCACCGAAACCACTAAAATTTTGAAAGTGGTCTACGAGAAAAAAAAAGTTTGGGAACCTCTGCTCTATAGTGCTATGACAGGCAGTAGCTCCACAATAGAGGGTGTATCACTGCTGCACACACCTTGTCCTGTCAGTCAACAACAAATTGAAGAGGTTAGAGCAGCTTTACAGTCAAAGCGTCAGGAGTTTCAGTAACACTGGCATGTGAGGTTGAGGTATTAAAACCTTATATTCTCTTTTCTCAGTGCACTTTGATAGGATCTATGTGGCTCCGTCAGTAGTTTGACGGGCTCTAATCTGTTGAAGAATTCTTTTTGGATTCTGCTTAAAAATAAATTTACAACTAAAGGTACCCATACACCTTAAATAGCGACAGCTGTTCCTCCTGACTCCATATACATGAAGGTTGGGCTCAGTCAAGCATGCTTGTGTTTTTAATGGGGAAAGGCGAGTAAGCTTCTGATAGAGGAACAAAGAATCAGGCATGATAAAATGCAACATGTTCTTTTTCTTCAACATTATTCAATGGGGATAGTCAGGAAGCCCCCACAAACATCAACAAGTTAGGCTGACTTTTAACTTATGTGTATGGGAGCCATTAGACAACTACACTTAAAGGGGTTTTCCCAACATACAATTTATTTCTTTTAAACTTAAACAACCATGCAGAGAAGCCATCTACAGTGTACCTGTTACTTCACCCACACTCTATGTGCCTTCTCTTTCAAGATCTGCACATCTATAGCACCATTACATTTTCAGCTTGCAGTGGCTAGAGTGGGCAGTTTTTACTATGGAGCATGTGACTGCTTACTAGTTAATACTACATTTCCCAAGTGCACCTTGCTCTATATTCTTCCTAAAAGAAATCATTCATGCACTGCTCATGCTGTTATCTGTTAGGACGGCACATACATGGTTATGACACAATGAGTATGCTCATCCTGAATGAAGAGGGACTACAGGTTGCATCCATTGGAAACACTGAACAAACAGGGGTAGGGAAAGGAGGACTTCATTGGGCTTTTTCTAGTAACATATAGATTTTTGCTTATTGCTTTCAATAGGTGACAGCGATATTTCTCAAAGTACTTTTATATGAAATATCCTTGATGTTGTGGGAATGTGTGAAGTGATAGTCTTTAGGATAATGTTTATTCACAGTAAATACCATCCTTTAGTAAAATGACTATTGTTAAATGTGAACTTTGAGTTTCTCTAGTCTGAAGAAAATAATATTGATTTTGTTTCTATGCCTTCTGATGAGTCTTCGGATAAGCAGAACATGAAGATACAAAAGAGGTTTTGTTTTACAACTTTGTTAATGTCAGTTTTAGGAAAGGGGAAAACACCTTTAAACATAGCCAGAGATTTCACCGAACATTTTGTGACACTATGCCATGAATTATGATAGTCGCATCAGCAGCAAACTAGAAGTCAGGAGAAAGGCATGTGTCTCAACAAAAGATCTTTCATAGTCTTAACAAAGACATTGTGAATCAGAACCGAAATAAGACTGTAATTGTGCTTTCTCTGAATTGCTTGGATGTACAATGCCCTCATCAGAAAGTACAATCTCATTTGCATTTAGATAAAGACTTGTTAGGAAAAGACAAGAACAAAGGAAGACACCAGAAGTCCTCTGCCATCACCCAGTTTTCTTAGGTGCCGTGACAATTTACATTTCATATCAAGACATTCAACCGCTGAAACAAGGGTTGACAGCAGCCAATTAACCCCAATACTGAGAATGCCACAGGGGGCTCATTTTTTCACTAAGAAATCATCTTTTTTAGAGCTTACAACATTCCTTTCTCCTACCTATAGTCATACATTTTTATAAACCTTGCTATATATTGCAGGTGTCTTTTGCATTTTTCTGTTTTATTAATGGAATTTCAAAGCTATTCTTCTCAAAAACTTAACATTTCACCTTGTAAGGCTGGGGGCCCCACGTGGCGTAAATGCAAAGCGCTGCCACCGTGGTTTTTCCTGCAGTGCTTTATTGCTGCGACCCTCTACGTGGGGCCTTAGCCTAAATCAAAGTTATTATTTAGTTCCCCCTTGCCACCAGTTGTTTTTTTTTCCTTTCATTGCGAACTATGCACAAGACATTACTCTTTCCTTAAAGGGTTATTCCAATCTCAGCAAATTGCTGCTGAGAAAGGAATAACTGCTTTCCATCCTGACCCCTATGGTTGAAACTTAAGGGAACAGTCGAGAAATTATTGTAATTATCATTATTATTATTATTATTATTATTTATTTATAGGGCACCATTAATTCAATGGTGCTGTACATTTGAGGGTTTACATACGGTACACAAAATATACAAAACAAATACAATACTAACAATGACCAACTGGCACAGTGTGATTGCAAGGGTTTACAATCTATAAGGGAAGAGGGATAGAGACAGTAGATGAGAGTAGAGGCTGTTCAGATGGTGGTGTGGTGACAGTAGCGTTATTGGAGGTTGTAGGCCTTCCTGAATAGGTGAGTCTTCAGGGTCTTCTTGAAGCTTGTGATTGTGGGGGACAGTCTTATGTGTCATGGTAGTGAGTTCCAGAGTATGGGGGATGCACAGCTGAAATCTTGGAGACAGTTGTGTGAAGAGGGGATAAGAGCAGAGCGGAGTAGGAGGTCTTTGGAGGATTGGAAGTTATGTGTGGGTTAGGTAGCGGGAGATTAGGTCAGAGATATATGGAGAGGACAGGTTGTGGATGGCTTTGTATGTAGGTGTTAACATTTTGAACTCTATTCGTGTAGCCAGTGAAGGGATTAGCAGAGAGGAGTGGCTGGTGAAGAACGGAGGGGAGAGGTGTATTAAGCAAATTGGACTGGAGGGGGGCGAGAGCATTTGCTGGGAGGCCATGGAGAAGGGTGTTACAGTAGTCTAAGTGGGAGATTATGGGGCCTGGACTAGCATTTTTGTAGTTTCAGGGGCGAGGAAGGAGCGGATTCGATGGATGTTCTTGAGTTGAAGGCGGCAGGTGGTGTTGAGGGTTCGGATGTGTGGCTTGAAGGATAGGTCAGAGTCCAAGGTAATCCCAAGGCATCAGACACGTGGGATTGGGGTAAGTGTGGTTCTATTAACTTTGATAGATGGGTCAGGTAGAGGGGCCGTGCGAGGTGGGGCGAAGATGATGAACTCCATTTTCTCCATGTAGAGTGTGAGAAAGAGGGAAGAGAAAAAGGAGGCTAAGGCTGCTAGACGCTCTGGAACTCTAGACAACAGAGAGGCAATGTCTGGTCCAGAGAGATATATTTCAGTGTCGTAAGCGTAGCATTGGTATTGAAAACCATGAGATTCTATGAGTTGGCCAAGGCCGAGGGTATAGATGGAGAACAGGAGGGGTCCTAGGATGGAGCCTTAGGGGACACCTACAGAAAGAGGGTGTGGTGAGGAGGTGGTGTGCGAGTGGGAGACACTGAACGTGCGGTTGGTGAGGTATGAGGAGATCCAGGAAAGGGCCAGGTCTGTGATGCCAAGGGATGAAAGAGTTTCTAACAAGAGGGAATGGTCCACTGTGTCAAAGGCAGAGGAGAGATCAAGGAGGAGGAGGACAGAGTAGTGACGCTTGGCTTTGGCAGTTAGAGGTCGTTAGTGACTTTGGTTACTGCAGTTTCTGTGGGGTGGTGGGGTCTGAAGCCTGACTGTAGTCTGTCAAAGAGTACGTTGGAAGAGAGATAGGAGGATAGTTCAGAGTGGACATGTTGTTCAAGCAATTTTGAGGCGTACAGGAGCAGTGAGATGGGGCAATAGTTGGCTGGAGAGGACGGGTTGAAGAAGGGTTTCTTAAGTATAGGTGTGATGGTAGCGTGTTTGGAGGCAGAAGGAAAGGATCCTCTGGTTAGAGATTGGTTGAAGAGATGGGTTAGGACAGGAGTAAAGACTTCAGTGAGGTTGGAGATGAAATGCGACTGGATTGGGTCAAGTACGCAGGAGGTGAGGTTGGATTTTGAAATTAGAGTGGAGAGCTTTTCATCGGTGACTGTGGAGAAACAGTTGGGTAGAGTGGTTGATGGTGGTGTTGGGTGAGTTTGCCCCTGATAGTGTCAATTTTGTTTTTTAAATAAGTGGCAACATCTTAAGCAGAGATAAGTGATGTCGGAGGGGGCACGGGAGGATAGAGAAGGGAGTTGAAGGTAGTGAATAGCTGTTTGGGGTTGCGGGATAGGGAAGATATTAGTGTGGTAAAGTAGACCTTCTTTGCAGAGGAGCGTGCGTTTTTGAAGATGAGAACTGCCTCTTTATATCTGGTGAAGTCCTCCTGGGAATGGTTTTTCTTGAGGCGTTCTGCAACCCGTGAGGCACATCTCAGTTTTTTAATCAGGTCCGTGTGCCATGGTTGCCTGTTGATCGGTCAGGCTCTGGTGTTTGTGAAGGAGGCCACAGAGTCAAGGGCTGAAGTAATGGTGGTATTATAGAAGGCAGCAGCGGCATCTGCATCCTAGAGTGAGGATATGTCAGTGAGTGGTAGGAGAAAGTCAGAGATCGTGCAGATGGTTTTGGAGTTAGGGGGTCTATTACAGAGGAGAGGTAAGAGAATGTTAGCAGGTTATGGTCAGAGAGAGTGGTCAAAGAGTTAGAGAGGCTGGATAGAGAGCAGAGGCTGGTGAATATAAGGTCCAGCGTGAGTGGCAGAGGAGGACCATTGAGAGAGACGAAAGGAGGCGGTGAGGGACAGGAGACTGGAAGTGGAGGGGTGGTTTGAGTTAATGGGGATGTTGAAATCACCCATGATGATGGTGGGGGTGTTTGTGGATAGGAAGTGCATTAGTCAGGTGGGGAAATGGTCGATGAAGGCAGTGGTAGGTCATGGCGGTCAGTATATGACAGCCAGTTGGAGGTTGGAGGGTGAGTAAATGTGAACAGAGTGCACTTCAAAGGAGGGGAGGGTGAGAGCAGGTAGCAGTTGGATTGGAGTGAAGGAGCAATTGTCAGACAGGAGGATGCCTACACCTCAACCAGGTTTGTTGTTGGGACGGGGAGTGTGCGAGAATTGCAGACATCATGAGAAATGCTGTGTAACTCCCATAGAGGGAAATGAGAGCTATGGAAACAGCATAGCACAGCTGAGCTATGCTTTTTACATAGCTTCAGTTAAGGAAAGTAGCTAGATGGGCTACACTGTTTCCTTAGTTCCCATTCTTTTCTATGGGAGTTACAGGAACACTGCAGCGCAGCACTTCCAGCTTTTCCCATAAGACCGCCCTGGGAGATGGGACTTGTGATTTGCCGAGATGCTGCCAAAACTGTTTCCATATGAATACACAGGATCAGTTCTGCCAAAATGTATAATATGTATGTGAAGAATGGACTAAAATACTGTAATGACACAATATTGATATCCTTTGGTATAGACTGTTACAATTCTATCCTCCAATTATAATTTCAGATTCAGTGGAAGTGGGAGGGAATGAGAATTTATAGTGACTGTACTAATAAAAAATGGCCTATTGCTCAAATAAAATATGTTTTATAACATTGTATAGATGAATTATTTTTGTTTTCCACATCATTATCTACAGTTTACTGAAATATTTCAGTCATTGAGTCATAGTAGGCTAAGGCTGGATTCACATCTATGCTGGAGTGTCTGTAGTGTCCTGCAAGGAGGTGGACCTGGCTGACCCCATTATAGTCTATGGGGTCCGCCAGTTTCCGCAGGTAACCGCTTTTTAAGTGGACAGGGTCTCTGTCTTTCAGGTCCCATGCGGACCCCAATGACTGAGACCCGAACGCTAGTGTGAACCTAGAATAATACTGACACTTTTCAGCTTGTGCTGTGTACTCCAAGGTCAGGATCAGCAGTAATCTTATCATCAGAGGGGGTGATTACAATGAAGGCTGGAGGCATACAACACAGGATCATACCATTAACAATAGGCAATGTAAAACTTAGCCTACTCTCTTCCCTGCACAGCCACTAATGCACAGGACACAGAGCATGCCCACAACATTCTCCCGTAAAAGTCAAAAAAGCCTTTATCTGTGTCAGTTTTCTTATAAAGTAGATCTCTCTCACTATTGTTGTAGGGGTTCAGTCCAGATGGTTGCCCCATAAATATTTGAAAAATGAACAAGAAAACACAATTAGGACACAAAAAACTATTTTAAAAAAGGACCATGTCTCTGTATCAAGTTCTATATACTGTTTCCACATATAACAACTCCTTCATCAATATTACAAACATAAATAAGGTGATACCTTGCCTTTAACCTCTTGCCAACTTGCCATTGACTATGTACATCTGGATGCCTGCTATTTAACTCTACAAGGACTTATACGTCCATGCAAAGTTAGCAGCTACACAATATCATGCAGCTGCAGGAGTGAAGGAGCTTGCTGTCGGTGACAGTTAGACTACCTGAAGAGAAAGCTTATATTCCTGCCTTCCTGATCGTTGAATATATATAGAGAGCTCAATGAGCACTGTATGTACAGGTATGAGAGCCACCATACCGCCAGGTACTGGAATCTGCAGGATCCGCTGTGTCCTAGAGTAGCTAAATCAGCTCTTCAGTAAGTATAAAGAAGCTGTATTCCTCCTATAACTGGGGCTAATGTATCAGCTCGTTACAGGGGAAATCAGCAAAAAATGTAATGTTAAAATGCCCCTCAAAGGTTTATTATGAGCTTATGGGGTACACAAGGTATAAAAAAAATATTAAAAATTTAAGGCAAAAAAATAAAGTAAAATAAAAAATATCCCACATCACAGGCACTAACCCCACCCCTGGCAACATACAACTATGTCACTTATATGAAAATTACTATAATGGAGAGAAAAAAATATTTTAATAAGTATTTTAGTAGCACTTTGTGCTTTTAAAAAAGACAGAAAAAAAATTGAAAAACACACTATTCCCCTCTTTTTTTTTTTTTTTACATTTTACTCAATATTTAAAAAAAAAAAGAAAAAACATGCAAAAATAAAAATGACATAAATATAAAGCCCTATGTAAAGACACAAAATTTTTGAATAACTTGAATGAAAAAAAGGATTACAAAAGATCAGTGCATCAAGTATCCTGCCACTGACAGCCGCTACTGTACAGGGGGTGTCTGCAGGTTTGTCCTTGGGAGCTATGGCACAGACATGCTGGCTTCAAAAGAATTCTGTCTATAAGGCCCCTTGCACACTACTGTGTGCGGGCCACCGGCCTTGAAAAACCCGGATAGCACTCTGAAATAGCACAAGGTCGTCTACAAGGGGCCTAAGGCCTAGGCTATACAGTAACCATGGTCATGCACAACTCATGGTTATATTGCAAAGGTTTTATGTTGCCAGAAAAATTGCATGTGGCATTGGACAGTCTCAGAAGAGCCAACCATGTCATGTAGCTCGAGACCAAATAAAGGTCTAAAGAACAATTATACCTGAAATGTATAATCATTATAAATGTATAGATACAGTGTTGCAAATATGTGTGTGAGCCTGTGTGCGTGAGTGGTTACTTTTGCATGTATGTACTGTATGTTTAGTGCTGATTGATAAAATATAAAATTGTTTTCTTTTTGTATCCTATTTCCAAACCTGACTTTTCGCATGTATTGTCAGATTTAATGCTGTTTGGGACAAGCAAATGTTCTGAAGAGTAATACATTGAAAGAAAAAAAAACAATAATGTTCTTCTTGTTATGCAAATGATGCTGTGACAAACAAAAGTCTAGACATTGTTTGTGCCAAGTGCAGCTTATATGCAAACACCATGGCATCTGAGCTATAGTCAGGTTACAAGAGAGAAATAAATAGCAATTATGTCATCTTTTTTAGTATAGAAGAAAGTGAATGATTTGTTATCAGCACAAAAGCAAGTAGATTGGTATCATGTACTTGTTGCCTTAGGCTGAGGCCACATGTTGCAGAAACCGCGCTTTTGGCTGTTGTGGAAAACACTGCGGAAATAAATGCAGCATTTTAAAGTCCCAGCAAAGTGAATGAGATTTTATTTAATCTCATCCACACATTGCAGAAAAAAGGCATGGAAAACGCAGCGTTTTCAAAACATTTCAAAAAGCGTTTTTGAAAACTGCAGCATGGTCATTTTCCCTGCATAAACACTGTGTTTTCCCCATAGACTAAGGCCCCTTGTAGACGACCGAGGGTGAGATCGTTGTGCTATCTGTGTTTTTCACGGATAGCACACTGACCCATTCATTTCTATGAGCACATGCACACAACCAATGTTTTCACTGATCAGTGTGCGAGGCGTGAGTCCATGCCGCGAAATATAGAACAGATCCTATTCTGTTCAGTTTTAGCAGAACGGACTCGCCCATAGAAGCCTATGGGAGACTAAAAACCTAGGACAGCACACTGATGTACTCAGTGTGTCATCAGTGTGCCGTCCGTTTTCGCGGACAAGCTAGGGATATCATTAGATGTCTTCTGTGTTTTTTTTTATGATGGATCCGCAAACTAGGATCACACACTGATGGCACACTGAAAACACTCTGTCCGTTTTTGCGGACATACTTCACTGATGCTGAAGAAACACTGAACACACACTGAAGACACTCTGTCCGCAAAAACTGAACACTAATTACTAGTTTGCTGACCACAAAATACACACGGTCGTCTGCAACTAGCCTAATATGGGGGAGAGACAAAGATGAAAAACAGTGGAAAAGCATCTTGGATGTGTTTTTTTTTCATCACAGCGTTTTTTCTTTTTATTCTTGATTTTTCTTAAAGTTTAACAATAGTATGAAATACAAAATACAAGGAACAGGATACAAGCAATACAGGAACGAAAAGGGTAGAAAAGTCAAGAAAACATCAATACACAACGGTAGGCAAGTAGGGGAAGAACGAGGAAGGAAAGGGTGCTAAGAGGTATGTAGAGGCTGATTGAAGGGTTGGAGAGAAGGAGCAAGATGGAAGAACGAGGAAGAGAAGAAAGAAAAGGAGAAGAACAAGAGGGAAGAAAAGGAAAAAGAAAAAAAAAGGTAAAATCCACGCAGCTCTAGAACCCTAGCTGGGCAGAGGCACCCACCCAAGAGCACACTTATTGACACATCAGTGGATCACAAAGATAAAAAGGAAGAATGTGCATTTCCTAGCGGTGTATCTAAGGAGCCACAGATTTGAGAAGCAATTGGTACTCATTAGATTGTTGGAAGTCCATCCAGTAGAATGCTCACAGCGTTTGACAGGTTTTGTAGAATGCCCACAGCCGGTGACATTTTTCGATTTTCGTCTTTCGTTTTTGACTCCCCCCTTCCAAACCCAATAACTTTTTTATTTTTCCGTTCCTAGAGCCATATGAGGTCTTAATGTTTGCGGGACAAATTTTTTTTTCATGATGCTACCATTTATTATTCTTTACAATGTACTGGGAAGCTGGAAAAAAATTTAGAATGGGGTGGATTTGAAAGTGCATTTGTGTGACTTTCTTACAGGCTTCGTTTTTACGGCGTTTGCTCTACAGCCAAAATGACATGTCATCTGTATTCTATGTTTCGGTACAATTCTGGGAAACCAAATTTATATGGTTTTATTTACATTTTAACCCTTTAACAAAAATCCAAAACTGCAAAAATATATTTTTTTTTAAAGTTGCCATATTCGGACACCCGTAACTTTTTTATACTTCCGTGTACAGGGATGCATAGGGCGTCTTTTTTGCGAGACCAGGTGTACTTTTTAGTTATACAATTTTGGGGCATTACTATTGCTTTGATCACTTTTTATTCAAATTTTTATCATTTATTATTTTGATTTTTTTTTTTCCTGCTACGGCGTTTACCATAAAAAAAATATTTTTATAGATTTGTAGACCTGGCGTTTTCAGACCCAGGGATACCTAATGTGTATGTGTTTCACAGTATTTAACTACTTTTATATGTGTTCTAGGGAAAGGGGGGTGATTTGAACTTTTAATATATATATTTTTTTTAAATATTTTTTTTACTTTTTTTATTTTATTTTTTGCATTTATTAGACCCGCTAGGGGTCTTGAACCATAGGGTGTCTGATCACTAATGCAATGCATTGCAATGCTAATGCATTGCAAAAAAACAACGCTTCTATTGCAGGTTACAAAGAGTAGCCTGCAATAGCAGTTAATGAAAGACAAGCCTGGGAGCCTTCACAAGGCTCCCAGCTGTCATTCCAATGGAACCCTGGCCCCGGAGCTTGCTCCGGGTGATAGCGATCCCCGGCAAAATGGCGGTGCCTGCGTGCCGCCGGTAAAATGAGAGGGGTTAATGCCCGCGATCATTGCAGGGACTGATCTCGGGTATTAGCGCCGGGTGTCTGCTGTATAATATAGCAGAAACCTGGCGGCTATGGCAGCTGCTCGGGTCCCGAGCGGTCGCCATATTTAAGCACCCGGCATCCACCGTACTATTACGGCGGATGTCAGGAAAGGGTTAACTACATGTGGCCTTACCCTTAAGAGGTTTATGCAGGGTTATGCAAAAAATGTAATGAGTGTCACCTTGCTAATATATTGCCAATATACTTTCTGTATTAATTCCTCATGGTTTTCTAGATCTCTGCTTGCTGTCATTCATTCTGTTTACTCCATGGTCATGTGATATACAGTCCATGGTCATGTGATTAACACACAGGTGCACAGCTCGTTACCAGGCACATGTCTGATTACTGTGCTGTGACTATAATGACCTTTGCACCTGTGTGTTCATCACATGACCATGAAATATATATCACATGACCATATAGTGATTTCTATCTACTGGAAGTAAACAGAATAAATAACAGCAAGCAGAGATCTAGAAAACTGTGAGGAATTGATACAGAAAGTATACTGGAAAATTGTGTAACTTTTTATTATACAAACAATAACATTTGTTTCTTAATTGTGATTTGAAACTGGACAACCCTTTTAAAGCTCAATACAACACAAAAATGGAATATTACTTCTCTATCTATAATGAAGACCTTCTAACCCTTACAAGGTATCTAATTATGGACTATAAAACGCATAGTACTAAATCTTCCAATCCATGTTTCTCCCACATCTTCACAGAACACTCTCCCAAACTTTTGCGAGTGGATCTTTTCCTAGAGATTACTGCTTTTTGCCGTAGTAGTTACCCTCCTAAGAAAGTCACACAAACCACCTCTAGTGCCACAGAATTTTAGGTCAATCTAATTATTGAACCCTGACCAGATCTATACTGAGGATCTGGCCCTAACTTGGCCCAAATTCTCCCCTCTCTGGGAGGTTCTGGCCAAGTGGGTTTTGTCAAAGACAGACAAGTTACCAAAAACAGCAGAACAGTCTTCAATATTGTAGACCATTTAGAAAGGTCAGACACAGCCGTGGTAGTGGTAATCCTTGATGCAAAGAAGGCATTCAGCTATGTAAATATATTGTTCTCATTCTCTGTGCTAGATGAAATGGAACTTCAGGAACTGTACCTGAAGACATCTGAGCCTCTAAACTTCATCACTACACTCTATGCTCTGAACCCTTACACTATACTGTACACTATACTCTCTTATACCCCATAAGAGATGGTGTTTGTAAATGGCACATTATGAGAGGAATTTTACCTGTGAAATTCCTTTGATAGTCATACTCCATCCATTACTCCAAACTTGGAAGTGATCCCACAGAGGCCTATATGAAACAACTAAAGAATATGATCAAGAAGTTTCCAGTCCAGGTCCAGAAGCATGTAAAAGGGCTTATCCCAGAGGATCCCAGGCCGGGCTGCTTCTATATGCTCCCAAAGATACACAAAGATGGCAACACTGGCAGACCTATCATTTCTGGCATTGGGACACTGACGGAAAACATCTCGGGTTGGGTGGAAAATCTCCTAAAACCCCTTGTCAGGGATACTCCAAGCTATATCCAGGACACCACTGACTTTCTTAACAAACTGAATGCCCTGGGCCCACTACCTGAGGGTGCCATTTTGGCCACCATAGATGTGGAATCCCTGTATACCAACATTCCCCACAAGGATGAAGTTGCAGCATGTCGGGTACACCTGGAAAAACAAAACCTCCGAACAGAACCAGTAACACAGCTCATACAATTCATCCTTAGCCACAACACAACTATTTTACTTTTGGAGAGGATCTATATCTACAGCGAATGGGAACTTCAATGGGAACCAGATGTGCAACCCAGTATGCATATCTCTTTTTGGTAGAACTGGAAGGAGCATACTTATCAACATGCACCACCAAAACTATGATGTACCTTCGTTATATCGATAATATCCTTGTCATCTGGACTGCAGGTGAGGAGGCCCTACTTCAATTCCATAATGACTTCAATGACTTTCACCCTATCATCAACCTTAAACTTAGCTATTCGGAGAGTGAAATCCACTTTCTGGATCCCACAATATACATTAAAGACCACCGGCTACTCACATCAATATACCACAAACCCACAGACAGAACGGCCTACCTGAGAAACAACAGCTTCCACCCCAAGAACACAAGACAATCTATTATTTACAGCCAGGCAATACGATACAATCGTATTTGCTCCGACAAAGCAGACCTGGACAAGCACTTCTAGGATCTGAGAACAAAATTTCTCCGATTGGGATACAAACCAAAAGTGACGGACAACCAATTAAACAAAGCGACAGCCATTAACAGAGGCAGTCTGCTTACATATAAAGAGACCCAGAAAGAAGCCCGAGTGCCCCTAGT
Source organism: Leptodactylus fallax (assembly GCA_947044405.1). NCBI lineage: Eukaryota > Metazoa > Chordata > Amphibia > Anura > Leptodactylidae > Leptodactylus > Leptodactylus fallax. The sequence goes on from CAMRHE010000203.1 coordinate 2,247,638, forward strand.
TGTCACCTACAACCCACAGCTGGAGATCCTACGAAGGATTTCCAAGGAGCTCCAACCGGTGCTACATAGGGACAACAGACTCAAGGACATATTTCCAGTCCCCCTCTCCTTTCCTTTCGACAGCCACCAAACCTGAGGCGTATTATTGTCCAGAGTGCCCTGAAGGCCCCAACTGAAAATGGCACCTCACCTTGCCTGCAAAACAGATGCAAGACCTGCAGGCACATCCACACCGCTGACAGTGTACCTGTCCCACAGTCACAACAGGTGCACAGAATTAGGGGAACATTTTCCTGCAGGTCTTCCAATGTGGTGTATCTCATAATGTGTGTGCAATGTCCCACCTCAGGCCTCTATGTGGGGGAAACAGGGCAGAGACTTAGTCAGCGCATGAACTCACACAGATTCAACATTAATAACAGCAGAACAGATCTCCCAGTGGACACACATTTCTCCAGAGAAGACCACTCTATTGAAGATTTGCAGGTTGTGGTTTTAATGGGACATTTTAAGACGCAGAGGGAGAGAAAGGAATGGGAATATAAATTAATGCAAAAATTTAAAACTCTGCAATTTTGACTTAATATTCATGCCAGTTTCATGTCACACTATGTATGAACTGTGAGGGTCACAAATCACTACCTGATTGCAAACAGATCCCTCCATCACGCCCCACAAGTTTTCCAGACTGTTTTTTTCCTGACCTGTTGTAAATAACTTCTCTACTTATACTGCATTTTGTTATTCCAAGATGCTTTGAAGATCCATGTCTTGTGTGTGTATAAAGAGTATGAACTTTCAGTTTCTTGTATTACACCATGTCTAAAGAAGAGAGCTAGTTCTCGAAAGCTTACTATCAAATATACCCAGTTAGTCTCTAAAAGGTATCACCTGATTTCTTCACTCTTCCACTACTTTCTATGGTTAACACGGTACAACATTATACTAATAGTCATACTCAAGCATTGAATTGAATTGACACTGAATGAGAAGAACAAGGAAATTCATATAGGGCACCACCATCTCCATATTTTCTCTATGTGGATGTTGGGATCCTAACCCTAGACCCCTCACAATCCTTAGAGCCACTGACCTTCATAAAGGAATTTGGCACACTTTCATATTATAATCTAAACAAGAACAAATTTCATATTCTCCCCATCAACATCCCTCCCACAGATTTAGAGGAGGAAGCCATGGGTACGTCTTCTTTCAACTAAAGTTGAATATAATGGTGAAGCAGAAAGCCGTTAGCTTCCTGCTCCACTATGCAGGCATCTTCTAGAATGATTTGTGTGTGTGTGTGTGTGTGTGTGTGGGGGGGGCTATTTGGAACAATAATACTGTATGAAGGGACCACGGCGGAATATTTGAAAGAACAATGCTGTGTGATGGGCCACTGGAGACTATTGGGGACAATAATACTGTAAAGGGACTACTGGGGACTATTGGGTACAATAATACAGTGTGAAAGGGCCATTGGGAACTATTGGGTACAATAATACTGTGTGAATGGGCCACTGTGGACTATTAGGACATATAATACTGACAAATGACAAACGTTTGTAATGCGCTTTTCTCACCAAGAGACTCAATGTGCAGGGAACATTGTGGAGAGGGGGAGATAGTGACTGCCATACCAGCGCTCATCCCCAAGACCCACAAGTCAGAGATATTGCCTGTAAGTCACTAAATGTTTCATGTGCTGTATTCACTAACATTGTCTGAAGAGACCTGTGCAGAGCTGATATGTACCACTATATGGTCACTGTATAGTGGTAGTATCAGTATTCCTTCGATAGGGACCTCACTCAAATGTTTTTGCCCCTCCATCCCTGTGCCGAACCCTACAGCTGCTTTGTACATATAAATGGTGATGGAGCATACCATATGTGAAAACAGAGGCATTTGGAGGTGCAATGGAGGCTCTGCAGTATGTGTCTCTATGGAGGCTCTAATACAACTCTGTAAAAAACTGAGCAGAAATGCAGGCATGTGCTCCAAATGAAAAAAGATTTACATGATTATAAGTTCATTCTTTTTTCCGTATTACCTGTGAAGCATATCACAGTCATATTTAATGCTAAGTTTATTCTGCCAGTTCTTTTCTCAGTCTTTGCAGATCATTTCTTCACATGAGGAATTCTCTATAAAGTTCACCTCCGTACACAACAGCTTGGTTAAGGAATGTAGATTAGCACATGCCTTTTGACTCTTGAATCAGTTTCCACATCCTCTGTTTTCATCAGTCTGCCTGCACAGTGCCACATTCATCATGCATTATTCTAATTCACATTTCTATGTTATGTTAAATTTGCTAATTTGACTTGTCGCTTATAATTGGCCAAGATACATGAATCTGTTAAAAAGCTTTTCAAGGTTTCATTTCTTTACTGACTTTATGGCCTTCGGTTAATATAGCCCTTGTCTATCGTTCACCTGGCATTTCATGTTAATTGTACTGATGAAAATCACATACACCGTGAGACCAGGGCAACATGATGAACACATTGCAAATTCTGTAGAGTGTTCCAAACATCGGGTGGGTTTTGTTGTGTAGCGATTTTGTGAAGGAAGACTTTTTATTTTAAAGCAAGGTATATATATACAGGAGTCATCCTTTGCAACCAATTAGGCTATGTTCATATTTGGGTCGAGGCTGTCACTTCAGATTGTATCACAGGCTGGGGCCATGTTATGGAAAAAAAAACGTTTTAGTTGCAGATTTTGCTGCCAAAGCCATGAGCGATTTTACCAGAAGAGAGACATATAACTGCCTCCTTTATATTTCTCATTCCTTTTGCAGCCAGTCTTGGCTTTTAGTCAAAATCTGCAACAAAAAAAGCAGCTTTTCTGCAATGTGTGGCCTCAGCCAAAGTCTTATTTTGTATGCTTCATTAATGCTTCACTAGAATGTACTAAACATTGTTATGGTTCTTGATTAATAGGGGATAAATACCCTAGAAAAAGAACTACTGCTGCCTTATGGAATGCCAAATGATTCCTATCACTTTGGTCTTCAGTTTTTAGGTTATGATAATAGATCAATGGAGATCCATGTAGATACCATTCTCTACTGCAGATATTATAATTATTATTATTTATTTATGTAGCACCATTAATTCCATTTGAGGGTTTACATATGGTACACAAGATATACAAAACAGATAATACTAACAGTGACCAACTGGCACAGTGGGATAGAGGGCCCTGCCCGCAAGGGTTTACAATCTGTGAGGGAAGAGGGATAGAGAAAGAAGGTGGGTGTAGAGGTTGTTCAGGTAGTGGTGTGGAGACAGTAGCGTTATTGGAGGTTGTAGGCCTTCCTGAATAGGTGAGTCTTCAGGGCCTTCTTGAAGCTTGTGAGTGTGGGGGATAGTCTTATGTGTCTTGGTAATGAGTTCCAGAGTATGGGGGATGCACGGGAGAAGTCTTGGAGACGGTTGTGTGAAGAGCAGTTATGAGCAGAGCAGAGTAGGAGGTCTTTGGAGGATCAGAGGTTACGTGCGGGCAGGTAGCGGGAGATAGGTCGGAGATATATGGGGAAGACAGGTTGTGGATGGCTTTGTATGTCAGCGTTAGTAATTTGAACTCTATTCGCTGGGCAACGGGTAGCCAGTGAAGGGATTGGCAGAGGAGAGCGGCCAGTGAAGAACGGGGGGGAGAGGTGTATTAAGCAAGCAGCACAGTTGAAGGTGGACTGGAGGGGGGCGAGAGTGTTAGCTGGGAGGCCATGGAGAAGGTTGTTACAGTAGTCAAGGCGGGAGATTATGAGGGTGTGGACTAGCATCTTTGTAGTTTCAGGGGTGAGGAAGGAGCGGATTCGATGGATGTTTTTGAGTTGGAGGCGGCAGGAGGTGTTTAGGGTTTGAATATGCGGCTTAAGGATAGATCAGAGTCTAAGGTTATCCCAAGGCAGCGGACCCGTGGGACTGGGGTGAGTGTGGTTCTGCTGACTTTAATAGATGGTCAGGTAGGGGGGCTGTGCGAGGAGGGGTGAAGATTATGAACTACGTTTTCTCCATGTTGAGTTTGAGAAAGCGGGAGGAGAGAAAGGAGGCTACGGCTGTTAGACATTCTGGGACTCTGGACAACAGAGAGGTGATGTCTGGTCCAGAGAGATATATTTGGGTGTCATCAGCATAACAATGGTTATGGAATCCATGGGATTCTATGAGTTGGCCAAGGCCGAGGGTGTAGATGGAGAACAGGAGGGGTCCTAGGACGGAGCTTTGGGGGACACCTACAGAAAGAGGGCGTGGCGGGGAGGTGGTGTGCGAGTGGAAGATGCTGAATGTGCGGTTGGTGAGGTAGGAGGAGATACAGGAAAGGGCTAGGTCTGAGATGCCAAGGGATGAGAGCATTTCTAACAAGAGGGAATGGTCGACTGTGTCAAAGGCATCATATATTGGAATGGTTTCTGTATAATGCTTCCACACCTGTACGGCAGCAGGACAACCACTTCCATACTCTAGTCTTACTTCCTCTTTCTCATACACATAACTTCCTGGAGGCATGTTGCGGTACTTTGATAGATTGCAAGAATATTCGTACCAACCCCTTTCTGACAGTACGGGAGCTGGTGATATCGTCATCTCAACATTCTCCAAGTTATTTTCATTCTCTGTTCTAACACTGGAGGACTGGGATACCAAGTTTTCAACATCACAGTCTTTACTGTCAGTACCCAGATGCTTTTTGGTTACATGTTCTGGCTGCCTTAATGGCTCTGCTTTCTTTGCCCCTATGCTGGCAGCTTTCTCTAATTCTAATGCCTTCTGTAGCGCACAAATCTCTGATTCCAGCTCCAGAACTTTCTTCACTGCCACATTTTTCTGCACAGCCTCCATCTCAGTTTTTACTATTGCAACTTGCAGAACTTCCTCAATCTTCCTGACATCTTCTATGGCAGCAGATGTAGATGTCATCTTTTTATCCACTACGCCTCCTAATTCTAGGATATTCTGCAATGTTCTTCTAACATTTGTCAGGTCAGCATCCTGGATAATATTTTCTGCTTCCCCCACTGTTCCCTGAATTATATTGGATTGATCCTCCAACATCTTCTGATAAAGCTTCTGCTCATCTGCAGACTTTTTGTCAAGTCTTTTATTCAAGTCCCGTATCTCAGTGGCTCTCTTATCTTGCTCTTGGTTGAATAAAGACTCTATTTCTTGAATCACATTTTTCAGGGATAACAGCTCTGATTCTTTAGAGGTTAACAGGCTCTGCAGCGAGTCTCTCTCATCTTCTAGTGCTGCCAGCTTTGAAGATAGTGCAGATGCCGACTGTTCCGTATTGGATAAAGACTGCTGCAATCGATCCAATTCTTCTTTTTTAGATTCCACTTCGGTTTTTAACTGTTCAATCTGAGAAGTGCGCTCTTCCAACTTTATTTCTGATTCACGCTTCACTTGATCCATCTGAAACTCCAGCTGTTTCTTGATTTCCTCCTGCTTGTTCACTTGCACCTTTAATTTAGCAACAAGCATTTTTAGATCTACAATCTCAGCAGATAAATTAGACAGGTTTCCTTCAAACTGAATCCTCATGTCTTCTGTCTGGAGGTCCAATTCTCTCTTGGCCTTTTCCAGCATCTCATAAGCATTAGCTTTATTCTCATACAATATCTGCACAGATTCCAGGTTTGTCTCAACTTCATCCTTGGAGCTAACCAAATCCTCCATTTCAGTGCGCAGTTGCTTGTTGAGCCTCTCTAACTCGGCCTTCAATTCAAGGGCCTCTTCTAGGGAGCGAGCCAAGGCAAGAGCTTTGGTCTCTTTTCCACAAGCCTCTGCTTCAGCACGGTCACGTTCTTCTGCATATCTAGCAGAAAGAGTCTTCTCTTCCCCAAGCAGCTGATCAAACTTTTCCTACTTCCTTTTCAAATTTGACACAATCCGATGTTGATGATCAAGGTCTATACCTACATCTTCTAGTTCCTGCTGCAGTCTAATTTTCGTCTTCTCAAGTTTGTCATAAGCAGCAACCTTCTCCTCAAACCGTTGATTTGTAGCTTCTAGCTCCTTTTGCAACTTTTCCTTTAGTTCTTCAACAGAATCCAAGGATCCAATACTATCCTCCATTTTTTTCTTCATATCAGTCGCCTGAGCCTGTAGTGTTGAAATCTGCTTTGTCAAATCTCTTTTTGCTATCTCCTCTTCCTCTAGTTGCTCAAGGAAACCATTTTTCTCATCTTCCATTTGTTTTAGTTTTGTACTAAGGTCAAACTTCTGACGAGTTTCTTCTTGCAAAAGTTCCTGAGTGTCTTGAAGCTGAGATTCTAGTGTAGAAAAAGCTTTGGAAAGTTTGATAAACTTGCTGTCTGCTTGAGAAAGAAGCCTTGTGACATTATCCAATTCCACCTGTAGTCTGTTTGCCTTGTCTAGCAGCTCCGCTTGAAACCTGTCCCCTTCTGTGACCTGTAGTTGCAGCTCTTGAAGTTGAGTCTCCACTTTTTTATGACTCTCCTGTAAGGCTTGCACTTTCTGGGCATGGACAGACGACAGTTCCATCAAATCTTTGTCTTTATTTTGCACCAAAACAGACAATTTCTCTTTATCTTCACAAGATCTTGACAGTGCCCTCTCCAGGCTGCATATTCTAGCTTTGAGTTCCCTTTCTCTTTGTTCCAGAACTCCAGCTCTGCTCCGCCATTCATTGACTTCACTATTTAGGCGAACCTGCTTTAGTTCATGCAAGTTTTGCTCTGACTGCAATGTCTGCACCACAGATTCTAAATCACTCTCTTGGTCAGAGACATGCTTCCTCAGCTCTGCAATTTCATTTTCTTTGTTAATTAATGCCACCGAAAGCTTTTCACATTTCCTCACTTGGTCATCCAGACATTCTGACTGACACTGCAAAAATTCACTTCTCTCACGTTTAGCAGTTTCAAGGTCATCTCTTAATTTTTCAATGACACTCTCTTTAACAATGGAGTCTTGGACATGCTGCTCCTTTAAATCCTGCAATTGCTTCTCAAGCACTTGCTTTTGCTCTACACTCTGTACAACTTTATTAGCTAGAGCACATTTCATATCAGCAAACTCCTTCTTAGTGACACAGTCCATTCCAGGCAAACCCAGTACCACATTTTCACAATGACTAGGATATGAACTCTTTACAGTTTCAAGCTCTTTCCTTAACTTAAGATTCTCTTTTTCTGATACCTCAAGTTGCCATTTCCAATCAGATATTTCATCTTCATAAATGAACCTGATGGTTTTAATCTCATCTTGAAGCTGCTGCACCATAATATTTTCATCTTTGGCGCTCTGATGCACTCCAGTATGAGCATACAGTCAGCAGTGACATATTCTTTCATAGAACAGAGGTGCTTTAGAAAAACTGAGTCACTCTCATGCAACACATTATCTTTACTTGCATTCCACATGATCTGCTCCGGGTTTTGTGTCTCTCTGCAATCAGACTTCTGCACTAATAAACCTGTGCATGACTTCTCTGCTTTTTTACAAGCTGAAATTCTCTTTTTCTTGCCCATGGTTTACTAACAAGATTACACAATATTCCACAGCAACCTTGGGGTTCAACCGGCAGCAACTTTTTGCTATCTTCTGCAGTCACATGTATTCAAACAGTTAACTTATGTGGCACTACAACAACCAGCATTTTCTTCTGTCTTCCACAGAAAACATCAACATGGCACCATAGCCTTTCACATACACTTGTTTGCAATATCCAGCTTCTATACACATTGCTATGTTGCAATTCACTCACCCCTCCTGGGTTTCTTCAGTTGAAATCACAGATTTTTTCCAGCTGTAGGCCACAATGCACACTTTGCAGTACTGCAATCACAAACCACTTGTCTTCCAGGACTTGCGTGGATCTCTTTATGCGCGCGATTCTCCACCATATGTGACTACTTGGGGGAATTAAACTCAAATGGCGGCAGGCTCCTGGTCCCAACAGCGGTGGTTCGTGGTACTGGGAGCCGGAAATATCGGGTTCAGACGGTCCAAGTGAAACATAAAAGTGGCTTTATTCAGCTCAACTGCAACATAACAAAACAACAAAAAAAAAAAACCTATGCCACAGTTAGGGCACTCACTGACGTCTTGAGTCCCTAACTAGCCTCTGGGGCAATAAGAGCCTGACTTAGTCTTTATAAGTCTTCTCTGGATCCAAGCCCTCAAGGACAGACTGCCTCTCTGTCCTAGGCTGGTCCACCATTTCCTGCTCCAAGCAGGTTTCTCCAGCCTTCTGGAGATACACGCCCCACCCAAAGGTGTGGCTGAGGGCCTTTTCAGGGCTGGCCTGGGTCGCTCCCTACCGCCCTCTAGGTTCATACTCTCACAGGTGGTTGTTGGGGGGTGTAGGGTGAGACTATCTCTGATGGTGTCAATTTTGCTTTTGAAATAAGAGGCAAAGTCATCAGCTGAGATAAGTGATGTCGGAGTGGGTGCAGGAGGATAGAGAAGGGAATTGAAGGTAGTGAATAGCTGTTTGGGGATAGGACAGATATTAGTGTGGTGAAGTAGACCTGCTTTGCAGAGGTGAGTGCATTCTTGAATGTAAGAACTGCCTCTTTATATCTAAGGAAGTCCTCCTGGGATTGGCTTTTCTTCCAGAGGCGTTCTGCAACCCATGAGGCACGTCTCAGTTTTTTAGGAAGGTCAGTGTGCCAGGGTTGCCTATTGATCGGTCGGGCTCTGATGTGAGTGAAGGGGGCCACAGAGTCAAGGCCTGAAGTGATGGTGGTATTCTAGAAGTCAGCAGCGGTATCAGCATCCTGGAGTGAAGTTAGATAGGTGTAAGATTTAGGGGGTTCCGTGCGCTGATGGCAGTTGTGCGGAAAGATCCGACAGCAGGGAAGTGCTGGGGTGGTCCAGGATTAGGAGATATATCGCCAGAAGTGAGGAGTAGCAGGGAGAGGGATAGCAGGTGTAAATAGGAGAGAGTGTGGGAAGGTTGTGTGTGTCTGGGGCGGAAAGCTTGTAGGTTTGTGAGTAGCTGTGCAGAGAAGGTCAGATGGTGGGGTAGAATAGATGGAGAGATAAAGATATTCTTAGTGACATGGCTGGTTTGGGGTGGAAAAGTGGTTTTTACAAGTATTGGAAGAACAACAATGATTAACGTGAGAAGCATTTCTTTAGTTGATAGTTTTTTTTTTTGGGTTTTTTTTTTAATGGGTTGTTGTTACCTTCAGTTCCGATTCTGGCCTAATTCTGGTCTGTACACTTTAAACTGCACTGGGAAGATGCAAAATGACCTGGGCCAAAATGACCATAGGCATTACATTTATACTAACTAGGAATACATTTGTTTCATGTGTATCAGCTGTGAATAGGGGGTGTGGAAACATGCAGATAGAATCACAGACATCAGGAAGGGATAGGTAAGAAATCAGCAGGGGGATTGAGACAGTGGTTTAAAGATAATACAATTACAAAGTGGAAAATAGCATACCAGCAGATAGATAGATATAGATATAATAAAATCAGCAAGCAGATGTATAATATGAATGGTGCAGGGGAGCTTCAGTATATGGATTCAGGTGAAAGACACATACCAGCAGATAGATATAGATATGATAAAATCAGCAAGCAGATGTATAGTATGAATGGTGCAGGGGAGCTTGTCTCAGCTGTTCTCAGTGGGGCACCATCACTGTACCTGCAAACACAGCAACATTCATGTACGCCCATACGCCGCAATTGCTCCTGACCTTTGACTCACAGTAGATAAAAAGAACAGAGACGGAAGGAAGTAAAGAAGGGTTTTCAAATGTTATTGTTCAATAAGCAGCCAACTGTATTTCAGAAGATTTGCTCTAAGAATAGGTTTACAACACTTTAGGTTGAATATTTGACACAAATATCACTGTGAGTTGGATGTACATGCAAGGGCACCACAGAAAAGCTGTGAATTGCTGTTGAGATTGCTGCAAGCTGTACTTTTTTTTGCCATTATCACAATGTCATGGCCTGTTCGCTGTGATAGCTTCATGTCACCGTGACTTCCAGGCACCACTGTGGTACCTTGTGTATTGTGAATACCATCCTGGTTGGTTGTGATTTCTTTGTTTTTTCATTACCTGTTTTTGCATGCAAATTTTCAAATAACATTCAATTCACGAAATCTTAAATATTCCAGTGTATTCCGAAACATTATCTCAAAACTGGTAAACATTCTCTATGTGGCTATGTGTCCCTTAAGCCTATATTCACACAACAGTGAAAACTGGGCATGTGATGGTGCAGCATCCCAGATGGACACTGCTTATACGGTCTTTTATTTTATGTGCCTCTGGTTGTATTTATGCATATTGTATGGTTTTGTATGTTTGCAGCTTCCCTATTGTGTCACCATTTGTTTATCCCCACTGTTGACTACCCCTCTTACTCCTATTGCTTGGCACAGCCCAAGCCAATCACAGGCCATTGGGTGGGGTCTGGAGACCTTAGGTCTCTGAAGGACCATTAGAGCCTCAGTTAGTGAGCAGTTGCAATACAGTGTGTGCTGGCAATGACCACTCTGATCCTCTCAACCATCCCTGAGGGAGAGGAGAAACCTGGCCCAAGTCTAACACCAGACAGCCCTGAGACAGGGAAGATACTACTTTCCAATTGGCAGAGACTGTGCCTAGGAGGAGAATAGGAGTTGTGCTTCCTAGGAAGCTGCCTACTGGGACCCATTTGTCAGCCAGATATTTGGTCCCTTGGGACTTTCTTATATTCAGCCCCCAGACCTCTATACATTGGCAGTGGCTAAGTTTGTCATTAACTTGGAGTGGAGTAAAAGGCACACTGTCACCATCACAGTCTGGGAATCCATCATCCCAAGCCTGGATGTAGCCAACAAGTTGGAGACTACTACCCCAAAAGGGAAGTTGTATCTGTTGAGAGTTACCTTGTTATCAGATTAAAGTTCATCTTGGTTAAACTGCATCAATTGCTTCTGAGTCGTTCCTGCGCTTATCATCAGGGCCCTTCCGAACACCACCATGCAGCTCAGTGTGAGAGAGGACCCCTTTCCAACTGGAAGTGCTCGGGGAAACAACTACCACCACCATCAGGTACCACATAGACCCCCCCTTGTCAGTGTCCGGGCTGGGAGGTGGGCTGGAGTAGTTCCGTTGAGTATACTCGGCCTACCCTGTGACATCACCACTGTCACTACTATTCCCATCCTCCGGTTCCCTCCAAAGGTTTGCGGCAATGGCTGTTTATTCAACATTTATTCAGTATACAGGCAGCACACCACACTCCTCTTTTGTAATGGTGGGTGCAATTTCCCAAGGGGACTGGCTGGACTCCCCGCAGACATAATATTGCATAGGAGGGAATGGGATAGCACTCCAAAAATTATTTTTTGTGCTTGCTAGTTATTTTATTTATTTGCAGTAATACTGAGATCCATATAAAGTAAACAGCCGAAAAATATTATACATCCAGTTTTCATATAACATGCGTTAATGGATTCAGATATAGAACATCTAATTCCAAAGTTGATACGCATATAGCAATAATCAATATAGTACAACATTTTGGGCAAGACTGTCCTTCCTCAGGCTAAGCACAGGAGTGGATGTGCAAGCAGCAGCATCAGGCTCTTTGTTAAACGAGCATCACACTGCCACATTAATTTCAGTGTCTGTGAATGGGGGATATTCACATGACCGACAACAGACCATCAAAATATAGGTCATGCTCTATTTTTGTCCATTTTCACGACTCCCTCCACAAATTGGGTGCAAAACATCTGTGAAAAATGGACGTTTTTCACAGCCGTTTTGTTCTTCTATCACGTGAATGTAGGCTAATTTACCACTTACAATTTTTACAACACATGTTGGATATCTCATATATAATAATTCTGGAAGGTTGTATATTCCACTGAAAAAAGCCATCTTTGTGCCACCTGCTCAGTAATTGATTCTCCCAGAGATATGTTCTGGTGTGTTTCTGCTGATTCTTCACTTGCTTGTTGGATATTGATGAGTTCATGTATGTTTGGCCGCAGACATAAATATAGAAAGAAAGTAATTAAGAGACAACACAATAACAATAATTTCAGCAAGCTGAAAAATTAAATCAGCAGCGACTGTGACTCGAGCGTCCTTCTCACCATGGTGTCACATCAGCAATCAGGAGCTGAAAACCTCACAACATGCTTTGCAACTAAATCAAACTAGCAACATTCTGTAGCACTGAAGGCAAAGTGAAATCCTCCTGTAGAGAAAGCAAAAATGGGAAATTGATCATAAAAGAAAAATATTATTAATCCCAGTTCTGTAATATCTTTAATGACTCAACCCTGGGTAAATTCTCACCATCGGAAATTACATTAATAGGCAAGAGATAGGGGAAAAAACAGCAACACAAAGTCCTTTGTTCAGTTCCCTGTTTTCTAAACGTTAATACATTTTTAAATTTTTTTTGGAAGAAAGAATAGTTAAGAAGTTGAGATGTAAATTGTGTTTGTATGCATTCTCACTAGTGTCATAGCTTCAAGTTCTGAGCATAATGGAGGCATTACATGAATTCTGACCATACACATACACAAAGGAAGTAACCGTGTAGACCACATAGAGAGAACAGAGCAGAATCTGCAGGGAGGGTTGAGATCACACATACATGACATCAAAGCCAATGTCGCAGTTGAGGGGAATTCACAAAGGTGCTATATTAGGGTATGTTCAAATCTCAATTTGGTCCCGCACACATATGAGGAAAAAAAGGATGGAAAAGCATAGTATAATTAATTTACAACCCATAGTGTCCAGCAAAAAAGTGTATACAGTACATTAAGTGTATATGTTTTTTACAATGGAACCCAATGGTGACAGATGCAACTGTAAAGCATCTGTCAGAGGCATCAGCCATGCATATACATTAAACATGGGATAAAAATCTCTGCATCTCTTGCCGTTATCTCAGTAAAGCTATATCATTTGGTTCAACTACAACCAAGTCATTCCTGCACTTACCATCAAGGGCCCTTCCAACTATCATCACCTGGCTCAGTGAGATTAGAGAACTCCTTACAACTGGAACTCACATATGCTTGGATAGCATATGTGAGGCTTGAAAAGCGTGCCCAGTGCGAAACGGACATTGCCTAGCCATCCTATGTGCAGTCTCTCTCTCCCATGCTTTTTCCTATGGATATGTTTTGATCTAGGACTGAATAAAAGGATGTTTTTATGAAAAAAACTACGCTTTAGTGAGTGCCCCCTTATTTTTCCTTTTACATTTCCTAATGTGCTTTTTTTTTTATGGGGTGCGAGCACCACCTATCTGAGTGTCCAATTTGTTTGTTGCAACTCCTGTTATACAGTATGTTTTTGAGCACATTGGTATATATAAATAGGTCATAGCAGTGCCACCTCATCTTTTTCTCTTTACCTATAAGTCCTGGTTAGGTTGATAGCTGTCAGCTACAAGTCAGTACCAGAGAATCAAGCCAGCCAGGGCACCTCTTTGATGATATGCACATTTTAATACACACCGTTCGGTTCCCTTTCCACCTAAGCCATGCCCCATTGTCAAGCATAGTCAGTAAAAATGCCCAAAAACTGGATGCAACATTTTGCGGCAGAAATAAGGCAAATTTTGCCTAATTTTATCCCACATTCTAGACATAAATACATTACTAAATCTGCTCAATTATCTTAATATTATCATTAGATTTTAACAATTCAATAACTATAAAAAAAAATCTTAAAATTCAGAACTGGTTTAGCAACTGTCAAGTCACTAGAATTGTACATTAATGGAGTAAGGAAAGGGTCAGAATAATTTTAACAAAGTGATACTCATCTCACTGATTCCCTGCTTCTTCTTTTCCAACCCCCCACTGATGTCTGCTTGACACACTGGTTCCTCTAGTTACTGTGTAAGAGACAGCCAATGTTGTCCTAAGCTTCATTTGTCTGTATAAATTGTTAATGTTGAATGTATTTCTGTGATTCTGTTCCTTTAAGACAGCAGCCATTGTAATTGTGACATGATGCTGGAGTGAGACCCCCCCCCCTTTTATGTCAGCCTGCCTGTTCTGCAGACAGAGTGTGAGCAGAGAAGCAGGAAGTGATGAGACAGAGAGCAGCAGCCATCTTGGCAAGAGAGAAGACAGGTGTCTATGTTGTATTGAACTGGTGTGGAGATTTTTCTGTACAGCTAAGCTGTATCTTGGTCCAGAGACAAACAGAGTGTAAAGAGACAACAGGACTAGTGAGTCCACGTGAAAGGAACTGTGCTCAGTGGCTGATCAGTGAGACTGACATTGTGACTGTGTATATGGATACCACATATAGAGACTCGCAGTGCTGTTGACGTACTGGACAGTAACTGCTAAACCCCTGGCTTACATCCCAGCTCAGTGTATGGATTCGGCAGAACTGTCAGTGTGCTGAGTGGAATCTGCTGTTGGATTACATTGCATTCATTTGGTTTCCCTGTGTAGGGAACTGCCATTTCTACTAGTATATAATGTATCTGGCTTCTTTGCCCCTGCAGTTTGGCTTCAGAGACCCCAGGCATTCAGTGCAAGTTTTGTTTTGTAAATACAGTGAGTCAGACACATGTGAGGCAGAGCTGCTGGGGGGAGAGATGTGAGCAGAGCTGCTGAGACAGACATGTTATGTCTGGGGGAGTCTAAGAGCCACTTGTTCCTCTTTACTTCACAGTATATAGTTAGGTATGTGTTACCCCCTATATACTCACAGGACCTAGCTAGTAACCGTAGTTAGGGATCCATATATATATATATATAGTTCAGGGCAGTGATAGGTTAGGCTTCCGAAGGCCAACTAGATAGTTAGAGGCCCGGTGGCACTAGTAGTTTAGCTGGCAGGTTAAGGACTCAGTGTTAGGGTAGTCAGGCCTGCATCTACTGCCGTCACCGTCGCCCTGTTTGCTGCCTGTGAAGAATCTCACCATCATCATCATCTCCTGATCGGCTGTCTGTCATCTCCTGGAAGAATCCGAGGATCCACAGTCATCCACAGGGGCCCCTGCATCTCTTCTGTTGCCTGGAGGTATTGTGCACTGGACTCTTGCTATATATCTATATATATATCCGGGTATATAACCTAAGACGGTTGAGGACTTGCTGGTTGTTGTAGTATTGCTGTGTTCTGAGTATATTTTATGTATGTATTATTACCCTGTTGATTCTTATAAAGCTACTGTTATAACCTTATGTGGTATCTGTATGTATTCTTCAGACTGTGAGATTAGTACAGTGATCCTTGTTAAGGCTACTAACTGTATTTCATGGGTAAGTCCCAGGAAGAGATCCTCCCTGTAATACAGAGGCTCTATCCTGGGTGGAGGCACTGATATATTTCATATATGTTCCCACTCTTCCCTTCAGCGAAGGCTTCAGGTCCCATTATACACACAGGTCAGCGCCAGAGTCTGTTGCGGGAGGGATAATACTCATACCCCCCCCCAAATAGGTCTACATTTGGAGGCACTGCTGAGATTTAGAAGTGGGAATAGTCATTGATATGGAGAAGCGATATAGCTCAGAGGGGAACCTCCCACTAGCTACTACATGGGATTACCGACCTCCTGTTCCTCCCCTGGTTCAGGTAAAGGAAGAACCCCGCTCAGCCAGTTACCCCCCCCCAGTATGGCCATTGCTAGCAGTTCCTCTAGTGACAGTGCTATTAGCACTTTAGCCAGGCTGACTGAAATGTTAGCTCAGGGCCTGCAGGCCACTCACTACAAGAAACTAAAAGTATTCTCTGGTAATGTCCCAGTACCACAAGGGGAGGAAAACTTTGAGATATGGAAAGAACATACTCTCCAATGCCTGAAGGAATGGTCTTGCTCTGAAGAAGGCAAGCGGCAGCGTATCAGTGAAAGTTTGCGGTCTCCTGCTGCAGAATTGATCCGCTTGTACAGAGACTCTCATGAAGGAGTGAGTGCATTGGACTATATACAAGTACTGTCTGATCACTTTGAGCCATACTATGACCTTGCCCAGATGGTTGCTGGTTACCGAATGGTTCGTCAAAAAGAAGGGGAAAATGTCTCTACTTTTATTAACCGTTTACAGCTACTTCTTTCACGTCTGGTGTACCACGCAGCTATATCTACTTCAGAGGTAGACGCTATGAGAAGCAGTCAGTTGGTGAGAGGGTTACAACCTCATCATCCTCTTGCTCAAGTACTCAAGGTCTTACTATCTGATAGAGTCCTTCCATTTCCTGACTTAATGAAGTTAGTGAAGAAACAAGAAGCTGACATTAGTTTTAGTACCCCTAAGAAAGCGAAAAGCATCTCTAAAGAAGATGTTGTTCCTAATTCAAACAAGGACAAACCAGCGGAGCGGTCAGAACTTAAACAGTCCGCCACTCCACCCACTGCCACTCAATGGAGGAAGGATGCTAGAACCTGTTATAAATGTGGTCAGACGGGCTATACTGCCAGACAGTGTACGGAGGACAGTGAGGGATTAGGACACAGTGCTGTCTTCTCTATTCAGAATCAAAGACACCGAAGGAAGGCGGGCCGAGTAAAGACCAGAGGCGCTATCGCGGGCTCCAGGTCCGTTGTCAAAGTCAATGTCAATGGTCATGCCGCTCCTGCCCTGTTTGATACAGGATCTCAAGTGACCCTGATTTATCGCTCGTTCTACCAAAAGTATCTGAGGGATATACCTCTTCAGTCTACAGGACAAATGAAATTGTGGGGGCTTAATTCAGGATCATATCCTGTAGATGGCAGCCTACAAGTAGTTATAGCTGTCCCTGAATTAGAAGAACAGAGTGTCGCTCCCATGAAGATTACGGCTCTTGTCTGTCCTGATACAGGGGATTCTTGTGCAGCTCCTGTGATACTTGGCACTAATTGTCCCGCAGTGCATTATGCTTTTCAGAAGTTTCTTGGAAGAGATTGGAACCCTGCAGCTCAGCCGGTGAATATATCTTCTGATCTTAGAGAACTCTGTGATGCCCTGTCTACTGGCTATCGACATGGAATGGTATATCATATCGGTGAGAGAACTGTGGAAGTTCCTGCCGGCGGGGAGAGAGTTCTGAGAGTAACCTCCAGCATTGCTCTCGATTTGCTTGAAGGGGGGAGTTATGTCCTTATGGAAACCCCTGAAGAAATGATTAACCAGAATGGCTGGATGGTGATCCCAGAGAGAAAGGACTGGAGAAATAAAGTGGAGTTATCTACCTGTGTGACAGTGAGGAACTGTTCACCGCATCCGATCGTAATTGGACCATACCAGAATGTGGCCCACTGCTACCCTGTGCTTGGAGTAAATCCATACGCTGAAGTGTGCAGGATTCAAATCCGAGATGCAATCCCTAATCTCAATCTTGACTTGAGTGATCCACATTTACCAGAGGCCTGGAATCAGCGACTGACACAGAAGTTGTCTGAATTATCGGAAGTGTTCTCCATGGATGATATGGATGTAGGTTGTGCTAAAAGTGCTCAACACACTTTCCGATTGACCGATTCTACTCCCTTCCGGGAGCGACCACGGAGAGTTGCTCCAAAGGATGTTGATGAGTTAAGACAGACTCTACAGCAAATGAAAGGTCAGGGGATCATTGTGGACAGTAAGAGCCCCTATGCCTCACCTATTGTGGTGGTAAGAAAAAAATCTGGAGCAATTCGCCTATGTGTGGATTACAGAACTCTGAACCGGAGAACCTTACCTGATCAGTATACACTGCCGAGAATTGAAGAAGCTCTGGAAGCTCTGAATGGAAACTGTTGGTTCACAGTGCTGGACCTAAGATCGGGATACTATCAAGTCCCAATGGCACCTGAGGATCAGGAAAAGACAGCCTTCATATGCCCCTTGGGTTTCTTTCAGTTCACTCGTATGCCGCAAGGTACAAAAGGTGCGCCAGCAACGTTCCAAAGGTTGATGGAAAGAGTGTTAGGTGATTTAGTGCCCCGGGAATGCCTTGTATATCTTGACGACATTATTGTGTTTGGAAAGACGCTGGAAGAACATGAAGAACGACTCATGAGAGTACTCCAACGCTTAAAAGAAGAGGGGCTGAAGTTGTCGGCTGACAAATGCAAATTTTGTAGATCTTCGGTCACTTATGTAGGTCATATTGTTTCTGCTGAAGGAGTTGCTACCGATCCTGGTAAGATTGAAGCTGTGGTGAATTGGCCCCGACTGCAAAATATTACGGAGTTGCAATCTTTCTTGGGGTTTTGTGGATTCTATCGACGATTTGTGGAAGGATATTCAAAAATTGCTCGAGCCCTCCTCGACCTGTTGAAGAGTGATGCAGGAGATCCGGGAAAGAAGAAAGGGTCTTCCAAAAGCCTTTTTGGCAATAGGTGGACTGCGGATTGTGAAGAAGCATTTAAGTTGTTGAAGAAGAAATTGACAGAAGCTCCCGTTCTGGCTTATGCTGATGCACAGAAGCCATATGTTCTACATGTAGATGCCAGCTTTGAAGGATTAGGTGGCGTGCTGCACCAAGAATACCCGGCCGGGTTACGGCCCATAGCTTTCATAAGTCGAAGTCTTTCTCCCAGCGAGAAAAATGATCCAGTACATAAATTGGAGTTTTTGGCGCTCAAGTGGGCCATTGTTGATAAATTACATGACTATTTATACGGAGCCACGTTTGAAGTAAGAACAGACAACAATCCACTGACATACGTTTTGTCAACCACTAAACTCGATGCTACAGGACATCGCTGGTTGGCAGCTTTATCCAACTACCAATTCACACTCAAGTATAAATCGGGGCCTAAGAACATTGGGGCAGATGCTCTATCAAGACGGCCTGGATTACCTAGTCCGGAAGTAGTGGATGAATGGGAAGAAGTGCCAAGTCCTGGAGTAGGAGCTTTGTGTGCCATGGCTGCTGTAGTTGAAGACCGAGTAGCCTTTTCTGAAACTCGGCTTATTGACTCTATTGGGGGAGGTCCCGAAGCTGTACCAGACATGTTTGCCTACCCTGCCGCTTTAGGATCCTTTGAGAGTTGTTCTATATCTTCAAAGCGAATGATCTGGAGTCAAAAGACTGATCCTTTAATTGGACCTCTTTATCAAGCAGTGAGTTCTCAAGACAGAGAAATGTTAAAGACATCCCTACCCTCTGAATGCAGTCAACTTCTACGAGATTGGGAGAAGTTTGAAATAGACAATGGCCTACTTTATCGTGTGGTGCTGTATCATGATCACCCTGGAAGGCGCCAACTAGTTATTCCAAGCTGCTTTCAGAAGATGATTTTCCGAAGTCTGCATGATTATCATGGTCATTTGGGACCTGAGAAGACTTATGGCCTAATACAAGACCGATTCTACTGGCCCAAAATGAGATACCGTGACTCGTCTGTGTAGGTGCTGTCGCAGATGTTTGCAGAGGAAGACTGTCCCGGTTCGAGCGGCCTTCATGGGACACTTGAACAGTTCGGGCCCCATGGATCTTGTCTGCATAGACTTCCTTTGTATTGACAACGACTCCAGAGGATTTGGAAATGTATTGGTGGTGACTGATCACTTCACACGATATGCTCAAGCCTTTCCGACTAAGGATCAAAAAGCAGTCACTGTTGCAAGAGTGCTTTGGGAAAAGTATTTTATCCATTATGGCTTACCACACCGGTTGCATTCTGATCAAGGCCGGGATTTTGAGAGTAACCTGATCAAAGAGTTACTTCAGTTGTTGAACATCCGCAAAAGTCGGACGACGCCTTACCATCCAGAGGGAGATGCCCTTCCTGAAAGATTTAACAGGACTTTACTTGATATGCTTGGTACCTTACGAATTGAGGATAAGCGATCCTGGAGTCGAAAAGTGGAGGCTATGGTGCATGCCTATAATAGTACAAGGCACGAGAGCACAGGATATTCACCACACTTTCTGATGTTTGGAAGAGAGCCTAGGCTACCTATTGACATCTTGTTGGGAGTCTCTACCGAAGGTATCAGTCATCGAGATCATTACCGATACGTGGCACACTTGAAAGAAACGCTTAAGAGTGCTTATCAGCTGGCTGAGGAAAATGCGGCCAAAGTGAATGAAGGAAATAAAAGGAGATTTGATCTTCGAGTAAGATACCGAGAATTGAACCCTGGGGACCATGTTCTACTACGGAATTTGGGAGCATCTGCAAAACATAAGCTGGCTGATCGATGGCGGAGTGAACTCTTTACAGTGGTAGATCGGTTGCCTGGAATACCAGTCTACAAGATAAAAGGACGGGACGGGAGGATCAGGACTTGGCATAGAAATCATTTGTTGCCTGTACCTCAGATTGATGGTATGGATATCTCCAATGATGGCTCGGCCTGCGATTCTCCACAGTCCTTAGCCGATATTCCACCTGACCTTCCTGAAACTCCTGAGAGTGATTGGACTGTGGCTCCTGAAGTTCCTAGATCACCAGTATCTTCTCCTTCAGGGAGACCTATGAACCCTCAAACTCCAGAATTCGTACCTAGATCTGTGTCTACAGATGAGCAGGGATCTAGCTCTCCTACGTCACCAGCACCATCCCCTCCCATGGCAGACAACCCTAGTTTAGGGCCTGGACATGCTAGTTTACCTCAGAGAGAGGTACGGAGAGGAGAGAGAATTAGACACCCTCTACCTATGCTGACATATGATAGTTTGGGGGACCCCAGATTTACTACTCAGCCTCATTTATACCATGCTTGGGTGGGTGCAGTGTCCACTTTGGTCAATATGTTACCAATTTTCGCTCCTGCTGGCATGTATACCTATTAATCTGTTGTGACTCTGTAAATGCAAAAGCAACCATATTGATATTGTCATTGGTAATGTTGACTGTATACTATGACTTTGTATGTCTTTGACGTGACGTAAAGATTTCACCAGAGGGAGAGTGTAGGGAACTGCCATTTCTACTAGTATATAATGTATCTGGATTCTTTGCCCCTGCAGTTTGGCTTCAGAGACCCCAGGCATTCAGTGCAAGTTTTGTTTTGTAAATACAGTGAGTCAGACACATGTGAGGCAGAGCTGCTGGGGGAGAGATGTGAGCAGAGCTGCTGAGACAGACATGTTATGTCTGGGGGAGTCTAAGAGCCACTTGTTCCTCTTTACTTCACAGTATATAGTTAGGTATGTGTTACCCCCTATATACTCACAGGACCTAGCTAGTAACCGTAGTTAGGGATCCATATATATATATATATAGTTCAGGGCAGTGATAGGTTAGGCTTCCGAAGGCCAACTAGATAGTTAGAGGCCCGGTGGCACTAGTAGTTTAGCTGGCAGGTTAAGGACTCAGTGTTAGGGTAGTCAGGCCTGCATCTACTACCGTCACCATCGCCCTGTTTGCTGCCTGTGAAGAATCTCACCATCATCATCATCTCCTGATCGGCTGTCTGTCATCTCCTGGAAGAATCCACAGGGGCCCCTGCATCTCTTCTGTTGCCTGGAGGTATTGTGCACTGGACTCTTGCTATATATCTATATATATACCCGGGTATATAACCTAAGACGGTTGAGGACTTGCTGGTTGTTGTAGTATTGCTGTGTTCTGAGTATATTTTATGTATGTATTATTACCCTGTTGATTCTTATAAAGCTACTGTTATAACCTTATGTGGTATCTGTATGTATTCTTCAGACTGTGAGATTAGTACAGTGATCCTTGTTAAGGCTACTAACTGTATTTCATGGGTAAGTCCCAGGAAGAGATCCTCCCTGTAATACAGAGGCTCTATCCTGGGTGGAGGCACTGATATATTTCATATATGTTCCCACTCTTCCCTTCAGCGAAGGCTTCAGGTCCCATTATACACACAGGTCAGCGCCAGAGTCTGTTGCGGGAGGGATAATACTCATACCCCCCCCCCAAATAGGGCTACACCCGTTAAAGAGGACTTCATTTCTCCCAAGATCCTGATAATCGTGAGGGGAGGACGCTTCACTATAAAAGAAAGGACCGACTTTGGGCCCCACCGCGCGCTTCTACGGACTGTAAGCGGTCCACCTGGACCACTGGGGAAAAGGGGGTGCACCCAAATGTGAAGTCAGGGTCAGTTAGGGATAGTTTTGAGTATATTGTTCATTCAGTGTCCATACTGCAGAAGTGGACAGAGTAAAAGTAGAAACCATTGCAGAATTTGCCTTGAAATTGTTCATGCTATATTGTATATTTTGCTTGTCTTTATCCATGTCATTTTACCTTTAACTAGCCTTTATTAACTTATAGTAAATATATATTTTTTTTTCTTGAACTACCGCGTGTGCGTTCATTTCTGGTTGCGGAGTCCAAACCACCTGCCTTGCTCTCGGTTCACAACTGGAAGTGCCACTCCACTAGTTAGTCTATTGGTCATTTCCTATGTATTGAGGGGGACCAGAAAGTGGGGACCACTGAAAATTTGACAAGCATTGAAACAGGAGTAGTGGAAGGATTGTGAGGTCAATATCATACCACTTTTAATTTATTATACCATACTGTCCCCTTTTTTTTTATTCTAAGTTTTTTATTGGTTTTTACAATAACAGTAGAGATAACAGATTTCTACAAATACATTAATCTACAAGAAATGCTCATTCTCTAATACAATGTAGCGTGTTAAAACAATGCTTACAGGTTATGTCATATGATACGTAGAGGTACTTAGCTTTTATGCTGCCCAGCCTCTAGTACTGGGTAGAGGCCATATAGGGATTTTGGGTCTTGTTGTTGCATTCAACTTTGAAGTAGGTAAACGTTGGGATCTGGGAGTAAGGTAAGTAGGGTCGTGTTAGTAGAGGGATGACAAGGAGGGGCCTAGTGAAGAAGTATGACACGAGGGAGACGGGGAGGGGGACAGGCATATAGGAGGGGGTGCAAGCGGGGAAAGTGTAGAAAGGAGCCGAGAGGGGCATAGAGAAGGGAGAGAGGGGGCCAGAGTAGACTTTAGCCATTGGACCTTCGGATACATCTGGGTGTTATTCCTGTAATAGCCGAGTGCCCTAGGTTTTGTGGGCTGCGGCTGTCTTCAGTTGTTACAGTGGTGGTGATTCAGGACCGGACTAAGGTTGGCATGTTGGATGCCTCTTTGAAGTAATGTGTCCATGGGGACCAAAGTTTTAGGAAGCAATCATGGGTCCTGGTCCTCCAGCTCATGAGTTCCTCGAACCTCGCAATTTCCTGGACCTTAGTCTTCCATAATGAAACAGGGGGTCCCTTGGTCTGGAGCCAGAATTGGGGGATTAGTAATTTAGCTGCTGAGATGAGGTGTGTGGCTAGACGGTCCCTGTTGGGCCTATATTTATCAGTGGGAAGGGCGAGGAATATTATTGTCGGTGTGAGGGTTATGTCGGAGTGCAAAACTCTTCTCATACAGTCCTGTATCTCTGACCAGTAAGGTTGAATGATAGGACAGGTCCACCATAGGTGTAAATACGTTCCTGGATGAGCAGAACAACGCCAGCATGTGTCTTCCGCCGACAGATGTTTGTTGAAGAGCCATTCCAGTGTTCTGTACCACCTAGAAAGAAGCTTGTAGTGATTTACCTTCATCCGTATGCAGGTGGAAAAACCATGAGAGGAGCGCAAG
Source organism: Leptodactylus fallax (assembly GCA_947044405.1). Taxonomy (NCBI): domain Eukaryota; kingdom Metazoa; phylum Chordata; class Amphibia; order Anura; family Leptodactylidae; genus Leptodactylus; species Leptodactylus fallax. The sequence goes on from CAMRHE010000203.1 coordinate 2,271,131, forward strand.
ACTGTTTTAACTTCGTTATCATCTAATGTGATTTTGAGTTCCTTTTCCCAGCTAATAAGGAAGGCTGGTTTGTAGGATGTTACAGGAGCTATATAATTGTGTAGCAAGTTGGACGTTTTCCGCAACAGTTTGGTGTTAGAGAGTAGTAGCTTTTCAAAGGGCGTCAGTTCCTTCCGTATCCGAAAAGTTGCATTAAAACGGCTAAGGTAGTGCCTTAGGTGTTGTTTGTGAAGGAAGGTGAGATTGAGGTCAGGGAGCATAGCAGTGCAATCATTCCATGGCCGTATCGAGCTACCATCGGAGATGTCTTTCAAAGATAAGGTGTTTAGAGCGCTCCAGACAGAATTATATGGCTCTGACGTGTCTTGTAGTAAGTGCGGTATTAGACCTGCTGGGAGAAGAGGTGAGGGTGAAGGGGCCAGTTTGGGGCCTAGCTCGATCCAGATCTCCAATGCTCCACATATCAGGGGGCATTTTGTTTGGGTCGTTCTTTGTGTCCTAGGAGGTAGCCATAGATCCGAGAGAGCTGATCCATTTTTGCCGTAAGTTGACTTCTCCAGAGGTGTTGTCAATGACGCCCACCATCCCAGTTGAATTGCTTTATAATACTGCTGAAGATCAGGCCTATGCCTCCAGCAGATTTGTGCTTAATAAGGAGTGACCAAGCGATTCTAGGGGTACGCTTCCTCCATATAAATTTTGTGAAGATGCTACGAAGAGAGACGAAGAACGCCTTGGGAATGTAAATCAGCAACATGGTCAATTTGTAGAGTACCTTGGGGACCAGATAGGTTTGAATCAGGTTTTTCCTGCCGAACCATGAGAGTGGCGGAAAGATCTCGCTTCAGCTCTTCTAGAAAAGGGACGAAGTTGCTGGCATATAAGAACATCTAGGTCGGGAGTAAGTTTGATCCCTAAGTACTTTATTGACTTCGTTGTCCATTGGAATGGAGTGTTCTTTTTTAGCCTATTTACTCTTGAGTTCGATAGGGTTATGTTTAGCACCTCCGACTTAGAGAGATTTGCTTTATATCTGGATACCCTGCCAAAGTGTAGTAGAAGTTCCGTGATAGCCGGTAACCCTTCTTCTGGATTGGAGATGACAAATAGCACATCGTCTGCGAACGCTGTGGCTTGAAGGGTGAAGTCTCCTACTGTAGCCCCCTTGACTCTGGGGTCCTGTCTGACCATCTGCAGCAGTGTTTCCAACACCAAGATGAATAAGGTGGGAGATAGCGGACATCCCTGTCTGGTGCCATTGGTGATGTAAAAAGTGTTGGACAGGGTTCCATTAATTTTTAGTTTTGCATGCGGCTTTGCATAGAGGGTGAAAATTGCTGTGACGAATGGGGTCGGAAATCCAAATTTCATTAAGGTGGCACGTAAGAAGTCCCAGTCGACTCTGTCGAATGCTTTCTCCACATTCGCTCCCAAAAGGATTAAGGATTGATTTGTGGTTTGCGTTCTCTGTATTAAGGGGTGTAGTCTAGCCGTGTTGTCTTGCCCCTCCCTTCCATTTACAAAACCGGATTGTTCGATGTGTACTAAAGTTGGGATCAGGGATTTCATGCGAAGTGTCAGAATTTTCGCCCAAAGTTTTAGGTCGAAGTTCAGTAACAAGATGGGTCTATAGCTTCCGCTATATGAGCTTCTAGAGCCTGCGTTGGTAACTCTTTACCCTTTAACAAGGCATTGCACACCAGTGTAAGCTGTGGAGCCAGGATTTGTTGAAACTTTCTGTAATAGGATAGGGGATAGCCATCTGATCCCGGGCTTTTCCCAGTAGGGAAGCTATGGAGAGCCTTGGTTACCTCTGCTAAGGAAATGGGTTCTAGAAGTGCTGAGGCCTGTTCGGAAGAGACCTTGGGCAAAGAGAGATGGGCTAGGAAGTCTTCTATGAGGGTATTTCTTTCTACGTCCGTCGGGATTGGGGTCTCGTTTCTTAGGTTGTAAAGCTTGGTGTAAAAGGCTACGAATTCTGTTGATATATCTTTCGTGGTCATTTTGAGTTGGCCAGAATCATTTCTGATGGAGGAGATGAAGGATCGAGCCTTAGCCTTTTGGATCAGGGATGACATAAGACGACTGCCTTTGTTGCCATGGGCATATAAGAGCTTGTGATTCTCTCAAGGCAGTGAGCTCATCTTGAACGCTGAGTGCTCTTGTTCTTTTGTGAGTTTTCTCCAATTTCGCGATGCGTGCCAAAGTGAGATCCAGTGCTTTTGCTTGTCTTTCCTTGCCTTGGAGGCCATGGATATGAGGAGGCCTCTCATATATGCCTTGTGTGACTCCCAGATTATCGTTGGGCACATGTCTTGGGTGGAATTGATGGAGAAGTATTCTGTAAGGAGTTTGGAGAGGGATTCAACGTTCTCAACTACGTCCAAGATTGACTCATTCATTCGCCATGTCCATTGTGCCTGGGGTAGCTGTTTCATGACTATGGACACTGAGACAGGGGCATGATCAGAGACTGTGATGGCGTCTATGCGTGAGTTACTAGAGAGCGGCAGGAGGTCTTGTGAGATAAAGATATAGTCTAGCCTGTGGTGGGAGTGGCCAGGATGCGAATAGAAGGTATAATCTTTTGTGGTAGGATGGTGGGTTCTCCAGACGTCAAGAATCTTTAAGTCTTGTAAAGAGCTCATAAATTTGCTTATCATTCTTTGTGAGATAGGGTTGGTGGGAGAAGAGGAATCTACTAAGTGGTTAAGTGCGACATTGAAGTCACCTCCCAGAATCAAGTGCCCTTCCGTAAATAGACTCAGAGTCTGAAGGGCGTTAATAAGCCATGTGACTTGTCTTTTGTTCGGAGCATAGAGGTTTGCTAGGGTGTATTTCACTGAGGCTCTGGTACCTTTTACCAAAAGTATTCTACCTTCTGCATCTGCATACCGTTGCAGTTCTATAAACGGGATTTTGTTATGAATAAGGATGGCTACTCCTTTGGAGGCCGAGTCTGGGTTGGTACTAGGGAACCAGTGGGAAAATTCTCTGCATGGCAGCTTAGGAATCTTATCTCCTTTAAAATGCGTTTCTTGTAGAAAGGCCACTCCCGATTCCATTTTCCGGAGAAGAAGCAAGATGTGGTGTCTTTTGTTAGGTGAGTTGAATCCCTTAACATTGAATGTGGTGTATGTGAGGACTGCTGCTGTGGGTGTCTGCTGTTCACAAGTGCCTTTGCCTACAGGTGCCATGGAGTCTAGCTACTTCTGGTCACCTCAGAAGATGCTAAAGGAGGGATTGGACGGTGAGAACAGTGGCAAGGCCGAGAAGAGGAAGAGAGAATAAGGCGGGAGGATGAGAACAGTAGAGTGGGGATGCAGGGGGGAGGTGGGAGTGTTAGTTGTTAGTGGTTAGTAGTTTGTGGTTAGTAGTTATTTGTTAGAGGTTAATTAGTGGTAAGTGCAATATGGATATAGTCTCAATGACTTGATAAACTCAGTGGAGATTCTGTGTGCCGCTGAGTGTGGAAGTGGTGTAACTGGACAACCCTTTGACAACTTGTCAGGTGAAGGGCAGTTAGGTGGGGGAAGGAGTTATTCCTGATCAGTCTGAGACCCACACTCACCCATGGAAATCAAGCCTTCCACCCCAGATGGTCAGGTTAGCACCAGAAAATGCGAGTGGGTTAGAGTGCCCAGCGTGTCAATCTGGGCAGATCCAGTAGAACACAGAACACAGAAAAGTCGCCTCCGAGGGGCGTTTTCAGGCAAATAGAAGTATAGGTCTAACACAACAGTATAAATCTAACACAACAGTATAATTATGCCTAATTTAGAATATCTGTGTCCTAATAGGATGGAAGATTCCATTATATTAAGTTCAATACCTCTGTCTCGGCCACGTGTTGGACACAATTGCTAAAGGCAGGGGTATACATGTGAGTAAGTCGACATATCCTAGCATGTTAAACTGAGCTGACCTATAGGAGCATGAGGAGCTACTTCTAGAGGCCACTTCAGTGCATATAGTGACATATACTCATCTCAATAATAATATAACTGTGTTCTAAAAGACGCTTTTTCCGGGTACATTTAAAGGGTCAAACATATTCAACTCAACATTACTCTCTTATCCTTTTAGTAGTGATAGGGATTAGAGACCAGAATATAAACCAATATAAAGTTATAAAGATATAAAGATAGTCAATGCTTATGCAAAATAAGCCTTATCTCAGGGGAGACACATCTCCAGCTACAACACTCACGGACTCCACCTGCAATCTCTAGTCCCGGTCAGGAGGGTCGAACGACTGTTGGTACAATGTTCTAGTGTGTGAGTCAGCGCTCTCCGAGCCAGGTGTTCTGTTGCTTCTGGGGCAACTTCTTCCCTCTTGGTGACTTGAGTCGTCCCGGGGCATGTGGAGAATTCGTCTCCTGGGTCGTCTCGGCGGTAGGGCAGGCAGGGGCTCCGCTGGGATCGGCATCCAGGAAGGGACATGTATTGGCGTGATTTCCAAAGCAGGCCAGGCTGATTCCAGGTCAGCTGGTGAGTAGATGTTAATCCTGCGGCCATTCTTGAGGATTGAGAGCCCGAACAGGAAGAGCCAAGCGTATGTGAGTCCGTTTGCCTTTAATTTATCCAGCAGGGGCCGCATCATGCGACGTTTCTGTAGCGTCGATGGAGCTAGGTCTTGATAGATTTGGACTGGGGCCTCTTCATAGGTTAGATCTGAGTGGTCTCTCGCAGCACAGAGAAGCTCGGTGGTGTGGGCTGAGGATAGCAAGGTGCATATTATATCTCTTGGAGGCTCTGTCGCTGAGGGCTTAGGTCTTACTGCTCTATGTACTCTCTCAATATGCATGGTTTTTGCGTGTTCCACCCCCACCAGGGAAGCAAAGATGGCCATAGTAACATTCCTAAGTGCTTCAGCAGCGTGTTTCTCAGGGAGGCCCCTGATCCGCACATTACGCCTCCTGTTCCTATTCTCCAAATCTTCTAGAAGTAGATAGGATTTATTAAGATGGTCAGTGTGAGTTTCTAACCTGACAGTCATAGCGTGTGACAAACTCAGGGCCTCTGCTTGGTTTTGCTCTAAAATCGTCACCCTTCTTCCTGTAGTCCTAATGTCGGCACGGAGGTCTGCTAATTCCGCTAGCACCGGGGCGACAGCCTGGCACAGAGCTTTTCTAAGGAATCCTTTGGTAATGAGCGATGCGTTTCTGTCTGCTAGCACGCTGTCACCATCGAAGTCCGCGGCTGCCTCTCCTGCGCTGCTGCACTCGTCCAGCGCCATCTTGTTTAACAGGGGAGAGGGACGTCTTCTTCCTCAGAAATTTCTGCATATCCACCTGCAAGTGCGAGTTTTTAACGGTCTCCGGAGGATCAGCGGGTCTATCTCTACCAATTTTGACCATTTTGGGGTAAATACCTGCTAATGAAGGCGATTGTGGGCTCACTGATGACAGAGCTCACAGATCAAGCTGCCATCTCTCTCCGCGGTCAGGCTCCGTCCCCTACTGTCCCCCTTTTTTTAAACAACCTACAGGTTCAACAACTTGTTTAGACAACTATGGAATATCAGTATCAGTGAGACATTTGTAGGTGAACAGATTGTATATCTTACAATTCATATCTGGGATAGATGCTCAGGGATAGATGATGGAAACTGACTTACACTAGGTTCACACCTGCGTTCGGGTTTTGGTTCGTGGGGTCCGCTTGGGGAGCCCACGAATGGAAACGTAATCCGCTTAAAAAAGCGGTTACCCTCGGAAATCTGCCGACCCCATAGACAATAATGGGGTCCGCCGGGTTTCCGCCCCGAAAACTGCGGAGAGAAAAGTCCTGTCTGCAATTTTTTTTTTCTATTTTCATTCTTCTAAAAACAAAGTCTATTAAAATATAAGGAGGCAAAAAAGTCAAAGCAAAGGGAGTTAATAGCATTTACAACCTTAAAGTCCTCTGGAAAGTCACAGAAATAGCGTACAGTACAAGTACATGAATATACAAGTGACGTGAGTGCCCCTGTATCACACAGCAGATGGCAGATAATGGCACTGTGCATTCTGAATTGCTATCACCATGCTTAAGTGCTTCTTTAAATGCTAGAGTTAAACAAATGATTAAATGCCAGGCATTTTAGGTATTTAATAACAGAGCCATTGTGTTTTTTTTTATCCTGCTGTAGGGTAAGTGGATGTTGGTTGCAAAGCAGAAGAAAGGAAAAATTACAACAGGAGGCATTTGAATATACAATTATATACAAAAATGAATCAAATTAGAATAAAACGTAAAGCTAGCGAAATTACTGCATTCATTTGATACATCGTTGATCTTCACAAATCCAATAAATAGGCCTCCATTTTGTTTCTGAAATTCAGGCTATTGCAGCTCTGAAGATCCAGACACAAAGGGAAAAAACACAGGAAGAGATTAAAGGGGGTCGTAACATGCAGCATATGTGAAATCCATAGCAGTTTAGTCTAACAGATGTTCCTTGCAGGGCAGTTCAGATCATAAATGCACTAAATGTATATTATAATAATCATTGGGGCAGTATGATATGCCAGACTATGGCCATATATGATGTCCTAGTCTACAAACCAATGTAATATACTAATGAGTGTTAACAAAGAGTGGCAATGAAATAGTCCCATGGTCATATTTTGCTCTCGGATAAAGTGTCTACGGTATGCAATGGTTTATTTATCCAGGATGTTCAGTGCACAACCATAACTATACCTTCACTCCACAAAAGCTGTTCTTGTAAATTATTTCAACAGTACACAAAAGACCTGCAGTTTTCTTCTGCAGACTTTCTGCTTCAATTATACCTATACAGAAACCGTCAATGTTTCTGTAGGTATAATTGACATGCTGCGATTTCCAAAAATGCAACGTTTTTGGAAATCGCAGCATTTACGCTGCAGGTATTTTTCTGCAATATGTGGATGGGATTCACTAGTGTCCCATCCACTTTGCAAGGACTGTAAAACGATGCTTAACATTTTTGTTTATTTTTTTGTTTACGTTATCTGATTTTAAATGGAAGTGTATTTTTTATGTTAAACTTTTTCAACTTTTTTTTTACTTTTTACATGTCCCACAAGGAGACTTGACCCTCGGATCTCCAATCCCCAGTGCAATGCTGTCAGGCACAGTTCTGACAGCCTCTTAGCCAACAGATAGTGGTGGACAGGGGCGCATTGGCCATGCCATACTATTATGGCGCTGAGCATTAACTATATGCTCAGCGCAACCTAATAGTATGGCGCAGAGCGGGAAGAGGTTAAATTAATATTCCACCCATTAGAGAGCCTTGAAACATGAGTGGAGATTAGAGGTGGGAAAACCAATTAGTCACGAACCGGGTTCAACCCGAATATACCAATATGTTCATTTTGTAACGTAACTAAACAAATGTCTATTCATCTCAGACAAACAAAAATGGCTGCTACTATGTGTTGAGTAGGAAATACAGAAGAGGCACGTGTGTATAAGTCACTGTGTGACATTCTAGCAGTACCTGACATCAGCTGACAGCCTCTTAGCCAACAGATAGTGGTGGACAGGGGCGGATTGGTCATGTATATCACCAGGAAAATTCCAGGTGGGCCCGAGGCCAGGCCCTTACCCTGACTATTTCTGCAGAGTGCAGCCCGGCAGCCCCCGCTCTATAACTCCACAGCAGAGGTCACCGGGCAGCAATTAGATTATGTTTTGGATCAACCTTGTGAGATTCATCACGCCAGGTTCGCCCAGTGGTTTCGTTTGGACCTCACAGGTCTAAACCACAGCTGCTATTATACTCTGGGGTCTGTATAATATGCTTAGGCCCAAGGAAGGTTATTAAACATAATAAACAATGTTACTCACCTTTCCTGGACTCTGGTGTGGGTCTTCTGGCCTCTTCTGGTCTAAGAGATGTCATGAATGATATCAGAGACTGCTTACATGACATTACGCATTATTTTTTGTGATGACGCTGAAGTGACCACTGAGGCCCAAACACAGGTCTCAGCACATGTTTGCGTTGCAGTGTTGCATATCCTGGAACTTGAATTTGAGCAGCAGTATATGGTGAATGATTACTGCACGCAGCAAACCACAGACACAATGGAGTGGATAACTGTGAGAGGAAGAACTACAGTTCTACCTCATAACGTGATCAGTTTTGGAAGATAGTCCAGCTTTTCCAGCTAGCAAGCTAGTAGGCAGTAGGTACACTGATACACTAGTACACTGATAGTGTGCACCAAATTTTTCTTAAAATTAAGTGAACTGTCACTTAGTGGACTACTTGGTGCCACACGTGTACCCATAAAAGGGTATTTTTTGGTGACTTTTTTTTCTATACTCAATTATTTATTACTGTGTGCTGTGCCACAAATTTTCATTCAAATTCTGTAAATTGCCACTCCACCAATACGATGTTGATGTGGCATGTGCTCCTATACAGGGATAACCGGCAGGATAATCTTGGTTCTTTTCTGCCTCCCAAGTGTTGTTTTCAGGGTCATAGAATCCTTTCCATGTCAGAAAATATTGTAGCTTTTTCAACTGGCAGCCAGACCAGGCACACTGATAGTGTACTCCAATTTTTGTAAATTGTAACTCCATCAACACATTGATCATGTGGCCTCCTCCAGTTCCTCCACACTGAGCCATCTCCCGCCCTCAACTTCACCATGACAAGCTATTGCTTTCACTCCCTCCCTCATTTCATGGTTGTAAGGTGAAGCACACATTAAGTGGCACTGTTGCACATGCTGGAAATCAAAACTGGCTAATTTGTTTTTAACAAAACCATTGTTTTTTGCAATATAAACACCATTTGTGCCTAAAAAACACAGTCAAGAACCTGTTCCCCCCAAAAAAAGAGTAATTTTTGTAGCGTTTTAAATGTTAAAATTTGTAAAAGCGAGTGTCAGTGAGTGGTTCTCGGGAACATATTATACTCTGTGGGGCCAGTGTAGAGCATTATACTGGGTAGGGCACTGTGGGGAGCATATTATACTGTTTTGGGCCACTGTGGAGCATTATACTGGGGAAACCCCTCTGGGGAGTATATTATACTGTGTGGAGGCCATTGTGGAGCATGTTATACTGTGTGGGGTCACTGTGGAGCATTATACTGGGGGGGATGCTCTGTGGAGCATATTATATTGTGTGGGGCCAGTGTGGAGCAATATATTGGGGGGGCACTGTGGAGCATTATACTAGGGGGACCTTCTGGCTAGCAAATTATACTGTGGGCCACTGTGGAGCTTTATACTGGGGGGAAGGGGCAGTGTGGGGAGTCTGTGGTAGCCCTGTGTGGGGCTACTGTGGAGTGTATTATATTGTGTGGGGCTTCACAGGAGCATATTATACTCTGTGGAGCCACTGTAGAGCATTATACTGGGGGAACCCCTCTGGAGAGTATATTATACTATGTGGAGGTCATTGAGGAGCATGATATATTCTGTGGGGCCACTAGCCATATAAGGGAGCTATTTTAAAGGGAAATTATATATACGGGGGGCTATTAATAGGGTGAACTATTATTTATAATACGAGCTATTATTTATAAGGGAGGAACTATTTATAAGGGAGTATAATTGTTAAGTGGGCTTATTTATAAAGGGGTTTATTGGTAATAATGGGAACTGTTATTTATAAGGGTAACTATTATTGATAAGGGGAAACATTATAAGGGAGCAGTATTATTTTTAAAGGGTGACTGTTACTGATAAGGGGGAACTATTACAAATAAGGGAGAATACAGGGCAATATTTATCATTTATAAGGGAGCTATTACTGATAAGGGTGTAATATTATTTATAAGCAGGGACTATTTATAAGGAGGCGCTATAATAACTGATGACTGGGTGCAAAAATCTATTAGGCGGTACAAAGGTGATCATTTGAATTGTGTGTTGGAAAATGGAGGTTGTTATTACTGTTTGGGGGCAAAAAAGAAGCATTATTAAAGGGGTTGCCACTGGAAGACGACGGTGTTGTTTGTATACCAGCATTTGGGGCTCTCTGGACACAGATGAGTTGATACCAGGACATACCTCCCGCCGACCGGGACTGTCCCACTGAATCCGGGGAGGTATGTCAGGAGTAGTTACCAGTACAATCCACTGACATCAGGGCTTGTCACAGTTACCCATGGTGGGATGAGGCATAAATTTTAAGGTTCAGTTCCCATACTGGGAGGAGAAGTCTCAGGAGAGGAGCAGTTTGCTACTCGAAGGCCTACATGTATTGCCTGGTCAGCTTGAGGTGAGGAGGCACATTAGCACCTCTGACTTGGTAGCTGGCACCTGGGACTGGGGCACTAGCCAGACTCTGAATAGCAATGATCACTAGGGTTCCAGAGAACCACACCCTGCTGTTGTCATTAAGTGTTGCTGTTCCGTTGTATCTATATCTGTCCTATAGTAAAAACCCTACAGCGATAGCCCTAATGTCTCTAGATTTTGTTTCTCCCTTCCTTTGACAATAAGAGTTCCAGTAGGCAATTTGGGAGAGGGATAGTGTGGTTGGAAGGCTGATCTGTGAGGGCCAACTAAGCAAGAGGCATTTCAGCCTCTGAGGACAGTGGCGCTGGTGCGGCTAGGTGAGTGCCATAATGCCCAACAGTGTGGGAGGCAAGGCTGTAGTCTGTACCGATAACACGCTTGTTCTGGAAGCTGCTGGAGATTCATGACACATCTCTGAAAGAAAGATTAAAACTTTAAACATCTGCAGAATCTAGTCACAGACAGGACTGGTCATGCTACTGGTATAGTTGCTCAAAATCTGGTGACAGCTTCACTTTAATTATGTATGTGTATGATGACATGTTTCTATGTACAGTACTATATAAAAGTGTATTCCCACAGTGCTTTGCATAGAAAGCTCTCAGAGTATGTGTTAAACATATCCACTGTCCCCTAGTATTCTGACCAAGGCCAAAGGCCAAAAAAGTGTGCTTTTGGTTTATATTCATCCAGTATCCCAGGGGTTAGAAGATGTCTCAGGGCAGAATATATGCAAGTGAATGCCCACTTAGTCAATCATTGGCTGAGGTGGGTCACTGCTGCAGTGAGGAGTCATTGTGTGAGTGGGCTTTTTTAGGCACTTCATGTGTGTTGAAAGACAGTAGGAATTAGAAGCCAGTGGGAGTCTTGGGCAGTGTCAGAAGTGGAAAACATCTGTGAAAAGTAAGTATCACTTTCCTTTGTCTGTTTCCCATACTGAGCAGTTTTAGAATCACCAGAGAATTCCATTACCTAGTCTAATGAGCATGCACATACCTATACAATATCTATTTCATCTGTCTATTTAATACTGTATCAGGAGTCTCAAACTCAACTGGGCAAATGGGCAGCACATAGAAAAAATTTGAAGTTGAAGGGCCAAATTCCTTTCAAATTCTATATAATACAAATGTATTATTAACCATTTCCTGAATGGTTAACAATAGCTAAGTAGCGAATCTCCCATAGACTGCAATGCAGCTGTATTGCAGTCTATGGGACTTGCAATCAAATGATTGCAGGTTCAAGCCCCCTAGGGGGCTAATAAAATAGTGAAAGCTTAAAAAAATATACTGTACATCCAGCAACCAAGGTCCAACGTTTGATAAGACTTAGCTTTTAATTAAGCATATCTAAAATTTCATCTGGTTGACAAAAAAAGAAAAAAAAGGCATATAAAAAAAACACACCACTTATCACTTACGCGTTTCAGAACAGTGCTGCAAACATAAAGCCCTCATATGGCTCTGAGAAAGGAAAAATAAAAAAGTTATGGGGTTTGGAAGGTGGGGATTCAAGAACGCCAGCAGTTTAATGTGTCCACCAGCAGTGGCCCCACACATTTTAATGTCTTCCCAGCAGTGGCCCCAGTACTTACCTGCTCCCATTCATGCTCTCTTCCCTGCTCCAGGCACATATATCACAGTATTGCACTCGAAGCAGGGGAAGAAAGCAGGAGTGTAAGGGTCTTGCCAACCGTAGCAATACCCTGACACTACTGCAGGGATCTGGGAGGAAGGACAGAGACAAGTGAGCCCTAATCTCACCCCAGCCACTGTCCCTTCCTATTGCCACAGTTACCCTAAATGGTAAAAGGACAACTAGAAGACAAGCCCTACACTAGGTAAGTGACACAAAGAACAGGACAAGACAAACGACAAAAGAGAGGTCAGGAAGCCAAGGGGTCAGTAACAAACGAGCAATGCAGTACAAAGTCAAAATCCAAGAGAATGGTCAAAAGGCAAGCCAAAGGGTCAGAGAATCAGGTAACAAAGTAGTAAGGTATATCACAAGGAGAGCAGGCAAAGACAGCGCAATAACCGGCGACCATGTGAGGGCTGACAAGCTGTTTATAGAAAGTGTGGGACCAGCCCCTGGACCTGATAGGTACACAGGCTGTCAGTCACACAGGCCAGGAAGAGATTAACTCTATGCAGTCCAGAGAGAAATGTTCAGAACACGGGTGGGGCTGGAAATCCATTACACTGATTAGGACCATGTTCAGACTGAGCAGCAAGAAACTTACACAAAGAACCAAACTGAACACGCCTCCTTCGCCACAGCATGCGAGCGGAGGGCGGCACCGAGACCCGAAACGGCAGAGACGTTACAGTACCCCCCCCCCCTTTATGAGGGGCCACCGGACCCTCACCAGATAAACCAGTTTTAGTAGGACCCAGTATTTTCTCTGCCTTCAATTCAGGGTCTTTTTGCACAACCACAGACACTGGTGGGCCAGGCAAACATTTTTTATTCACCTGGTGTTTCCCACCTTTAGCAGCCGAGACAGTCTCCTCCGTAACACAATTTAAAGTGTGCAGAGCAGTCATATCAGCAAATACCTGGTTGCCTGAGTGGTTCTTCTGATTACCACTCAGGCACTGAAGTTTTTCTGCTGGTCTGCGAGGTCTGGTCGAGCAGTCACGGATGAAATGACCGGAAGCACCACAGTACAGGCAGAGGTTGTTCCTGAGACGATGCTCTCGTCGCATCTTGGCGTCCATAACTCCTAGTTGCATGGGTTCCTCACCAGGAGTCATGGGAGAAATAACAGGTTTCTCAGGAGAGAGTGAGGGAGAGACAGAAAACTTGAAAGAAGCAGACCCTATTCTCCCGGATCCTACAGTCAATACGGACAGCCAAAGTCATGGCCTGCTCAAGAGTGGGAGGATCTGGGTGACCAACCCAGAGCTCCTTAACACGGTCACACAGGCCTTGTTTAAAGTGGGCCTTTAGAGCTGACTCACACCAACCTGCAGTCACGCTGCACTTGCGGAATTCTGCGCAATATTCCTCAGCAGAGCATTTGCCCTGCCGCATGGTGAGGAGTTGCGATTCCGCAAGCCCAATGTGGTCTGGCTCAGCATATATAGACCCCAAAGACAAAAAAAAATTTTTCAAAGTTAATCCACTCCTCAGCCCCTGGAGGGAGTTTAAGGGCCCAAGCTTGTGGATCCCCCTGTAGGAGGGATATAACTACTCCAACCATTTGGGCTTGGGATACATGTGGATTAATCCGGAAATACAAGCGACAAGACTCCCGGAAAGTCTCAAATTTTTCACGATCCCCTGAAAAACGGTCGGGGAGTAGCATCTTAACCCTGAAAGGGGCAGAAACAACTGGGGATGCTGCAGCGGCATCAGTAAGGGTCTGCACCTGTTTAGCATGCTCAGCTACCAGGCCTGCCAAACCTTACAACTTGGCTGCTAGGCCCTGAATAGGATCCATACCGATCCTATAGGAAGAAATTGGCAGAATGTTATGGGCCGGTTATTCTGTAAGGGTCTTGCCAACCGTAGCAATACCCTGGAGGGGTCTGGGAGGAAGGACAGAGACAAGTGAGCCCTAATCTCACCCCAGCCACTGTCCCTTCCTATTGCCACAGTTACCCTAAATGGTAAAAGGACAACTAGAAGACAAGCCCTACACTAGGCAAGTGACACAAAGAACAGGACAAGACAAACGACAAAAGAGAGGTCAGGAAGCCAAGGGGTCAGTAACAAACGAGCAATGCAGTACAAAGTCAAAATCCAAGAGAATGGTCAAAAGGCAAGCCAAAGGGTCAGAGAATCAGGTAACAAAGTAGTAAGGTATATCACAAGGAGAGCAGGCAAAGACAGCGCAATAACCGGCGACCATGTGAGGGCTGACAAGCTGTTTATAGAAAGTCTGGGACCAGCCCCCGGACCTGATAGGTACACAGGCTGTCAATCACTCAGGCAGGAAGAGATTAACTCTATGCAGTCCAGAGAGAAATGTTCAGAACACGGGTGGGGCTGGAAATCCATTACACTGATTAGGACCATGTTCAGACTGAGCAGCAAGAAACTTACACAAAGAACCAAACTGAACACGCCTCCTTCGCCACAGCGTGCGAGCGGAGGGCGGCACCGAGACCCGAAACGGCAGAGACGTTACAAGGAGGTTCCAGGAAGCAAATAAGTAAGTAATCAGCTCTGAAGCTGTCCCGCAGGTTTGTGACCTACAAGCTCTGGAGACTTTAGAAACAGGTCAGGTGTTTCTGCCAATCCAGCTGGAGAGGCCACAGGCCATAGGTTGCAGCTTCAGGGGCCTGTGTGTTTGAGGCCCCTGTGCTATACTATCCTTACTGTACATCAGCTCTCTGATATTTATTGCATCAAGTATTGGCCTCCCTTGCTCCATGATTAATAGTATTGATTTAAAATTATTTTCAAGGTCATATTCTGCATTTATTGAAGAGATTGCAGTTTATTCTATCTTTGGTTAGTTGATACCAAGCAGTGTTGGTTACAACCTTGTATCATCAGCATTCTGCACCTGTGTTATCCCACCATATACCATTGGGGACTGTCTGCATCCTGCACCTATGCTATCCCCACCATATACCATTGGGGTCTGTCTGCATCCTACAGAGAACCATGATTTCATCTGACATCAGGTAAATGTGGCCACTTTATCAGTGATATGATCCATAAGTGAATTGTCTTTGATTTTAGTATGGGGACTCACAAGATATGGGAACTCTTGACATGGGTTGCGAGCTTGCACATTTTAAATCATACCTCATTGTTATTAACTAATTGTTGTGCAGAATGCAGTCAGGCGCTGAGAACGTATGAAGGTGCTGGACATCCATCTGGTCTAATATTATGGACATCACTAATAGACTGTTAGACATTTTTATGTGACTGGCACCTTATATTAGTCTTATCTGTGTGCATTTGAAATGCTAACCTCTACACCAGTCATGGATTCTAGGTGTGTCAGTGGTTGCATCATCAGTATTCTGCACCATTTGGGGTGTCTGTCCAGCTTCTCCTCTGCTATGATGAGACACCATCTTGGCTTTTAGATTTTTTTTTTTCTCTGTGCGCTGTTATCAGTCCTATGATGCATCAACACAGAATCACAAGAAACAATGCAGCCTCTGTCTGCTGGGGGAAAAATAACTATCCTCCCATCTACATTCTCCATAATAATCTAAGAGATGATAAGTATACAGTGGAGCCTTAGCTGTCATCTTCATTATAACAGCAACCTGTCTAATCATCTGCAGTAACTGAGATAGGAGCTTGTGCCCACTGATGGACAGTCTGTGTGATACAGTCCATACAGTTTCATCACAGAATAAGGTCTAGCGAAGGGATCAGTAACCTTCGGCACTCCAGCTGCTGTGAAACTACAACTCCCAACATGCTCCATTCACTTTCATGGGAATTCCAAGAACAGCAGAGCAAGTATGCATGCTGGGAGTTGTAGATTTACATCAGCTGGGATGCTGAAGGTTGCCTACCCCTCTAGTGCCTAAAATGATGAAATTTTCAGGGGGTTACCATGAAATCATGTGACCCAACTGAAGAGAAGGATCCCATGAAATTTCAGATAGAAAGAAATAATTAAATAAGGGCTGAATTATGTGTTGGAGGAATACGTACATAATGAAATATATTTCTAGTTTTTGCTCGAATGCTTTTTCTTTTAACACTCCCATACCCATTAGAGCAATGTTGAAGGCCAAAACTGTAGATTTTTTACAGTCAATGATCTGATGTGTATGAGGGCTTCCAAGCTTTCGACCAATGGATGACGTTGGGACAAAAAAGGGTCGGACATGATTAATTTCACCTTTAGTGCCCCTTCATAATATTTTTGTTTTTTTTGTCTAAACTTTCCCGTACTGCCCTGACCTACACAGCTATGTTTGCACCACCAAACCTATTTCTGGTCATTACTTGTATTATATGTTTGACCTTACCCCCCTGTATTCCCATTAAATTCCCATAGCCTGACTCATGTTTCTGTATAATCCATCATTGTTAGACACCTGCCACCCTGTCACTTCTAGGCACTTGTGTTCACGGAATATCTCTGAGTGACATCGTAACCCACTGAGGTGTGAGCTGACTGGTGACCAGTTGACTTATATTCAGCAAAAAGCTACCAAATCAACCAGAAAAATCACAAGAAGCATTTGCACTTAAATTTGTCCTTAGAAACACATTTTATTACTGCCACATGGGTAAATCTAAAACACCGATCTTACATTTTTACTCCATACTGTGTTGTGTAGATGCATCATACCTAGATCAGTATACTCTTACAGGCTACAGACACTGAAGCTTAGATCAAATATCCTCTGTCTCAGCAATCTGACATGTGCTTTCCTTTGCTTGCATATTGAACTCGGATTGACTAAGTGAACCTGAAAAAATTGAATTGTGTTTTCACTCAGGCATTCAAGTTCAGCATAGAGAGGATTTCTGAAATGCCCTCAGTAGCTCCGCTGGGCAAGTCCTCAGAAGGCATTAACTATCTCCAACAGTGCAGCATAGCTAAGATCACTATGTCAAATCAATCACATATAAAAACAAATCCCTACACAATGATTCACATTTCATTTCATTTATAATAACTAAAAATATGTATACCCTGGTGTTGTTAAATATTGCTTGCCTTAACCCCTTTCTGCTGGTGACATTTTTCGATTTTCGTTTTTGACTCCCCGCTTTCCAAACCCCATAACTTTATTATTTTTCCATTCATAGAACCATATGAGGGCTTAATGTTTGCAGGACAAATTGTTCTTCTAAATGGTACCATTTATGTAAGGGTCTTGCCAAACGTAGCAATACCCTGACACTACTGCAGCGGTCTGGGAGGAAGGACAGAGACAAGTGAGCCCTAATCTCACCCCAGCCACTGTCCCTTCCTATTGCCTCAGTTACCCTAAACGGTAAAAGGACAACTAGAAGACAAGCCCTATACTGGGTAAGTGACACACAGAACAGGACAAGACAAACGACAAAAGAGAGGTCAGGAAGCCAAGAGGTCGGTAACAAACGAGCAATGCAGTACAAAGTCAAAATCCAAGAGAATAGTCAAAAGGCAAGCCAAAGGGTCAGAGAATCAAGTAACAAAGTAGTAAGGGATATAACAAGGAGAGCAGGCAAAGACAGTGCAATAACCGGCAACCTGCTGAGAAAGTGACATCCCATATATAGAAAGTCTGGACCCAGCCCCAGACCTGATAGGTACACAGGCTGTCAATCACACAGGCCAGGAAGAGATTAACTCTATGCATTCCAGAGAGAAATGCTCAGAACACGGGTGTGGTCGGAAATCCATTACATAGTCTAGGAACATGTTCAGACTGAGCAACAAGCAACCTACGCAAGGAATCAAACCGAACTCGCCTCCTTCGCCACAGCATGCGAGCGGAGGGTGGCGCTGAGACCCGAACAGGCAGAGACGTTACAATTTATTATTCTGTACAATGTGCTGGGAAGCTGGAAAGAAATTCTGAATGGGGTAGAACTGGAGAAAAAGTGCATTTGTGTAACTTTCTTACTGGCTTTGTTTTTAGGGTGTTCACTGTGCAACCAAAATGACATGTCACCTGTATTCTAGGTTTTGCTACAATTCCGGAGATATCAAATTTATATAGTTTTATTTACATTTTAACCCCTTAATTTTCTTAAAGTCGCCATATTCTGACACCCGTAATTTTTTTATATTTCCAGGTATAAGGCATCTTTTTTGTGGGGCCAGGTGTACTTTTTAGTTATACCATTTGGATAACTTTTGATTAAAATTTTTATCAGAGGCAAAACAGTGATAAAACGGCGGTTCGGCTCTTTTTGATTTTTTTTTTCCCGTTACGGCATTCACCGTGCGGGAAAAATATTTTTAAAAGTTTGTAGACTGGGCGTTTTCAAACACAGGGATACCTAATGTGTATAGTATTTTTTACCTTTCATATGTATTCTAGGGAAATGAGTTGATTTGAGTTTTGAATTTTTTTCCTTTTTTTTTTTTTTTATGTTGTATTTCTAGACCCCCTAGGGGGTCTTGAATCCCAGGGGGTCTGATCACTAATGCGATGCATTACAAGACATGGCAACGGATCGCCAGCTCCAGAGCTCAGAGCCCATGTGCCGCTGGGAAAATGGCGTCTTGGCTTTGACCTAAGATTTCAAAACCTTATGCAAATTTACCTTAACTAGTCACAGGGGCAGGGAGCAGCTTCATGTAATCATGTTGTCATTGTGCTAAATCACACCCTGTGAGGCCGACAGGTAGGGTATCAGGCTGACATCAGTGAGGCACATGTCAGTCACACCGCATAAGGTATAATTATTATGCAATGACTAAATGACTCGAATTTTAACATAGAATTTTGTTTTCAAATTGCAAAACTGCCTTAAATTAGCAGAAAGGTCACTACATTATAGGTTTTGCTCCAGACAAACTGAATAATCCTTTCAGATTGTGCATCTCTCCCAGCGAAGCTGATCAGTAAGCGCCATTATACAATGGCAGAACCAGCGCTGATCCACGGTCCTCGTTTCCATTGGCTTTAGCACAGACTGATGCAAACTGCATGATAGTGTAACAATTGCTACTGCAATTTGTTCTCATACTGTTCCATTATTTTGGAAGCACATCGCCTGTATACACAGGGTGATGTGCTCCCAACTAGAGATGGGCGAACAGATTCATCTCAAACCAGGCTCAACCCGAATATTCCAAATTGTTTGGTTTTTAACAGTACCAAACAAATGCCAATTTGTCTTGGACAAACAAAAATGGGCACTACCATGTTTGAACAGGAAGTACAGAAGAGATATGTGTGTACAAGTCACTGTGTGACGTTCTAGCACCACCTGACAGCCTCACTGGTAGGTGGACACCTTACAATGCTGATGTCATATACACTATGTAAGGTGCTGCAAGCATGATCACAGGCATTTGTATTAATGGTAGAGATAGTAGTGGATCTGTGTTTTATCTCTCTGCATCATACAGAGCACTGAGTTCTGAAAAGCTTACATTTACAAGCAATAGTGAGGAATAGGAGGTGAATTTAGTCAGATATAAGCAATTACAGGCAGAATAGTGATAGAAATCAAAGATAGGAGTGAGGTAGCATATACAGTGCCTTGTGAAAGTATTCGGCCCCCTTGAACTTTTCAACCTTTTGCCACATTTCAGGCTTCAAACATAAGGATATAAAATTAAATTTTTTTGGTGAAGAATCAACTACAAGTGGGACACAATCGTGAAGTGGAACGAAATTTATTGGATATTTTAAACTTTAAAAAAAAAATAAAAAACTGAAAAGTGGGGCGTGCCAAATTATTCGGCCCCCTTAAGTTAATACTTTGTAGCGCCACCTTTTGCTGTGATTACAGCTGCAAGTCGCTTGGGTATGTCTCTATCAGTTTTGCACATTGAGAGACTGAAATTCTTGCCCATTCTTCCTTGGAAAACTGCTCAAGCTCAGTGAGGTTGGATGGAGAGCGTTTGTGAACAGCAGTTTTCAGCTCTTTCCACAGATTCTCGATTGGATTCAGGTCTGGACTTTGACTTGGCCATTCTAACACCTGGATACGTTTATTTGTGAACCATTCCATTGTAGATTTTGCTTTATGTTTGGGATCATTGTCTTGTTGGAAGATAAATCTCCGTCCCAGTCTCAGGTCTTTTGCAGACTCCAACAGGTTTTCTTCCAGAATGGTCCTGTATTTGGCTCCATCCATCTTCCCATCAATTTTAACCATCTTCCCTGTCCCTGCTGAAGAAAAGCAGGCCCAAACCATGATGCTGCCACCACCATGTTTGACAGTGGGGATGGTGTGTTCAGGGTGATGAGCTGTGTTGCTTTTACGCCAAACATATCATTTTGCATTGTGGCCAAAAAGTTTGGTTTTGGTTTCATCTGACTAGAGCACCTTCTTCCATATGTGTGGGGTGTCTCCCAGGTGGCTTGTGGCAAACTTTAAACGAGACTTTTTATGGATATCTTTGAGAAATGGCTTTCTTCTTGCCACTCTTCCATAAAGGCCAGATTTGTGCAGTGTACGACTGATTGTTGTCCTATGGACAGACTCTCTCACCTCAGCTATAGATCTCTGCAGTTCATCCAGAGTGATCATGGGCCTCTTGGCTGCATCTCTGATCAGTCTTCTCCTTGTTTGAGATGAAAGTTTAGAGGGACGGCCGAGTCTTGGTAGATTTGCAGTGGTCTGATACTCCTTCCATTTCAATATGATCACTTGTACAGTGCTCCTTGGGATGTTTAAAGTTTGGGAAATCTTTTTGTATGCAAAAACGGCTTTAAACTTCTCCACAACAGTATCACAGACCTGCCTGGTGTGTTCCTTGGTCTTCATGATGCTCTCTGCGCTTTAAACAGAACCCTGAGATTATCACAGAGCAGGTGCATTTATACAGAGACTTGATTACACACAGGTGGATTATATTTATCATCATTAGTCATTTAGGAGAACATTGGATCATTCAGAAATCCTCACTGAACTTCTGGAGTGAGTTTGCTGCACTGAAAGTAAAGGGGCTGAATAATATTGCACGCCCCACTTTTCAGTTTTTTATTTTTTACAAAAGTTTAAAATAACCAATAAATTTCGTTCCACTTCACGATTGTGTCCCACTTGTTGTTGATTCTTCACCAAAAAATTTAAATTTTATATCCTTATGTTTGAAGCCTGAAATGTGGCAAAAGGTTGAAAAGTTCATAGGGGCCGAATACTTTCGCAAGGCACTGTATGTACTGCCATATACAGTTTGTTTAAATATACATTTTACTGACAATCAGTCATGCAGCTCCTGTTAAGGGCTTTTTTGACAAAAGTTTAAATTTTCATTAAATACATAAAACTGCTGTTCTAACAACAAAGTGCCGATTCCGCCTGCACAAATTTAAACAAAAAATGTTATTTAAGCATTTTTTTTGTTCACCAAATATACAGTCTAACAGCCTGTGCTAATCTGAAAAAAAACCTCTTGTTATTTAATGTTGTTTTTTTTTTTTGCTCTGCTCATCAATACACATATATACAGTCAACCTGTGCAAATTAAAAAAAAAAAATCAGTTGTTTAAATGATTTTTTGGTTGTTGTTCACCCCATATATAGTCTAATACCTTTAGCCTGCGCTAATCTTTAAAAAAAATTGTTATTTAAAGATGGCTTTTCTTGAAGTACTTGTTTGTAAAAAAATAAAAATAAATAAAAAAAAAGACATACATACATTGTCAGAATTGTTGGCATTCACTATTATAATTAAGCAGTGTGCAGTAAAAACAATGACTGGAAAAAAATAGGGCAGAGGACAGACAAAAAGAGGGGACAAAAAAAAAACATGCCTGCATGTACTATCAATAAGAATGTTGGTGGCAACAGCAACACTAATTCTGGTCTTGGTGGCATCACCAGTAGCTGCAGATGTACTTCCTGAGAATGAAGATGAAGTTTTTGATTACTTAGCTTTGATCATCTCAGTCACAGGAGGATATTGCATCCAAGAGTGATGGTATCTTGAGTCAGGCTACTGTGTGTTTCTCCTCCTCCATAACGCATAATTTACCGCAGGACCTTTCTGGACTGTCAACTTTGTCTCCTTCATATTCTTCACTGACACAGATCCAGTTGTGATGTGGCACTTGCTGAGGAATCTGTTTCTCCTAATCAGAGCAGTCTTCCATATCTTAGATGAGAACAGTCAGCATTGTGTGCAAGCAGAGGAGGAAGACATGACTGTTGGCGCTGGTGGCAGTAGTGGCACAGGGTGTGGAACTACTCTTGGTAGTCATTCTGGTAGGGAAGCTAGGCAAATCTGGACATGGAAATTATGAGGGTGTGCAGGAATCCCTTGACAATGATGTATCAGAAAAAAAAAATTCCATTTACTGTACTGCTGATGCTGCCTGCTACTCCAAAACATATACAAGTACATCTCAATAAATTAGAATATCATCAAAAAGTTATTTTTTTTTTTTTAGTAATTCAATTGAAAAAGTGAAACACATATATTATATTGAGTATTTACAAACAGAGTGAACTTTTTCATGTGTTTATTTATGTTAATGTTGATGATTATGGCTTACAGCCAAGGAAAACCCAAAAGTCGTTATCTCAGAAAATTAGAATATTATATAAGACCAACTGTAAAAAAAAATATTTAACACAGAAATGTTGGCCAAATGAAAAGTATGTACAGTAAATGCACTCAATACTTGGTCGGGGCTCCTTTTGCACTGCATCAATGCAGCGTGGCATGGAGGTGATCAGCCTGTGGCACTGCAGAGGTGTTATGGAAGCCCAGGTTGCTTTGCAGCCTTCAGCTCATCTGCATTGTTGGGTCTGGTGTCTCTCATCTTCCTCTTGACAATACGAGTTTGCTGGCCAATCAAGCACAGTGATACTGTGGTTATTAAACCAGGTATTGGTATTTTTGGCAGTGTGGACAGGTGCCAAGTCCTGTTGGAAAATGAAAATTCCATCTCCAAAAAGCTTGTTGGCCTAGGAAAGGATGAAGTGCTCTAGAATTTCCTGGTAGACGGCTGCGTTGACTTTGGTCTTGATAAAACACAGTGGACCTACACCAGCAGATGACATGGCTCCCCAAAACATCGCTGATTGTAGAACCTTCAGACTAGACCTCAAGCAGCTTGGATTGTGTGCCTCTCCACTCTTCCTCCAGACTCTGGGACCTTGATTTCCAAATGAAATGCAAAATTTACTTTTATCTGAAAACAACACCTTTGACCACTGAGCAACAGTCCAGTCCTTTCTCTCCTTGGCCCAGGTAAGACACTTCTGGCGTTGTCTATTGGTCATGAGTGGCTTGACACATGGAATGCGACTCCTGTAGCCCATGTCCTGGATACGTCTGTGTGTGATGGCTCTTGAAGCACTGACTGCAGCAGCAGACCACTCCTTGTGAATCTCCCCCAATTTTTTGAATGGCCTTTTCTTAAAAATCCTATCAAGGCTGTGGTTATCCCGGTTGCTTGTGCACCTTTTTCTACCACAGCCAGCTTCTTTAGCAATGACCTTTTGTGGCTTACCCTCCTTATGGAGTGTGTCAATGACTGCTTTCTTGAAATCTGTGAAGTCAGCAGTCTTCCCCATGATTGTGTCGCCTACTGAACCAGACAAAGGGACCTTTTTAAATGCTTAGGAAGCCTTTGCAGCTGTTTTGGGTTAATTATTCTAATTTTCTGAGATGACTTTTGGGTTTTCTTTGGCTGTAAGCCATAATCATCAACAGTAATATAAATAAACACTTGAAAAAGTTCACTCTGTTTGTAATGACTCAATATAATATATGTGTTTCACTTTTTGATGATATTCTAATTTATTGAGATGCACTTGTACCATCACTGCCACCACTCAGCCAGACATGTCCTGCAGCCTAGTCCATCACATTCCACTATAGCACACTGTTATTGCCACAGCGGCATAAAAAAACATTAATTTCACAAAAGCCAATTCTTCATCACTTTTGAAGTGTCTCACAGCCACAAATATATCTCCCAAATAGCAACAAGTCTGTAGCAGTTACAAGTCATCAAAACAGTCATCAAATTTTTTTTACAAAACCATTGCTTTTAGCAATATAACTGCCATTTGTGTCTAAAAAAAAACAAGGCAAGCACCTTTCCCCAAAAAAGTGTATGGTTAATTTGGAGTCTATATCCACTGCTTACCATCCATTTTTCCATAGCCATACATGTCACTTTGACTTTGACATAATTTCGGCTGTGTTTGCCTTAGAGAGCTAGAAATTGGACAGATATGTTCCTAGGAGCCTTGAGGGTGTTCTAATATTGAATCAATGGCTTCTGTTGAAATTCATAATTTCTACAAAGATGATACAAAACCATTAAAAAATATTTACAGAGAACCTACATAATAATGAAAAAATATACTGTGAAAGCTTTTCAAAACACCTCATCCTTAAATAGACCATCGCCTTTTCCAGATCAGACTCCAATTGACAGATTATCAATGTGCCTTATACTACTGTATACAGTACATACTGGCCATCTTCATTGAGAAGACCACCCCTTACTTTTTAATGCAATTTTGGGTGCTTGTGTCAAAAAGCTTTTGCTGCATTTACCAGAAACAGGATATGATAAAACTCAAAAAGCTGGTGGAGAAACAAAAGTCAGGTTGTAATATCTATGTCACAGTTATGAGGTTTGTAATTTACCAGAAACAGAGATTCCAGGAACAAACAGGACCATATGCAGTAACTGAAAATGAAATAAGATCATCTACATGATTTAATCACAGCCATAATAAATGTTTAACCCAGTGAAATGTTCTCCAATATATTCATCATATTTCACTGATGTTAAAGATGTATTCTTACCTTAGATATTTATGGCATATCCACAGAGTATGCCATAAATGCGCAACAGAATCACTTCCTACCTCTGAAATTTACACCTATCTCCCAAGGTCAAGAAGGCTCCCAAAAAACATGTGACCTCCTGGACTCACAGAAGAGCAGGCAATCCTCTTGGGCAGCTGGGCTATCAGTCTGACAAGGGGGCGTGGTCAGTACATGTAATGCTCATGTCCCAAGAAAGGGGTGTGGTGGTACAAAAAGGGCTGTGTCCATGCAAAAAATGTGGTGTGGCCACACCCATAGGTTGCTTCACCTCATTCATAAATTCTTACTGCACACTGCGCACGCCTTTTCTCTGAAATCCTGGTCCAAATTTTAGCAAGTATGAAACTGGGGGTTCCCTGACGCCAATGCTGCTGTAAATGGAGAGGTACCTGTCCAGTTCTCTCCATTCACATATATTGGAATTCACAAAATAGCCTAGCTCATTTAAAGGATTAGAAACATGGTTCCTTTCTTTCAGACAAAGCTATACTTCTTCCCAGGAAGTGACATAATGTTCGTTGGTTACACGC
Organism: Leptodactylus fallax; assembly: GCA_947044405.1. Lineage (NCBI taxonomy): Eukaryota > Metazoa > Chordata > Amphibia > Anura > Leptodactylidae > Leptodactylus > Leptodactylus fallax. The sequence goes on from CAMRHE010000203.1 coordinate 2,296,303, forward strand.
CATGTGACCAACAGACATGATGTCACTTCCTGAGAAGAGGACGTGGAACTCTGTCATGGGATCCAATAGTCCCATGACAATCACGAAAAAAAAAGCAATGATAAAGGCAGCTTTTCCAAACAGTGATCCTTTAGTCCCACAATGTGACATTTCAGCTCACCATGAGTTCACTATTGTATTGCTTAAGATAAGCTCATAGTGAGCTAAAACCTCATGTTGTGGGAATTGCTGTTCTTGCTACCTTCACTAACATCCAATAAAATGCAGTTAAACGTGGTTGAAAATGAGTAGGTGGTGTGGCCAATGCATTTTTCCATGTGCATATTCATTTCAATAGCGGTTGAGATACAGTGACAGTCTCCAGCCACTATACAGGGCACAGAGCCAACTGCTTATGGCTCCATGCGATGTATAGTACATGTGTTGGAGTTGGTCTTGTACATCTGATGCATGCGGAGACCGTCTGTTGGCTCTCCACCTATCAGATATTTATGGCCTATCCTAAGGATAGACCATAAATAAAAGACAGTTTGTATCTGCGCTAATAATGCATTTTGTTAAAATAAAGCACACTTGTTGAATTCCTTAATTGGTTTTCAGTTTAGCAGTCCATTACAGTCAATAGGCAAAAATAAAAATATTACAATTCCCTGTCACTTCTTTTATGGTTAGAAAGAGAGGATGTTGAATTACAAGTAAAAAGAGATTGAAAATGCATATACAATTTTTGTTCAGACAGATTTGTACATATTAAAGCAAACATACTGCTATAGTATTTGTTTGTAGGTTTTCAGATATTGCATGAAGCTTTATTTACTATTTAGTTACATTGTTGTGGTATGCCTTTGGGTTTACCTGTGTGTCCTATGCCTCATGCGTGTGCAGACCCGTGGACTCTATCCTAGTGCCACTACGCAATCTGAAATTCATGCGCATGCGTGGACTTGGGTCGCTTCGTAAGTGGCGGGGGGCATGGCCCAGACCCATGCATGCACCCTTCGTATCTGTGGACAGCTGCCATAGAGATGGAGCGTGTATGGCGAGGGTAATACATCGGTGGTGGCATTAGCCCAGTGCACCGTGCGTCCTCATTGGGCATAGGTAAGTTGCTATTAGGCTGGTCTGACCCTCTCTCCCTCATTGCTGTTTTAATGTTTTTTGGAATAAAGGACGATTTTTATGAAAACTACAGTTGGTGAGTGCCACTCGACTACTATTTTTGTTTCTATATATTAAAGCATAGATAACAAACATGGATTGAACAATCTGACGGTCTAACAATCTACAAGCTGACGGTCTAAGAACACAAATGTTGTCTTATCCACGCATAAATATTAACACAACTAATACTATAAGATGACATTTCAAAAATACCCGACTGTCACAAACCTTACAAAACTGTGATATTTTCCTGCAAACATAACACCTTTGCCAAATTAATGCCCCTTTAGAACATCTGACAGCAGATCTATAAAGTCTACGTGGGCTCTCTGAGTAATAAAAAAGAAGAGAAATAACATATTCTCTTTATAGATGAATGGCAGAAGAAAATATGAAGCTGCTTTGTGATTTTATATTATGACTATGTACAAGAGTGTGTACGTGCTGTAAACAGATCAACTTGGACTAATTTTGTGTCTTATGTGCCTGTGCAAGTAATAAAGGCGTACCATAGCCCCATCATTGTGCTGGTTGGTTAGATACCAGAAATCAGAACCTCTTGTTCTTAGGACGAAAAAGTTTGTGATATACTGTATTTCTTTATTCAATGCTAATCCAAAAATTGTTGTTCATTCAAAGTCACTTTTCGTGACTATGATGGGAAATCACAATGGTACAGTATTGAAATGGTATTGATAAGGTAAGTAGATGAGAAATATTTCTCTATTTTTACCTTTTGATCCCTTAGACTTTAAAGGGTTTTTTTTTATTTTTTTAATCAATAATAGGATATTGATGACCTACCTTTAAGAAGGTTTCATTAAAGGGATTTTCCGGGCTAAAATATTGATAACGTATCCTAATGATCAGACATTTGTATCAGATAACTCAAGGTCTGGCTTCCCCCCAGTGACCAGCTGTATTCAGCAGCTGCTACACAGAAAATGGAGCAGGAAGCAGTCAGCTCTGTTTACTGTGTAGTGGTTGAGATGAGTCACTGTGGCTTAGCTCCCATTCAGATGACTTCCCAGAAAACAGAGCTGTATGCTTCCTTTTCCATTTTCTGTGTATCAGCTGCTGAGAACAGCTGATCGGTGGGGGAGGCAGGTACCAATTTGGTATTGATGAACTATCTTGAGAATAAGTCATTAATAATTTTAGCCTAGAATACCCCTTATTATCATATTGATTGAGGACCAAATCCCGGAAGTCCCTTTAATCAGCTAATTGAAGAGGCTGTGGCACTCAGGCGTACGATGCTCATCTTCATTGTATACCAGGCAGAGCTCTGCACAATGTGTACTTGTGGAGCCTGGTATTACAGCTCAGTCTCATTTACTTAAAGCACACTAAGCTGTAGATGGACTATGACATCACAGTCACTAAATAGAAAGTAGATAATCCCTTTAAACTTTAACTTGAGATTTCACATAAGTATACATAAATCAACTACCCCAATGGATTTATTTATAAGTACAGACAATTAGGTGAGAAATTAAGAGTGAAACATGTCAAAATTAGATTTTATTGTTGGTAGCTACCGTGTTTCTCCAAAAATAAGACCTACCCCGAAAATAAGCCCTAGCTAGATTTTCCAGGTTTTTTGGAGTAGGCTTGAAATATAATCCCTACTCCAAAAATAAGCCATAGCTAATTTAACCCCTTTCCGACATCTGCGGTGCGATTACAGCGTATACCGGGTCCTTAAAGATGGCGGCCGCTCTGCTGCAGAGTGGCTACTATAGCTGCTGTACCAGGTCTCCACGGACCGCCTATAGCTACTATACTATAGCTATAGTCCCTATAGCCCCCCCCCCCCCCGAAGCAGAATAACTATCCCCGGGGCCGGTCCTCACCAGCCCGTACTTTCACATTGCAGGTCGGCTCCCGCGCAGCGAGATCGCAGGAACCGACCTGTTCCTTTGACAGCAGGGAGCCTTATGAAGGCTCCCAGGCCTGTCATAGGAATATCATTATTGAGGTCCAGCCTCAATAGTAATGTAGATAATCTCCCATAGACTGCAATACGTTGTATTGCAGTCTATGGGATGGTTGCAGGTTCAAGCCCCCTAGGAGGGGTTAAGAAAAAAAAAAAAAAAAAAGTTAAAAAATATAAAAAAAAAACAAACCAAAACAATTAAAGTTCAACCCCCCCCCCCACTTTCACTAGAATACATATAAAACTAAAATATTACTGTGAAACACATACACATTAGGAATCCCTGTGTCCGAAAACCCGAAAACGCCTACTCTACAAACATCTAAAAATATTTTACCTCTATGGTGAATGCCGTAGCGGGAAAAAAAAAAATCAAACATGCCGAACTGCTGTTTTTTCGCTGTTTCACTTCTGATAAAAGTTGAAATAAAAAGCGATCAAATGTGTGATTGTTGTTCTTGAAAAAAATTAAGACCTACCCCGAAAATAAGCCCTAGCCCTTTTTTCGGAGCAGAAAATAATATAAGACCCTGTCTTATTTCCGGAGAAACACGGTACTTAGGTCAAGGATAAATGCACTTTATTTAGCATGACAGCTCTATTTGCACTTTATTTGCACTGTCATGCATAGTTGCCAACTGTGTTGAACTTTTCAAAACCACACCCCACCATGGGTGTCCAGGTTTGGTTTTGGGCTAGTCTCCAGGCTGGCCTTATTTTATCCAAGTAATATTTGGTAAGTACAGTATGTGTCACAATGCAGTTGCAGTCTATAGAAATACATTGCAAATACATTCTCATGAAACTGTAAAGCAGTTACAGACGTGTTTCTATAGTTTTGGCAGTACATACTGGATGAGTCACTTCCTATTTTGCTATTACTTAAAACCATGTTTGCATTTATTTTTTATTGTCTTGAATATATTAATGTTTCTGTCACAAATTGGTCGGAGTTACTTGTCTCATTACGGTACAGTACATTTATAATCTTTCAGGCTATATTTAGCATCTACTTCAATATTGATGCATTTTTTGGCAGGAAGGGAGGTAACACACAACACACACAAACGCAGTGGAGTCCACAATAATGCCTTTGCTGGCCTGGTGGCAGTAAAGGAGTTAATCTTCCTGACCTAAATGTAAAGAGCATTTTTAAAGAAGCTCAAAATTGCTTTTTAATCCTGGCTCCCGAGGATTTCCTTTGTTGCCATCTGCTCTGCACCCTGGGTATTCACTTCCAGAATTAGGTCTCTTTAAACATCAGGAACATTGGTTGTGTTTGTCCAGTGCACCATAAAATCCTACAATCCTTCACATTTCATAAAACATGGCATACCTGCTATGATATATAATGTATGTGTTTATGTAAGCTTTTTGCTTTTCCCTCATTATTAATATTGTTTTCCATCCATCTTTGCTCATGGCAATGCCTTTCAGTTTGGCTACCATGAATTAGAAGTGGGTTGCTTACAAATAGTGTCTTATTCTTGAAACAAAAGCACTGTTTGGCTATTACCAAATCCCACCCCATGTCACTGCCTCCAAAAAAGGGCTACTTTATTTTATGCAAGTCATATCTCCATAAATTTAGGATCTGCTGGCCGTCACCATTCTCTATGACACAGCACTTCCCTGTCTCCATAAGTTGGGAGTTTGATTGACATCAATGGCATGTAGCATGCCCCACTTTTCAATCATAACTGGCATAATAGCAACCATTAGCTTAGTATCTTTGGGTATCTTGTATTTATATTGTTTAGATTGATATAACCTGTACTAGTCCACCTAAGTTACCCATGCAACTACTATCACTAACTACCCAACTGTAACCCTACGTAGCCTTTGTAAAGGAAACCTTTGTAAAGTACTCAAGAAGGGCATTTATGATAACTAAACCATTCACATAGGGACACTAGCTCTAAACTGTGAAAATGGGCATACAGAGCAGCTGGGCAGTCATGTAGAACCCAAGAGGACACTGGCTGAGAAGGAGTCCTCTAACATGACAAATTGAAGACAGTGCTCAGAGTAGAGGACAAAATGATGGGAGTCATGCTATTCCTACTATCAAAACTGATAGTAAAAAAAAAAAACAAAAAAAAACCTGAAAGTAGTTTTCTACAAATCTGAAATCACAGATGTGATAAAATGGGAGGTGATCTCTTATATCACTGTAGTAATGACACAGAAGTCAGATTAAGGCTAAGGCTACATAGCGGCATGTGCCGCATGACTAAAAAGTAGAATTAGTACTTCTGGTAAGCCCTCCATGACAGCACCACAGGAGGTTGTAAAGTAAGTATGCCAGGTTTGTTGACCAACAAGTTGCTCAAAAATGGGTCATTTACCAAGATTTCTTAATTCTGTTGTATGCCTTTCTTGGATTTGGTCATGTCTATCACTATATCTTAAAAGAAACACATTGAAAAAAAACTAAAATCATCTTTACAAAAATGTTGAGTTAGATTTTTAGATAATCTTAGTTCTTGGCACTATGGAAATCTGTTCATTAAAAGAGTTTCTCAGAGAAGCCCATAATATTACCTATACAAACATTTGTAGTATATTTACCTATGGAATTTAGTCATATTTGTGTTGTTTTGATCCTGTATTACATGAATGTAGTAATATGACATGACATATTGCAGTGAACATGACCTCAGACCTGTATGCCACAGTCACAATGTGCCCCAAGGACTGGACCCAAAGGAGCAACCTGAAAGAGGAACATGTAAATCAGGAACTCTACAGTTAACCCCTTCACTGCCTTAGACCACCAGGTGATTTACAATAAATCTCTTAAGGTTAACGCCCCACGTTGCGGAAACACTGCATTTTACAGTACCAGCAAAGGGAATTATGCTTCTGTCTAATCCCATCCACACATGGTGGAATAAAAATTCATGTGTGTTTCAAAAATGCAGCATGTTAATTTTGTCTGTGGAAACACTTGCATTTTCCCTATAGATTTAATAAGGGAAGAGAAAATGCAGAGAAAAGAGCAGCAAGAACACAATTAAAAAAGCCGGGGAAAAAAACATGATGTGTTTCAATTGCGTTTTTTTAGCTGCGTCACACAATGTGGAGCCTTAGCCTAGAGCAGTTTTCCAGCCCCTAATGCATTTTTGATACTGATGATCTACCCATCACTATCTGATCTGTAGCGGTCTGACACTGGACCCCATGCAGATCAGCTGAGCAGCTTCCAGGGGCAGGAAGCTGCTGCAGTAGATGTAGAGTGGATACACACTGCACCTATTCAAGTAATAGGAGCAGAGTTACAACCTCATTCACTGTATATTGGTGACGCTGAGTACTGGCGCTCTGCTCCTATTATATAAATAGGAGCAGAGCTGCTTCTGCTCCCCATCCACTGCAGCAGCTTCCCCCTACCTGAAGGCTGCTGGAACAGCAGATCTGTGTAGAGTCTGGGTATTCGACCCCACAGATCAGATACTGATGACCAGAGGAATAACTTGAAGCTCCTGAATCCCAAAGCAAAATCTGTAATTTGCCCCTCTACCTACCTTGTACCATTTAAAATAGTGGGGCCCCTTTAAGGTCTAGGGCCTAGCATCGATTTCTACTGCTTCAACCCCTAAAGCAACACCCCTGCTGATGACCTACCCTGTGGATAGGTCATCGGCATGAAATATGCATTAAGGGCCAAAAACCCCCAAGGATTTACACATTGTAAGTAACAAAGACATATTTGGTATAGCCGTAACTGTTACAAACACAATAAAATTAACACAATATTTAACATGATCACTATATGGCATAAATAAAATAGCACAATTGTTTGTTTTATTTTACTAGTAAAATTAAGGGGTCTAATATTATTATATGTTATTATATTATTATACTATATTATTATATCTGAATATATATAGCTATCCACTTTTTATAAAGGCCATGCCTTGTGAAAAGTCCCCTCCCACTCTTGCCGTGATCTGCCATTCGTAAATCACCTTGTGAAGAGCTCTCCCAGGTTGACATCTCAGTAAATGACAGTATTTTGTTGCCATTGGAATAGCTATGACAATGGTGAAATGGGTGATGGATTACTTGGTGAATAAGCCTCAATCTATTTGTTTGGGAACAGGCATGTCAGACATATTTTTAGTAGAATTTGTGCACCACAGGGGACAGTATAGTCTCATGCTAGGTTCACATCTGCACTGGAGTCTCCGAAGTAGACTCCACCGCAGATTCGGCCTAAAATCGACGGAGAGAAAAGCCTTAAGTACAGGGGCGTAACTACCGGGGTAGCAGTGGTAGCGACTGCCACAGGGCCCGGAACATTACGGGGCCCGGAGCCCTGTGGCAGTCGCTACCGCGAACCCCACAATCACTGCTATCGTTATACTCCGGGGTCTTTTGAGACCCAGGAGTATAACGATCGGGGGCCCAGGGGAGGTGAGCGAACATAAAAAACACCGTAACTCACCTCTCCGCCGCTCCGCAGGCTTCGGGCCTGTTTGGTGACGTCCCAGACGTCAGCCGACGTCATTATGCATCGCGACGCCGGCCTGGATCGCGCGACATCCGGTCCGAAATTGAAGATGGCTGAAGTAGCGCACGGGAGTGCACCGGAGCGAGGAAGAGGTAAGTTGCAGTGTTTTCTATGTTTCTATCCTCCCCTGGGTCTCCGATCATTATACTCTGGGGTCTGAAAAGACCCCAGAGTATAATAATCGTTCATGGGTGGTCCACTATGGGGCATAATACTGTGTGCAGGGGCCACTATGGGGCAAACTACTGTGTGCAGGGGCCACTATGGTGCAAACTACTGTTTGCAGGGGCCACTATGGGGCAAACTACTGTGTGCAGGGGCTACTATGGGGCAAACTACTGTGTGCAGGGGCCACTATGGGGCAAACTACTGTGTGCAGGGGCTACTATGGGGCAAACTACTGCATGCAGGCGCCACTATGGGGCAAACTACTGCATGCAGGGGCCACTATGGGGCAAACTACTGTGTGCAGGGGCCACTATGGGGCAAACTACTGTGTGCAGGGGCCACTATGGGGCAAACTACTGTGTGTCGGGGCCACTATGGGGCAAACTACTGTGTGCTGGGGCCACTATGGGGCAAACTACTATGTGCAGGGGCCACTATGGGGCATAATATTGTGTGCAGGGGCCACTATGCTGCATAATACCGTGTCCAGGGGCCACTATGGGGCATAATACCGTGTGCAGGGGCCACTATGGGGCATAATACCGTGTGCAGGGGCCACTATGGGGCATAATAGTGTGCGCAGGAATGCGGTTTGTGTGTGGGGGGGTTGGGGGCGGCGGTTTGGGGGGGTTGGGGGCGGCGGCTTGGGGGGGGCCCGTGTCAAATGTTCGCCTTGGGGCCCAGCCATTCCTAGTTAAGCCACTGCTTAAGTATAAAACTCTCTGAAACCCGACAGACACTCGGGTATCCGCTTTTGAAGTGGACAGGCTTTCCGTCTTTTGGGTCACCATGCGGATCTGAATGAGCTGAACGCTAGTGTGAACCTAGCGTCAACATTGTTCTTTATCTGTACCTCTGATTTTCAATATATCACTGACTTATCCCACTTGCAGAAGATTTTGAATGATTCTTTGTGGATGAGATAGGTTAAGACACTCTGTAAATGGGAATACCGGACATTAGTTGCTGACTTTATATAATGGCTTGGTTATAAATGTGATCAAGGAAATGATTGTGGATTTTGGCAGGAAAAGGATATGACAGTCCCTGTGAACATCAATGGATCTGATGTGGATGTTGCTGAGAATTTTAAATATTTTGGCATATATTTAGAGAAGAAGCTAAACTAGCGAGCACATGCAAATAAGGTGTATAAGGATGGGGTGAGTAGGTTGTATTTCCTTAGCATGTGGAGGTCATTTCATGCTTTCAAAAAATGTTGGAAATATTTTACCAGACAATAAAGGTCAGTGTAAATTGTATCTTATCTTATTGTATAAAAGCTTTATTTGGCACTGTATGACAGTATTCTGGTATAAACCTTTGAGAAAAAAGCATTAAAAAAGGGACTTTTGTCATAAAATGTTGTGTGGTCTTGTACTGTCACTCTTTAGTAGATGCCATTATAGAAGTGAAAGGACATCGACAGTATAATACAGGTTGGTCCAAAGCTATAGAGACACCAGGGTGGTCCAAAGGTTTGGAGACACCTGAATAAATGGAAAACTAGTTGGGAACACCATCCCGGGTGTGGTGTGTTGCTAGGGTTATGAATATGTATCAGATATACATGTCTCATTCACTTCTTCCCATTTGACTTCTAAGATGGCAGCTTTCACACAGTTTTGCCCTCTTCCCCTTAGCAACATGCGACACACAGGATGGCGTTCCCAACCACCATTTTCCATTTATTCAGGAGTCTTCATACCTTTGGAACACCCTGTACATACATTTGTAAAACTACATTTCAATTCTCCTCTATAGGAATAGAAAAAAGTTGAGCTACCTGAATTGCAGAAAACTTGAAACATGTCACTGGTATTACTCAGCGGAAATAGCTGTCTAGCTCAATTCTATATGCATAAACAATGTCATAAAATCTGAATTCTTGACTTGCTCGTTGTACAGTAAAAATGGAAATCTATAGCCATTGGCATTGCTACCACATACTAAATGTATAGAAATGCCTACTTTGCAGCTGAAAGTAATGTCACATTGGCCCTGCAATCTTTCTTTATCCATGGATTGTTCCTTGTAAGCATGAAATGTTCTCTCTATTATGTCACTGAGGGGAGGATAAAGCTGTGAGCTATTTTCAGAGGAGCTCTATTAACTGTATGTAATTTACAGATTCACAGAATAACGTCTAAATTTCCTTCCCAACTAGAACGGTCTGTACTAAACTCAGGACAATGACACCAAAGCTGTGCACATGATTCAGGAGCATGAATGAGAGGTGCAAAGGAATACTTGCCTTTCTTGTACACCACAGAGAAAGGCAGAAAATGATCCCAAAATAGCTTGAACACCATAATCACGGGTTTCAGCAGGACAATTTTGAGTTACTTTCCTCAAAAATCCCTTGTAATCTATGCATGTTAGTTTAATGGCTTCAGTTAACTTTCACGTTTTAATTTTTATTCACAAAAATTAGCATTTTGTGACCAAAATTAGATTGTAATTAACCTATTTATAGCTTTTTTATATTTCCATATTAAGGATTCTTCAAGATATTTATTTCTGTCTTCTCTTAAAAAGGAGGTGCAATGTTTTCCCGTCAAACATGGAAAAAATACATATATACCACTAACTGGAAGGAAGTACAAACTTCACAAACACCTACGGGCACAACAAGAGATACAAAGCACTTAAATGGTCAATAACTTTTCATACAACTTCTCACAGCTCACAGTGAGTGTAAGGAGAGTCTATCTACTTCTGACTAGCTGTTTGCTGATGGGATGTTAGTAATAGACAGCAAGCACCTTTCTTTATTGTGCTCAGATTTATCTTTTTCTCTGTCATGGATGTTTTAGTTGCATCATAACCTGGATTTGCAGGCCAATGTTCCCTGGATCTCCTATATAAGTTGTCAGCAACCTCTGACATCTCTGCCAAAGTCAGCATATCTACCTGGCACAGAGCTCTTTCAGCTGTTTTGCTCCAGGAGAGGAGGTACTAAGGGGAGGCATGAGGTGTGACATTGTGTCTGGGGATGAACTAGCCTGCTCACAGGGCAGCAATTATTTTTATACCTTGAAGTAAGTGTAAAGGTATCATGTGACAGCAGAAATGCTAAAGTGGGTGTTCATTCATTTCAACAAGGCTAGAAAGATTTGTATGAATTTATTCAACAGTAACTTTTGGCTATGTATATATCTGAGCCCACTCTGAGTTCTCTTCATACAAAAGTCGATCCTAACACCAGATCAGGATCACACTAAAATGTAACTTTAATTAGTTAAAAAAAATAACAATAATGATAATAATAATAATTAATTAAAAAATAATTGGTTGCTGTTATGGTTTGTGTTATATGACTTTCATGTAGGAGGTTGACATCCTTAGAGTTATTGCGTGGCATATTGAGTATTTGTTTAAAAAAAACACAGCACACCATATAAAAAAGGTTGCCAATCCCTGTCCGATATGTTAATTTGGGATTTTCTCAGCTACTTATATTTTTACAGTTACTACTTATATTTTTACAGTAAAGAAACCAGTAGTAGTAGTAATGGATAGGGGAGGAGGTCAGACTGTTCCGTGGTGTATACGCCCCCTACCTTAGAGAGAAATGCAAAATGTGCTGCAGCTATAATGAAGCTATTAGGGTATGTTCACACAGAGTTTTTTGCAGGCTAAAAAAATTTGCTTCAGGAATTAGGAAATTTTTTTGATGTGTTTTTTTACGATGCGTTATTTGACACATTTTTTAATGTTTTTTTTTACTCCAGTACACTGTATGGACCTGGACAATCCACTTTAAAAGAACGCTAGCGGTTTTCAATGCGGTTTTTGGAAAAAACTGCGTCACACTTTTTCCTCTTCCCATTGATTTTGATGGGTTTTTCAAGGTGGAATCAGCTTGAAGATAGGTTGCTTTTTTTTTTTCCATTTTTTCTGCTAGAAAACAACTGCTACTGACACATATTGAAATGAAAGGGAGATATTCTTAAAGGCGGATTCATGATCCTCCTACAAAAATCTCCATGTAAACTCACCCTAAGTTTGAGGCCAATTGTTGCACGGGAAGAAGATGCTGAAGTGTTTAGTACTTTCCATCAGCTCCCTTGGGCCTTCAATTATTATACTCTGGGGTCTCCGGCGATCCCAGTGTATAATAATAGCACCGAAGCTCACGAATATTTGTCGAATAAGGCTCGAGGGGGCTCTTGGGAGCATTTTATACTGATTGGGGCCACTGTGGAACATATACTGTGTGAAGGCCACTGTGGAGGATATTATACTGTTTAGGGGCCACTGTAGAGCATATTATACTGTGTGGGGACCACTGTGGAGAATATTATACTGTGTGGTGGCCACTGTGGCGCATATAATACTGTGTGGTGGCTACTGTGGAGCATATAATACTGTGTGAGGGCCACTGTGGAGCATATTATAATGTGTGGGGGCCACTGCGGAGCATATTACACTGTGTGGGGGCCACTGTGGAGCATATTATAATGTGTGGGGGCCACTGTGGAGCATATTATACTGTGTGGAGGCCACTGTGGAGCATATTATACTGTGTGGGCTCACTGTGGAGCATATTAAACTGTGTGCGGTTGTTGTAGGAAATACCACTTCAGACCTCAGTATTCAAGAAGTATAAGTCTTTATTCACCTCGAGGTGGGAGAAAATGATACATGTACAATCGGCAGTATGATGTTATCAGAATCTCAGAGACATCCAGGACTTGTCTCTCCTTTATTCAATAAAATCCCCATCTATGACATCATTCTAACTTCCTATTGGATGAAGTTTAACATCAATCCCTATAAACATTAGTATGATTCCTAAACAAAGGCTTACACATGAGCTCAGACAGATATTTATCATCTCTGGGGCCTCTCTAAGGCCTGTCCAACATTTCACTAGACAAAGATAACCTTTGACATCAGCTAATGGCTACCCCCAACTTAGAATGCCTCACAGGATATAATATTTCTAAAAATATATGGTTACAATCACCCAGTATGAGAATACATGTATACATTAGAACACAAAGACTTCATTACATTGCATTATCTAATGTGATAATATGGCACTACAAGTGGATATACATATATATTTAATAATTTCTCTTCAGGGTCACTGTGGAGCATATTAAACTGTGTGGGGTCATTATGGAGCATTATACTGTGTGGGGCCCCTTCACTATTTACATCACAAGCCATCTGTTTTATAGCAGACATGTGATATTATTACAGGCTGTAATTACATTGCACAGTCACTATAAAACAGGTCCTGTGCAATGTAAATAGTTAAGGGGTCACAGCCACAGTGCCCACAAAAGCACCACATTACCTTCAAACAGTTGATCAGCAGGGGCCCTGGGTGTTGGACCCCCACTGACATTTTAGATCTCTTAGATGGTTAGGACCCTGCAGATCAGCTGTTTCCCAGAATATGCAGCTCCCAGTATTGTTTACATGCTAGGCACTGCTCACTCACTGTATTCTAGATAACCACACATTTCCATTGAAATGATTAGGAGGCAGATTTTGGAGCAGATTTTCAGAATCAGCACCAAAATCTGCTTTCAGCTAAAGCCCCACATTTCGGTAAAGCTGCTTTAGGCTATGGCCCCACGTTGCGGAAATGCAGCTTTTTTTGTTGCAGATTTTGTTGCGTATTTTTTGAGCCAAAGCCAGGTATGAATATCACAGAAGTGAGAAGTATAAGAGCTTCCGTTACATTTCCCATTACTTTTCAAATCACTCTTGACTTTGGCTCAAAAAACCACAGCAAAATCTGCAACAAAAAAAGCAGCCTTTCCGCAATGAGAGGCCATAGCCTCAAATTTCTAAGGCCGAAGCCCCACTTTGCGAGATCACGTTTTTGCTGTTGCAGAAACGCCGCAGCAAAAAACGCTGCATATTACAGTACCTACAAAGTGAATGGGATTCTGGCTAATCCCATCCACACATTGCAGAAAAAAAAAATCAGCAGTGGAAATTATACCTGTGGAAACGCTGCCATTTTCCTTATACGTATAATAAGGACAAAAAGCCTGCAGAGGAAAAGTCTGCAAAAATGCAATGAAAAATGCTGTGGAAAAAATGGGCTGTGTTTCCATGGCGTTTTTTGCTGCGTTTTGCTAATTGGGTCTTAGCCTAAAGCAGATTTTTTTTTATGCCTGACCAAATGTGTCTGTTTCAACATTTAAATTAGTACTTAGCCCAGGAAAAAGTTCTTGGGAGGTTGAAGAAGAAATGTAGATCTTATTCTTCAACATTATGTGGCTTTTACTTGCATCAGGACTAAATATAGTGTGATGGGATCACCAAGGCTACCACTAGCACTTAAAGCAACTATATAATGTTAGAAAACATGATCTTGTTCTGCAGACACATCAGCAGCATTGTCTATGGATTGTGTCTGGTAATGCAGCTCAGCAGTATTAACCTGAACTTGTGACTAGGTTTATTATAGTTTCACTGGAATTTGGCACTGAGCACAGCAAAAGGAACTGTATAACAATGTTAGCACATACAGCACTATATGCTTCAGAGAATTGTTTGAACTAATGTCATGTTTTGTTTTTTTTTAACGAAAGCTAAACAATATTTTCATAGATATTATACTTTTTATTAACTACCAAAAGAAAGATTGTCAGGAAAGCAATATGCTGGAAACATCTTATGGCTTATGCACATGATGATATGTCAGCTCTACTTTGTACAGGCTTTAATAGAGGTTTATTTTCTATTGGATTCAATATGAATCTAAACTTTGGCATTCTCCATCAGATGCTGTATATTCCTTTTGTGCATTTTGACCCTAGATCTAGGCCCATGGTGGCGAACCTATGGCACGTGTGCCAGATTTGGCACTCAGAGCCCTCTCTGTGGGAACCCATCTGTGGAACAGATTATACTGTGTGGGGGCCACTGTGGAGCAAATTGTACTGTGTGGGGGCCATGGTGGAGTAGACTGTACTGGCTGGGGGCCCTTCACTATTTTTATCACACAGTATCTGTTTTATAGCAGACGTGTGATATTATTACAGGCTGTAATAACATTACACAGTCACTATAAAACAGATTCTGTGCGATGTAAATAGTGAACATTAATTGTTCAAAATTATGCCAAATGCAAACTTTTACCTTTCAGTAAAAAGTTGTTTTGTATCATTGAAAGCTCTGCAAAGACCCATTCACACGACCGTATTTTGCGGGTCCGTAATTGTCCGCAATTGTGGATAAACAGAATATTAAGGTTAAATTGCCATGTTGGCACTTTGTCATAAATTAATGGGTTTTGGGTTGCAGCTTGGGCACTCGCTCTCTAAAAGGTTCGACATCACTTTTCTAGGCCAACATGTGACACCTGTACCTTTACCTGTGGCTCTCATAAAATGTTGTAGACCTGATAAAACAGAAGGTTCTCCTTGAGGTCAAGAATAGAATAAACCATTTTTAAGAGAACAATGGAAAGGATCATTTGATTCTAGAGTTTATCCAAAATTTTGGTTATTTTACAAATAATCCATGAGCTCTTAATATTTATCAGATTCAATTTACTGTACCATAATCTGAGACTGTTGTTGCACAACATTTTCAATCAAACATGTCAGAGGGTCACATTGGTCAGTGATAAAAAATGGAATCTTCACCATTGTCCATAAAGGGGTTTTTCCATAAACATAACCATACTTAAGTTTGTAGACAAATAAAAGTTAAACATTTTTGTAAATTATAATTAAAATTTTGCAGAGTTTTAGAGATTTTTCTCTAACCATTTTAGGCTTGACATGCCTTTGTCTTGATAGGTTGCCAATGAATACCACGATGAATACAGGAACTTTCTATGGTCTGTAGGACAATTTGTTTAAATCTCACACAGCACTAAGAGATAGATCCTGGGCACCAAAACATTTTCACTAACGCCAGCCGCGAAGCCAGATGGACTTGTGCTAAATTTGGGGCTCAATTTATCACACCAGAAACTGGTATAAGAAATAAACGTGATAAACCCACAATAAACTCACAGGATAGATCAAAACTAGGTGGTTGAATCAGAGGAGTGAATGTGTCCAAGCCAAAAGTCAGTCTGACAGGTAACTTCACAGCCAAAACCAGAAGACAAGTGGAACCTGGATGAGGAGGAACAGGGTTTAAAGGGAATCTATCACTGCTTCCAGCTACTTTAAACCGCTCCCATAGTGCTGTAAATGCTGTTAGCAGAATAAAAACAATACCTTTCTTATCTTTCAGAGCCTCAGGGATGCAAAGAAAAAGCACTTTTATTCTTTATTCAAATGAGGATCTTGGAGCACAGGGGGAGTTTTCTTCTATTACTGAGCACTGTTGCATCATCACTAAGCACGCCTTTCCTGCATTTAGCTGGTGCCCCCTGGGCAGTGCAAGTTAATCTTGTGTAAGTTGATCCTTGGCGTGTTTAGTGATGTAAAGTAGCTGGGGGCAGTGGCAGACTCCCTTTAAATATCTCTCCTCATCTGCTAATTGGATCAGCATAGGAGAGCCCTGAGAACTGCAAAAGCTTCACATGGAAACCTTAAAGCAACAGCAGCTAAACTGAGATTCCTAACACATTGGCAATCAATCAAGCCTGCCATGTGTGTAATGATTAGAGAAACATCTCTAAAATTAAAATGATTTATACCTCCAAATATGTTTAAATTTTAAATGTCTACACAAAATAGGGTTAGGGTGGGTTCACACTTGCGCTTGAGTCCGTCTGCTGCCAATCCGAGTGAAATCTCGGGAAACTGGATAGGCACCGGATAGCGACAGGTTAGCGAGACATTGCTTAAAAACCCATTCATTTGAATCAGAGGCGTAGCTAGCGGGGGGGGCAGAGGGGCGGCTGCCCCGGGCCCACTGACTTTTGGGGCCCACCCCGGGGCCGCCATTAATACATCCTTTATTTCTAACTAGATCGGTGTCTGCAGACACCGATCTAGTTACAATGCTTCCTGGTGCTTAACTGACTTGTAAACCGCAAGCCAATACAGGCTTGCGGTTTACAAGATGCCGAGAAGCAGACCTCGTCTGTGGTCTGCTTCTCAGCACAGGCGCACGATGACGTCACAACATCGCGCCGCCCGCGCTCAGACACAGACGTCATGCGCGTGGACAGGGAGGAAGCGACGGCTCCATTCATCAGCGTCGCAGGTGAGTATGACTTTTTTTTGTGGGTATATTAATAGTATAAGGGGTGGTTAGGAGGGGGGGAATATAACTATAAAGGGAGGATTCATTAGGGGGCATTATGACGATTGGGCGTCATTTATATAAGGGTTAATACGGGGTATTATTAATACAAGGGGGAGGTTATTTATATAAGTGGCCATTAGGGGGGCATCATTTATATTACAAGGCATTATGAACATAAGGGGTGGTCATTGATATAAGGGGTCATTAGAGGTGCAGTATTTATGTCAGGGGGAATCAGGGGCATAATATGAGGGTCAATTAATTTAATTAAAGTGGCACTTGGGCTTTATTAGGACTAAGGCCCCACCTACTGGGCTGCAGCAAAAAAAGCGCTGCAGGAAAAACCATGGCGGTAACATTGTGGTTTTTCCCACAGCGCTTTTCACAGAAGGTCCCCAGAGGTTTCCTCTGGGGACCTTCTGTTTTCAATACACCTATATGGAAACCGCCAGCATTTCCATAATTGACATGCTGCAATTTCCAAAACTGCAACGGTTTTGGAAATCGCAGTGCGTCTGCTGCACATATTTTTCACGCTATGTGTGGATGGGATTTGCTAGAATGCCACGTTTTTTTTCTGTGGGTTTTCGCCACATGGGGCCCCCATCCCATCCCGACTCTGCAGTAAAATATGCGCAGCGGACACGCTGCGATTTCCAAAACAGTTGCAGTTTTGGAAATCGCAGCATGTCAATTATACCTACGGAAATGCCAGCAGTTTCCCTATAGATATAATTGAAGCAGAAAGTCCACAGAGGAAACCTCTGTGAACTTTCTGTGCAAAATGCTGCAGGAAAATCCACGATACACCACCGCCGCGGTTTTTCCCGCAGCTGTTTTTTGCTGCGGGATGCTACATGGGGCCTTAGGCTGTGTTCACACGGCAGAAAATTTTCCGCCCCCGGACTTTTCGCCGTGGTCAGCCGCGACGGGATTCCGATGCCGTGCCTCAGCATTCCATCGCGGCTAACCGCTCCTGATTAAGCCCACATGAATGGGCCTAATCAGGAGCGCGGCTCGAGCCGCAGACATCGCGGGCGGAATCCGCGGGAAGATAGGTTATGTTGATTTTTTTTTCCGCTAGCGGAAAAAAAGCGCTACTGACTCCCATTGAAATGAATGGGAGGAGTTTTTTCAGGCGGATTTTGAGGCAAATTACGCATCAAAATCTGCTGCCAAAAAACTCCGTGTGAACACAGCCTAAGCCTTAAGGAGTTTTCCAGCTCATTTTTATTGATGATCTATCCTCAGAGTAAAACATCAATAAGAGATTCCCCACTGATCAGCTGTATGAAGGGGCTATGGCGCCTGTTTATATTATACGCTGTCTTTTTATAGTGACCGTGTGATGTCATTCCAGCCTTGTCACATAGACGTGTATAGCACGAGGCTGTAGTTACATTACATGGCCGCTATGAAAAGAATGACACTATGTAAAGAGAGAAGGTGTCATGGCGCTTACACAGGTACCACGGTTCATTCAAACAGCTGATCCTGGGGGTTCCGGGTATTGGAACCCCAATAATTTTTTTTCCCTTTTTTTTTTCCCTTTTCAATTAGGAAAAACCTGGGGCATTATTAATAAGGGGCACTATTTAAAGGGGGTGCACAGGGAAGTTATTAATTTAAAGATGCACTTGGGGGTATTATTCATTATGGGGGGTTATATTATATATTTTATAATTGGGGTAGCAGCAGGATGGGTGTGCAGGTGAGGACAACGTGGGTCTGGTGCCTGGAAAAGTGAGGAGCCAAAGATGTCTGTGCTGCAAACTTTACAGAGACTGGAAGAAGTGGTCATGGCCGTCCAGATAAAAAAAGATGGGGAATGTGAACGATTAGTCAGAGACGTCACCGGTAAGTCACTAAATGTTACTGCCCTGTATTCACCTAAATCGTCTGCAGAGCCCTGTGTAGAGCTGCTATATACCACTATACGCTCACCGTATACTGATAGTATCGGTATACGAACATGTCCAAATTGGGGGCCCACTTGGACATGTTCGCCCCCCCTGTGCTGAACCCCTAGCTACGCCTCTGATTTGAATGAGTTTGTAAAGCAATGCGCGGGTGTCCGATTGCACCCTCTGCACCGCGAAGCCGTTTTTTTTTTCGTCGGACACAAAGTCCTGCATGTCCGATTTTGTTTCCGACAAAAAAACTGGATTCACGGCGCAGAGGGTGCAATCGGACACCTGCGCATTGCTTTAAAAATCCATTCAAATTAATGGGTTTTTAAGCAATGCGTTGCTAACCTGTCGTTATCCGGTGCCTATCCAGTTTCCCGAGATTTTCACTCGGATTGGCAGCAGACGGACTCAAGCGCAAGTGTGAACCCACCCTTACTGTATGTTTGTAACCCATTTAAGACTAAGGCGCCACCTTCAGAAAATCTACTTTTATTGCTGCAGATTTTGCTGTTTTTTTTTTTTTGTTTTTGTTTTTTGGGGGGGGGGGTAGGGGTTTAGCCAAAGCCAGGAATGACTTTAGCAGAAGAGAGAAGTATAAGTGTTTCCTATATATTTCCCAGTCCTGTTGAAGCCATCATTTATGCGCTGCTCAAGCTCTATCTGTTAAGAAGGCACATGTATAGTTATGCAATACTCATCTAATAAGAGCTATAGAGAAATCAAAGACAAACTGAGCACGCTTGTCCTGAATGAAGATAGACTACAGGTCGTATCCATTGGCAACAATGCTCAACCAGTGGTACGGAAAGGATTTCATTGGGTTTTTTTCTGGTGACGTATACACTTTTGCTAATTACTTTCAGTGGATGACAGTGCAATTTTGCAAAGTACTTTTATATGAAATATGATTGTCCTTTTAGGATTACCCCTTTAAGTTTTTGGTGTTTAACAATTATTATAGAATTCTCTATAGCTATAAAAATAATATGTTAATATGTTATGATCATAAGACAGCAGCGCAATTATGTTTCCTGTATCCACAAGGATGAGTGATACTATGAGGTCCAGGCAATGACTTAATCACCAGTAATCTATGTCACTGGGTTGGAGATTCTGCTCATGTAAGTGATGTATGACTGAACTAATGTCATTTGATTTATGGTTTCCTTTTAATATGACATTTCAGACTGCTCATAACACTCAGTGTAGGTGGGTGTCACAGGGGCGCCTTTGCCTGTTGAGAAAGCCACAGAACATGACAGCAGTGATGAATGAACCTTTCAATGAAGCAAGCACAGTAATGTTGCGACTCCCCAGCAGGGGGCACTCCTCTTCACCTCTATATTTTTGCTATGGATGTGTCATTTATAGATTTTATCAGCCTATGGCTCACATTCTTCTGCTTTGTCTGCTAGGCAGAGATTGTCAGAAAAACAGTCTAGGGTTTTCTATGCTTACCTTCTATTATCTGTATATCATCTAAAGACAGCCATACAAATTAATATGGAAGTTTGTCTGAATAGTAGGTCCAAAAGCATTACTTAGCGACCACAGACCCACTAGTATGCACTAGGGCAAGACTACATATTTAGTGATGTAGCAGAACTGAGTTTGTCATTTTGCACAATTCACTGTGGTATCATTATGTGTTCTTTTTGATATTACATAGGACTGCAAGTTCATCCTGCCCTCAGCTTATTTTTTTGCCCAGAAAACCATTGCAATACAAATGAAAAATACTGTACACTCACCTGTTAAGTATCCCACTAGCTCCATCACTGCTGCTCCAGTGGTTGCCATCAGTTGTGCAGCAATGACATCACATACATCATTCATGTGACCGCTGCAGCCAATCAGTGGACTAAGCAATCACATGCCGTATATGCAAGAATCATTGGTGAGGCCAGTGATCAGCTGCAATGGTCACGTGACTGATGCATGTGATGTCAATTGCTGAAAGACAACTGGAGTGCCAGTGGCGAAGAGTGAAATCAGTGGTGGAATAGCAAGCAATGCTGTAAAATAATAATAATATATCCAATGCTTACCTGTCTAGATCTTCTGGCAAAGAATCCTTCCAAAATTGTCTTGCAGGACTTTTTTGTCTGGGGAAAAACAACGGATACCTGAAGGATCCCACATTAGTCAATGTAGTCCCTCGAGATCTGTTGTTGTCCATCTTTATTGTTTAATCCATTCTTCTGTTCTTATGAAGGAACAAAAGAACCAATTAAACAATACAGATGTAAACATAGCCTTATTATATTACAGCAGGATTAAAATAATATATTTACTTCAAAGGGGGTCTCCACGAATTTCAGGACTCAAGAAAGAGGCCAGGGAAGGTGAAACATAAAAAAAACCCAAAAACCTCACCTGTCCCTCGCATTCTGGTGTACTCCGCCGCTGTGCCTTTGCTGGTGCACGTGACCACTGCGGCCAATCAGCACCCTCAGGAAAGGAACCAGTGACATGTGTGACAGGTGAACATGATTTTTTTTAATTTTTTTTTTTATATTTCATCTTTCCCAGCCTCCTCCCTGAGTCCTGAAATTTGTGGACAACCCTTCTAAATTTCTTTGGGACTAAAGCCCTACATAGCAGGCTGCAGCGACAAAGTGCTGCTGGAAAAACGACAGCGGAAATGCATCACGGTTTTTCCTGTAGCCCCTTTCACAGAAAGTCCACAGAGTTTTCCTCTGCGGACTTTCTGCTTCAATTATACCTAAGCGAAAACCGCCAGCGTTTCAGAAGGTATAATTGACATGCTGCGATTTCCAAAAATGTCACGGTTTTGGAAATCGCAGCATTTACGTTACGGGTCTTTTTCTGCAATGTGTGAATGGGATTCGCTAGAATTCCATCCACTTTGCAGAGTGTAAAATGTTTCTGCCGCAGTTTGCCACGTGGGGTTTACGCTACGTGGGGCTTCAGCCTTGGGTAGATTTATGAAGACCGGAATAAAAGAAAAACAAAAAAAGGCACAATTTTTTGCGCACGTCAAGTAAAATACTGATGTACAAGGCATGATAAATCTGCCCCATTAACTTTGCCAAAACTATAAATACTGTGGATTTTCCACGTGCAGTTTATACAGCTCATGTGAACATACCCTAAAACAATATAGTGGGAATGTACAAAGTGGCAAATGATCATGTCAAACACATCAAGATTCACTGACAGCAGCTGAAAAATTCCAAAAATTTCAGGACATTTTGCACAATTTTCCTCTTAGGTATATCTCCTGGTTCCCTAAACCTAGGGCAGAAGTTCACAGACCTGGAGAGATGAAAGATAAAGTAGACACTATGTGGCAGACACTGGATTCCCTGTCAGTAATCCCGCAGAGCACTGCACTCCTCCAAGCAGCTGGATAACAAGGGGCTGATAACAGGAAACAACAGCCTGCAGTAATCTGAACAGCAATAGAGAGACAGACTTTTCTTTCACAGATATATTGTAAATGATTGATGGACTGGAAACACTGCAGTATTGTCTCCTTTTAGTAAATATCATGCCTTGTTGTCTGTCGCTTTCTCCACTGTCAAGGCACAGCCAGTATACGCCAGTACAAACTGCAGTGTCCTGGCAGTCACCTCGCAGCAGGAAAGGGTTAACTGTTTTACCTCTTCTACACAGGTCATTGAGGGAGTGTCTACGTCTGTCGGCTTGACGAGCTCATTGGCTACTCCTCCCGTCCATCACACGGAATCTCCCCTCACAAGTCCCTCCTCTCTTATCCTATTGGTCCAGTTCTTATCTCCTCCTTTCTTTTGCTTCCACAGCGATGCCCGCCCACTAGCACCTACTTCCCAGAAGGATTGGTTAGCGGTCAATGAATCGGGGCCTGTGATTGGTTGCCGTTGCTGTCAGTCAGCCGCGGCGTCAGGTGGCTGCTGGGGCTGCCCGCGTCTAGCAGTCTGTGCTTGCTGTGACTGGTCGAACTGTGGCGGATTAGATCCCTGTGGATTGTTCTCTTCGGTGGTCGGCGTCGTCCTCCGCTTGTGTCGTGGAGCTGTCACTTCTTCCCTGTGAGAGGCGCCATTCTGGGGAGGAGGGCAGCCGGGATACCTCTGTGTGTGACTGTCAAAGGGATGGTGTGGCTGGTGTAGCCTCCCATTTATCTCTCAGTCGCCTCCTGTGCCCCCAGCCCCTCCCTCATCACTCACCTTGCCCCCGACTCACCGCCTGGCTTTACCTGCTTGTTGTCAGTTGTCGGACCGGGCTCCTGGCCTGAGCAGCTGTCAGTGCCTCCTTCTGCCTGGGTCTCCTGTGTTGCTGAGCTCCATGGTGCTGGTCTCCTCTGTGTGTTAGCAGCCTGTAGTTCCTGGAGGTCCCCTGGGCATCTATATGTGTATACCGGGGGCTGGCCTGTAGTTGCCCCTGGGTTGCTGGATGGGATGTGGGATGGAAGGGCCAGGTTGTCATTTACTTCCTAATTCTTGCAGTTTGTGGTTCCTTGTCCCAGTAGACTGGAGGGAGAAGTCAGTGCACCCCATTTAAAAAAGAAAAATATGGAGTTTTAGTATTTATTAAGAAGTCACCGTCTTTGGGGGGGTGGGTGGGGTGGGAAACTTTGATACCTAGAGCCAGTAGACAGTGGGTGCCGTTGTTTGGTGGCGTTGGCTTCCTGGTGGTTGAAGGTTTGGTGTAGGATGAAATATCTTTCCTGGTTGTCACAGTCCTGCTGATCACACCTGTATGGCCCAGTGACAGGTTGACCTGTCCATAAGAACCATCCAAGGGCATTTCTGTGAATGTCTCTTTGTAGTACCCCAGCCAATGCAAAAATGATGGCGGCGTACAATGGGGGTACGTCAGCAGCGGCTGGGGGTCACCACCACCATCACCACCACCACCTGGCCCACTTGCCCCCTCCTCACTTGCATCATCACCATCATCTTCATCCTCAGCATCATCTGCATCCAGGATCGGCTGCTGCTGTGCATCCTGTACAGCAACATGTTGCATCTTCCTCCGCTTCCTCTTCATCATCAGCTGCAGCAGCAGCCGCCGCTGCAGCAGCAGCTGCAGCCATGCTTAACCCTGGTCAGGCCCAGCCATACTTCCCATCTCCTGCTCCAGGACAAGCCCCTGGACCAGCAGCAGCGGTGGCACCTGCCCAGGTACAGGCGGCTGCAGTGAAGGCTCATCATCATCAGCACGCTCATCATGCTCAACAACTGGATATTGAACCGGATCGACCCATTGGCTATGGAGCTTTCGGTGTAGTTTGGTAAGTGTTTGAAACGCTCTACCGACTTTGCTACCTATCGTTGAGCACCATTGGCCTATGTTGGGTTGCTTGCTCTAGACTAAACTTATAGTGCAGTATATGGACATATTGGAGTAGACCAGCTATTGGTGGGCATCATGACCATCCTCTACACCCCTCAAGTTAATGGATGTATTGGATGGTATAAACACTAGACCCTGAATGTGTCTCAATGCCATATTGACTGCTTGGAACTGAATATGAAAACCTAGGCCACTGGCACTTATTATTTAGTACTTTGCAAATACTAAGTGTCTGCTTCTGAATCTCATGGGAAGATGTAGGAAAAGGTGACAAGTGTTATTGGAGCGTTTCGACCTGTCATCACTCCTGATATGTTTTAGTAAATGCTTGCTTGAATTAAAAATTCAGATTTTTTTATTTTTTTTAGACTTTTTTTTTTTCTTGTGCCATTCCTGTTATTCCTCCTGGAAACATATGAATAAATTGTTAACCTTGTTTTACCAGATGGTGTGTCCCAGCAGACGCTGATGTTACTTGATCATTGCTGACATAATCAGACTGTGTAGGGACAAAGTCTTTGAATACTAACTCCCACTTGCCAATTTATTTATTAAAGGGGTTTTCTGGCCCCACGTGCATTCTTAGTCTTATTAGCCTACCAACAGTATAGATCATCAGTATATGATCTGTGGCGGTCTGATACCCAAACCCCACACAGATCAGCTGGTCTGGCAGCCAGAAGCTGCAGTAGTGTATGGGGAGTGGAGGCAGTCTGCTTCTTTTCAAGTAATTGGAGCCGAGCTGCAATTCCCTAGAACCACCGCTACAGTATACAGTGGTGATCCTACAGATCAGATACTGAAAACCTAGCCTGAAACATGCATCTGGGGCTTGAAAACCCTTTTAACTTCCAGGAATTATACCAGAAGAACAGCACAATGTACAGTTATGACAAAAGAGGCTTCAGGATTATTTCATGGGTGGGGGATACGAGTACCGGTATTTACTAAAACAGACATGTCAGAAGAGGTGACAGGTCCCCTTTAAAAGTGCCCTGTAATTGCCCATCTACTCAGCCCGTTTTCAGTGAGATTCACAGTGACTTATGGTTTACAACCTATTGTAACTGTGACAGGTCTTTGGCAGTCGACTAAAAGTTCTAACGCTTTTCACATAAACTTTCCGTACTGATTGGCTGGATCGGAGTTGATGTCCTCTATGGGTTAAGCTCCATAGACACATCTGCTGCCAGCTTCACTTATGTTCTTGGCAGATGCTCCAGGCTATTGAACATGATGGTTGATAAGAAGTAGATAACATAATGCTGGTCTATGATTGACCCGCCTGGGGGATTGCTGATCACTGATGGATTTGTGTCCTGTCTCTGGTCATGGGTGACTTGTCCTCCGCTCTGGCTGCAGCGTTTCCATGTTGTCTGGTTCATCATCACTTGTGTCCTGCGTTTTCTTGCTTCCATTCTCTTATAGATAGTTCTTCTCCGCTCTTTGGCTGGAGACTGGTGCCCTATTCTGCTCCTTTGTAATTGGGTGACATCTGCTTTTTTTGTGGCTAATTGCAGTTATTACATTTTGAAGGTTCCTCAGATCCGTCTATGCTCTAACAACAGGTTTATTATTACAGGCTGCTAGCATTTTGGCAAGACGTAATTATCCCCCTCCCCCATGTTATGGTGTCCATATGCTGTGTTTCAATCACATCAGTGTTTCGGTTGTTCATGCATGTTTAAAAGGAGATTAAATATAAAGTCTTCTACACGTTGATGTACATATAAGTGCGCGGTATTGTCCCCTGTTGTCAGCCTTTTCAGGTTAGGGGAGAGGCTGGCTGTTGTGTAAAGGTTTACCTTAGATCATCTTTTGGCACGTTTGAGTTGTCTGTAAGATGAGACCTCCCACCTTGTGTTGGATCTCAATACACCTGTGCCAGGATGTGTGTATTTACATCTCCTGCTCAAGTCCCTCTGACAATCCACAAGATGTAACCAGCAGTCGAGAAGATCCCTGCCTCTGTCATTGCTGCTTTGTCACATGAAATGTTTCTATACATATGGGTGAATAATATTACCAGATTTAATTCTATAAGCTGTGGATATTGGGTGTAGTGCACCTTTAAGACTGTAAAGTGGGGCTCGTAGACCTCATAGTGGTGTGAAAAACCTCATTACTAATAATCGTTCATCCTATGATGGCGGCCGCTGGGCTA
Source organism: Leptodactylus fallax (assembly GCA_947044405.1). Classification (NCBI taxonomy): domain Eukaryota; kingdom Metazoa; phylum Chordata; class Amphibia; order Anura; family Leptodactylidae; genus Leptodactylus; species Leptodactylus fallax. The sequence goes on from CAMRHE010000203.1 coordinate 2,322,642, forward strand.
ATGGGCTATTAATAATGACTGACGTTGTTCCCTGTGCCTTACAGTGTCAGCCTGTGAAGTTTTAAGGATCACCTTGACATTATAATGAAGCTCCTTCCCTATGAATGATGGGTAATGTCTTGCTTTTTCAGTTAAGGAGCAGCCATTACTTCTTGACATGTCTGTTTTACTAAATACTTTTGTTCCATGAAACATCAATTCTTAGAACTGTTCCTCTTAGAAAAGTATGAATAAACTAACAGCTAGGCACTTCCTTGACAAAGGGGCGTGTCCCTACAGTCTGCATTGACAGCACTGATTGGCCAGTGCCATGCTGTATAGGGGGACACCTCCATCTGGTAACACCCACACCTCAAATTATTCATTATTTTCTAGGAGGAATAACAGAGGAATGACACAATGTACCAAGAAAAGCTGCTTATTATATAAGGAATACAATTACTGTATGTACTAAGAGACATGTCAGGAGAGCTGTCAGGTTGAGTTTGGTTCTCCAAGACTGTGCTTCATGTCCTTAATCTGGTTTATCGTTCCCACAATGGGATGAGTTTGTGTAGAGCATCTGGTTCTCTGGTGATGTCAGCTCACCTGGAGGATACTTACAGGACACATCAGGATTAATCGGTCAATGGAAATGTGTAGCTGGGGCAGTATTTGTCACCCTGTCACTTCTGTCATGTTAAAGCATGGAGTCTGATCTGCAGACAGCATGGTATAGAGCTAGAGGAACTGTGCAGAGTAATGCGTAACTTTATGGGATAAGGTTTGATGTAACTTGTAGTCTTTCCATGCTACGGGGATGGTCCTTATCAACAATTTATACATGTCTCTCTAAGTCATCCAAGGTGGCCTGTCAGTTGAATGGGACTGAGCTGATGACTATATGAGATGTCACAAGTGTGTGAAGCAGAAGTGGAGTTCAGAATAGCGCTGATGCAACTTTAATCAGCTCTTCTATGGGGGTCACTGGGGTTGGTGATCAATATCTTTAGCTCTGTAAACTCCTTTAATGATCTCTGATGGTTAACAGAGGAACTGAAGAAAGTAAAGTTAGAAGAAAAAAAACTGTATTGGACGCCTGTCATCTTTTCCCCCGGTTGTATCACTTTTAGCAGGGATTATTGCTATATGCATCATACAGCTTGATGTATAAAGAGCTTGGGGGTCATCTTGGTGCTTTTGCATTTGTTGGACAAGCATTGATGTGATTATTGGGTATCAGTTCTTTCTCCTGTTTTGAGTCATGAACACTGATTTTAGCTGAGGCTGGAGATACCTGTGGAATTTGGGATATTCGTCTGAGATAGTTTGTAACTTTGAGTAATTTTGGCAGGCTGACTGCTCCTGTGTAAACCCCTGTCTCCTTCATTTGGCTGCTCCTGTAGGTCAGATGAGTTTTGGAGCTGGCTTTGTAACAGTTTCCAGACTTTCAGTAGCTTCTCCTATATCTCTCGATTGTGACATACATTAACATAGTAAATTTGTGGTGACCACGTGAGCCATAGAGTATATAAGGTACCTTTAATCAGGGCTGTGGAGTCGGTAGGCCAAACCACCAATTCTCATATGCACATGCCATATGTATCCATTCTTCTCCATCTATAAATTTACATGTCCCATATTTTTTTTTTTTTTTTTTTTTGTCAATAGGTCAGTTGAAAGAAAAAAGGTGAAGCAGGTGTTTAAAATAAATAAATAAATACTGCTGCATCAAATCAATGCAAGTCTATGGGTCTGTGACGGAAAACGGATGTCATTTGTTTGTCTTTTTTCTAAGGGCCCAGAGACATATAGAGTATGGGAAGTGGGTAAATAAAAATGATCTGTTCTTTACAAAGTCGAAAAACGGACATCACACCACCTACAAATGAGCGGGGTGATTATCAAGGACGTTGCATGTCTGCAAAATGCACAAGTGCGAATAAAGTTAGTTGAACAGCCATGTTAGGTGTATGGCAACCATAACTAATTTCACATCTCTTTGCTCTGTATAACTTTATAGTACGTGTATATACTTTGTCTTCACTTCCTGCTGGCACCTATTGCCTGCTTGGCGAGCGAGCAGTCCAGATATAACGTGCTTCATGTCATTTGCAAAGAATTCAGCTTCTTGTTGTCTGAGCTCTGTGTAGGTGGAATATGAGGGCTTGGATAAATTCTTATGTTAGACACTTGGGCCCAGCTGGGTTTATTTCTAAGATTTATTTCTGAGCCAACAGGGCGTTTGTATGGGAGGATCGGAAGAGGGAGCTGTCTTCTAGTTTGGCCAACTGGTACCTCTTGTGTATGTCCAGCCCTAGAGGCAAGGTGAAATGAAGTTTGTGTCTGTAGTGAAAACTGTCTCGTATAGTTCACTTAACTGCGACTGCAGCGCTATATTTCTTTGGATCTTGTACTAATACTCTATCATATAATAGTATTGCAGTGATGGTGAACAGGACAAGGTCATGAAAGGTATGAGAGACAGACTGCAGATAAGCTTTAGTCTTCAGTGGACTGCTGACTTCATGTGATCTGTTTTTCGCTATAACCCTTCCTCTACACGGTGTACATGATGGTCACAGGTGACATCACCCCTTCTTCCAGCTTCACGTGAATTCATGGCCCCGGTGGCTATTTAGGGCCTTGCACCCCCTTTGCTTGTTTTGCTTTTATTCCGAGCTCTGCTCATTCTGTTGTGTTCCGTGAATTGGCTTAGTCCCGTCTGTTGTCTGATTATTGACAGGAGGAAGCGATGGGGGAGGGGGGTATTGTGTAGACAGTGGAAAACTTCCTCTGTGGAATACTTTAGACTATAATTGTAACTATGCATTAGATCCGGTGTGCTCCTTCTCCTGTGGAAACTATTTTACTTAGCCCTTGATATATGGCATATTATATATACCGTTGTGCTGGAGTCCTCTTTTGTCAAGATGTTTCCACCTCATATTGAGGTGTAGCTCTTAACGTATAGTTTTCAGACATGTTTTGTACTCTTGTATACATACATGTCATAAACCATGACCTTTTAAAGTGTCCCTCTAGGCTTCCCCTTCCTACAGTCATGGCCAAAAGTTTTGAGAATGATACAAACATTAATTTTTACAAAGTCTACTGCTTCAGTTTTTCTAATGGCAATTTGCATATACTCCAGAATGTTATAAAGAGTGATCAGCTTAACAGCAATTACTTGCAAAGTCAATATTTGCCTAGAAAATGAACTTTATCCCCCAAAACACATTTCAACATCATTGCAGCCCTGCCTTAAAAGGACCACCTAACATCGTTTCAGTGATTGCTCCATTAACACAGGTGTGGGTGTTGATGAGGACAGGGCTGGAGATCAATCTGTCATGATTAAGTAAGAATGACACCACTGGACACTTTAAAAGGAGGCTGGTGCTTGCCATCATTGTTTCTCTTCTGTTAACCATGGTTATCTCTAAAGAAACACGTGCAGTCATCATTGCACTGCACAAAAATGGCCTAACTGGGAAGAGTATTGCAGCTAGAAAGATTGCACCTCAGTCAACAATCTATCGCATCATCAAGAACTTCAAGGAGAGAGGTTCCATTGGTGCCAAAAAGGCTCCAGGGTGCCCAAGAAAGACCAGCAAGCGGCAGGACCGTCTCTTAAAAGTGTTTCAGCTGCGGGATCGGGCTACCAGCAGTGCAGAGCTTGCTGAGGAATGGCAGCAGGCAGGTGTGAGTGCATCTGCACGCACTGTGAGGCGGAGACTCTTGGAGCAAGGCCTGGTCTCAAGGAGGGCAGCAAAGAAGCCACTTCTCTCCAGAAAAAACATCAGGGACAGACTGATATTCTGCAAAAGGTACAGGGAGTGGACTGCTGAGGACTGGGGTAAAGTCATTTTCTCTGATGAATCCCCTTTTCGATTGTTTGGAACATCTGGAAAACAGCTTATTCGGAGAAGAAGAGGTGAGCGCTACCACCAGTCTTGTCTCATGCCAACTGTAAAGCATCCTGAAACCATTCATGTGTGGGGTTGCTTCTCAGCCAAGGGAATCGGCTCTCTCACAGTCTTGCCTAAAAACACAGCCATGAATAAAGAATGGTACCAGAATGTCCTCCAAGAGCAACTTCTCCCAATCGTCCAAGAGCAGTTTGGCGCTCAACAATGCCTTTTCCAGCATGATGGAGCACCTTGCCATAAAGCAAAGGTGATAACTAAATGGCTCAGGGAACAAAACATAGAGATTTTGGGTCCATGGCCTGGAAACTCCCCAGATCTTAATCCATTGAGAACTTGTGGTCAATCATCAAGAGACGGGTGGACAAACAAAAACCAACAAATTCAGACAAAATTAAAGCTTTGATTCTGCAAGAATGGACTGCTATCAGTCAGGATTTGGTCCAGAAGTTGATTGAGTGCATGCCAGGGAGAATTGCAGAGGTCCTGAAGAAGAAGGGTCAACACTGCAAATATTGACTTGCTGCATTAACTCATTCTAACTGTCAATATAAGCTTCTGTTACTCATAATATGAATGCAATTATATTTCTGTATGTGATAAAAACATCTGACAAACACACATAAAAACCAGAGGGCAGCAGATCATGTGAAAATAGAATATTTGTGTCATTCTCAAAACTTTTGGCCATGACTGTACAATGGAAGTTAAAAACCTATGTAGATAACTTCTTATAACACCCATCAGTGAATCCAGTTCTGATAACGTCAGCTTACCTACAACCCTGCCTGCACATAGCATGCCTAAAAAAAACCAAAAAACTTTCCCATAGACCTCAATGAATCAGACCCAAATTATTGCTGCCCATGGCCATGAGAAAGTTGAAAATCATATCACTGAATGCTGTTAACAGAGCAGAGGAGAAGCTAAGGCAAGATAGCAGCCCCATCATATACATAAAGATTTAAAAAAGGATGTGCACACTGTTCCATTCATTTCAATGGAGAGCTGGAGATAACCGAAGTGCAGTGCTCGCCATCTCCAGAACTCTCACTGAAATGAATGGAGCAGTGTGCGCACAGACCAACCACTGATCCACTCGGGTTCCCTGCTCACCTTTTCAGTGGGGGTCTGAGCAGTCCGAACCACACTTAAGTTGAGCCCCAGTTTTCCTGGTGGTACCACTCAACATTCCCTTAGCCTGAATGTCGGAGGAGTCTATAAAACGAGATCTTTAACAATTTATTTATTTATTTTTAGATTTATGCACACTGGCTGAATTTTAGCTCAACTCTACTAGGACAGAGGTGTGACTGCTACAGTTTGCTAAGAGGATATCTGGCACAGTCTTAGACACTTCCTGTCTCATCATTGGTTTAGGCTGATGCTTTTTCCCTCCCCCTGCAGTACCGTCTCCTCTGATTGGCTGTTATATCATAGGCTTAGCAGAAAGTTAGTATATGGATGCTGATCTCTATTACAGCACGTACAGAATGATTATAGATTACTAAAGCACCAGTGAGGAAAATAGGATCATGTGACTGTAACATGTATACTGGGAAAAAGAGCCATACAGTCATGGCCAAAAGTTTTGAGAATGACGCAAATATTCTATTTTCACATGATCTGCTGCCCTCTGGTTTTTATGTGTGTTTGTCAGATGTTTTTATCACATACAGAAATATAATTGCATTCATATTATGAGTAACAGAAGCTTATATTGACAGTTAGAATGAGTTAATGCAGCAAGTCAATATTTGCAGTGTTGACCCTTCTTCTTCAGGACCTCTGCAATTCTCCCTGGCATGCTCTCAATCAACTTCTGGACCAAATCCTGACTGATAGCAGTCAATTCTTGCAGAATCAATGCTTTAATTTTGTCTGAATTTGTTGGTTTTTGTTTGTCCACCCGTCTCTTGATGATTGACCACAAGTTCTCAATGGGATTAAGATCTGGGGAGTTTCCAGGCCATGGACCCAAAATCTCTATGTTTTGTTCCATGAGCCATTTAGTTATCACCTTTGCTTTATGGCAAGGTGCTCCATCATGCTGGAAAAGGCATTGTTGAGCGCCAAACTGCTCTTGGACGGTTGAGAGAAGTTGCTCTTGGAGGACATTCTGGTACCATTCTTTATTCATGGCTGTGTTTTTAGGCAAGACTGTGAGAGAGCCGATTCCCTTGGCTGAGAAGCAACCCCACACATGAATGGTTTCAGGATGCTTTACAGTTGGCATGAGACAAGACTGGTGGTAGCGCTCACCTCTTCTTCTCCGAATAAGCTGTTTTCCAGATGTTCCAAACAATCGAAAAGGGGATTCATCAGAGAAAATGACTTTACCTCAGTCCTCAGCAGTCCACTCCCTGTACCTTTTGCAGAATATCAGTCTGTCCCTGATGTTTTTTCTGGAGAGAAGTGGCTTCTTTGCTGCCCTCCTTGAGACCAGGCCTTGCTCCAAGAGTCTCCGCCTCACAGTGCGTGCAGATGCACTCACACCTGCCTGCTGCCATTCCTCAGCAAGCTCTGCACTGCTGGTAGCCCGATCCCGCAGCTGAAACACTTTTAAGAGACGGTCCTGCCACTTGCTGGTCTTTCTTGGGCGCCCTGGAGCCTTTTTGGCACCAATGGAACCTCTCTCCTTGAAGTTCTTGATGATGCGATAGATTGTTGACTGAGGTGCAATCTTTCTAGCTGCAATACTCTTCCCAGTTAGGCCATTTTTGTGCAGTGCAATGATGACTGCACGTGTTTCTTTAGAGATAACCATGGTTAACAGAAGAGAAACAATGATGGCAAGCACCAGCCTCCTTTTAAAGTGTCCAGTGGTGTCATTCTTACTTAATCATGACAGATTGATCTCCAGCCCTGTCCTCATCAACACCCACACCTGTGTTAATGGAGCAATCACTGAAACGATGTTAGGTGGTCCTTTTAAGGCAGGGCTGCAATGATGTTGAAATGTGTTTTGGGAGATAAAGTTCATTTTCTAGGCAAATATTGACTTTGCAAGTAATTGCTGTTAAGCTGATCACTCTTTATAACATTCTGGAGTATATGCAAATTGCCATTAGAAAAACTGAAGCAGTAGACTTTGTAAAAATTAATATTTATATCATTCTCAAAACTTTTGGCCATGACTGTAATTGTCTTGTTTTTGGCCATTTAAAAAGTAGGTCCTTTTTGGTGACCCATTCCCTTAATTCTTTTTGCTGTGGCAGGTAGGTCATATATGACATACAGAGAAATTTGGTGCGGTCTTCCTCCTCAAAATCCTCTCCAAAAACTGACAGTGACAAATGGGAAGCAAAGACAAATGCTTCTTCTTTTTACAGCATCCAAAAAAAAAAACCTGTCTTGCTCGATCTTACTGGAGTTTCCACAGCTAATGGAATTGCATATGAGGCTAATCACACGTGTGCTCCTGCATCAGAGAACTAAATCTCAGCCTCAAATTCCTCTCCAAATTCCTGAGTGTGAACATACCTTTATGCATTAAACAGGTGTTCACATTTTGAGCATTTATGGAGTTACAGAAAGAGAGTCTAGTGTTCCAGATAAGTGAGTGTCTTGGCATTAGGACCCTAACCTTTCCATCATGTGTTTATGGCATATCCTGTGGCTGTGCTGTAAATACTCAAGATGGTAAAAATATCCTACAATAGTGCCATGTTAATGATATAGCCAGCTCGGGGAGTTTGAGTTCAGGTTTAGTTATGCAAGTGCCAGAGCCTAAGGTATGCCGGGTTATATTCCTCTGCTCTCATAATGATACAGTGCTGCTTAAAGGGAACCTATCACCTGGATTTTTACCACTAAACCCATAGCACTTTCAGGTAGAATATGAAATATCATTTTTAGCTTTTCCTGTTATGTTTAAAATGCCTATAAATTATTATTATTATTATTTTTTTTATATATACAAAAATCATATCCGGACTAGGGCTGTACAATTAATCAAATTACTGGTAATTTGTATGTATTCACTATTTAAAAAAAAATTGATTCTGATTTTCACCAGAATTGTGAAGTAGCTGTTAGCCCTGCCTGGGGTCTAATGTATTCTATGCAGGCTTTGTCCACCCTGCTGCAAACTATGATGAACACTTTTTTTTTTTTCACAGTAGTCGGGTGGTAGGATGAGGAAGCCTGCATCAAATATATCTGGTACCATCTGCATGTGTCAGCTCAATTAACTTTTTAAAACCAAGCAAAAATATGAAAATTGAGATTAAAAATCGTCCTTAAACTGGAAAAAATAAATAATTTTTAGGCAAAAACATATCCAACTCTACTCAGTCACACAGGCTTTTTTTTTTGAGGAGAAGAGTCACATTGAGAGACTGGAAGTGGGATAAATTCAGGCATCAATATGTTGGGCTCTGTAGCACCTAGAAATATGGTTCTGGTGTCATTTTAAAGCAGAGAATCTCTGTTCTATATGCTTTTGAAGTGCAGATACAGGGAGTTGTATTGGCAGCTCCTATTCTCAACTGTCTGCTCTGGTGATGGCTCCTCTTCTGTAGCACATAGAACCACCAGCCTGCGGTTTTAAAGCTGCGATTCTCTGTTTTACAACTTCAGAACCCTGATTCTAGGTGCTACAGACCCCAACAGATTGTCTCCTGAAGTGTTTGCTCCCTCCAGCTGCTCAGCATGACTTATCTGCTTAGAAAATAGGCCAGTGAGACTCTTCTCAGCTGATTTGCATACAGACTTCTAAGGTGATTTTTATAGGTAATTGTTCTCTTTAAAAAAATAAAAAAATCGATTAAGTATATTTTTTTTATTCTCTACCTGGCAGTGCTGTGGGTTTAATGGTGAAAATCTTCATCCGATGTTCCTTTAATGGTACAGGATTACGCACAAATTTTACTGCACTAATAATCTGTTAGTCAATGAGAGACTCTTCGTCATGCACAAGATGTGTGGGGGTCACTTTCCTCTCAGACTGGATTCACACTTGCAGTTTTTTTTTTTTTTTGTTTTTTTTTGAGTCAAAGCCAAAAGTGAATCTAGCAGAAAGGAAACTGCAAGTCCTTCACTTATATTTGCCATTCCTTTTGGATCCACTCCTGGTTTTGGTTTAGAAACTGCCACAAAAATGTCATGTGGGATTCCAGCCTAATGGAAATTCACCATTCTGACTGCAATCTGGTTTCTTGATCTTACTTTGCTTACATGAACACTGCCTCTACCATTAATGCAGTGTCGTCTGAGGAACAAGTTGCCCAGGGGAATCCTTTGAAAAGCCCTGCTTGATGCACCCAATCACATCTAGATTTGAGTAGTCACATGTTGGTGCCATGTTGGCGTGCTGAGCCCAGCGCTTTAATCAGAGGAGGGTTATCTGCAAGGTCAGTGTATAAGAGGCTTTGAAGTTATCAGTCTAAATAGACGCTCTGTTCTGTGAAGGATGCAGTTTTACAAGTAGAGTGGAGGACACAGTCCCATCAATAGTTCAGCCTGCGCTGTAATAGTCACGGTATTCATCAATTTTTAATGAAGCGAAATAATTGAGGCCATTTTCTTTTATTCTAATTATGAATTGTACCCAAATAGTTTCTGTGATTTGTTCCAGATTTTGATCTGCTGTACTGAGAAGTAAAGCTATGAGGACTAATGCCGCCATAGATGTTAGATCTAGTCAGAACTCGCTGATTCTGATCTAATGACTGAGGTCTGCCAGATGCTTTTCTGACTTGCTTTAAGTAGGAAGTGAAGCCTAGATTGTACATTGTTTTATAAGCAGCAGCTTATCTCAACCCTCCCCCCCCATGAAATAATATGGCACTAGTCAAACATACAGTTAAAGGGGTATTCCTACCAATTACATTAGAGTCCGACTGCTGGGAACCTGAGTAATTCACAGTAAGAATGGATGGCATACAGATGCTCCTGGGTCCCCATGTGAATGAGGCGTTGGTGTGTATTCACGGCTACCTCTTCATTTACCTCTATGGGACTGCTGGAGATAGCTGGCAATCCCGTAGGAGTAAATGGAGCAGTGACCATGCATGTGCACCACTAATTCATCTGCTTTGTACATAGGGCGCATGTGGGTTTTCTGGGGGTTTCGGTGGTCAGAGGCCCAGTGATTAGACTCTGTGTCTACAGTGGGCAGACCCCTTTAAAAGGAGTGTGTTATAAGAAAGGGTACATAAATCATATTTATTTATTTTTTATTAAACCTATTTTTTCTTTTCATTTTTCCATGTTTGTTTTAACTGATTTCTATTGGTTTTATGAAGAATATACCCTATACAACATTCTCCAAGGATTTTGTGGCTATATACAGCCCCACATCTCAATCTAAAATATCAAAATGCATAATTACTAATATCCCACTCACATGATGATGCAAATTCTTATTAAAATATTGAATGCGAGCGAGGTGGGAAGAAAGTAGAGCTTATTCCCATATTGTTATCTGCACAAAAAAAAGTGCAGCTCCAGCTGTGGCCACTAAGCATAAAATAGTCGATCACAAGATGAACCATGGGCCACAAACACAGCAGACTAAATTCAATTCAATGGGAAGGGAATAGAAAAGCTATGAATCCCGATTCTGTGTCTATGTAATGGCTCTGATCATCTGTGTGAGGGGTCTGCTGCAAAAAGAAATAGCTTTTTTTTTTTTTTTCTTTTTTTTTCTCCCCCACTTTCTATAACTAAACATAAATCATAAATAATTTCACCACCAAGCCCCATAAATAAATGTCACTTCCGGCCCTGTAGAGATCACTTTTCAGCCACCATCTTGTTAGCATCACAGGCAGGAATTTAAATGACTGATACCAGATAGGAAACCTCATTCACAATAAGTGATGGCCACAGCCACATCCTTCTATTCCCTACACAGTGACATCTGCACAGGTCACAGAGCCCACAACACTCTCCCGTAGACATCAATAAGTTATTTCTAAACTCTAGTTTCCCATGTGCCTGCTGTAAAGCAAATCTCTGAATGCTGTTAACAGAGTGGTAGAAGAAATAGAATAAAAAAGCTTTTTGAGTCAATAAGAACAGATCAGACTATAATGTACGGAGCTGTGTGTTTCTCCGATCGCTTGTAGGTCTATATGCAATTGTCATAATAAGGTGTATTAGGGGATTGCTGTGTATGGAGGCCTCTCTTGTGCAGGTACTTTCCAATGAATTCAGTCAGATTTTACATTGTGTGACCAGTAGTGTCTGATGTCTGGGGCATCCATTGATCACAAGAATGAGAACTGCGGCCCTTTTGTTCTCATGGATAGTCTAGGTGCCAGCCGTCTGACCCTCACCGCTCACAGATTGATGGCATGTAATGGAGGTATGCCATCAGGGTACAATTTGGCAGTGTGTCTTTCTTAGTTCAGTTTCTTTCCCCCTATTTTTTGGGTAAGAGTAAAAAGTTGGATTCTGTTCTGTATGACTTCTTTTCTATAGTTGCTGTTGTAACATTTGCTAATCCTGGAGGATTACGGTATTTTGTGTGTGTACAGAGTTGACGGGGGTCTACTCACTAAAAGCTGCTCTTGATCCTTTGCCCTTCACTAGTAAATTGAATAATGGAAGTCTCTACGTCTGTGTGTCAAGCTGAATGCGTCCAGGACAATAAACGCAGCCAGAGCTTGACTAACAAATTTCATGTCACACTGGGGAGAAGGGTTTTAATTTTCTTTTTGGCCTTTGCAGTTTATTAGTTTGTTACATATTAAGAGACAAGGTATCGTACAGGCGGCTGCAGTGAACAGGAAGTTTGTGTTAATATACATTTTCCTTCTGCTGTTAATAATTTGTTGTGTGGCTCACCAACTCACCAAAGTCTGTTCAGCATTAGAATAAACATGAAAAGGATTGATGGCATATTGTAGCTTCCCTCTTCACTCATGTGGAGGACAATCTCTTGGCTTCTTTTAGTTGTTAAAGGGGGTTGGCTAGGGAAGTATTTTGAGCTAGGAATGGGTTCATATTCTATATAATCACGTTCCAAATGTATGTAAAATACTATGCCTGTTATACATTAATTTAGCAATTTTGTTTCCTGATATTAGTGTTTGGCCTCTGCAGCAGCCATGTGAGTAACTTTATATTCGGGTGTGCATGAAGCAGCTCTCTCCCACTATACCAGCAGGAAGTCCCAGCACAGTTTATGCTAGATCCACACTAGCCTGGTGGTGTCCGATTTTCTGGTCTGCCAGAGTACACGCACGGAGCCCCATGGTCATGACTATTGACTAAAATGGGATTCATCAGGTGCCTACAGACTCCAACACAGATGTGTACCCAGCCTTACGCTACATACCAGCAAATAAGCTATAACCAGGCATCAGTTATCTGTAAATGTCCCCTTATCACCTTCCATATGTGTTAAGCTTTGGCAGTTGCATAACACTACTTTGATGAGAAGAAAGGAAGTTGTGGTTTTGATGTATTACTGTGGGTTGGACTTCTGTTTCTTTATTAGACAATCTAGACTTCTAGTATTCTGTTTATCCTTTAGATTTGGTTTGTTGCATTCTATTATCCCATTCCTGAATACAACCTATCCATCATCTCTGCAGCACCACATACATTTTGGGGCTCCTCCTTAGTAATATATCTATTGTAGATGTTCTAGTAAAGTATTGCGCCATCCTTGCGGTTTGCATAAGGTTGAGAACATGCTTGGTACCTTTTAGTTGCACAAAACGTGACATGTATGATGCATATATTGTTCTACTAGTGAAGACCTATATCCCCTTTTAAGGGAATGTGTTGTCAGAAAATGACCTATTTTTAATATTAACATATTTTTTGGATATTTTCATTCACTGAGAGCAAGAAAATGTCTTGAAACCTGGCGAAGAATGACAACACACGATGTATTAAAAGGCCTACAGCCGCCTTTTCTGTTATACCGTGGCTTCATTTACATAAAAGTAGAGACCCTTTAGAAGCTATAATTATTTATTTCTTTTTTTTTTTTTTTTTTTTTTTTTTTTGTGCGGGTGGTTGTTTTATAGATTTTCTCTTGTAGAGTAGCGTAATTATTTCAGAGAAGTAAATTTACACAAAGACAAGGAAATACAAAGAAAAAAAACAAAGCCGTAAAACTCCAGCATTAGGCATCGAAGCTTTAATTTAGATTTCAAGCTTGCAGCACTTTTGAGGTAAATACAATGAAACCTATAAAACGTGTCTAGGAGATACATGGAAATCTCCTCTGCACAGACAGCTCTTTTGTGAGGATGGATGTCGGCATCTTGATAGGCTCTGGCAATTGCCGGGATACTTATTTAATGTCTTAAATATCTTTTGTGTTCCGGTTTAGCATAATGGACCTCTGGGAGTTATGAAACACTTTGAAATGTTTCTCAAGGTGTGCAGCTCAGTCGGCCGCGTCTCACCAGGAGCCCCCGGCTGCTATATTAACTTAAGCCATCCCTGTGTTAATTTTCTGTGTAATGAATTCCAGGCATTTCATCAGGTCAGCATAATATTGCAGTTGTATGTCAGCAGTCTACAGAGCCGTTGGCACTTAGCTTGTTCTTCTACAAACGATTTAAGGTTCACGTCTGGCACGGTCCTATGGGCTGACATGTGTGAATCACCTGATATCCCAGCATGGAACAAAGTGGTGGACTTGGACCTGCTGCCCTGCGAAACTGGGAGCTCTGCCCTGCTGCCCACTGGCTTCAGGCCATTGTGTGTGTATGTGTGATTGATGTCACTGGTAACAGAGTATATCCTGATTCATGGAACTGAGGCCTTAGGTCAAATTCATCACTGAGCTGCGGTCTGGAAAAAACACTGGACTGCTGGCAGGTGGCCATTGTGGCTGCTGCTGTTATTGCATATGCACAGATTACATATATATGTGGGGTGTTGTGGTAAACAATGTGCACATTTCAGGTTTAGATTTGATTCACACATGCAGTTTCAGTGCAGGTTTTTGAGCCAAAGCCAGGGGGGTTATACGAAAAGAAGGAAAGGTCTCATCCTCTTGTATCTACACCAGAAGTCCTGATTTCGCCAAACCACAAAAGGCTAGGGCTAATGCAAACCCTTTTCAAAAGTGGGAATTTTGGGTGCGTTCTTGGAGTTTCACTAAAATGGCCTATTTTTCCTATTTAAATGTGACAAGCGTGCTTCACAAAAACCGCACGTGTGAATCCAGCGCACTTGACCTCCTGACTGCACCTATAGAAGTGTATAGGCCACTACTGTACAAGTGGCACTGGAAAAAAAAAAAATGGTGGCATGTTCCCTCAGATGCCATTTGTGAAGTTTTTCTTCTCTAGAAGCATTGTTCTTGAGGAAAAGCTACATAATACAGTGCTGTCCATTACATGCAGGCAGATAATGTGCATGACATCTTAGCGCTTCATTAAAGCGTAACTAAACTTTGTCCATATTTGTGTCATTAATACATTTTGTGATATACTTTATTAACAAATTGTGAAATATTTTGTTCCCTTGTTTTTCTATTGAGAGGTGAAATTTGTACTCTGCTTTCACTAGAAGTACTAGTGCGTAGGTTCTTGTATAATTCAGGCAAGCTGAGTCTGGGGGTCACTTCAGGTATCGCAGGCATTTTAAAACCTAGAACAGTACTTCTGGTGTCGTATGAAATAAACGTTTCTCAAGTTTAACATGAAAAAACTGTAGTTCTACTTGTAGTATTTCCAGGTATCACATTCAGGATTGGGAGTAGCTGCAGTTACGTATAAGTAAATACCCCTATCCCGACTGCAGTTCTATCTAGACTTTCCAGAGATATCGCAGGTTGAAAACACACATTCTTATCATGTTAAAGATGAGAATCTCGTCTCTTATATAACAGAAGCACTGTTCTATATGTTATAATGCCCAAGATATCAGAAGTGATTTTCACCCCAGTCTTGGCTTCCCAATATCCTACAAGAAGGCCCCCGCACATACACCTATTGAAAGCAGTGTGCAAATTTTAGCTCTCAATAAAGAAACCAGGGAAAGAGTAAAGTAGTATGATTTAACCCCTTCCCAACAGATTACAGGTCTTTAAATATGGGTGGTCACTCAGTCTATTGAATCACATCCCATATTCCTAGAATGCATGTGAAAATAAATTGCCATGGCCATGTTGTAGCTCAGTCCTATTCATATGAATGGGACTGAGCTGTGGCATGACCATGTGTTCAACAAGAGGAAATGTAGATTTTTCTGAAAGAAATCAGCCATGTTTTCTAATCCCGGATAACCTCTTTTAATGGGGAATACAAAGGACGGACTTGTGCTTCTCTTTCCTGATAGATCCACGTTTAGGTTTGGGGTTAAAGTGCATCAGAAACCACCACACACACAGCATTTGTGATTTCCGCTTACACTAGGTTCACACTACTGTTCGGGTTTCCGTCCTTCAGGTTCACTTGGGGATCCAAAAAAACAGAAACTCTATCCGCTTAAAAAGTGGTTACACGTGGAAACGCACGGACCGCCTGGTTTCCGCCAAAAACGATGGAGAGAAAAAATCCTGCTTGAGAGGCTCGAATGCTAGTGTGAACCTAGTGTTAGTCATTGTCTAGGACTAGCAAAGAGTCTGGTTTTGCAGGTCTGTGTCATCTACATTTAAAGCGGAACTTTAAATTTTCTGACCGTATTTGTCATTAATGATAAATTTTGTAATATACTTTATTAACAAATTTTGGCTCATTTCTCTGAGAGATCCTGCATTTCTTTATTCTTCCTTTTGCTCTTCGCTATTGAGAGCTGTGCATTGCTTTTCACTGTGTATGGAGTACAGGCTTGTGTGTAATGAAGACAAAATGGGGGGGGGGCTCTTCTAACCACTATATATCGAGCACTATAAAGTGTAGAAACTTGGTTCTGGTGTTGTATGAAAGAGAAGATTCTCCTTTCATATGGTACTTGCGGTCGTACCTTGTAAATTGGCGTAAATGATAATAAATCTAGTGTACCACCCATGCCACGTCCAGTTTATGAAACTGATGTTGCTGCCGCTAAACAGAAAAATGGTTGCACATTTTTGTGCAAAACCCAGTTTTAAAAAAAAAAAAATTTTTTTTTTTTTTTTACTTATTTTTTTAAGCCTTATACACTAGGTTACTATCAGCCGCCGACATCTCAGCGTCCATACTGCACGGCAGAGCTATTTTGATGAAAGCCTATGTACATTGCATTCTTTGGAATCTCCTCTATTAAGATAAGATGATGGGGTCTAAAAAGCTGCTCTGTCATCTAGTCAGTAAAGTATCACGTTCAGGCCGCTGCCATCTGTTGGGTTTCCTCTGTTTTCCTCAGATAATTTAAGAAAACAAGCAGTTCTGTGAAGTACTAATGAAGAGCGACTTCCCGGGGATCACTGCCCTTCTGGTCGTGTCTGATAAAACTTCTGTGCCCAATTTAGAGCCACAACGCACTCTCAATGCTGAAGTGGAGGCGGCAGCTACATTATTATTGTACATGATGGATACAGAACCACAAATGCACAAATGTGGCAAGCTTTTTTCTGTATTTTAGTAGTTGCGTGATAATCTTTGTAACAAGACTGACTTCCTGTAATAAATGTGTATTAAATATTGAAAACTTACATTTGTTCACCAGTCATTTGGTTCTGTGTGATCTTTGCTATGATATTTCCATGATGCTCAATCCCAGGACTATATATTTTTCACTGAATGCTGTTGTCCAACTGATAATGAATAAGGGGTCTCATGTTTCATTAGAGGTATGGTCACACATGTACATTGCCCCTCATTCAGTCTAGTGGACTGCCTGAAATAGGTGAGCTCTGAATTTGGCTGTGTGTCAGTCTCATAGTGATTGAATGTAGTGAGGTCCCCAGGGATCAGACACTTATTACCTCTCCTGTGGACTGTGACGGGCCAAGCCCTTTAAATTCTTTTAATCCAGTCTTTCATATCGGAGCTTTTTATCGGTCACTGTACAATGGGGCATTTTCACAGGTGATTAAACTAACGTAACTCATGTGGAAATTCCTCTGAATAACACTTGTTTCTATAGTTGCATACTTCTGCTAATATTTTTGTTCCTGGATTTTCTTTATCTTGACTGGATATAGTTTTCTATTACAGCCTGGGTTACGAGAGTACTATTTCTCCTTAAGGTGGGGGGAGAGCGCTCCATGCTGGTGCAAGGTATCTTATAGGACATACATTGCTCCTCTGGGAAAAGGTGTGCAAAAAAGAAAGCTGTGCATCTGATATCATCTTTTGCAAAGCTAGTGTTCGACCCTTTTAACAGTCCTTGCATCATAGTTAGAATGCAACCCAAGGCACTCTACACCACATGACTGAGGGGCTAGCATTCCAAAACGGTGGTCTGCAGTAGAGTACTGGCTCCGTGAGTCATGTTTCTAGCTAAGGCTAGGTTCAGACTTGTGCTGGGCTCTCCATTGCTGGGGAATCCGAACAGTGGAGAGCCTGTTTGCTAACACTAGGTTCACATCTTCATCGGAGTTCACTCTGCCGAAAATCAGCGAACCCCATTTATAGTCTGATATCCGCTGGTAACCACTGTTTTAGAATGATGGAGAGCCCAGCGCAAGTGTGAACCTAGCCTTAAACATTGACTACCTGTGGACCCCATAGATTTTCATCAGATTCTGACATAGTGGAGTTTATTACAGAGACTCCGACGCAGATTTGAACCTAGCCTAAAGGGTCGGCCATTGACTTTGGAGTATAGCTACTTTTCCACAGGTGGTGCTCGAGACATGGGTTTATCTTTAGGAAAGAGCTAATTTGCATACCGATGAGTACTTTATAACCCACAATATAGGTTAGGGTTACCCGAATCAAATGATATTTTCACCTGGCCAAGTTATCACTGTTTGGCAATATGCAAATGAGCTTTTAGGAGCATCAAGGGCGTTGCTGTTGCTCTAGAGAAGTAACCAGCAATACCCTCATTGCTCCAGAGAGCTCATTGCATATTTACAAAACCAGTGATATGTTGGCAATGGAGACACCGATTTACAAAACTCCAATTTGATTCAGGTGACTCTAACCTGTTTATTTGTGGGGCTGGGTTGATATACTTGATTCTGGTGATACTCCCTTTAAGGTCGGTTGCAGACAACCGTGCTGCAACTAGTCTGCTGTGAATTAAAAGCACTGGCGGCACATGGAGATATCCCCTGTGCACGGGCCGTGCTTCTGCGGCTCCATTCATTAAATGAATAGGAGCCATGGAAGCAAGGGCTGCAAAATAGGACAGGAATAGGACCTGTTCTAGATTTTACGGCATGGACTGTCGGCCTGCACACAGGACCATGAAATTCACGGTCGTGTGTACGGGCCCATTAAAAAGAATGGGTCATTGTGCTATCCATGAAATATACGGATAGCACACTGATCACGGCCACGGTCGTCTGCAACCGGCCTAAGGCCAAGTATACACAATGCTGAAATTCAGCAAAACCTCAATGAAAAACACTGCAGAAAAAAATGGGTTATTATGGTCGTAAACATTTCACTTCTCCACTGACTGTAGGGACCCCCACTGAAATAATCTCCAGTTTCCAGCACGCCCATAAATTTGGAACTGCAGCTCACATACTCCACAGCCACCCCATACAAACTCCTCACCGCTGTCACGTGGGGCCTGGACTTCCCATTCTAGTGATCGATTACTTTTCACCTGTTGAGGGGATAGGTGCTAATTGTTTGCAGATGCCCAACTCATATATATATATATATATATATATATATATATATATATATATATATTATTCTTCTTACCAGACTGTCTCCTGGTTCTAGTGATCAGGATAGGTTACGGTGCGCTCTGTTGCTGTTCTGTCTCTCTGGGTAACATTTACTATACATCTCCTGCTGTTTCTTCTAATGCATATTAATAACATTTGACATCTCCCCGTGTATGACGCCTTGTGCCTGACACTAATAGACGTTTCCTTTACATCTCCGCCACATACGTGTGTGTTTAGCTGTTAGAGAGGACGCTTCAGAAGAAGCTATTCAGCCTTATCTTGTGTTTCCTTATGTAGAGGTGTCAGCTGGATGAGAAATTACACGTTGAGATATTACTTATTCTTCTTGGTGATTTCAGTTTTCCTACACTACTGTGAATAGAAAGTAGATTTCCAATGTGTGTCCTAAATAGGTCTCCACATAATATAATAACATAATACCATAGCGCTGCTGTAATAAAGGTTATTAACTGTTGTCAGTGTAAAGATATTATTCATGTTATTTGGAGACATTTGACCTTTTGTCAGCATACTACATATGTTCCCCTTCCATGTATCACATGCATCTTGTATGACCTAGAAATAAGTGTCAAAGGTATATATGTATAGAGAGAGTTGGCCCAGGACAAGTTTCCTATTCTAATATTCTGCCAAAGCCTTAACCAGAGGG
This sequence comes from Leptodactylus fallax, assembly GCA_947044405.1. NCBI lineage: Eukaryota > Metazoa > Chordata > Amphibia > Anura > Leptodactylidae > Leptodactylus > Leptodactylus fallax. The sequence continues at coordinate 2,341,915 of CAMRHE010000203.1, forward strand.
CCTGCTGTTGGCATGGCTGGTGCAGTGTTGAGTAACTTATTTTTTCACTAAGCCCTTCCCTGCCTTCAGCAATTTTCTTTTTGCCCAGAAAAAACGTTTTAGGCTACGGCCCCACATTGCAGAAATGCAGCCTTTTCTGTTGCAGATTTTGCTGCTGCTTTTTGAGCCAAAGCCAGGAGTGGATTGAGCAGAAGGTAGAAGTATAAGAACTTCCTATATATTTGCCATTCCTTTTGTAGACATTCTTGGCTTTGGCTCAAAAACCTGCAGCAAAATCTGCAACAAAAAAAACTGCGTTTCTACAACGTGGGGCCTCAGCCTTAGTTGTCTAATTGATGTTGAGTGGTCTTTATTTAAAAAAAAAAAAAAAACAACCTTCCTTTTTTCAAAGAAAAAGGAAACACTTAAATACTACTAATGAGTCAACTTTTTAAAATTGTCCCCCCCCCCCCATTCGCATGCCCTTTTCTGGGAAATCTATATAATTAACACTTTAATGACCAATCTCCCATAGATATTTGTATTCAGCTTTCCCCAAACCCTATACAATGAGGCTGATTCTCTGCCATGTTGCACCAATGTGGCGTACTGTTTTTTTCACAGACCTATTGACTTTCAATGGATCCATGAAAACAGAGCCATGTTTGCGGTCTGTCCAGAAAGTACAGCATACTCTGCTTTTTCAAGGATCACAGACATCGCTCGACCACACATCATTAGTGTGAATAAAGCCTGAGCAGTATAGAGAAGCGGCAACTGCAGGACGTGTATATTACGTGACTGTCGGGATGAATAGCCTTTAAATGCTCTCATCCAGCATCCTTTATTACGTAATGTACAATGTATTATGTGTCTGTACCTATGCGGGGCCCTTACTCTCCTTTTTCCTGCTAGCGGTGCATTTTCCCATCTGCAATAGATACTGTAATTGATAATAAAGTCTTAACTGTGCAGTACTTGACAGCTTCCCTGGAGCTGCGCTGGATGCTACTGATCTGAACACGGGTGCTAAGACTGGATCTGTTTCCAGACATTGAGCAAGATCTCAGAGGAGATATTTCTGTCATGACATGGTGGGAAGATAAAATATAATAGCAGTCGGTAGCTGTAGAGAAATAGAGCACTGCTTTAGTCATCCTGGAGTCTTGTGAATATATATAACCTGCTGTACAGTCAGCGGAGGAGCCGCCTGCTATGTATTACAGGCTTTAAAGGCCCTATGCACAAAGCAGCAAGAAAACCTGAACTTGCAGGTGGAAAAACAGTAAAATGTGTATATGGTATTATTTCCGAAAGGTTATATCTATATATAGACTGTTATTACGCTGCTAGCCATTCAGTACGCTCTGTGGTAGGTGATTCTTGCAGAGGTTTTTTTTCCCCCCCTTTTTATAGCACTTCTGGTTTGGTTTTTATAGTTAAAACAATGTAATAAATATTTCACCCTGAAAAACTGCCTGCGCTGAAAACTGTCGCAAAAGCATGTTTTATTTTTGGGGTGGTTTTAATCACCCCCAAATGCAAGTGTCCATTATTTTTTCACAGGGCGACAAAGTTGGGTTGCAGGGCTTTTTCGTCAAGAATTTTGGATGGACTCCCATCGCAGACTGGAAGGTAGCCTAAAGCTGAGGCCACATGTTGCTGAAAAGCTGTATTCTTTTTCAGATTTTGCTGTTTTTTTTGAGCCAAAGCCAATGATTGTTTGTGTTGTGACACCACGTTGTGCCCATAGCATGACTGTTGCTATAATTCGGTTGTAAATCACATGGTAGACTACACTGTAGGTTGTGCGCTATTGTGACTTTCTTGTGAACTGTCCATAATTTCGTTGTGCTTAAAACCAAATTCCCAAATCTAAAATATTGGCATGACAACAAGTCACAGACAGATTACACAAATTTATTGGTTGAACACCTTGATATTGCTTGACCCAAGTCAGTGTGTGACCAACCCCAGAATGAGAGGCCCTCACGGGGCGTATTGTTGGGGCGTTGGCAGCTGATGCCACAGTTACAGGGTACCTCTAGTATTGCCTCTGGTTATTCTGTTTATGGTTAACAGAAGCCACGTCTCAAAGAAGTGATGTCTCCCACGTAATGGCCACCTTTGCAGCATATTCCTAAGATTGTTGTGTATTGCGTTACTTACAGGCTTGTACGCAGTCTAGCTTTACGTATCTCTTGGGCATTGCGTGTCATAGAGTACTATGTTTGCATTTTTAGCTCTTCAAAGCATAATTAGAGCAAATAGAAAGCGAGTATGTGAGCTTACAATTCATGCGTCTGTGTCATGTCCTCATTTTATTTGGCAGGACAGGTTCCCCAAATGTGTGCACCTGTATTGCTGCCACACCCTTGTAAAGAGAAACTCGAGTGCAGGAAGGACTCATTCATGGCCTAATTATGGTGTATTAAATGGTATCTTTTGTATGAGTCTCCGAGCGCCCCTTACCTCCCCCCCCGCCCCCCAGGCAGGAATTAAAGTCATTTAACCAGGCTTTAGTTTTCTGATGATTGCACTTCTTTCACCCCCTGCTTTTAACTCCAGATTTTTTATTTTTTTTTACTTTATTACTTATGACATTTTTATACCATCATGTATGTTTTTTTTTGCTTTTTGTTTTTTTTTTTTTTTTTCCTTGCAGTTTCCACAAAACAGTATAGTCTGCTTGGTGTGTGAGTTCATTTTACCTAGTAGATATTTCCTATCCTCATGACTATTAGCATACATGTAGTGAAGAGGAGACCAGGTATTATTATTATTATTATTATTAATCTTTATTTATATAGCGCCAACATATTCCGCAGCACTTTACAAGTCAGAGGAGACATGAACAGACAATATGAGACATTACAATGTGACAAAGAAATAAACATATCAAACAATAGGAGTGAGGGCCCTGCTCGCAAGAGCTTACAATCTATTATCTGCTATGAAAGAGAATTTTTCTCTGTGCCATACAAGCATGGTTTTGTTTCCCACCCCATAAGGCAATTTAAGGCCCTATTTACATGACAGGTTTGTTTTTTGTTTTTTTTTTGTTTTTTTTTTTGACAGACCTAATATCGGTGAAAAGTAGGTATGTCGGTCTGTTGAAGTCCATTGAAAGGTCTTATCCACATGACTGTGAGTAACAGCCCCTTTAGAACCCATGAAAGTCTATGGGTCTAGTCACATGACTATCAAAATAAACAAAGTGAGCATTTCTGTGTTTTGGATGGCAGTGAAAAACTGTCCATCAAAAAAATGATGATATGAATAGACCCATAGACATTCATAGTTTTAAAAATGTCTGTCATGTGGACATTTTCCACTGTCATGTGAATAAGGCCTAAAGAAGATACCGAAATGTTCAGGGTGAGAGTGTGTAACAGTTGAGTTGCGTCATTGGGGTTTAGAGACCTGGTAAGATGGTTCCTGGAGTGGTCCCGCGGACTCTTAATATAGCCTCTATTGCATTTAGAACGTCTTTGATTTTATAGGAAGGCGCCTGCTGGTATTTATTTCTCAGGTTATGGGTCCTATTGAGCCCATGGTGCCAAGTCAAGAAATGTCTGCTCTGGAAATAGCGGCTTCCTGACCCTAGATTGAATGAATTGACATTGAAGTGCTACACCAAATATTATTCTGTGCGAGCGGAGTCATTTGCCGGGCGCAGTGACAGTGATTACTGTTATTATTATTGTGACCAAGTTGTCATGATTACATGCATAATTGCCCCTTAGTCTCAAATAATAGATGGCGCCTCATTTGCATTGCAAAGTAAATTGGCCTTATCTGCCATTCACAGGTGGGCCCATTCTATACCGCCCTGGTAATGCCTCCCAGAGAATTATCTGTGGCACTCCGTAAACGTTGGTATTTCTTTGTTTCGTTGGTTTAACTATCGGTGCTTTGCTCCGTCCAACAGTTTCTAAAGTGTTTGGATTTATCTGCTTGCGTTTGGCGTTGATGTGGCAGCTGCAGACTTCACCATCCTCATTGTAATTCTTGCCCTCTGCCTTGAATATTCATGACCCGTTTGGCAGACTGATCTCTTTTCTGTCATAAGCAGCTGCTCTCGAGTCTGCTCCGATGACGGCCTGTTACTCCTGAGCTGCCAGTTATCACTCATTCATACTGACATTTGGTCCCATTTATCATGCCAGCCGCAATTTATTTATTAATAGCCTTGTGCGATTAATTTGGGAGGATAAAATCCACGCATCGGCTAAAAGTGAAGCCTCATCTTGCCCTGGAATTTAATAAAAGCTGGGCTTACTTGGTATGTTTTTCTCAGGGACTCTGTCTTGTAAACCATAAGAATATAATCCTTGTTGTGGTGTTCAGTAGGAAATGTCACTGCACAACATGAAAAGGGAAGGTTGTGTCCGTCAAAGCTGGGAATTTAAAGGGAAAGCACACAGGAATTTCAGGGATGTGCAGCCTGGTTTGTGGATGAGGGTTGTAAAGGGGAATTCACACCAAATGGAATTGATGTGGGTGTCAAAATCCTAAGAACGTCAATTCTGAAGCAGATTGTTGATAATGGGGAAAAATAATGGCTTGAAGAGTTTATTGCAGGTTATGTGTTGGGTTTTCCTGCAGATTTTGAGAGAAACTATGGTGAAGGGATTGTACAGAAAAAAACAAAACAAAACTAGTAGACTTCTGTTAAAGGGAGCCTGTCAGGACGATTTGGGACTCTAAACTACCCACAGGTCCTTATGGGACAGGGGTTTAGTGTCCCAGATAGCCCTGCTGTATTGCTGTCCGTGCCTGCATTAAAAATGGAAAAAAAACTTGTAATACTTGCCCAGCGGCTGTACTCTCCCACCATTTGTGCAGTTAAGTGAAGCTGGAGGAGTACCCCTTCATCGTGCTTGTGCTGTGAAGCCGGAGTGTCCTTGCTTCATTGAACAACTGCGCAGTTCAGTATAGAGGTTGCTTTTGCTTTGTTTTTGATGCAGTCATGTACAGTGTGGCAATAGGGCTATTTGGGACACTAAAGCACCAGTCCATAAAGACCTGTGGTAGTGTTCCAGATGAACCTTTTACCAACTTTGCCACGTCTAGCTATTTGCATCACTTTATAGGTACTGCTCCACAGATTCCGGCACAGTTGGAATTTTTTTTCTTTAACGTCCACCATTCCCAAGCAATTAGTTTTGGTGCCTCATATACTATTTAGGTTCTGTACTGTCTGTGTTATGCAGGAGCATACAAGGGTGTGTGATTCTGAGCTCTGACACTGTCTACCTCTGATTGGAGCTCTGTGCCACGCTCCCCTTTCCTTCTCCTGCCTGACACTGCACACCTGACAGTACAGAGCCTAAATAGCATTTCAGGCACCAAAACTAACTGCACTTATTGCTCAGGAACTGTGGGAACTAGAGAAAAAAATTAACACCATGTCAGAATCAGTGGAGCGACACCTATTAATAGATGCTAAGAACTGGAGTTGGTGAAAGGTCCTCACTATAAACAAGGTGCCTCGTCCCAGGTCTTGCCACCTCCACTATTGTACTTTGCTTGATACAGAAGAGTTTCCTGTGTTGGCATATGACCAGCAGTATATGTAAAGAAGCTGACTGACTTGCTGTAATAGCTAAGCCGGCCTCCGTCTCTCGATACATCAGCGGTGAAGGTTTTGCTATTACATCTGCCGACAGAGGAAGCACACTGTTGTGTTGAGCAATGTCTGGACAGGGAAGTGTCAGGACTCAGGACTGAGATTTAACTTGAAGGGGTTGGCCAGACCAATATTGAGAGAAATATTATTGTTTGTCTAATTATACAACTTTCCAATGTACCTTGTATATAAATTCCTCCTGGTTTTCTAGATCTTTGCTTGCTTTCATTCATTCTGCGTACTCTGTGATTAGAAATCAGTCCATGGTCATGTGCTGTACAGTCCATAGTCATGTGCTGTACAGTCCAGCACAGTAATCAGTTATCTGCCTGGTAACGAGCTGTGCACCTGTGTGTCCATCACATGACCATGGACTGATTTGTATCCACTGGGAGGAAGCAGAATGAATGACAGCAAGCAGAGATCTAGAAAACCAGGAGTAATTGATACAGAAAGTGTATTGTAAAATTGTAAAAATTTTTTATTATACAAATAATTTTTGTGTCTCTGTATTGGATTACATGTGGACAATCCTTTTAATCTGAAACATAGGTCAATTTTTGCAGTGTGTGGATGAGATTTACACTGGATTTCACCCTTTTTCAATGCTGATGCTGGGTCACATGATCCTCCATGAGTGACTATTACAAGACAGAAGCTCCAGTTGTCTGACTAGACTGCTGTCAGTGAGTAGGGCAGACTAGATTACCTGGGGAGCACTTGTAGTAACCTGTTTCAGGATACTGACTCGGTTAACTTAAAGCAGCCAATCCCTTTAAAAGTTTTACTTTGTACATTATACAGACATTTGTGAATCTCCTGACAATCTCGCCTGTCATAACCGGTCATTATCCTGTCTTTTGGCCGCTGTGTTAGGCTACAAATTATAAATCTGTATTTCCTGTGAAAAGAGCTTTGTGCACTTTGTTCTTGTGTGATGTGGCCGCGGAGGCCTGCGTTTCCTCTTGTCAGGCTGATCAGACTGCTAGTACTGAAATCTTCACAGCAGCCCTTCCAAGAAGATGCCAAGAACTCTGCACAGTCTGAGGGAATCGGTCAGGACATCTCCTCCTCCCGGAGAGACTTAAGCATTCCAGAATCTTTTCTTCTGTCTTTCATCATTCTCCGACTGAAAATAAGTATTTTAGGGATCGGGAATTGGGAACTAATATAGTAGTGTTTTCTGGAGTCGTTGTACTTGTCAGATATATTTATTATTTTTTAGTTTTATTTTCAGTTATTAACCATTAAATATTCCTAGTGATTCCTTTAATTCTTATAGTTTGTTTATACCTAGCAAGATGAAAGGGTATTCCTACAAGGAGTGCAATAAAATCCTCCTTTGGTTGTCCCAGGCAGCTCGATGTATGGATGTCTCTTAGTTGATGTCACCTTTTGAACTAAATTTCCAAGCATGTGTTTTCCTTTGTTTTTCTGCATGCATATTGCCAGATCAAGACGTTTTACATTGTGTATGTCAGTCGAACCTGCCGATTTTGCATGAACAGCCGAGCATCTACCCTCTGTGGTGTTCTCCCAAATCTCCCTCAACAGCACATGTTGGAGTTGGACATCCATTGCCTAGTCCTTTTGTTCTTGTGCCGATAAGCTTCTGCCGACAGTGGTTTATACATGTACAAACCGAACCGACTAAGGTGAACATGTGTGCGGGAGAGTCACGAGGCTGGAACTTACCACTGACTTTTTCTTACAATATTTTTAACAGGTGTTTTGGCCTGCAGGTCTTTTTGAACACTTAGGACTATTTCATAGAAAGCCAATTAAAGGGGTTTTCTGGTTTTACAATATATGAATATGATGACTTACAACAGCAGATTGGCAGGGGTGCCAAGAGTCTGTTATTGGTTTCACCAGTCTATTATTGGTGGCTTTTTCATAGACCCCATACACACAACTTAGTGTGCTGTCCAATGGGGCTTTCCTTGCTCTTATTATACAGCAGGTCCTATCCTTCTGTATATCATCAGAACGTAAGCCCCCATTGGTGGGCAGAAAGCCAATCCGAGCGCATTCCGCAATAAAATTGGCCCTCCCCCTGGCCTGCACACAACAGTGTGTGTATGAAGCCTTAGGATAGGATATCTGTATTTAGTCTCCAACCCCCCCCCCCCCAAAAAAAAAAAAAAAAAAAATTCACAGGAATACCTGATGAAATCTGCACAAACACTGGGATATCATACAAGCTCCTTGCAGCCGTTGTCTTGGGTTGCATAGATCCAGCAATCTCCTACCCCAGAATTTGTGATCTTTACATAATGCTCTATACAAAGCTAATTTCTTAGTTCTCATTTGTATGTGCTTGTTTTTTATGTTGTAAATTCTTTTGTTTCCACCTCTTGGGTCTGTGGTTTCTTATCCATCTGTTCACTAATACCCAGCTTGTAGTTCTTAATAATCTGTTCTGCCCTGGCTGACCCCGCTGTCTTTACTACTTTTATTAAGCTCCTGTGTGTGACTCCTCTCATTGCCAGTGAAGGTATTGCACGTAATGCAATACCAGCTGACACAGTTAGCAGTTTCACTGGTCGGAGTGCTGATATTGGTATGAATGGCACATCATTGCTGCAGCAATGTAAATGGAGACCAGCAGCACAAGGCTAGCAGGGGACTTCTATTCATTAGTATGTGATATTTATGTAGATTATAAGCCCTATATGGGACAGTGACTGTCAATTTCTGTAAAGCGCTGCGGAATATGATGGCGCTATATAAGTAAGCATAATAAATAATATTGGTGACCTATCTATAGGGTAGGTTATCAGGAGAAGGATGGTGGAAGTCTGATTCCTGGTCTACTCCCCGATCAGCAGTTGCAGAGTCCGCCACACACCAAACCAGACACCTTTCCATACACTGTGCAGTCACAAGAAGTGCATTGCCATATGTGATTTAGTGGTCACAAGAAGTGCATTGCCATATGTGATTTAGTGGTCACAAGAAGTGCATTGCCATATGTGATTTAGTGGTCACAAGAAGTGCATTGCCATATGTGATTGTGGTTGTTCCTGGATAACGCAACTCAAACCCATTTCGAGTGAGTAAGAGCTGCAGTAACCAGACGCAGTCACTATACAGTGTATGGCGTAGCATATTGTGCTGGTGCGCGGTGCACACTGCAGTCAGCTGACCAGTGGACGTGCCAGGAGTCGGCCTGTCACATTTCTACTACTTTTTTTAAAAAAATCCCAGAAATGCCATTTAGAAGTAGTTTGGAGAATTTGTCGGTCTAGGAAATCTTTCTGAAAGGGAATCTGTGCCTTGCAATAATGCCAATGTGACGTTTATTTTTATTACCTTCATGCTATTTTGTCACGTGAAGTGGTGATTGATCAGTCTGTATAGTCAATTAAATGACTTCATCTTCTTACAGGTCCATGCAGATAGGAATTACCGTGTATATAGCTATTATTAGCCCAATTATGCCATGTCTGCTTTAAATAAAGCAAAATGGGCCAACTCCTTATACCCCGCTCCCATGTGGAACAATGAGAACCTGCAGGGAGTCTCTGCACTTCACTGCCACAGACTGAAGTCTTTTCTGCAGTCGCCCCAGGGGGCTCATTAGCCTTGAAGAGGGGTCTAAATGTGATTTGTACATTCTGAATCCTGCAGATGTTCAGGGTTAGGAGGACCTTTAACACTTTGCAGATCCTCTAATTCTGTGTTTAATTTACATGGCCGCAAGTTGTGATGTAGCAGCGATCTTAAGATGCCCTCAAAATATTTTACCATGTCACAAAGCTCCCTCCATCTAGTCTACTTTCTTCTGCTTATTCTGAATGAAATAGTTTACAAGAAGCAGATCTGTACTTTCAGTAATTTAAAAGAAAGAACAAGCTTGAACCTTGTCAGCCACAGCCACTACTAAAAGTACCACGATGTGCCCAGTAAACATTGTAGTGGTTATGGTAACTGCTATCCCTTTCTAACAGCAGAGCCACAGGGACGCCTAAGGATAAGCTATCCATTTTAAAGTACTGGGTAACCCTGTCACAGGTTATTCTTGCAGTGTATATGCTTTAAATGTCTTATAGGTAAGGGTCTTACTTCTGGAACACTTATTTAATCGATGAATATAGGGGGTCGGGGTTCGTTGGCTTCTATTTGGCTCCATGCATTGTATAGGCCATAATAATAAAGGTTTGAGGAACAGTGTCATGTGAAGAAATCATTGGGGTCAATTAAGACTGGAGTTCTGTACGGCAATCTTAATGAAGTCACTGACTGCTGTGCACCAGATATCTGTCAGTCCTGATCTGGCATAGATTTCCTATATAACTTGTGGCAGTTTTCTGGCATGAGTTGTAGTAAATTTGTCAAGCCAAGGCACCCACTTTCATTGGCAAGTGGGTGGGGGCACAGAAAGATGGAATCTGTGCCTCTTTGTATTTTCTTTAGAACGTGAGAGAGAGAGAATATCTATCATGATGTATTACTCTGTATGTGTGATGAAGGTCTTCTCCTCCAGCTTGCAGAAAATCTATGTTTTTCATCACCTGAGCAGTAAAACCTTGGATTTTATGTAATGGATCTTGCAATCAACAACCTCCTTGACAGGATCATTAAGGAGGCGGCTTTTAGCAGATGTGTTTTAGCACATCTTAACCAATAATTGCTTTAATATATATTATGTTCTAAAGAAACTCATGCGTAACAGAAGATTTCTATTTCCATTTCATACAAAATAGTTGTACTATTAGAAGCATAGTAGTATATGGATTTTAGAAAACTTGCACTCCATTATAGTACCATGTACACTTACAGATCTACTGCTCAAAGCTACAGTGCACAACTCTTATCATGGGAGGTTGTAATGTCTAGCTTCTGGCAAGATAGTGTCCTGTCACTTCTCCTGACATATGTTTTAATAAATAATTACTTTAGCCATGAAATAACCATTCTGGAGCATCTTTTGTCAGAATTCTGCATTCTGCCATTCCTGTGAAAATACTAGATCAATAAATTGTCAACTGGGTGTGTCTTCAAGTCTGATCCTGGCATCACTGATTAGACTGCACAGGTACTCCCCCCAACTAGTAACACCCATCAATGTATTCATACATTTCTAGTAGGAATAACAGAGGACTGGCACCAGAATTATTGTATGAAGAATACAACTTCTCCTAAGATGTACGTGTCAGGCAACGTGGCATTCTATAGTGCTATATAGAGAGTGCCATCACCCATGCTGGGCCCTGCCACACATTGGGGCTTGGAATCTAAATTTCAGATTAACTCTTCATTAAGTCAGTGGCAGTCAGGATGGCATTATGACTAATGTGACAGTAATGACATTTAATGACCCTTCTTCAGGAGTAATTTCAGTAAAATACCTATTTAGCTTCCAGTACAACGATAGTATGTCTAATAATACTAAAGACTAGTATTCAGAAACCATGACACGAGTGAACAGAGCCGAATACACTTCAAGGACCTTTTAGTTTGCTGGCTTGGTCCACTAAAGCCACCTTTACATGGAACTGTTTTTCAAACCACCATCAAAAGGTGGCTTTAAAATAAAAACCCTATGGAAAGGTCCCAAGGACAGTTTATAAATATCAGTCCTTGCAGCTCAGAATGGTGGTTTTCCATAGAGACTGGGCAATACTACTGCTCGTGTATATGTTGATGTGAGCACCATCCACCTATCTTGTACCTGATAGTTTGTTCATACATGTTTGGTACACAATAATTTTATAGTTGATCTTTTTACACGTTTACAGTGAGCAGTTATGAGAGACTGTACACAGACGGATAGCAAGTCTGAACACAGACTTGTTAAATCAGCCTAAGATTAAGTAGAGGTTTGAGTGAATATTGGCTTAGGTCCGGAGAAAGCATTTTCTCTTATAAAATAATATATTACAACATTTCTTATATTTGCTTGGGCTGTTGATTTATGCAAAGTTTGTTGAAGTGACCATTTACTTTCACAGTTTGCATCTTGTGATTTTTGCTTTGTCAAAGCAACAGAAGACCAGAAATGATGGCAGTGCTAGGTTCATAAAGTGACAGCAAGGGCGCATGATGGACTGCATTGACTTATATTGGGGTGCATTAGGATTTCTGCTTAGTGCCTTCCATTTTACTGAAAAATTGTATGAAATGCTATTCTGCGTATTGGGTATTCTGCAATGGAGGCTTCTGGCTGAAGAATGGCCAATGTGGCCAGTTTCACTAGTCTGTATTTGTCATATTTTTAATAAATGGAAACATCCATTGGCTATGGCTAGGTTCACATCTGCGTTCGGGAAACCTAATACGCATAAAAAGGCGGGAACCTTAGGAAACCCGTTGACCCCATAGACTAATGGGGTCCATGTGGTTTCCGCACGGAAAGGGTGGAAAAATGCAGAGAGAAAAGTCCTGCTTGCAGCGCTTTTCTCTCCACATTATTCATGCAGAGAGGGGAACGGAATCCCCGAACATAGTGCAAGTGTGAACCCAGCGTAACCTTGGTTTGTTTTTTTTTTTTTTTTTGTGAGGTGTACACACAGAAAAAAACTAAATAAAAAACAGAACGTATCATCGCGTTGTGTTCCCTCATTCATGACGGCAAGATGCCTGGACCTAATAAATAAGCTCCTTTTTGATATTAGATTTGACCAGCATGGAAAAAAGAAACCTGTTTGTAGTAACCTAATAAGTCTTTGGCTCTGGTACACTTATTGTAGGCTGCTCCAGTAAAGGGCATTGCAGCCAGCTGTAGCAGATGGTGCTTCTCTAGTGAAAGGAAAGCTGGCCATACACTAGTGATTTCAGACGGAGTTTTCTGGTCAGGTTTTCGTTCATGGTTTGTTCTTCTGAATGACAAGGCCATAAGTTAAAATGATAAATCATGGTTGATCTCTGACGTGATCCGTGGCCTGGCCTTGATATCTGCCTTCAGTAGGCATCATGAAAAGCACAGTCAACAGGAAAATGGACTAAGGCCACATGTTGCAGAAATTCATTTCCAGAGTGGCCATAAACGCGGCATTTTATAGTTTCAGTAATTGAGATTTCGCCAGCATTTTAGAGAAATACATAGACTGCACATCCTAATATTATACATTGATCTATACTTCTCAGCAAAATCTACAAAAATGAACCCAAGATTCTTAGTATACATATTGATAAAGGTGTATAAGCTCATTAACCAATTCATGGCGCCCTCTGTATAGTGGGTCCACATGGCCACCACAACATCACTCACAGGGAAAGCAGCCCTGGAACGCCCCTACTGCCAGGCTAAACCCCCAAGCCCTGAGCCACAGCAATGGCAGACACCATGCAAGAACTGCACCATATAAACAGATCTCGAAAAGGTTCACCTTGCTATATGGCCTCCATCTAGTAGATGAATCCCTAATGCAGTCGTCTGCTAATTAAGGCTAAGGCCCCACGTGGCGTTCCGCAGCAAAAAAGCGCTGCGGGAAAAACCGTGGCAGGAACGCATTGCGGTTCTTCCCGCAGTGCTTTAGACAGAAAGTTTGCAAAGGTTTTCTCTGCGGACTTTTTCAATTATACCTATGGGGAAACCGCCGGCGTTTCCGTAGGTATAATTGACATGCTGCGATTTCAAAAACCACACCAGTTTTGGAAATCGCCGCGTGTCCACAGCGCGATTTTAATCGCAAAGTGGGCATGGGAATCCCATCCACTTTGCTCTGACTGTAAAATTGCATTACCACCAGGCCCAGGCCTAAAGGGGTTTTCCCATCTCAATGTTTCAGCAGCTTTGCCTGCTGTCTCCTCTTCTCACTTCCAGTATCCCCCTCCCTCCCAGCTTGCTGAACAGGACACTATGAAGTATCACAATACTTATTACAATTATAACTACTAGAAATCTAATATAAATGCAGATCAAATAATCTACGCATGCTTCTAGAGAATGGACTCAGTGTTAACTGTGTGTTTGCATAGAGAGATAACAGACAGGGCTTTATCAACAAACTGCAATTAGCTGAACTGATTGTCCTGCCGGCAGAGTTGTACATAACAGTAAGAGCAGTGAGTGAGGTCATTTGTCCTATCACACAGGTCCAGTGCTATGGAAACGCTGTTTAAACAATAGGAGGAATAATTTCACATAGCAGGCAAACAAAGCAGCATTTTTAATGCAATATATTTAGGGAAAGTCTTCAATTTACATAAGCTAGCAGTATAGTTCAGATCCTTGAGATGGGAATACCCCTTTAAGTGGCTAGTGAACTTATAGACCTCATATGTATACTAAGAACTGCATGTTTATTTTTGTAGATTTTGCTGAGAAGCATAAAATCAGTGTATAATATTGGCTTGTCTGATCCAAGTCTCCCCCTCTCTAAAAAAAAAAAATCAAAAATAAATAAAAAATTGACTTATTTAATCTCATCCTTACTTTGCAGAGAAAAAAACGCTGTTGAACACATTGTGGGGGGTGGTTACGTCTAAAGCTGCTTTCCTGTAGCGTGTTTTATTTATTTTATTTATTTATTTATTTATTTATTTATTTTCTTTCCCCCCTCCCATGTTAACACCTCACAGACTAAAATAGGCAAGCACTTAAGTCCTCCGTGTACTCACCTTTTGGTGTGATTTTTAGCATGTTTGCTGCTTCTGCTTTCCTGGTTTTTAATCAGAATTTTCTGCAGTTTTCCCCTCTTTCAGCTGTCTTAAATCTCTAGTTTATGGCCTGCTTTAGACTACCTGCAGTTTGGATGCAGGTACTTTTTATTAAAAAAAAAAAAAAAAAAAAATATTTTCCTTACTTCCAAATTTCATTAATTGGGGAACTAGAAATATAGATTTCTGGGAGGTCCAGAGGATCTGAAATAAAGATGGCGAGGTCCAATACAAATTAATGCTATGTATATCTGATAGCCTAGGAAGCCGTACACAAATCTGTTTGCTTCATTGTGGCTATACATTGTAATTACAGTCTCATCCCATTCACTTATATGGGAGGCTTCTGTAGTTACATCACACAGTGCTATAAAACATACAGCACACAGTGTCAACAGAGAAGGGACAAGAGCTGCCATCCCTTCAAACAGCTGATCAGTGGATCTCAGGTATCAGACCCCTACTGACCCTTATTGCTGGATGATGATGAAGATAGGTCATTAATTAAAAAAGATCTGGAAACCCCCCTTAGAAATTTCCCTGTGTATATATCTTATATGCTAATAGTCATTGGGTCCACTAACATTATCACCTCTGAAGACAGCTCATCCCAAAAGGCGCTTTGAGGCTAAAAATATTAATGTAGCCTAGGGATAGGTCATCAACATCAGATTGCTGGGGGTCTGACACCTAGCACTTCCACTGATCAGCTGTTCTTTGCATTTGATACACAGGAATGGAGTAGGAAGCAGAAAGCGCTGTTCTCTGTGTAGTGGCCAAATAGAGTTACTGCAGCTTAGTTCTCATTTAACTGAATGGAATCTGATGTGCAGTAACCTGGTCTGACCAATAGTTGTCTGCTTGCTGCTCCATTCCTGTGTATCAGCTGCTGTTAGAATAGCTGAATAGGGGTGTCTGATGTTAGAGCCCCACTAATCTGATAATGATGACCTATCCTTATGATAGACCATCAATATTTTTGGCCCAGAAAACCCCTTTAACTTGGACATGAAGTAACACAAGCCAGACCTGGGACTTGTGTTGAATGTTATTTATATTGTAAAATATTTCTTGTAGTTTGGGTAATACTTAGATCTGATCTTGCCTTTGCTATGTGCACATTCCATCTGAGCTATGTATTTAATGTATACGCCAGAGAAAAGCTCCTGCGTGTAGGTAACTTATATAGATAGATAGGTCCCACTCACTTATTGGAGGACAGAGGGAACGTCCTTTCGGCCTCCCTTCAGATCGGTATGAGGCCACTTACCATTTTAATCCAGCTGTTTAAGAAAATGGGCTAAACTGCACTTTCCTATAAAAAAAAAAAAAAAAGCTTTTGCAAAAAAGATTTGTCATGCACCAATAGTGTGCATGCTGTGGTGTACACTCCAGATGTGTTTCTCAGACCACACAGATCCTTGAGCTATGTTCACACAACATGGAATACATGTCCTATATACCTGCGGACGGTCACCGTTGTTCATCCTACACACATTTTTACACCGCTGAATGCTCTGTGAAGAAACGATAGAAGTGACATGTCTCCTCTTCAGGGTTTCAGAAGCAGATTTCTCCTATTGAAGTCAATAAAAGGTGAAAAATACACTCCAAATATGATTGGTTACTATTTGGGTATTTTGCTTCTTTATTCTGGTATTTATATGGCTGAAAGAGCGACACCCCAAAAAGCCTCTCCTGTTTATGCTAGTAAAATATGCTGTGTGAACATTCCTCAAGAATGTGGGATATCAAGAAGTGCTTCTTACCCTCCAAAGTGTTATTTTTCTGCTGCTTCTCATCTGAGTGTGTCATGTGTGGCCAGGGTAAGTGGCTCTTCAGGTATAGGGAAATATTTGACATGCAGTTAGGTCTCTTACACCCAAGGTTTGATATAGACAAGATGTACACAAGTAATACCTCGTACATTCGCGAGGTTAGGGTCCAGAGCGGGTCGCGAATCGCGAATGTTTGGTACAAGCGCTTAGAAGCGCTTACAATGCCGGTTTCTAATGTTTAACCCCTAAATATCAATAAACTTTACCCTACAGTACTGTACAGTATACTGTACAGTACTGTATATTAATACATTCATTCATTTTTCTTATACACTCACAGTAAAATGAAACTAATTACCGGGTACGTAACGAACAGGACGCTACTACCCAATAGCGAAGGTGTTTTTTTTTAATTAAATTTCACAGATCTGAAAAAAAAAAGAGCAAAATCTATATATGTTAGTTGCCAAAAAAATATCGCGAATCTGTGAATTCGCAAATTCGGAAACGCGAGTGTACGAGGTATTACTAAAATGGCAATTATCAGTAAGGAGCGTCTAATGATTTATTACTGTATGTCAGGCGTTCAGATGACGCTATAGGTATGTAATGAAACAGTCTATGAGTACATTACCTTCCCAGCTGTGACAGATGTTTCTTGTGATCTATGATAGATGTTACGAGAAGTATTTACAGGTGACTTATTTTTCTGCCAATAGTCAGTGCCTTTTGGTGATCACAGATATGTATAGAGTGTGGTCACAATACAGGATGTCCCAGTGATGGCGACGGAGGAGGTAGCGGTGGATCACACACAATATGATCAGTTGGTAAAACTTTGCATTCCCAAACTTTATACCGCAGGTTTATGTTCAGTGAGATTTTTGGTTTTACATGAAAAAAAAAAAAACCCTAAAGAGGCTTTCTGGGCTATTAAAAATCCTGCAAATTGTATCAAATTTTATTTAAGTATAAAAAATACCTTTCCTTTCCCCGGTCCCCCCCAGTCTTTGTTTACATGTAAACGGCACATGACCCCTGCAGCCAGTCATTGGCTAGGTGCTGCTTTACTGGCATCACGGCTCCATTCACACCGCAATGATGGGGCAGATTTATGAGGACTATAGCTACTGAACTGGTGGAGGGTGAGCCTCATATATGGTGCAGCTGGCTATGCTCTTGGAGGCGAATGTACGGTAGATCTTAGCTGGCGTACCTTTGCCACATCATTTACGCCAGATTTCTTGAGTAACAGATAAATAAGATTCTATTTTGAAATCAAAGTCATGTATGGCTCATAAAGGAAGAGAATAAGTAACGGACAGATGGTATTTCTTTAGGACCACTCTGCTTGACAAACTTACTATAATTTGTGCCAGAAAACTGCCTCTCTACTAAAATCGCCTTTTATACCAACCATAAGTCATGAGGTGACCACATCCTGGCATAGGATCCCAGCCCTGCAGATAGGTTAGGGCCCCCTTGTGGATCAGTGTCACCTCTAATCCAATGGCAACACCCTTGTCGCTCCCAAAAACTCCCTTGCATAGTGACAGAAATAATATGCGTTCTTATGCTGGGCTCTGGTGATGCTCCCAAAGTTTACTTTCAGCTTCTCCTCCCTCACTCTTCCCTTAAAGGGATCCTGTCATCTTGATTTGAAGTTTTTACTTGCATGAAACAGAACATTATGGAAGTTACGTGAGGTCCACAAGGGTTTGTCCTCTTCCAGACAACCCCTACACTCTTGCACCACTTCTAGAGGTGTCCGACAGCGGCTTTCTCTCCTCCTCCTCCTCCTCCTCCATCATCTCCATAGCGCAGGCAGGCTGAGCTGAGGGTTGGACCAGGTGGCTGTCAGTGTACAGCTTCCAGCTGACAGGCATCTCATGTGTTTGGTTAACCTAATACTCTCAGGACCAGGAGGTGAAAACTTATTTTTCATGCTGCAAGTACTATACCCAGTATATTGAGCCTGGCATCGTCTGAGGTTAGGCTTCTGGGTTTTAGTATGATATACTGTAATATCTAGGCCTTATTTCATCACTGGCAGTAATTTTAAGGACATTACACATGTCTTTTGTAGTGAGAGGGTTAAATTCTTTGTATAATATAGCATTATCAAATCTAGGTTATATGGTATGGTCCTAAACTATTGACAGCCCACATTAATACATACATACATACATACATACATACATTCATTCTGCTACTTTTATGAGATGTCAAACAGGCCATTTGTTTTTGGTTTCTTTTTATTGTAGGATATCCTATTATCTTGCGGACAGCCAAATATCATCATTTATGTATCCGGAGGTAGCTGTACCATGGCTATGTTTTTCAACCACTGTAAAATATTTTAGTGTGTCAGTCACAAAATCCAAGCTGCAGTGTCCCTTTTGTGACCTCAGGGAGAGGCAGGAAAGGGGAGTTGGGGGTTGTCGCTGCCTTTACATTGTATTTGTAGGATCAGCATGTTATTAAAGATCACACTGTACACTGCCTGGAGCAGATGCAAAAATATAGACCTCAGCCAACTCCAACATTCGAGAAGTTATTACAAATAATATATTTTCTCAGTGCCGTCTCTCGCTATTATTGCCTCTCCACTCCCTGCTTAAAACCAAATAATGGCTTTCAAGCTGTATGTGCAAAAAGGGTAGAGTTTATTAGTGCGTACTTAACAATAAATTACGCACAGCCAACTTTTAGCATTGGGATTGCGCCCAGTTCAGATGCTTGAGCAGTTTAACCAGCTCCTTTCCACTGAGGTCTGTGCGGCGTGCCCCATAAACCTGATCTCCCTCTGCAATTCACAAGGAGGATATGTGCCATGTTTTAAGAGTGAAATCTCAAGTAAGACAGAGCACACTCAACATGGAAGATCATGGCACCTACATTAGACACAGAACGTAAAACTTTTTTTTTTTTTTTTTGCCGCCGTTTGTTGAATTCGGGGCCTATGAGCTTGTTTACATTAAATTGAACACAATGTGAAAGCGGCCGACACGAACAACTAGGTATTAATATTGTATAAGAACGTATATTTCATCTCCTTCTGACCATAATAGCACAAGATGAAACCACTAAATAATTTGTATGGTCCTGAAGGGCTTTACATAGACATTCCAGGTATTGTATAACTACATGTACACAATACTGTATACAGCAGTTGGTATGGATAAGAAGTTTCTATAAACTACATGTAGTCAGGCGACTTCTTTCTGAACAATGCTGCGCCAGATATTCATTATCTAAAAATATTTTACATAATAATTTTTTTCCAGATTATATATTGCTTATTGTATTTAAGGTCTAAGGACATATATATGGGATTCGCCACTGTTTTTATGGTATTTTAGATCAAAAGATTAACCTGACGTGTGTTCAGATGAGAGGCCGGAATTCAGCCATTGCATTCAATAATCTCATTAATAATTTATCACGCTAGCTGGATACAATTAACAGATCACATTTACTAATGTGGTTATTAGCAGGCCTTGTGTGAGGCTGAGGTCAAGTACCTGCAGCGTACCTTATAAAGCCCTTGTATTCTGTATGGAGGATTTAGGAGGGAGCGCTGGCTAGTTTCTTTTATAGAGGACACGCGCCCAAGTACAGCATTCTATGTAATTGCTGCCGTGCCCCTGTCCATTATTTTATTTTTTAATTTAAATCTCTTAACCCCCTCGAAAGATATGGCCCTCAGAAATCCATATGTAAATTAGCTCTTAATCTCCAAGTACATGGAAACCTCTTATTTTCTCTGCGACTAGGGGCCATTTTTTTTTTCGAATGGGTGGACAGATTTATAAGTATTGATCAGGGACATCGCCAATCAAATGAGGTTTTGTCATTTAACATTTTGTACTTTGTGACATTTCCTCTCTTGAAGGGGTTATCAGTTTTCTAATATTGATGGCTGTCAACATTAGAGCTACTAGGGCCTGCTGCTCCAGGACAGCACAGCCCCCATATTGTTTACATGCCTCCTGCCATGCTGTTCACTCTGGACACCCCGGCTTCACTACATAATTGCGGGGCATGCTCACTGTAGCCGATGTGTACTTCTCTGGCTTCATTGAAGAACTGCGCAGGCGCGGGGAGTACAGCGACAGGGTGAGTATAAAGCTTTTTTATTTTTAATGCGGCCATGGATTGTGTTTATAACAGGGTGATTTTGGACACTAAACCCTAGGTCCATATGGATGTGTGGGTGGTTTAGTGTCCCAAATTGCCCTGACAGATTCCCTTTAAGGAACTAGAAAGACAACAGCCCATATTGAATAGTGAATGGTAACATTCTGTCTTACGGCGGTTCAGGTGGCCATATAAATTAGACTAAGATTAAGCACAGCCATTGATTTCAGCGGATCAGAAAGTCTATTGTGTATTAGATGTTCGATCAAAAAAAAAAGATACCAATATGACTGATGCTTTTGTTCCCATATGCTGCCGCTGGTGGTGTCTGGCTTTGACTTGCCTTCTCCACAGTCTTTGAGAACACATGCACACTCAACTAAACAGAGTGTCTGTGTTTTAAAAAAAAAAAAAAAAGGAAAAAAAAAAAGTCATTAGGAACAGCTGCTTGCCAAACTATTGTTCAACAGTTATTGAAGGTGTATGGCCCCTTTAAGACAACAACTAGAAAGCCACAGGTTGAGGAGCACTGTTCTATAGAGTTTTGTGTAAGATGTCCTTTATCATTTTTTCAGCAGTTTCTGGTTTTCCTACAATAATGGTGGATTTTGTCAGAGCGTTCAGCTAGTGCACCTTCAGCGTGATAATGTCATGAATCACCTGCCTGTCTGTCTGAATGCTAAACAGAGCTGTCCTATTATACCCATAGACTCAAAGAAATGGAAAATTATATTTCCCCCAAAAAATTGCCTTTTATTCTTTACTTCAGTGTGAAAAGAACAACATGGCAAGATGCAATATGACACAGCCTGGCAAAAAAATGCATTAAAAATATAGCTTTGAAAAATGTCATGCTTATTGGTTCCATTGTAAGAGAGAGGCTGTCATTTGTCCTTGGTAGGCAACCGGCATTCATGCTCCACTTCAGTGCCATTTACAGCATGGTTCACACGTTATTTGCTTGGTATCCCTATTGGAGAAAACCCTGAAATGGAAATGGTGAACATTTTTGTGTACTGTTAACCACAGAAGCAGTTCTAGGAAATCTGTCACCAGCATTATATTCTCCATCTAAGGGGAGCATGAAATACTGACAGACTCCCTAAAGCCAGCCCTGTATCACTTACTAGGTAATATACAGTAGTTTTCTCAAAATCAAGCTTATTACGTGCATTGTAAGTTGAGCGTTGTGTGCGCCTCAGTGACGTGTGGGTCCCTCTGTACCTGCTGCTCATTGACAGCTTTCTCCCGGTTACTGTGCCTAGGAGGAATCTGTCAATGGTGGGTATACAGGGGAGCCTGTCTCTAGTGAATGCTACTTCTCCAGACTCTCTCAATGCATGGCTCAGTAAACTGATTTTATCAAAACCAGTGAATATTGCCAAATAAGTGACTAGCTGTTGTAACTGGTTTCTCTGTCACTACTTTATCTTGTCCTCCGATAGGTAGGGCCTAAGAAACCTGGTGACAGATCCACTACCGCACCGTGTAAATCTTCAGAATGTTATTCTAATATACATCCACCCTGCCCTTACAGAATCAGAATAATAATGGGTACAAATGTAATTATCTGGGTGATAGATCAACGCCCTGACTTGCTCCTTTAACCCATGTCAAGTTCTTGGCAATTGATGGGAATGTTTAGTCTCTAGCACACAGATTCAAGTACACTGAGCCATCCATGATGGTATACGATCAAGTAAGCAAGACTGATGACATTATATAGTATATGGTCTTTCAAGCAAGACTATGGGCATTGGAAAAGACATGAGGGAGTAGCACTTGGCCTTATCAGTATCAATAGGATATTTTTTTCCGAAGACCGATGGTTGAGAGCAGCCGATCTGACAAACTAATCTTCACAAAATTTGGCACCTCGATAAATCCAGCATTTCCAAAGCTTCTAGACTGCATTTAAGCTCTCTAGGACCTACTGTTCTCAAAATCCACACAAGCAAATATGGCACAAAGTTTCCATAAAAAAAGCATATATGGCTGCACTGGCTTCCACATCAAGGGCCTTCTTCCATTTCACATCAGATGACCACGTATTGGCCAATTGAAGCTCACAGATCTGTCATTCTTGGCCTCACTGGCATACACATAGGTTTCAATAACAGCCCATCCATTTTTGTTTTGGACAGGGTTTCCAAAAACCCAGCGACCTATTCACAAAAGCAGATATGGAACCACTGCCACCAAGGACCTTTCTCAATATCACATCAGATGATCCGTATTAACCACTAGAAGCTTGTAGATGCTACATTCTTAGCCTCACTAACACATACTGTTACAGACCAGATTTCCAAGAATCCAACCATGTTAGTTTTCTCAAGCTTAAGTCACAGGTTTTACTTTTCTTTTTTGCGCTGTCCTCGCCTCTTCATTGTAACATTATTCCTTACTTTGTACAAAAGCTTTGGTGCAAATGTTTCATGTTGAGCCATTTTTCTAATCAACATCCCTTGTCCTGCTAGCCCCGTTGTTGAGCAAGGCGCAAGAAATATCTAAAACATATTTGAAATGTGGTGCAAGGCAAATACACCAGTTTTTGGCACAAATTGCACTACAATTTAAGGTGCCTTTGGTCAGTATATCTGCCAGATAGTTGCATAAGGGCTTTATAAACCTGGTATTTGGCCTGAAGACCATATTTTATTAATGCATTATGCCAGAGAACTGACTACTGACTGATAAATCTCCCCCATCCTGCTTTCTGTTATACAGATGGCCCGCAGCATCCTCCGATGATCCAAGTTTATGGCTTCCAAATTGCCTGGCTGAGTAGTAGACAGCATCCTCTGATATAGCCAGTCCTGCTTTTCATTGTTTCATTGAAACCTGTTGCTAAGAAAGTAGCTTTCAAAGCATTTTGAGAAATATTTAATTGTTTGTGATGGAAGATGCCATGCAGAATCGGAAACCCCAATGCTTTCGTTGTAACCTCTCCAAGAACTTCTTGTCACTAGTGACGCTGCCACCGTGTCTGCAGAACTTGAAGCAGCTGCTTCCCCTGGTTAAATGAGAGCAGACTCAACATGGCGTGAAATTACTCTACTAGCATTCCCATTCATTAGCGCGAGATTGTTACCAGCTCCAGGCTTGACTGACCTTCTGCATTAATTAAGAAATGGATCGTAGGCTGGTAAATCTAGATAAACCTTTCTTCTCTACCACCTTGTCACTCCATGTCAGGAAAGATAACAAGAAGCAACAGGAATTCCTGCCTTACTTGATACCTTGCCGTCTGCCAGGTGCTTCCTGGCCGCCTTTTATGTTTGTCCAACGTTCAGTGGTAGTTCAGGTTTTATTGCATGAGCAGGTAATGCTGATCAGATGGTGGTTTCATCTAGTATTCTGTAACCCTGAAACATACCATGAGGTTAATGGAGATCTGTAATGTATTTAATAAGATCCTGACTCACTGAAAACGCTAACCAGTCTGCTTGTCAGCAGACACCTTTTAGGGGCTTGACAGCCATCTCTGTATGCATGCTTGTGAGAAGACCCCCAACTTAAAGGGAACCTGTGTAAATTACAGCTGCCTGTCCCTGGAATCGGGGGAAATGAAGTTATAACTCGCCAGAAGATGAGTTTGGGAGTCCACATTGGCACATTTGCATTGTACCAGGTGCGAGGTTGGCACACCCCGCTTTACTGGGAACGTTCTATGAAGCCAGGTGTACTGACCTCCATCTCACACGGGAGCAATGCACATTCACCAAAAGGCTCATGTGACGCCTGGCCTTATCTGCCTTTGAGTTACAACTTCATTTACCCTACATTTCGGGGACTAGCTTATCCTGGTTTAGGTCCTAAAACCCAGCTGCAATGCTAGTGGTTTAGTGGTCCTAAGCCCAGAATGAGCAGATCTTTAGTAGTGCCAACCACATGCACCCAAAACCCTCCCCATCCACCTGCTGTAATGAAAAAGGCGAACTATACCAAAATCTAAGTGTGCTCATGGACTGCATGACGGGTTCCTTGTAACTTTACTAGCTTTAGTTCAGTTAGATTTAGGTATATAAATGATATATGTATTTCTCATACTTTCCCTGGACGCACTCTTCCCTGCATGGTCAGAACGGCAGTGTGTGCTTTATGGCAGATGAAATGAGATGAAAGTCGGTCTGTTTCCCAGCGATCAGAGATTTGTATGTAGAGGTTTATATGTATGCACAGTCTTGCTATACTACCTAAAATAAATAAATACCAAACATTTCTTTAAAACCATTTTTTTTTTTTGTGTTTTGTCATTTTATAAAGTTTTTCTTATATCAGAAGTTTTAATCTGTGGAGGTCTTGACACTAAGTGACAGACGTGATGTACTGTGCACAGGGCCCCTTTGTCTGTTTGGCTCTGCTAACCCCACCTTTGAGGTAACGGGGTTAGCCGTGTACAGTTTAGTAGAAAGTCTCTACACTGTTACCAGACCCTCACCCATTACATCTTCTGATGTGTCAAAAGCTTTGAAATAATTGGTGCATTTTTAAAGGGAATGTACTATCAGAAAATGACATTTATAGTTGATGGCAGGTTTTTGTAGATGTTCTTAGTGGATAAAACCATCCACAGCTTATGCTGTTACAGAGATGACAGGAGGTTAATAACCTGGTGACAAACAAATGGCACTTGGATAAATCTGAGAAAAAAAAATCAGAGCGTCAGCTGTCAGAGCTGGCTGGAGATATGCAGAAATTGTAATCTCTTCATTGACACGTTTAAAGAGGGCTCCTGCTTCTTTAGGAGTTATGGCTTCATTATTGGAAAGTGTTATTAAATACAGTAAAGAAAGTAAATATCCATTAGACGTAAATCTAAAGCTCACACCATAAGACGTGACCTAGGCTGGTCTTTCAGTCAGTATATCTATCAGTGTGAATATAAAGTTTACTGTGGTTTATGGAGTGTTGGGGTATGTTCAGACGTAGAGGATTCTCTGTGGATTTTCCACCTGGTGTGTAAATAGACATGCAGCGCTCTTTTAAATCTGCGTCATGTCAGTTCATTCTGTGGATTTTACCCTTGCAATGTATAGGATGAAGTTGACCAGATTCAAAGCAAAATCTAAGGCAGAAAATGTGTATGCTTGGATATAGACTTTTAATGTAAAGAGATTGATAAAGCTGGAAACGGGTCTAATGTTTAGGTTTGTGGCCAGGAGCGTAACTATAGAGGGTGCAGTGGTAGCCGTCACTGCAGGGACCTGGACCCTGAGGGGGCCCTCAAAGGTCCCTTTGCCATATAAATGATGCTATTTTTCTTAATGGCACATGGTTAGTAGGGACCCTATTACAGATCTTGCATTGGGCCTAGGAGCTTCAAGTTACATCTGTTTGTGCCCATTGTCAATGGTTCTTACAGCAGTGCAGCTAGGGAGTTCTGAAATTCAACATGAAAGATTGTAATGTTAGTAGGTCCGATCATAGGATGCAAGCCATTCCAGTGTGTAGGTGCAGCACGGAGGAAGTCTTGTAGGCTGGAATAATACATTGTGGTGACGAAGAAAATAACCATAATAACATAAGTGAGGAGGATAGCAGTACATAATGGCAACCATTTCTGCATAGTGGATAGTGAGGTATTTTTATATCTATTGAACAGAAAGGTTTAACAGTTTTCCAGCTGGATGGGCTGTAGCATGATCCTTTTATTCTGAAAGGGAGTCTGCCACCAGAAGCCAAACTATAAGTCGATGCCCCGCAGCTAGATAGGCTAGGGGTCACCTGAATCAAAAGGTGTTTTCTCTCTGTGAATCGGTGGCTATATTATCTAGATGTCAATATGGAAATGAGCCCTTTGTTGTTGCTTACCTATTTGGAGCAATAACAATGCCCTCATTGCTCCAAATAGCTAATTTGCATATTGATAAAGGCTATATCTCTGCAAAAGGGACAACGCCATTTGATTCAGTTGACCTTATCCTATTAAACCGCAGAGCTGGGTTCGGGTTACAGACTGCATTCAAATGTTATGGTTAAAATCAAAAATGCATATGAAAAAAGTTATATAATATATATATATATATATATATATATATATATATATATATATTTTTTTTTTTTTTTTTTCACATGTGGTTTTAACCATTTCAACCACACCTTCTGACAGCACCCCCAGGGAGGCGGCCAGCTGCCAGGGAAGTCTGGCAGTGACTTATTTCATTCTGCCTGTGGAGATATACAACCACCCCTGAACAGAGCATGCATGTGCATGGGGAAGTGGGAGGCATAGCTGTCATCCAAACAAGCATATGGCAGGTAGCTATCTAAGGCTAAGTTCACATCTGCGATGGAGACTCCACCATAGATTCCGCTTAAAAACAGCAGAGAGGAGTCCCGCCCAAAGGACGTTTCTCTGTCAGTTTTATACAGAAATAAAACCAGGCGGAAACCCACTGGATCCCATACACTATATTGTAACCGCTTATTAAGTGGACAGGATCTCTGTCTTTTGGGTCCCCATGCAGACCAGACGACGGAGAGCCAAACAGTACTGTGAGCCTAGCGCAAGGTGTATGACCAGATCTAGCCTGGTTGCAGAATTTGGAGTAGAAAAGTAAGGCTCATGATTTCCCTGAAAATAATACCATTTGAAGTCAGTGCAGGTAAGGTCGGTGAGCCACATGTGAGCAAGTAGAGTGAGAGAGCGTACATCACCACTTTTTACCTTGCTGCTTTTTGTAGCTTACGTGCTCTTCTTTGTTTTTCTTGTCATTTGCATTCTGTTTTCTGTTGCAGATATTTGGTTTTCACAAGCCAGATGGCAGTGCTGGTGGTTCAGCAGGTGCGGTCAAGGTTCACTGATGCCTGTTGTGTCGTGCACATCATACTTGACGTTATTTGCTACCAATTTTGTATACAGTATTATGATACAGTCATATGAAAAAGTTTGGGCACCCCTATTAATCTTAATCATTTTTAGTTCTAAATATTTGGGTGTTTGCAACAGCCATTTCAATTTGATATATCTAATAACTGATGGACACAGTAATATTTCAGGATTGAAATGAGGTTTATTGTACTAACAGAAAATGTGCAATATGCATTAAACCAAAATTTGACCGGTGCAAAAATTTGGGTACCCTTATCATTTTATTGATTTGAATACTCCTAACTACTTTTTACTGACTTACTGAAGCACAAAATTGGTTTTGTAACCTCACTGAGCTTTGAACTTCATAGCCAGGTGTATCCAATCATGAGAAAAGGTATTTAAGGTGGCCAATTGCAAGTTGTTCTCCTATTTGAATCTCCTCTGAAGAGTGGCATCATGGGCTCCTCAAAACAACTCTCAAATGATGTGAAAACAAAGATTGTTCAACATAGTTGTTCATGCGAAGGATACAAAAAGTTGTCTCAGAGATTTAACCTGTCAGTTTCCACTGTGAGGAACATAGTAAGGAAATGGAAGACCACAGGGACAGTTCTTGTTAAGCCCAGAAGTGGCAGGCCAAGAAAAATATCAGAAAGGCAGAGAAGAAGAATGGTGAGAACAGTCAAGGACAATCCACAGACCACCTCCAAAGAGCTGCAGCATCATCTTGCTGCAGATGGTGTCACTGTGCATCGGTCAACAATACAGCACACTTTGCACAAGGAGAAGCTGTATGGGAGAGTGATGCGAAAGAAGCCGTTTCTGAAAGCACGCCACAAACAGAGTCGCCTGAGGTATGCAAAAGCACATTTGGACAAGCCAGCTTCATTTTGGAAGAAGGTCCTGTGGACTGATGAAACAAAGATTGAGTTGTTTGGTCATACAAAAAGGCGTTATGCATGGCGTAAAAAAAAAACAGCATTCCAAGAAAAACACTTGCTACCCACTGTAAAATCTGGTGGAGGTTCCATCATGCTTTGGGGCTGTGTGGCCAATGCCGGCACCGGGAATCTTGTTAAAGTTGAGGGTCGCATGGATTCAACTCAGTATCAGCAGATTCTTGAGAATAATGTACAAGAATCAGTGACGAATTTGAAGTTACGCCGGGGATGGATATTTCAGCAAGACAATGATCCAAATCTACTCAGGCATTCATGCAGAGGAACAATTACAATGTTCTGGAATGGCCATCCCAGTCCCCAGACCTGAATATCATTGAACATCTGTGGGATAATTTGAAGCGGGCTGTCCATGCTCGGCGACCATCAAACTTAACTGAACTGGAATTGTTTTGTGAAGAGGAATGGTCAAAAATACCTTCATCCAGGATCCAGGAGCTGATTAAAAGCTACAGGAAGCGACTAGAGGCTGTTATTTTTGCAAAAGGAGGATCTACTAAATATTAATGTCACTTTTCTGTTGAGGTGCCCATACTTTTGCACCGGTCAAATTTTGGTTTAATGCATATTGCACATTTTCTGTTAGTACAATAAACCTCATTTCAATCCTGAAATATTACTGTGTCCATCAGTTATTAGATATATCAAATTGAAATGGCTGTTGCAAACACCCAAATATTTAGAACTAAAAATGATTAAGATTAATAGGGGTGCCCAAACTTTTTCATATGACTGTATATATTTTTCAAAGTTCAAGACTATGGTAAAACATCAAAATTCACAAGGATGTATTGTACCACAAACCTTCTTTTGAAAGTACAAGGGCACCTGATCTGTGCGCTCTCTCATATTGAAAAGGCCCCACAGAGCCCAAGGACAAGTAGGCAACCTTATCTGAAACTCTAGTTGACCTGTCTTTATGTGAGCTTCCAGAATGGGGAGATTGGTTGCAGGTCTGAAGAAAGGGAAGGGGGTGCTCAAAAATGTCACACTGAAATGGGTGGCACATTTGCACACATCTGTGGGATGCAATCCTGTCGGACACCTCAGGGCCTACAGACCGGGCCTTTGACAGCACTTAAACCTTACCACCATTGCTTAGATCCATTCTGCACAATGGCCTTTTAACTGCAAATATATACACTATTTGATTTTGGTCAAAAGGCCCAAACATGATGCTATATCATTCATAGAAGAAATGATGGGAAACATGTCAGATTGCTGGGGGTCCAATAGCCGGGACCTCCAGTGATCGTGAGACCGTTGTACTCTGGTGTAGACCAAAATGAATCAGTGGGCATTCATGTGATCTGCCTCTCTAACACAGCGGACCTCGTGGCGCCACTTTTCTAGATTGGTGGGATTACCCTTGTGATCAGACACTTATTCCACTATCTTAAGGATAACTCATGAATACATAAGGAGCCATACCCAAATTGCTTTTAATGACGTTACCACCTTCACATCGCTGGAGACTTATTTCTCAGTGGATTCAGCTATCTGTAAGGCTCGGCAAGACCATTGTTTGTAGTAGTTGTGTTTTGCTGGGAATACATCAATGTACGTTAAGCTTGTATTCTATCACCAGCCATTGTTCCGCCATTCCTCACAAGCCTTTATGTGGCGGCAGCAATTGCTTCTTTTGCGTTCTTTGTGTTTCTTTTTAGGTTGTATAATTGCATGCTTATGATAAAATGGGCTCAGCTGCAGCACTTGTCAACACAACTGGTGCTCTCTGATACACACAGTGTTACACGGGGAATAACAATACTTGCTTGATTAAATATTCTAAAATAAGGCAATTTTCTGTTGCAATTGAAACCCATATTATGTTTCTTTTCCCATATAACTTTGGCTTATCGCAGTTCCCAGTAAATCTGTTGCTTGGGCTACATGCAGAATTTTTGGGGATGATTTTCTCTTGAATTCCTTTAAAGACACTTTTAGACAATTTTTTTTTTCTTTTTCAACCACCTCCTTCAGTCTTGCGGTATTTGTGCATGCCAACACAGCTTAAAGGGATTTTCCATATTTAGCATATTGATGACTTATCCTTTTGAGTGGAGTGCAAAGGTGCATGTTCATTCCATGTCTATAGGATAAACAGGTGCAGCACCTGGCACCCCAACTTAGCTGTTTATAGAGTCTGTAGCACTGTCTCACTTAAATGGGACTGAGCTACAAAAAAAAAAATCACATTGTCATGTGTTCTGTGAAGCGGAAATGGTGCTCACCCAAGTTCCGCTACTTCTGCAAACAGCTGATCAGTTGGGGGAGAGGCTGGGTGTATGACCCCAACCTATCTAATATTGATGGCCTGTCCTGGAGATATTTGCAAAAGCACAAATGTTTATCTACTGTATATTATGACACGGATCACAAAATGGAGTAGTCACAAGGTCCTTCTAGCCTCCTTTAACAATAATACTCCACTAATTTGCCAACTCTTTTCTATTCCATATAGCAAAATAAATCTATATCCGTTTTATATATTCAGCACCAGTGCACTTTCTTGCTTTCCTGCAGTCCATAAAGTTAATCCAAATCCCAGCGTCTTGCTGCAGATTTAGCTAAAGGGGGAGATTGTTTGCAGGTCTGAGGAAAGGAGTGTGTGCACTCAAAAATGTCACACTGAAGTGTGTGCAAGTGTTCCACCCATCAGTGGGATACCATCCTGCCAGACACCTCAGACAACCCAGCCCGTGCTACTAAAGGATAGCCAAGGACGTACTGCTGTGCCATTGTCATACTACGTGACATTTTGGGGGAGTACCCCTGTCTCAGACATGGTACATTTGAACAGTATGTTTCCCGTTCATAAACATTTGTGGGGAGGTTTCCTTGTCTAGTCTCCTGATAAAAAGGGAGATCTCCTCGGAGAGAAAGCTTTAATCCCAGATTACCCCAGTAATGACATAACTCTTTGATCGGTGGGTGTTTTGTAGGCCTGGTTGCTCCCTTGACTGTTCCCTAAATTATAATGAAGATTCACGTACACAGGCTCTTCCTCACGTCTATTTTCCCCTTTATGGGCCTTTTTTCTGTTGTGTTAAATCAGACATGAAATCACTCTCGACATGTTTGCTTTAGTAGATTCTTGTATTAACCATGGAATCACAATTTTGGAGCATCTTTAGGAACTGCACAGCTCAGTTCTATTATTCACCTTGAATATTCATGTAGAAATGTGCATCTGAGCACTACAGTTTCCTTTTTCAGGTGTGTATTCCAACATGGTCCAACACAGGGTAAGGGACAAGTCGCTAACTGGTAACACACAGTTGTCAATTTATTCTTTTATGCTTTTAAAAAAAAAATAGAGGAAATGTAGAAAGATGCTGTAGATTCTCCGAGGACATGAAAGGTCCTCTTTAAGGGAGAAGCTGAGGATTTGGGTACAGAAAGCAGGGCTGTGGCACTGAGTACATGTTGGGCGAATCTTGCAAAATTCATCTTGCAAGGTCTGCCCAGTGGTTTCGTTTGGACTAAACAGGTCCAAGACAGAACTGCTACTATTATACTCTTGGGTCTTTTCAGACTCCACCTCTCCTGGGTTCTGGCATGTGTCTGTCGGCCTCCTGAATGATGTCAGAGACCTCTGAGGCCTGTGATTGGGCCTCAGCGGTAACATGGGTCACGCCAGTGTAATGACTCGTGAGAGGAGAGTAACACTGTTTTGTTGAATCGCCTCCTCTGGGCCTCCGCTCATTATACTCTGGGGTCCAGCAAATGGGGCGTTATACCATGTGGGGGCCAGTAAATTGGGCATTATACTGCATGGGGGCCAGTAAATAGGGCCCCAGTTAAGTCTGTCATGGGGCCCAATCTTTGCCCCTGTAGTGAGGGATCCATGGAAAAAAAAAACAAAATGGAAGTTGTATCTGTTTTTCACAGTTTTTACAGTGTTTTAGTGCTTGTAGACAGTGCTTGCATAGATTGTTCAGAAATGCTCTCTGAAGATATAAATTTTATTTTTCCTCCTTTGCCTTTTTTTTTTTTTTTTTTTTTTTTTATTGTATATATATATATATATATATATATATATATATATATATATATATATATATCACGAGGGTCTAGTTTGCTGCTCTGAGTTAGGTGGTACATATTAAGAATACAACCCTTTTATCTCAGAACTGTACACATTAAAGCTGCTGAAGACTTCATATGTTGGGTGTGTCGCCTGCCAGAATTGATAGCACTGCAGAAATTGTCACGCAGCCATGTTTAATGAATAGTCGCTGTACAATCTGTGTGACGGGCACAGCCATTGAATTCTTGGAATAGTCTGTTAGTCTGCTGATGCTGTAATGGTACAACTTGTTTAGATTAGTATGAGTGCTGCTTGTGGTAAGAGTAAACTCGTATATCGGTGACCTATCCTAAAGGTAGGTCACTATATATCAGTTATGTGGGGGTCTGAAAAGCAGAGAATGGAGCAGGAAGCAGACGGCGCTTTTATTTGTGTAGTGGTGGTACTGAGTCATTGCAACCGATAAATGGGATCTGAACTGCAGTACCTGGTCTGACCACTACACACAGAACAGCGCTGTCTGCTGCTTGCTTTTTCTGAGTATCAGATTCTGAGAACAGGTGATTGGTGGGGGGTACCAGGGGTCAGACAACCAATAATCTGATAATGATAACCTATCCTTAGGATAGCTCTTCACTCATCAGTATTTTAGCTTGTGGAAACCCCTTTAATATTGAGACTAGATTCACCATTCTAGGTGCTATACAGCCCAGAAAGGGCTATCGTCAGCAAAGATATTTATCTTATGTCCTTGGCTACTGAACTGCCAAACTTGGCAGGGAAAGTGTTAAACAGGGTTGTGCTACCAAAGTAAGTTATGACCTATTCACAATATGGGTCATAACTTGCTTATCAGTGGGGGTCCCAGCAGGCCGAGCAGTATGCCTGGAGCAGCAAGTCGTACACGCGTAATGCTATTCCCTTCATTCTCTGGGACTGCAGGAGATAGCCGACCATTGTACGTCATTCACACAGGGAGACGAAACCCCCTTGTCAGGATTAGTAGTGGTCCCCCGGCATGTATTCTGATTGCTATATTTGGAGTTGGAAAGAAAATGTTCCCCTAAAATGGGGGAATTGGTGTACGGCTATTCTGTGTATAGATGAGAAATGTTATTACCTGGCTTTTTGGGGTTTTTCCAGGACAGTTAGAGAATCCAGATTTAATACAAGCCTTAGGAATTTAGCTGTGACAGAGCTCTGCATTGTGTTGGCTACGTGTAGTCTACCTCAATAATTTGTTTCTGACGGTGAAATAAAGTGTATCGCTGCCTGTTTGTTCTGTATGAAGATTTCCCACGTTTATCTCTGAACACGAGGGCAATCCTTCCCCAGCAGGCATGTGTCTGGGTAAGCATCGGCTCAGAACTCAAATGGCTTGAAGTGTCTTTGTGGTTTGTGAGTATAGGCCGCGAGACACAGGAGATGCTCTCTGGGGCACCTCTTTGTTTGTGTAGCCAGACACAAGTTAGGGAAGAATAAACACAGGGATGAGTGGGTATTTCTTCTAAGTAAATGCCAACGGGTATGAAGTGGGAGGGGACGGAGCGCCA
This sequence comes from Leptodactylus fallax, assembly GCA_947044405.1. Lineage (NCBI taxonomy): Eukaryota > Metazoa > Chordata > Amphibia > Anura > Leptodactylidae > Leptodactylus > Leptodactylus fallax. Next base: position 2,375,413 of record CAMRHE010000203.1, read on the forward strand.
GCATTTCTCAAATGTTTCCTAGTAATTATAGTATCATTTTAGGGCACACGATGATGTCTTGTGTGCATGATGCTTGCAAAACAGTTAAAGAAGCACTCCAGACACTTTATTTTTATTTTTTTTTTTTTTATATGCCTAGGCCAGCGTACTCTATTAAAGAATAATGTGGAGGTTTTATGTATGTGTTGTAGTTCGTGTCATTTATGGGTTGTCTGACACCTCACTTCTTTTCTTCCCTATGAGATATTTCTCCTGGTGTCCCTTACAAATTCCCATTTTGCCAGAGGCACAGATCCTAAGTCTCATCATACTGTACTTGCTCCGAGTCCTATCTGAGACATACTTGACAATATTTGGTAAGTATGTCCCTGGGGAATGGCATACCGTGCAAATATTTGGACAAGGCCCCGCCCCCTTCTGGACATCATCATGCCCAGTTACTATGACATGGGCATGAAATTTGACATAAAGTGCCATAGTCAGATATAAAATGAGGGCCCTTGGAGAATTGCCTTCCCATCTAGTAGGACACCATTTTAATCAGGGGCCTCCCAGGCCTTGTGGGACCATTGGCAAGTATAATCTAAGGGCAACAAGTGATCGGTGACACAGTTCTGTCCCTTTAACTTTGTGGACATTGTAGATTGTATTTTTGCATGATGCCACTTCAACTAATCTTCCAAGCTGCCTCCATGTTTCTCCATGTCAGGAAGAACAGTGTGGAGTGGCATCTCATTGGATACACTAAGACGCTGCCCACATCATGCATAGATGGCAAGTTAAAGGGGTTGGTCATGGACATTAAATTTAACACTCTTCCTTTGTGCTTTTATACAAACTGGACCTTTGTGTTGAAGACTTTTTCTGACTCTTGATCAGAAGCAGCCCCTGACCCCTGGGTCACTCCACCCCTTCACTCCTTTCTAGGTTTCACAGATAGTTACCTATGCTGCAGGGGCTGGGAGCTGTAGTAAAGCCACCCCCCATAGCACAGGTAAACTACCTGTGAAAACTGAAGAGGCAAGGAGCAGGTGAAGTGAACCCAGGGGATGCAAACTAGTCCAATGACATGACTCGGGGATGGAACCTGCTCGGGACCACCAGGTCCTGCTTTAATGAATGCAGAGAAGATAGAGGCTGTCCAAGGAGTTTAACTTGCTTAACTGGGTAAAGCTGAAATGGCCTGCTCTTCTGCTAGTAGGTGGCATACAGACTGAACAATGAAGAGGCTGCAGTACCCACTTGAACTCTACGACCCCTTCACGGAGCTGATTGTCGGAGGGGCCAAGAGAAAGACCGCGACTGATTTGATGTTGATTGGGCTATTCTAAGGATAGGCCATCAGTATTCTAATCCCAGAAAACCCCTTAAATGTTAATGATTACTGCTTTATGGCAAGTGTTGTAAAGTTACTGATTGGCATGAAAGTCTGGATAGTAGATTTTTACAGGGCAGTGAATTTGTGAATAGCAGTAGTTTGGACTTTGTTCTGTCTCCATGAAAGAATTGCTAGAAATGTATATGAAGTGATTTTGCTTGTCTTTTTTCCTCTAAATCATTTCCTTGTTCTCTCACTTATGTATCGTTTAGGCCAGGGGTAGGCAACCTCTTTTGTTTGGCGTGCCGATTTTAATAAAAAAATCAAAGATGAGGTACTCGGAGTGCCGGTCAATAATTGTAAGTCTGACGACCCCTAAACTAAAGTCATATACCACAAACCATAACACAGAAGTGCTGCCACCAGATGCTTTAGGACACATGCGCTTACTGCTATTTCCTGGGACGCTCCTGTACTTTCTGATTAGAAGCAATGAAAGTCCATGTGCAGCCCCCAATTAGTGGTAAATGTAAGTGTCCAGGAGCACCGTATGGCGGCATCCTTATGGTGAATACACACTATGTATCTGGATGCAGATATAGTCTTAGGCCACTGGAACTTTTTCATTCGATGTAAAACTGGTGCATTTTTGCACAAAAAACAAAGCCTGAGTTTTCTGTGCAAAAACACATCCTTAATACAGAAAACACACCGTTATACAAAATAATGTCCCATAGTGGTCCCTGCACACGGTATTACGTCCCATAGCGGCCTCTGCACACGGTATTATGTCCCATAGCGGCCTCTGTACACGGTATTTGTTCCATAGCGGCCTCTGCACACAGTATTTGTCCCATAGCTACCTCTGCACACAGTATTTGTCCCATAGCGGTCCCTGCACACGGTATTATGTCCCATAGCGGTCCCTGCAACATGGTATATGTCCCATAGCGGCCTCTGCACACGGTATTATGTCCCATAGCGGCCTCTGTACACGGTATTTGTTCCATAGCGGCCTCTGCACACAGTATTTGTCCCATAGCGGTCCCTGCACACGGTATTATGTCCCATAGCGGTCCCTGCATACGGTATTTGTCCCATAGCGGCCTCTGCACACAGTATTTGTCCAATAGCGGTCTCTGCAAACAGTATTTGTCCCATAGCTGCCTCTGCACACAGTATTTGTCCCATAGTGGCCCCTGTACACAGCAATATGTCCCATAGCGGCCCCTGCACACGGTATATGACCCATAGCGGCCCCTGCACACGGTATTATGCTCCATAGTGGCCCCTGCACACGGTATATGTCCCATAGTGGCCCCTGCACACGGTATTATGCTCTATAGTGGTCCCTGCATACGGTATTATGTCCATAGTGGCCCCAGCACACTGTGTTATCCTCCGTAGTAGCCCCTGCACACGGTATAATATTCTAACTTTTATAATATTCCAGTTTGTGCCACTCACTAGCTATTATTATACTGTGCGGTCTCTTCAGACCCCAGAGTATAATAAGCGGAGGCCAAAGAGAGGTGACAAACATAAAAAACAATGTTACTCACTATTCCATGCTCCGCAGCCGCTCTGTATCTTCGGGCGCTTCTGCCCTTAGTCAGCGACCGCTCATTGAGTCTCTGGGGTCACGTCGCGTCATTATGCGTAATGACGTCAGACGCAGACGAGACCCGTGAGGCCCTGTCAGCTGACTTCAGGCAGAAGCGCCTGAAGAGTACACAGCGGCTGCGGAGCGTGGAATATTGAGTAACATTGTTTTTTTATGTTTGATCATCTCCCCCGGGGGCTCCGCTTATTATACTCGGGGGTCTGAAGAAACCTAGAGTGGCACGCGTGCCAGAGGTTGCCGACCCCTGGTTTAGGCTCTGTTCACATTAGGTTAGAGTTTGTTTGTGTGAACACTGGTAAAAGTTTCTGGAGTATACACTAAAGGTGTCTATAGCGCCCTTTTGCCAGATGTAGGCCAGAAGAGAGTCCTATTGTCTTTGTTTGACCTGTTTATGCCTGTTGATGTTATATCAGGGGAAAAATAGCATAATGTGTTTTTTATCTTTTTTTTTTTTTGTAGTGGGAGCATATTTAGAGAGGTGTGCAACTTTATGGGATGTTTTACCTCCAAAGTAGAGCTCTTAATGTGATGTGAACACAGCCTTAAAGTTTTTATGTTTTAAATATATTTTTAACATTTTTCGGTCATATTTAAAAAACAACCTCATAATAGACTTCCTGTTCTGTAGGGATCAATTTTTAGTGCTCATCTCTTTGTCACAGGCAGGATTACAATGAGCACCTTCTCCCCTCCCTGCTCCATTACCTCTTCTCAGGTCGCAGAGCATGTCTAGAACATTCTTACATAGAAGTCATTGAACATCTTCAGACTGTGTTGCTGTGTCCCATGTGGTTGCTGTAAAGAATATCTCCTAATGTTCTTAACAGCAGCTCTGCCTTTTATAATCCATGTAAACAAAATAATATAAAAAAAATCTACCTTTTAGAAAATAAAAATAGTTTTAATTAGTTAAGGTGTTACAAAGGTGATACAGTTTCCTTAAGGTAGGGGGTTTCAAACTCGGTGGGGCAATGGGCCACATAAAAAATAAAAACATTTTTTGAAGTTGAATTGGTGCATTCTTTCCAAATTATGTAGAATAAAAGTTTATTATTAAATAAACCCCCCAGTACTTACCTCACTGCTCCTGGATAACTCTCTTCCTTTGCTGAAGGTGCACATATGACATAGCAGTGCGTCTGGAGCAAGATAAGAGAGCTGGAGGAGCAGATAGGTAAGTATCTACACTGAAGCTGTCCCTAACTTGTAGGCTGCAAGTTTTCAGGTTCTGCCTGAAAATCATCTGCAAATTCTGCACGATATCTGCTTCCTTTACATTTCAATGGGAGGCAGATTTATTTTTTTTTCTCCCAACTAGCAGAAAAAAGAAGCATACTACTCCTTCTTCAGGCAGATTATTCCTGAAACCTCCATTTAAATGAATGGGAGGCAGATTTTGGAGCGTGTGTGTGTGTGTGTGTGTGTTTTTTTTTTGTTTTTTTTTATGTCTATCTAGATTTCTGTGTAGTTTTAAATGTGTAGATTGGGAAACACTGTTCTAGACAAACTGTGGGTTGCAACCACCTGGAGGGTCGTGAGCCAGCAGTAGTAATTAGGCTGTGCAGCGTTGCACTACAGTCCAGATATGGCTGCTAAAGTGCAGAGGAGGTGAGTAAAATAACATATACTCGCCTCTCCTAGGCGTCCTGACAATTTTCCAGCGTCCTTTTCAGGCCTCTTGTTGAGGTCACATTCCCCAGTGGTTGCAGCTGAGGCCTGTGATTGGGCTTCAGTGATCACATGGGGGTACGCTCGCATTATAACACTGGGTCCATGCGGGATGACCACAGGATGCCTGGAGAGGCACCTCCACTCACCTTCTATTTATTATAGCGAGTGCAATAATTCACTGAAACAAACATAGGGAGGGGAAAACCTGAATATTCGTTGAAGCTAATATCATGAGGTTCACCCATCTCTACTAATGAAGCTGCCCAAAGCAATATACTGTGTGGGAGCCACTGTGGCGCATATTATACCGTGTGGGGGCCACTGTGGCGCATATTATACTTTGTGGGGGCCACTGTGGCGCATATTATACCGTGTGGGGGCCACTGTGGTGCATATTATACCGTGTGGGGGCCACTGTGGCGCATATTATACCGTGTGGGGGCCACTGTGGCGCTTATTATAACGTGTGGGGGCCACTGGCGCATATGCTACCGTGTGGAGGCCACTGTGGGAGCATATTCTACCGTGTGGGGGCCACTGTGGGAGCATATTCTACCGTGTGGGGGGCCACTGTGGGAGCATATTCTACCGTGTGGGGGGCCACTGTGGGAGCATATTCTACCGTGTGGGGGGGCCACTGTGGGAGCATATTCTACCGTGTGGGGGGCCACTGTGGGAGCATATTCTATTGTGCGAGGAGTGCTACTGGGTGGGGAACACTGGGGGAACATTGTATATACTGCATGGGGGCCACAGGACAGGATACTGTAAGATACGTTGGGGAGTAAGGGGCCCACAAATTTCAGATAATAGAATAAAATGCAGAGTACAGTGCTAAAAACTTGGACTGGTAAAAAGACCACTTGAGCAGAGGGGGGTTTTACTGGGTACTGAGATTATTTCTTAATTCACACCATTTCCCACTCTTAGGCAATTTTATTAAATCCCAGACAACCCCCTAAAGCACTGAATTGCTGTGGGCATTAGTGTACTCTCTACTGTTTATCTGAAACAAGCAACATATGTAATCTGTTTATATGTTCTCTGTCCAAACTGGTTTGGAATCTGTTTCTTGTTAGCTGTACATTTATGATCACCACATCGTAGATGTTGCATGGTTCTACTGCCAAGTGGAATCTCAGTATTGAGTTTTAATAACTACCAGTATCTGGCGGTAGCTGCAACCAATAGCCCTGTTTGGTAAGGAGACCCCTTTCAGGGAAGAATGTGATGTGCCCTCAGTGGGCTGAATATTATGTACTCATATAAATGCTTTGAAGGCTTTTGATCCAGGCTTGCATGTTTATGGACGAGTTGGCTGTTGGCCAAACAAGCGGACGGCAGACAGCTGTTTCATGTATATGGCCGGCTTTAATGTGGGACTAGACTAGATCTCACTTAAAAGGTCAGTTTTACAAGATAAAAATATTATCTTGTCATAGGTTGTGTGCAGTGACAATTATGCCAGACAGTCTGTAGAAATCCTGGTGTGTTGTGTAGTTGATATATTTTTTTTTTTTTTTCTGTGGTTTATGGTACGATTTATAGTATTCAAGAATGATTCCAGACAGGAAGTCCAGTATATCTGACCCCATGATTAATACTTAATCTCACTTGACTCCAGTTATGATACTAAAGTTGGCCGTGCACATTAGATTGTCAGCTGAGACTTCTGATATCTATGTATTGGGGGTGGAGGCGCACCAACTCTTACCTGACTGCAGATGTGGGGGTAGTAGAATTTCTACATGCCACATCCTCTTGTTCTCAGTAACTTCGGCCACCTCCAGAGAATGTACAATTAATAGGACTGATCTTCAGATTGCTTACTACATACCTATACCGCTGCTGCATGGAGATATTACATATGTGTTTGTCTTGGCTATGGCTCCTGAGGAGTGCCACATAATGTTTCTTGCCCATACTGTATGCGTATATGTGGCATGAACATACACTACACCCTCAATGCCATTTAAAGCGACTGTCAGGTGTCCCGAGTTCTATAGGAGGAAAAAAAAAAAAACACTGCACTCTTGCTTGTTCTTTAGAATATTATACTCAATGGACAATATAAGGAAAGTCCTGCATTGATGAATAGTGAATCATCTGAGGAAAGGCGACTGTCGCCCAAAGATATTTCAGACTATCTCAAGCCTTTATTAAAGTGCTGTGGGAGAGTAAACAGACATACATTAGGGAATGGGCAATGAGGAAAATACACGAATATCAAAAGGGAGTAACACAGATCATGTATAATATATATCTCATCTCTCGGTGGTCCTGGCTCTGTGAAAACGTATTCAACAAGAAGGAATAGTAAAGGTCCATTTAAGTCATTTTCTTTGGAACATAGGTGTCCATTGTAGAGATGGAGTCTCTAGCAGCAGTTAGGCCATAGTCCTGGAGCCACAGATTTAGGGGATTGTTGTCATTTACAAGGTTTTTTTTTCTGTTATTAGAAATGTGACATTTGGACAGGCTCTTTATGATCTGACACTGATCCCTTTATCTATGATACCTTCTCCTGTCCAGTGGTAGTCTTCTAATAAAGTTTGTGTCGACAATTGGTTCTAACTAGTTCTGCATGTCTATCTCGCCTGCTGGACCAGATTTCAGAAACTGTGGCTTCATGTTTTTTCATACATGTTTTTTTCCTTTTATTTGTTAGGTCTGTAACAGATCCTCGAGATGGAAAGAGAGTTGCTCTCAAAAAGATGCCCAACGTCTTCCAGAATCTAGTCTCTTGCAAAAGGGTCTTCCGAGAATTGAAGATGTTGTGTTTTTTTAAGCATGACAACGTAAGTAAGCTAATATTTTTTTTTTTTTTGGTGTGTGTGTTTGCTCTCTAAATATAAAACTAAACATCATTCTGAATAGTCCTTGCGAATAACCTCCTACCATTCTGTTGATGTAGAGTCTTTGTATATCTTCTACTTGGCTGACTGTGCTGCTGCTTTTGACATAGAACATAAAGAACACAACTCCTGGCTGTCGGCAATCTCTGCTTTCCCATCTATCCATGTTGAATGCATGTTTGGCTGGCAGCACTCTAGATTTTCCCTGTCCCATTTTGAATATGTAGATTTGACCAGACACCAAACACATTCTTTCTCTCAAGAGGCACCTATTCACTTTAGATGATTACCTTGTCCTGCCAAGCAACAGGTAAGGGGATGAGGTTGTACACGGCAGAGCAGACTTTTAGAGGAGGAGAGAACTCAGAATGTGCAAGTGTAGAGATCACATAGGGAGTGTAGTTTGATAGGATAACTCATAGCCAGTGACACATGGGTAGCAAAAGTGTAGGTCAAGAAGATTACCTATGGCAGAATCTGGGACGTAAAGGGAGGGGCAAAGATCACACAGGCATTATCATAGAGAAAACCACACAGTATATCGTCCATATCTTAGTACCACATTTAATAGAAATGGTGCATATAGTTATAATTGTGTAGTTAATTCTGTCCTCCTAGTGTCAGCTGTTCCAGTGCTGTTAATGGTTGTCACCAGAATATTATAAATGTGCATTGTTTTTGGACAAAAATCAGATTTATATACTGTATGTTCCTATCTTGTAGGAAATAGCTTTATCATGGCCTTTGATGGATGTGATTTTTGTACAATTTTCAGGCATGTGATGTACTACACATTGCAGCTGCACTCCTTCCCTTTTCAGCATTGTAGCTTGTTAGGATTTCCAGTATTCTGTTCTTTGTGTAAGAATACAATCACGCTGAGTGTTGTGCCATCATCTAAATGCACTATATAAATTCTACAGTGGAATGGCTCATACCATCAAAGTTATTCAGCATGTTTCTTTGTCTGAGTGGTTTATGCACACACTAAGTTCTTTATTATTTTACTTTAACCTTGCAAAGTTACCGTACAAAGGAGACCTCAAGTGTTCTCATTTTTAATTCATTTGTTTTCGGCGTTGTTTAGCCTCTTGTTTCTTGTTTCCTGCCTCCCAGAATCCCAGGTTTGCCATACTTCTGTTTGCTTTGTATTATTGACTAGCAACAGCTGTGCCTTCATTTGCATAAATATATGCCAATGATTTGAACACCATATTATCCATAGGTCTGTGAACAAACGAAAATCTATAGGAGAGTATGCCTATCACAGACCTTTCTAGCCCCTTCACGAGGGCAGGTGTTGTAGGTGCTCCTCTGTTTATTGTAAGTTTTCATTGTGCTTTGGCTGTACATTGGAGGTATATATCTCATGAGTATTCCCCCTATGTACGCCACTTTTATCTTCCACTGTAAAAGCTGTACAATGGCATGTCAACCATTGGCTACAATGTAGGGGGGAAAATTGTGCAGCACAGTATCTTTTCACCTTTTTTTTTTTTTTTTTTTTTTTTTGTGGTGATCCTCTGTATAGGAAAACACAGAAAGAAATTCTGTTGTCACTTACGACCCAGAGGCCAAAAGGATATTTGGGACAATCTGCTGAAACCAGCAGTGATGGGCAACAATTATTGATAATATAAAATAGGTCAACTTTTTTATGTTAAAGGTATTTTCCAGGTAAAAAATATTGATGACTTTTCAGTAAATTGTTTACCAGGTGTCTGACACCCAGAGTGGAGCAGGAAGCAGACAGTGCTGTTTCCTGTGTAGTGGTAGAACTGAGTCACTGCACCTTAGCTCCCATACAAATGAATGCAGTAACCTGGTTTTACCACTACAGAGAGAACAGAGCTGTCTGCTTCCTGCTGCATTCTTTGTGCATCATCTGCTGAGAACAGCTGAGAGGGTGTCAGATCTCTTCCCATCTGACATTGATTGCCTATCTTTTCACTAAGTCACCACTAATTTTAACCTTTAAAGTATACCATGGTGTCCTCAAAAGTCCACAAATTGCGGTCCCTGTACCGTTTGCATTTTGCGATGGAGAAGTGGCAAAGCACTTGTATTATTGTGAGATCACTAAGTAGATTATAGAAATACTAATAATACTCAGACATTCAAGGGACAGTTCATGGAGATTGCACGGCCAGTAAATCCATGTTTTAATGGCGCTAACACAGTGATCGCAAGCAGGGCTGTGGAGTCAGTCAGGAACAAGTTTGGGTGGGGTTGGAGAATAGTTACAGACTCCGGCTTCAAATAATAATTTTCAATATTGTATCTTTATTAGATGTATAAACTGTTGTATATTAACTTTCATAGGAGTTCAGTCACTAGCTTTTTAATGAATTAGAGGTGAATTAGAGGACCTTTACTGCTTCTGACTGACCATGTCTGTCAGTCGTTTTTAAAGGAGACCGAGTAGGGGTCAGGCTGTGGAAGGATAGAGGAGTTTGTGATGGTGCTTTGTCTACTGACTCCACATCCCTGATCACAAGTGTCTGGGTGGTGGCCCCTTCATGTGCTGTGGCCAGGGCTTTCTGCACTGAATACGTCGCTGCGCCTCTCCTCCTGTTTTTTGCTAACACACTCTTTTAAAGATGATGATTTAGTCAACTTTTATGTTTTATTATAAATTAACTGCAACATTTATTTTCTCATATTTTTCCATGCCGCCATTCATGATTGCAAGGGGTTGGCACCCAATGCTTCCAACTGTATGAGCACTTCATTGATTTTAAACAGGGGAAATCTGACACTTGTCCTACAAGCCTGTGTTTTAACAAGCCACAGCAAAGGTGCTGCCCATATGGCCTTCAAGAAGTAATAAAATCTTATTGCTAGAAGTGTCTTTTATGGAAGTATGCTCTCGGGTGTAGACTCTGTCCTAAAGCATGTACTTACTCCCATATTTGCATTTATGGTTTTATCCATAGGATATGCCATAAATGTCTAATAGATGCGTGTCCTACACCATCTCAAGCATGCACCCCGTTCGTGTCTAAAAGAATGAAAAAGGACGGCATATGCAAAAGCCTTCGTTCGCTCGTACAGGAGTTCCGAAAATGGTCTCCATGTGTTGTCCTTGGCTGTCCACTCGTGGCATGAACTTGGCCCTGACCAGAGTTGGGTATGCTCCTTTAACAATAGTTTCTCAGTTTCAAAATGCTTCCTAAACCAGTAACCATACCATGTAGGGGCCTTTAATAGGAGCAGGCTACAAGTGCAGCGGGCATGGAGCCTGATTTGCCTACAGACAGCTGTGATGTGGGCAGAGGATAAAAATGGCACTCACAGCTACAGGAGCGTCGTTGCACTGTCACTCCGGAGCTGTCTGAAAGTAAATTAAGCAAGTCAGACCAATCCCATATGCACTTGTATAACCATTTGCATATCAAAAAGATGATTTTCTCTGCATTGCTTTGTTAGCTTGTGCTCGCACAGGTATCTTTCTGCTCTTAGTAAAGGCCCATTATTGGTTTGGTAGGCATTTTGGACCTGACAGACTCTTTTGAATGGGGAGGGGCATAGTACTCTATTAGAAAACTCTTAGTTTGGGGGAGGCTGGATTCATGATCATTGTCTCTGAGCCAAAATAGAAAGCAGCTACAAAGAATCTCTCTCTAAGAACTCAACAAGCTCAGCATCATTATAGATAGCTTGTTAACTTCTCATTGATTTCAATAAGCCGCATGTAATGCTGGGGATGCTCTTTATAAAAGACATTGGGGAAGATTTATGAATATTGGTGTGCTCGATACCAGTCTTTATATCTCATAGCTGGCATAGTTTTCAGGTGCCCTTTACACCAGCAAACTGGCGCAAATGATCATAAATCTGGTGGAGCCCCTTTCCACACCATCTTTTAGCTTTCCAATCCCTCGCTTTTCCATCTACATTTCTGAAATGGCAGCTCAGTCAAGGGAATGTCATAGGGAACCAATATAGTCATAGTCTACTATATATAGTAGTCTAGTAGCTTGGACTCAGACTAGACTATATTAGTGTACCCTGAGTCCATGCAAGGATGGAAAGGAACGCAAATACTTGTGTTCATTCTACCTCTTTACATACTGAAAGCAAGGTAAACTAAATGTAAATAGTGATGGGAAATCTAGTTCATTTTAGAGCTCAGGTCCTTATGATCTAGTTCATTCTAAAGAGGAGTTCACTTAGTTCATTTAGTTTTATTTCTCTGGATACTGCCTAGAAGAAAGAGAACATTTCTCCAGCAACATAGACAGATTCTTTAGTATAAGAGCAGTGAGGTTATGGAACTCACTGCCCGAGGATGTGGTGATGGTGGATTCATTGTACAAATTCAAAAGGGTCTTGGACGCATTTCTTGGACAGAAAAATATTACCAATTTAGATTTTGATAAAGACAAGCTGATCCTGATTGCCAAATTTGGTGTCAGGAAGGATTTTTTTTCCTGTAACATGGGGCAATTCGCATCAACCTCATGGGGTGTTATGTTTTTATTTTATTTTTTTTTTTTGCCTTCCACATGATTAAAACTATATAGGGTTACAGGTCCATCAAGTCCAACCTATATCTTCAACCAACCTCATCTACTATCTAACTAACCTGTTATACAGTCACTACCAGCTCTTTGGATGTATTTTAGTTTTGGTAATCTGATCAGATTTAATATGTCTGATCATTATTCATGTTTTATATGGTCAATAACTTGTACCACAAACTAGCAGCTCCATGGTGAACTCTGAAAAACAAATAACATATTCATTGAAGACCCCGGAGTGTAATAGCAATTCCAATCAGTCCGAACAAAACTGCAGGTAGAACCTCACAAGTATTGTAATAACTGAACCGAAATAACCGACATGAACAAAATCACAAAAGTTGACATTTGGTTTCGGTTACTTTTCTGTTAATTGCCCAGCCCTAGAACATAACACTTTATATGGTTAAAATTTCTAAACTTTGCCCTTTAGACTATGTTCCCATCTCCATGGGGATTTCCAGATTTTCCTGTGTGAAAATACCTTTTACATTTCTATAGACTCCACCCAAAAGTACTCTAAATCCACTGCCCTGGCCCTTCCAGTGGTCTTTCTCCTGCCTTTGTGATGATTTGGCCCCAGTGGTTTTACCATAGAGAGTTCTACAGAAAGTAATGCTTGTAATGTCATCCAGAAGTGGCCAATTATTATATGTTTATCGGGTTGTTGTAACTCTCCCCTGAAGGCAAATGTATGTGGTACGAAGTATTGTGAGAGGGTAATAAGCCAGCGCCAGAGACTTTTTGTGGAGATTTCTCCAAAGGATTGAAATTCAATGTCCAACCGTTCTTTTCTCTGATTTCATTGGGGGGAGAGTCGGGGACACCCGGATGCACTTTTAGGTTTTTTTTGTTTTTTTTACATAGCATATGTTCTAACTTAATAGAAAAATAAAAAACTTTCAGCAAATATAAATTTGCATCTATCTTTACCATATATGCTACTATATGGATGGTCAGAGCATTATGTGAGTGCCCTTAGTTGGAATCAGTGGGTTCGCTGATATCTCTTAATATGTATGGCCTCCTTTAGAGGTATGGACATTTTAGAATTTAGAGATTACACATGACAATGGCGGAAGGATTAAGAAAAGTGAACACACAACCTCCCTTTAATGTCTTTATACGAGGAACCAGGAGCTTATCAGGACGCCCTTTTTTGTTTTTGCCTATTAATAGCACATTTGTTTGTGTAATGGCAATTCTTGGTACTGACCTCTCATTACAGTACAATACGATAATTGATTGAATTATTACATGAGCACTTGACCTGAAATACAAGTCTGCTTCTAAATATAGAGCTAATAATAACCAGACATGAATATAGATTTCAGGGCTTATCAGAACATGTCAGGAACTTCATTGAAGGACACCTCGGAAGTTCCCTGAAATGACTACAAACCACAAAAATTAGATTTGTTTCTACACCTAATGTTATAGAGACTCTACTTTAGACACATGACCTCATACTGCCCACCCCCTTAGAGATTAGATCGGCCTCTGCCTGCCATCCTAATTGTAGATGACATCTGCTGGCATTAGCTCCACATTTGGGAGGTACACTGACAAGCAAAAGGGTAACTGCTTTGAAATTTTGACTTTCAGGCTCCACCATATCTCACCATCCATTACAGCTTCGAACATGAGACTACCATCATTTTATAGACAATCATCTTGACGATCTCATACTTACATTTGACTTACAACTATTTAGCATATGATTAGTTATGTAGATTCTTGTCATGTAACTGCATTGTTAGGATTTTGCTGCTGCTGGTGGAAAAATCTTCATTAAAGTCATAAGATACTGATATTTCTCACCCAGTTTGCACTACTAAATGAGGAGTATTTTGTGAAATATGACATTCTATTATCTGTCTAAAATGACTGACTGCAGACGACAGGAGGGGCAGATAAGAGTATCTCTTAACTATAAGATCAGACTGCATGCAGGGTTTATTTGTAGTCGTAACCATGGAGATACAGGTTTGCATAGGTGCTGAAGGCTCAGAACGGTAGGATAGTTTTATTTTGCTTAATTGTTGAGAGCATTAGAGCAATAAAAGATCCTTGGCTATTTAATGCTTTCAGTGGTGCAGCTCCTGGTAACCTTTTCAGTGCCTTATGATCAATTTTTCAATAGCTAGTCTTATGGGCAGCAGGCAGAGAGCCTTCATTTTTAGCTATGTCTGTTTCGATGATGGCCATTATCCAGTGACTGGTGATTTAAAAATAAAAAATGAATCTTTTTGGGTAGTTCATTTTAGTCTTGGCTTTCCAGTTACTGCTAGCAACAATTTTAACTGCTTTTAACTTGATTATGTTGATCTAACACTTTAACACGGTGGCTCAGTGGTTAGCACTGATGCCTTGCAGAGCTGGAGTCCTTCCTGGGTTCGAATCCTGCCAAGGACAACATCTGCAAGGAGTTTGTATGTTCTCCCCGTGTTTGCGTGGGTTTCCTCCCACACTCCAAAGACATACTAATAGGGAATGTAGATTGTGAGCCCTATATGGGACAGTGACTGTCAATGTCTGTAAAGCGCTGCGGAATATGATGGCGCTATATAAGTAAGCATAATAAATAAATAATAAATAACACTCTAAGTGACTGAGCAAGGTCACAATCTAGGATTTTTTTTTATTTTTTTTTTTTTTTTTAAAGGAGTGTTGCTTAAAGGGGTTGTCCAAATCTTTTTAAAAATGATTGCTTATCCTCAAAGGGATTGTCCAGGATAAAATGATGATTTCATACTAAACTAAACACCCTTCCTCCCTCCCGGCTAACTTCTAACTGACTAACTTACTTTGTCAAAAATATATATTTACCTAGATCGCCCAGGCACATTTTCTGATTTTCCGATGATGTTCCGTTTCCCCATTTCCAGAAACGGAATGTCGTCAATACTCTTCCCCCCCCCCACCCCATCATACTTGCCTGTCTCCATTTCCTGATCTTCTGGGCACGAATCATCACTTCCTTCACTTCTGCTGGCGCTTGCAGACAGCTCTATTGTACAGGCGCCAGCAGACATGAAGAGAAGGAACCAGTCTCCCACGCCTGCGCAGTAGAGCCTGAGCACTACGGCTCTATTGTGCAGGCGCCGGCAGACGAGAAGAGAAGTACAGAAGGATCTCCCGTGCCCAGAAGTTCTGAAAAGGAAGACAGGTAAGTATGATGGGGTGAGGGGGCTGAGTTAGTTAGGCAGGACTAATAGTCCACGGGCTAGCTAGGGAAACGGGGGGGGGAGAGAGAGGGGGATCTGAGTGAAGAGCAATGCATCACTGTAGTTATAGGTTAAGAGAGCAGGAAGCTTCCCATGTAACAAATGCGGAAAATACCAGGAGCTCCCAGAGAAACCCAGAAATCACTCAAAACACTGCTTAAAGGTATTTGGGTGCGCTTATTAACCCACTAACAGACCTTTTTTTTTTTTTTTTTTTTTTTTTTTTAAATTGCCCAGAAAACCATTATGTAGTGCCAGCTACAGGCTGCCCTTCAGCCAACAAACATCTGTCCATCAGAGATGAATACAGCCTATGTACAGCAGTTCCACTCTGTAAAACCTTTGGCTCAGGTTGAGTGGTAGAAGAGCGTGTTTCCTAGCTAGCTCTACATGAAAGTCCGCTCTGTTGCATAGTCTATAAGAAGGCTGTATGTTACACTACCCTGGTGGGATACGTCTTACAGTAAATGTAACTGATAGAGTTGCAGTCACCTCTGTAAGTACTTCTATTCCCCATACAGTTCTGGAGCATCTCTTCTTATAACTCTATGTTGTGCTGTCCCTCTGTTATTCCTACTAGAAATGTATAAATTGACAGTATCCAGTACCCCTTGTCCAAGAAGCGTGCCTCTGCACATTCCGCCACTGTCAGCACTGATTGAATGGTGTGTCAGTGTTTAGGGTTATGACCCTAAATGGTGACCCCTAGTTGGCAATATCTACATTTCTAGGAGGGATAACAGAGGAATGGTACAGCACATAGCTGTTAGAAAAGATGCTCCAGAATTATTGTTCTATGGGGAATGCAAGTCTATACTGAAATGGACATGTCAGAAGATGTGACATGTCTTCTAAGGGGTTAAGTCACCTCTGGTTTTATCTGTAATAAGTTTTCCAGCTGGTCTTGGAACATATCGTGTGAGCAGTACGTTGTGGGTATGCTGCTGTTTGTCTTTTGTAAAGTAGTGTAATATGCATTTTTATGTGTATAATCAATATGCCGCACATTATTATCCCTGCTCTGTGTCGTAAAGATAATCTAGTACAGGGCTGCTCCAGTGACTGTGTCTTTTCTTCTTTGCAGGTCCTCTCTGCACTTGATATTCTCCAGCCGCCTCACATTGATTATTTTGAAGAAATGTATCCTTTGTGTTTCAGGCATTTGCTACGCCGAACTGAAATGTACAGCGTTTAATACAAGTATCTAATGAGCCTTTCCCGAAGGTTTGTGCGCTCATTTCATTAACCTGAAGCGGTAAAAGCTGAGCAGGTTTTGTAAGGATACCCATTGCCCTGGGATGTAGGTATCTTGGTTTACCTTTATGCTTTGAGTAAATTAAAGTGGCTTTGTGTTACACTTTTTTTTTTTTTTTTGGAGTGTTTATATGAAAAGGGTTAATAGGGGTTTTCTGAGATCCTAAACAATTTGGCCAAAGTGAGGGCGCAGTATAAAATAACACAATTTCTTATACTCACCTTTGGCGCTGCCACTGTGGTAGTCCCTGTTGGGCTTTATTTACTTTGCTGCAGGAATGACATTCCAGCGCTCTTGTACCGTACACCACTGAGGTTAGCGATTGTGTAGATAGAGATGACCTTGCTGCAGTAAGGCAAACATAGACTCATGGGTCCTGGTAGAGAGATGGCGCATTAAAGCAGTGGATGATTTAAAGGGGTTTTCCATCCGCTAATGCATGTTTGATGACTTATCCACAGGATAGTTCATTAGTATTTGATCTGTGGGTATCCAACACCAGAACCAACTCCGATCACTTTCCTGACGCCGGAGGCTGCTGCAGTGGACAAGGATTGTGTTCAATCTGCTCTTGTTCAAGTAATAGGAGAAGAACTGCACCCCGTCCACAGTATATCCGTGGTATTGGGGAACTCCAGCTTCGAATAAACAAGACTGCACAAGATCCCAGCCCACTGCAGCATCTTCCAGTGTCTGTAGGCTGCCAGAACAGCTGATGTGTGTGGGGTTCGAGTGTCAACCCCACAGATGAAATACTGATGACCTATCTTGTGGATAGTATCAAGCATGCATTAGGGGTCGGAAAGACTCTTTACCAAGTGAGAGAAGGTTTTAATGTTTTCTAGCATTACCCTGCTTGGGCCGAACATTTTTGGATCTCTGGGGAAAACCCCTGCATCCGGTTTCCGTTCGGATAGTCCACTTGGGAACTCCCCAAACGGAAACCCATACGCATAGAAAAGCGGTTTACCTAAGGAAACCTGAGGATCCCATAGACTATAATGGGGTCCGTGTGGTTTCCGCACGAAACATGCGGAAACGTGGAGAGGAAAGTGCTGCTGGCAGCACTTTTCTCTCCGATTGCTTCGTGCAGAAACCGAACGAAAACCACACGGACTTCCCGAACGTAAACCTAACGCAGAAGTGAACCGGCGCTTACTTACAACTCTGCTAAACGGCATGTAAAATTTGTAATAAAGTGTCAATAACTGCAAAGGAAGCCTAGATATAGTGAAACAATGTTGCAAAACAACCACCTAAAGTTGCTTTGAAAGCTGGTCTTCTAGAGGGGTGGGCTTCTCAAAATAGATGGCCAGTATACATAATATATGGAGGAGCTGAAAAATCTGTTCTGAAAGAACTCATGTCTGGATATGGGGATTAAGAGGTCAGAGCCCTCTTGCTCCTCGGTTTCTCCTTCATGTTTAATTCTTCACCCATCTTTTGCAGTTAATTTTCACCTTTAATACTGTTTTTGGGGCCCGGCTGACTACTGTTCATGACAGAAGTTGGTGATCGCTACTAAGGGTGTGTTCACTCAGTAACAGCCAGATATTGCTTTGTAGGACAGGAGATGATTTTTATATATCGTAAACCTGCATTTTTTGAGAATATAGTTGTGTAGTTCCTAAATATGTTGTATGCCCTATCCATGGTTGCCCTTTATCGGATCTGTCACTTCTTCTGTTTTGGTAAATGATTCTGTTCCCCATGGCATAACAATTCTTGAATCTCTTTTCTTAGAACTGTGATGTTCTTCTATTTTAATCCTTTTAGAAATGTATAAATTGACAGCTGGGTGTGACAGTGCCAGACTGTATAAAAAACCTCACCATATTGACAATTTAAATGGTAACAACTAGTTGTCAATTCATATATTTCTAGGAGGAGTAACAGAGGAACAGCAAAATTCTAAGTAGTAATGTTACAGAATTGTTGTGTGTAGAATACAAGCATTTATAAATCGTTCATTATCAGCAGAGCTGACAGGTGTTTTTTCAAAAAAAAAAAAAAATGTGGTACTGTCAATTTTCAGAGTTTTTATCTATTATGGGTCAAAATGTTATCTGGGTGTAAAGTACTTTTTTCACTTCAAGCCATGCCGGATCTCAGATAGAGATTATATTACAAGGACATTATTCTACCCAGTCATGTGTTAGGTTGGTGAGGTCTGGAGGTCAAGTGTAGGATACTTGTACTTGCCATGTAATATTATCTACCTTGGTCATCTTGTACTATTTTTATTTTTTTTTTCATAACTTGCAATCATTTTGTTCCTGCTGGTTATTGGAGGATAGTGGCCGGGAGACCATCTGTAAGATTACAAGTCATAAGTTTTAAGTGCCTGTGCTTTATTGTAAAGTGTAATAATTGTAGAGAAGTGGCAAATGAGGTTTGGTGCTGATAAATGTAATGTTATCCCCATGGAGAGGGAAAACATCTGCTAAGATCACCTCCTAAATCTAATGGGTATTACTATCATTTAACCCCCCCGACCGTGAATGCCATTATAAGTGAAACTGGCTTGGCTAAAATCCCTTTTGCTGTCTCAAGACTCGGTGAGTCAAAAGCAAACTGAGGATCTGTTACATCCAACAGAGGGCGCTTGAGCTCCCAGCTCCTTTCACGTAATGCCTTGTGATATGTAGATGCTAAGTAGAGGGCGAAAGGCAACTCAAAACTCTACACACCTTTACTGGTGCTCTCCTCAAGGAGAGATATCCCTGTCCATTAAAATTGAAAATACCAAAATGTTTTTGTTTGTCTTACCACTGAAAAACGATTAAAAAGCGATCAACATTTATCACAGATTTTTTTTTTTTTTTTCCCATTTCCCACCAGAAAGACCTAGTAAAAGTTGTTTATGGTGCCATTGAAGAAAAACATTCCCTCTCACAAAAACAAGTCCTCTCATGTGAATGGAAAAAATAAGATCTTGGCATGAAAGGATATAAAAGTGAAAAAAAGGTTTGCTCCTTAAGACTGGTTTCACACTAACATGAGACTCTGTTCATCTACAGGCCTGTACGCCCGTGTACTTGTTGTGAACCTGTATCTCTAAGTATACATACAGAGACACTGATCAAGCCCCTTGTGCTAGCTCTTATCAGGGCTCAGCAGCTGGGAGAACTTTGCAGAGAGCGAAAAAGAGAAGAGAATATAGTTGGCCAGGAAGAGGGACTGAGTCATTAGCCTGACCAAAAGAGGTAGATAAGACAGATGATCTGTACCCGAGGCAAGAAGCTATAGTTACTGAGATTACATATTTAGCTGTATCTGGCAAATGAAGTGCTATAGATAAAACAATGTATTGGGTAAAAAACTTAGCTTAAAGGGAGTCTGTCAGCAGAAAAATAATTCAACACAAGCACAGTACTGTGGAGGGCTCAGGGCACTGGTCACAGTGCTATACTTTGCAAACAGAATATTAGTTCATTTAGCAGGAATTCTGTGTTTTATTCGTATGCAGATCAGTGAAGAGTGCTTTGAGGGCCTGTTTAAAGCGACCTCGCTGCTTTGGGAGCAGATTGGGAAAGCTGGGCAGACGTCGTGCTGGATGGGACGGTGATAGAGCCACTAAATGATGCAGCGGCCTCTATGAAATGAGACAAAGTTGTCTGAAAAGTTGAAGGGAATACCCCATTTAAGAAGAGGGTGAGGATGTTGTCTTCCTTGTGGCTTATTGATAACAGCCATGCAACATATTTATAGAGATCTGAAGAGTCAGTGCTGCAATCCCCAATTATATACAGTATGTTTGTGACCTGTATGTAAGGACACAGATTACAGCCGTGATATCATGTAATGTCCATGTAGCGATCGGTTATTTAACCTTAATCGCCCTTCAGGCTGGATTTCCAGGATGTGGCAACTGCACACTGCTTATATACCTTGTCCACTGCCAAGAGGGTGAATGGAGGAACAGAATTTGTGAATTACTTCAACTTTCCCACAAATTTGTTCAGACTTGTCCACCACAGTTGAGCAGGGAATTTGGCCGGTTGCTTTAGCCGAATACCAGTAAAACTTTATTACCATCCTATGGCTATATTATGTGCAGAAAATGACCTGCAGGGCAAGTCTTAAATTTATACTATGTCCATTATATACTGTGGATTTCACCCTTTGCAATGCAAAGAGTGAAATCTGAAACAAATCCACAACATTTCTTCAACTGAATATGCTACAAAAAACAAACTGATACATTTTTTTTTTCTGCCGCAGTATTTTAGTTCTGTGTCAACATAACCTTACGTGTTACATACAAGGGAACATTTTGAGAGTTGCATCCCATATAAATCTGGAATCGACAGTGTAGCACTCATTTGTGATTTATATTGCCTTTTGCTTACTATTGTCGTCTGCCCTTTTATACTAGTAGAGCCATATTTAGTTCACTGCACTTGGATTATTTGCATGCGAGAATAATTCGTTGGATGGCAGTGCATCCGTTCCTTGTGCATTTGCCTACATCTGGGTTGTTAACAGCGCACAACACAATGTGCAAATACTAACGTCTACACACATTACCATCTAAAGTGCATTAGTCTAATATTGTCTTGTTACTTCAGGAAACTTGACTGCCCCACAGTTTTTCCTAAAGATAGGTATCTTTGGCTACTGTATCTTCTCACGTGTTGTCAGACATCAACGTATATGCATTATACATAACTGCTGCCCCCAATGTACACAGGACAAACCGAAAATCAGTTTCTACAAAAAGAAACTGGGTGGGCTAGTGGCCAAGGTAAATCCTGCAATATTACAGGGATTATAAGGTGAAGGCTGCAGGATGAGGATCTTGGGACCCATGTTCTCAAAATAGTTGTAGTTCTCTTACTTCTGAGACCTGTACCTATCAGACATTTATAGCTTACTTATGCCTTAGTGGTGGTAATAGTATTGCAGTTGCTTCTCATCAAGAATGGGTTTGAGCTGTAATATCTTGTTTGTTTGTTTGTTTGTTTGTTTGTTTGAGTTGGAAGGGACCTCAAGGGCCATCAAATCCAACCCCTGCAAAAGCAGGAATTCCTAAATCATCCCAGCTATATACCTATCCAGTTTCCGCTTTTAAGATTTCAATTGATGAAGAACTCACCACCTCCCGTGGCAGCCTATTCCACACCCTCACTACCCTTACATCACCAGTATTATTTATACAGCGTTCAGGTAGACAGACCAAGGTAAACCTTAAAGAGGTTGCACAGCTCATCCATAGCCTTTAGCCCCTTCAAACAGGTAGTTGCAGGGTTGGTAGGAGTCTAGATTCATGGACTGCCTTAAACATAAGGAAAACCCCTTTAAAAGAAAATTGTTGCAAATGAATGTAGATGTTTGGCATGGATGGGGACATCACTTTTACTGTTTCTCTCTCCTCCCCAAATCTTAAGAGACACAGCACGTGAATTGGGACCACTATTCTGCCCATTTGGCTGGTTCAGGCATGCATGTTACTGGATGCATCTTCCATTTTGTGTGTATGACCTGATTTACAGTACTTATTTCTTTGCCTCCATTATGAATGCAGCCTTTCATTTGAGGTGTAACACACCCGTGGCCTGGAAGCCTTTGTAGAATTACTCCCATCGTTTACCCTCAACCTTTGCAGCTTTTAAGCAAGAAGCACGGCCCTTTTATCAGCCGTGAGCCCGCTCCCTGTTGATTACTGTGCTACAAATGTAATGGAGTGTTAATGGGAAGTAGTAGTGAAACAGACCTTCACATTTCTAATGGAGCCAAGCTGTAAAATCAATATATGAGCTCTAAATAGCAGAAGTTAATGTTATATGGTGTCAGTGTGCAAAAGACCACAGAGTGAATGGAATAAATATCCATGCTATATTTCTCTAAACCATATGTGTGATAGTGCGTGATCTTACATCAGCCATATGTGCTGGCCTATAAATGTGGACCTATGTGGCCTTTTTTTCATGGCAATCTATCGATGACCACTTCAGGTCTACCTGGTTAGATCGCTTCATACAACATTACCTAACAACTCACTGTAGGGCAGATTTATAGAAAATCAGGGCCTTGGGAAACAAAGTAGTGCTTACTATCATGCAGGGAAGGCGACAGAGAACTTTGTAACTGTATACTTCTATTGTCAAGCAGATTGCTCAGTACAAATGAGGGTTTTGCCTGGTTACGGCTACTGACAGTAAAGCATAATGGTTGTCTGCTCCATGCTTTAAGTTACTTCTGGGGGCACCCTAGATGTGATAGCTATGGACAGCAGGCAAGTTTGTCACAGCCCTCTAAGGCCTTCAACCCTGCTGTTCTGTTCGGTTCCACTATACACATATAATGTTCCGATCATTTTTGACCCGGCCTATTAAAGTCTGGATTTTTAACTAATATAAGTGTTTTATTTGAATTTCTTTTGCATTATTATACTGTATGTGAACATGGTTGTTCATAAACAAATGAAAAATGAAATCAAAAACTTAATTTTTATTTTTTTTGTGTCAAAAAATGTTACATGGCCTTATTGCATTATTCATATATATTTTACATTTGCACAAAAAAAAAAATCTTTATAAAACTGTAAACTATAACTAATAACATCAAACTGTATGTAAAAATAAAAAGTCTAGTTTTTTCTATATAAAATGTGAAATAAGGTTCAAGGTGCTAAATTTACTGTTTGCATTCGTCACAAGTATAATTTACATGTCTTTTGCATAAGTACTTTGCACATTTGCAACATATCACATTTGATTTGCGATTACTTGATGTTGGACAGAAGGCGCATCGTTTCCGTTTTAGGCTGGTTGCACTGCTGGTGGAGGCCGTGGGTATCGTCGCAGTGCTAGCGGAAGCCCTTGGTTCACTTTCTTCAGCATGCTGTTGGATCCTGTGGACAATGGCTGCAGCTCCATCATCTCTGGGAGTTACTTTTCTTTGTTCAATATATGGGCTAACCAGTGATTTTCCCAACTCCTCTAAAAAAAAAATTCTTCTTTTATATAGTTTATTTTTGTTCCAATTTGGGTCTATTTCACGCCATAACACAAATGCATTGTACGCCGACACATCAAGAATGTTGTAAAAAACAACCATTGGCCACCGATTAGTTTTGCGTTTACAGGTGTCCATCTACAGTATCATAATTTGAAAATGTATGTATGTGTAACTCTGCATGGACCAAAAGGACCTAGATAAATTGATAAATAGTAGTAGATGAACTATATAGACCAAAATGAGATTATAACTCCTTTATTTTTTTTAAAAAATGGCTGGAGATTAGTATAAAAGGCTATCGGTCATTTTTGACCGAACAGTACAAGTGTAAAAAAAGACGTGGAGCAAAAAGTAAACAAAAAATAAATAAATAAAAACTGCTATTAGTAAGAACCCCTCAAATGAGGAAAAGTCAATGAACCACAAGTTTCAGAACCGCATAATGATTTTTTTAAAAAATATCAAATTTCAAATTCGGTTATTTTTGACTGAACAGAACAGCAGGGTTAAAAAGGTAAGCCATTCCTTCAGCAAAGTCTCTCTACATTGACCTATATGATCTATACCAGTCTTCATGAAATTGAGGTAACAGGATCTGAAACACTGTCTGTCTCTGTTATACTGCAGTGTCCTGCTAGCTCTGGATTGCATACGCCACCTTTGCCCTCTACTTCTGTGAGGTGATGGGGTCCAACCAGTGTTACCTTCCATACCTTGACATGTCAGAAGATGCTTGAGATTAGAAGAAAAAGGTGAACAAGGATGAGCTGCAGTATGAGACAAAGCCAATTGTCAAATTTGACGCAGTTTATGGTAGAAACTAACTCCCTTTTCTAATCCTGCACACAGCTCTTGTACACTGTTTAACGTATAAATACCAAAAGTTTTCCCAGAGTATATGCTAAACACATTGATAGATCCCATTTACCTGTAGGAGGTGAGAAAAGTTACCTTTTGGCCTCAGTAGGCTGGTATACCTTTTTGTCAACTGTATAGGGAAATGAAACAGACTGCACTTTGCTATACAGAGGACCACTGCAAGTAAAGTATACATTGGTAAACATGGGAGTCACAGGTCTCCTTTAGATATATACATTGTGTGTATAAATCTGGAGGACCGCTTTAACACTTTGAATAGCGGTTGTCTCTCTC